>BSBM01000556.1:177500-1499375 GCA_027924585.1 Larix kaempferi | reverse complement strand
CGACCATCCTTATTGAGTCAGTCCATTCCACCTGAGTTCTTCCAAATCTTTCAGCGTAGCTGGTACCTCGTGCTGGTTGATGGGGGATGCCTTAATGCCCTCCTTCCAACGAGTCTCGTTCCATCGACTTCAACCCATTTATTCCAGAACTTGAGGCTTAGAGTTCGGTTGAGTACCTTGAGGCTTGCAAGCATTAGTGGCAGGTTCTCTCGCCATCGATAGTTTTGGGAATACATCAATGTCCCCTGATCGATGGATTCATCCTAGTGTTCGACTTCAACTCATTTATTCACACTCCGATGATTGTGCTCTGTGCCTTGATGCCCATTTTCATTATTGGTGGGTTATCTCGCGTCTATTATCGGTATACATCATTGACCGGTAATTAGACGATGTCACATCAGGTTCGACCACAACTCCTTTATTCACTTGATGGGACTTGCACTGTCGAAGACTTGTGTAGAATACCCCAGGCAATAGTGGCATTCAATATGCTACTTAAGACTTTGAATTTACATTTGAGATACCACCTCTAAGATATCAACAGTTTGTACCTCCAGTTTGCACCAGTTGTTTCCTTTTCAGCAGGAGACCATATATTACTGTAGAGGGATCATGGCTATGATCACTTATGACATGTATTCACTATGTACTGCCTATTCATGGCCATTGTATTAGATTGTTGTATTACCGACATGTATTCAGGGTTACTATTGTATTATGACGAGTGAGTTGCTCTTTCCACTTGTGTCTCCATCACTCCACTTCTGAGTTTTATAATGTATTTCGGCCATCGTAGCATTAGTCTCTGACCTCACACATTAGGGAGCATCTGTTACAATGTAATCTTCCACCCTGTGAGCATCAACATTCTTTGGCCTATATGATCCATTTCACTGACTCAGATCCACTTATATCCTTCAGAGATACTATTTTGCCCTATTTTTATTCCTACCCGCATGTTGCATCACTATAGCATGCGTACCTGCGAGTTGCATCACTATAGCCCACGGGTATCAAGTAAAATGGTAAAAAGCACTAATTTATTACTTTTTAATCCCAAAAAGCGGTCATTGGGTGACCTTTGGCTCTCCATCTGCCCAAGTAACGTCTCGATGTGTCCTTTCACTTATCTTTGAGAGGACTATATATTTAGTACATATGGCTTATGGACGGGAGGAGAAAGAAGAGCAAGAGAACTCTAGTGGATTTTTGCCCTATCTTGAGTCTACACTCATTGATCCTTGTGTGAGAATTCTATATAGTTTGAATACCATGAAGGAATTCTAATAGCCAAGAATCTTGAAGCAAACAAGTCCTCACAAGAATTATTCAAAGATATGCAAGAATAAGAAGAAGAATATTGAGACAGAACATAAGAGAAGAAACTCAATTGATGGAAATATAATCTCATGTATTATTCCTCAATTTGAATACAATATATAATACATCTCAAGAGAGAAAATAGAATGCCTTAAAGGAAAGTTGTAAAGCACAAAAAGTAAGGCTTACTAAAAACATAAAAACCCCCTAGGTGGCAAAAGCAGTTTCCAAAACTGTGCTAGAGGCTCACGAATTTGACAAGTATGGTATGGAAGCTCATGAGTGAGTTAAATGGAATGTAAATATGAATAAGAAATGATGTGGAGGTCGAATTGGTCAAGTGGTAAGAGTTTCCAAGTCAACTAGCTTTTCCTTATCCACTAGAAAGTAGAAAATACATGATAAAGCTGTCTAAATCAGGAAAGTGTCTTTCTAATTCAGGAATAGAATAAAATCAGACAGAATCCAAGGAAATCTTATCCATAATTTGTCCAAATTCATTTTTGTGACTTAGCATGGCAAGTGGTCCACTAAAAGACAATACTGGCTCTATTTAGCTAGTCAAAACTTAGGAAATTAATCTAGGTTACTAGTAAAATATATCCTAAGTATTTAATGGTTTTTAAAATGTTCCAACACCCCCCCTTAATCCTGACTTTATGAGGTTAAATATCAGAAATATAGGGACCAAGCAACAAGGATTATGGTCACCCCAATACAAAAAAATATTAGTCCATGTAGGTGAGGAAAGAAGGAAAACCACTTGGGAATAAAACCTCCCATCAAGATCATGGAATACACCATAATAAGGCTCTCCAAACTTCAAGCAGGTGAGAACTTGGTCAAATTTCTAGAGGAATCTTCTTCATGGGAAGAAGTGGAATGTGCTCACTAGATTGAGCTTCTTGAGATCAAATCCAAATGAGACTTGATGATGTCCTCCATCTTCTGTGCAATTGGTTCCAAAAATCATGCAGTGAAATAGAAGAAAGACAGAGAGAGCGAAACCAGACACTCCAAACTGTAAGTTTGCCTCCATAGAATTCAATAAAACACCAAATATAAACCCAAGGAGAGGTTTTGAGAGTGTATGAGCTGCAAAAACTGGCTTATGATTCGAATAAGAAGACATATGAGAGAACAATGATGAGATAGAAAAATCTAAATTCTTCAACAATACATTTCTGCCATTTGATCTTCAGTACCTGCAAAACAACTCTCTGAAAATTATACTGGAAGACTAATTTAATTAATAACTCCAAAGGCTCTGATACCATGTGAAAATTCTATATAGTTTGAATACCATGAAGGAATTATAATATCCAAGAATCTTGAAGCAAAGAAGTCCTCACAAGAATTGTTTAAAGATATGTAAGAATAAGAAGAAGAATATTGAGACAGAACATAAGAGAAGAAACTCAATTGATGGAAATATAATCTCATGTATTATTACTCAATGTGAATACAATATATAATACATCTCAAGAGAGAAAATAGAATGCCTTAAAGGCAAGTTGTAAAGCACAAAAAGTAAGGCTTACTAAAAACATAAAAACCCCCTAGGTGGCAAAAGCAGTTTCCAAAACTATGCTAGAGGCTCACGAATTTGACAAGTATGGTATGGAAGCTCATGAGTGAGGTAAATGGAATGTAAATATGGATAAGAAATGATGTGGAGGTCGAATTGGTCAAGTGGTAAGAGTTTCCAAGTCAACTAGCTTTTCCTTATCCACTAGAAAGTAGAAAAAACATGATAAAGTTGTCTAAATCAGGAAAGTGTCTTTCTAATTCAGGAATAGAATAAAATCAGATAGAATCCAAGGAAATCTTATCCAGAATTTGTCCAAATTCATTTTTGTGACTTAGCATGCCAAGTGGTCCACTAAAAGACAAAACTGGCTCTATTTAGCTAGTCAAAACTTAGGAAATTAATCTAGGTGATTAGTAAAATATATCCTAAGTATTTAATGGGTTTTAAAATGTCCCAACACCTTGTAGTTGTGAACCCTTTATGTTCACCTAAGAAACTCCTATCTAGTTTGAGTTTTCCATTCATGGAGGATTGAAGTGGTGGAGGAGCAAGTGGATTGATCCAGATCCTTGTTCAGATTGGTTGCCGGCAAGAGGTCGTATAACTTTGTACTTCTTCTTATTTATTAATAGATATACTTATATTCTCATCCATTAATGTTGTAAATGTTGTTTATCTTACACTGGGTTGCATTTACTTGTTATATCATGGGCCATTGCTATTGATGATGTTAATGCCATTTATATATTATATATACTTGTTGTATATTGGTTGTCAAGACTAATTTGCAGATTCAAGTGCACGGATTGGAAAGCTCCAATGGGGATCTACATCAAACGTTTGGATCGATGTTGGTTATCTTCTTCCTTATCTTAACATTATCATTTATATAGCATAGTTCTGAGAATTGAGCTGATTTCTGGTAGTCATCTATCTATTGTGGTCTACCCCAAGCCATAGTGAGTTTTCTCCAACACACCTTGCCTGCATACCCGATTACCTGGACAGTACGTGCGTGCTAATCTCCCCGAGTGTTGTTCTCGGTGTATTGCTTTGCCAAGACGGCCAAATAGTTAACTCAGTTGGTTTCAGGAATCCTAGTGGTGTCTCCTGATATACGCAAGGTACATGGGAGCTCAAATCCGTAGTGGTGCTGTCTAATGCACAACCGTTCGGCAAGAGACCTTCCGATATACTACCGAGTACGTGATACACCCTTCGATACATGCCAAGTATGGATTATGGTACTTGGTGGGTATGTGAAGGAGGTCGATATACCGATAAGTACGTGGAAGACTACAATACCCTCAGGATACAGTGCTGGAAAATAACGACAGCTGCCACGCTTAATGACGCCGGAACACGTCTCTAACTTACACACAAGTTGCTAAAAATTTTACCTAGTTCTACCGTTAATTTTATTTTGGACGGTTAGGTGAATGCATGAGGTGAGTACATAATCAGAAGCATAATGCAAGCCCTAGCTACATGCACGAAATATTATTTTCTTTCAATGAATTCTAGCTATGGGAAGGAGAAAACTTTTTCCAATAGTATTGCCAAAACAAACTCAATGCAACACAATCCCAATTCAAACAAAACTTGACTATGAAAGTATTCTTTTCCTTTTCGACGAAACAAAAAAAATCACAACACTACTATCCAAATCAAAGCATTTTTCTTTTTCTTTTTATTTTCAAATCAAAACGACACTAGGTAATGAAAAGAGAGGATTCTGAAATGGAATATGCAAGTTTTTCAATTTCACTTTCAATGGTCTAAAAGCAACAAAAATTAAAAATGCATCTATCTTCCCTTAGCACAGAATCAATTTTGCAAAAGTTGAAGCGTTCTTTGAGCCTTTCAAGAAAATGAGCAATTCATAATTCAAGAAAAACATAATAGATCGTACATTCATTCAACTTTTCCAAAACACAAATGCGAATTTTCCAATGCACAACAATTTTCTTCAATAATGTTCGAGAAATGATGGGAAAGAAGCACTTTTTAACTTTTCAAGGGATGCATCAAAGAGTAAACTTTGATAACAACTGAGCTTTCAGATCTAAATGACTGAAAAGAAAACACTACTTGCAGCAATAGTACTGTTAACACCCAAAAAGTGCTCACTACCTCATCTACCCCATTACATGACTCATTTGTCCATATTTCCTACCATTTTTGCCTCCAAAACCTTAAAATCCCATTAAAAAGCCTCCAAAAGACCAAAAAAACCCCTTTTCCCCCCTAAAATAATCCAAAATTCCTCCAAAATAGCAAAAACCCTCTAAAAAGGGAATAAAAAATATAAAAAAGAGGAAAAAGAGAGAAAAAGGAAGCAAAAACCCTATACAGCTGACCTAAACCATATGGTGCCCAAAACCATGGGCCAGCACTCCACCACTAAAAAACCTATAAATAGGTGATGAAGGCCTCTCATTTCATATCCACAATCATTCATATCCTTACTCTACCAAAATCACTCTTGAAACCCTAGCTCACCCTTAAGCTACTTTCACATTTGAGTGCCCCTTTGGCCCATTTCCAAAACCCTTTGGAGAAAGAGAAAGGAACAACACTGGAGCTTGGAAGCAACCCTCTTGGACTGCTGCAAAGGCTCCATCAACCTTCACATTGGAGGTATAATCAATACAAAAACTATTTTTATTATCTTGTATTTTCTGTTTATGCACATGCTTAGAGTAGTTTACTGTTTTACTGTACTGTCTTTTATTTACTGTATTTTCTGAACTGCTACTAAGGAGTCCCTTCTCCTTAGTAGGTGCTCATTTGCACAAGCTAGGGTGAAAACCCTAGCTACAGTTTTGGCGACTCCCCTAGTGTTCCTTTGAATTTCTGGTTATAGTTTTAAAACGTTTTTAATTTTCTGCAATAGTTTTCTGTTTTTTTCCATTCGGCTACCGTAAACCGCGTTTTTTGCCCTCCGCAGTTGCGTTCCAACTGTGTCTTTCAGGCATTTACCTGCAATTCGACTACGGCTCTCAGATTGTTTTCGGTGATCTACCGGCAGTTTCCATTCTGTTACCTACGATATGACCGCGGCTATCAGCTTGTTTCCTGCGGTCCGACCGTGGTTGTTAACCATTTTTCCCACGTCCCGCTTGCCGCGTTTAGCCATTTTTCTGCAACCCGCCTGCGTCTTTCGGCCTTTTTCCCATGTCCCGCTTGCGGCTTTCAGCCATTTTTCTGCAACCCGCTTGCGTCTCTCGGCCTTTTTCCCGCATCCCGCTTGCGGTTTTCGGCCATTTTTCTGCAACCCGCCTGCGTCTTTCGGCCTTTTTCCCGCGTCCTACTTGTGGCTTTCAGACATTTTTCTGCAACCCTCCTGTGTCTTTCGGCCTTTTTCCCGCGTCCCGCTTGCGGCTTTCAGCCATTTTCCTGCAACCTGCCTGCATGTTTCGGCCTTTTTCCCGCGTCCCTCCTACGGCTTTCAGCCATTTTCCTGCAACCCGCTTGCAACTTTCGACCCTTTTCCTACGGTCTGCCTGCGTCTTTCGACCAAATTGCCGCAACCTGTCTGTGACTGTTGACTTGTTTCCCGTGGTCCGACCGCTCACATTTGCCACAGACCCGCAGTCTGTTTTCTGCACTTTTTTCACTGTTTTGAACCCAGCACTTTGCTGCAATATTTTCTGCACCTGCACAGCCATCTATCCTATCTGCAGCCATACTTCCCTACAACCTTTTTTCCTGCAGTATTATTTCTGTTCCATTTACATAATATTTTTTAAATTTCAGCATTTTAATTGAAAAGAGAAAATTTTGCATTTTAAAGTTTAATTTCTACATTGATATTTTTAGTTAGAAAGTTTCCCACCCCATGGCACTTTTACTTGGGTTCATCATCTCACACGCACACACTCTGTCACCTAATTCAAGTGAGCCCTAAAATACTACTTAACACAACCAACATTCTAACCCCACCTGGGAAACACATAAGAATCTTGTAGTTAGGTAGAATCGGGGGGATAGGCATCCAAATAACACCCCTCGGCTTACACTTGAGACATAGTTGTTGTCCATTAGGGAACCAAAATCCCCTAGTATTTTTTGACATGATTTAAAACCAATTTATCGAGAAGGCCTCTCCCCTAGGAGGGTTGAAGTTGCCAGACTGGTTCCAGAAGCTTGAGTGGAATACCGCAATCCATTCAGTAACCGAAGGATACCTTTCACAATTCTCGGTGTATTATCTGTATGGGGATACAACGACGATAGAACCAAACGACAGATTCACCCAACCGAACGTGTCATGAACGGGGTATCTTAGTTGCTTTTCTTCTAGGATTGACTACCCGGTGTCCCCCCCGGTAGGGGGATATCTTTAGCCACTTGGCTCTACTATCCATATTGTCTGACTTGGATTTCATCACCTTGCAGAGGAAATGTCTAGTTGAGTCAGAATACTATTTAGCTAGGTGTTTGCATGCTCCCTTACCTCCTTTTGGTCTAGCGAGTCCACTATTTTTATTTTTTAGGAAAACTGCTGCTTGTTGGTATTCTGACCATTTCTGTTGATACTCCACTTATTGTAGCACAGCTGTTACAGTAAGGGTTTTGAGTTTGTTGTTGGCCTGAGTGCCATTTTTTTGAGCTCTCCTTCTGCACACTCGATTGCATTAGGGTATTTGAGCTATTTTTCACTCAACACAACCCCCAGATACTTGACACCATCTATCACCATTGAGTCCCCGAGACATTCTCGGTGCCTCCAGGGAGAGCCCCCACAGCACGATTCACTTGACATCACCCGTCATAGACATAGATCTTCATCACTTGATACCACTCATCATAGATCTCGAGCTGTCACTTGAATCCACTCATTAATGGCATAAAACTTCGTCACTCGATCTAAATGCCCCTTATTTTACCTCTGATTCTGAGGCAAAGTCCAAGAACCCCATTTACACTTCACCAACCAGCCCCATGGCTAGCATGACTTCCACCCCTTTCTTTGTAGTGACCATTGGTGGAGCATCCACCACCACACTAGCTACCACACCTGCTTTGGGTATGTCCTTGATGGGGCCCACACCTACCATTTCGATCACTGTACCCATTACAGTGGCTGGCATACCTATCCCCACTCCATCAGTGACTCACACTACCCTTGGCGGTGCAGGACCATCCCATACCACTTTCGTTCCTCCACTTGGGGGCAACATCCCAAACCCAGCCCCTCCACTTGGGGGCATTGGCCCCAACATGGTCACAACCACTAGTATGTCACATCCTTCTACTAGTTTTCCATTCATGGCTAGTCTCAACCTTCCTGACCTAGCAAAACTGACTAACGATCCCATCAGACATGACCCTGCGTCGCCTCACATGCCCACCAAGCTCCCCTCCGACATCCCTAAGTTTGAGGGCAAGGCAGGTGAGGACCCCGAGAACCATATTATGTCCTTCCATATATGGTGTTCCTCCAACTCCATAGTGGACAACTCTGTCCGCCTCCATCTCTTACAGTGCACCCTCACTAGCTCTGCAGCTAAGTGGTACATTGAGCAGCCCCATGGGACCCATGCCACCTTTACTTCCCTTGCCTCAACTTTCCTGTAGTTCTTTTAGTTACCTGTCCACTATGACGCAGGAGTTGAGATCCTACTGTCTTGCAGACAGAACATGGCTACCCACATCACTGACCATATTCATGAGTGGCGTCGACGCCACAGCCTCTGCAAAATCAAGTTAGATGACCTTATCTTCTTAGATTGGTTTCTAAAATCCCACCTTCCTGTCATTTCCAAGGATGTGGCATCCGAACGACCCCAGTCCAAAGAAGAGGCCATCCTCAAAGCCCAACAATTTGACCTTATTTACGCCCAGTCGGGTTATCTGTATTCCATAATACCTGACGCCCCTCGCGGTGATTCCTCCCGACATGATGCGACAGGGGAATCCCATGCCGCAGATGGCATCATTGGCCATATTGCCTCGCATCCCCAACCCTTTTCCATAGCATGTCCTAGCCATGGCCCTGACCTTTCACAGGCTACATCTCAGTCCGGAGCAACCAATTCATATGCTCCCATCGCACATCACCACCATTCCCATGGACCCTCGTGTCCACCTCAGTGCTTTGGCCATGCCGCCCCCGCTTACGCACCAGTCGCACCTTAGCCATATTACCACCCACAGGCTGCACTAGCTCCTATGTCCTCTCAAGCCCAACTTGCTTATTACCATCCACAGGCAGTCCCTGTGGAAAACCCACAACCCGTTCCACAGACGTATCAGCAACCCCCACAAGGTTCAGCACCTGCACCACCTCCACCTACTTATTATCCACTGCAGCATGCTCCCGCACCTACACAACCCCAGAACCCACCTGCTGCCTAAGGGCAAGTGTATGCCCAATAGAATCCGTAGCAGAACCAAAATAACCAGTATTGACCAAAATAAATCCAACCCATAATGCCCTTTTACAACACCTTTAGATTGGAACAAGGAAACACTTCAACCTTTATTTGTCAAAATAGTATGCAGTACAAATATACCTGACAATGAAGCAGGCTCCTGCAACTAGATCCTGGGCTCTGGCTCTACTCTGGTCTGAATGTCTTCTGTAACAGTTTCTCCAATGTCTTAAAGTTTCTCCATTAACTCATCCTCTCATTCTTTAGTAATCATTTGCATTCATAATTTCTTCTAACCTTGCTCCTTTAGCCTTCTGGGAATTTATAGGTTTAAGGAAGCAGTTCAAGTCAATGAGGAGGTTGGGGAAGTTAAGAAACTGACTTCAACTAATCCTCTTCGATGGATTAATATATTTTTTAATCATTTTTAAGATATACGCGACTATTACACAGTGGAGTAGCGTATAGAGCGCTACCTTATTGTTTGATAAATAGCGCTCATTTAGTTTTAAATTCCGAGCGCTACTTTGATAAGAAGGGGTAGCGTATACATTGATATGGGCGCTATTATTATGCACTGGAGTCGCGTATGGGCGCTAGTCTCTTTAAGTAGAGTAGCGCTCATACCTCAAAATGATATTTTTGTATGTTTTCCAGTATGTTCAGGAAATAGGATGAGTTGTCATAACATCCAAGGTCAACATGCTCCTCCATCCAAGTTGTCCTTTTGTGTGATCAGCAGCTCAGGGTGATCACGGACGGAGAGGTGCAAGTTTGACCTATAACAGATGCCCCCTAATGTGTGAGATCAGAGAGAAACGATGGCCGAAATACATTATAATCCAAAACCAGAGAGAGAGCACAGAACCGCAGAAAAAAAGTCGCAAGAAACCTGCAACAAAAATCAAGGTCAGCGAGCAATTACATTGTTGACATCTTATAGATGTGTAGGGTGATACAACATGATCTCCGATACATAACAAGGAGATGTATATAAAAGCATGGCCACTTGAAATACAAGCGTGGATCCATGTCAAACTAAGAGATCATAGCCATAACAACACACTGGATCTATGTCTCATGGAGAGCCGTATAGAAGTGAGGCTCAGTCTCACGCAACTTGGGTGATAACAAAATGGGGTTATGTCATCCAAATCCCAAGGTCTTCATCCCATAACGACCCTAGGTACAAACCCGAGCCATGTGAATAGATGAGTTGACAGTCGAACATGGAGGGCATCGTCTGATTACCGGTCATTGATGTATACCGTTAACAAACGCGAGGACTTCCATCGATAATGATGATGGAGTCCAAGGTACCAAGTATGATTCGCCAAATGTGAATAGATGGGCTTGGAGTCGAACACTTGGGAATCCTGTCGAAGAAGAGACATTGATGTATTCTCATCATTCAACAGCGAGGAAAATTGCCACTGGTGACTGCAATCTCCAAGGTACTAACCGAAACTCTAAACTCCAATCCCAGAATAATGATTTGATGTCGATGGGAAGAAGTCCGTTGGAAGGGAGGCTTTAAGGCATCCTCCATCATCCAACTCGAGGAACACTCAACTGGTAAGAGCTGATATGAAATGATATGTAACAAGACTGACACTAGGAAGGCTGACACATGAGGTCAAGGTAAACTGCAGAATGGCCGACACAGGGTATATCCTTGAACATTGAGCACAACACAAAGTGACTCAGGCAGTTTCTGACCTAATGGGGTAAATAAGTCTGAAATGTAAGAGACATTAGCAGACCCTCCATATGGCTGGAAGAATAACCAACCGGGGGAGTAAATCACTCGGAGGAAAGGTTCACCCTAAGGCCAAAAACTAAACCCAACCGACAAGATAGACTCAAGTAGGTGCTGTGTTCAAGGATAGGACTTGACTGATACTGCCTTTAACAATGAAGATATGATGTGTTTTCCCGTTCCTTATTCTTTTTAGATAAAAGAATACCCTTCTTGTGGATTTAATGAGTCCAAGAAAGAATGAAAACTCAATAGGTCCAACCATGTAAATAGTTTAATGAGCCCATGGGAGGAAGACTCAGTACCTTCTTCATAATTTAAAGAGTTCGAAGAAGAGATAGAAGATTACTCTATATGTACTGATCTCTGGATTTTAGTATCGAGCCGAGATCTGTTCTTGCTCGCCGGTGTTTTCAATTTTAAGGAGTCTGAAAAACTTAAACAATAACTCCATATATATGCTTGTGGATTTTAGTATCGAGCCCAAGCAGATTAATGCTCGCCGGTGTTTTCCTGTTTATAGAGTCTGAAAAACTTAAACAATCCTCTTTTCACCTATCCGTGGATTTTATATCGAGCCCGGATTGGTCTGTGCTCGCTTGGTATTTTCATATTTAGAGAGTCTGAAAACCCTAAAGAGAGACTCCGGAAGGTCCTTTTTCGTATATTTAGTCTCCTCCCCCGAAAAAGTATAAAACAATGAAAGGAGAACTCTTCTAGCGCATACTGACGTATACCTAGAGTATACCTTTTCCGTAGTTAATCCACTAAGGCCCGGAAAAGGGGTAATTCTATACCTGAGTGGATGAGCCTTCGGATACTTTAACGAGCTCGAAGAGGACAAGTCTGCTCGGCAATCTTGTTTAGGTTTAAATAGTCCAAACAAGAGCTTAAAATGACTTAAAGGTCAGCTTCCGGGATCGTAACTTCATGTCCTTCCAAAAACTAGGTTTTCAACAAAATATTAGTCGATGACGCAAAAATCTTAAATAATATATGGATTTGAAATGTTTAGTTAACTGACAAGAGTTATCGTTACGAAATTTGAACTCAGGAGACGAATTCGACAACAATTAAGTGAAAATTGAACTTGGATCAATTTTATACCTTATTTTGTGTTTCAATTGATTAATTAGGGATTTTTGAAAATGTTTGAAACTATGGAAAATTAACAATTATAGGTAAAAATTAAAATCCAATTATATATATAATTTCAATGTTAACAAATCAATTTGCATTTTGTGTTGTAGGGCAAACATTGGGCACATTTTCACGAATTTCAAATCTCCTTTGTGATCGAACGGAGCATCCAATCGCCAAACTGCTTCCACCAAGTAAGTAGAAATCAACCAAACTTGCATTTCAATGGTTTATTTTTAAAATTTTGAGGAAAAATGGCCCGAAACGCAATGCTCATAAGGTTTTATGCACGGGCGCTACTGTATATACATAACAGTAGCGTACGAAGGCAATGGGCGCTACTTTGCTCAAACAGAGTAGCGCCTACACGCTACTGTGTAGTATACACAGTAGCGTACATACTTGCAAAACCAAATTAAAGCGCCGAGACTCAAAATTTTTGGGGTTTTTGTGTAGGATGGTCTTACAATGGAGGGAAAGGGAGCATGAAGACATGGATAGACTAGCTATGCAAGACCCGGCTACCCTCCATGCACTCCGTAGATGCGGTTTGTTGAAATTTTATCGAATCGTAAACATGCGGGCACTAAACAAGCTGTTTCGGAGATTGATTCAGTATTGGGATGTCGATACTAATACCTTCATCATCCGGGGGCAAACTCTTGAGCTTACCGTTGAGGATATATATTTTATTACCGGTCTCTCAAGGAGAGGAGACGTAATCAATCTAAAAGGGACATCTCGCTTGGGTGCACGATCAGTGCAAGAATATGTGAACACCTACTGTGTTGCCGGAGCAGAAAAATCGGGAAGCCAAATCCTGATTTCAACTATTGATGGTCTCCCGCTGAAAGTGATAGTGAGCATGATCAACCGGGTATCCGGTAGTGCATCACAAAACTTGGCTTCTAGGCACTCAATGCATGTCGGTGTACAGTGCTTGCATGGGCATGTTTATGATTGGAGTACTAGCTTGTTGGCAAACATGAAGTATCAATTAACGAGTTGCAAATCTGGTACAATGAAGAATTTCGGGTACGGGAGTATCTTGTGTACCTTCTTCTTCGAGAGAATGCCTGCTATTAGTTTGGGAATTCCATTACCACAAGTTAACCCCCGTGAGCCCAGACTAGGCCGTTGGGGTGACATTTTTCTCCGCCAGGGTGGTGGGGAGAGTCACTATTGTTACCATACAGATGACTTCTGGGGGTGGTGGGAGAGGCAAGTTCCCGCTTTTGAGCAGTTTCCCTATGTTGGACTGGATTTTCGTCATGACCCAGAGCTGGTGCTTCCGCCAGGTGGAGCCTGGGGAGATATTGGTATGTTTACTTTTTGAGAATTTATTTAATTTTTTCAAACTTTTCAAATATTTGATTTTTATGAAATGAGTTTTGGAGTTCTTAATCAAGTGTCCAAATGCAGATGTTGGGCCTGTTCGTCCCGAGGGCCATCCTACTATCTATGTGAGGCCAGCTGATATCACCGCAGCGGAAGCTATGCTGGGAACCCTGGAGAGGAAAATGAGTCGGCTGACTCATGAGATTCCTGCATGCCGCATGGACCAGATACCTGTTGACATGCAGGAAGATGTTGTTGGGGTGCCCCCAGCATGGCTTAGATTACTGCGGAGAGTTGCTAGACTAGTGATATGCTACCGTAATGCGGTAGATGATGAGGAGGTTCCTCCTTCTCCATAGGAGAAGAAAAACATTATATGTATATATTTTTGAGGCTGCCATGCCCAACTTTTGTACTTTTATGACTTGACTTAGGAGACTCATGACTCGGAACTTATATTTTTTGATATGGTATCAGTTATATATACAGTATCGGTTATTTACATGTGAATGTGCTTTAAATTTTATGTGTGGAATGTTGTTTACAATGTATGATGCAAATGCCAGTCTAACACATAGTTTGCTAATGAATTAGCTAAATTGTTTAAATTTCTTGGAATGTGTTCATATCTGATAGAATGAAAATGTCTTTCCAATAATCTAACTCGTAGAAACTGTCGTAGCAATCCTGGATCTCTGATCCGATAGACACCTGTTAACTGAAATACAATTAGTTGTGAGTCAAGCCTTACCTCCAGGTATGAAATGCCATGACTGAGGGCATCTCGGAGAAGTTCTATAACTGCACTGTATTCAGCCATATTGTTCGTGGTAGGTCCCAAACAAACCCCCCCTGAAGAGACAAGTTGGTCAGCGGGTGAATAAATGACCCAAGCTGCTGCAGCCAACTGACAGGTGTGGCGACTGGCGCCATCAGCAAATCCTAGGAAATGTGCGGTTGACATCTGGTACACGAAACGAAAAAACACACATCAGATCACCTAACGAACATAACAAAACTAACTATACAAGAATATACAGCTATGTTACAAGAAAAAGTACTTCAACCTAGGCGTAGTACTTCTTCAGGTAGAGCCCATTTCTAGGCTCGTCCAACTTATTACCTTCGTAATCCACCAGTTCGTAGGCACCTTTCTTCGATACTTTAGAAATGATATAAGGTCCGAGCCATCTGGATTTGAATTTACCGGGTCCCAAAGGTTCTTTGTCTTGATCCCAAAGTAGGACCAAATCTCCTTCAATGAAAACTCTAGGTTTAACGGATTTGTCGTATTGTCCTTTGACTCGTTTTTTGTGAACCTCGTTTGTTGTAAGCGCATCCCGGCGCTGTTCATCTAGATGTTCTAAGCGTAACAAACGTTCTTCAAGTATTGAAGTATCGGGTAGTAACTGAACTGCTAGTTTTAGCGAAGGAATCTCGCATTCAATCGGCACCACTGCCTCTATCCCATGCACAAGTTGGAAAGGAGAGAAACCAGTAGCAGTCTTAACGTTGGCTCGATAAGCCCAAAGAGCCGGGTATAGCATGATGTGCCAGTTATTCCGACTGGCATTAACAGTTCGTTGTAATATAACCTTTAACGTTTTATTAACTGCTTCAACTTGTCCATTCGCCTGAGGATAGTATGAGGACGAATGTTCTTGTCGAAAACCAAGCATTGTATATAACTCAGTCATCATGCTATTTTGGAAATGACTACCATGGTCAGTCACTATCTCTTTAGGTATACCAAACCGTGCTATGATCTGATTAAATACGAAATAAGCGGCAGTTTCTCCATCTGCCTTAACAGTAGGCATTGCCTCTGCCCACTTAGTAAAGTAGTCAACGGCAACGATGATGTAATGATGTCCTCCAGCTGAAACTGGATTACATGTCATGAAATCAACCCCCCATTTTGTGAAGGGACCTGCTGTAATTACAGGATGAAGAGGAGCTGGGTGTGCCCTCATTTTCTTAGTGAAAAACTGACACGGTCGACAGTGTTTCACTGCTTCCACACAATCTTTAAAGATCGTGGGCCAAAAATATCCGGCACGCAGTATCTTCTGAGCTGTTGCCAACCCGGAAAGATGTCCCCCACAAGCTCCACTGTGGGCATCATTTAACACTGCTTCAGCTTCTTCCCTAGTTAAGCAACGTCGTAAAATGGAATCTACCCCACGCCGATATAAAGTATCAGAGATAATAAGGTAATTTTTCGCATGGGTTTTAAGTTTACGTCGCTCTTCTCGGGAAAAAGAGGTAGGACACCTCAAAGTCTGGAGATATATTAAGATATCTCCGTACCATGGGTCAGAGGAGGCGATGAGAAAGATATGTTCGTCAGGGAAATATGTTTCTTCCTCCACGCGTTCTAGGTCACTTGGAAATTCTGAGATTAATTCCGCGAATACTAGTGATTTTTTTGATTTAGCTGATTGGAAAACCAAATCAAATTCTTGTAGAATTACAATCCATTTATTGTATTTCCCACCAATGATTCGTCGGGTGAGAACGTACTGGAAAGGGTTTACCTCTGCTATCACTGTAGTGGTTCGTAAAAGTATATAGTGACGAAGCCTCTGGACCGCATAGACCGCAGCAAGTGCTAACTTCTCAACGTGCGAGTATTTAACCTCAGGGGCTATCAATGCGCGAGAAAGATAGTAGACAACATGTTCTTGGAACATATCGTCTTCCTGAACCAAAACTATACCAATTGTAGTAAGAGACGCCGCCAGGTATAACAGAAAATCTTTTGAGTAATCTGGCGGGCTTAACAAGGGTGCTGAAAGAAGTGCCTTTTTTAATGCTTCAAAGGATGATTGTGCAGCTTCGTCCCACACAAAGTAAGAATCTTGTTTGAGTAGCCTCATAAAACCTTTGGTAATTTTGGCGTAGTTTATTATAAATCGCCGTAAGAAATTAGACATGCCTTGCAGACTTTGAAGTTGTCGCAAGGTGCGAGGAGGAGGCAGATTTACAATCGCCTCCACTTTAAGTGGGTCAACCATTATGCCACGATTAGAGACAACGAAACCTAGTAAACGTCCCGATTCGACACAGAATACACATTTGTTCGGATTCAAATGAATCTTATATTTTCTGCATCTTTCAAACACTTGTCTAAGGTGATCCGGATGGTCCCGTCTCTTTCGAGATCGCGCCGGGAGATCGTCCAAGTAAGGTTCTACAATGTGTTTGATGTCATGAAAAGCAAAATTCATTGCTCGCTGGAAGGTAGCCCCAGCATTCTTCAAACCAAATGGCATTTTCCGATAAGCAAAGGTGCCCCATGGGCAAATGAAAGCTGTTTTATGCTGATCTTCATGTTTGATTTCTATTTGATTATATCCCGAAAAACCATCCATAAAAGAGAACATTTCATGTCCTGCACACGCATCTATGATTTGATCGATAAATGGTGTGGGATAGTTGTCTTTCGGACAAGCTTTATTCAAATCTCGAAAGTCAGTGCAAACTCTAATAGTGCCTTGCTTTTTATCAACCGGAACGGGGTTTGAAACCCATTCCGTCATATCGATCGGATAAATGAAACCGGCTTTGAGCAACTTTTCCACCTCTGCTTTGATGGCGGCTGCTTTTCTAGGGTTTACGGGACGGAGCTTTTGCCTCACAGGTTTCGCGTTAGGGTATGTTGTAATGACATGTTCCACAATGGTTGGGTCAATACCTGGCATCTCCTCATATGACCAGGCAAAAATGTCACGGAATTCTTTAAACAATTTTGTATACAGAGCTATCTCTTCTGGAGAACAGTCTGCACCAATAAAAATATTTTCCACGACCCCGGGCTTGGTGGAAATGTTGACTGGAATTGTTTTTGAAATATTAGCCATGTTCCCTTCAGCGTAAACAGCTTTTGAAGTAGAAGGAGAAGATGACAAATCAACAAATCCACCGGGTCTCACAGGGAATTCTCCTCTCTCAATTCTGTCTAGATCTGGAAGTATGTAGGACCTATGATGCATATGTTCCCAAGGTTGATCCAGGCCCATCATAACTTCTAAGATGGCTTCATCAGATGGTAAAACCGTATCTAAACAATCGAATGAGTGAGTAGAATTCAGTGACCATGCCGGAGCATAGTCCATATCTGACTCGACAGAGACTGGTGGAGTCATGATATGTTCCATTGTAGCGTGTTGAGTTTCCATATAGGCTACTTCTGCAATGGAGGGAGGCACAAAAGGATCTGACGTGCTAGGAAGGATCCAAGGATCAGTTCTTGAACCAATCGTAAATGTTTCAGTAACGATACCCACATCAGAACGCATAAAAAGAACAGGGGAGGGGATGTCGAAAGTGCCTATTAACGAACCATACAACCCTGCTCCTAAACTCTCCTTAACCGGGGCGGTTTGATCAACCAAAGGAATCGTGGTTTCTGTAGAAGTCTGGTGTTTTCCTTGAGTGAAAGAAAGTTGATCGACTGTAACGATCTTCCCTTCAAATGGGAACATGACCACTCGAAAAACTGCCGATGCTATAGCTTGCATGGCATAAGTCCAACTCCTGCCCAATAGCATATTGTAATTGAGCGGAGCGTCTAGAACTTCAATCTCAACAGCAACTGTCTTACCGGCCAAAGTAACATTAAATGATGGCAAAACTCCATGTGGACGGAAAGTTCTGCCATCAAATGCAGTAAGCATTGTGTTGGAAGGGACTAACTCAGGAGAACCTAGAGCTTTCCAGCAGGAAATAGACATTACGCAAGTCGACGCTCCCTCATCTACTACAGCTCGTCTTATGGTCATTGGACCATGAACGACTTCAATCTGGAGGGCAACATGATATGGAAACCGGTATTTGACATCAGTCATATCAAAACGCGCAGACATGTTGGATGACTCCATACTCCCAATAGCTGCCAGAAGTGCATTTCGTTGCAAAGGACAACTCTGCAAGACTTCTAAGGTAGACATGGCACAAGGAGTTTGGGCTAGATCTTCAACTACATTGTAATTGGAAGCAGCCCGCGTGTTGGGATTGTGCGATGCCCTCTTTAAGACACCTTTCGGAATCTTAGGCATTGGGTCCACAGGTATGTGGAGTGGAGTGGAGGGTTCAGCAATCTCCTTATCCTTTCTCTGCGTTTCCGGGGTATAGTTCTTAGCTCTGGTTTGCAAAAGTGCATCTGAGTTGACCATATTTATGAATATTTGATCAACCGAAGCGTGTGAAGTGCCCCCAGTTTTGGAGGTGCCAGAAGTGGAGCCTTGCCCTTTGGGAAATGGATCTTTCAAGACGGCAGGCTTCTTCTCTTTCAAGAGCTTCTGGGCTTCTTCTAGTAGAGGGCATTGGTGAGTAAGGTGGTTTTGTTTGCAAAGTTTACAAGGGAACCTAACCTTCTTCTCTTCTTTATTACCCTCTTCGGCATTATCTTTTTTGGGCTTTTGTTGGTTCCCCTCTCCTTTCTTGCCCTTCTTTTTGTTGTTGGGCTGCCGAGGGCCCTTTTGATTGTTCTGAACTTGATTAATAGATTCAAAAGTAGAAGGAGAGGTTGTGACGGAAGCAATGTCTGCAGTCGAATGTTTGACAGTTAAGGCTTGGACCTGTTTGGTCAGTGCTTCGAAAGCTGCAGAGTTAACCGAACCCACTATGCCGTCAGCATGTGGTCCAGGTTTGGGTCTACTTAGATCCGTGTTTGATCTCGGTGCGTCCGGTATAATCTCGTACAGTAAACCAGATTGTGCGTATACAAGGTCTAACTGTTGAGTCCTTAAGATGGCTTCTTCTTCATTGGAGACTCCAGATGTCGCTACTTCCTTAGAAATATAAGGAAGGAGTGATTTCAAGTACCACTCGAGCAGGAACTCTGGAGGGATATTGGCCTTTATGAGCCTCTTCCGTCTTCGCCACTCCTGAATGTGGTCAGATAGGTGAGTGGCTTTGTTTTGTCTAAAAGTAGACAAAAGTTCTGTTCCGGCATCATACCGAACAGGAAGTTGGAAATGGTTCAAAAAGACGGTTGCCAGATCCCCAAAACTAGAGAAAGTAGCCGCAGGTAACTCAATGTACCATTTGGCCGCGGGACCAGTTAAGGTCCTTTGAAACAATCTCAATCTGATGGAATCTTCGTTCAATGAATTTGAAGAACACCACAAGTGAAAAGTAGTGACATGGTCACCAGGATCTTCACCAGCTTTGCCTTTGAATTTGGGAATATCCGAAGGTAATTTGGTGGGAACTGATGGCCATGCTGAGTTATGACACACAGGATCATTTGTCAATTTCGAAAGGTCTGGAAAATTCAAAGTTGCCAGAAAAGGTAGACGAGGCCGGTAAGATGAAGCTTGATAAGGGAAAGCACCCATTGTTTGTCCCATGAATTGTTGGTAGGGGTTGCCCCTAGCCATTTGGTGATAAGGGTTGCCCCCGGCCATGTGTTGGTAGGAGTTTCCACCTACCAACTGTTGATAGGGGTTACCCCCAGTTAACTGTTGGTAGGGGTTACCCCCAGGTATTTGTTGGTAGGGGTTTCCCCCTGCCAGTTGTTGTTGTTGTGAGAAAGAATTATTAAAATTTCCCCACCCGTACGAGAGCGGATTAGTGCTTTGTTGGTTCGTCCATTGTGGCTGGGTGTTAGCCCCGCCATATTGCTGGTTGAAAAAGTTGCCCCCTCCTCCTGAGAATAAGGAAAAAGGGACACTATTTGCAGGCATGCTACCCTGATTCAAGTTAGGGCCTACAAAGTTGTTGAAACCAGCCGAAATTGATGTGGACGGTGCAGTCATGGTACCCGTGACTGGCATGTTTGCTGAAACACTTGGTCCTACCACAGGTGTGGAAACCCAAGTACTGGGGATCTGATATAAAGGTTGTGAAGTAGAAGGTGTTGCACAGTTGGCCATACTGCTAGGTCTAACAGTAGACGTGGGAATAGATGCCATTGTTGTGAAACTAGGCATTCCTAAAGTGCTAGTGTTAAAACTGAAAGATGGAGTAGGCACCGACGTAGTTTGTGCCTGACTAGATGTAGCCGTAAAAGAAGGGTTAACTGTGCTGGTATTCATACCTAAAGTGGGAGTTTGGGGACCCCCTGGTTCACCTCCTGTGTTAGTCATCAGATAATCGGGAAGCAAAAGATCTGCACTGAAAAGAAGCTGTTGGAAACCAACAGGTGACAGTAACGGAATTCTAGTGTTAGTTAAGGGAGGATTGAAAGGAGTGCTATACTCCGCGGAAGTAAGATCTTCCACCTCAACAGTACTAAAATGTTGTTGATCTGTGATACCTGGTGATGGTTCCTCAGGAACCTCAGTTTCAAGGTTTTCTGTTATAAGTATTTCTTCAAGCAATTCTATTTCAGAGGTAATTTCTGAAGAAATACCGGGGTTTACCCGCTGTCTTCTAGCTGGTTGTATAGGTTCTGTTCTAACAGGTGGAAGGTTTTGAATCCTTCTCGATCTACGGAGTTGTTGATTCTCCGTGATTATAGATATCCAATAAACAGCCTAGAACCTAGTGGCCACTATGACTAGGGGGCAAACAGCACACCAACTAAAAATTCCTAAGTATACAAACCAGTCAAACAAAGGTGCCTTCCGGAGAAGAGTCTGGGATGATGAGGGCCCAGAACAGATCAACGGAGGATGAAGAACAGTTACCCGGGGTCCACAATACAATGACTAAGGGTGCAAGCGCTGGAATCACCCAACCGCCCTCCCAAAGACCTGCAAGGGATTTCCTCCCACGTCTGTCCTAGGTACAGCAGATATACCCTCTGCTGTCACCTGTGTAAGAACCTAGAAGTATGATACTATGGATACCACAACACCGAAAATTCCTGGGGGAACAGTCACCGGTCGAATCAGAAAGCGTGGGCAGGGTAGCTAAGCCCGAAACTCGAAAGAGTCCCCAATACGCTATCCGATCCTGGCGTATGCTCGAACAGAAAGTAGGAGAGGTATTCCCACAAACTGATCTCACATTGACCTACTGCATATGCTCCCAGGCAAATTTTGAGTGAGGTGGATTTGCCTAAATGATAATCTCACTACGATTATTGTGCAATGTGTGATCTTGGGTAGTTTAAGGTGATTTAAACCCAAGACCCTAACCAAAACTAGTTGGTGTAGTGTACCCTAAAAAAGAAAAGGTTTCTAGTTCATTTTATTAATAAATTTTAAGGGCTTTTATTATGCAAAAGGGATAGTGAGTGTGTGAACGTGGTTATAACAAGAAAACTAAATGCAAATATATTCAAATCTTCTTACAACAAAACTCTTTTATTTTTTTTATTTTTTCATCTACTTCTTTTTCAAAATTGAAAATCTAAGCAAACTTTCCTACTAATTTTTGTTTTCTTTTTGAATTATACAAAATATACTAAGCTATTTTGCATTGACAAAAACAAGTTCTATTTAACTTAAAGTACCAAATTTTTTGCTTTTTCAATGACCGAAAAAGAACTATGTAAAAATGGAAAGCCAAATAAAAACTTCTTATGCAAAAAGGTGGAAGTATGGCAAATGTTCTTGGGCCTATAGCTATCGAAACCTAACTCGAGAAAGGCTTGATCTACAGGTTTTTTACTCAGAAAAAGCCTATAAACTTGGACACCAAGTGGTAGAAAACCAAGGAGAGAACACCCAAGGACTGACCTAAAGTGTTTAACCCTAACAAGACCACAAAGCCAAGTACAAGTAGACAAGCAGGCTGCCCTACTAACACGAAGAAAACTGAGAGGTGAAACTAGCCTACAGCTGTTTAAAAAGCACTTGTGACCATCAAAAGACAAAAAGTCCCGGAAGAAAATGAAACTTGACAAAAAAGAAGACACCCTAGAAGCTCTACCAAAGACCAAACCCTAAACAAAGGACAGGGATAGTAGAGAGCAGACAACTTCACCACAAACAACAGACACAGGAGTGTACAGGTTTGTAAATGGGCAAAAGCAGTCAGGGTCTGAAAAAGAAAGTGAAAATGTTCGTCACCAAACACCACTAAGTCTTCCAAATAGGTCAAAAAGGTCTCAAAAAAGATCCAAAGGTCAACAAATGGTTTAAAAAGATGGAAAAACTTTAAGGAGTGGTTCTATGACTTGAATCAACAATTAAAAACCTTATGCAATCATCCCAAGAATCCTACAGCAAAGTCAGCAAGTCACCATAGGGCTAAAAAAGCAAAAAAAATCAAAAATGACTGCTTCAGGAAATATACTCTACTGTGCAGTAGAGCAACTCGCGCCCATGCCAAAACGGGCACTACTGTATATACAGAACAGTAGCGTATGGGCGCTACTGTGTATATATAAGAGTAGCGCTCATATTTCAAAGGCTAGGAAACTGACCTTGGAAGGTATGAAAACTGATGAAAGCAGGCAGGCCAAAAACAAAGGATACCTACAAAGGTTCTTAACACATCGAAGAAATCAAAATAAACCGAGAAGACATCCAAAAACAAAGGTTTCCTAAAGCCAAAAACTCTATCTCCCCAGTGGAGTCGCCAGTCTGTTGGCAGATATTTCTACCCTATAGTCAGGAAACTAAACTATCAACTTGGTTGGGGTGACAGGTAAGTGCATTTATGTCATTACGGAGGTGTTTACAAAAGAAATAGATTACATATTTAGAGAACATACCTTTTACTGGAGTCTGATCCAAGCCTTGACCCAGTCTTGTGTCCAGCTCCCAAATCTACTTTCTTTCAGCAAACCTGCAACAACAATACCTTCCTCAAACACTTTGGGCAACATATAAATCATAAAAATAAACAAAGATTATGTTTAATATCCAGTATTGACCAAAATAAATCCAACCCATAATGCCCTTTTACAACACCTTTAGATTGGAACAAGGAAACACTTCAACCTTTATTTGTCAAAATAGTATGCAGTACAAATATACCTGACAATGAAGCAGGCTCCTGCAACTAGATCCTGGGCTCTGGCTCTACTCTGGTCTGAATGTCTTCTGTAACAGTTTCTCCAATGTCTTAAAGTTTCTCCATTAACTCATCCTCTCATTCTTTAGTAATCATTTGCATTCATAATTTCTTCTAACCTTGCTCCTTTAGCCTTCTGGGAATTTATAGGTTTAAGGAAGCAGTTCAAGTCGATGAGGAGGTTGGGGAAGTTAAGAAACTGACTTCAACTAATCCTCTTCGATGGATTAATATATTTTTTAATCATTTTTAAGATATACGCGACTATTACACAATGGAGTAGCGTATAGAGCGCTACCCTATTGTTTGATAAATAACGCTCATTTAGTTTTAAATTCCGAGCGCTACTTTGATAAGAAGGAGTAGCGTATACATTGATATGGGCGCTACTATTATGCACTGGAGTCGCGTATGGGTGCTAGTCTCTTTAAGTAGAGTAGCGCTCATACCTCAAAATGATATTTTTGTATGTTTTCCAGTATGTTCAGGAAATAGGATGAGTTGTCATAACATCCAAGGTCAACATGCTCCTCCATCCAAGTTGTCCTTTTGTGTGATCAGCAGCTCAGGGTGATCACGGACGGAGAGGTGCAAGTTTGACCTATAACAAACGTCAACAGGGCTAGCAAAACTGCGGCAAAGGCCATAACTGTGGGAACAATCCCCCTCCAGACCAAGGCAATCAACCTCCCAATCCCCCGAACAACAATAACGCGGCACCTGCCAACTAGAACCCTGATCGGCCGCCCAAGCAGGCCAAAAATCCTAATTTGCGAACAAACCATCCTTGTTCTATTTACAGGGTCTATGGCCAGTACACACATGCTTGCCCACATTTGGAGCAAGCTCAAAAACTCTGGGATGGGCACATGGCTCCTTAGGAGCCACCTAACCCCCCACCACCTTAGCATCAACCTTTGGTGATACAAAACCCCTTACCAACCCAAGGCGTAGTGAACACTCAGCCGTTGGCTCCCCCTCAAGAAAACGCGCCACCACAACAGCAAATCACTTATGTCGCTCCTGATCAACCCATGTTAGACTCAGGTACCCACCACTTGTTAATGATGTCATCCACCGATGTCAACCTCCAAACCCGTCGGAACCAATATGGCTCCACCCCTGAAGCCCCTCCTGCCAACAAAAACACTAATGCTCATCCCACTGATCAGACGTTACGTATACTTCCGGCTCCACTAGATGGCGCCTCCAAAGCACCTCGCTTCCCACTTTGTCCCATCAACAATAATCCCAATGCTCACGTTGCATCTAATTACAACATTGTAGATGACTTAGCCCAGTCCCCCATAGCCATGTCTACGTTAGAAGTCTTAAAAAACTATCCTTCACAGTGCAAGACTTTGCTCTCCGCCATTGGTGCTATTGACCCAAATGATTCACAACTGATGGCCTTCGATTTGGACCAATCCGAACCATGCCTGCATTCCACTTTAGCATTCCAAGTTTCTGTTTCCGTTCGGAATCTTGTCATCCATGGGTGAATTATCAATGAAGGTGCCTCTACATGCAATATGTCCACATTCGTTTGGCAGAAGTTGGGATGCCCTACTCTCCAGCAGTCCACCACTGCGTTGCGAGCCTACGACGACCGTTCGGCTCAACCCCAAGGTCTCTTAGCTAATGTCCCCGTCCAGTTGGATGGAAAAACCATGCTCATTGACATAGAGGTCATCAATGCCCAACTTGAATATAACCTCTTACTTGGCCGCAGCTACATGTATGCCATGCGGGCGGTTGCCTCATCTGTTTTTCGTACCATGATATTCCCCCATGACGGACGCGTGGTCAAGGTCGATCAACTCACCTATTATGATCCCAATGCCCCCGCTGCACCCGAAAATGTTCTCCCCATGGTTGAACAAACTGTTTGTGGTGCAACTACCTTATTTGTTTCCTCCATGGGACCCGGAGTTTACTCAGATACGCCGATGACCTCAACTTTCCAATCCATCCCACCCCCATCACCCACGACCGAAGTATCTGACCTATGTACCCTTTCCCACAATACACAAACACCCAACACTCAACCGCCCTTGTTACCCAAACCACCATTGGTACCTAGTCACATTGGTGTTACACCCATCCACACAATCCCCTTCCTATTCCCTCCCTCGGGAGTAGTAAGCGCCCCGGTTATGGCTACTCTCAGCCTCCCTGGGTTAACCTTAGGATTACCCGTGTGGTATATTTTGCCTCCTGTTCCCTCGTCGACACCAAATGTCGTCCTACAACTGGTGCAATCCATTGCCATTGCTAGTCAACCACCTCCCGGTGTCACTACCCCTTCGTCATCTACGAATCCACCCCCTCTAATCAAGCACATTGGGGGAAGAGGCCCACAACCATACACTGCTGTACCCCCGCCCAAAACAGTTAAAACCCCCCCTCGTGTTTCGCACTCCTCCCAAATGCTCATTGTGTGATGAGTTAGGCCATCCGACTCATCAATGTCCACAATTACCTACATTACAAAAACACATGCAAATGCTCGACGACGACCCCAACATCCGGGTTGTCCAACTCGATCCAACCCCTAAGCCTCGTGATAAATCACTACGTACCAACCACCCTTGTGCAATATGCGGTATTTACGGCCATTATTCACATCACTGTCCTGATCTCCCAGATTACAGATCAGCTCTCTACGAGATGAATAATTTGGACCTTGAGACGGCACCCCCCACAATTGAGGATATCCACCCCCCAGTATCACCCTCATCCGGAGAGATTAACACCATCTATATGATCTCTTCGACTACCACTTCCTCGTCAATCGATTTGACAACTCAAAGTTTCTGAAATGATGAGGAGATTCTAGAGGCTCTCACTACCCCGGATTATCCCTGGGAAGAGATGCACCATCGTTCCTATTTCCTCCCAGCAGAGTCCTCCTCCACCACAGCCACCCAATTTGCGGTTGAGTCCAAAGATTTCCTTCCCACCAAAGTTGACTGGTTTAAGGATCCCATTCCTGCTCCTGATGCCTTTGAGGAAGGTAACATGGCCAACATCTCACCCACAATCCATATTGATATCTCTGCCCCCAGCGGTGCCCCTGAAATCATTACTTTGGGACCCTCCTACACTGAGTACGAGATCAGAGAGTACAAAAAACTTTTCCAAGACTTCCGCGATGTCTTTTCCTGGTCCTACACCAAAATGCCTGGTCTTGACCCCGCTATCATAGAGCCCCACATTGACACCTTTGAGTTAGGGGGCATAATAGATTACCTCGACCCTGGGATAGGGGACATGATCAATCATTTTGACCCTACCCTATCACATCTATCTCAACACATCAATGAACCCATCGTTCCAACCAACACATATGTGATCCACAATCACAACCCCATGTGCATAGCATGGGGGCAGGTCATTAACTCTACCCACTTTTTCACATCCGTGATCTCAACCATTTTTGAGGTCACATGTCACTTGTATATATGATTTGATTCGATACACCTAGTATTCTTCCCCCATGAGTAATCATTTCTCCCCACCACTGCATCCTTCACTTGGTGGGCTCACCTTTATTTGTAGCCATTTTTTAACCTAGTTCTTTCCTTTGACCATTCCGGAGTCCTTATGACCTCCTTTTTTCGCACCATTTGCACTGCCGGATTCATATTTCCATGCTCGTGATGATGCTTGAGATCATTTCTCACTCTCACCAGGACCAATATCAACATTGTGTCCTGACACCTTGTCACCCCGGTTTGCGCGCCACATTGGCCATAGACCATTTTTGATATATTTTATATCATCGAATTCATTTTTCTGAGCCCATGATGATGCTTGAGATCATTTCTCGCTCTCACCCCCATATTTTTCAGGTATTTTTCCCAAAACACCCCCCATCACCTCGGTTCGCATGCCACCTCGACCGTTATCCGTTTTTGACACTTCTTATATCGCCGGATTCAATTCTCCACGCTTGTGATGATGCTTGAGATCATTTCTCACTCTCACTAGGTATAGTTTCAACATTGTGTCCTGACACCTTGCTACCTCGGTTTGCGTGCCACATCGGCCGCCATCGGATTGTTCCACATTTTTACATGAGCCATTCACTCCTTTCATACTGTAATTATTTCATTATTTTGACACCATTCATTATCCCGCAAGGAGGCCCATCAGTGTTCCCCCCTACCCTCATTCTTGGTCATCATCAATGTTCCTTGATTGAGCACTTCCTCCTTGCCTGACCATTCCTTTTGTTCGGTATAATTTTATCCCTTTTTCAGGCCGGACAAGTCCTTTACGAAAAAGGCACTTAGAGAGTTTCTGCTAAGCTCTTTTCTGACTCCTAAAACAATGAAAAGATCGCCAAGCAATCTTGCTTCCTTTCATGCTCGTTAAAGTAACTGAAAGGGTGTCTATCTGGTATAAGTTTAACCCTTTTCCGAACCTGGTAGACTAATTATGAAAAAGGAATACTCTAGTCACACCGGCTAGAAGAGTTCTTCATTTCATCCTTTTATGCTTCTTTGGGCCTTGGAGACTAACACACAAAAAAACAACCCCCTGGAGTCTTCTTATCACTTTCAGACTCTCTAAAATTGAAAGCAACCACGAGCATGCATTGTCCTAGGCTCATACAAATCCACACGACAATACCATTCCATTATTTCAGAGTCTTCTTATCGCTTTCAGACTCCTTAAAATTGAAAGCAACCACAAGCATGAACTATCTTGGGCTCTTATAAATCCACATGACAGTACCATTTTAAACACCCTTCTTCTAGTTCCTTAACCCATGAAGAAGTCCCCCAGTGCCTCTTGGCACTATGATTGATCATCTCGGCAGCACCCCCAATTAGGTCGCCTTTGTTCAGAGTATTATGAAGTCTCCTGCCATTTTACACCAACTTGAGTATCACTCACCCTAGTCACTATCCTTGATCCATTATAGCTATGATCCCTTTCCCACCAGTCAGTTTCATATGCTTCCTGATCATCCTTGCCATCATACTCTGAAAAAGGAAGTTTGCGTCTACCCACCCTCCTTACCCAGTTATCCCCCACAGTATGACAGTCCTAACATCAATACTCTCACACTTCGGTTCTCCACCTCGTGCTCCTATCAAGGAAACATAATTACCTTGCTAGTTGCAGGTCTCCCTCTGTCGACGACAGCCCCTCTATTCCAGAGCATAGACCCAGAGGTCCTTGCACCTTGGACCCATCACCATCTGTGGTGAGTGCCTAGAGACCACTTTGATAGGAGTCATCATTGCCTCGCCGAGTGGTTGTTTCTCACATGCTCGACTTCAACACCTTGATTGCATCGTTGAGAATCATGCAGGGTTTATATCCCTTCAGTTATTGGCCGAAGACCCCGGATTTCCCCCGACTCTAGCACATTGGTGAGTCACTTCGGAACACCCAATTATATGTTCCCGTGGATTTCCAGGTTGCGTTGGCGATTGTATTCGGAAGCCATCCAGTTATATGCTTCCTTGAGTTCCCAGTTCAGTTCCAGTTCAGTGTACCATTGAGGGTATGACTCCCCGTCACTATGATCCAACAGCTCATCAGTTCCTCTGGTACCACACTCTGCAACACTGTTGTTATTCTAGTGTATCAGTTCTTCAACTCAGACATGGTCATCCCAGCAGTATGTCCCAAATTTGTGTCCCCTCTAGACCCTTATGATGTACACAGTGGTTCTCTATTTATCTTACAAGTCCCCCTTTTCGGGCCTCATAGTTATTTTTTATGTATCTTGATACGAGCATGGGTATGCCCGCCTCGTCCATATATTGAGATTCTTCTTCATTCATTATTTGAGGCCATGTATATTTCAGGTCCCAATATTTTGGACCCCATTGTTATTGTTGTTCTATATCTTGATACGAGCATGGGAATGCCTGCCTTGTCCAAATGTTCAGATTATTCCTCATTCATTATTGAGGTCTTGTACCTTCAGTTTTTGCAGTTTGTTCGGGACCGTTGTTCCGGGATCTAGTTCATTTCTTCTCCTCCCCACACCCCAAGAAACCCATAAAATACTTATGATTTCTATCGGCCATATGATGAGCTCCTGCCCTCACACATCAGGGAGCAATCTGTTAACACCCAAAAAGTGCTCACTACTTCATCTACCCCATTACATGACTCATTTGTTCATATTTCCTACCATATTTGCCTCCAAAACCTTAAAATCCCATTAAAAAGCCTCCAAAAGGCCAAAAAACCCCCTTTTTCCCCCCAAAATAATCCAAAATTCCTCCAAAATAGCAAAAACCCTCTAAAAAGGGAATAAAAAATATAAAAAAGAGGAAAAAGAGGGAAAAAGGAAGCAAAAACCCTATACATCTGACCTAAACCATATGGTGCCCAAAACCATGGGCCAACACTCCACCACTAAAAAACCTATAAATAGGTGATGGAGGCCTCTCATTTCATATCCACAATCATCCATATCCTTACTCTGCCAAAATCACTCCTGAAACCCTAGCTCACCCTTGAGCTACTTTCACATTTGAGTGCCCCTTTGGCCCATTTTCAAAACCCTTTGGAGAAAGAGAAAGGAACAACACTGGAGCTTGGAAGCAACACTCTTGGACTGCTGCAAAGGCTCCATCAAACTTCACATTGGAGGTATAATCAATACAAAAACCATTTTTATTATCTTGTCTTTTCTGTTTATGCACATGCTTAGAGTAGTTTACTGTTTTACTGTACTGTCTTTTATTTACTGTATTTTCTGAATTGCTACTAAGGAGTCCCTTCTCCTTAGTAGGTGCTCATTTGCACAAGCTAGGGTGAAAACCCTAGCTACAAGTACATAAAGAAAACTGAAGAAAAGACAAGCACTTGATCAAGCTGAAAGACACACTTAACTCAAAATCAAGCAGCAACAAGCAAACCAAGCAAGCAAATCCCAAACAATGATGAAGATGAGGTCTGGAAGCTGATCTAATGTAATGATCAGATGAGGGATGGAAGGAAGGGAATGCAAGATTGAGTGGATGAAGATGGAGGAGACAAGAGTATCCACCACTACCAATCTTCAAACTTGTCCAAAACGGAACCCAAAATCAATCCAAACAAAACCAAACACTGAAAACACAAATGACAGGTCGGATCCCTGGCTGGATCTTGCAGCACAGAGAGATTTCATACAGCAAACCAAAGTCCAGACTGTCAAATGGAGAAGAGATGCCTATATGACAAAATTTGACAAATCGGCGCACTCTGTTCTTGTACACAGTGCGACGTCGCGGTTTGCTTACACGGGAAGTGCGATGATGTCGTAGTTTACCAATGCAAGAGGTGTGACGAGTATCCAACAGGTAAAGAATAGAGACTCAGAATGACACAGTGTCACTCTGTTTCCACTGCCCAGGTGTGATAGGCGAAGTCTAAATTAAAAAATGAATCAGATCTCTCAGCAATGAACCATGGAATGGTTTGGGAATGAGTTGTACAAACTCAGAGGAAGTAGATCAGAGTCTTCAATACGAAGATGCGATAGTGAAATCAACTCCAAGAAGTAAATGGAAAAAATAAAAAGGCTTGTGTCAAGCAATCAACTGAAAATGACTCTCAAATTGACAAATACTGACCAATTTCCATACTCCCTAGTGGAGTCACCAAATTTTTTATCGGACAATCCACTCGAGTAGACGCGAGCTGGATCTCCCTAGCTCAAAGTGAGTCTAGAACAAATAGAATAGACTACCAATGCATTTCCTAGATCTACTTAAGGATCGAGTACTAGATGTATTACCTTTTCACTACGCAATCCTTTCTCCTGAATGTTGCTCCATGTCTCACGGTTGTCAGATCCAAGCTGCAAGACCTGTCAAGACAAGAAACAAGAGAAACCAGTAAAAGACATCTATACAATAAGATATCTAAGTAAACACTTAAGCAGGTAAACTGCTCAATATCATTGCACACATGAACAATATTGGTGGAAAGCATTTGTATTACTGCAAATAGAGGAGTACATGATAGAGATATAGAACCACAACCAAGGCTTAACGTTGTAGCCCTTCTCCAACAAAGCCGATTTCCATATCCTTCCAAGGAAGTATGAGTTCGCCAATAGGTGAGCGGAGGCATTCTAAGAATGATTTCATCAGCATGTAGATACCATGGTCTTCCTCCCCTTGGGATGGGAGTGAGCTTCATTTATATAGGACTAGATGGATAGGGTATGGATAGGATAGGTTGAGAGATGGTAGGAGAGGCTTAAGGGATCTCTCCAAAGGTTTAGGAACTGAGTGCCAGCTCCTTCAATAGGTCAGGGATAGGGTCCCAAGTAAGCAAGCTTCGAGATGGACCTCGAAGAAGCTATTTTTGCCACTTAACTGACTTTGTCGCACCCTGTAATGGAGCAAGGTGCGACGTCGCATGTTGCTAGTGTGCAACCTGCGACGACCCTTCAAAACTCAGCACAATTGGGTACAAATCCTCCCAGGATGATTACTTAGTCCAAATATCTTCAGGGGTGTATCCACTGAATCTCATGATGAGTAGATTTTGGGTGTATTAGATTTTGTTTTTAGGTTCATTTTTTGGGTTTTTTTAGGCTATTTGACACTTTTTCTAGTGTATAGGAGTTGTAAGTGGTATTTTGTGTCGTTTCTCGTATCACAATGGTCATCGCAGGCATGAACACTCCCTTGAACATTTTGTCATTATTTATGCAATGGTTAGTTTGTAATTATTGCGTGAGGATGAGTTTACTCTTTGTGGTTAGTACCGAGTTATGATTTATCACTTTTTCGGGCTTGTTAAGCTTCCACAAAAAAGGACACCACCCCGTAGTCTACCGTTAAGCTCTTTTCAGGCTCTCAAAAAATGAAAAGATTTCCAAGTGAACTTGTCGCGTTCACGCTTGTTAAAGTATTTGAATGGTCGTCTTCCTAGTAATAGTTTACCCCTTTTTGGGACCAGGAGGCACTAAATACAAAAAAGGAATACTCCAGCCAATCATGACTGGAAGAGTCCTCTCCCGCGTTGTTTTACCCTTTTTTGGGCGATGAGGCTAACTTTATGAAAAAGAACCATTGGAGTCTCCTTTAGTTCTTTTCAGACTCTCTAAACATGAAATGACGACCAAGTTTACCTTCTATGGACTCATTAAAATTTTCACATTGAAGGGCCCGTCATGGGACGAACCCCTCCTATCCCAGGTTCGAAAAATATTTGAGATTGGACTCATCTATGAGATGAGCTATACCGAGCATCTGGTTACCCTCATCAAGATCGTAAAAAACACATGAGGCACTCATCATTCATGATGGGGAAAAAGGAAAGTGTTTGTGTTACATACCTTATTAGTGGCAGTATATAGTCGTTCTTGAACATGGCACTCATCTGCATTTGCATACAATACTTGGGTCATCCGTTTGTCTATGAGTCCCCGCTTACTCTCTGAGTCTTGTTACTCCTTTGAGTCATTCAAAGAAAGATCCCATCATCGGTTGCATTAGAAGTTTGCGTCGTACTCATTGTGTCAATACTGCCAAGTCATGCCATGCCCATGTTCAAGAACACGTCTATCATTTGTCATCTGCAGTCATTACACCTGTCACCATATCGGTTTACTTTGTGTCAGTCTCACATGTTGTTGTACTATCCGATCCACTCTACACATCTTTTGTCATGTTTCGTGTCGATTGATGGGGGATTCATCATGGCCCTCCTTCGATGGATTCATCCTTGTCAACTTCAACTCATCATCCGAGGATCGAATCTAGAAACCAATCAAGTACCTTGGACCTGCATGCCTCAATGGCAGGTTACCTCGCTTTCATCATGAGTTTACATCATTGAATCTTGATTGAAAGATTTCATCTCGCGTTCGACTTCAACTCATTTATTCACGCTTGATGATATGTACTATGATACCTTGGGAATCATTGATGTCAATGGTGATCTCCCTCGCACTTGTTAATGGTTTACATCAATGGCCGGTAATCAAGTGGTTTCTAGCAAGTTCAACATCAAGACATTTGTAATCACATGGATAGATTCGTATCATTGCGGGTTCAACTTGAATACCTTGGGGAGTCATGTTTTACCCAGGTTGCAATGGAGTTTGTATTGAGTTATATTACACGGATCCACTTTTGTATTGGTCATGGCTGTGTTATCATCTCATCATGGATCTACGCTTGTGTCTAGTAGCCATGATTGTGTTTAGTTGGTCATTACTACCATGGATCTGCAATGTATTGGTCGACAGCCATGTTGTACTTCATATGAGATTGTCAGTTCAAAGTCTATTGTACTGCAGTAGTGTCCTTCATCCGACGAGTCTATTGCCATTACTTCTATCAAAGCACTTCACCTGTCTATCTTCAACAGCTTCATGCTTTGGGGAGCATTCTGTTACACCCAAAATCTACTCATCATGAGATTTAATGTATACACCCTTGAAGATACTTGGACTAAGTAATCATCCTGGGAGGATTTGTACCCAATTGTGCTCAGTTTTGAAGGGTCGTCGCAATTTGCACACTAGCAACATGCAACGTCGCACCTTGCTCCATTACAGGGTGCGATGAAGTCAGTTAAGTGGCAAAAATAGCTTCTTCGAGTTCCATCTTGAAGCTTGCTGACTTGGGACCCTATCCCTGACCTCTTGGAAGAGCTGGCACTCGGTTCCTAAACCTTTGGGGAGATCCCTAAAACCTCTACTACCATCTCTCAACCTATCCTATCCATTTAGTCCTATATAAATAAAGCTCACTCCCATCCCAAAGGGAGGAAGACTATGGTATCTACATGCTGGTGAAATCATTCTTAAAACATCTCCACTCACCCATTGGAGAACTCATACTTCCTTGGAAGGATATGACAATCGAGTTTGTTGGAGAAGGGCTACAGCACTAAGCCTTGGTTGTGGTTCTATATCTCTATCATGTACTTCTCTATTTGCAGTAATACAAATGCTTTCCACCAATGTTGTTGATGTGCGCAATGATATTGAGTAGTTTACCTGCTTAACTGTTTACTTAGATCTCTTATTGTATAGATCTCTTTTACTAGTTTCTCTTGTCTCTTGTCTTGATAGGTCTTGCAGCTTGAATTTGACGACCGTGAGATGTGGAGCAACATTCAGGAGAAAGGATTGCGTAGTGAAAAGAGAATACATCTAGTAATCGATCCTTAAGTAGCTCTAGGAAATGCATTGGTAGTCTATTCTATTTGTTCTAGACTCACTTTGAGCTAGGGAGATCTGGCTCGTGTCCGCTCGAGTGGATTGTCCGATAACAATCATGATGAGTATATTTTGGGTGTAACAGCATCGTTTGGCATACTGTTGGGTCATATTGTGTGTAAGAAAGGATTGTTGGTCGACCTAGAAAAGATTGTGCTCATTCTGAGTTTGACACTGCCGACTACTGTTAAGCAGCTATGGGTGACGCTCGGACACATGAGGTATTATCGCAAGTTCATCAGGGGTTATGCTGCGATTACCGACCCTATGGAGAAGTTGTTGAAGAAGGATGTGGTATTCCAGTGGATCCCTGAATGTCAGGATAGCTTTGAGACACTAAAGACGAAGATGGCTTCGACGCCGATATTGGTATTTCCTGACTGGAGTAAGGAATTTCATGTTCATGTTGATGCCTCATCGATCGTGCAGGGAGTGGTATTGGCCCAGCCTGGAGAGGGGGATCTTGATCATCCCATTGATTTTTCCAGCTGAAAGTTGTCATCTGCAGAAAGAAACTACACTACTATGGAGAGGGAAGGTCTGGCAATGGTTTATGCGTTACAGACGTTTCACCACTACTTATTGGGAGGGAATTTCAAGATGTTCAAAGATCATTGTGCATTGAAATACCTGGTCAATAATCCTATGTTGGGGGGGAAGATCTGTCGATGGATACTTCTTTTTCAGGAGTTTGATTTTGAAGTAATTGTGAAGCCAGGGTGGTTAAATGCTGGCCCGGATCATCTCTCCCGGATTGAAATAGGAGAGGAGCCAACTAATATTGAAGATGGGTTGCTTGATGCGCAATTATTTAAAGTTGAAATCGCTGATGGATATTTTGAAGAAATCATTCAGTATTTGGCGATGGGTACCGCACCATAGGAATTCACCACTAATCAGAAGAAGTAGTTGGTAGTCAAGGCTGTCGACTTCCAACTAATCGCAGGAGCGCTATAGAAAATGGGTGCCGATGAGATATTACGACGGTGTGTCTTGCCACATGAGCAAGAGCAGATCCTTTCTGAAGCACATGCAGGAGTCGCTGGATGGCACTATGGTGGCCGTGCAACGGCAAGGAAAGTGCTTCGAGTGGGGCTATCGTGGCCTACACTGCACAGTGATGCGACAGAGTATGCATGGTCCTGCGACCTTTGTCAGAGAACCGGGAAGCCATCTAGACGGGATGAGATGCCGTTGATGCCTTAGTTGACATTGCAGCCATTCGACAAATGGGAAATAGATTTTGTGGGACCCATCAATCCACCAGGTAAGCACATTGGTGCTAGGTATATCATCATGGCGACAGATTACTTGACACGATGTGCCGAAGCTACACCAGTCATTGATTGCTTCGTAGCCACAACCACGCGGTTTCTCTTTGACCACATTGTCACTCGCTTCGGCTACCCCAAGATATTGTTGAGAAATCAAGGCAGCCACTTTCTTAATTGTACCATCAACGCATTGACGGAGGAGTTGTAGATACAACATAAGAAGAGTACACCCTATCATCTGCAGGAGAATGGCATGGTGGAGATTTTCAATAATATATTGGAGCATGCACTGACAAAGGTGTGCAATGTGAACCGCGATGACTGGGATCTAAAAATCCCAGCAGTATTGTGAGCCTATCGCACCACATGTAAACGGCTGACAGGGTAGACACCATTCAAGCTAATGTATGGACAAGAAGCGGTTATGCCTATGGAGTATATCATTTCGATTCTGCGCATAGCAGCAACAACTGGTATGGATGTTGCGGCATCATTAGAGGAACGCCTTGCACAGTTAATCCAGCTGGAGGAAGATCGCTTTATCATTGGTTTTCATCAGGGTGTGGAGAAGGATCGCCAGAAGGCTTGGCATGATCGCCACATCAAGAACAAACAGTTTCAACAAGGTGATTTGGTGTTGTTGTACGACACCAAGTTTATGAAACATCCAGGAAAATTGCAGATGCATTAGTTTGGTCCGTATCGCATTAGTAGCATTACTTCAGGAGGAGTGGTATAGTTGCCGCAGTTGGATGGGGCGATGCTCCCCAAATTGATTAATGGTAGCAGGTTGAAGCCCTATCGGTCAGGCTTGGAATAGCATGATGCCTAAGTTGCATCGGGAAAAAAAAAATAAAAAAATAACAACAACAACAAGTGTAGATTGGTTGGTGGTAGGATGGTGCACCAACAGGGAAGGAATGCGGAAGTAGAGAGGCTTCTGCCACAAGTACAGAGTGGTCTGTGACAAGTAGCAGTGTTGCGACTGGGTCAAATCAACAATAAATGCCAAAAGTTAAAATAGTTAGTTAACAACACTTGTTCGAATGATGGGTATTAATGGAGGATCCGGTCGATCGGCTGACAGAATCAACGGTGGATTTGCGTCATTAATACAGGATTTTGGTTTAATTAATGCAGGATTTAGTGATGATTACGGAGGATTCGGCTACAAGCTATAAAAACGGGTAGAAGTTGGTCAGAAGGAACTGATATTTTCATTGTTAAGTTCCTGTGCAAACTCGACGAGTATTGGCATGAGCTTGGTATGTGCAGTGGTGTGTTGGGCAAGGTTTCTGTTGAACTTGCAGAGTGTTGCTAGGTCGAAGAAGCTATCAGTTGTAAGCGCTAGGTAAGGTATGCCATGAGAGCTAGAAACAGTGGAGATTAGTAGAGAGGTTGAGGCAGAGGTCACCAACATGCCGGTAGGAGCATCAGTCGTCGTCAAGAAGCATCGAGGGGGCCAACATTCTGAGTCCCCACAAAGCAAGAGGCAATTGAGATCATCTGTCGGGGTGGTAGTAGAAGCTCACGTGCAGGTCGGGCAGTCTAGTCGCCACGTTGATGAATCTGCCCCATGGGAGGGATTGTCGGTCGTTGACATCCCTGGGTATATCCCTCCCAGTCGGTCAGATGCAACCCCGCGCAAGCTGAACCCGAAACAAAAGTATGGTGTGAAGATGCTCGTGCTCCTTGCCAGAATGGAGTGCTCTGTTGTTATTGGGCCGGCATTGATGCGCCTCCGCTATGATGATCATGATATGGTGGCCTACCCTGACATAGAATCGGCCCCGTATGTGCTTGGATCACAACTTACCGTGACACCAATTGTACAAGATTGGGCACGACGATTGAAATAGGATGGCTTGTTAGGGCTTATTAACATGCTGCATTTTGGGCAACTGGGGGAAGTTAATGCATGCGTGAAGCAGCTACTTGCGTGCTTCCATGGTGGTTCATTGTGGCTCGATAGCGAAATTCCAGTCACTGGTGATTTAATTTCGCACATTACCGGATTGCCTAAAGATGGGGTCGACCCATCACAGTTATTCCAAGGGAAGGCGAATGACAAAAAGCGGTCAGGACAACTTGTAAAGAAGTATGGCTTGGTAACAGATGGCCATGGGTATCGCACCAGTAGTATTAATGATCAGGCAGTACTCATTGGCACTAATATTATATCCTGCAAGATGATCAGGGGTGGTCGTCCTAACCATTGTAACTCAGGGATTGTCGCATATGCAGTACAATGTGTGGAGGGCGTCCAAATGAACTGGTCCCTGTTTCTATTGAATCAATTAGCAGTGGATGCTGCGATAGTTCAAGCCGGTAAGGGCTCATTTACATATAGTTGGCTGCTACTTTTGATTGCATTTGTGGCTTGGAAGTAACTCGATGTGTACCAGGGCATGGAAGTTGAGGCTGCAAAAGAACGGTAGGGTGTGCTCTATCAGAACTTATGGTATGTACAGGAACCTGAGCGACTCCGAGATTTCCAATTGCTATTCTGGCTCTACTAGGAGATGCTTTGCAATGCCGCAATACAGGTACCCGCGGATATTTGAAGAAACTGTGGCAAGATTTCAACCAATCATGGAGTTTGTGGTTTGGCCGCATGCTATTTATGTGTAGGCAAGGCATGACCCTGGTCAATAATGGTTGCTAACCCCTTACAAGGTAACAGCTGAAGCACTGGAGACTATCGTGAATGAATGGACAGTGGAATGGCATGAACCTATGACATTGGCTTAGATTGAGGCTAGCGGGCTGGCAAAGGGTCTAGAAGATCATATATCAGCACAGGACCCACCCAGTCATCATGATTCTAATCAAGAGTCCATCAAAAGATCGACGGATGACGATAGTGACCGTACCTTGGAAGAGCACAGAATAAAGAGGCACCAGGACCCGACGACAATCAGTGGGATGCCTTATCGGTGGAAGCACACTTGGGTTGACTGATACACGCAATCGCTGATTCATCTACCGCAGCAACTCAGAATATGATAAAGGTGACAAATGAAGGATTCCACGTGCTCATTGCTCATGTGGACTCTGTGTACGACATGGTTTCACGACGAGCACCAGATGATGCAACGACACCACAAGTTAGCACAATCAGCACTGAGCCGCGGGTGAGGAATGTGGAGATTCCCCCAATTGCGATTATGACTGAGGACGAGGATGCAAACGCCTTGCTGCAGTAGTTGAAGAAGGTGACCATTAATGTGAATGCACTGCCCACGGAAGGGTTGACCATAATGCAGGAAGCTACCAGCCGGGAAATGACCGATCGACTATGACAAATCAGTCACATGTGTGTACGACTGCAGGCGAGCGAGGCCGATGTGAAGCGCACAATTGAATAATTGACCGACAGGGCTACTTCTGCACGGCAGGCTGTGGATGAACTTGAAGAACACATTAAGGGAGAATGGGCTAAGAAGGCGCGCAAAATCGAAGGACTAAAAAGGGAACATGATTTCCTTATTGCGGAGAAGGCCCGTATGTGGGATGACAGTTTATGGGTCAACCGGGCCATCACAGAAGCTTATCAGCATGTGCCGAAGCCCACTGAAGAGGTGGATGTGCTCCAACGAGTGCAGTGACTGGGAGCTGCCATTGTCTAGTTGCGGAAGGAGAATCAAGAGTTGAAGGCTTAGGTGAATCTTGGTACGCCTCAAGTTGAATTTGATGACAGAAAAAGGGTGATTGAGGAGGTTGCAACTCAGATGGAGGAGTTGGAAAAGACTGTGACGAAGCTCACAGTCGATATCGTACAGTTTTGGACCCAAATTGTCCAGGACGAGCAAGTTGATCAGTTGATCAAGTATCGATAGGATTCGGAGGGACAGTTGGCGACTCTCAAGGAATCCATGCGCACCATGCCACCCGTGGAATAGGTCGCCAAGTCTCAGGACTTAAAAGAATTGCAGCAATGGGTTACCAAGGCTGATGAGTGACAGAAGAAGCGTGATGCATAGTTGGAGCAGTTTCAGGATTTTGGGGGCCAGTTCATGACCTAGGCAGGTGAAGCACTTCAGGTAGTATAGAAGGGTCACCAATAGGTGATGGCAAAGCTCACTGCACATCCATCTGCAGAAGATGTGGTTGACAGTCAGTTGGTGGCTACGGAATTCAAGGAAATGGCGATGACAGTCATGCAACAGTACGAAGACTTCAAAGTGAAGACCACAAAATACACCATGTCTAGTTGACGTGGCTCAAGGGTGAGCCACAAGATTGTGTTGGGGGCCTATTGGCAGGCGGTTTGGTAAGGGAGAATCGCAGCATCGCCGATGCTGCGACACGTCAGACGAGGTCGTGGAAGGAAGAAGACTCTATTATTTTATGTATTTTTTGAGTTGTTTATACCGCAATAGGCAGGTTTTTGGGTCATTGGACCATATGAGATGTAATTTTGAGCTAAGTATACCGCAATAGGCAGGATTTTGGGTCATTTGGACCGTATCAATTAGATTTTGGGTCTCTTGTCCAAGAGTCGGTTAGGAAGTTGTTAGTAAGTGGACAAGCATTGTAAATGCGGAAGCTTATATATAGAAAATAAGTTGTAGGTCATGATATAGATGGCGGAGTGCTTTGATATGCGATTTTGTGCGTAGGTTTTGAGATCAAGAGATATTACTGAAGTATGTGATCTGCAGAGGCATTGTATTGGGTTTTTGCAGTAATAATATGATGTGATGAAACTACTCTATGCAATCCTGGTGTGTCTTCTGTCTTTTGATGGTAATGCAATGTTTCTTTGATGCAATAATCGCTTTACTGTTATAATCTGTTGAATGAATGTTTCCATTAAATCATGCTATGAGTACAATAATGTCGAAGTGAATGCATAGATTTATCGTTGAATGTTGCAATGATATTAAGTATTAGATGCCACACACATTCTCCTTCATTCGGCGGAAACATGCTTCTGTCCACTCTCCCTTGATTGCCTCAGGTGAGACCTCATCTACTCTGCAGGTGTTGTTGGGTAGGGTAAAACCTGTCTAGGCCGGTGCTCAGGGAGATCGTGGTGGGTTGGTGTCGACAGTGATGGGAACCCTTGTCAACTGGGTTTGAGTCAACATGTATGTTATGTTTTCCCTCTAGAGGGAGGATCTCTAGGACCAAAGGTTGTATGGCTTCAGATTGGTTATGCTCTTGGTTTCAGGCTATTTAACAGACATATGATGAACAATACTGTATTATGTATAATTTGTCAATAGAAAGGTTTACTTATTTTACATAATATATATATATATAGATATAGATATATATAGATATATATAGATATAGATATATATCTACACACAAGAGTTATAACTCTATTTGGTAGCTTAAAGGCTTCGATGGGAAATCAAGGAAAGGGTTTTAGAGCTTGGATTCCCTAGGAGTGATGCATTTCTCTGAAATATATAAAGAGCTATATGTCCATAATATAACACAGATCATCAAATTATGTTCATTCTTTCCGATATTTATTTTGAAGTAGACAATAACAAACTATTTGAACCAGTTACCTTGTTAGAGTTGGAAGGGGTTATGTTGAAATTTAAAAAATACAAGATCCCGAGTCCATATAGTTGGACAATTGAGCTCATCATCAATTTATTTGATTTAATGGAGGCATACATATTGCAGGTCATTGAAGGGGTTCAACATACTAGTAATGTAATCCCTTCCTTTGACTCTAGTTTCTTAGCTCTCATCCCAAAGTTTGAAAATCTTGTCAACTTCAGAGACTTTCGGTCCATCTCACTATGTAATACTATCTATAATATTATTGAAAAGACTTTGAAAGAGCATGTAAAGACAATTATATATTTAGTAATTTCATCAAAATAATTTTCCTTTATGAAAGGGAGATATGATTCATGAGGCTCAAGGAGCTCCCTAGGAATGCATGCACATCCTTGAAGTACGCAAGCTACTGGCCATGATCATCAAGTTAGATCTATCTAAAGCACTCGATAGAACTTGTTGGCTTTATCTTCGTATTTTACTTATCCACATGGGGTTTTCAATGGATATAGTGAATTGGGTGTTGGGATGCAGTTCATCAATATCCTTTGTTTTTTCTAATTAATGGATCAGCTTATCCCTTCTTCTCACCTTTGGGAGGTGTTCATCAAGGTTTCCCTCTATCTCCCTATTTATTATTGTTGGTCGTGGTATGCCTCAATTGATCCATTAGGAAGTCTCAACATGCTTGAAAAAACTATGGTCTTATATTTGATGAGAATTTAAAAATCATGCACATTCTCTTTGTGAATGATATCTTCCTCCTTACCCATGGTACATTGCATGAAGGTCAAGCTCCGACAAAGACTTTAGATATTTTGTAAAGCCTTAGGTATGAAAATCAATGAAGAAAATTCCAATTGTTATTTCATTAGTGTTGATGTGGGAGTTGTAAATATTTATTCTTCCTTATTTCATTTTCCCATAGAATATTTTCCTAAGGGGTTCAAGTATCTAGGCTTTGCTTTAAAACCGAACGATTAGTGTAAATATGATTACAACTAGTTACTTCAAATCCACCTATGGTGTATCAGAGGAATTTTAAGAGGTGGTATACCAACCTTAGTGAAATATAATATGGAATCTCTTCCATTTTACTGGAACTTACTCACTTGCATTTCGAAGGGGGTTCTTGAAAAAATTCAATGACTATGTAGTCATTTTATGTGGAGAGAAAAGGAATCTTGGCCTCCATTGGACCAACTAGAAATAAATCTCCAAGATCAAGGAGATGGGAGGCTATGGTATTAAGGATATCTACCTTGTTATTAAATCCCTAGAAATGAAATCTTCTTGGAATTCAATATCTATAACAGGCCTATGACAGAGCATCCTCACTCAAAAATATTGGGGGATAACTGACTTATTGCGATGGATTAAAAATAATCCCAAATATTATCAAGGAGGCTTGATGCACTCAAAGGCTATAGTTATGGGATGTCCAATTATTGGTTCCTTTCTCTCATGGAAAGTTGGTAATGGTGCATGGGTCTAAATAGGTGAATATTCTTTGATGGGTTGTGCACGGGAGGTAATCCTTTCTCCAAATCTTTGTGGTTTTCTAAGAGAGCACAATATATTATTTTTAAATCAAATTAGAAATTAAGTAGCTACAACATCCATTTGATATCAAGGTTGGAGGGATGCGCACATGCTCATATTTCCCATTGAAATAACCCCAAAATGGGAAAGCCTTGTTCAATCTCTTCAATGGGCCCATATATGTATTACGAAAGAGCTAGATGAATTAGTATGGATCAATAATAAGGAGGGTTGAGGATTATCGGTAAAGAAAAGATACCATATCCATCCATAGTTAGATGGGTCATGGTGGAGAAAGAAGCTCTGGAAAATTCTTTCACCACTTAAATGCATAATTTTCATGTCACTTGTCCTATCGCACAAGGTCACTACTTAGAATAATTTAAGGAAGAGACAGTTCCAACGGTCGGTGTGCATTGTGTTGTTCCAAGGAAGAATATATTCCTCATTTTTTTCTTCATTGTTCATATTCAAAGCAGGCTTGAAAAGATAGAGAGGCAAGTATTCAACTTCATGACATTTGGTAAGGGGGGATATTAACTCAAATATTTAGAACTAGTTCTCTCAACCTAATCTTAAATCTATTCGATGTGTACCCCTTATGATTCCATGGGCCATCTAGTTAGCACCCAATGCTACCATTTTTTAATCTACAATGATTCCTTCCTTTTAGTCAATAGATTCCATTATGGATCTCATGCAATTCTTTAAGGAGGACATGGATCCCACGATCCCTCAGGTAATTGGAAAGTTGAAGATCGATAAATAGAGGTGTTAGGAGTTTTTCAATGGAAACTGTATGGGATAGGACCATATCTATGAATTCAGAGGTATCCTTTATTTATCTGATACTCGCTTCATATCCTTCTCGTGCAATTCTCCCCACAAAACAAACAATTATGCATAGATCATGGCTCTACGTATGCTTCTTTGCATTGCATATCCCGAAGGACTCCAGGATCTTCATATTTATGGAGATTCTGCATTATTAATTTCACTAGATGATAGGGTTGAATTTCCTTGAGGAGATCAGTTTATAGGAATTGGATTGGAATTTAAAATACATAGCATCAACATTCTCATTAATCATTTTTAGACATGTCTACATAGAACGTAATATACAGGCTGGTCAACTATGCAAAGATGGTATCTGGACTCATCTGGGATTGTTATCCGTTTAACAAATAAATGATGGGGACATACATTCCTCTTCATTATTGATTGAATACTTATAAATTTTGTATCTTCTCTTCTACAATTCTAGTGAGTATCAATAAAAAATGTCTTTAAGGACCAATAGTTCAAAATTTTATATGCAGTACAAAACAATCAAGGAAATGAAGGGGATTTTGTTAAGAACTCTGCTCGATTCCTTTGGGCTTGAATAATGTATTTTTGTCTCCATCTTGTTAATAAAAATATATTTTTTTATGGTGGAATATATATATATATATATATTAAAATTACAAATTAACTAGGGTTGGCCAGCAACTAGGGTTGCACAAGATAATACCTTGCACGTATGTCTATAATCCATGGCCATCCAATATTCTTAATACTATGGAAACCATGGAAAAACCCAAGGTATTGTCCATAGTTGTTGCTTGGTTTTTCAACCAAGCATGTGCAAGGATGCACCTATTAACTTGTAATAGCAGTTTCAATATAAAACAAAAACAACTATGAATAAACTAATATAATCTAAGCATGTGCAAATAAATAAAAAACTAGATTTTGAAACATAAGCAATAAGATTTATGGAAAAACAATAACTTGAAAAATATTTGATTTTGTATTACCCCAAATGGTGAGGATGATGGGTGTTGAGCAACTCCAAGGTTAAGAAGCTCCAATATCCAATGGTCTCTTCTTCTCCAAAGCTTCAATGGGATTCTTCAAACTCGAAATGGGAGGCAATGGCTCTCAAAGAGAATTTAGCAGCATAAGGATAGGATGAAATGTGGATGGAAAGTGAGGAGACCCTATCACCTTTTTATAGTTTTTGGTGATGGGTAATACCATTATGGTTTTGAGGTAACCAATGGTATTAACCAACATGGTTTAGGTCTCTTTTTCCCTCTTTTTCCTTTTTTGAATATTTTTATTCCCTTTTAATATTTTTTGGGAATTTTGGACCCTTTTTTAGGGTTTTTTTGTGTTTTTTGAGGAAACAATACATATTTTGAGGGGAAAATGGGTATTATGGTCTTTTTGGTGACCTTTTGATGGATTTAGGGGCTCAAATGGTGGAAAAGTGGACAAATGGGTCATGTGAATAAGGGAATGAGCTAGTGAGCACTTTTTGGGTGTTAACAGATTGCCCCCTGATGTGTGAGGGCAGGAGCTCATCGTATGGCCGATAGACATCATAGTTCTTTTGTCTTTTTCCTGGGGTTTGGAGAAGAGAAGAGATCGTTTGGAGACTGGAACAACGGCCCCTTGGAAGCTGCAAAAACTGAAAAAAATACATGGCCTCAAAATGAATGAGGAATAATCTTTGATTATGGACGAGGTGGGCATACCCATGCTCGTATCAAGACATATACCTAACAATTAGGCCCAAGAAGGGGGACCTGAATAATACATAAAAACTATTGGTACATCGTAATGGTCCAGAGGGGACACTATGCTGGGATGTACTCATGATCATGCCATGGCTGATCTCAATAACTGATACACTGGAAAAAGCAACAACCGTTCTAAATAAGGTATCAGAAGGGTTGATGAATTCCTGAAACTGAAGGTGTCCAACATCTGTAGGGACTCAATTAGACTCTCAAATGTGATAGAGTCAGTAAATGAGTCAACTTCTGAGGAGTATTTGTAACTGTATACTCAAGGGAGTATAGAACTGCGGTACATCTGTAAATTGTGGCCGAGCGCAACCTAAATATCCATAGGAATGTGTAATTGGTTGTTTCCTCAATTAGGCTCTCAAATGTGGTAGAGTCAGGTGATATCTGGGGTCTTCAACAAAGAACTGAAAGGGCCGATACCCTATACGAGTCTCAACCAGGGTATTTTTTAAGGATTCTAATATTATACTTAAGTATAGTATTGTAGGCGATTATTTTGGATTTAAAAAAACATGTATATAGATAGGTAGGCGAATATTAAATTTGAAATATACAATTTACTACTGAAACGTGTGAATTTTGGTGAATATTATGGTAAAAAAACATATTTTATGTAAATATAGGCGATATTAGAGAGTAAAATGACCAAATAGCGAATTTATTTTTTGAAAAAAAGCCCGAAAAATAGCCAATTGGCGAAATTTCGCCCTTAAAAATTACCCTAGTCTCAACGATGCGATCAAGGTGTTGAAGTCGAGCATGTGAGAAAAAATCATTTGGAGAGGCACTGAGGACTCCTTTCAAAATGATCTGTAGGCACTCATCACTAATGGTGATAAGTCCAAGGCATAGGGACCTTTGGGTATATCCTTTGGAATAGATTTGGTTGGCGTTGATAGAGAGAGACCGAAAACTACCAAGGCAATGATGTTTCCTTGATAGGAGTGCAATATGTACAACGAAATAGTGATAGTAGGACTGACATACTATGGGGATGTGGAAAAAAAAATCTGGGGTCATAGAGTGGTTGGACTCAAACTTCCTTTGTTCAGAGCATGATGACATGGTTGACTTCGCAGCATAGGAAACTGACTTTTAGGTGTGAGGACCATAGCTTTAAGGGATCAGGGATATGTATTGCTAACTGGAGTGACTCTGGGGGGAGAAGCTAATGGATGCTATTGGGAGACTCTCAAGGTGACATACTACAGAATACTCTGAACAAAGGTGACTAGAATGGGGAAGCTACCATATGAGTAGACATGATCTGTTGTGGTGTCGAAAAGCACCATTGGGCCCTTCTTCATGGTTTTAATGAGCTCCAAGAAGGGATAAAAGTGTGCTCTGAAATGGTATTGTCCTATGGATTTATGCAAGCCCAGGACTCTTTATGCTCGTGAGTGCTTTCATTTTTAAGGAGTCTAAAAACGATAAGAAGACTCTGAATTTGTGGATGAGTACCGTCCTGTGGATTTGTACGAGCCTAGGACGGTGACTGCTCGTGGTTTCTTTCAATTTTAGGGAGTCTGAAAGCGGTAAGTAGACTCCATTGGTGTTCTTTTTCGTATGTTAGTCTCCAAGGCTCGAAAAAGTATAAAATGATGCAAATGGAGAACTCTTCTAGCCAATGTGGCTAGAGTATTCCTTTTTCGTAATTAGTTTACAAGGTCCGGAAAAGGGGTAAACTTATACCAGTTAAACGCTCTTTCAGATACCTTTAGCGAGCATGAAAGGAAGCAAGATTACTCTGTGATCTTTTTATTGTTTTAGGAGTCAGAAAAGAGCTTAAAAGAAACTCCCTAAGTGCCTTTTTCATAAAGGAATTGCTCGGCCCGAAAAAGGGATAAAATTATACCGAACAAAAGTAATGGAGAGGCAAGGAGGAAGTGTTCAATCAAAGGGTGAGTATGGGGATCAAGCACGGTGATAGGGGGGAACACTAATGGGGCCTCCTTGCGGGTTGATGAATAGTAGCAAAACAACGCCATATTTGGGTTATGGATGGAGTGGATGGCTCATGTAGAAGTTGTGATGCACAAAATTGTAAAACTTGATAGTGGTCGATGTGGCCCACAAATCGAGGTAACAAGGTGTAGGGACACAATGTCAAAAAGGGTTTCTGGTGAGAGAGAGAGAAATGATCTCAAGCATCATCACGAGCGCGGAAAACTGAACTCAGTGATATAAAGAACTTCAAAAATAGATAATGGCCAATGTGGCACACAAACCGATGCGACGAGGGCCGAGTGAAAAAATGCCCAAAAAATATGGTGGTGAGAGCGAGAAATGATCTAAAGCATCATCACAAGTTCAGAAAACTGAATCCAATGGTATAAAAATCGCCAATAAACTGACAACAGCCGATGTGGCACACAATTCGAGGTGGCATGTGGCATGGAAAAAATGCTCGAAAGTGTTTAGTGAGAGCGAGAAATGATCTTAAGCATCATCAGGAGCACGGAAGTATGAATCCTGCGGTGCAAATGGTGCAAAAAATGGAGGTCATAAGGACTCCGGAATGGTCAAAGGAAATAACTACGTTAAAAAATGGCTACAAATAAAGGTGACCACACTAAGCCAAGGATGTAGTGGTGGGGAGAAATGATGACCCGCGGGGGAAGAATACTCGGTGTATCAAATCAAATCAAATATACAAGTGATATGTGACCTCAAAAATGGTTGAGATCACGCATGTGAAAAAGTGAGTAGGGTTAATGACCTGCCCCCATGCTATGTGCATGGGGTTTATGATTGTGGATCACATATGTGTTAGTTTGAACAATGGGATCATTGCAATACTGAGATAGGTGTGACAGGGAAGGTTCAAAATGATTGATCATGCCCCATATCCCAGGGTCGAGGTAATCTATTATGCCCCCTAAATCAGAGGTGTCAATGCGGTGCAGATGCTATCTTAGAGAGGGATCAACAGGGCATTGACCAACTACTGGTGGGGGGGGTATACCATGAGGTTGTGGGTCGTGGTGGCATATTGAAGTGATGATATGATGATGGGGGATTCCTCTTGTGGGGTGGATGACCCCAGTATCTCCGACGAGAATTATGATGATGATGAGTAGGCAAGGTTTTGGGCTTGCCCCCATGTTGTGGAAATGTGGTTTCCTCGTCGATTTGAAAGGTTTGAACATGTGTGTCAAAGGGATCAGTGGAAGGGGCCGACTGGACAGAGGGGTCTCCAGTGGAAACCGTGTAAATGGTGTTAATTTCTTCCGAGGAGGAAGATTTTGGGGGATATATTTACTCAATGAGAAGAAAGGATATCTCTAGTCGACATTATTCAGTTCGTATAGTACTGCTCTATAATATGGGAGATCAGGGCAGTGATGTGAATAATGGTCGTAGATGCCGCATATCGCACAAGGGTGGTTGGTACACAAATATTTATCACAAGGCTAAGGGGGCAGCTCGAGTTTGACAAATGGAATGTTAGTGTCATCATTCAACATTTGCATATTCTCTTGAAGTGCCGATAATTGTGGACATTGATGGGTAGCATGGCCTATATCGTCACATAAAGAGCACTTAGGGGGAGCACGGATTGTTGGTGGATTCTTCGCCAACTTGGGAGTCAGTGGTGCAGTGCTGGTTGTGGGTCCAGTGGTGTAGGTTTGTTGGCCTATGCCCCCATTGTAGTGGAGTTCAGGGGGAGCATTACTAGATGTTGATGCAGTGGCCCCTATTGGAGGTGGTCGGTTCTGGATTTTTGATACACCAGGGGGTAGACGGTTAGAAGTATTGATGGGTTGCACCAGTTGTAAAATGACGTTCGGTGTCGGGGGACGGGTTGGGCAGGTAGGTACCACGTAGGTATTCATAATGTTAATCTTGGGATATTAAGTGTAGCGATGACTGGTGTGCTGATGGCGCTTGAAGGGGGAAATAAAAATGGGATAGTATGAATTGGTGTGGCTCCTACGTGAGTTGGCACTGAGGGTGGTTGCGGGAGTAAAGGGGGTTGTTGGTTTGGTACCTATGTGTTATGCGAGAGGGTGCAAAAATCAGATATCTCGGTTATCTTCAAAGGGGGTGGGATGGATTGGAATGTGGAAGTAATAGGTGATTCCGAGTATAATCTGGGTCTGACTATGGAGACGAACGATGTAGGTGCATTCTGGACTGGTTGTTCAATCATAGGGAGAAAATTTTTAGGTGCGGTGGGGGCGTATTGGTTTTGACGCGTTAGGAGATTCGTGTCGGATGATGACATCATAAGGAGCTGATGACTACTTGAATCCATCGGTTGGTTTGTGTGTGCAGCATATGTGATTTGCTGTTGTGGTGTTGTGGTTCCTTGAGGAGGATCCAACGGATGAGTGTTCGCCACTCCTTGTGTGGGCAAAGGATTCTGCAGTGCCATGGGTTGTGGTTGAGTAGGTGGCGTTGGTTGTGCTACGTGCCCTTGGCGTTGGGTGTCATCATTCCACAGTTGGCATGCTCACTCCAAATGGGGGCAAGTGTGTGTGTAATGGCTGTATACTCCGCATATGGAACATGGGTGGTTTGTTTGTAAATTGGGGTTCATACCTTGTTTTGGTGGTCGATCAAGGTTTTGGTTGGCGGGGCAGCGTTGTTGTTGTTTGGTGGATAAGTCTAAGCAACTGGAGGTTGTGGTGCAGCAAACACTGCCTATGGTGGGTAATAAGCCGCTGGGGCTTGTGAGGGAACAGGAGCATGTGTAGCCTGTTGATGGTAATACATAGGGGGTGAAACCGGAGGTGGATAGGCTGAAGGTGCATGACCATAACAATGCGGTGGACATGAGGGTCCATGAGTGTGGTGGGGGTGGGCCATGGGAGCATACGAAGTTGTAGCTCCGGAGTGAGATGTGGCCCGTGAAAGATCGGGGCCAGTATTATTGCACATAATGGAAAAGGGTTAGTTGTGGGATGCAACTTGTCCAATGATGCCATCAGCAGCTTGGGATGCCCCCAGCGCATTAGTCCGGGAGGAATTGCAGCGGGGAGCATCAGGTAGAATGGTATATAAGTAGCCACACTGGGCATAAATCAAGTCGAACTGTTGGGATTTTAAGATAGCTTCTTCTTCTGACTGGGGTCGTTCAGAAGCTACATCCTTGGCTATGAGGGGGAGGAGTGATTTGAGGAACCTATCCAAAAATATATGGTCATCAAGCTTTATCTTGTAGAGGCTATGGCGCTTATGCCACTCATGGATATGATCAGTGATGTGTGTAGCGGTGTTCTGTCTATAAGACAAAAGTATTTCCACTCCTGCATCATAGCGTACAAGTAGTTGAAAGAACTGAAGGAACGTTGGGGCGAGGGATGTAAAAGTGGGGTGTGTCCCATGTGGCTGCTCAATGTACCACTTGGCTGCAGAGCCAGTGAAAGTTCTTTGTAAAAGTCTGAGTCGAATAGAATCATCTACTATGGAGTTTGAGGAACACCATAGGTGAAACGGCATGATGTGGTTTTGGGGGTCTTCCCCAGCTTTTCCTTCAAATTTGGGGATGTCTAAAGGGAGCTTTGTGGGCATAGGGGGCCAAGTAGGGTCATGTCGGATGGGATCATTTGTTAGCCTAGCCAAGTCTAGTAGGTTAAGGCTAGCCATAAATGGCAAACTGGTGGAGGGGTGTGATGTTTTCATCGGGGCATAAGTGCTGGTGGTGGCATTATGTATTAGGCCACTGCCTCCTAGGGGAATGTGTGTGAAAGGAATATGTCCTCCAATCAAAGGAGTATGGGTGGGAACTGTGTTCCCAAGTGTGGCTTGAGTTACAGATGGGTTTGGATTTGGTATAGTAGACCCAGGATTTGTTATGTTGGAAGTGATTCCAGTCAAAGGTATACCTAGAGCAGGTGTAGGTCATGTGTTGGGCATCCCTAGATTCGATGTAGTTCCCATATTAGGCATGCCTAGAGTGGAAGTAGTTCCCAGGTTGGGCATACCAACATTGGTTGTGGCAGTAGTGGCCAATGTGGTAGCTAGGATGGTGGAAGATGTTCCACCAACAGTCCCTGTGTTGAAAGGGTTGGAAGAAAAATCAGCCATAGGGCTAGTGGGTGCAGTGTATGTGGGATTTTCGAATTCTGCATCAGAATCTGATGTGAAATGAGGCACATCAGAATTAGATGACGGGGCTCTATTCCGATGATGTGTGGAGTCAAGGGAACCATACTGCGGGGGGTCTCCCTGGAAGCGTTGAGAACGTCTCGGGGAATCAATGGTGACAGTTTTATCGAAAGATTACCAGGTGGTGGTGAGTGGAAAGCTTTAAAGACCTAATGCAACTGTATGTGTAAGAGGGGAACGTAAAAAATAAATGGCACTCAGGCTAAAAAATCAACCTCAAAAACACTTACTATAACAATTGTGCTATAGTAAGTGGAGTAATCAAAAAATGTGGTCAGGAAACCAACATGCAAACAATTCATAAAAATAGAAAAAGGTAGACTCTATGACCAAAAGGAGGTAATGGAGCATGCAAACACCTAACTAGAAGTGGTATTATGACTCAACGAAAACATATCCTCTGCAAGGTGATGAAATCCAAGTCAGACAATATGAGTAGTGGAATCAAAGGCTAGATATCCCCCTACCGGGAGGGACACCGGGTAGACAATCCTAAAAGTTTGGCCACTAAGATACCCCGTTCATGACACGTTCGGTTGGGTGAATCTGCAGTTTGGTTCTATTGCCTCTATACTCCCATAAGGGTGGTACAACGAGAACTGCGAAAGGTATCCTTCGGTTACTGAATGGATAGCGGTATTCCACTCAGGCTTCCAGAACCAGTCTGGCTACTTCAACCCTCCTAAGGGAGAGGCCTTCCCGATAAATTGGTGTTAAACCATGTCAACAAATAATAAGGGATTTTGGTACCCTAAATGTCAACCACTATGTCTCAACATGAAAAATGAGTGAGGGGTGTTATTTGGATACTTATCCCCTCAGTCCTACCTAGCTACAAAATTCTTTTTGTGTTCCCCAAGTGGGGTTAGAATATTGGTTGAGTTAAGGTAATTTTTAAGGCTCACTTGAAATTATTGTGACAGATTGTGTGCTAATGTATATGTATACCAAAATAATGTGCCTCACATGGGGGATTTAATCACAAACTAAAATAATGATTTCAATTTGCAAAATATGACAGCAATTTAAATGTAAATGCTATGGTAAACTTTTCAAAAAGGTGTTGATTTTTCAAAAAAATTAAAGTAAAGAAAATATCATAGAAATAAGTGGTATTCTAATGCTTTGGGCAAAAATATATAGCAAATTAAAAATTTGGTTTTAATTTTGCAAAAATGTAATTGCTTCACAATTTTTCTTTCACTAAACTGAAATTTTTTAAAAATGATGAAGTAAAGCAAAATAATAGTAAGAAATATCAATATGTAATGCTACAAAATGAAACAATAGGCTGTTCAAAAGTGCAGGGAAGATGGCTGGAAAATATGGGCCAAAATGGGTGAACTGAAGTGATAAATAACACTAAAATAAAATATTAGAGAAATTTCTATGAAACATTTCTTAAATATAATAGGATATTTGGATTCCTTGTTCGAAAACACCCAATTTGAAAAAACAAATCGTTTCAAACCGAGTTCGGGAGAGGGAGATATGGCCGTTTGAAAGTTGAGTCGCGCTGCCAGAAAATTACATCGCGGGTTTCGGGCTAAAAGTCACGATGGGCATCGTGGGTTTCAAGCTAAAAGTTGCGATGGGCATCGCGGGTTTTAGGCTAAAAGTCACGATGTGTAGTGCGGAAAAAGGACGAAAAGCCACAATGGGAAGCACGGAAAAACGTCGAAAAGCCGCAATGGGCAACGTAGAAAAAGGTTGAAAAACCGCGATGGGCAGCGCAGAAAAAGGCCAAAAAGCCGCGATGGGCCACGTGGAAAAGAGCGAAACAACCACGATGGAGCGGACGGAAAATGTCACCGAAAAACGAACCCAAAAATTGAAATTTTGGGTTGTTTCGAGCTGCAGAAAGGGACAATGGCTAGGGCAGCTATCAAGAAGCTGACTAGTATGGCAGATCTACAGTTTTAAATGGAAAAAACAACTAAAATGAAGATCTAAAGAAAAAATTTAAAGTTCGAAACCCAATGGAGTCGCCAAAAACTGTTGCTTGTTTTTTCAACCAAGCATGTGCAAGGATGCACCTATTAACTTGTAATAGCAGTTTCAATATAAAACAAAAACAACTATGAATAAACTAATATAATTTAAGCATGTGCAAATAAATAAAAAACTAGATTTCGAAACATAAGCAATAACATTTATGGAAAAACAATAACTTGAAAAATATTTGATTTTGTATTACCTTAAATGGTGAGGATGATGGGCGTTGAGCAACTCCAAGGTTGAGAAGCTCCAATATCCAATGGTCTCTTCTTCTCCAAAGCTTCAATGGGATTCTTCAAACTCCAAATGGGAGGCAATGGCTCTCAAAGGGAATTTGGAAGCATAAGGATAGGATGAAATGTGGATGGAAAGTGAGGAGCCCCTATCACCTTTTTATAGTTTTTGGTGATGGGGAATACCATTATGGTTTTGAGGAAACCAATGGTATTAACCAACATGGTTTAGGTCTCTTTTTCCCTCTTTTTCCTTTTTTTAATATTTTTTATATTTTTATTCCCTTTTAATATTTTTTGGAATTTTGGACCCTTTTTGAGGGTTTTTTTGTGTTTTTGAGGAAAAAATACATATTTTGAGGGGGAAAAGGGGTATTATGGTCTTTTTGGTGACATTTTGATGGCTTTAGGGGCTCAAATGGTGGAAAAGTGGACAAATGGGTCACATGAATAAGGAAATGAGTTAGTGAGCACTTTTTGCGTGTTAACAATAGCCTATATGGAAATGTAGGAATGGAGCACACTGGAGGGCCCTAGCCATGGAATGTTAAGTTTATACTAATTTGGCTAGCAAGATCACTGAAAGAAACACAATCACAAAATAGACAGATACTTTACCCTGGGAAACCCTCATGGGGTAGAAAACCCAGCAAAACTTTCCTCAATAAGATGATTAACCAAATACAAGATGTACTCCAAGACTAGAGCTCCTTCTCTACCTCCTATGCAGACCTCTCTCTCACTTGAGCGCTACTTTCTGAGTGATGGAAGTGTGAGATAAGTGAGGAACATCCTCGCCTACTTATACTTGTTTCCCGACTGACTTTTTACCCTATGGGATTGACCTCTCCTACGAGAATCTAATAACCCCTAATAAAATAACTCAGGGCCGACCCCCCACATTGTAGATCTAATAACCCCGGTTACCACAATCCATCGGAGGAATAAAAATCTCCGGATACATAGTAAGGTCCCATCGGAGGAATGAAACATCTCCGGAATAATACAAATATAATATTCTTAGAAGTTACAATATTTCAACACTCCCCCTTAAGGAGAAGGATATTATAACAACATCTACAGGAGCAAGGAGTCATCACATCATACATGATACATCTATAAATCATTGGAAGCTTTCTTTATACATCATCATCATTAACTCAAGCAGTTACTGGAACATCAGCACCATCAGTATTGAGTCTTCATCTTCTGCAGCACTTGACCAGCTACAGCAACATCTCACGATCATCAACATCGCCATCTAAATCATCACGAGTAGCAACATCATCATCTAGATAATCACGATCAGCAGCATCATCATCTAGATCATCACGAGCAGTAGCATCGTCATCTAGATCATCACGATCAGCAGCATCGTCATCTAGACCATCACGATCAGCAGCATTGTCATCTAGACCATCACGATCAGCAGCATCGTCATCTAGACCATCACGATCAAAAACATCATCATCTAGATCATCACGATCAGCAGCATCATAGCAGCATACCTTGCAATACACATGATCCAATTATGGGATGATCAATCCCTCTCATTTCAGGACATAGGTCCAAGGATGATACAATCCTGATATGCTTACGGGATGATCAATCCCTCTCAATTTAAGACATCTCTCATGTCTATGGACGATACAATCCAGATCAACTTATAAGATGATCAATCCTTATCCTTTTAAGACACCTCATCATGTCTAGGGACGATGCAATCCCAATCTACTTACAGGATGATTAATCCTTATCACTTTAAGACACCACACCATGTCTAGGGACGATGCAATCCCAATCAGCTTACAGGATGATTAGTCCTTATCACTTTAATACACCTCACCATGTTTAGGGATGATGCAATCCCAATCAGCTTACATGGTGATTAGTCCTTATCACTTTAAGACACCTCACCATGTCTAGGGACGATGCAATCCCAATCAGCTTACAAAATGATTAGTCCTTATCACTTTAGGACATAAGTCCAAGGATGATGCAATCCTGATCCACTTACGGGATGATCAATCCCTATCACTTTAGGACATATGTCCAAGGATGATGCAATCCTAATCCACTTACGGGATGATCAATCCCTATCACTTTAGGACATATGTCCAAGGACGACGCAATCCTGATAATCCTCTTAGACAAAGTCTAAGCACCACTTCATCGACCTCATCGTCGGAACAGACAACCTCATCATCAACCTCATCGTTGGAACAGGTAGCCACATCATCGATATAGTATCCTCATCAACACAGGTATACATACAAGTATCCTCATCAATACAAGTATACATATCATCAATACAAGTATCCTCATCAATACAAGTATACATAACATCAATACAAGTATCCTCATCAATACAAGTATACATATCATCAATACAAGTATCCATACAAGTATCCTAAGTATACATATCATCAATACAAGTATCCTAAGTATTGATACAGGTATCCTCATCTATACTAGTATCCAAATATCCTCATTGACCATGTCACTCCCCCTTTTGAGGAGGGTCCTTCTGAACTACACCCAGCTTGTCTCAGAAATACTCAAACTTTACTCGAGACAGAGGTTTGGTCAATATATCAGCAATTTGTTCATCAGTGCTTACATACTCAAGCTTGATAGCTCCTTTCTGCACCATATTTCATATATAGAAATATCGGATCTCTATGTGCTTTGACTTATCATGGAATAATGGATTTTTTGTCATCTTGATACAACTCTGGTTGTCACACAGGATCACAGTGGGTTCCATCTCTGAGTCAAACAAACCTGATAGCAGCTTTCAAAGTCATACTGCTTCACAACTGGTAGAGCAGGTAGCTATATATTCCGCTTTAGCTGTGCTAAGAGCCACACTTGACTACTTCCTGCTAAACCACAAAATCATGGCAGCTCCCATACAGTAACATCCACCCGATGTACTCTTCCTGTCTGATATGCTACCTTCCCAATCAGCATCAGTGTAGCCATACAATCTGAAGTCATGATCTCCACGATAGTATAGACCAAAATCTATCGTACCCTTCAGGTACCTCATCACATGCTTTGCAGCAATCAGGTGAACTCATCTAGGTTCCACTAGATATTGATTTATGGTGTTCATTGCAAAGCATATATCTAGTCTGGTATTTGTTAGATACATTAATGACCCAATAATTTGTCTGTACAGAGTCATGTCCACTGAATTTGAAGAGTCATCAGCTAACAACTTCAAGTTGGAATCCATGGGAGTGGCCATGGCTTTGCATTCCAACATATCAAATCTTTTCAGGATTCCCACAACATACTTACCTTGGTTGAGAAAGATTCCCTTTGGGCCTTGCCATACTTCTAGACCTAAGAAGTAGTGCATCAATCCAAGATCTTTCATCTCAAATTCTGAAGAGAGCTTCTTCTTGCACTCGATAATCTGTTTCTCATTTCCAGTTAGAAATAGATCATCCACATATAGAAACAATATCACAGGTTCATCATTCATGATCTTGAGATAAAGATTAGCTTTACTTTTGGTAAAGCCCAAGTTTGTCAAGAAACTGTCAATTCTACCATACCAAGCTCTAGGAGCTTGCTTCAACCCATATAAGGCATTCTTCAGTTTGCATACATGGGTTCTTCCATCTTCTGCCTCAAATCCTTGTGGTTGTTCTATGTACACTTCTTCCTCAATCACACCATTCAGGAAGGTTGTCTTTACATCCATCTGGTGTAGATTACATTTCATCGTGGATGCAAGTGCCATGATGGTTCTAATAGAAGTCTACCTTGCAATTGGGGCAAATGTTTCTTCATAGTCAATTCCCTATTTCTGAGAGAATCCTCTGGCTACAAATCTTGCCTTATATTTTTCAATGCTACCATTTGCAGCATGTTTTATCTTGAATATCCATTTGGAAGATACCACACATTTATCTTTTGGTTTGGGAACTATATCCCAAACATCATTCTTCATTATTGACTGGTATTCTTTTGTCATTGCTTCTACCCACTCTTTCTTCTGAACTGCCTCTTCATAGCTAGTGGGTTCTTGATCCACAAGATCACACATCAAAGACACATAGTTGGATACTAGCTTTTGTTTCTTCCTTTCTCTAGTGGATCCTTCAGGAGCTCCATACTTTTCAGTTCCTTGAATAATGTCTCTGGCCCATGCTGGCCTTTTTTTTTTCTTGATAAGTTTGTAATAGGGGGTTCTTGTGGTTCTAACATGTCATGGTCTTCTGGTGTAGCATCTTTAGAGATGGGTACAGCCTCTTTGATTCTGGGAGGTGCATCTTCTTCATAGACTTCTTCATGTTGACACTTCCTAGATATCTTGAAAGCTGCTTCTTCATCAAATGTCACATCCCTACTTATTTCCATATGATGAAAACCTGAGGTGTAAATTCTGAATACTTTGGATGATTCACAATATCCAACAAATATTCCCTTCTTACTAGAAGGATCCAACTTGGTTCTCTTTTCTTTTGGAATGTGAATATACACTGGACATCCAAATATTTTGAGATGACTTACCTCAGGCTTCTTTCCTCTAAACACTTCTTATGGAGTTTTGAAATCAAGAGCACTATGGGATAGTCTATTTTGCACATAGACTCCTGTCCTAGCTACTTCAGCTCACAGATACATAGGTAGGTCTTGATCATGTATCATTGTCTTTACAGCTTCCATGATGGTTCTATTCTTTCTTTCCGCAACACCATTTTGTTGAGGATTGTAGGGAGTGGTTAGCTCCCTCTTGATTCCATCTTCCTTACAAAAATCTTCAAAGTCTTTTGAAGTATATTCTCCACCATTATCTGTCCTGAGTATTTTGATTTTTTTTTTTTCTGAATGATTCTCTATCAGGGCTTTGAACTCCTTGAACTTTCCAAAGACTTCATTCTTTCCTTTTAGAAAGTATATCCAAGTCTTCCTTGAATAGTCATCAATAAATGTGACATAGTATTCATATCCACTCAAAGATGTGGAGGGCATTGGTCCACATACATCAGAGTGAATTAACTCCCAAGGTACTTTTAGTCTTTGTTTCACTCTTTGGAAATGGGTTGTTGATATTCTTCCCTTTTGCACATCCTTTGCATGTGCCATAATGATTAATCTTTAAGTCTGGCAGACCTATAACTACCTTGCTTACATGAGGTAGTGCCTTGTAGTTAATGTGAGAAAGTCTCCTATTCCATAGCTCATTTGGGCTGATGGCTTCATGTACAAGGGCAGCTTCTAGATGGCCCTTGAGCTTGTACAGACCTCCTTCCTCTTCACCAATGATAATTGCATCCTTGATAGATTTACCTTTGGACCACATTAATACTTGTCCATCAATGAATGCAACCCTATAACCTTTCTTATCCAATGCTGAGATGGAAAGCAAGTTCTTCTTCAATCCTGGTACATACAATATTTCATTCATCATGATGGGGGTTCTAGAATCAAGCTTGTAGCTTGATTCACCAATTCCCTTGATGTGATATTGATAGTCATCTCCTAGAGATACCTTTTGTGGAGAGGTATTTTCTTCAAGTCTTGAGAGAGCCTTCTTCTGACCTGTCATGTGCTTTGAAGCACCACTGTCAATAAGCCATGTACCTTTTCTAGGTGTTATAGATCCAGAGAGTGCGGAGAATAGAACATACTCTTCTACATCTTCTTCTTCATTTCTCCTAGATCTTCTCTTGAAGAAGGTCCTTTCTTCTTCTTCATCTTCTCTTCTAGGTCTTTTCTTGTGAGGCCTTTCTTCCTCTTCTACTTCTTCTTCACTATCATCTCCTGCAAGATGTGCTTGATGTATTTTGTGATGAGAACCCTTTTTCTTCTTTAGAGGACAATATTTAGCAATGTGTCCTATTTTGTGACAAGTAAGACATTGGAATGAGGAGTAATCTCTTCTTTGATTAGTTCCTCTTTTCTTTTGAAATCTTTATGGAGGATGAGAGTCCTTGTGACTATTCTTCTTGAAGTAGGATTGATTCCTTCTTCTCTTGGTGTGGGTGGCCAAGGCTTGGTCATATTCTTTGAGCAAGGCTTCTCTATTTGCAACCCTAACTTCTTCTTGAATGCAATCCTCCCAAACCACATCAAATTTCATACTTTCTTTTTTGGCACACATGGTTTGGATGAATGACTCCCAAGGTCTAGTGAGACCATTTAGAGCAGTCATGACTAGTTCATCTTCATCAAGGGTATCTCCAATAACATCTAGTTGTTCCTTGAACTGAGAAACCCTTGAGAAATAGTCTTGAATAGATTCTCCTTTATTCATCTTGGTGCTCTTCAATTGATCTCTCAGGTTCATCTTCCTATTGATGTTCTTTCCTTCATACATTTTAGAAAGGGCATCATACATTTCCTTTGGGGTCTTCTTGGATGCCACTTGTGGAATCAAGTGGTCCTTAATGGAATAAGCAATGATTCTCTTTGCCCTAATCAAGTCCTTCCTATACTTCTCTTTGGCTTCATCTTTTGTAGGTTCTACAACCTCATCTTTGATATATTGGGCAAGATCATTCTCCTCAAGAATGAGACCAATTCTATATTTCCATGCCCAAAAATTTTCTATACCCTCTAGCTTGTCTTCAAGCTTAGTGCTTGGAGCCATCTTCCTTAGGGATCAAAGAGATTGAAGTTCCTCAAGGGATAGAGTAACACTTACCAGGAGATGTGCTTGATTGAAAGTTGTGGTGTGTTCTGCTTCTGGAAACTTCAACTTTTCACCTTCCGGATCTGCAACAGAATTTCTGGTTTACCGCACTTTTGGTCAAACTAGGGTTTGACTTTCCTGGAGTTCTACCCAACCAAAAAGTTCGATCTAGGGATCAAAAGTTGGATTTTGAGAAGGGCTATCCAGCCATGGAATTAGAATCCAAAAAATACTAACTTTTGTAGAAACCCTAATTTTCACCGGAGAGAGAGAGAGAGAGAGAGATTTTCACCTTGTGAAAGATGTCATGTTCAGGCTAGTGCTGATAACATGTTAAGTTTATACTAATTTGGCTAGAAAGGTCACTGAAAGAAACACAATCACAAGATAGACAAAGATTTTACCCTGGGAAACCCTCATGGGGTAGAAAACCCAGCAAAGCTTTCCTCAATAAGATGATCAACCAAATACAAGATGTACTCCAAGACTAGAGCTCCTTCTCTACCTCCTATGCAGACCTCTCTCTCACTTGAGCGCTACTTTCTGAGTGATGGAAGTGTGAGATAAGTGAGGAACATCCTCCTCTACTTATACTTGTTTCCCGACTTACCTTTTACCCTATGGGTCGACCTCTCCTAAGAGAGTCTAATAACCCCTAATAAAATAACTCAGGGCTGACTCCCACATGGTAGATCTAATAACCCTGGTTACCACAATCCATCGGAGGAATAAACATCTCCGGATACATAGTAAGGTCCCATCGGAGGAATGAAACATCTCTGGAATAATACAAATATAATATTCTTAGAAGTTACAATATTTCAACATGGAATCCCATGTAGTCGTACGCATGCCTATCCATGGTGATGAAAACCTATCTTTGGACATGAAAATATGGCCACCATTGTCAAAAGGAGGGGGAAAAGACTCAAGGATTCCCCTCCCTAGAAGATAAAAAAGGGATAAAAATTCTATATTAAAAAAAAAATATTTTCTTACAAAAAGAAATGAGAGAGATTATACCTGAGAGGGATTCATAATCTAAAGCATACTATTAATCATTTGGAAATGAAGTCCATCTAATGTTGAACTCCTCTCGATAAGATATCAATTGTTTGGTTCTCTACATTTTATGTCCCGGAGTCATGGGAGGATGGAGGAGAACCAAGGCCATTACTAGAAGCTCATGAGCCTCAAAACCATCAAATGGCCAATGAAACCTTCCAGGAGAAACCATAACAAAAATACTCACAAAATGAAATGAGAAGGGAGTATAGAGTGTTTTTTTCACCCTTAACCCCGCCCTTATTTTAATATTAAAGGGATAGTTACATGGTTGAGGTAGTGTGAGGGCACGTGTCCTTCATGCAAGGCCTAATAAAACATTAATTACAATCTTTTTATCTGATGTTTAGAAAATCATAATTATGTATTTAATTTAATTAATTATTATATATACAAAATTATTTGGTTATTTTATTTAAATATATAATCAAAATAATATAATAATAATAATTACAAAAACATTGTTATTATTATTATCGTAAGTGTTTGGGATGATAGCACTTAACTTAATAGTTAAATGTAACAAGAGTTTCTTTATGACCTCGTCTCTATCAGTGGGGTATTGATACAATGCCTATGGAAAGATCATAATTGTTATTTTTATTTATTTATCATCTCAATCTCCCTAACCCATAGCTACAACCTTAAGTGATATGCTTGTTACAAGTGAATGTAAAAGATACTTACACCTATGCATATTTTTTTGTGATATAATAGTATGACTTAAACCCGTACATATGAAACATGATGATGTGATACATAATCAATAGTGTAGTGTACCCCGATCGTATCCCTAGGATCAAGTACTAATCTGTCATGTACTTCGAACCTCTACGGGTCCTTTCTGAGGTGATGGAAGACTCATATACTTTTTATTTCTTCAAAATGATTCCATTCTCATCTTTCCGCAATTGCATCATCGGATCCGCAATCCGCAATCTGAAAGTCTCTTGAATCTGCAATCTACAACTCTCTTGGATCTGCAATATGCAAGTTGCCTCGGATCGGCAATCCACAATCCACAAGTTGCTTTGGATCTGCAATCTGCAATCCGCAATCTGGATTGCGGAAGTCCAAAATTGACTTTCCGAAAAACTTACCTTTCCGCAATCCGCAATTTTCATTGCGGAAGTCAGAATTACAGAAGTCCAAACTTAACTTTCCAAAAAAATTACCTTTCCACAATCCGCAATCCGCATTGTGGAAGTCGGAATTGCGGAAGTCCAAACTTAACTTTCTGAAAAACTTACCTTTCCGCAATCCACAATCCGCATTGCAGAAGTAGGAATTGCAAAAGTCCAAACTTGACTTTCCGAAAAACTTACCTTTCTGCAAACCGCAATCCACATTGTGGAAGTTTTAATTATGGAAGTCCAAACTTAACTTTCCGAAAAAATTACCTTTCCGCAATCCGCAATCCGCATTGTGTATGTGGAAATGTGGAAACTTCTTCTCTTCATCTGCAAACTTCCCATACTTGTTTCTCCCTCGTCCTTGAGCCAAATAAGGCAAGTATGGTATAGTTGGAAATCTCTTGGAGAGCTCTTTGGACTGGTATATATCTCTCATCCATCTGAGGATTATAACCTTGTCATTATATTAGCTAAATATTCCATCATAAATTCACTTTTCCATGCCTTAGAACTTCATAAAACTCTATATGTATTCTCCCATGACCTCCTCCCTTCACCTGATCCACAGAGGGGTTCTGAAACACATCACGGTATTCCCTCCCTTCCCAAAGATTAGGTGTAGTCACACAACTCATTTATAGGGTTAATCAAACATATCACAACATGTAAGGTGCATAAAGTTAGATCTAACAATTATATCTATCAAATGCAAGACTTATAATGAATTAAACTCATGAAATACAATGATATACATAACAATAACTCAGTCTCCTACTCAGGTTCACATATGATATTCCTATTAATAAAATGGATACAAACATACATTCCATAACTGACATAAGAAACCATATTATAACAATGGAACATCATCATTCAACATAACAAGGAAGTACTTATCTTTTAACTTTCTGAAGCTGCCAAGCAACTGGCTAAGTGAGAGCAACGTTCCACCCAACCTTAGATCTCTGTCCAGCCTGTACACTTTCAGCTGAGAGATCACCCCCAAGATGGGTTGTTTATCCACTAAGGAGGGCTATCAGGTTCTCTCACAATCAAGGTTCCATCCCAATGCTAATCCAATCTGCAGTTGGGTTTATCAAGCATTCTAGGGCATCTACCCATGCTAATCTAACCTACAGTGGGTTTATCAAGCATATAGGGATATACTGGTCATGCTAAGCCAACTTCCGGTTGGGTTTATCAAGCATACCAAACAACACATTCATGCCAAGCCAGCATACAGTTGGGTTTATCAAGAATATCAGGAAAGTTGATCATGCTAAGCCAACCTTTATTGGGTTTATCAGGCATACAGGATAACAAGGAAGGAATTTCTAAGCCAATGAGCTCAACCATAGAGTTGCAGGCATCTCCACACTCAGCAGACCTGGCACCCACTTTACCTATTGCACCCAACACAAGGAAGAACCTCTTCTCTACTGCACAGTCCCTCAACGCCTCCTCCCTTCCAGTTCTCTTCAGGATGGGAAAATAAAGGTCCAGTCGCTAGTTATATGAAATTGCAACATTCATTGTGCTTATCAAGCAACCCAAACTTCTTCCACAGTTCAACAAGCTGACTCCTTTCAGACTTGCGGGAAGGGCTTTGTTTCACAATCTACTCTCTGTGATCCAATCCTGGTTCCTCACGGTTTTCTCTGCACTATTCAAAATTTGTGATTCCTCACAGGTTCTTAACACTCTGTCATGAGTAGACTGGGTTCGCTCACACACTTCCTATGGTATTTTCTATTACAAAGGAAAACACAATTATCTTCAGGCTTCCTCACGGCTGGCTCTGCAGGTTTGCGTATGCAGGAATGTCTCTACCAGTTCTCTCTCAATGAATGGATGGATTGTGAATGGGGAGTCATGAATTCATGAATGAATGCCCCCCCCCCCAAAATGGGTAGTCAAACAGGTTTTGCGAGTTTCCTCGACGATTGAGTGTCTTCCAGGATAAGCAATCAGATCCATGCTTGCCATACGAAATCGCAGGCATGCTCCATACTCCATCGGCTTCAGCAATAGGGTTCTCAACCACCCTCTGCAACCAAATTAATGTCAATAGGGAGTTCAAAAGGTTCACATTCAGACATGTGTAAACAATATGGGTACCAATCCCATAACCCCCTCACCTCTCCCTAGTGGATACACATGGCCCATTCTCATTAGTTGCCTCCTTAGCCAACTTCTTGGTTATTTTGTTCATTAATAAGTAATTACATCATTTACATTTCTTCATGGCTTAACAACCCATGAATAATCAAACTTTAAAATACTTTCGTATGCAATAACCTTAAACATCCACTAGTGGGGCCTTGGCCTTGAGCTCCACAATAGGGCGAATACACAGACACCACATATACACAGTATTTACATTGAAGCCAATAAACATCAAGGGAAAAATGGGGTATTACAACTCCCTCTCCCTTAAAATAACACCGTCCTCGGTGTTCTCAAAACTGAACAAAAATGGGAATGCATCTTTCATGGCATCCTCCAGCTCCCACGTGGCATCTTCTGGGATAAGGTGCCTCCATTGCACCTTTACCTACCCCATGGCCCAGTTTCGGAGCAAGGTGACCTTCCTGTCGAGGATGCATATAGGATCTACCTATAACTCTTCCTCTGGTTCCACTTGTACCACATGCCAATCAATGATATGATTAGGATAATGTACATATTTCTTAAGCAAAGATACATGGAAAACATTATGAGATTTCATGTTAGAAGGAAATGCAATCCTATATGCAATAGGACCTATCTTATCAAGGGCTTCAAATGACCCACAATATCTTGCTGACAACTTGGCACAACTTCCCAAATTCATGGAACTCTTTCTCGGTTTCACTCTCAAGAAGACATGATCCCCAATCTGAAACTCCTTGTGCATTATTTTCAGATCTGCATAAATTTTTTTCCTGTCCTACGTTTCCTTCAAATTCTTCCTGATCTTCACAATCTCTTGATCCATTTTCTCAATCATTTCTTGTCCAAGCACTACCCTGTTCACTGGGTTGTCCCAGCTCACTGGAGTTCTGCATCCTTTTCCATACATCACTTCAAAGGGACTCATTTTCAATGATGATTTATGTCCATTGTTGTAAGCAAATTCCACTAAGTGTAAATAGTCTTCCCACTTAGATGGCTTGTCCATTACATACATCCTTAACATGTCTTCAAGAATCTGATTTACTCTCTCAGTCTGACCATCCGTTTGAGGATCATAGGATGTGCTAAAATTCAACTGATTTCCTAACTCTTGGAACAATCCTTTCCAAAAATTAGATGTGAACTTTGTGTCACAGTCCAAAATTATTTCCTTTGGCAATCCATGCAATATGAATATCGCTCTCATGAAGATATCTGCTATGTCATTGGCCTTGTGAGTGGACATGACTAGAATGAAATTAGCTACCTTTTATAGCTTGTCCACTACCACCATGATTGCATCATGTTTCTTCACTATCATTGGAAACTCTGTTATGAAATCCATAGAGATCACTTCCCACTTCCATTCCAGGATGGGAAATGGATGCAATAATCCTGCTGGATGTTGGTGCTATGCCTTGACCTATTGACACTTCTAACACCTAGCAATGTACTCAGCTATGTCTCTCTTCATACCATGCCAAAAGTTTTCTTCCTTGTTGTTGTTATAGTCTTCTGATATCCTGGATGTCCTGAGTATGGTATTTGATGTATCTCATCCATCACCAACTTCTTCCAATCTGCACTGTTTGGAATGTACAGTTTGGTGTTTTGATAAATCAGAACATTACCCTCACCTATCTGATATTTTGCATACTTTTCATCCATAACATCCTGCTGCAATTTTTCCTTGATATGAAGGTAGACTTCATCACTATTTTGAGCCTCTAAAATCCTCTCCTTCAAGTCTGATTCACACTTACTTATTGTTGCAATATGAAATTTTATGCTAAGTGCATCGGCGACTTTATTCTCTTTTCCTTTAACATTTTTGATTGCCAAATCAAACTCACATAGAAAATCCATCCATTTGTTTTTCCTAATTCATATTTGGCTGGTCAAACAAATATTTTAAACTCATGTGATCGGTTATGAGTTCAAATATTCTTCCCAATAGATAATGCCTCCATCTCTTGAGAGCATGAACTATGGTTGCTAGCTCTAATTCATGGGTGGCTTAGTTTCTTTCATGCTCTTTCAGCTTCCTTGACCCATAAAAAATTATAGATCCTTCCTGCATTAGTACTCCACCGAGTCCTTCAATGCAAGCATCAATGCATACTACAAAATCCTTACTAGGATCTGCAATCTTCAGAACAAGGGCGAAGAACAAGGGCACTAGTGAGCAATTTCTTCAACTGCTAGAAGCTCTTCTCACATTTCTCAGACCATAGAAATATGATACTCTTCCTCTGCAATGAGGTGATTGGGTGAGCTATCTTGGATAACCCTCCAATAAATATTATGTAGTAACCATCAAGACCCATAAAAGATCTTACATCTGCAACATTCCTCGGAGTAGTCCAATCCATTATGGACTTTATCTTCTCAGGGTCCACTGCAATACCTTCTTCTTAGATTACATGACCTAAGTATTGCACTTCCTTTTGATAGAATTCACACTTACTCAACTTGGCATACAACCAGTGTTCTCTAAGGACTTGCAAAACCATCCTTAGATGCTCATTATGGTCTTCTTCATTCTTGGAATACACAAGGATGTTATCCAAGAACACAATCACAAACTTATCCAAGTATTTATTGAAGACACTATTTATGAGGCACATGAATGTGGTAGGTGCATTGATGAGACCAAATGGCACCACTGTGAATTCGTAATGACCATACCTACTCCTGAAAGTTTTTTTATGAATTTCCTCTTCCTTAATCGTCACTTGGTGGTACCCCGACCTCAAGTCAATCTTGGAGAACAGTCTAGCTTCCTTCATCTGATAAAAAAAGTCATCAATCCTTATCAAAGGATACTTGTTCTTAACTGTCACTTTATTGAGCCGTCTGTAATCAATACACAGCCTCAATGTTCCATCTCTCTTCTTCACAAATAGCACAGGTGCACCCCAAGGGGATACACTAGGTATGATATATTCCTTTCCCATTAATTCTTGTAGCTGCATCTTCAAATCTATCATCTCAGGTGTGCTCATTCTATAAGGAGCCTAGGAAATTGGTCTTTCTCCTGGAACAAGTTTAATGTAAAATTCAATATCTCTCTTGGGTGGTAGTCCCGACACTTCATCCGGAAACACATCTTTGAACTCTTGCAACAATTGGGAGTATTATATCCTTGGTCCTTTATTTTCTACTGAATCTAATGTATGCACAACATACAATTGACAACCCTTCCTGTAGAACTTTCTTAACTGTAGGGATGAAATCTGCCTCACTGAAACTCGCTTCGGAATTCCTTTTACCAGCCTTGGCTTTCCTTCATCATCAAGGCATTCAAGTGCTTTCTCATAATAGTCTAATTTGGCCCTATGCCTTTCTAGCCAATCCATCCCAATTAAGGCATCATATGATCCTAATGGTAATACATTCAATTCTGCATGAGTGAGGAGTCCATTCAATTCTATGGGACACTTCCCCATTACTTCACTTACCTTCCTCTTGGTTCCTGTGGCTAAATGAACTAACCAAGCCTTACTATGCTTTACTTTACTAAGAGAACAACTTTCAACTACCCCAGGAGATACATAACTATGGGTAGACCCTGGGTTAATCAAAACATAAATAGATTGCTTAGAAATATTACCTTCAATCTTCACCACTGTTGATTGGTGGTCTGCTTGACAGTCATCCAGTGCTTCATAGATCCTAGGAACTTCTCTTGCCATGTATCCCACTGTAGTTGCTCCTTCAATGTTGTCCACACTCCTCAAGTACTCCCTTTTAGATCGAGAGCCTCTAAGCATGTGGTTTCCTCCACATCCCCAACACTGAAGTGGTCCTTTCTGTGCTCTGTCTACTGCTCTTGTCGGCTTAAATCCACTCCTAGCTTGTTGTCCCTATGGAAAGGTTTTGGGTTGATTTATAAGAGGTGGTTTAAATCCACTTCTTCCTAGTTTGAAGCTTCCCTTGGGCTTACCTTTCCATGCTGACTACATTTCTGATTTAACTTTACCCTACTCATATCAATGCTCTGCCATTCTAATGGCTTCTTCCAAGCTTGGTGGACTGACAAAATCAATCCTATCTCTGTAACTCTATGGTAGGAATACCAAGGAAACAATGGATCTTGACTCTTTCATCCTTGATGTAGTCCACATACAACAGCAGCTCCATAAACTTATGGACATGCACATCTATAGTGTTTTCCCGAAGTTTGAGTTCATTGAACTCTTTCCTTTTATTACCGTAGTACCTAGATGACAGGTATTTCTCATGAAAGTACCTTTGGAATCTGTCCCAACTAATCGTTCTTTCACTGATTCCTTTCACTTGCATGAGGTGATCCCACCAAATAGAAGCTCTTCCACTAAGGTTATAAATAACAACCTTAGCATTTTCATTCTCTAAATATTCATGTATTCTGAAGTACTTCTTCATTCCAAGAAGCCACGCCTTTGCTTCTTGACCTTCTTTACCTTCACCATCAAAAGTGGGAGGTCTTGCTTTCCTGAACTCACCTTGTGGAATACCTCTGTACTTCTTTCTACTCCTACTCCTGCTGGGATTATTCCTTGGGTTTCCTTGAGAACCCTGGGAATTAGTTGACCTACTATAATGAGATTTGGAAGAGGGTATTCTTTGTTTTCTTCCCACAAAATTCCTTCTAGGGCTTAGAGTCCTTCTCCTAGAACGACCCCTAGATTGACTTTCTATGTTCATTTCTTCTCGGCCCTCATTGCTCGGATTAGACCCACCATTTACTTTATGTTGTAGGTCTATGAGACTCTGCAATATAGATGCATTAAGTTGATGTTTCTATTCTTGCACTTTCATCAACCATTCATTGAATCTTACCATGGTCTCGACCAAGTTTAGGGGTGTTACTCATGCCCTCCTTCCATCAGACTCTGCGTCTGTACATGCTTCCTACACATTTTCTCCTATAACATCTTCCTCATGCTCGTAAGGATTTTCATAAGGGTCCTGGGCATCATCAAAAGTCACCATCTTTACTTATCTGCATGCGGTATTTTAGGAAAACTCAACTTACCATTGTTGCTGCTATCACTGTGCATAATAGAAATATCTATTAGAAATTACAAGCATACAATAAATCTTATACATCCATTCAAATTTGGAATTCTTTTGACAACTAATCAATTAATACACATTCATCTAAAACCCATGTCATGGACGCATTCTTTGCATATAAATCTTTCCATGGCTTGGCCCAATAGCTCGAGTGCTATAATTGAAGCTATGATACCACTCTATAGCGTACCTTGATCCCATCCCTAGAATTAGGAACTAATCTGTCATGTACTCCAAACCTCTATGGGTCCTTTCTAAGGTGATGGAAGACTCTCATACATCTTTTTTTCTTCAAAATGATTCCATTCCTTCCTTTCCGCAATTGCATCACTGGATCCACAATCCACAATCCACAACTCTCTTGGATCCACAATCTGCAAGTTTCCTCGGATCCGCAATCCGCAATTTTCCTCAGACCCACAATGCGCAATCTGTCCTTCCACAATCCGCATTGCGGTATTCAAAATTGTGGAAGTCCAAACTTGACTTTCCAAAAACTTACCTTTCCGCAATCCACAATCCGCATTGCAGAAGTAAGAATTGCGGAAGTCCAAACTTAACTTTCCGAAAAAACTTACCTTTCCGCAATCCGCAATCTACATTGCGGAAGTCAAAACATAACTTTCCGAAAAACTTACCTTTCCGCAATCCGCAACCCACATTGCGGAAGTCGGAATTGTGAAAGTCCAAAGTTAACTTTCCAAAAAACTTACCTTTCTGCAATCCACAAGTCGTAATCCGCATTACGGAAGTCGGAATTGCGAAAGTCCAAACTTAACTTTCTGAAAAAATTACCTTTCTGCAATCCGCAATCCGCATTGCGGATGTAGAAATGCGAAAAACTCCTTCTCTTCATCTGGAAAATTCCCAGACTTGTTTCTTCGTCGTCCTTGATCCAAATAACACAAGTCCGGTACCGTTGGAAAGCTCTTGGAGAGCTCTTTCCACTGGTATATCTCTCAAATCCATCTGAGGAGTATAAAATTTCCATTATCTTAGCTAAATATTCCATCATAACTTCACTTTTCCATGCCTTAGAAGTTCATAAAAATATATGTCTTCTCCCATGACCTTCCCCCTTCACCTGATCCACAAAGGGGTTCTAAAACACATCAAGGTATTCCCTCCGGCTTCCCAAATATTAGGTGTAGTCACACAACTCATTCATAGGGTTAATCAAACATATCACAACATGTAAGGTGCATAAATTTAGATCTAACAATTATATCTATCACATGCAAGACTTATAATGCATTAAACTCATGCAATACAATGATATACATAAAAATTACTCAGTCTCCTACTTAGGTTAACATATGATCTTCTTATCAATCAAATTGATACAAACATATATTCCATAATTGAACATAAGCAACCATATTATAACAATGGAACATCATCATTCATCATAACAAGGAAGTACTTATCTTTTAACTTTCTGAAGCTACCAAGCAACTGGCTAAGTGAGAGCAACATTCCACCCAACCTTAGATCTCTGTCCATCCTGTACTCTTTCAGCTGAGAGATCACCCCCGAGTTGGGTTGTGTATCCACTAAGGAGGGCTATCAGGTTCTCTCACAGTCAAGGTTCCATCCCACTGCTAAGCCAATCTGTAGTTGGGTTTATCAATCATTCCAGGGCATCTATCCATGCTAAGCCAACCTACAGTGGGTTTATCAAGCATATAGGGATATAATAGTCATGCTAAGACAACTTCCAGTTGGGTTTATCAACCATACCAAACAACACAGTCATGTCAAGCCAGCATACAGTTGGGTTTATCAAGCATATCAAGCAAGTTGATCATGCTAAGCCAACCTATTGTGGGTTTATCAGGCATACAGGGATAACAAGGAAGGCATTGCTAAGCCAGTGAGCTCAACCACAGAGCTGCAGGCATATCCACACTCAACAGACCTGGAACCCACATTACCTACCGCCCCCAACACAAGGAAGACCCTCTTCTCTGCTGCATAGTCCCTCAAGGCCTCTTCTATTCCAGTGCCATTAAGGATGGGCATAGAAAGGTCCAGTCGCTAGCTCTATGAGATTACATCCTTCACTGGGTTTATCAAGCAACCCAACCTTCTTCCATATTTCAACAAGATGACTCCTTTCAGACTTGCCGAAAGGGCTCTGTTCTGCAATCTACTCTCTGTGATCCAATCCCTAGTCCTCACGGGTTTCTCTGCACTGTTCAAGCTTTGTGATTCCTCACAGGTTCTTACCACTCTGTCATAAGTAGACTGGGTTCGATCACACACTTCCTATGGTATTTTCTATTACACAGGAAAACACGATTATCTTCAGGCTTCCTCACGGCTGGCTCTGTGGGTATGTGTATGCAATAATGTCTCTACCAATTCTCTCTCAATGAATGGATGGATCGTGAATGGCAATTCATGAATGCATGAATGAATGTCCCCCCAAAAAATGGGTAGTCAAACATGTTTTGCGAGTTTCCACGGCGGTTGAGTGTCTTCCAAGATAAGCAATCAGAGCCATTCCTGCCATACGAAATCACAGGCATGCTCCATACTCCATTGCCTTCAGCAACAGGGTTCTCAACCACCCTCTGACCCTGAATTAATGTCAGCAGGAGGTCAAAAGGGTTCATAGTCGGACATGTGGCAACATGGGTACCAATCCCATAACCCCCTCACCTCTCCCTAGTGGATACACGTGGCCCATTCTCATTAGTTGCCTCCTTAGCCAACTTCTTGGTTATTTTATTCATTAATAAATAATTACATCATTTAAATTTCTTGATGTCTTAACAACCCATGATTAATCAAACTGTCAAATACTTTCCTATGCAATAACATTAAACATCCACTAGTGGGGCCTTGGCCTTGAGCTCCACACTAGGGAGAATACACACACACCGCATATACATAGTATTTACATTGAAGCCAATAAACATCAAGGGAAAAATGGGGTATTACAAATAGGGTTAGGATATGTAGGAATATGGGTTTAGATCACGTGGCATTGTTTCCTGAGTCATCCTTGATAGCACTATTGGTATTATCACCTAAGATGGTTATTATAATTTTCCCCTTTAATGAAATAAAAAGACGTATAAGAGGCTTTAAAAAGTGAGTGATGCATCAGTTGTTGAGGAAGATCCCTTTTCATTGATGGAGGGTAATCCACAAGTCTCAATGAATTTGGACAAAGAACCTCCTCCCTGATACATTGCTAAAGAGATTGAGAAAAAATAAAGCTCCAAGATTTTATTGCGTCTGATCTTGCACATCATGTCGAGACATGGCCAAAGGGAATGTAGAGGTTCTTTCCACTAAGAGAGTATATCTCCACCTTTCTCCACCTCCAAATCCAAAATATTCATTTTTCAACTTCAAGGCCATGCCTTGGACTGGTGGGGAAACGTTGAAAAACAATTGCATCTCATTCCAGATATTGTGCTATTGGAATTATTTGAAGATAGGTTCCAAAGAAAGTACTTATAGTCCACATTCTTTGAGGATTAGGTAGGATTTTTTCACATCTTAATATAGGGGAACCTAACTACAGAGGAGTGTAAATTGTGATTCATGGAACTAGTAAAGTATGTATCTTACATGGACACACATAAAAACCAAGCATATTTATTTGTTTATGGGTTGAATTGCAAGAGAACATCCAATGTGTAGATGCGGAAACCAACTTTGGTGCAAGATGTAGTTCAATGTGATCATTATGCAAAACATAATATAAGCTCTAAAGGGGACCAAAGAGGGAGTGTGACATTGATCACCCCACATTAGTTAAGGTATGTGGGGAAGGCCTCACAATTTTTTTTAGGGGGTTACTCTAGGCCACCTCTTTATGGCAACATGCCTACACCTAGAGTGGCAACTAGTGCTATATCAAAAGCACCATCAAGGACTCATGAGACTCCAAGACATTCACTGGGGTATGTTTGTAGGGGAAAGGGTTCTAGGGGAAGGAACTCATATTAGATATATCAGCGAGTTAGCATACACACCCCATCCCAAATTTGTTTTTGGAGGTGTGGGATCCACATTTTCAGCATGACTACCCATAATTTCAAGCAGGTACCATCCAAAGGCAAGGAAATTCCTTGGTGGGGTATTTGGGTAAATTAAATAGTATTAAAGTTTAAATATTATTTAATCTCGATGCAACAAATAGTTTCATTTCTCCTTTTGCATTAGATAAATGTGGGTTGAGACCCTATGTGAGCGATAATTTTAATTTGGTTGAAATGGATTCAGGATTAAAGCAAGTAAGGGAAATTCTAGGGGCGAAATTTATCCCATGGGATACTTTTCAACCTTTTTGTTCAAAAAAAGATTCACCAATTTCTCTTTTTTTCAAAAATGATTCACCAAAAACCCATGGGATAATTTATTTTTACTCTAAAAATCACTAAAACTGTCCAAAAACTATATAAAATCCTTAGAAATTTGTTTTTTTTACAAACAAATATCCAAACATTTTATGGTTGCAAATTTAAGAATTGGTGAGATTCTCCAAGGTTTTTACACCTTGAGGAAATTATTGATCCTTAAAATTTTCCCTGAAAGCAAGCCATATGATCTTCTATTAAAGAGTGTTTTGTGGACCTAAGGGTGTGTACAATTAAGGTCACGGTGTGCATCAATTCAATAGGTATTTATGACCTTTTCATTTGTATTTATTGGATTTAGGATCATCGATATTTCTTATATTGTTATGGGAAGAGAGTGTTTTGTTTAGATGACAAAGGGAGAACAATGTGGATTCAAGGTATTAAGAGAAAGGTATCCCCATGCTTCATCTTCATGATGAAAGTAAAGCATTTCCTAAGGAAAGGATGTTGGTTTTACTTAGTAGAGGTTGTAAGAGGGTAGAAGGGATTGTATTTAGAGTGATACCCTGTGTTAGAATAATTAAAGGATGTATTTCCCAAGGATTTACTAGGGTTACCTCCAAAAATAGAACTTGATTTTACTATTGAGTTAAAACCAGGCTTTGAGCCAATATCTAGAACACCTTATAGGATGATGGCTCCTAAGCTTTGTAAATTGTTGTAGCTAGGGTTTTTACCCTGGCTTGTGCGAATGAGCACCTACTAAGGAGAACGGCCTCCTTAGTAGCAGTTCAGTAAAACAGTAAATTTAAATAGTAAAATAGTATAAAATCTAATCTAGCATGTGTATTAAAAGAAATAAAAGACAATGAAAATATAAGAGAATTTTCTTTTTGTATTATGATATGATCAAAATTACATTTACCTCAGATGTGGAGGTTGGTGGAGCTCTTGCAGTAGTCCAGGACGGCTGCTTTCGTGCTCCAATGGGTTCCTTCTCCTTCTCCAAGGTGTTTGGATAATGGGCCAAAAGGGGCACTGAAATGGGAAGCTAGCTCAAATGGTGAGCTAGGGTTTCAAGAGTGATTTTAGCAGAGTGAGGATAGGATAGATTGTGGATATGAAATGGGGAGCCTCCATCACCTATTTATAGGTTTTTAGTGGTGGAGTATTGACTCATGGTTTTTGGCACCATATGGTTTAGGTCAATTGTTTAGGGTTTTTGCTTCCTTTTTCCCTCTTTTTCCTCTTTTTTATATTTTGTATTCCCTTTTACTTGATTTTTGGGAATTTAGAGCCTTTTTAAAGGGTTTTTGCTATGTTTTGAGGAAATTTAAATTATTTTTGGGGGAAAATGGGGTTTTTTGGCCTTTTGGTGGCTTTTTAATGGTTTTTTGAGGTTTTGGAGGCAAAGATGGTGGAAACAATAGACAAATGAGTCATGTGGTGAGGGAGATGAGGTAATGAGCACTTTTTAGGTGTTAACAGATTTCCCCCTGATGTGTGAGGGAAGGATCTCATCGTATGGCCGATAGACATCATAGGTCTTTTATGGTTTTCCTAGGGTGTGGAGAAGAGAAGAAACTGACTAGAAACTGGAACAGTGGTCCTGAAGCAACTGCAAAAACTGAAAATACATGACCTCAACAATGAATGAGGCATAACCTCAATATATGGACGAGGTGGGCATACCAATGCTCGTATCAAGATATATAAAATAACAATGAGGCCCAAAAAAAGGGGACCTGAAAGATAAATGGAGAACTACTATGTACATCATAAGGGTCCAGAGGGGACAAAAATCTAGGATATACTATCGGTCTGACCATGTCTAAGCTGAAGAACTAATACACTGGAAATAGTGTTGCTGAGTGTGGTACCAGAGGAATTGATCAGTTGTTGGATCATAATGACGGGGAGTCATATCCTCAATGGTACACTGGACTAGAGCTGAACTGGGTACTTCAAGGAAGCAAACAAGTGGATGGATTTCGAATACTGTCACCAACGCAACCCGGATATCCATGGGAACATATAACTGGGTGTTTTGAAGTGACTCAACAATGTGCTAGAGTTGGGGGAAATCTAGGGTCTTTGACCAATAACTGAAGGGATATATACCCTGCACAAATCTCAACGATGCGATCAAGGTGTTGAAGTTGAGCATGTGAGAAACAACCATTCAGAGAGGCACTGATGACTATGCTCAAAATGATTCATAGGCACTCACCACAGATGGTGATGAGTCCAAGGCACAGGGACCTCTGGGCCTATCCTCTGGAATAGATGGGCTGTCATCGATAGAGGGAGACCTGCAAATAGAAAGGCAATGATGTTTCCTTGATAGGAGCACGAGGTGGATAGCCGAAGTGTGAGAGTACTGGTGGTAGGACTGACATACCGTGGAGGTGGGGAATAACTGGGAAAATAGAGTGGGTGGACTCAAACTTCCTTTGTTCAGAGTATGATGGTGGGGATGATCGGGAAACATATGAAACTGACTGGTGGGAAGGGGATTAGAGCTTTAAGGGACCAGGGATGGTCACTAGAATGAGGGATACTCAAGGTGGTGTAGGATGGCAGGAGACTCTGAGGGTGGTATATCGCAGAATACTCTGAACAAAGGTGACCTTATTGGGGGTGCTGCCAAGATGATTGATCATAGTGTCGAGATGCACCAATGGGGACTTCTTCATGGTTTAAGGAGCTGGAAGAAGTGTGCTCAAAATGGTAATGTCATGTGGATTTATATGAGCCCGGGACAGTTCATGCTCATGATTGCTTTCAATTTCAAGGAGTCTGAAAGTGATAAGAAGACTCTGAAATAATGGAATGGTACCATTGTGTGGATTTGTATGAGCCCAGGACGGTGCATGCTCATGGTTGCTTTCAATTTTAGAGAGTCTAAAAGCAATAAGAAGACTCCAGGGGGGTTCTTTTTCGTGTGTTAGTCTCCAAGGCCCGAAAAATCATAAAAGGATGCAATGAAGAACTCTTCTAGCGGGTGTGACTAGAGTATTCCTTTTTCATAATTAGTCTACCAGGTCCGAAAAAGGGTTAAACTTACACCAGATAGACACCCTTTCAGGTACTTTAATGAGCATGAAAGGAAGCAAGATTGCTTGGCGATCTTTTCATTCTTTTAGGAGTCAGAAAAGAGCTTAACAGAAACTCCCTAAGTGCCTTTTTCATAAAGGACTTGTCTGGCCCGAAAAATGGATAAAACTATATCAAACAAAAGGAATGGCCAATTAAGGAGAGAGTGTTCAATCAATGGACATCGATGAGAACCAAGAACGAGGGCTAGGGGGGAACACTCGTAGGCCTTCTTGTGGGATGATGAATTGTGGAAAAATAAGGAAATAATTGTAGTATGAATGAAGTGAATGGATCATGTATGAATGTGTAACAATTCAATGGCGGCCGATGTGGCGTGCAAACCGAGGAAGCAAGGTGTCAGGACAAAATGTTGAAACTATTTCTGGTGAGAGCGAGAAATCATCTCAAGCATCATCATGAGTGCAGAAAACTGAATCCGGTGATATAAAAAATGTCAAAAATGGATAACGGCCAAGGTGGCACGCAAATCGAGATGACTAGGGGCTGGTGAAAAATGCCCAAAAAATCTAGGGGTGAGAGCAAGAAATGATCTCAAGCATCATCATGGGCTCGAAAAACTGAATCTGATGGTATAAGGAATGCTAAAAACTAACAAGGGCTGATGTGGCATGAAAATCGAGATGGCGACGTGCATGGAAAAAATTCCAAAAAAGGGGTTTGGAGAAAATGAAAAAAATCAAGTCGACCATTCTGAAGGTCTCGTTGTTCTGATTCCAGTGGTGGAAAAGGTTCGAAAAAAAAACTCTGTATGGATCCAAAAAGGATGAATCAAGAAAAAGTCAACTATCTATAAATAGTAAGTGGACCCATAATGCCAAGTGTCATTTGTGTGGTTGACTTTGACAGGAGAGTGTGGTGGGTCAGAGCGGATTTGGCATTTCTAGGTGATTAGACCGGTCGATTTCATTGCCGCGAGTTGCAAGTATTTCATTGAACTCATACCTTTAATTTTTTATTGATTCAAGAGGGTAGTGGGTCCTTAGGGAGGGTGGTACGGTCCACAAGGGGTGTGGATCGCAGGTTTCGAGGCGATGGCCGCGGTCATGGATTACGGTTGTGGCCTCCATAGCCGCGATCTGAGATCACGACAATGCCCTGGATAGCCACGATTTACGACCGCGGCTGTGGTCTGGACAGCCGCGATCTGTGATCTTGACCGTGGCCCCCACAGGCACGATTTTTGATCACGACTATGGCCCCCACAAGCGCGATCTACGATCGTGATTGTAGGCCCGATAGCCTAGATTTGGGATCGCGACATTGGGCCCCACAACCGCGATCTAGATCGGGATTGTGGAGTCATACCGGGGGGGGGGATGATGGTTTATTTGATGATGTTCTGATGAGTTTTCATTGTGGGATTGACAGGATACCGAGAGTACTATGGAGAGAGCGCGAGAGACCTGATGATCTCATGGAGTACATACGGGATGATCAGCATGTCCCGGGGACTTTGGGGTTGTGCGGGTTGTTGAAGTTTGTACAGCTGCCAATGATGCATTCAGCAGTGCTGTTGCTGAACAGGTTGGTGGGCTTCTAGGAGCCTGATATATGGGCCTTCATGGTGCAAGGGGAGAGACTGGAGCTCACCCTAGCAGATGTGTACTTTTTGATGGGACTTCCTTGTTTGGGAAGGGTGGCGGATACCCAACCACGGGTGTCCGTGGATGTGGACATGGAAGATATGCTCGATCGGTACTGCTTCCCTACACCAAGAATGCATAAGAATGCACTTTTGATTTGTGACTTAGAGGAGCCATCAGTTCGGGTGATCGCAGCATGTGTCGTTCGAGTGTTGGGGTCACAGGGGCCCAACCGAGTGTCGGGAGGACAGATGCAGTTGGTAGAGCGGGTATTACAGGGCACCTTCTTTGCTTGGGGCCAGATATTCCTCACCTATGTTCAGCGGCAGTTGAGCAAGGTGAAGGTATCTGGCAAGGGGTTCTGTTATGAGTCATTTTTGTGTGCTTTCTTCATGGAGCGGATTCTGACGCTGTGCACACTAGTGCCGATCTGGGCTAGGGGTTTGAGGGAGCCGTGGATGGTGCAGTGGGGTCAGATGATTCACCGGCGGGGTGGTGGAGAGGTGGGGTGATATTTTACATAGGAGCTCTATTTACAGTGGCTACAAATGCCACTGCTTTTTGATGACTACTCGTATCGCAACATGGACTACCAGCGCCACGACCTCGAGGGCAGGTTTGGGGTCCAGATGGTATGTATCTAGTTTCTTGATTGTTTTGTATTGGATGTTTTGATGTTAGAGATATATGATGATGCTAACCATTTGCGATTTGGTTTCATGTAGATGTAGGACCGTAGCCACCACCGGGGCATAGGGAGCATAGGGGGAACATAGCATTGCCAGTCATGCCAGACCGGGGGGAGGTGCGATGATGGGATGCGGACGGGACTTTGGAGTCCTTGTGAGTTACCTTCGATCGACTACTAGTTGGAGCCTCCGAAGAGGGGTCGAGAGAGCTTGATCGGGAGGTGGTTGAGGCTTGTCACGAGGCTCCACGGGATTGGCGGGCGATTCTGATTCGAGTGGAAATATTGGTCGAGGAGAGGAGGGCTTAGGATCGACATGGGGATGAGGAGGATCCAAAGGAGGATCCGGAGGGGTTTGAGGGAGCCGTGGATGGTGCGGTGGGGTCAGATGATTCACCGGCGGGGTGGTGGAGAGGTGGGGTAATATTTTACATGGGAGCTCTATTTACAGTGGCTACAAATGCCACTGCTTTGTGATGACTACTCGTATCGCAACATGGACTACCGGTGCCACGACCTCGAGGGCAGGTTTGGGGTCCAGATGGTATGTATCTAGTTTCTTGATTGTTTTGTATTGGATGTTTTGATGTTAGAGATATAACCATTTGCGATTTGGTTTCATGTAGATGTAGGACCGTAGCCACCACCGGGGCATAGGGAGCATAGGGGGCACATAGCATTGCCAGTCGTGCCAGACCGGGGGGAGGTGCGACGATGGGATGCGGACTGGACTTTGGAGTCCTTGCGAGTTACCTTCGATCGACTACTAGTTGGAGCCTCCGAAGAAGGGTGGAGAGAGCTTGATCGGGAGGTGGTTGAGGCTTGTCACAAGGCTCCACGGGATTGGCGGGCGATTCTGATTCGAGTGGCAATATTGGCCAAGGAGAGGAGGGCTTAGGATCGACATGGGGATGAGGAGGATCCAAAGGAGGATCCGGAGGGGTTTGAGGGAGCCGTGGATGGTGCGGTGGGGTCAGATTATTCACCGGCGGGGTGGTGGAGAGGTGGGGTGATATTTTACATGAGAGCTCTATTTACAGTGGCTACAAATGCCACTGCTTTTTGATGACTACTCATATCGCAACATGGACTATTGGCGCCACGACCTCGAGGGCAGGTTTGGGGTCCAGATGGTATGTATCTAGTTTCTTGATTGTTTTGTATTGGATGTTTTGATGTTAGAGATATATGATGATGCTAACCATTTGCGATTTGGTTTCATGTAGATGTAGGACCGTAGCCACCACCGGGGCATAGGGAGCATAGGGGGCACATAGCATTGCCAGTCGTGCCAGATCGGGGGGAGGTGCGACGATGGGATGTGGATGGGACTTTGGAGTCCTTGCGAGTTACCTTCGATCGACTACTAGTTGGAGCCTCCGAAGAGGGGTGGAGAGAGATTGATCGGGAGGTGGTTGAGGCTTGTCACGAGGCTCCACGGGATTGGCGGGCGATTCTGATTCGAGTGGCAATATTGGCCGAGGAGAGGAGGGCTTAGGATCGACATGGGGATGAGGAGGATCCAAAGGAGGATCCGGAGGAGGAGCCGAAGGAGGAGCGAGGAGAGGATGAGTTCGCAGCAGAGGCGTCTGCGATGGAGAGTGATGATCGTTCGAATGGGGGATATGACTCTCATTAGGGGGTGCTGGGGACTCCCCCCGATGCGTATGGGCATTCGATATTTTTTGTATATACGGCATGTGTTTTATGACAGGGATGCTGTTGAGGCTCCTCGATGTATATTTTTGTATATCTAAGTGTTGGGACACTCATGACATTTATATGACGATGATATATTTATATAGATATGCACCTAGATGCATTTTTGCGGTGATTATTTTTGTACGCACATGGATGCGCCTGTAATGTTTTGTGTTGGTTATTGCACATGGATGCAAATGATTTGTTATGATAGGCATGTGGATGCCCGTTGTTGTAGATGCAGTCTTTTTGGGATTTTTATGTTTTTGATGTGTTGATATGTGATGATTATGCATGATGGATGATTTACATGGTGTGATTGATATGCCAGTCAAGGATGTTGTCAGCCATTTGATCTGCGACACTATTTTGAGCTCTTGGGACATGAGTGAATGTTATGGATTCAAACTATCGGCTTAGCTGTTTTGTACGCAGGAACTTTCTAAAGAGGCAAGGATCACACATCTGGTAGCAGTTGTTGATCTGGGAGACAAGCAGCTGGGAGTCAAGGAACACATGAAGGTGACGTATACCCATGTGAAGGGTAGCAGTCAGGAGACCGGTCACAGCATCGTACTTAGCCTGGTTATTGGTAGCAGCGCCTATGCACATTCCGTCAAGGTGAATCAACTCATGTGAAGGGGAATATAAGACCCAAGTTGTAGAGGCTAGGTTTGGAGACCAGTGGATTGCTCCATTAGCGAAGCCAACATAATAAGGTGGAATATGGTCCATCTGTGATCATGCAGGAAAACGATGAATGTAAAGTTGCAGGCAAAAATTGGAAAACAAAAAGAAATCAAGTTGTACATGATGGACCAGTGGGTCCACTACATTGTTAAGGATAAAAGCGTTTAAGATACAACCCATTACTGGGGTTGCGCAAGGGGTGGCTTTCTGAGTCAGTTAGAATATATTCCCTATGTCCAAGGTAGGTATGAACTATGTAAGGGCCTTGCCACATGGATTCGAACTTCCCTTTACCTGTCTTGTCATGGGCTTGGTCATAAACGAGGACTAGATCTCCTTCACGGAAAGCGTGTGGGTGGACATGTTTGTCGTAACCAGCTTTGGAGAGGTTCTTGGCGGCCTCAATTGTTTGGAGGGCTGCGCGACAGTCTTCATCAGCTTGTTCTAATTGTTGATGTATATGTAACTTCGGAATGTATTTCATCTATGTATTTCATATATATTTATTGTATCCTTATAAGAGATGTGTTATTCCTCTATAAGGAAGTGTCGTCATGTGTATTGACAAGTGTCACAAGTGTGTGAACTTGCCGATGGGTTATTAGACCACCATGTGTGGGGTCGGCCCTATTTTATGTAATATGTAATTGATGTACCTAACTAGACAAGTTGGCCCCATAAGGATATTGGGCAAACAGGTTAAGTATAAATAGAGATCGGGAGATCTCTATTTGGATCATTCGGAAAATCATACTTCCTTCACTCATAAAGTGGCGTGCTAGTGAGGATGAGGATCATCTGCTACTAGGAGACTATCTCTGTGTATTTTGGTTGTACTTTGGTTGAGCCATTGCTCTCTCTATCTATGAGGAAGTTGTCGGGTTTTTCACCTTAGGGTTTTCCCGACGGAAACTCTGTGTCTCTTGTCTCTCATGTTTTTTATTCTTGTGATGATTGACATGCTTGTTATGATTGTTATGCATTGATATACTGTACATGTTATTCTCTCAGTAAATCTCCTAGAGTATTGTGAATTAATGCTCAAAATTTAACATGGTATCAGAGCTAACCTGAGAAGAAGACATTGTGCAGTGACAAAAACTAGGGTTTCTTGTTTATTGGGTTTCTCTCCACAGATTTTGGCAAAGCAATATAGTAGATTGACGCTACTCATCAAGGAGAATCTATCTGTCCAATCAAAATTCAATTCTGAACATTTTTAGATTTGGCCCTAAACATTAGGGTTTCCTCCAAAATAGAAATTTATGGAATCTGAAGACATAGCTGGAAGCTCCTTGCAAAAATCAAAGTTTAGAGCTTTGGATCGAGATTTTTGGCTGGGTAGATCTCCGAGAAACTCAAACCCTAATTCAGGGTCCTCCTTAGTGAATCCGGGAAGACAAAAAGGAAGTTTTGAAGGGTGTAGCTTTGCAGATCTCAAATTTTGAATACACCATGCTGATCAGCTCATCAAGGCACATCTTTCTATCCTTTCAGAAAGTTGAAATTCACCCTTTGAATTTTTAGGGTTTTCTCGACAAACCTTAATCCGAAATCAGATCCAGTTTTTAGCAAAGCAAGTGGTAAGACCTAAATCTTTTCTATTTCCATTTGAATTACTCTATAAAATGTCTCACCACACCAAGCTTGAGGATAAGCTTCAAGGGGCTGATAACTTCCAATCCTAGAAGTATTGGATTGGGTTAATCCTGGAAGAGAATGAGTTGGACTCATATATAAAAGAAGACATCCGTATCCCAAAGAGATGTTTGACTCCCTGACCAAGTTATTTGAAGGGAAGAACATAAATCGGAAGATGACTCTGCGGAATCAATTGAAAGGGGTCAAGATGTTGAATGGAGAAACCATTCAATCTTACTTCTCCAAGGTCTCTCAGATCAAGGAACAAATGGAAGCTATGGATGAAGTAGTGGACAATGGTGAAGTTGTTATGACCACTCTGAATGGCCTACCTAGGTCATGGGACTCCTTTATTCAAGGAATCTGTGCAAGAAAGAAATTGATCTCTTTTAGTAAACTGTGGGAGGAATTCTCTCAACAAGAAGCTAGGCTTCTAGCTCATGAAGAAAAGATGGGAGACGAAGATCAAGCTCTCGTAGCTCACACCAAAAGAAGCAAGCCCAAGAAGGAACACTCTCACAACAAGAGATCCTATCACAACCAACAAAAGAATAAGAAGGATATAAGATGTTTCACATGCAATGAGAAGGGTCACTTTGCTTCAGAATGTCCCAAGAACAAAAGGGATAACAACAACTCCAACAAGAAGAAGAAGGGAAGCAAAAGAAAGTTCCATGCTCATGCTTCCGAAGATGATGAACCTCCAAAGAAGAAGGGTAGGACAGAAAGTGATGATGACTCATCAAGTGAAGAAGAGTATGTTCTAATCTATGCTCTCACAGGTACTATCTCTCATGGTTGTAATGATTGGTTAATTGACAGTGGGGCTTCCAAACACATGACCGGGTTTAAAGAATATTTTGTAAATCTATCTGAACATGAGTCACCCCATAAAGTGAAACTTGGGGATGATTATCAATACCCTATCAAAGGAAGTGGTGAAGCCTCCTACAACCTAGATTCTGGAAAATCTTTGAAGATGGAAGAAGTGTTTTATGTACCTGGGCTCAAGAAGAACCTACTCTCCATCTCTGCATTGGATGCAAAAGGTATGAGGGTTGCATTTGTAGATGGCCAAGTCCTAATGTGGCCAAAGGGTAAAACATTCGATGATGCAGTAGTGATTGGAGAGCAAGAGGGAGGTTTGTATAAATTGAAAGGACAACCTGAACATGCTATGAAGACAAAGATTCATCCATAGTCATGAATCACATAGAGGTATGTATAATTTGTTTTTGCAAAGGTTAACTAATGAGTTATGTAGTTCATTGAAGAGAACAAGAACACATTGCTAGACATAACTAGAAAATATGATGACCAGGTATGTTTTTGTTATATATATTGTATACTTTTGTATGACTGATAGTGATTACTCTTGAAGTTACAAGTTTGAGTAATCTAGGGCTTAGGCATATTATGTTTCTTACCTTAATTGATGATATGACTAACCAGAAGAGTCATAGGTTTGAGTAATCACGGGTTTAGGTATATTATGTTTATGACTAACCATAAGAATGCTTATTATTTCTGTTTGAAATGATCCTGACTATACATGCTTGAGATTATTGTGTTTTGATAATATTAAGATTATACTGATGAATGTTTGATTACGTATGAGACCTAGAGGATAACACAATGATGATACTAATAAGCATGCATAGGGATCGAGAATTAATATAAGTTCAAGAACAGGTCATCGAGGAAGCAAAGATCAAGAGGGAGCACACTCTAGTGGTTTCTGCAAGGATGCAGATATTCAGAGGGAGTTAACCATCTCTCTACATTCCACAACAGAAAGGTGTAGAAGAAGCTACTTTAGATTAGGACTCCAACAACTCCTACATGAAAAGTAGCAAAGACTGAGAGAGAGTCAACCCAACAAACAAACAAAGATAAGTATTTGAATTGTCACTTCTTGTATATTATGTTTGCTTAAAATAATGTTATTCAATGATGTATATACTTATGTTCCTAGACTTAGGTTGTGCATTTTTCATATTTGCATTAATGAATAGTATACTACTAATATGCATTTGATGGGTAAGTGGCCTATGGCACTGTACAACATTCCATTGCTACTTATCTAGAATGAAACCTCTTTGCTGACATGTTGGGAGCTGTGCACACTCTTAACAATGTTTTGGTAGAGATTACAGGATATGGATAAATGTTGTATTGAAGCATTGGCTTAAATAATTGCATGACTGTATGACATATTTCTTTATGTGAAAGAATTTGTTCTGAAAATTATGAAATGTTTCTAATCATGCAATTTAACTTGTTTTGTAGGAAAGACCGTATACCTTCACCTACAAAAGAAGGACTACAACATTTGTTCAAGCAACAAAATTATCTATTGAAGATATTGAAGTTCCTAGGATACGAGAAGAATGCCATGATCCATCGATCATGAAGAATGATGTTTGGGATGCGGTCCCAAGACCTGAAGGGAAGTCTGTTGTGACTTCCAAATGGATCTATAAGATCAAGCATGCTGCAGGTGGTAGCATAGAGACTTTTGCTCCTATAGCCAGATACACTTCCATGAGACCAGTACTTGCTCTAGCTGCAGTGATGAAGTGGAAGATACACCAGACAGATTTCAAAATAGCTTTCTTGAATGGTGTAGTTGAAGAAGAAGTGTATGTGGAGCAGCCACTGAGACATATGACAGGGAGTCATATATGTGCAGAACTTGGTATGATAGGATAGACAGCTTTCTATCTAGTTTGGGATTTACCAAGAGTAAAGCGGATTCCATCCTTTACTACAAGGTTGAGGAAGGAAATCCAGTGATACTACTATTGTATGTGGATGACCTGTTTGTAGCAAGTGAGGATAGATTGATTGCCGACACACAGTGGAAGCTTGTTGCCAAGTTCGATATGAAGGACTTAGGGATGATGCACTATTTCCTAGGTATGGAGGTGTGGCAGAGTACAGATGGGATCTTCCTTGGACAAGGGAAGTATACTGTAGATATCTTGAAGAGGTTCGGGATGATGGATTGCAAGGCCATGGCCACACCTATGGCATCGAATCTGAAGCTTCTATGTGATGCTTCATCTGAGCCGGTTGATGTCTCTATGTATCGTCAGATGATTCGGTCCTTGATGTACCTGACAAACACGAGACCAGATATTTGCTTTGCGGTGAACACATTGATCCAGTTCTTGACGGATCCGAGGAGTGTTCACCTAGTTGCTATAAAGCATATTCTGAGGTACCTGAAGGGTACAGTTGATTATTGGCTTAGGTATGAAGTGAATCAAAAGTTTAACCTGCAAGGCTATGTTGATTCAGATTGGGCAGGCAGTGCTGCAGATAGGAAGAGAACATCTGAGTGCTGCTTCAGTATGGGATCAGGTGTGATCTCTTGGTTTTGGCAGGAACCAGTCCTACGTAGCACTGAGTATAGCCAAGGCAGAGTATGTTGTAGCTTGTTCGGCTAGTTGTGAGGCAGTATGGCTTTGGAAGCTATTGTCTGAGTTATTTGATCTCTCGTTGGATGCTACTAGTATCTTATGTGATAACCAGAGTTGTGTGAAGCTATCTGAGAACCCAGTGTTTCACGACAGGTCAAAACACATAGAGATCAAATATCACTATATCAGGGATATGGTGCAGAGAGGAGCAGTGCAGTTCCTGTATGTTGTGACAGAAGAGCAAATTGCAGATGTGTTGACGAAGCCACTAGCTAGAGTGAAGTTCGACTACTTCAGAGAGAGGCTCGATGTTCTTCCAATCGACGACACTTCGAGGAAGAAGTGATGGAGACATTTGCTGAAGCCATTCCAAGCATGTTGGAAGGAGGATCCTTCACATGGGTGTGGATGTTAGCACTGGATGATGAGCATTAGGACGATGCTCTAGTTACTACTCTCTATATGCATCAGGATGATGCTGGATATGATCGGTTGGATCATTTATATATATGTACGCATCAGGTTGATGCTGGATATGATCAGTTGGATCATTTATATGTATATATATGTATGCATCAGGTTGATGCTGGATATGAACAGTTGGATCATTTATATGTATTTTGTATATGCATCATGTTGGATGCTTGGACCATGTATCTGTATATGTATCAGGTGGATACTGTGTATGATCAGGTAGATCATGTATGTTGATATATATCAGTTAGATGCATTGTGTATCTATGTATGTATCGGGTGGATACATTGTATGATCAGGTGGATCATGTATGATGATATGTATCAGGTAGATACTTGGTATGCATCAGGAGGATGCAGTGTATGATCAGGATGATCATAGATGACGAGCTTCAGGATGTTGCTCCATATGACATGCAGCAGGATGTTGCAGTGATGATGATCAGGATGATCATGTATGCATCAGGATGATGTATGGTGAGTATCGGGTTGATACTCTATGGTTGTGGATCAAGTTGTGCAGATGAGAATATAATTTGGCCCTAGGAGATTTGCAGATAGTCCTTCGAGGTTTTTCCTATGGCATGTAATCTGGCCCTGGGATATCTGGAAAATGCTCTTTCGAGATTTTTCTCTGGGAGGACATATAATTTGGCCCTGGGAGATCTGCAGATAGTCTTGCAAGGTTTTGCCTATGGCATATAATTTGGCCCTGGGATATCTGGTAGATGCTCTTTCGAGGTTTTGTCCTATGGCATATAATTCGGCCGTGGGAGATCCGATAGGTTGAGCTATGTGCTCATAATAAGTCCTGGGATGCTCTTGCAAGGTTTTTACATGACCACATGTAATATGTCCCTGAAAGATCCTATAGGTAGAGTTGTGTGCTTGTAACAGCCTGGGATGCTCTTGCAAGGTTTTGTGGTGAGGTCACATATAATATGGCCTTGGGAGATCCTATAGGTAGAGCTGTGTGCTCGTAACAGCCTGGGATGCTCTTGCAAGGTTTTGTGACGCGCGTAATAAGTACTGAGGATTCCACAGCATGGCCAGTGATGATGAAGACCTGCAGGTGGTGGGCCTACATCTAGTATGAAAAAGGACTAGCTCTATAGAAATTCCTATGACGAGTAGATGCAGAGATTGTTTGAGATAGCAGCAGCAGTGATGATGATGATGATGAGTCGAGGACGATGCATCGATGACGATGATCCAGAGAAGAAGACTTGTGCTAGCAGATCTGTGTCGAGAAATACCTTCCTAGTTAAGAGGGAGTGTTGATGTATATGTAACTTCGGAATGTATTTCATCTATGTATTTCATATATATTTATTGTACCCTTATAAGAGATGTGTTATTCCTATATAAGGAAGTGTCGTCATGTGTATTGACAAGTGTTGCAAGTGTGTGAACTTGCCGATGGGTTATTAGACCACCATGTGTGGGGTCGGCCCTATTTTATGTAATATGTAATTGATGTACCTAACTAGACAAGTCGGCCCCATAAGGATATTGGGCAAACAAGTTAAGTATAAATAGAGATCGGGAGATCTCTATTTGGATCATTCGGAAACTCATACTTCCTTCACTCAGAAAGTGGCGCACTAGTGAGGAGGAGGATCATCTGCTACTAGCAGACATTCTCTGTGTATTTTGGTTGTACTTTGGTTGAGCCATTGCTCTCTCTATCTCTGAGGAAGTTGTGGGGTTTTTCACCTTAGGGTTTTCCCCACGAAAACTCTATGTCTCTTGTCTCTCATGCTTTTGATTCTTGTGATGATTGACATGCTTGTTATGATTGTTATGCATTGATATACTGTACATGTTATTCTCTCAGTAAAGATCCTAGAGTATTGTGAATTAATGCTCAAAATTTAACACTAATAATAGCAGACGTTGTTCAAGTGGGGAAGTGTCAAGGAGAAGTTCAATAGCGATGTGTAGGGTGGGGATATGACACTCGATGGGGAGGACAGGTTCGACACCATGAACTAAGTGAAAAGGGGTGAAAACGGTGGCGGTCTTAGTTGATGTATGGTAAGCCCATGATGCGGGGAAAAGCATGTGATGCCAATTGGACTTATGTCGGTCAATAGTGCGTTGGAGGATTGTTTTCAAAATTTTGTCAATGGCCTCAACTTGGCCGTTCCCTTGGGAGTAGTAAGCAGAGGCATACTGATGTTTCAACTTAAGGAGAGTTGACAACTCGCGCCAAACGGGATCTTCAGAATGTGAACCATGGTCCGAGAGAAGCTGTTTTGGGACCCCGAATCATGTAATGACATGGTTAAAGAAGAAATGAGCAGCGGTGTCGGCTTTACAATTGAAGGTAGGCATGGCTTCAACCCATTTGGTGAAGTAGTCAACGGCGATGATGATGTATTTCTGGCCATTGGCGGATGAGGTATTACACTCCATAAAGTCGATGGCCCATTTACAAAAGGGGCCGACAGTAATGACCGGATGGATCGGGGCGGGTGGTGTTCGTGCCTTCAGGCAAAAGAGTTGGCAATTATGGCAATGCTTGACCGCAGTGATGCAGTCAGTGAACAATGTGGGCCAGAAATATCCGGCGCGGATTACCTTCTGGGCTGTGGCCATCCCAGAAAAATGTCTGCCACAGGTGCCACTATGACAGTCGTTGAGGACTTGCTTAGCCTCCTCTCGTGTGAGACAATGGTGGAGGATAGTGTCGGCACTGCGTCGGTAGAGGACATCACCTAGAAGGAGGTACCGAGAGGCATGGTGATAGATATGGCGGTGTCCATTACGATCGATATGGGGGCAAAACTTCTGCGTGCGAAGGTATATTAGAATGTCACCATACCATGAGTCATCTGACTAGATGATGAACAAATGATTGTCCGGTAACTCATCAGGGATTGGCTAGGATGACAAAAGGGATAGGAGGTCGGTTATGAGCTGGGCAAGTGCAAGGGATTTAGTACTTTTCAGATTTGTGAAAGTCAGGTTGTACTCTTGTAGGATAATTACCCATTTAACAACACGGCCTTGCAGAAGGCGACGGTTCAAGAGGTAGATCATGGGGTTGGAGTCAGCGACAACTGTAGTATGACTTAGGAGGATGTAGTGTCACAATTTCTGTTTTGAAAAGACGATGGCAAGGGCCATCCTTTCCTCATATGGGTAACATAGGGGTGCTCCAGACAAGGTTTGGCTGACGTAATAAATGACATGCTCCTGGTGGGTAGCGTCTTCTTGAACAAGGACCCCTGACACGGCGTGGTCGGATCCCGAGATGTAAAGGATAAAATCTTGAGAGAAATCTGGAGGGGAGATCGAAGGGGCTTGCATGAGAGATTTTTTAAGGGCTTCGAATGCAGCTTGTGCCTGGTTGTCCCAAACAAAGGGTATGTGAGTACGAAGCAGATGCAAGAAACCATGAATTGTGGTGGCATAATCAGGAACGAAGCGGCGGAGGAAATTAGATTTCCCCTATAAGCTTTGTAGCTGTCGGAGTGTGCGTGGTGCAGGAATATCTAATATGGCTTGAACTTTGAGGGGGTCGACAAAGATTCCTTTGTGGGAAACAATGAAACCTAACAACCGGCCTGTCGGAATGCAAAAGACACACTTGAGTGGGTTCAAGCAGATCTGATACTTGCGACAATGCAGAAAAACTTGCCGGAGGTCGTTAAGGTGGTCGGATCATTTCTTGGAACGTGTTGTGAGATTGTCAAGATAGACTAATAGGATATGGACCAAGTCATGAAAAAAATAGGTCATGGATCGCTGGAAGGTGGCCCCAGCATTTTTAAGGTCGAAAGGCATGACCCGATAGGAAAAGGTGCCCCATGGGGTGGTGAAGGCAGTCTTGTATTGATCTTCTTTGCGGATCTGAATATGGTTATACCCAGAGAACCCATCCATGAAGGATAGGACTTCATGCCCTGCGCACTCATCAATGAGTTGGTTAATAAATGGCGTCGGGAAGTTGTCTTTGGGACATGCTTGGTTTAAATCGCGGAAGTTAGTACATACCTTGATGGTGCCTTTTTTTTTGTTAATAGGGACGGGGTTAGAAACCCAAGTGGTGTATGCGATGGGGTAAATGAAACTTGCTGCAGGAAGTTTTTCAATCTCAGCTTTAACGGCGGGGAGCTTTGATGGGTGAATGGGGCGCTATTTTTGGCGAATGGGGGGCACATCTGGCCACATGTCAATGTGGTGCTCTATGATAGTGGGGTCAAGACGAGGCATTTCAGTGTAGGACTAGGCAAAGACATCATGGAAATCCTGGAAAAGTTTCTTGTATTCTCCGATCTCGTACTTAGTGTAGGAGGCTCCTAACGTAATGAGTTCAGGAGAACGGGTTGGGGCAGAGATATCAATGTGGATTGTGGGTGAGATATTTTCCATGTTACCTTCCTCGAAGGCATTGGGAGCAGGAATGGGCTCTTTAAACCAATCGACTTTGGTGGGGAGGAAATCTATGAACTCAACCGGAAATTGGGTGGCTATGGTGGTGGAGGACTCCTCCGGGAGAAAATGGGAACGATGGTGCATATCCTCCCAGGGGTACTCAGGTGCGGTAAGAGCCTCGAGAATTTCCTCATCATTGTGGAAACATTTTGTAGTCAAATTGGTTAACGAGGGGATGCTGGCAGTAGAGATCATATAAATGGTATTGATCTCTCCTGTTGGCAGAGATGCTGGGGGGTGGATCTCTTCAATGGTGGGAGGAGACATCTCGAGGTCCAAGTTATTCATCTCATAGAGGGCGTCTCTGTAATCCGGGAGATTAGGACAGTGATGTGAGTAATGGCTGTAAATACTGCATATTGCATAAGGGTGATTGGTACACAGTGATTTATCGTGAGGCTTAGGGGTAAGGTCGAGATGGACAACCAGGATGTTGGGGTCATCGTCAAGCATTTGCATATGCTCCTATAGTGTGGGTAATTATGGACATTGATGGGTAGCATGGCCCAACTCATCACACAAAGAGCATTTCGGAGGAGCTCTAAATGATGGAGGGTTTTTTACCGTTTTGGGCGGGGGTAGAGAGGTGTATGGTTGTGGGCCTTTGCCCCCAGTGTGCTTGATAAGAGGGGATGGATTGGTGGAGGAGGAAGGAGTAGTGACACCGGGAGGTGGTTGACTAGTAGTGGTGATGGGTTGCACCGGTTGTAGGATGACATTTGGTGTCGGAGGGGAAACGGGAGGTGTGAGATACCACACAGGTAGTCCTAAAGTTAACCCTGGGAGGATGAGAGTGGCCATAACCAGGGCCCTTACTACTCCCAAAGGGGGGAATAGGAAGGGGATTGTATGGATGGGTATAACACCAACATGACTAGGTACCAACGGTGGTTGGGGTAGTAAGGGCAGTTGATAGTTGGGTGTTTGTGTATTATGGGAGAGGGTACATAAGTCAGATATTTTGGTCACTGGTGACGGGGGTGGAATGGATTGGAATGTGGAAGTCATCGGTGTATCTGAGTAGACTCCAGGTCCAACTAAGGAAACCAACGAGGCAGCTGCACCGCGAACAGGTTGTTCAACCATGGGAAGAACGTTTTTGAGTGCAGCGAGGGCATTGGGATCGTAATAGGTGAGTTGATCAATCTTGACCACTCATCCTTCATGGGGGAACATCATGGTATGAAAAACAGATGAGGAAACCACCCGCATGGCGTACATGTAACTGTGGCCAAGTAAGAGGTTATAATCAAGTTGGGCATTGATGACCTCTATGTCAATAAGCACTGTTTTACTAGCCAACTGGATGGGGACATTAGCTAAGAGACCTTGGGGTTGAGTCGAACGGCCATCATAGGCTCACAATGCAGTGGTGGATGGTTGGAGAGTGGGGGACCCTAACTTCTACCAAACGAAAGTGGACATAATGCATGTGGAGGCACCCTCATAGATGATGCACCGATGGATTACAAGATTTTTAATGGATACAGAAACTTGGAATTCTAATGTGGAAGGTAGGCATGGTTAAGATTGGTCCAAATCGAAGGTCATTAGTCGTGAATCAGTTGGGTCGATAGCACCAATGGCTGATAACAGATTCTTGCGCTGTGTAGGACAGGTTTTTAAGACCTCTAACACAGAGATGGCTACGGGGGACTGAGCTAAGTCGTCCACAATGTTGTAATTAGACGCAGCGCGAGCATTGGGGTTATTGTTGATGCGGCGAAGTGGGAAGCTAGGGGCTTTTAGGGCTCCATCTAATGGGGTCAGAGGTATGCGTAATGGTTGATCGGTGGGAAGAGCATTGGTGGTTTTGTCGGTGCGAGGGGTTTTAGGAGTGGAGCCATATTGGTTCCGACAGGTTTGAAGGTTGACATCGACGGATGACATCATTAACAAGTGATGGGTGCCTGAGTCTAAAGTAGGGTGGGCAGGCAAAATGTATGTGACTTGCTGTTGTGGTGGCATGGTTCCTTGAGGGGGAGCTAATGGTTGAGTGTTCGCCACACCTTGGGTTGGTAAAGGGTTCTGTAACACTAAGGGTTGAGTTTGAGATGGTGGGGGGTTAGGGGGTGCCTAAGGTGCCGCGTGCCCTTGGTAGTGGGCATCATCGATCCAGAGTTGTCGTGCCCGCTCCAAATGTGGGAAAGCGTGTGTGTAATGGCCATAGACCCTGTAAATAGAACAAGGATGGTTCGTTCGCAAGTTAGGGTTTTCAGCTTGTTTTGGCAGCCTGTCAGGGTTTCGGTTGGCAGGTGTCGTGTTATTATTGTTTGGGGGATTAGGTGGCTGGCTGCCTTGGTCTGGAGGGGGGTTGTTCACCCGGTTATGTCCTTTTCTGTGGTTTTGTTGTCCTTGTTGTCATTGGTTATTTTTGTCAGGCTACCGATTTTGTTGCGCGTACACTTGCCCTTGGGTGGCAGGTGGGTTCTGGGGTTGTGTAGGTATGGGAGCAGGTTGTGGTGGATAATAAGTGGGTGGGGGTGGAGGCGATGCAGGTGCTGGACCTTGTGGGGGTTGTTGATACATCTGTGTGATGGGTAGCTGATTTGCTACAGGTGCTGCCTAGGGTGAATAATAAGCGGGGGGGGCACGGGGGGATGCTTGAGGTGCAACTAGGGGAAGATAAGCGGGGGATGCATGGCCGAAGCACTTAGGTGCACATGAGGGTCCATGGGAGTGGTGGCTATGCACCACGGGAGCATACAAATTGGTTGCTCCAGAGTGGGATGTAGCCCGTGAAAGGTCGAGGCCATTACTAGTACGTGTTATGGAAAAGGGCTGGTTATGAGATGCAACATGGCCAATGATGCCATCGGCGGCATGGGATGCCCTCGGTGCATCGTTTCGGGAGGAATCACCACATGGGCCATTGGGTATAATGGTATATAAGTAACCAGACTGGGTGTAGATAAGGTCAAACTGCTGGGCTTTTAAGATGGCTTCTTCCTCGGACTGGGGATGCTCAGATGCCACATCCTTAGAAATGATGGGAAGGAGAGATTTGAGAAACCAATCTAGGAAGATACGGTCATCTAACTTGATTTTGCATAGGCTTTGGCGTCGATGCCACTCATGAATGTGGTCAGTGATGTGGGTGGCCGTATTTTGTCTGTAAGACAGTAGGATCTCAACTCTAGCGTCATAGCGGATAGGTAACTAAAAGAACTATAGGAAGGTCGAGGCAAGGGAAGTAAAGGTGGCATGGGTCCCATGGGGTTGCTCGATGTACCACTTAGCTGCAACACCAGTGAGAGTTCATTGTAACAGACAGAGGCAGACATAGGCGTCCACTATGGAGTTGGAGGAACACCATAGAGGGAAGGACATAATGTGATTTTGGGGGTCTTCACCTACCTTTCCCTCAAACTTAGGGATGTCTGATGGGAGATTGGTGGGCATGTGAGGCCACGTAGGATCGTGTCTAATGGGATCGTTGATCAGTCTAGCCAGGTCGGGAAGGTTGAGACTATCCATGAATGGAAAACTAGTAGAAGGATGTGACATGCTGGTGGTGGCGGCCACTTTAGGGCCGATTCCCCCAATTGTAGGGGTTGGGTTTGTGATAGGGATGTGACCCCCAAACGAGGGGGTGGGGGTGGTATGGGAGGGTCCTGCGCTACTAAGTGTAGTGTGAGTCACCAGTGCGGTTAGGTTGGGTATGCTAGCCACTGGAATTGGCACAGTGACCGGAATGGTGGGTGTCGGCCCCATCGAGGGCATACCCAAAGCAGGTGTGGTGGCTGGGGTGGTTGTGGACACTCCACCAAGGGTCCCTACAAAGAAAGGGTTGGAAGTCATGCCAGCCATGGGGCTAGTTGGTGCAGTCTAAGTGGGGTTTTCAGACTTTGCCTCATAATCTGATGTGAAATAAGGGGCATCAGAGTCAGGGGATGGAGCTCTATGGTGCCGATGAATAGAGTCGAGTGACGAAGCTCTAGGTCTATGACGAGTGGTGTCGAGTGATGCAGCTCTATGTCTGTGACGGATGATGTCAAGTGAACCGTGATGCGGGGGCTCACCCCGAAGGCGCCGAGAGTGTCTCAGTGTAACATGCCCTTTTTGCTGAAGAACATTTTATGTTGGAAACATTATGTTAACTTGTATTGTAAAGTTTTTTTGTTGGACAAGTGTCTAAGGATGACTGTAATTTGCACAATATTTTATTATTTAATAAATAAAATAGGAGACAAACACCTAAGGGGACTATTGAAAGACTGGTTACTGACCCACTAGGTGGAATGGAATCTGGGTTAGAAGGAAATGGACAAGTGGCAGTATCATGATGTAACTAACTAGCTATTGGTATGGGACAACTCCCTTGAAATGTGGTCATAGTGCCCTGGAAGGTGGGACTGGAGCTTGAGGCTCATTTATTCAAAAACTGACAACTAAATACCTAGGCAGTCTATATAATAGCAATCAAATTATGAATTGAGGTTCATCACTTTTCATGACGAGGAAATTTACCTTGGGGTTTTGCTGTGCTTGCACCCAAGAGATTTGATGAGGGGATATGATAAGTTTTTTATCATGTTGTGAGTCTACCCATTACTACTGAGTGCAGAAGGCATATTTGAGTGCATAAGTTATACTACAGAGTGCAGAAGTTTTACTTAGTGCCTTACTTCTACACAGATTCCATCTACTTAGTGGTTTAGTAAGCAGGCTCGGGGGTCCATAGGAAGACAGTAGTTTGGATGCTTCTTCTGGAAAAGGTTGGGAGGAACAGGCCTGCTTAGGTGTTTATCTTCCCTATCTTCATCTGCAGGTTCTATTTGTTTATCTGTTATTAAGTAGTTAAATTTGATTATTTACAAGTATTTAATTCCTATTTACAGAATGTGTTCTTGTTCAGATGCATCTATTTTTCAGTTTCTAAACCTAATTAGAATTATGAATAGTAATGATAAATTGAATAAATATTCTCTACATTTTTCCCCATGCTAATGGATCTGCATCGTACTCTAGTGCAGAGAAGAAATTAATGAAGATAATTTGATAGGTAGATTGCCAATTGAATGAGAAGATCAAACCCTGTTTTATTTCGTTAGTTTTCCTAGCATTAATATTCTGTATCAAATAAGATAATCCTATGTCTTTCTCTTATCATTCTTTTCATTAGTTAAATGTTTCAAGTTCACTGTATTCCTTTCATCAGGGTGTTTTGAATTTAACAGCTGTAAAAACATTTACTTCCTAAGTATACAGTACTGTTATCCCTTACTGATAGTAAGCATACTTATCATGAGAATAAACAATATTCATATCCAATTATTGAATTTATTTCTGTTACACAGTATTCAAGAATTTATAACAGATGCAAAATTAAATAGTATCAATAAGTTTCCATTTATAACAATATTGTACATTTCTATTCTGACAGTCGTAGATTAAACTAGGGTTTTATGTTTCCATGTTTTCTTCTCAAATCTTACAATAGTGTCTACTCTATTCCTATACAATAATTATTTCATTTTTAATTATAATTCCTAGCAATCGGAACATAGTCTATAACTGTTCGTCAAAAGTTTTAAAGACTCGACAGAAACCCTAAACCTTTAACATTCATTTCACAAATTTTCGTTTTGACAGAGCTAGCAAATATTTCTTTAAACAGTATCAAATATTGGAATCACATTCGTTTTCTGGTAAAATGACCAAGGGTTAATACCCACTCATCGAAATCTCTTCACGAGTATTCAAAGAAAATATAATACAGACATTATTCCTTTTTCTTAGAAATGGAACTATTTATTTAAAAACTCAAACATAACATCAAATAACTGTCAAGCCAAGGGCTATTTCTTATTCATACATTTTACAATTCTATACATCGATTTTTAGGGTAAAACTTATAGTTTGTAGTTCTATGAAGAAAACAAAAACAATTGAAGCATCAAGCCTTAGCTCATGACCGTAAGCCATTTACATCAAACATAGACGCAGAGATTTTCTAACACAAGTTTTATTTCTACACTTTAAACATTTAAGTTACAGTTACGTTCCAAGGTCGAAACCCCAAAAGACCAAAACGAGAAAATTTATAAGTCTGAAGTTATCAAAACATTTTCTTGAAACTCGACTGAGGAAAGAACTCTCGTCGAAAGAGATTACATTGTCAACTGTTGGCACAATAGCTAAAACCTTGTTAAATATTAACCAGGTAAGCCGAAAGGCTATAGACACTTAGCACAACATAGCACTGCATTGGACTCATCTCCAAAACCACAAGTATGGCTGTTGGCCCGGTTTTGCAACCAGGCTTAGTGCTATGGGCACCTGCTAACTAGTAGCAGCAGTTTCAATGGAAATAAATAACAATAAACTAATTAAATAAGACTAACCATTGATCTATGCAAAGATATTAAGCAAATAACAAAAATGATTTAAAATCAAGAACAAGATAATGTAAAATCATGAATTTGTATTGAAAGAATGGGGCAAGCAAGTGCTTGCGGAATCAATACCTCTAATGATGAGGTTGAATGGCTCCAAGGATGAGCAACTCCAATCTCCAATGGTCTCTTCTCCAATGTGGTTTGCAATGGCTAAAATGCTCAAGGGAGATTTCAGCAGCATAAGGATGAGATAATGGATGGATGTGAAATGAGGAGCCCCTACCACCTTTTTATAGGTTTTGGTGGTGGGAAATACCATTTGTGGTTTTGTGGAAACCAAATGGTATTGACCAACATGGTTTAGGTACTTTTCCCTCCTTTTTCCTTTTTTGAATAAAAATAATATTTTAATTCCCTTTTTAATATTTTTGGGAATTTGGACCCTTTTTGAGGGTTTTTTATGATTTTCTTGGAAAAATAATCTTTTTAATGGAAAAAGGGGTGTACTAAGGTCTTTTGGTGACCTTTTGTTGGTTTCAGAGGCTCAGATGGTGGAAAAGTGGACAAATGGGTCATGTGAGTAAGGGAATGAGCTAGTGAGCACTTTTTAGGTGTTAACAGATTGCCCCCTAATGTGTGAGGGCAGGAGCTCATCGTATGGCCGATAGACATCATGGTTCTTTTGTCCTTTTTTCTGGGGTTTAGGGGAGAGTAGAGACCGGTTGGAGACTGGAGCCACGGCCCTTGGAAGCTGCAAAAACAAAAAATATTACATGGCCTCAATATGAATGAGGTATAATCTCTGATGAAGGACGAGGCGGGCATTCCCATGCTCGTATCAAGACATATACAAAACAATTAGTCCCAAGAAGGGGGATCTAATACGTAAAGAAATATACTGGTACATCATAATGGTCCAGATGGGACATTATTGTGGGATATACTCATGATCATGGCTGATCTCAATAACTGATACACTGGAATAACTGTTGAACTGCTAAAACTGAAGGTGTTCAACATCTGTATGAACTTAATGACTGTGAGCCATCTCTGGGAAGTATTTGTATCTGTATACTCGAGGGAGTATAAAACTGGGGTACATCTGAATACTGTCGCCATACGCAACCCGGATATCTATAGAAAAAATGTAACTGGTTGTATCCATAGGTAGACTCTCAAATGTGGAGGAGTCAGGTGGTATCCGGGGTCTTCGACTAATAACTAAGCGAACGAATGCCCTGTGCAAGTCTCAACGATGCGATCAAGGTGTTTGAAGTCGAGCATGTGAGAAACAACCATTTGGAGAGGCACTGAGGACTCTTCTCGAAATGATTCGTAGGTACTCATCATAAATGGGGACGAGTCCAAGACACAGGGACCTCTAGGTCTATCCTCTGGAATAAATGTGGTTGTCGTCGACAGAGGGAGACCAGCAACTAACAAGGCAATGATGTTTCCTTGATAGGAGCACGAGGTGTAAAACTGAAGTGTTGTAGTACTGATGGTAGGACTGCCATACTTGTGGGAACGTGAAATTACTGGGTCAAAAATGGGTAGACTCAAACTTCCTTTGTTCAGAGCATGATGACATGGTTGACCTGGCAGCGGATGGAACTGACTTGTAGGTGTAGGGATCATAGCTTTTTTAGGGACTGAAGGGTATGTACTGACTCTGGGGGGGGGTGAAGCTGATGGTAGCTTTCAAGGGAGTTTTAGAGTGACATACTACAGAATACTCTGAACAAAGGAGACCAGAATGGGGAAGCTGCTATGTGAGTAGACATGATCTGTTGTGGTGCCAAGAGGCACCATTGATTCCTTCTTCGTAGTTTTAATGAGCTCCAAGAAGGGATAAAAGTGTGCTCTGAAATGGTACGGTCCTGTGGATTTTGTGAGCCCAGGACGGCTCATGCTCATGGTTGCTTTCTTGTTTAGAGAGTCTGAAAGCGGTAAGTGGACTCTATTGGTGTTTCTTTTTCGTAAGTTTAGTCTCCAAGGCCCGAAAAAGCATAAAATGATGCGGATGGAGAACTCTTCTAGCCGATGTGACTAGAGTATACCTTTTTCGTAATTAGTCTACGAGGTCCGGAAAAGGGGTAAACTTATACCAGGTAGACGCCCTTTCGGATACATTTAGCGAGCATGAAAGGAAGCAAGATTGCTCGGCGATCTTTTCATTGTTTTAGGAGTCAGAAAAGAGCTTAACAGAAACTCCCTAAGTGTCTTTTTCGTAAAAGAGGTTGCTCGGCCCGAAAAAGGGATAAAACTATACCGACCAAAAATGGATTGATGAGGGCAAGAAAAGGTCTCAAGCATCGTCATCAGTGCAGAAAACTGGATCCGGTGACATAAAGATTGTCGGACACGGCGAACGGCCGATGTGGCACGCAAACCGAGGTGATGAGGGAGCATGGAAGAAATGGCCGAAAAATCGAAAGGTGAGAGCGAGAAATGATCTCAAGCATCATCACGAGCGTGGAAAACTGGATCCGGCTATATAAGGCACGTCTAAAATGGAGAACGGCCGATGTGGCACGCAAACCCAGGCGACGAAGGGGGCATGGGAAAAAATGCCCGAAAAATCTAAAGGTGAGAGCGAGAAATGATCTCAAGCATCATTACGAGCGCGGAAAACTGGATCCGGCTATATAAGGCACGTCTAAAACGGAGAACGGCCGATGTGGCACGCAAACCGAGGCGACGAAGGGGGCATGGGAAAAAATGCCCGAAAAATCTAAAGGTGAGAGCGAGAAATGATCTCAAGCATCATCACGAGCGTGGAAAACTGAATCCGGCTATATAAGGCACGTCGAAAACGGAGAGCGGCCAATGTGGCACGCAAACCGAGGCGACGAAGGGGGCATGGGAAAAAATGCCCGAAAAATCTAAAGGTGAGAGCGAGAAATGATCTCAAGTATCATCACGAGCGCGGAAAACTAAATCCGGCTATATAAGGCACGTCGAAAATGGAGAGAGGCCGATGTGGCACGCAAACCGAGGCCATGAGAGAGGCTAAAAAATGGTCAAAAAATGGACCCCGTGAAAATGGGAAAAGGAAGGAACATGTATGAAGTTCTCGCTGTGCTGATCCCAACGGTACCAACGGTTTGAGAAATGGACTTCCTATGATACCGCAATGGTTGTTCGAAAATTGGTAGATTTTCTATAAATAGGACGTGGGGCCCAAATGACTTGTCATTGTTATGTGCGAGTTTGATAGAGCTGTCAGAGCTATTTCTTGATTTCCGGGAGATTTCACCGTTGGTTTTCGATTTAGCGAGTTGCAGGTAACTCTATTCGCCTTAGCCTTTTCAATTATGTCTTTTTTGTTTGGCGGCGGGCCCCCGAAGGCCGCAAAATTCCACGTTGACTCTCCAACGTGGAACCGCGCGGGTTTCAGGGCTGAACCCGCGATGAACCGCGCGGGTTTTAGGCTCACAGTCGCAATGTTCATCGCGACTGTGAGGTCGGAACCCGCGATGTTCATCGCGCGTTCATGGGGGATAGTCGCGATGTTCATCGCGACTGTCCGGCCAAAACCCGCGATGTTCATCGCGGGTTTTTACATGGATCCCGCGATGGTCATCGCGGCTTTTTGTGGAAAAGCCGCGATGGGCATCGCGGCTTTTTGTGTAAAAGCCGCGATGGGATTTTTCTAAAATTTTTTATGCTGGGGCTAAAAATTTCTTCTGTTTTCCTGGCAGGATGTTGCGGAGAGCTCAGTCCTTGTGGCGGGAGAGGGAGATCGATGGTGATCTCATGCTGAGGATTGAGACTGATGCAGGGGTGAGACAGACCCTGGCTATGAGCGGACTTTTGAAGTTCGCTCAGATCCCGCCTATACGTTCAGTGAGACGGCTCCTGAACAAGCTTGTGCAGTGGTGGGTGCCGGCGGAGGGTGCATTCGTTATTGGGGGTGAGAGGTTAGAGATCACTCTCACGGATGTTTATTTTTTGACTGGGTTGCCTCGCTTGGGTGAGGTGGGCGATATCATGCCGAGGTTGCCTCCAGGTATAGATATGGAGGACCTTTTACAGACTTTCTGTTCCGATGATGCTGTTTTGGTAAACAACTCTATTAGTCTGAGATCCCTACGTGAGTGGGATATGCGAGCTGTTGGTGCCTGCGTGCTGCGGATATTGGGTGTTGCTGCACCACATCGTATGTCTGGGGGGCAGACGATGATGGTAGATTCCGTTCTTTAGGGTACTTATTATGCCTGGGCGCAGATGTTCCTGGCTGGTGTCCGGAGAGATCTGGACAAGGCCATTAGAGAGGGAGGCGAGTTTTGTTATGCCTCGTTTTTATGCTGTTTTTTCTTTGAGCGGGTGCCGACCTTACGGCCACGGGTACCTGTTCGTGCTGCTATTCCGAGTGAGCCTCGTATGATGAGGTGGGGGCAGATGATGCCCCGTGGCGGCGGTGGTGTCTGCGGCTACTTCATGGAGGATTTCTATCAGCAGTGGGAGCAGATGCCTCTGGTGATTGAGGACTATCCCTACGCCGGCATGGACTACCGAGGTGACCCAGAGATGCCTCGTGCCCCAGGACAGGCCTGGAGTTTAGACGGTATGTTTTTTGTTTTATTTGATAGTATATCATATGTTGTTTGATTTATCATTGATGATTTTTTGTTCTATAGTATGTGATGGCTTACTTGCTTTGTGCAGATGTGGGTCCAGTGCCACCGCCTGACTACGTGGCTCGGCAGGGGCGGGCGATGGTGGTCGCCCATCCACCTGTACCTGTACCTCCTCCGCGTGGTGGAGGATTTGCAGCTCGTGGGTGAGGGGTTGGCCCTCGTGATGACGCCATGGATGGTGTCCGACAGACTCTTTCCCGGATCGTAGCTGGGCTTCCCGAGGATGGTTGGAGAGACCTGGATCGGGATATTTTGCAGGGTTGTTTTGGTGCGCCTCCCGAGTGGCAGTCGCTCTTATTGAGGGCAGCGGTGTTCGTGGCGAGGCACAGGGATCGGGATGATCCGGCAGGGCCGGCTCAGGGGAGGATACGTCAGCGGGACGATCCAGCGGGGCTGGCAGAGCGGAGAGTTCGGGTTCGTCATGACCCGGCGGGGCCAGCGGATGAGGATCCGGAGGAGGAGCCGGAGGATCCTAGGGATCCAGATGAGTAGATGATACTGTATCTGCCCCCAAATGCTGATGAGCATATGGGGAATTATTTTTTGTATGACAGATGTATTTTTTGTATATTGGGTGCTGAGGGCACTTATGACATGTTGACTATTTGATTTATATATATATGTGGATATATATTTGGATATATTGTCGTGTATGCACGTGGATGCACCTTTGTCTTTTGTATATGCCCGTGGAGGCACCTGTTATGCACGTGGATGCAGTATGTTTTTTGATTTATGTATGCCCGTGGAGGCACATGTTATGCACATGGATGCATTTTTTTTTTATGGATATGACATGATGTGATTGGTGTGCCAGTCGAGGACACTGTTGGCCATATTATCTGCTATACTATTGAGGTGTCTTGGGAAATGTGTGAATGTAATGGATTCAAACTGTCTAACCATTTGTTTAGTGCACATGAATTTTTTGAAAAGGAAGGGATCACGTACCTGGTAAACATTGTTGAGCTGGGAAACTAGGAGCTGTGAGTCCAAGAAAACGTTGAGGCGACGGATGCTCATTTGGAGAGCAGCGGCCGGGAGACCGGTCACGGCATCGTATTCAACTTTATTATTGGTAGCGGCACCTAAACATACTCCGTCAATGTGAATTAACTCATGTGAAGGGGAGTATATTACCCAAGCTGCGGAGGCGAGATTGGGAGACCAATGGCTTGCACCATCAGCGAAACCGACATGGCAGAGTGGAAGAGGCTCCATCTGTGGTCATGCAGAGAAAAACAAATATTTAGGTTTTTGGAAAATTTTTTGTGAACAAAAAATGTATGCCTATACTAAAATGGACGATGGTGTCCATCAGATTTTCTATGGGTAAAATCATTTAAGGTACAACCCGTTGCGTGGGTTGCGTAGGGTGTTGCCTTCTGAATCGGTCAGAATGTATGCCCCCTGCCCAAGGCAGGTGTGTATGATGTAGGGGCCTTTCCACATAGATACAAACTTTCCTTTCCCAGTTTTATCATGAGCTTGATCGTAAGCGAGGACAAGGTCTCCCTCAGAAAAGGTTCTCGGGTGGACGTGTTTGTCGTAACTTAGTTTCGATCGTTGTTTAGCTGCTTCCATGTTTTGAATGGTGGTGCGCCGATCTTCATCGGCCTGCTCTAGGAGTAGTAAACGTTGCTCGATCGGGGAAGTATCTGGTAGGAGTTCGACGGCGATATGTAAGGCTGGGATCTGGCACTCAATAGGGAGGACGGATTCGACACCGTGAACTAAATGGAAAGGGGTAAAACCAGTGGCGGTTTTGGTCGAGGTGCGGTAGGCCCATAGTGCCGGGAAGAGCATGTGGTGCCAATTGGATTTGTGTTTGTCTACAGTGCGCTGCAGGATGGTCTTCAAAATTTTATTGATCGCTTCGACCTGGCCGTTTCCTTAGGGATAATAGGCTGAAGAAAAATGGTGTTCAAATTTCAACATGGTCGATAATTCTTTCCAGACGGCGTCTTCGAAGTGAGAGCCGTGGTCAGAGACTAGTTGTTTCGGCACTCCGAATCGAGTGATAACATGGTTGAAGAAAAACCGTGCTGCAGTGTCGGCTTTGCAATTATAAGTTGGCATTGCTTCCTCCCACTTGGTAAAGTAATCTATGGCCATAATGATGTGTTTGTGACCGCCGGCTGACGGGGGGTTGCAGTCGAGGAAGTCGATGGCCCATTTGCAGAATGGTCCGACGGTGATAACTGGATGAAGGGGGGCGGGGGGGTTTCTTGCTTTGGGGGCAAAGAGTTGGCAGTTCTGGCAATGCTTGACTGCGGTTATGCAATCAGTAAACAGTGATGGCCAAAAATAACCTGCCCGAATGATCTTCTGGGTGGTGGCCATGCCGGAGAAATGGCCTCCGCAGGCACCGCTATGACAATCATTGAGGACTTGTTCTGCCTCTCTGTGGGATAGGCAGCGGCGTAGGATGGTATCAACGCCGCATCGGTAAAGCACATCCCCTAATAAGAGGTATCGGGGGGCATGGTGTCGTATGCGACGGCGTTCGTCACGGTCGATCTGTGGTCGAAACTTTTGCGTGCGAAGGTAAATCAAAATGTCTCCGTACCATGGGTCATCAAACGAAATGATGAAGATTTGATCGTCGATCAGATCCATTTGGATAACGGGTGATGACGAAGAGGACGGGAGGTCGGTGATGAGGTGAGAAAGCGTGAGGGCTTTGGTGCTCTTGGGAGTCTTGAAAGTAAGGTCATATTCCTGGAGGATAATGACCCATTTAGCGACACGACCCTGAAGGAGCCGTTGGCTGAGGAGATAGACCATGGGGTTGGAGTCGGCCACGACCGTGGTATGACTGAGTAGGATGTAGTGTCGCAATTTTTGTACGGAAAAGACTACAGCTAGGGCTAATCTTTCCTCGTATGGGTAATGCAGAGGTGGGCCAGACAAGGTCTGGCTGACGTAATAAATCACATGCTCTCGGTGTGAGGCATCTTCTTGGACCAAAACTCCGGACACAGCATGTTCGGATGCCGAGACATAAAGGGTGAAGTCTTGAGAGAAATCCGGTGGGGATATCAAGGGGGCTTGTGTGAGAGCTTTCTTGAGGTCTTCGAATGCGGTGTCTGCTTGCTCATCCCAAAAAAAGGGTATGTGGGTACGGAGTAAGCGTAAGAAACCGTGAACTTTGGTTGCATAGTCAGGAACGAAGCGCCTAAGGAAATTGGACCGTCCTTGCAAGCTCTGAAGCTGCCGAAGCGTGCGAGGAGGGGGAAGTTCTAAGATGGCTTTGACTTTCAGGGGATCGACAGTGATTCCGTCTTGGGAAACAATGAAACCCAACAACCGGCCCGCCGGGACGCAAAAGACACACTTGTGTGGGTTCAAGCGGATTTTATATTTGCGACAACGCAGGAAAACTTGCCGGAGGTCGTTAAGGTGGTCTGATCGTTTTCGGGAACGAGCTGTGAGGTCGTCAAGATAGACTCGCAGGATATGGACCAAGTCATGAAAACAGTAGGTCATGGCTCGCTGGAAAGTGGCACCAGCATTTTTAAGGCCAAATGGCATGACGCGATAGGCAAAGGTGCCCCATGGGGTGGTAAAGGCAGTCTTGTACTGATCCTCCTTGCGGATGTGAATCTGGTTATATCCGGAAAACCCGTCCATGAAGGATAGGACTTCATGGCCCGCACACTCATCAATGAGTTGGTCAATGAATGGCGTGGGGAAATTGTCTTTTGGACAAGCGTGGTTTAAATCACGGAAGTCAGTGCATACTCTAAGGGTGCCTTGTTTTTTGTTGACCGGAACGGGGTTCGACACCCAGGTGGTGTACGGAATGGGATAAATGAATCCTGCTTTGCGGAGTTTCTCGACCTCAGCTTTAACGGCAGGTAGCTTGGAAGGGTGAATGGGTCGCTGTTTCTGACGGACAGGGGGTACCTCAGGCCATGTATCAATGTGGTGTTCAATGATGGCGGGGTCGAGACCAGGCATCTCGGTATAGGACCAGGCAAAGACATCACGGAACTCTTGAAAGAGCTTTTTGTATTCCTGAGTTTCTGCTTGAGTGCAAGATACGCCCAGTGAGATGAGATCAGGTTTCCCTGATGTTGTGGAAATGTCTATCTGTATAGTGGGGGAAATGTTCGACATGTTCCCTTCTTCAAAGGCATCCGGTGCTGGGATGGGGTCCCTTAACCAATCGACCTTAGTGGGTATGAAATCTTTCGATTCGACCAATAGCTGGTTGGATGCGTTGGATGTAGATGCTTCCGGGAGGAAGTACGAGCGATGATGCATATCATCCCAAGGGTAGTCGGGTGCAGTTAGTGTCTCCAAAATTTGCTCATCAGTATTGAAGTAGTCAGACCATAAATCAAGGGGTTCTGGTTTGAAGGTTGTTGAAATCATATAGATCGTATTGACTTCTTCCAACAAGGATGATGGTGGGGGGTGGATCTCCTCGATGAGGGGAGGAGATATCTCTAAGTCGACGTTGTTTAACTCGTATAACGCTGCTCTATAGTCAGGTAGATCAGGACAATGGTGAGAGTAGTGGCCGTAAACACTGCATATAGCACAAGGATGGTTGGTGCGCAGTGATTTGTCGCGAGGCTGTAGAGGTGGCTCTAATCTAACTACTGGGATGCTGATGTCATCGTCCAACATATTCATATGCTCTTGGAGTGCCGGTAAGTGTGGGCATTGATGAGTTGGATGGCCTATCTCATCGCACAACGAGCATTTAGGGGGGGCTCGAAACACCGGTGGGGGTTTAACTGCCTTAGGAGGTGGTATAGCAGTGTATGGTTGTGGACCTCTGCCCCCAGTGGGCTTGATAGGAGGGGGAGGATTTGTTGACGACGAAGGGATATTGAGGCTAGGAGGAGGTTTCGTTGATGACGAAGGGATTGCGACACCAGGAGGAGGTTGATTTGTGGTAACAATAGGTTGTACCGGTTGGAGGATGACGTTTGGTGTCGGCGGTCGAACGGGAGGCGGAATATACCACACGGGTAATCCCAATGTTAACCCGGGTAGACTAAGGGTAGCCATAACCGGGGCGCTTACTACACCCGAAGGATGAAATAGGAAAGGGATGGTGTGGATGGGTGTAACACCAATGTGACTGGGGATCAATGGTGGTTGACTACCGGATGTTTGTGTATTCTGTGAAAGAGTACAGAGGTTTGCGACTTGGGTCTTCGGTGATGGTGGTGGAATGGCCTGGAATGTAGAGGTCATTGGTGTATCTGAATAAAGTCTGGGTCCCAAAGAAGAGACAAAGGAGGTAGTTGCACTAGAAGTTGGTTGTTCAATCATGGGAAGAACATTTTCGGGTGCTGCGGGGGCATTGGGATCATAGTATGTGAGTTGGTCGATTTTGATGACGCGTCCCTCGTGGGGGAACATCATGGTGCGAAAAATGGATGAGGCGACCGCTTTCATGGCGTACATGTAACTGCGGCCGAGTAAAAGGTTATAATCAAGCTGGGCATTAATGACCTCTATGTCAATGAGCATAGTTTTCCCACCTAATTGGAAGGGGAACTTGGGTAGTAAACCTTGAGGTTGAGCTGACCGGCCGTCGTAGGCCCGCAATGCAGTGGTGGATTGCTGGAGAGTAGGGGATCCCAACTTCTTCCAAACAAATGTGGACATGACGCATGTGGATCCACCCTCATCGATGATACATCGATGGATGACAAGATTCCGAATAGAAACAGAAACTTGGACTGCTATGGTGGAAGGCAGACGTGGTTCAGATTGGTCTAAATCAAAGGTCATCAATTTCGAATCATTTGGGTCAATCGCCCCAATGGCGGAAAGTAAAGTCTTGCGCTGAGTAGGACAGTTTTTTAAGACTTCTAACGCGGACATGGCTGCGGGAGATTGAGCTAAGTCATCTACAATGTTGTAATTGGACGCAGCCCGTGCATTGGGGTTGTTGTTGATTCGGCGAAGGGGGAAGCGAGGTGCTTTAGAAGCGCCATCGAGTGGAACTTGAGGTATACGCAATGTATGATCAGTGGGATGAGCATTAGTATCCTTTTCGGCGGGGGGGGCTTCCAAAGTGGGTCCGTATTGGTTCCGACGGGTTTGGATATTGACGTCGGCAGTGGACATCATCAATAAGTGGTGGGTGCCTGAATCAAACATGGTTTGGTCAGGAGCTACGTAATTAATTTGTTGTGGTTGTACGTTGCCCTGTGGGGGGGCTAACGGCTGAGTGTTCACCACTCCTTGTGTTGGAAAAGGGTTTTGTAGTACCAAAGGTTGTTGTGGAGGTGGTGGAGGGTTGGGTGGCGGCTGAGGAGCCGCCTGCCCTTGACGATGGGCGTCATTTGTCCATAGTTGTCGAGCTCGCTCCAGATGCGGGCAAGCGTGGGTATAGTGGCCATAGACACCGCAAATGGAACAAGGATGGTTCGTTCGTAAATTAGCATTTTTGGCTTGCTTAGGAGGTCGATTAGGATTCTGATGAGCAGGCGCCGCGTTATTGTTTTGCGGAGGATGGGTAGGTTGTGGAGCTTGGTTACGGTTTTGATTGTTTCCACGGTTGCGTCCTCTTCCGCGGTTTGGTTTCCCACCCTGGTTGCGTTGGTTATTTTGGTATTGGGGCTGGTGTTGTTGTGCGTACACATGCCCTTGAGCATTGGGGGGATTCTGAGGAGCCGCAGGTGCGGGAGAAGGTTGTGGTGGATAGTATGCAGATGGAACTGGAGGTGGTCCAGTTGCCTGTTGGGGTTGTTGGTACCCCTGAGCTGGTGAAGGTGTGAGGTTAGCTGGTGCAACCGGTTGTGGGTAATGCATGTGCTGTTGTGGGAACTGCATGGGGGTCTGTACGGTAGGTTGAGCATAGTATGTAGGATGTACATATGCTGATGGCGCTTGGCCATAACAATGTTGTGGACAAGAGGGGCCATGAATGTGATGGGTCTGGTTTGTTGGAGCATAAGAAGTTGTCGCTCCGGAACTAGATGTAGCCCTAGAGAGGTCTGGGGCGGGCATGGTGCTCACCATACTAAAAGGTTTTGCTTGCGGTGTAATTTGTCCTATAATGCCATCAACGGCATGTGATGCCTCCGGTGTGTCACCGCGTGCAGATTCGCCTCTTGGGGCGTCTGGTATGATCGTGTATAGGTAACCCGACTGGGCGTAAATGAGATCAAACTGTTGGGCTTTGAGGATGGCCTCTTCCTCAGACTGGGGTCTTTCAGATGCTACATCCTTCGCAATGAGAGGAAGGAGGGATTTTAGAAACCAATCAAGGAAGATACAGTCGTCTAATTTGATCTTGCAGAGGCTTCGACGCTGACGCCAATCATGAATATGGTCAGTGATATGCGTGGCCGTGTTCTGTCTGCAAGACAGTAGGATCTCGACTCCCGCATCATAGCGGACAGATAATTGGAAAAACTGCAGGAAGGTCGAAGCAAGGAGGTAAAGGTGGCATGCGTCCCATGGGGCTGCTCGATATACCACTTGGCTGCAGAGCCAGTGAAGGTGCACTGTAATAAACGGAGGCGGACAGAGTCGTCCACTATGGAGTTGGAGGAACACCATAGATGGAAGGACATGATATGGTTTTGTGGGTCCTATCCTGCCTTACCCTCAAACTTAGGGATGTCAGAGGGGAGTTTGGTCGGCATTTGAGGCCACGCCGGATCATGTCTGATCGGATCATTAGTGAGTCTGGACAAGTCTGGTAAGTTCAGACTCGCCATGTATGGTAGGCTAGCAGCTATAGTGACTGGGACGTGCCTAGTCATGGTAGTCTGATGTAGGGGCCCAGTAGCGCCTAAAGGTATGCTAGGTATGGAAGGTATGTGCCCTCCCATAGGTGTGGTCTGGTATGGGTTAGCGCTTCCAAGTGCAACATGGGTTACACTTGGGTTAGGAATCGCACTAGGGATTCCTGGGATAGCACTCCCAAGTGCAACATGGGTTGCACTTGGGTTGAGAATCGTACTAGCGATTCCTGGGATGGGGTTTGTGGAAACCAAAGGGGGTATGACCCCCATGTTGCGTATACCCATGACAGGTGGTGGCCCTGTGTTAGGCATTCCTAAATGTGGAGTGTTACCCATATTGGGCATACCCAGGGGGGTGGTAGTCGCCATGGATGGCACCACCGCAGAAGGGTCTGTATATGTCTCACCTATGGTGCTGGTAAACAGTGGATCAAATGGTGTTCTAGACATAATGGTGGTTGGTGGTAACTCTGTGGGGTTTTCGGATTCTACCTCCCAATCAAATGTGAAGTGAGGTGTGTCAGAATCGGATGACTGTCTAGTTGATTGACGATGTGTCGAATCAAGGGATAGGGCTCTGCGTCCGTGACGTGGAGAGCCAAGTGGACTAAACTCTGGGAGTTCGCCCTATAGACGGCGAGAGCGTCTAAAATTCTCAATGGTGAGAATTAAGTTTTTTGTGTAAAAAAATTGTTTTAAGTATCAGGTGGTGATATATCTATAAAAGACTCAAAACCCTAATGCAACCAAGGGTGTAAGAAGGGGAGTGAAAAAAGAAGGCTCTCAGGCCAAAGAAATCAATCCTCAAAAAAGGCACTTATTCTAGCAGCTGTGCTACAATAAGTGGAGGAATGCAACAAGTGGTCAGAGTACCAACATGCAAACGGCTTCTATAAAAAATAGGTGTAACTAGACCAAGGGTGGGTTGAATCATGCAAACACCTAACTAAAAGTATTGTGACTCAAACAAACGATATCCTCTGCAAGGTGATGAAATCCAAGTCAGAAAATATAGTGTTGAGACAACGGCTAGATATCCCCCTACCGGGAGGGACACCGGGTAATCAATCCTAAAGACAGGCTACTAGGATACTCCGTTCATGACGCGTCGAGAAAAGGTAAATCTGCCGTTTGGTCCTTTGATCGCAATATCCCAATACAGGGATATCCCGAGAACTGCGAATGGTAGCCCTTCGGTTACTGAATGGATTTCGGTATTCCACTCAGGCTTCCAGAACCATCCTCGCGACTTCAACCCTCCTAAGGGAGAGGCCTTCCCACAAACCGGTTGTGACCGCGCCAAAAAGTACTAAGAGATTTTAGCTCCCTAATTGGACAACTTCTATGTCTCAGATGTAAGAAATGAGGGGTGTTATTGGAACACCTATCCCCCCAATACTACCTAGCTACAAGAATTCTTTTAGTGTTCCCCAAGTGGGGTTAAAAGTGTGTTGAAATTAGGGTACGTTTTAAGGCTTAATTCAATTAAGTGATCGAGTGAGTGCACGTGAGGTATTGTAAACTGAACTTGAAAAAATTAAATGCTTTACAGGAAATTTTCAAAAAATAAAGGATTTTTCGAAAATAAAAAGCAAATACTTATGACTTTTTTCACTAAAAGGAATTTAAATGCTTTTCAAAAAATAACTCAAAAAAGAAAGGATTTTTTGGATTTATGAAAGCAAATAATATACTTCTTTAAAAGAAATAAATGGATTTCTTTTTTCAAGTAAATTGCTAAGGGCAAGATTTTAAAGAAGTAAACAGGAAAAAACTTTAATCTAGATAAAAATGCAAAATGAGTCTTTCTTTCACTTTCTTGAAAATTTTTAAAAAGACTTCTAAATATGCTTTTTAAATAGTAGAAATTTTTTCAAAGCTGTAAAATATGCAGAATTTAATACTGTAAAAAATGTACTATGGGCAGAAAGTACAGTAAAAAAAAAAAGTTTTTTCAAAATCGGGATGGCCGAATGAAAAATTCAGCCGCGCGGGTTTTAACAGAAAAGCCGCGATGGACCGCGCGGGTTTCTATCGCACAGTCGTGCTGGACCGCGCGGGTTTTGGCCGCACAGTCGCGATGGACCGCGCGGGTTTTAGCTGCACAGTCGCGATGAGCAGCACGGAAATTGGCCGCGAAGCCGCAGTGTGCAGCGCGGAAAAATGCAGAAAAGTCGCGATGGACCGTGCGATTGTCTGGCAAAAAGCCGCGATGGACCGCACCGAAAAACACAGAAAAGTTGCGATGGACCGCGCGACTGTCTGGAAAAAAGCCGCGAGGCGGAAGCCGTGCACGGAAACCGAGAAACGAACCCGAAAATTGAAAATTTCGGGCTGTTAATGGCAATTTATGGGGCCAAAAGCTAGAGCAGCAATAGATCTGCAGTCTAGGATGGCAGATCTATGGATGTAAAGGTTAAAAACTACTAAAAAACAAAGATTGAAAGAAAAATTGAGATCTATAGTTCAAACCAAAGCGGAGTCGCCAAAAACTGTTGGCCCGGTTTTGCAACCAGGCTTAGTGCTATGGGCACCTGCTAACTAGTAGCAACAGTTTCAATGGAAATAAATAACAATAAACTAATTAAATAAGACTAACCATTGATCTATGCAAAGATATTAAGCAAATAACAAAAATAATTTAAAATCAAGAACAAGATAATGTAAAATAATGAATTTGTATTGAAAGAATGGGGCAAGCAAGTGCTTGCGGAATCAATACCTCTAATGATGAGGTTGAATGGCTCCAAGGATGAGCAACTCCAATCTCCAATGGTCTCTTCTCCAATGTGGTTTGCAATGGCTAAAATGCTCAAGGGAGATTTCAGCAGCATAAGGATGAGATAATGGATGGATGTGAAATGAGGAGCCCCTACCACCTTTTTATAGGTTTTGGTGGTGGGAAATACCATTTGTGGTTTTGTGGAAACCAAATGGTATTGACCAACATGGTTTAGGTACTTTTCCCTCCTTTTTCCTTTTTTGAATAAAAATAATATTTTAATTCCCTTTTTAATATTTTTGGGAATTTGGACCCTTTTTGAGGGTTTTTTATGATTTTCTTGGAAAAATAATCTTTTTAATGGAAAAAGGGGTGTACTAAGGTCTTTTGGTGACCTTTTGTTGGTTTCAGAGGCTCAGATGGTGGAAAAGTGGACAAATGGGTCATGTGAGTAAGGGAATGAGCTAGTGAGCACTTTTTAGGTGTTATCAATGGCTTAAAAACATCAACGATGGCCATTCTGCCAGGAGAAACTATGAAGGGTTATACCACCGGGGCTTATCGAGTGAAGCGAGCCATCAAATCCCATTGAGCTTTCAACACTATAACCTCCAAGACGAAGGCAAAACATGCCATAGAAATCACTACGAGGTTAAACATAGTTCTAAAACAAGAAGTTGCACGAAGTCAAACAGTAAATATTGCAAACAATAACCATGAAGTTGAAACTTTACCTCTGTTTGCAGGAGCCGAAGCTGGAACGCCTTTCGCATCAATTTTTCAATCCACTTAACAGCCACAATGGAGAAAGCGTTTAAACTCCACGACTTCAACATTTATTCTCAGACAAGACTTCTGAATCTAAAACCCTGGAAAAAGCTCTATCAAAATGCATGGCAAAAGCCACAGGGCTATCAACACTCAAACTCCATTAAGAACCCTGAAACTATCAATATTATAACTAGAGATCCCACCATCGAACCCGAGCATGAAGTTTGCAAACAACCAGAGATCAAACCCTACAACTGTGTCCTGTCGGCCTCTCTCCAAGCCCAGACCCATCAAATGAATGCCAAGGAGTGATACGAAGCGTAAGTATCACATGAGTAGTTAGGTAAAAAACCCAAACCCGAGGACATCACTGATCAACGGAGCAGATCAAGCTAGATAGGGTCACGAAACTCAAAGCACCAGTACATACAAAGTTCATTAATAACGCCATTAACGCCGAGGTCCAACGCAGAGGTAGCTTGTCAACTTTCTATATTACAGCTCAGCCTTTTCTTACAAGTATTCATGTGGAATGCTCCACATGGAGATCCAACAGGACATTCCATCGAAAGAATGGATGGAAGCATTAAAAGTTTAGTGCAGACACATTATACCAAATCTCAAAGAACTGCAGGAACATTAAAGACTTGTCACCTCCATTAATGTAGCTCGGGCACGAGTCACACTGCATTAACATTTCATGTTATCAAGGCTATCGTAGATATTGCATAGTATTACAACCTAGAATTTGCAATACATTATAAACCCTATCGTCACCATTGCATAGTTCACAATGCATATAATATAGTTTCTATGATGCATAGGTCGCGTGGTGTTTACATTATAAGTAATGTATGGTATTCACCTTAGTCAAAATGTTAATATAAATAACCTCTGGTAACTGCGTATGTGAAACATAAAGTATGTGCAATATATGGTAAGTGCTTTAGCATTAGCATCTAATGCAATAGGCATTGTATTATTTTGACATTTCCAAACCTGCACATTGTCAATACAATAATATAATAATTAATAGTGATACTAAATGAAGAAACAATATTTCACAAATGCATAGTCAATAGAAATAGGTTGCTTATGATTCTACTTGACATTAGGTCAAAAATTATATAGAAAGAGGTCTCAATACACAGGTTTAAGACCATTACAATGCCCATAAGAAATGTTATGATCTTTCCTGAAAGTCTTAAATAGTATATCAAAGAATCAATTTAGATTTACATAATTTCACCATTTCACATTAGAATTATCATTCAATAATAGATGCGTCATGTCAAAATAGTTTTACAATAATATTGGTACTTGAAATGTAAAAAATCATCTAACCCTTGCAAGTATCAGAATACAAAGTAACCTATGTTCCTTTGACGCAAAACAAAATAAATGTGGAAACGTCCATATATCAGAACAGGTAGTGATAACAGTGACTTCCACAAATGGTATAAACAGTTAATATAACACTTGTAAGATGAAAGAACAAACTGAAGGTCCATACCTTTAACATCTATCTTGTACAAAAAATACTTTCGCTATCCTATTGCATTGATGGCTAACATAAACAAATATTAAATTACTTGAAGATCTTGAATTGACTTAATACCTTACCTATGAAATCTGTGAAGAAACAGGTACAATGCTTTAGCTATCAAGCTAAGTAAACCTCAAGGCACCCCGTAGGAACCCCTTCATCAACATTCAAACATAGCTATCAGTATTTATCACCAGAATTGTATCTCATGAGAATTTGAGTATTGTTTATAGAATTATATTCTATCTTAAATGAACTGCTGACTTATTATGTTTAAGAATTACAATTTGTCAATTGTGATAAACTGCTTTTAGTTAAGTAGTTAACAAACATTTATTTCCGCAATTAGCATTCTTAGTAATTAATGCTACTTCAAAAAAAATTAATTTTTAGTGGAATTTTGGGGATGTTACACTCGGGGACTCAATGGTGACAGATGGTGTCAAGTATCTGGGGGTTGTGTCAAGTGAAAAAAAGGCTCAAAAACCCTAATGCAGCCGAGTGTGCAGAAGGAGAGCACAAAAATACGGCACTCAGGCCAACAACCAACTCAAAACGCTTACTGTAACAGCTATGCTACAATAAGCGGAGTATCAGAAAAAATGGTCAGAATATCAACAAGCAAACGGTTTCCTAAAAATAAAAATGGACTCGCTAGACCAAAAGGAGGTAAGGGAGCATGCAAACACCTAGCTAAATAGTATTCTGATTCAACCGGACATATCCTCTACAAGGTGATGAAATCCAAGTCAGACAATATGGATAGTAGAACCAAGTGACTAAAGATATCCCCCTACTCGGAGGGACACTGGGTAAGACAATCCTAGATGAAAGGCAACTAAGATACCCCGTTCATGACATGTCCAGAAAGGTGAATCTGTAGCTCCGGTCCTATCACCGTGTGGGCCTAAAAAGAATTACCACACGCGGACCAACGAGTAATAGCCTTCGGTTACTGGGCGGATTGCGGTATTCCACTCATGCCTCCGAAACCAGTCTGGATACTTCAACCCTCCTAAGGGAGAGGCCCTCTGATAAACTGGTCGTGACCGTGTCAAAACATACTAGGGGATTTTGGTACCCTGAAGGACAACAACTATGTCTCAAGTGTAAGCGACCGAGGAGTGTTATTTGGATGCCTATTCTCCCTGTCCTACCTCACTACAATATTCTTATGTGTTCCCCAAGTGGGGTTAGAATGTTGGTTGTGTTAAGTAGTGTTTTAAGGCTCACTTGAATTAGGTGACAGAGTGTGTGCATGTGAGGTAATGAACCCAATCAAAAGTGCCACGCGTGGGCAACTTTTTTAATCAATAATAATGCAGAAATTTAACTTGCAATGCAAAATTTTCTTTTTTCAATGTAAATGCTTAAACTTATAAAATTATGTAAATGGAACAGAAAGAAAACTGCAGAAAAAGGCTGTAGGTAACTGTGGCTGCAGACAGAACAGGTGGCTGTGTAGGTGCAGAAAATATTGCAGAAAAATTCTGGGTTCAAAAAGGGTAAAAAATGCAGAAAACAGATCGCGGGTCTGCGACTGAAATGCACGGCCTGGAGTGCGGCTATAGGGGTGAAACCTGCGGCCAGATAGTGGGTCTATGGACAAGAGGCGCGGTCTAGGGCACGGCTGTAGGAGTGAAACCTACGGTCGGATCGCGAGTCTGTGGCCGAAAGGCACGGTTTGGGGCGCGACAAAAGGGCAGAAAGCTGCGGTCGGATTGTGCGTTTGGGGCCACAATGCGCGGTTTGGATCACAACAAAGGGGCAGAAAGCCATGGTCGGATCACAGGTCTGGGGCCAAAATGCGCAGTCTGGAGCGCGCCAAAGGGGCAGAAGGCTGCGGTCGGATCACGGTTTTGGGGCCACAATGCGCGGTTTGGAGGGAGACAAAGGGGCAGAAAGCCGAGGTCGGATCGCGGGAAAAAGGGCAGAAAGTTGTGATCTGGGTCGCGGCTGTGAGGAACAGAAATGCATCTATGAAAAAAAACCCAACTGACTGAAGCCACAGCTGAACAGGGAAAGCAGAAAAATACTTGTAGAAAATAAAAACTTTTAAATTTTTAACCAGAAATTGAAAGGCCAATAGTGGAGTCGCCAAAACTGTAGCTAGAGTTTTCACCCTAGCTTGTGTGAATGATGTTAAAATTCAATATGCTAAGACATAAAATAGCAGCATTACATTCTATTTCACAATAATAGCATATACAGGATCACTGAAGAAACAACAAGCATAGCATAAACACAAGAGACACAGATTTATCCTGGGAAACCCTCATGGGGTAGAAAACCCAGCAAATCTTTCCTCAATAAGATGATAAACCAAAATACAAGATGTGCTCCCTCCTTCTAATCCTCCTTAGCAAATCTCCCAGACAAGTGCTCCTCTTTTCAAGTGTGTGTGTGTATCAAATGAGGAACACACCTCCTCTATTTATACACTACTTTGACATATATTTTACACAAGTACATGTAGGCTCGTATTTAACCATTAGGTTAAATACCCTATTATAACTGACTGGGCTGACCCCCACATGGTGGGTCTAATAAACCTAGTTGCCACAACTCCTTGGAGGAATAAACATCTCCGGATACATAATAGAATCACCTCGGAGGGATGGAACATCTCCGGAATAAATAAGGTACAAATATAATATTCTTAGAAGTTACAATATTCAACACTCCCCCTTAACGAGAAGGATATTATAACAACATTTGCAGGAGCAAGGAGTCATTGACTACATCATCTATATATCATCGGAAGCTTTCTTTAATTCATCATCATCAGTAACTCAACTAGTTACTGGAACATCAACATCATCAGAGTTGATATTACTCGATCATCAGCATCATCATCATCGTCGTCATCACATGATCACACGATCATCAACATCGTCATCACATGATCATCAGCATCGTCATCACATGATCATCAACATTGTCATCACACGATCATCAGCATCGTCATCACATGATCAACAGCATTGTCATCATACGATCAGCATCATCATCATACAATTAGCATCGTCATCACACGATCAACAACATCGTCATCATATGATCAACATCGTCATCACACGATCGGCAGCATCGTCATCACACGATCAACATCATCATCATGCGATCAGCATCGTCATCACACGATCAGCAGCATCGTCATCACATGATCAACATCGTCATCATACGATCAACATACACGATTGGCAGCATCGTCATCACACGATCATATTACAGGATGATCAATCCTGCTCTCTTTAGGACATAGGTCCATGGATGATGCAATCTAGATCAAGTTCCAGGATGATCAATCCTTATCTCTTTAAGACAAGTCTCATGTCTAGGGACGATCCAATCCTAACCACAGTGCCAGTCCTTTTTCATACTGGATGTGACCTAGATCAGATCTAGGATTTACCACCACAGAGCCAGTCCTTTTTCATACTGGATGTGTCACATCTACAGAGCCAACCTTGTTTCATGCTGGATGTATCACATCTACAGAGCCATCCTTGTTTCATGCTGGATGTATCACATCTACAGAGCCAGCCCTGTTTCATGCTGGATGTATCATATCTACAGAGCCAACCCTGTTTCATGCTGGATGTATCACATCTACAGAGCCAACCCTGTTTCATGCTGGATGTATCATATCTACAGAGCCAGCCCTGTTTCATGTTGGATGTATCACATCTACAGAGCCAACCCTGTTTCATGCTGGATGTATCATGTCTACAGAGCCAGCCCTGTTTCATGCTGGATGTATCATATCTACAGAGCCAGCCCTGTTTCACGCTGGATGTATCATATCTACAGAGCCAGCCCTGTTTCATGCTGGATGTATCACATCTACAGAGCCATCCCTGTTTCATGCTAGATGTATCATATCTACAGAGCTAGCCCTGTTTCATGCTAGATGTATCACATCTACAGAGCCAGCCCTGTTTCATGCTGGATGTAACCTAGAACAATTCTAGTATTTGTCATGTACATTTTGAACCGAGGTCCAGGGACGATCCAGTCCTATCATGTACCTTTTGAACCGAAGTCCAGGGATGATCCAGTCCTATCATGTACCTTTTGAACCGAAGTCTAGGGACGATCCAGTCCTATCATGTACCTTTTGAACCGAAGTCCAAGGACGATCCAGTCCTATCATTCAATTCTCGGAGACCTCATGTCTACGACTCAATTCAAAGGACCATAGTCCGAGGATGATCCAATACCCTTACCTGTTCATTCAGGATTTTGTTCACGGAGACATACGTCTACGGCTCTCTTTAGGACTGAATTCCAGGGATGATCCAATCCCCTCAATTCTACCAAGGACTTCATTCTTGAAGACATACGTCTACGGCTCTCTTTAGGACTGAAGTCCAGGGATGATCCAATCCCCTCAAGTCCACCAAGGAATTCATTCTCGAAGACATACGTCTACGGCTCTCTTTAGGACTGAAGTCCAGGGATGATCCAATCCCCTCAAGTCCACCAAGGACTTCATTCTCGAAGACATACATCTATGACTCTCTTTAGGAATGAAGTCCAGGGATGATCCAATCCCCTCAAGTCCACCAAGGACTTCATTCTCGAATACATACGTCTACGTCTCTCTTTAGGACTGAAGTCCAGGGATGATCCAATCCCCTCAAGTCCACCAAGGACTTCATTCTTGAAGACATACGTCTACGGCTCTCTTTAGGACTGAAGTCCAGGTATGATCCAATCCCCTCAAGTCCACCAAGGACTTCATTCTCGAAGACATACGTCTACGGCTCTCTTTAGGACTGAAGTCCAGGGATGATCCAATTCCCTCAACTCCACCAAGGACTTCATTCTCGAAGACATACATCTACGTCTCTCTTTAGGACTGAAGTCCAGGGATGATCCAATCCCCTCAAGTCCACCAAGGACTTCATTCTCAAAGACATATGTCTATGGCTCTTCTTTCGGATTGAAGTCCAGGGATGATCCAATCCCCTCACATGTTTACCAAGAACTTCATCAAAACATGTGTCAATCATGTATCCTCATCATCAAAACATGTATAACAAAACATGTATCCTCATCATCAAAACATGTATAACAAAACATGTATCATCATCATCAAAACATGTATAACAAAACATGTATCCTCCTCATCAAAACATGCATAACATCTATCATCAAAAGCATGTATACATCTATCATCAAAAGAAAAAATATAAGATTCCTAAATCTAAATAATTCTAAGTAACTAGGTGCAGTAAATAGGTAACCTCATCATTGATGAGACAGACTTGTTATCTGATACTATGCTACTCCCCCTTTCGAGGAGGGTCCTTCTGGACTATACCAATCTTGTCTCGGAAGTATTCAAACTTTACTCGAGACAGAGGTTTAGTCAAGATATTAGCAATCTGATCCTCAGTGCTTATATACTCGATCTTGATAGCTCCTCTCTGCACCATATCTCGTATATAGAAGTATCGAATCTCTATGTGTTTTTGACTTATTGTGGAATACAAGATTTTATATCTTGATGCAGTTTTGAATGTCACACATAATCATAGTGGAATTCATTTCTAAGTCAAACACTCCATATAATAGCTTCTGAAGCCACACTGCTTCACAGCTGGCAGAGCAGACAGCTATATATATATTCTGCTTCAGCAGTACTGAGAGCCACACTAGAATGTTCCTTGCTGAACCATGAGATCATGGCAGATTCAAGACTATAATATCCACCTGATGTACTCTTTCTGTCTGAGGCACTTCCTGCCCAATCAGAATCTGAGTAACCATGTAAACGGAGTTCATGACCTCCAAGATAATATAGACCAAAATCTAATGTACCTTTTAGGTACCTCACTACATGCTTTGTAGTTATTAAGTGAACCTTTCTAGGTTCTACTAGATATTGACTTAGGGTATTTGCAGCAAAGCATATATCTGGCCTAGTATTTGTTATATACATCAATGACCCAATGATTTGTCTATATAGGGTTAGGTCCACTAAATACGATGAGTCATTAACTAACAACTTCAAGTTGGAGTCCATGGGAGTGGCCATGGCTTTATGCTCCAACATATCAAATCTTTTTAGAGACTTCACAGCATACTTACTTTGAATTAAAAGATTCCTTTTGGATCTTGCCATACTTCTAGACCTAAGAAGTAGTGCATTAATCCGAGATCTTTCATTTTTCATTTCTGCATCCATTTTCATGACCTGTTTCTCATTCCTTGTTAGAAAGAGATCATCGTCATACAATAATGGTATGATAGGTTCATCATCCACAACCTTAAGGTAAAGGTTAGGAACAACTTTACTTCTGGTAAAGCCCAATCTTTGTCATGAATCTATCAATTGTCCATTATTCACACTCAGCATTGAGTGATCTTCTGCATATCTATCTGTGCCATCTCTCGTCAGATGGGTCTACTAATATGAGCCTCAAAATCATTCGAACTCTGTGGTGAGTTCTTTCTTGCATCCATGTCATATGTGTATAGAAGCCATATTCAACCTTGTAGCAAAGGTTGAGATCCACATCACCCATGCTGATCATTAAGCTCATCAATTGATTATCGATCCTGGGAACCCATACAGAATCTGATTCACACTTCTTCTTTAATTACACCATTAAGAGAATGGTCTTATCTAGCTACTTGGAGCAAACATCTCATCATGATTCTCTTCCTTCTTTCTAAGAGAATATTCTAGCCACAAGCCTTCTATAGTGTGTTTCTTTTGTTGAACATCCATCGCTTGTTCAGTATTCATCATTCATCATGATCTTTCCTACAAATCAAAATTAAGTACATGATTAGTAATACTTCATAATCATCAAATCATATTGACATGATAACCTATTATGCATACAGATATCATTTACATAGTTATGCAACTATTTTGACCAATACTTTGGCACAACACTTTCCCATATCCTGTATGCATACAGTGGCTCTCTAGATGCCTTCCATCTCTACTAGAACATACTATTGAGAGTGTGCACAGCTCTCAGCGTGTCAGCAAAGAGGTTTCATTCTAGACAAGCAACAATGGAATGTTTGTCCAACTTACCAATCATATGCATATTAGTAGTATACTGTTCAATGCTTTATGAATGTTTACACTCAGCATGATATATTCTAGGAATACAAATATGCATACAAGCAATATCATTTACTATTTCTAATAACAACTCAAATACTTATCTTTTATGTTTGTGTGGTTGCCTCCTGCTTGATCTTCTGTATGTCTTCTGAACTTCTATTCATTCTGTACCACTGTGCATGCTCAAGTGTACACTAGTGTCATCCTCATGATCTCATACACAAACATACATTCATTAGTATATTCTCAATATTATCAAACATTCTAATTCTAAATAATCTTGAATATGTACAATCATGATCATTAGTATTCAGGGTTTCAAGGAAGTCTTCTTTTACTCATGCATATTCTTGTTTGATCTAGTTAGTTAAATCATCAACCAAGATAAGACACATAATATGCATAAACCCTTGATTACTAACCAATCATACCAAGTATACTTACAAAAGGTAAGATTCTAACATGACATAGGAAAACATACCTGGATTAGTATACCTGCTTAGTTATGTACAACATACCTAAACAATATCTTCAATGATTTAGAGATCCTGAGCTAGAACCTGCATGTCTCGTAGGTTAAACATAATATAACAAAGTCATACATACCTCTTGAGTCTTTGTCTTCATGTTGTCATGGTCATGGAACTTGATTTGTCTTTTGTAATGTACCTGAACCTCCTTAAGTCATACCTGTCGAGACTTTTTGTAGTCTTCTTATGTAAGGCCTTAGCCTCAACTCCCCCTGAAACTTGATTTGGAGCTTGATTAGGGTTTGCTAAAGAAACCCTAAAAATTCAATATTTGACTTTCATACTTCTGAATGGATGGAAGAATGTGTCTTGCTGAGCTGATCAACCTAGCATTCTTCAATTTTGAAATCTCCAAAATTTGACCCCTCAAAATTGCCTTCGAAACTTCTGCATCTTCTAGACAGGAACCCGAACTAGGGTTTGATGAATCCCACCCTTCTGTCCAATCAAAAGGTTCGATCCAAGGCTCTAAACTCTTATTTTTCTGAGGAGCTTCCAGCCGTGGTTACAGACTTCAAAAAATTCCAACTTTCTCCGAAACCCTAAATTCCGGAAGCCTTGAATAAAGGTGCTAAAAATAATTCTGTTTTGACAGAAATATGCACTTGATTGCTTCTGCTATAACTCTAAAATTTTTGCTCCACAGGGTCTGAAAACTTTTTCTGTAGTAGCCTGACCTGTCTTCTTTCCATCCTGATAGGTCTGACCTCAATTGGATTTTCTGAGAGAGAGTTATGCCAAGTGTCGCAACGTGACCTGTTTATGGGATAAAACAGGAGAGCGAATTGTACGGCATTCCACGTGTCACTATTTGATCTTCGGCCTCTAAAAACTTTTCCTGAGATAGCTCACCCTGTTATATTTCCATCCTGATAGGTATGATCTCAATTGGACTCTCTGAGAGAGAGTTATGCCAAGTGTCGCAACGTGACCTGTTTATGGGATAAAATAGTAGAGCGAACTTGTACGGCATGCCACGTGTCACTGGTTCACCTTCGGCCTCTGCAAATGTTTCCTGAGATATTACAGTCTGTGTACTACTTGTCACTTTTTACGAAATTTCATTTGGAGCTTCCTAGCCCAAGTTATGACCTTTTTTCCAAGGTCACCTGATTTTGACTGAGATCTGGAAGAGGCAGAAACCCTAACTTGTACTGATCATAACTCATAAAGTACAACGAATCTGAGGGTTCCCTTTGGACACAAGGTACCTGGGGATGTTAGCTTCGACCTGTAAATTTTTCATACCCTGAAACTTTGCAAAAATGGATTTATAGTGAAAGTTCCACGATGACTGGTTTTTGCTATGTAAAACCCTAACCTTCAAATTGTCGGAAGTAAAGCAAGTGTCGTAAGTGCCATACCTTGTCTTCCTTCAGGTTAGCTCTGATACCATGTTAAAATTCAATATGCTAAGACAAAAAATAGCAGCATTACATTATATTTCACAATAATAGCATATACAGGATCACTGAAGAAACAACAAGCATAGCATAAACACAAGAGACACAGATTTATCCTGAGAAACCCTCATGGGGTAGAAAACCCAGCAAAGCTTTCCTCAATAAGATGATAAACCAAAATACAAGATGTGCACCCTCGTTCTAATCCTCCTTAGCAAATCTCCCAGACAAGTGCTCCTCTTTTCAAGTGTGTGTGTGTATCAAATGAGGAACACACCTCCTCTATTTATACACTACTTTGACATATATTTTACATAAGTACATGTAGGCTCGTATTTAACCATTAGGTTAAATACCCTATTATAACTGATTGGGCCAACCCCCACATGGTGGGTCTAATAACCCTAGTTGCCACAACTCCTCGGAGGAATAAACATCTCCGGATACATAATAGAATCACCTCGGAGGGATGGAACATCTCCGGAATAAATAATGTACAAATATAATATTCTTAGAAGTTACAATATTCAACAAATGAGCACCTACTAAGGAGAAGGGTCTCCTTAGTAGCAGTTCAGTAAAACAGTAAAACAGTATAAAATCTAATCTAGCATGTGTATTAAAAGAAATAAAAGACAATGACGATATAAGAGAAAATTTTATTTTTGTATTATGATATTATCAAAATTACATTTACCTCAGATGTGGAGGTTGATGGAGCTCTTGCAGTAGTCTAGGAGGGTTGCTTCCATGCTCCGATGGGTTCCTTCTCCTTCTCCAAGGTGTTTGGATAATGGGCCAAAAGGGGCACTGAAATGGGAAGCTATCTCAAATGTTGAGCTAGGGTTTCAAGAGTGATTTTAGCAGAGTGAGGATAGGATAGATTGTGGATATGAAATGGGGAGCCTCCATCACCTATTTATAGGTTTTTAGTGGTGTAGTATTGACCCATGGTTTTTGGCACCATATGGTTTAGGTCAATTGTTTAGGGTTTTTGCTTCCTTTTTCCCTCTTTTCCTTCTTTTTTATATTTTTTATTCCCTTTTACTTGATTTTTGGGAATTTAGAGCCTTTTTAAAGGGTTTTTGCTATCTTTTGAGGAAATTTAAATTATTTTTGGGGGAAAAGGGGTTTTTTGGCCTTTTGGTGGCTTTTTAATGGTTTTTTGAGGTTTTGGAGGCAAAGATGGTGGGAAAAATAGACAAATTAGTCATGTGGTGAGGGAGATGAGGTAATGAGCACTTTTTAGGTGTTAAGAATTGTAGATGCAGCTAAAAGAGATATTGGCCCTAGGAATCATCAGACTTAGTATTTCACCTTGGGGTGCACAAGTAATATTTGTAAAAAAGAAGGACAATTCTTTGATATTGTGTATTTATTACAAACATTTGAATAGAGTCATAGTTAATAATAGGAACCCTCTACCTTGAGTTGATGACCTATTAAATTAGATGAAAGGGGAGGTATTTTTCTTAGATATTGATCTAATATGGTTGGGCTATCATCAACTTAGAATTAAGGAAGGTGATCTACCAAAAATTTCCTTCCAAACATGGTTTAATGGGAACTATGCATTTATAGTGGTACCCTTTGGTTTGACCAATGCACTAGTAGTATTCATGAGTCTCATCAATGAAGTATTCTGTAAGTACTTGGACCAATTTGTGTAGGTATTTTTAGATGATATTCTCATATATTCTAGGAACAAGAATAAACATAAGGATCACTTGCAGTTAGTGTTATCATTCTTAAGAGAACAAAAGTTGTAACGGTAAGTTGTCTAAGTGTTCTTTATTTCGAAAGGTGATTCACCAATGATTCACTATCTTGGGCATATTATTTTAGGGGATGGAATTTTAGTGGACCATGAAAAGGTGGAGTGGCTAGTGCCAATTTTAAGCCTTAAATATGGGCACATTCCCCCCTATATTGTGGTTCTGTCATGTCCCCTCATTGATGATTAGTGGAAGGAGTTCCTATCCCAACCAATCCTTTGGGTTGAGTAGAAGATTTCATGCACTTGGGGGTTAATTATGAATTTAAGGCATTAATTAGTTGGGAAGTTTAATTTTATTTTTACCCTAAGTTTGAAATTCACTTGGTAGAAGTAATTTTTATTAATTAGATATTTTTATTTTGGAATAAAGTGGATAATGCTCCATAAGTGTGCCTTAGAGGATAAGGTTGATTAAGAGGTAACTTGCAAGACAAGAAAAGATAAAACAATCAAAGCAAGGAAAGTAGGAAAAGTAAAAGAAAGCTGAATAAAGCAGGAAAGCTCAAGAAAAGCATAACAAAAGAAGAAAAGAAGGACACGGGAAGAAAAGCATGACAAAAGAAGAAAAGTAAGACAAAAGAAAAAAAGAAGGACAAATAAAAAAGCAGGACAAAAGTAGAAAAGCAGGACAAAGGGAGAAAAGCAGGAAAAATCAGAAAAACAAGAAAAAGAAGGACAAAGCAGAAAAGCAGGGTAAGGCGGAAAAGCAAGGAAAAAGCAGGACAAAGCAGAAAAAAAGGGTAAGGTAGAAAAGAAGCATAGAAAATAAAAAGAAGGATAAAGCAAAAGAAAAAGAAAAAGAAAAAGCAAAAGCAAAAGCAAAATAAAAAAGCAAAAGCATAAGCAAAATAAAAAAGCAAAGCAAAGCAGAAAGCAAAACAGAAGCTAAAGCAGAAAGCAAGGAAAAAGATAAAGCAGAAAGAAAAGGAACCTTATCCACTCCATGAGGGTTCCTTATCCTATCTTACTTTCTCAACAAGTCATCTCAATCTATAAAAGAATTATTACAACTCCATTTCACATCTTTTGATAATTTGGATTTGAATTAAGTGCAATTTTGGCTCATTGAACTGGAAGATGTGCTGCTAGTCTTAGCTGGGAGATGTGCCCCATTTTTCTATTGAAAGGATGATGAAATTAAGTCTTAATCACTGATTCTATTGTAGGTCTTGAAGTATGATCCATTTGTTGGTGTTCTCGTTGTGCGGTTCATCTCCTTCATTCAGTAGGAACAATGTTGGAGGGTCAAAATGGAGGTTATGGTTTATACCTTTATGAGAATTTATAGACATTTGTACATATTCCAATGTGTCTATAGCATCGTTTCCAATAGAAAAAAAAATTGTCTCATCAAGAAAGGTGTCCCAATGAGCAAGTTATGGCCATTTTACTAGATCTGGGGGTTCGAGCTATGAAGAACGTGCCCTGCTTCCTGTGAGAGGATGATGGCATTCAGTCACTAGAGGATGGCGGAATTCATAAATTTTCATTGATTTTTATTTTAGGTCCTATAGTTTATCCAAGGCTGGGTCGAATTTCAAAAAATCATCATGAGGTTTATGGTCTGAATCTCCAGGCTTATTGTTGATTTCCAGGGCTAGTATGTGGTATTGAAGAAGATATGAGTTTTTGTAATATTTTGAGAAGCATATTGGATCATATATTATGTAATTATAGTCATTATAAATATCTGATATCATTCATAACATTTAATATTTAAAAAGTCTGATATATTCAGTGTTTTCTCCACCCCCTCTAGAATTTCCTAGAATTTGACTAGTTTTCAAAATGCATGTGATAGATGAATGCAAATAGATCCAAATGAGTTTATTTATGTTCCTAATGTTAATTAAGATGTTAAATGACCCAATACATTTCTTATATGAGAAATTAGTGATCCTTCCTTGATTGTTTGGGAGCTCCTGAAATTAACTAGATGTGCAATCTTGGAATGCCAATTTGCTTATATTTTTGTGAATCTTTCATAGAAATTCCTTAAAATTTCTGTAGAGACCTATGACTATATATTGAAGTATATTTCATATTTATTATCCTCCCTGATTCATAAACATTCAGCCATATATTCCAGTCAAAGTATAGATAAATACTAGTCTGCATATGCTAGGGTGCCCAGGAGCATTGCAGTAGATTTCAGCCTTGCTAATTTTGACCCATCAATGGTCCCAGTACTTTTTGTAAATGATCCGATCGAGCCCAGGAAGCACGAGGGGGACAACAGTTTGACTGAATGTGTCGATTATGTTATGGCGGAAGCATAAGAAAGAGAATAAACAAAGCATGATTACACTACGTAGATAAACACAAATACAAACAGACAATATGCAAGAATGAGAACTGATTTCTCTATTACTGGATGTAAATATCATGAATGTACGTTACAATATTTTACATGCTTATCTAGAGAGTGTTAAGACACTTGGGTTCCTTCCCGTTACGTTCAGTCACAAGATTGTTAAATTTTGAGCATTAATTCACAATACTCTAGGATCTTCACTGAGAGAATAACATATACAGTATATCAATGCATAACAATCACAATAAGCATCACAAGCATCACAAGAATCAAAAGCATGAGAGACAAGAAACACAAAGTTTCCGTGGGGAAAACCCTAAGGTGAAAAAACCCACAACTTCCTCAGAGATAGAGAGAGCAATGGATCAACCAAAGTACAACCAAAATACACTGAGATAGTCTCCTAGTAGCATATGATCTTCCTCCTCACTAGTGCGCCACTTTCTGAGTGAGAGAAGTGTGAGTTTTCGAGTTATCAAAATAGAGATCTCCTGATCTCTATTTATACTAACATATTTTCCCAGTTACACTATGGGGCCGACTTGTCTAGCTAGGTACATCCACAATATAATATATATTTCAGGGCCGACCCCACACATGGTGGTCTAATAACCCATCACCAAGTACACACACTTGCGACACTTGTCAATACACATGACAACACTTCCTTATAGAGGAATAACACATCTCTTATAAGGGTACAATAAATATATATGAAATACATGGATGAAATACATTCCGAAGTTACATATACATCAACACTCCCTCTTAACTAGGAAGGTATTTCTCGACATAGTTCTACTAGACAAGTCTTCTTCTCAGGATCATCGTCATTATCAACGTCACTGCTACTGCTATCTCAACCAATCTCTGACTCTACTCGTCATAGGAAGTTCTACAGAACTAGTCCTTTTTCATACTGGATGTAGACCCACCACCTGCAGGTCTTCATCATCACTAACCATACTATGGAATCCTCAGGACTAATTATGTGAACCAACAAAACCTCGAAAGAGCATCCCAGGACTGATTACAAGCACACAGCTCAACCTATCGGATCTCCCAGGATCTTTTACATGTTACTGCACAACCTGTCCACAGCCACAGAGTATCACGAAGCACAACCCAGATTCACACACACAACACTTACACTCACCGGCATGGGAGGACCAACCTACCACCATCCGTGAAAGGCTCACAACACTTACATCAACGACCATGGGAGAACACATCTGCCACCATGTCGGAAAGGCTCCGCACTTACATCAACGCGCATGGCAGAACACATCTACAACCATGTCGAAAAGGCTCTGCACTTACATCAACGCACATGGTAGAACACATCTACCACCATGTCGGAAAGGCACCGCACTTACATCAATGCACATGGGAGAATGCATCTACCACCATGTCGGAAAGGCTCTACACTTACATCAACGCACATGGGAGAACGAATCTACCACCATGTCGGAAAGGCACTGCACTTACATCAATGCACATGGGAGAACGCATCTACCACCATGTCGGAAAGGCTCTGCACTTACATCAACGCACATGGGAGAACACATCTACCACCATGTCGGAAAGGCACTATGCATTTGTGTCTTCAGAACTCATCACACATAATCCAACTGATTATGTAATGTATCCACCTGATACATATGATCATCCTAATCATCATCACTTTACCATCCTGGTACATATCATCTGGAGCAACATCCTGAAGCTCGTCATCATGATCAACCTGATTATACAATGCATCTACTTGATGCATACCAAGTATCTACCTGATACATATCATCATACATGATCCACCTGATCATACATTGTATCCACCTAATACAAATACAAATACATGATACATATCAACATACATGATCCACCTGATCATACAATGTATCCACCTGATACATATACAGATACATGGTCCAAGCATCCAACATGATGCATATACAAAATACATACAAATGATCCAACTGATCATATCCAGCATCCAACATGATGCATATATATATACATATAAATGATCCAACTGATCATATCCAACATCCAACTTGATGCATACATACATATATAAATGATCCAACTGATCATACAAAGCAGAAACCAGAACATCATCCTGATGCTCATCATCCAACACTTATATCCACAGCCATGTGAAGGATCCTCCTTCCAACATGCTTGGAATGGCTTCAGCAAATGTTTCCATCACTTCTTCCTCGAAGTGTCCTCGATCTGAAGAACACCAAGCCTCTACCTGAAGTACTCGAACTTCACCCTGGCTAGTGGCTTCGTCAGCACATCTGCAATCTGCTCATCCGTCGCAACATACAGGAGCTTCACAGCTCCTCTCTGCACCATATCCCTGATATAGTGATATTTGATCTCTATGTGTTTCAACCTGTCATGAAACACTGGGTTCTTGGACAGCTTCACACAACTCTAGTTATCGCATAAGATACCAGTAGCATCCAACGGGAGATCAAATAACTCAGACAGTAGCTTCCGTAGCCATACTGCCTCACAACTAGCTAAACAGGCTGCAACATACTCTCCCTCAGCTGTACTCAGTGCTACGCAGGATTGCTTCCTACTAAACCAAGAGATCACACCTGATCCCATACTGAAGCAGCACCCAGATGTGCTCTTCCTATCTGCAACACTACCTGCCAAATCTAGATCAACATAACTTTGCAGGTTAAACTTTTGATTTGCTTCATACTTGATCCCATAATCCACTGTACCCTTCAGTTACCTTAGAACATGCTTTACAACAACCAGGTGAACACTCCTCGGATCTGTCAGGAACTAACTCATTGTGTTCACAGTAAAGAAAATATCTGGTCTCGTGTTCATCAGGTACTTCAAGGACCCAATCATTTGACGATATAAATAGATATCAACTAGCTCAGATGAAGCATCACATAGAAGATTCAGGTTCAATGCCATGGGTGTGGCCATGGCCTTGCAATCCATCATCCCGAATCTCTTCAAAATATTACTGTGTACTTCCCTTGACCAATGAAGATCCCACCTGCATTCTGCCACACCTCCATACCTAGAAAATAATTCATCATTCCCAAATCTTTCATATCGAACTCAACATCAAGCTTCCTCTTAGTATCTGCAATCAATCTGTCATCTCCTGTTACAAATAAGTCATCCATGTACAGAAGTAGAATTACAGGATTTCCTTCCTCAACCTTGTAGTAAAGGTTGGAATCCGCTTTACTCTTGGTAAAGCCCAAACTAGATAGGAAACTGTCCATCCTACCATACCAAGTTCTGGGAGCTTGCTTCAAGCCATACAAGGCTTTCTTCAATCTGCATAGGTACGACTCCCTATCATGTATTTCAAAACTGAGTGGCTGCTCCACATATACTTCCTCTTCAACTACACCATTCAAGAAAGCAGTCTTGACATCCATCTGGTGTATTTTCCATTTCATTGCTGCAGCCAGGGAAAGTACTGTTCTGATGGAAGTATACCTAGCTATAGGTGCAAAATTTTCTTCATAATCTATTCCCTCTTTCTGAGAGAAGCCACGAGCTACAAATCTTGCCTTGTATGTCTCTATACTGCCATCTGCAGCAGGCTCAATTTTGTAGATCCATTTGGAAGTCACAACATACTTGTCTTTAGGTCTTGGGACAACATCCCAAACATCATTCTTCATTATTGATTGCTATTCCTCAACCATGGCATCCTTCCATTCTTTCTTTTCCGTTGCTTCTTCATAACTGGAAGGTTCTTTGTTCATAATGTCACAGAGTAAGGTAACATAGCTGGTATGTGATCTGGTTCTCTTCTTTGCTCTGTGTTCTTCTTCTGGAATGCCAAATCTTTCTGCATCTTGAATGAGCTATCTAGCCCATGCAGGTTTCCTCTTGTGAGAGTTATCCTCACGGGGTGGATCTACAGGTTCTTGCGGATCTTCAAACTCACGAACAACTTCTGGAATTGCTTCAGTCATGGTAGTGTCTTGAAATCTAGTTTACTTAGGTTCTTCATAAACTTCGATAGGTTCCTTCCTTGATTTGATGAATGCTAAGTTTTCATCAAATGTTACATCCCAGCTGACATCAATCTTCTTGAACCCTGGAAAGTATATTCTGTAATCCTTCGAGCTTTCACTGTAACCCACAAAGATACCCTTCTTTCCTGAAGGATCTAGTTTAGTCCTCTTTTCCTTTGGGACATGAGTGTATACTGGACAACCAAATATTCTGAGATGGCTGACTTCAGGTTTCTTACCAAAAAAGACTTCTTCTGGTGTCTTGTTGTCCAATATCTTGTAGGGTGTTCTGTTCTGCACATATACAACTATTCTAGCTGCTTTTGCCCATAGATGCATAGGTAGATCCTAGTCATGCAGCATTGCCCTTGCTTCTTCCATGATTGTTTTGTTCTTTCTTTCTGCAACTCCATTCTGTTGAGGATTATAAGGAACAGTCAACTCCCTCTTAATCCCTGAATCACTACAAAGCTTCTTGAAGTCACCTGAGGTGAATTCTCCACCATTGTCAGATCTGAATGTTTTGATCTTCTTGTCAGTTTAATTCTCCATCAAGGTTTTGAATTCCTTGAACTTATCAAACACCTCATCTTTGTTCTTCAAGAAGTATACCCAAGTCTTCCTGGAGAAGTCATCAATAAATGAGACATAGTAAACATACCCACTTAGAGAACTGGATGACATAGGACCACATACATCTGAGTGGATGATTTCTAGGATATCCTTTGCCTTGCTTTCATTGCTTGGGAAAGCCTTCTTGATGTTCTTACCTTTTTCACATCCTTTGCAAACACCTTCATGTTTGGTCTTGATTTTAGGAAGACCCTCTACAGCCTTGCTTGCAATTGGAAGTTCCCTATAGTGCATATGAGCAAGTCTTCTATGCCAAAGTTCACTTGGCTCCATGGATTCATGCACCATGGCATGTTTAGGTTGTCCCTTCAATTTATACAAAACTCCCTCTTGCTCTCCAATCACCACTGCATCATCTATGGTCTTTCCCTTTGGCCACATTAGGACTTGGCCATCCACAAATGCTACCCTCATACCTTTTGCATCCAATGCAGAGATGGAGAGTAAGTTCTTCTTGAGCCCAGGTACATAAAGGACTTCTTTTATCTTCAAAGATTTTCCAGAAGCTAGGTTGTAGGAGGCTTCACCGCTTCCCTCGATTGGGTATTGATAATCATCCCCAAGTTTCATCTTATGGGGTGATTCATGTTCAGATAGGTTCACAAAAGATTCCTTAAACCTAGTCATGTGTTTGGAAGCCCCACTGTCAATTAATCAATCATTACAACCATGGGAGATAGTACCTGTGAGAGCAGAGATTAGAACATATTCTTCTTCACTTGATGAGTCATCATCACTATCATCACTTTCTGCCCTAGCCTTCTTCTTGGGTGGTTCATCATCTTCAGCAGCATGAGCATGATATCTTTTCCTACTGCCCTTCTTCTTCTTGATGTTTTTGTTCCTTTTGTTCTTGGGACATTCTGAAGAAAAATGACCTTTCTCATTACATGAGAAGCATCTGAGATCTTTCTTATCTTTATGTTGATGATAGTGTGAAGATTTCTTGGTATGAAAGTGCTCTCTCTTTGACCTTCCTTTCTTGGTATGTACTGTGAGAGATTGATCTTCACTTACCATATTTTCTTCTCGGGCCACAAGCCTTGCTTCTTCTTGATAACATTCTTCCCTCAATCTGTTGAAGGAGATCAACTTCTTCCTTGCACAAATTCCTTGAATAAAGGAATCCCATGACCTGGGTAGGCCATTTAGAGTGGTCATGACAACTTCACCATTTTCCACCATTTCATCTACCACTTCCAATTGTTCCTTAATTTGGGAGACCCTAGAAAAATAAGATTGAATGGTTTCTCCATTCTGAAACTTTACCCCTTTCAATTGGTTCCACAGGGTCATCTTCCAATTTATGTTCTTCCCTTCAAATAGCTTGGTCAAAGAGTCAAACATCTCCTTGGGTGTCTTTAGAGAAGACACATGGGGTATGAGATGGTCTTTGATAGAATCAGCAATGATTCTCTTTGCCTTGACCAAGTTCTTCTTATGCAATACTTTAGCCTCTTCATCCTCTGGGATAGGGATGTCTTCTTTTATATATGAGTCTAACTCATTCTCTTCCAGGATTAACCCAATCCTATACTTCCAAGCTTGAAAGTTATTAGCCCCTTCAAGCTTATCCTCAAGCTTGGTGTGGTGAGACATCTTAAAGAGTACTTCAAATGGAAATAGAAAAGATTTAGGTCTTACCACTTGAAATGCTGAAAACTGGATTTGGTCCTGGATTAGGGTTTGTCGAAAAAACCCTAAAAATTCAAAATGTGAATTTCAACTTTCTGAAAGGATAGAAAGGTGCGCCTTGATGAGCTGATCAGCTTGGTGCATTCAAAATTTGAGATCAGCAAAGCTTTACCCTTCAGATTTGCCTTTTTGTCCTCTCGGGTTCATTGGGGAGAGCCCTGAATTAGGGTTTGAGTTTCCCAGAGATCTACCCAGCAAAAAAATCGATCCAAAGCTCTAAACTTTGATTTTTGCAAGGAGCTTCCAGCTATGTCTTCAGACTTCAGAAATTCCTATTTTTGTGGAAACCCTAAGTTTTAGGGCCAAATTTGAAAATGCTCAGAATTGAATTTTGATTGGACAGATAGATTCTCCTTGATGAGTAGAGTCAATCTACTATACTGGTTTTCCAAAAACTGTGTAGAGAAACCCAATAAACAAGAAACTCAAGTTTTTGTCACTGCAAAATGTCTTCTTCTCGGGTTAGCTCTGATACCATGTTAAATTTTGAGCATTAATTCACAATCCTCTAGGATCTTCACTAAGAGAATAACATATACAGTATATCAATGCATAACAATCACAATAAGCATGACAAGCATCACAAGAATCAAAAGCATGAGAGACAAGAGACACAGAGTTTCCGTGGGGAAAACCCTAAGGTGAAAAACCCCACAACTTCCTCAGAGATAGAGAGAGAAATGGCTCAACCAAAGTACAACCAAAATACACGGAGATAGTCTCCTAGTAGCAAATGATCCTCCTCCTCACTATTGCGCCACTTTCTGAGTGAGAGAAGTGTGAGTTTCCAAGTGATCAAAATAGAGATCTCCTGATCTCTATTTATACTTACCTATTTTCCCAGTTACACTATGGGGCCGACTTGTCTAGCTAGGTACATCCACAATATAATATATATTTCAGGTCCAACCCCACACATGGTGGTCTAATAACCCGTCGCCAAGTACACACACTTGTGACACTTGTCAATACACATGATGACACTTCCTTATAGAGGAATAACACATCTCTTATAAGGGTACAATAAATATATATGAAATACATGGATGAAATACATTCCCAAGTTACATATACATCAACAAAGATAAGTTATAATGGTTTAGGAAGTTCAACCATTACAGACGACTGGAGACAGAGAGACAATCGTCAAAGCTAGATAGTTGCAAGTCACAAGTCGATGTTGCATGTCGATGTCATGAAATTTTTTTATGTTGCTGAACTTGTCGAAGTTGCAGATTTTTTTGCAGCCGTATCGAAGTCAGAACTTGTCAAAGTTGTGTCGACGTCGATGACTTTTCACAGTCAATGTTAGCATTTGAAAACAATTCCAACTGTGATATGGATCAGACCTCCTTCCTTAAGAAACAATGGTCCCCATTTTTTTCTCTTGAAGGTGAGGAAAGTTGTCGGCCAGTTCAGTAGCAGAGTACCATTTTCCTTGTGCTGGGATCTGTCCATATTTAGCAACCTGAAACAAGCGAATTGTGTTCGTCCTTGTATGGCATACTTGTCGTCCCACAATGGTTTCATAAGGAAGAGGCTCCTGAACATTTGGATGGATGTCGTCGGGTTCTGTTGTTTGCAAGTCATTCTGTTCCAATAGTCGTGCATGGTATGGTCGAAGTAGATCCATGTTGAATACTGGATGAAGACCCAAGCATGTAGGAATGTCGAGCTGGAAAGCACTTTTCGCCAATATGATGAAGAATACTGTATGGACCATATCTCAAAGGTTTTAGTTTCTTATATGGGCCAGTGAAGCGCTCCTTCTTAAGATGTAACCAGACCTTATCCCCAATTTGGAATGAATGAGGGGTACGATTCTTATTGTGTCGGGCCTTAGCATTCGTGTTTGCTCGTCATAACATGTCTTGTGCTTGTCGCTGGATGTCACAAATCTGTTCTCAAAACTTCAATGATTTGTCAACTTTCCACTGGTTGTGGCTGGTATCATTTGACTATGTCGAGGAGCTGATCAAGTCAATAGGTACTGAGGGTTTTAACCCATAACAGATCTCAAATGGAATCTTTCCCATAGAGCTGTGTTGAGCATGATTGTAGCTGTGTTGTATGTATGGAATACTTTCATCCCATGTTCGTTGATGCTTGTGGTTGTACATGCGAAGTAATTGTACGACCAAGCAATTCACAACTTCCGTCTGTCCGTCGGTATAAGGATGGAAAGATGTCTACAATGAGAGTCTTGTGTCGAGATGCTTCCAAAGAGTCTTCCAAAAGATGCTAAAGAATCTGGCATCTCTGTCGGAAATGATGGTTGTTGGTAAACCAAAGTGTTTCCAAACATGTGCAAAGAAGAGCTGAGCGGTTTGTTGCACTGTCGTCGTCTTCTTGCATGGAATGAGAATGGCCATCTTGGAAAATATGTCAACTAATACTAAGATCGTGTCATGCTTACTTTTCGTAGTAGTATATCCTGTCAAGTATTCCATAGAAATAGATTCCCATGGTCGACTAGGAACTGGAAAAGGTGTGTACAATCCCTATCATCGATTAGGTGGTTTAGCAATGGAACAAACCATGCATGATCGAATGTACTCTTCGATGTTAGTTTTAAGTGTAGGCGAGAAGAAATACTTCTAGAGAATAGTAAGGGTCTTTTCTACTCCAAAGTGTCCTGCAGTATTGCTATAGTGTGCATCACAAATGAGTTGTTTTCGATGCTCACCTGTCGGTACACAAAGTTGTCCAAGCTTGTATAGAAAGGTATCTTTTAGGAAATAGTCAGCGGTCGACAACTTGTCAGTCTGAATTTTTCGACAAATTGGTGAAAATTTGATATTTTCCTAATACAACTGAGGCCAAGTAGTGGTGTCATATCCCTGCATACTCATCGCTGTAAAAAGGAGAGTAATGGGTGGTCAACTTAGACAATCAGTGACGGCATTAGCTTTACCTTTTTGATACGTAATTATCGACTGGAATTGTTGTAGGTAATTAATTGTCATGTCCCAAATTTGTAATTGGGTCACAATGGCCTAATCACATTAGCCATATTCATTAGAGTTTGTAAAATTGATGTTAAGGGTCAAATAATTGCTAAGGAGGAAAATTACTAGTTTCCTAGGTTTGGGGTGGAAGCTTTGGGATTTGGAATAAGGGGATAATAAATGATGTTTAGACATTGGAAGGGTTCAAGTATTTAATAAATAGAGTGAATAAGAAATTCAAGAGAAATCCTAGGTGACAAATGGTTTTGGAGACATATGGAGGATGTGGGACCCACACTAGCTTGATTTTTCATAATACATGGTATATCTCTTTTGCAAATTCGAATTAATGGGAATGTGAACACTATTGGGTGAGTTGGTAAGTCATAACACATGTCATTGAGCATCTTAGGTCGAATTGGGAAGGATTGGTAACCTCCATGGAAGATAAAGAGTCAAAGTGGAAGTTTGTGGACACTTGGGCTAGATTCCCTAGCCCCTATGACACCAATGATGGAGCATCTATGACAACTATGACAAATTGCAGACCTGACCTCTGACATCTGACCACTATGACATGTCAGCCCCAAAAATAGGCTCAATGAAGTCGAATTTGGGATTTGGAGAAGCCAAAGAGACCCAAAATCGAATTTGGGAGAAGATGGAAGGTTGGAACTAGGAGACAAGTGGCAAATGTGGAATATTTCCTAAATGGAAATCTATTGAATCTATTGAGAGGATTTCGACCCTTAGAAGGCTGTTCATAAATTTGAGTGGGTTTGGAGGCATTTGGGAAGCCATTTTCAGTACTTACCTCAGGGGGATTTGAACCCCAAATTACTAGTAAAATTGCATACTTGGTCCAGAATCTTAAGAGAGTTTGCAGAGGTCTTTTGGTGGCCATATGTTATCCCTGAACATCATATTCAATTCCTAATATCATTCATAAACCTTCCTTGAATATTTGAAGGCATTTGGAGTCAATTTGAGACCTAGAGACCAATACTAGTCAAATGGAAATCACTAGTAAAGTTACCTACATTGACCAGAATTGAAAGAGTATTTGCAGAAGTGTTTTAAAGGTACAAAGGCATCCCTGAAACACATATTTATGTTCTAATATCATCCATATACATTCTCAGAAGATTTGGGATCATTTGGGGCAAATTTGGGACCTAGAGATCGAAATTAGTCCAAGGTCGAACCAAGGAAAAAAGTGGAAAATTGCAATTTTAATAAAATTCCTAACAAGGGACATTACAGTGGTATCAGAGCCTCCACCCAGGTTCGAGTCACAGAGCAGGTGGCAACGTCAGCATTGCAGTGTTCGCCCGGGGCTCGTACGGCTCAAAGGGGATACCACCGTATGGGCACACATCCAACCCAGAGTCTGGACTGCGGAACGTGGTGGGATGATAAGATCCTAGTGGACGGCCTTCACTAACACCTCGGGGTTTTGGTGTAACGGTTCGTAACATTTGGTATCAGAGCATGATCTTGGCACCTGATGTGGTATAATATTCATGAGGACAATAATTCAGGTACCACCATTAGATATTGAAACCAAAAGTGCTTTTGTTGAAGAAAAAAAAAAAGTAGGAGAAGAAGAGCAAATTTTTTGAGGAAACTATGACTAGGGATGAAAAGGGAGCCTCATATGATGGTGAGGAGCATATAAAAATTATGAAAACAATATTCGAAGATATGACCAAGCAAATTAAGGAAGGATTCGAATCGTTTTCTATCGAACTTGTGGAAAAAATTATTGATTTTAAGGAAACCAAGGGGCAAAATGCATCAGCTTGCTTGAAGGAGCAAAAGGAAGAGACATCACAAGATCATGAAGAAGATTCTATTGAAAATATGGAAGATCATTTCGAGACACCTTCTAGCTTAGACATGAACCAAAGAGCATCTACTGATGGATGCTTAAACTATGAAGGAGTACCTACTGATGGGTGCTCACACCTCTATGTTGGTGACATAGAGATCACATTTGAAAGTGTTTCTACAAGTACAACTTTCATTAAGCATGATAATGAAGACCTTGTAGCGGTTGAAGAAGAACCAAGATCAACTTCCCCATCACCACTTGAGCTTCATGAAGTTGGTCCAAGCAAAATTGAAGAAGATGAGGAGGTTCATTTGCAAGAGCCTCATTTTCTTGAAGGGTCCTTAAAGATGAATGAAAATAATATCCAAGAGTCCCTCAGCATTCTCCATGACACTCAAGAATTGGTGTCAAATTCTTGTTGGAGAGCTACTTCATTGGAGGAAACATCCTTCCTTGAAGACATGGAGAAGATTCAAAGAGCAATGTGCCACATCAAAGGTAATTTCATGTCTTTGCTTTTTGATAGAAACCATTTGTTTGAACTTAATGAATTGTTACATGATGCATACTTGAAGAATAATGAGGATATTCATAAGCTCACAATTCAAAATGAGCAACTTCTTGAAAAGTTGCAAGATACTTGTTTTTCCTCCTATGTTTCAGATTGTCAAATGGTAGATTGTTTGGAGGATTCTCATGACATGGTGGATCATGAGAAATGTGAAAATTTGAATGTTCTTGATGTGTTTGAAGATGAACTTGAAGAGATCCAAACACTTGATGTGGTGGAAGAGGAATTTGAATTGCCTCTTGATGAAGGTTATGCAATTTTTAAAGAAGAGCATGATTCCTCTACATTGGAACCAAACTATGACAAAGAGTTCACACTTTTGAAGGAGCTGCATGATACTACCCACATGGATCCTTCCCATGATGAAACTACTGAACTTTTTGATCATTTGGGTGAGTTAGTACATTCTCCTACATCCTACAATTCCATGTTTTGCAGTATTAGTCTCAATGAAGTATGGGTGAAAGGGTTCTTTTTGATGGTGCCACATGAGGAGTATGGAACTCCTAGATTTAACCTTTATGATGACATGGTTGGAGCACATTCTTATTCACATTTGCAGCAGCATAATTTGTCACTTTATGATGATTCACATCTACATGGATGCACCTATGATATGGATTTGAGTCACTTGAATACTCATGGTTTTTCTTGCTCAACACTAGGTTCATTTGATGTTAGAGGAACTTCATCCAACACTTGGATGAATAGATTTATGATGGGAGAACATTTTTGTTGGAAGCCACATACTTTGTTACATCTTTATGATTCTCACATTCATGGATGTATGGGTGAGACTTCTTCGAGTCATTTGAAGTCTCCTTGTTTTTTTTGCTCATTATTTGGTTCAGATTCTAGTGGAGATTCTTCATTCACTTCTTGGATGAAAGAATACATGGCTGAATATTTTGATGCATATCACATCCTTTTGGAGCAGCATTATAGGACATGGGATCCTCACCTATGTCATTGGAGCAGATTTGATTGGTCACTTGAAGCTTGTATGCACTTGGAAAATGGTGGTCTACTTGCTTGGCGGTATAAGCACTTTCATGACTCTTTGATGACGCATATCCTAGATGTACATTTTCATTATGTTGTTATGTACTTTGATGATATATATTTGGTACTCATGATGTTTGGAAGAATGCATACAAGAAAATGGGATCCAGGAATCCTCTTATCTAATGGTGTAGGTTGGAGAGCACTCTTAATTGTTGGGGTGCAATACAAGCAATGGGACCCTGGAATAATTTTTGTCTCATTGGTTTCATTTTTTGGGGGGAAGCAAGCAGTATGGGAGATGGATTCCCCACTTAATAAAGTGATTTTAATCAGAGTAGTGCAGCAGCAAGCATGGTGGTTCCTCTCTAAAATATTCATGGAAACTCAAAGACTCAAGGTTTGGCAATTCAATGGCAACTTCAAAGAATTATACAGAAAGCAGGTTCTTCAACACACATGTTTGAAATTGCTTGAGGACAAGCAATATTGGGAAGGGAGGATTTGTCATGTCCCAAATTTGTAATTGGGTCACAATGGCCTAATCACATTAGCCATATTCATTAGAGTTTGTAAAATTGATGTTAAGGGTCAAATAATTGCCAAGGAGGAAAATTACTAGTTTCCTAGGTTTGGGGTGGAAGCTTTGGGATTTGGAATAAGGGGATAATAAATGATGTTTAGACATTGGAAGGGTTCAAGTATTTAATAAATAGAGTGAATAAGAAATTCAAGAGAAATCCTAGGTGACAAATGGTTTTGGAGACATATGGAGGATGTGGGACCCACACTAGCTTGATTTTTCATAATACATGGTATATCTCTTTTGCAAATTCGAATTAATGGGAATGTGAACACTCTTGGGTGAGTTGGTAAGTCATAACACATGTCATTGAGCATCTTAGGTCGAATTGGGAAGGATTGGTAACCTCCATGGAAGATAAAGAGTCAAAGTGGAAGTTTGTGGACACTTGGGCTAGATTCCCTAGCCCCTATGACACCAATGATGGAGCATCTATGACAACTATGACAAATTGCAGACCTGACCTCTGACATCTGACCACTATGACATGTCAGCCCCAAAAATAGGCTCAATGAAGTCGAATTTGGGATTTGGAGAAGCCAAAGAGACCCAAAATCGAATTTGGGAGAAGATGGAAGGTTGGAACTAGGAGACAAGTGGCAAATGTGGAATATTTCCTAAATGGAAATCTATTGAATCTATTGAGAGGATTTCGACCCTTAGAAGGCTAATGTTGGTTATAAAATGTAGAAATGAAGTATGAGAATGGCTTTTGATCATTTGTAGAATTTGCAATTGCATTTGTGAAGAGGGAGAGCTAGTGGATGACTAGTTTCTTGCCTTAGCCAATTTCGAGGGTGAAAGATTCCCATCCAAGTTGGCAATTGGAAAGGCCATTCAGACCTTTCATTTGGAGATTTAATGGAGTGTTTATTTGCAGGTGTAAGCTATAGGGCAGCTCATGGTTTCTTCTATTGCAGCTCGCTCCTTCAACCATTTCCAGTTTTGATGGCATATTCTTGATCCTTGCGGGAGGGCGTTTTTGGTGAGCTATTGTACTCTTTGGGGGAGATTCTAATGCCCCATTTATTTTGTAATATGAATTAAATACTCTGTTCTTCATCTCCAGAAAGTTTCAGGTCGAAATTCCAAGTAGAAATGTATAAATCTCATTTTTAATGGAAGAACAATGCCATTTCCCTACTACCTTGTTGTGAACCAATGTATTGATAATGATTTCGAATGAATGGATGATTATATGATATATTTGTGATCAATATACTTCCATGGATGTATTCTACAAGTTTCATGTACTGTACTTGAGCATTTGAAGCATTTTTACTCAGTTTAGTTGTATTGGGAGGTGAAATAGTGCCATTTCCCCAAGGGTCGAATTGGGGATTTTTGCAGTTGAATGGGAGAGGGTGAGAACAGTTGTACTAAACCATTAATGGTGCATATGAGACATTAATAACATACTTAACACATTACATACCTCTGTTCATAAATTTGAGTGGGTTTGGAGGCATTTGGGAAGCCATTTTCAGTACTTACCTCAGGGGGATTTGAACCCCAAATTACTAGTAAAATTGCATACTTGGTCCAGAATCTTAAGAGAGTTTGCAGAGGTCTTTTGGTGGCCATATGTTATCCCTGAACATCATATTCAATTCCTAATATCATTCATAAACATTCCTTGAATATTTGAAGGCATTTGGAGTCAATTTGAGACCTAGAGACCAATACTAGTCAAATGGAAATCACTAGTAAAGTTACCTACATTGACCAGAATTGAAAGAGTATTTGCAGAAGTGTTTTAAAGGTACAAAGGCATCCCTGAAACACATATTTATGTTCTAATATCATCCATATACATTCTCAGAAGATTTGGGATCATTTGGGGCAAATTTGGGACCTAGAGATCGAAATTAGTCCAAGGTCGAACCAAGGAAAAAAGTGGAAAATTGCAATTTTAATAAAATTCCTAACAAGGGACATTACATTAATCTACTTGATTTGTCGAGTTGTTTATAGTTTCGACAGGTTCAGAGTGAACTGAAGAGGCTTATGGTCAGTGAGGATGACTGTTTCCTTGCCAAGGATGTAATGCCTCCATTGCTTGAGATCTTGCACAATGGCATAAGGTTATTTTTTGTATGTCGAATATCTTCTAACAGTGTCGTTAAAATTTTTGGAATGAAAAGCGACTGGGTGACCAGACTGAGTGATCATTGTTCCCAAGGCATAGTCCAATGCGTTTGTCTCAATCTCAAAGGGATGATGCAAATCAGGTAACACAAGTACTGGTGCAGTGCAGAGCTTGTGTTTGAGCTATTCAAAAGCTTCTTGTTGTGTCGGTGTCCATTTGAAGACAATTTTCCCAGTTCCTTTCGTCAACTGATTCAAGGGCCAGGCTATGTGACTGAAGCTGAATATGATTCGTCGATAGAAATTTTCCAAACCAAGAAAAATTCTTGGTTCTTGAATTCTTTGTGGAATGGCCCAATTTTTGAGAATTTGTACTTTGTCTAGGTCGACGTAAATGCCTACAAAGTCAATTACAAACCCCAAATATTTTATGTTGTTCATCGCAAAGGAACATTTGTCCATGTTCAAGTAGAGTCGATGTTGTTGGAGAGTGTCGAGGACTTGCTGAAGCTGTTCGACATGTTCTTCCCATGATCAGCTGAAAATCAATGTGTCGTCAAGATAGATAATGACCCATTTTCTAATGAAAGGTCGAAGAATGTTATCCATATATTGCATGAACGTCACAGGTGCATTGGTTAAGCTAAAAGGCATGACTAGCCATTCAAACAATCCTTCCTTGGTCTTGAAAGCAGTTTTCCATACATATGAGGGCTCGATTGGAATCTGATGATATCCCGACTTGAGGTCGAGCTTAGTAAAGAATTTAGCACCTTTCACACAGTTGATGAGCTTGTCTAACCATGACAGAGGGTACCGATTCTTCACCAAAATTTTGTTGAGTTCCTTGTAGTCGATGCACTTGCACCAAGTCCCGTCTTTCATTGGTACGAGGACGATTGGACTTCCACAAGGGGAGGAGTTGGGTCAAATATGACCTTTGTCGATCAAATCTTGGATTTGTCTGCAAATCACTTCATTTTCAAGAATGGATCTTCTATAGACAGATGTGTTAGGAAAAGAAGAACCAGGAGCAAGTTCAATAGATTTTTTTACCTGGCAATGTAGAGGTACTCCGTCTGGAACTTGGAATAGGTTCTAGTACTCATCAAGAATATTGTCGATCTATTGCTTCTGTTGGGAGCTGCACTGGTCAGTGACTCGACTCGTTGTTTCAGTCTTCCTAGAATATTGCATCTGTATCATAATCAATGCGAACTTTTGAGCATGATTGATGAACTTCTTTGTATGTTTAGCAGATATCATTGCAACCATTGGTGTAGGTCATCATTTTGGTATGTTCTACCGTTGATTATGAATTCTGAAAATCACCTTCTGCGGTCGTGACTGGTAACTTCCATGGCGATCCCATAGGTAAGGTTCCCCAAACAGGGCGTTGTTTATGGAGAGAGGTGCTACGTCGCAAAGTACTTCATCTTCAAAATGATTTATGAAGTAGGAGAGATTGCATTGTTGAGTGATCCTTAGCTCTTGTCCATCCTTCATCCAACTGATTTTGTAAAGCTGAGGATGCAGAGTGGTAACAAGACCTACTTGATTCACAAGTTCTTCAGAAACAAAGTTCTTCAGAAACAAATCTCTTCTGGCTCCCATTGTCCACAATAAGATGGAATGGATTGTTTTGAACCCATATCTGTGTATGGAACAGGAGCTCTCATTCCTCTTCGTCGACGATAGTCGAGGTTGCTGGAGTTGTCGATGTTGATGTCAAAAGGGTCGTTGCTTCTGGTTCAGATTCTACCACAGTCTTGTCAAATGCGTAAAACGTCAACACTTTTTCCAGAAAGGTCTTCCGAGATTTGCATTCAGACATATCATGCCAAGATGAGTGGTGGTAATTGCACCATTTCCCGGGAGGTTTCTTGCTACGTTCCTTTTTGTGAAAAGGATTTTTGTCATGATATGAATTTGGTAGAGGTGGCTGAGAATATTTCAACTTGTCGAAGTCGGCTAGTGCCTTCTTGTCGGGTGGTCTTCCTGATGTCGTATTTGTCGCGAAGCGTGCTTTTCCCTTCTACTTGGTTTCAATTTTGCTAGCATAGTGGAATGCATCTGCAAGCGTATTGATAGTCAGAAACTCCCTATCCTGCTGAATGTACTGGGATAATCCACTGACACACTTCAGAACAAGCATTTTTTCTTCTTATTGAATGCCAAGTCTAGCCATGAGTCGATAGAACTCATCGGTGTAACTCTATAAGGACTAGTCTTTCCATTTCCTTAGCTGCTACCACTTATTATACTGCTTCTTAAGGTACTTGGGTAGGTAAAACTCCTTTCGAATGTATTCAACAAATTTCTCTCATGTGTCGATGGGGTCTCCGCTTTTCTCCATATTTTTTGAAAGGTTCTCCCACTAGCAGTGAACAGATATTGACATCTCTAAGGATGAAATGGTGATATTGTCGGCTCCTGAGGCTTGATTCACAGAGTAATAGGATTCCAATTGTTGTACCCAATTAGCGATGGATTCCGCGTCAATATTTCCTTCTAGATTCGGTATTTCCAAATTCATTTACACTTTGAAGGGGATGATTTTGTTGGAGTTAGCTCTCTTGAGAAATTCTCCTGAAGTCGAAGCAAATCACGTGAGAATCTAATTGAACTAGGTGAACATCTCAGTTCGTTATCGAGCTAGCACTTTCTCTATGGGTTGTTGTGTCTCATCTATTGCATGTATCGTTTGTTTCTTCTTCCATATCTGGAGGTAGTATCTACTTGAATTACTGAGTTTGCGAGCATGTTTGAACCAGCATAAGTCAAGTAACTTCAATGGAAGTGTGTATGCAAAACGTAAATTCTAAATCAAGACAACTTCTATGATACCAATGATTCACTCGAGCCCAGGAAGCATGAGGGGGACAAAAGTTTGACTGAATGAGTCATCTCTATTATGGCGGAAGCATAAGAAAGAGAATAAGCAAAGCAGGATTACACTACTCAGATAAACACAATGTTCGGATATCCATCATCTATTTCGGGATACATATCTATTTCAGGATCATCTATTTCGGGATACATATCTACTTCAGGATCTTGCATGATCTATTTCAGGATATGCAGTCCAGTCACCAGTTTGATGCCTCCAGCACCTTATCCACCTTCTTCTAGCACCCGGGAGCCACTTTCCACAGAGTTTTAGCCCTCCTAAGCTGAAAGGCGCCCTCTTCTCACCTACTGACAGAGAAGGGCGCACTTGTTCACCTACCACTGCAGATTCACTCCAGTTACATTCAGTTAGCTCCGATTCTGATTGATTTCACTCCGATTTCACTCCTGACTGACTGTTTCACCTCCGATTGACCTCCAGTTCGATTAGGTGACTTGCTCTGACTCCAGTTAGCCTCCCATGCGCCCCCACTGAGCCTCCAGATCCTATATCAGTGCTACACACTTCAGTTACATTTATTATGATCAGTTAGACTCAGCTTGACACCTGGATGACTGGTTGTTGTGATTGATGAGCAACACCGATGATTGATGAGGACTCCTAGATTGAGTCAAGCTACTCCATTCAGTGATTCGAATGACCTCCTTAGGCAATTCGAATTGCTCTGTTGATTGTAACAGTTTGTATTGTAATTCATTCACCCTTTCTGGGATAGAGAGCACTGCTGCATGTTTTGCATAGTTTTGCACCATTTCTTCTATGTTCATCTGTTGTGACTGATTTATTTGTTCATTAGATCTGCTGTGACTAACTTTACATGGTATCAGAGCCATTGCAGGGACAAGATCTCTTTTCTACAGGTGTTTATACAAGAAGATTTGACTGAATTGCTAAAAATTGCAAAAAGTTTGGCATGAGATATCTCAAGGGCATTCGCTCCTGTGCATGCAAAGCTTGAAAAATACTCCAATACCACTCCAGAAGCTTGAGTTACCACATAATTCCTGGATCTGATACATTGGACCTATTCAACATTGCTTGAAATCCAATCCCAGGTGTGATGCAACTCTCAAAGGGTGGATTGTTCGACCTTATTGTGATTGTTCTTATGTGATTTGCAGGTTAATTATCTCCTCCAAGTGCACTCGCTACATTCTGCATGCAAGCTTCCCTACAGCATCTCCATTCGCTATAGTCTGCATGCAAGCTTCTTCTTCATCATTTGACTCGCTCCTAGCAATGGAATACTCTTCTTCAAAGCCTATCCTCACCCCATTCAATTATTTTGATTGGAAAGATGATATGGAGATCATATTACGTTCAAAAGGATACTACCGAGTCACTCTTGGTCTTGAATTGGAGCCAAACAATGTGGCAGAAAGAACCAAACACTACAATAAGCTTGATGAAGCTTACGGTCTTCTTTGTCTCTCCATCTCCAAGGATCTTCACTTCCATCTCAGCGGATTGAAGACTCCAAAAGCCATATGGGAGCAACTTGAGACACTATTCGGCAAGCAGGATGAGCTTAGGGCTTTTCAATTAGAGAATGAATTGATTGGCCTTAATCCTGAGAATTTCGAGAGCATCAATGAATTCTTCACAAAATTCAAGAACTTGAACTTGCAATTGAAGAACAGTGGTGTTATCAAAGAGGATAAACAGTTGATCCTCTCCATTCTAAGCAAGCTTGGGAAAGATTATTCGGTATTTGTCTCCACTTTCAATTCCGGTCGGCTAACTACCCCGAATTGGAAGATGCCTACCTTGAATGCCTTCATTGAGTCCGTTACGAAAGAGCATGACAAGTTGATTCAAATGGGGTCCATAAGCTCCAAAGATTCAGCCCTATTTGTTCAAGGACCCAAGATTTCGAATGGTAAAGGAAAGCTAAAGAAGGAGAAGCCCAAATTCGAGCCTCACAAGCAAAAAGACAAAGGCAAGCAAACGGATGCACCATCCAGTTCGAAATCCAAGCAAAAGGGCAAAGAAGGTAACCAAAAATCTAAATGTACTTATTGTAACCGTGGCTTTCATCCCGAAAGTTCATGTATGAAGAAGACTATAGATCAAATGGCCCTCCTTTTGGAAAAGAACAACATAACCCTTCCTGACGGTGCAAGGAAGAAGGATCGGAATGACGATCATGAAAGAGGACAAGCACTCATGGCAACGGTTTCGAAGCCCACTCTCTTGATAGATTCGGGTGCATCAAATCATATGGCTGCAAATATTGATTCTTTTTCCTCATTCGATCCAAACAGCTCCATCCCCATCCATTTGGGAGATGACTCAAAAATTTCTTCAAAGGGCAAAGGTACGATTCATGTAGATCATGGATGCTTTCAGAATGTTCTCTATGTGCCTTCTTTAGCTTCGAATCTCCTTTCTGTGTATCAAATGACACATACTGGTGATCCAAAGAAAGTCACATTCAGCCCTAATACAGTTGAAATTTCTGATATCAAAAGTGGAAGACTAGTTGCGGTTGGAAAGGCAAACCACACTGCTAAATGTTATGAGTTTTCGCACTTTATTCCGCTTGCAAAGCCCACTGCTCTTCGCACACATGGTAATGAGGTTAGTAGGCTTTGGCATGAAAGATTTGGACATCTAAATTATAAGTATTTGCTGCTGCTATCAAATAAATCCATGGTTGATGGGCTTCCACAACTCCGTTCCTCGAAGGGAATATGCTCCGGTTGCATTATTGGGAAGCACCCCGAGCACAGATTCGACCGCGGCAAGGCTAGCAGAGCCTCTACTATTTTGGGATTGATCCATTCTGATATCAGCGGTCCGCTGCCCCATATGTCATTAAATGGTTCAAGGTATGTTTTGACATTTATTGATGATTATTCTCGCTTTACATGGGTATTCTTTCTCAAAAACAAGTCAGAAGTGCTTGGAAAATTCAAGGATTTTAAGGCTTCTGTTGAGACCACCACTGAGAGCAAGATCAAAGCTCTTAGATCTGATAATGGTGGGGAATATATCAAGTCCGAGTTGCTGCAACTTTGTGCCCAAAGCGGAATCAAGATCCAACATACAGTTCCCTACACACCCCAGCAGAACGGTGTAGCGGAAAGGAAAAACCGGTCACTGAAAGAGATGGCTACATGCATGATTGAATCAAAAGGTTTGGCTGCAAATCTTTGGGCTGAAGAAATCAATGTTGCTGCATATATACAGAACCGTGTTCCACATTCATCCGTGAAAGGTATGACTCCTTTCGAAGCATTCTTTGGTCACAAACCGGATGTGTCAAATTTGAGAGTTTTTGGCTCTACTGCATGGGCTAGAATTCCTTCTGAGAAGAGACGAGCTTTGGATCCACAAAGTATCGAGTGCATATTGATAGGATATGGGGAAGAATCAAAAGCATATAAACTCATGGATATCAGATCTAAAAAGATATTCATAGAGCGCAGTGTGCAGTTTGAAGAACCGCTTCAAGAATTGCAACTAGTTGAGGAGAAAACTGCCGATTCACCGCCTTCACCAGAAGAAGATTCGAGCAGCGATAATGAAGGTATGAGTTCTGATATTTCTGATATTGTAGCAGCATATGATGATCATGACATATCAGGTTCGGAATCCGACCATTCAGATCCCCCTCAGTTACCAAAGTGGGCCCAAAATACTCTACAATCTGCTGGTTCGAATCTTGGAAATCCTGCTGATCCGAGACGAACAAGAGGCGACTTTCAAAGGGCAGGTATGGCTCTTTCTATTGCTGATCCATTTCTTCCTGAGATTTGTTATTTGATGGCTGGTTCAGATCCCCAATCATATTATTCAGCCCATCGAGATCCGAGATGGAAAGATGCCATGGATGAAGAGTACAGTTCTCTTCAAAAGAACAATACATGGGAGCTAGTTTCTCTTCCACCTGGAAGAAAATTAGTGAAGTGTAAATGGGTCTACCGTACTAAAGTTGCTGCTGATGGCACTATCAGCAAATATAAAGCAAGGTTGGTGGCAAAAGGTTTTTCCCAAGTCCAAGGAGTGGACTACACAGAGACCTTTGCACCGGTTGCAAAGATGGATTCCATCCGCCTTGTTTTAGCTATTGCCGCATCCAAGCACTGGGAGGTGCATCACATGGATGTGAAGAGTGCATTTTTACATGGAGACCTTGCTGAAGAGGTCTATATGCAGCAGCCAGAGGGTTATACATCAGATCCATCATTGGTTTGTAGATTGAAGAAGTCTTTGTACGGGTTAAAACAGGCCCCAAGAGCTTGGTATGCAAAGATGGACTCCTTCCTTCTTTCTCAGAATTTCCAAAGATGCAAATCTGATCCGAATGTCTATCTTCAGCGAGTTAAAGGTAATTTGTTGGTTATTGTACTTTATGTTGATGATCTGCTTATTACTGGTAGCACACTTACTTCAATAAACAAGCTAAAAACTGCCTTAAATCTAGCTTTTGACATGAACGATTTGGGCTTGCTGAGTCACTTTTTGGGCTTGGAGATAGCTCAAAATTTCGATGGGATCACTATATCTCAGCAAAAATATGCTTCCGACCTGTTATTGAAGTTTAATATGGCTGAATGTAAGGCATCCCCGTTCCCATTCCTCTCAGGAATCAGTCTTGAGGAGGGAGATTCCACACCGCTTGCAGATTGCAGTATGTATCGACAGTTGATTGGTTCACTACTTTATTTGACACATTCACGGCCTGATATCTCATATGCCGTGAGTGCCGTGTCAAGATATATGCAGCAGCCACATGAGCTTCATTGGCGAGCAGCCAAGCGGATCTTGCAGTATGTGCAAGGTACGAGACAGTTTGGCATACATTATGCTGCAGATTCTGAGCTAGATTTCATTGGTTTTACTGATTCAGATTGGGCAGGTGATAGCATTGATCGGAAGTCCACTTCCGGTTATGTTTTCATGATTGGTAATGGTGCTATTTGCTGGTCCAGCAAAAAGCAAGCAGCCATTGCACTTTCTTCAGCAGAGGCAGAGTATCGAGGGGCAGTCAATGCCTGCATTCAGGCAGTTTGGTTGCAGGGTATTCTTTCCGAGTTTGGTTTTGGTGGCACTACTTCGACTGTCCTATTTTGTGACAATCAAAGTGCTATCAAGATCTCCACAGATCCAGTTCAGCGGCAGAGGACCAAGCACATTGAGATTCATATGCATTACATTCGACAGTTGGTGCATGATCGCACCATCATTCTGCAATATTGCCCTACCGATGAGCAAATTGCAGACATCTTCACCAAGAGCTTCACTGAGAAGAAGTTCTCTTACCTCCGTTCACTGTTGGGGGTGAGTTCCATCATGGTGGAGACAGATTGATTCATTATTATGCTTTAGACTTGAGGGGGGGCTTTCTTCCCACTGGGTTTTCCCTCTTTCCTCACTTAGTTTATTTTTCAGCATTTTTTTTGGATTATTGTATTGGGGTGACCTTTGGTCTTAGTTACCAGGGCCCCACATTATTTTAGTTGGCACATCATAGTCTAGCTTGAGGGGGGGTGTTCGGATATCCATCATCTATTTCGGGATACATATCTATTTCAGGATCATCTATTTCGGGATACATATCTACTTCAGGATCTTGCATGATCTATTTCAGGATATGCAGTCCAGTCACCAGTTTGATGCCTCCAGCACCTTATCCACCTTCTTCTAGCACCCGGGAGCCACTTTCCATAGAGTTTTAGCCCTCCTAAGCTGAAAGGCGCCCTCTTCTCACCTACTGACAGAGAAGGGCGCACTTGTTCACCTACCACTGCAGATTCACTCCAGTTACATTCAGTTAGCTCCGATTCTGATTGATTTCACTCCGATTTCACTCCTGACTGACTGTTTCACCTCCGATTGACCTCCAGTTCGATTAGGTGACTTGCTCTGACTCCAGTTAGCCTCCCATGCGCCCCCACTGAGCCTCCAGATCCTATATCAGTGCTACACACTTCAGTTACATTTATTATGATCAGTTAGACTCAGCTTGACACCTGGATGACTGGTTGTTGTGATTGATGAGCAACACCGATGATTGATGAGGACTCCTAGATTGAGTCAAGCTACTCCATTCAGTGATTCGAATGACCTCCTTAGGCAATTCGAATTGCTCTGTTGATTGTAACAGTTTGTATTGTAATTCATTCACCCTTTCTGGGATAGAGAGCACTGCTGCATGTTTTGCACAGTTTTGCACCATTTCTTCTATGTTCATCTGTTGTGACTGATTTATTTGTTCATTAGATCTGCTGTGACTAACTTTACACACAAATACACACAGACAATATGCAGGAATGCAAACTAATTTCTCTATTACTGGATGTAAAGATCGTGACTATATGTTAAAATATTTTACATGCTTATATATAGAGTGCTGAGATGCTTGGGTTCCTTCCCATTATGTTCAGTTACAAGAGAAGTTAGAATGGTTTCGGAAGTTCAACCGTTACAGTCGTCTAGAAGACAGAGAGAATCTGTCGAAGCTCGACAGTCACAAGTCGCAAGTTGATGCTGCATGTTGATGTCGCGAAACTGTTTGAGGTCACTGAACTTGTCAAATTTGTGGAGTTTGTCGCAGTTGTGTCGAAGTTGTGTCAACGTCGATGACTTGTCGCATTCAATGTTAGCATTCGAAAACAATTCCAACTGCGATATGGATTAGCAGAGGTATTAATATCTATCATAGTCTTCCTTCCATCCATAGCTTCTGATCTTTCCCACCCATAGTCAAACTAGATCCCTGAACCATTGTTTTTAATTAATTCTTTGAGGAATCAAGTTTTTGTATCACTAATCCTGGTTGGTACATTACAGTGTTATCATAGCTCTTTCCTCTACTCCTATGGAAATAAGACTCTTGACTCGATGAATTTGCAGCCATTTCCATGTTCAGTGAAGAAGAGTCTTACTTTGATGATGATTTTTATAAGCAATATGATGATGACTATGATGAGCAGTATGAAGAGTATTGTAGACAGTATGAGGAAGAAATTGTCCAAGAGGTACCTTCTACAAGTATCTCCCATCATATCATACATGGAAGGAGAAATTATGGTTATTCTCATAGCCATATTTATGGAAAAGTTACATGTTCCATAGTCAAAGATCAACCTACTTGTGAAAAGAACAGAAAAATATCTGAAGCTTCGTTTGATGCAAGTGCTTCATACTTGATGAGAATTTTTGAATCTACCTCAAAAAGAGTTTGCAAAGATCTTGATCCTAAGGGAACTAAAGAGATAAAGCAAGGTACAAATAAGCCATATGAAGAAGATGGAGATACAATCCTTACTGAGGAGGGTTGTAATCCTGAAGAAGCCACCACTGATTCTACTAAGGATCATCTAGTTCTTGATCACAAATTCACTATTGAATGATGCCAAGAAGAGGCATCTACTATTGGTTTTTCAACTTGTAAAGAGGCATATACTGATGGATGCTATGAAGAGGTATCTACTGATGGGTGCCTAATTTTTGAGGAGACATCTACTGATGGATGTCCATTCCTCTTTGTGGGTGACATAGAGATACCACTTGAGAAGGATACTGCAAGTACAAAACCCACTAAAGTTTAAGAAGATGAAATCCTTGCAGTTAATGAATAGATCCAAGTATCAACCTCACTTTCACCACAAGAGCTTCATGAGTTTGATCGACTAATTGATGACGAGGAGGTTCTCTCTCAACCTTCTCGTTTTGAGAGGCCACTCAAGATGAGCGAAAGAAAGATAAAGGAGGCCTTACACATTTCCTATGACACACATGATTTAGTGTCATAGTCTTGTTAGAGAGATGCTTTATTGGAAGATTCATCTTTCCTTGAAAACATAGAGAAGATCCAGAAAGCAATGAATAATATCCAAGGTAATTTTTCACATATTCTTTCTGACAGAGATGATTTGTATGAGCTTGTTCGCATGTTGTAGGGAGCATCCTTGAAGGATGATAAGCAGGTTTGCAAGATCAATGATGAGTTAATAGCCACCCAAGATTCTTTGAGAAGCACTCAAAGTTCCCTCCAAGAATCCAAGATAGAGATAGAGAAACTTCACCAAAAGTTGAAAATATCACTTGTTCCAGTCAACCAGTCTCTTATGGTTGGTTGTACTCAAAATTTCATGGAGGAACCTCATGAGATGGTGGTTCATGAGGTGAAGGATGACATGCATGTGCTTGAGAAGTTTTGGGATGTATATGGTGAGTTCCAAGCACATAATCTCTACCAGAGCAAAATTGAGATTCTTCATGGAGCGAATCATTCCTCCATTAAGGAGTCAGAAGAGTTCTTATGTGATGGACCAGCCTTTGATGGAGTTGATGGATCCATTAACTTGATATATGAGGGTTGCAGTAAGGATATTTTTTTCCATGATATTACCCCTATGAAGCCTTCACATGATGAAAATTTCACACTCTATGATCATATGGGTGAGTTGGTTCATTCTCCTACATCCTACACTTCCACATTTTGCAGCATTCATCCTAATGAAGTATGGGTGAAAGGTTTATTTTTTATGGTTCCACATGAGGAGTATGAAACTCCTATCCATCCTTTTGATGATGACATAGCTAGAGAACCTTCTTTTTTACATTTGCAGAAGAAACCTTTTTTACCTTATGATGATCCACATCTTCATGGATGCACATATGGTACTCCCTTGAGTCCCTTGAAGGCTCATTGTTCCCTTTGTTCCTTACTTGATGGGAGAGTTCCTTGATCCATTGTTTGGGTGAAAGGATACATGGAAGAATTACTTGACACCTTCCACGCATCCTTTGGGAAGCCTCCATTGCTCTCATTTGATGACTCTCACATTCATGGATGTATTGATGAGACTTCTTTGAGCCACTTGAAGTCTCCTCGCTTTATTTCATCCTTACTTGGTTCAAATTTTGGTGGAGGTTCTTCATTCACTTCTTGGATGAAAGAACAAATGGCTGATTATTTTGAAGCATCTTACATTTTTTTGGAGCAGCATTATAGAGCATGGGATCCTCACCTATGTCATTGGAGCATATCTGGTTGGTCACTTGATGCTTGTGTTCAATTGGAAAATGGTGGTCTACTTGCTTGGATGGAAAAGCACTTTCATGATCCTTTGATGAGGCACCTTCTTGATGTACATTTGTATGATGTTTATATGTACTTTCATGATCTATATTTTGTACTTATGATGTTTGGGAGGATGCGCATTAGAGAGTGGGATCCTGGCATCCCCCACCTTGAGGTAAAATTCTGTGTTACTTTGCTCATTAATGGAATGCGCCAGTTATGGGATCCTGGAATTCCACACTTTGTTGAAATAGTTTGGAGGATATTGTACACCTCCTACTTTGAGGTATTGTTTTGGGAGACCTCGTGCATGATAGGAATGCACAAGAATTGGGACATGGGAATACCACATTCTTATTTATATGTGTTCACACTATGTATTGTTGGGGTGCGCAAGTGTTGGGACCCTGGCATCCGATACTTGCTACATTGGTTCTTGATGATATTGTGCACTAGGAGGGTGCGCAAACAGTGGAACCCATGCATTTTTTATCATGTGCATCTCATTGGGAGCACATTTTGGTTGGTTAGTTTGAGCAAGAAATCCTGTTCTCTTCCCCATGGGTTCATCTTTGCAATAGATGGTGATGGTTTCCTACATGGGAAACATATTTTTGGATGGAATTGTGTTTTTATTGCAGGGTGTTATGACGAATTTCGTGTGATTCTTATGCACTGCATAGGAGAACATATATTGCACCTTATATTCTTGAGGATCAATTGCGATCCTGGTATCATTTTTTATTGCTCTCCACACTAAGTGCATGGTTGGATGGTAATAGAAAAATCTATTGGGTGAGTTCATGAGCAGTTTGTAATTTGAGTGGTGTAGCAAAAGCATGGTGACTCATGATGCTTAGTTGGGTTGGATTTGATTAATGCTTAAGGACAAGCAATCTTGGGAGGGGAGGACTGTCATGTCCCCCCATTGATGATTAGTGGAAGGAGTTCCTATCCCAACCAATCCTTTGGGTTGAGCATAATATTTCATGCACTCGGGGGTTAATTATGAAGTTAAGGGATTAATTAGTTGGGAAGTTTAATTTTATTTTTACCCTAATTTTGAAATGCACTTGGTAGAAGTAATTTTTATTAATTAGATATTTTTATTTTGGAATAAAGTGGATAATGCTCCACAAGTGTGTCTTAGAGGATAAGGTTGACTAAGAGATAACTTGCAAGATAATAAAATATAAATCAGTCAAATTAAGGAATGTAGGAAAATGAGAAGAAATCAGAATAAAGCGGCAAAGCTCAAGAAAAGCATAACAAAAGTAGAAAAGAAGGACGCAAGTAGAAAAGCAGGACAAAAGCAGAAAAGCAAGACAAAAGCACAAAATCAGGACAAATAAAAAAAGAAGGACAAAAGAAGAAAAGCGAGACAAATGCAGAAAAGAGGCAAAAAACAGAAAAGCAAGAAAAATCAGGACAAAGTAGAAAAGCAAGGTAAGGCATTAAAGCATGGAAAAAGCAGGACAAAGCATAAAAGTAGGGTAAGGTAGAAAAGTAGGAAAAAGCAGGATAGAAAAGAAAAAGAAGGATAAAGAAAAACAAAAGTAAAAAACAAAAAACAAAAGCAAAATCAAAAGCAAAATAAAAATAAAAAAGCAAAGCAAAGCAGAAAGCAAGGAAAAAGCTAAAGCAGAAAGAAAATCAAAGCAGAAAGCAAGGAAAAGATAAAGCAAAAAGAAAAGCAACCTTATCCACTCCATGAGGGTGCCTTAGCCTTTCTTACTTGCCCAAAAGCTCATCTCAATCTATAAAAGAATGATTACAACTCCATTTCACATCTTTTTATCATTTGTGATTTGAATTGAGTGCAATTTTGCCTCATTGACCTGGGGGATGTGCCCCTAGTCCTAGATGGGAGATGTGCCCCATTATTATACTAAAAGGATGATGACATCTAATCTTAATCATTGATTCTATTTTAGGTCCTGAAGTCTGATCCATTGGTTGGTGTTCTCGTTGTGTTGTTCAACTCCTTCATTCAGTAGGAACAATGTTGGAGGGCCGAAATGGAGGTTCTGTTTTATACCTTTCTGATGATTTATGGACATTTATACCTATTCCATTGCGTCTGTATCATCACTTCCAATAGTAAACAAATTTTTTCTCATGAAAAAAGGTGTCCGGATGAACAAGTTATGTCCATTTTACTAGATCCACGGGTTCGAGCCGTGAAGAACGCGCCCTACTTCCTGTGAAAGGATGATGGAATTCAATCATTAGAGGATGATGGAATTAATCCATTTTCATTGATTTGTATTTCGGGTCCTTTAGTTGATCCAATTCTAGGTCGAATTTCAGAAAATCATCATGAGGTTTATGGTTCGAATCTCCAGGCTTATTGTTGATTTCTAGTGATAGTATGTGGTATTGAAGAGGAGAGGAGTTTTTGTAATATTTTGAGAAGCCTATTGGATCATATATGATGTAATTATAGTAATTATAAATCTATTATATCATTAATACCATTTAATATTGCAGAAGTATGATATATTCAGTGTTTTCTCCACCCCCTCTAGAATAGCCTATAATTTGACTAATTTTCAAAATGCATGTGATAGATGAATGAGAATAGATCCAAATGAGTTGATTTATTTTCCTAGTGTTAATTAAGATTTTAAATTACCCAATCCAAGTTTGATATTATAAATTAGTGATCCTTCCTTGACTGTTTGGGAGCTCCTGAAATTAACTAGTTGTGCAATCCTGGAATGCCAATTTGCTTGTATTTTTTTGGATATTTCTCAGAACTTCCTTAAATTTTATGTAGCGAAATATGAATTTATATTGACTAATAATTCATATTTATTAGCCTCCCTGATTCAGAAACATTCATCAATAGCTTCCAGTCAAAGTATAGAGCAATACTAGTCTGCATATGCTAGGGTGCCCATGAGCATTACAGTAGATTTCAGCGTTGTTGATTTTGCCCCATCAATGGTCCTGGAACTTTGTGCAGACGTATTAAAATATATCATATTCTTCCTTCCATCCATTGCTTCTGATCATTCCCACCCACAGTCAAACCAGATCCCTGAACCATTGTTTTTTAATTAATTCTTTGAGGAAGCAAGTTTTTGTATCACTAATACTGGTTCGTACATTAGAGGTTCATTACATTAGTTTTGATGTAGGATTTGGTCCATTATTGGTAATTTTAATTAGTATTGTTATATTATTTATGTCATCTTGAGTCAGTTAGTTTGGATTGTACCCCTTAGTCTCCTATATATAGGAAGCAAACCTTTCATTTGGAGTATCTTATCTTGTCATGTCTTGTCTTATGTACTTAGTTCATTGTATAAGGATGTTTTTCCCTCGAAGAGGCTTTTTATTTAGTTATTTTCTTCAATCAAGTCATGGAGTACTCTTTTTGATCTATTTATGCTTTTTTCATACTCTTTTTGAAAATTTGTTGTATAACATTTGGTATCATAACCCTTTCCTCGGGACTGGTTTCTTCAAAACGAGTCATATTGTACTTTTATCTATAAAAGAATTCTACAAGGCTTCAGAAAGAGAGACTTAAAAATCCTATAAAAAAAGGCCTAACTAACTGTGGTGCAAGTTCCAAATCCTGAAAGATTACAACTTCAGAGATATTCTCTCTAGAAGCTAGGGTTTCTAACTAGTAAAAAAACTAGCCTAAAACAGGTGTTATGAGAAAAAATGCCATATCTAGGGCATGAAAGATCCAAATTTAGTGAGACCTATTTCATATGAAATAATACATACCATAGTATATGTGAGTATTTTAATTCACAGTAGATCCTGGAGCTATGGAGAACTTCACAAAATCGAATAATTTGCAATAATCAGCAAAATAGCTTGAAAAGAAGATAAATTTACACACAATGTGAACTGAAACTTGGCATTATCAGTCTGTATAACATGTGAAAATGTTTAGAACAGGTTTTTATTACATCATAGAGAAATTTCAGAGCATTAAATAGCTCAAGATGAGTGTACAAGCTAAAATTGCCAAAATGGCCTCAATCCCCCCTAGGTGGGTCCAACTCAGTCCTAATCATCACAAACAGTCACAAATTCTAGTGTGAAGGTGGCTGAAGCATGTTGGAGCAATTATGAGGCTAAGGCATGCGTGGGTGAGCAAGTAGAAGAGTGTGGGGGGTCCAAGGAGGCATTAAATGCTCCAAATCTAGCAAAAAATGAGCTAAATTCACTCAAGCGCTCAAATTCAACAGATTTTCCCCATTTCAAGGAAGGAGAGCACTCAAGCATTTAATGAGGGTGCACTTGTGGACAAAACTAGAGTTTGGGTGAGCTGGGTTTCTTAGAAATAGGTGTAAACACTCCCAAAAGTGGATATTTGACCAACGAAAGTTACCTAGTCCAAACTATAGTGTAATAATGCACATGTGGCAATAAAATTGACTAAGGTTATGAACTATGGTACTAAGTATGGATTACTGTTCTAACACCCACCCTTAACCAGAACTTAGTACATCTCATGAAATTAAAGTGGGAGGCCTTGGCAACAAAGGCTCAAGTCACCTCATTACAAACATAAATTTTATTTGTCCATGTAAATTGAGGACAAGAAGTAAAACCACATGGGATAAAAACTTCCCTCTAAAATGGACATGGGGCTGAACCTGCAATAAAATTGCAGCAATCACCATCCATCATTTACTCCAAGCAATGCTCTCAAGTAAGTGTCTTCTCAGTAAACTCTTGGTGAAAATATCAGCAGTTTGCTCGGTGGATGGGCAATACTGCAAGGAAATCACCCTGTCATGCACTAAGCCCCGAATGTAGTGCTTATGTATTTCAATGTGCTTTTTTCTCTGCCTCTGTACTAGATCAGTTGATATCTTGATGGCACTTTGATTTTCCACCCAAATGTTGGTTGGAGAATCAATAGTAACACTAGATTCCCGAAGAATACCTTGCAACCAAATGCACTGTGTGGCTGCATTCACTGCTGCCCTGTACTCTACCTCTGCTGATGAAAGAGAAATAGTGTGTTTGTTAGCACTTAGATTTTATTCCGGTTGTAAGAAAATAAGACCTAAGGTAACCTATTTCAAACCAAGCTTTAGGTAGAAGAACTAGCCATTTTCTCTACCAGAGAGGGCTCTCTCAGGATATATATATGAAGGCTAAAATATATAAAGGTTTCCTTAAAATTTCTCAAAAGATATTTTCTGGTCGAAAAGGGTAAACAAGAAACATTGGGCATGGAGTCAAAGCTTTCAGAAGGTATAATAAACCAGCAAGAGATTTCACCATATAGATTTTCACAGAGGCAAGATAGTAATCATGTTACAGTCAATTTGATTTTTCAGGCGACATAGAAAGAAGTAAAGACATTCCATCAACAACAGGTATCTATCTAGGATAAATCTATTGTCAACTTTGGAGAATAAAATGGATATTTAAATGCAGATAAAATGAGGCATAACCAGTATGAATCTCAAATTATTTCAAATGTTCATTTAAATATAGAAGAAAAACACCATGGGAGATATAACGAAGAAGATAAACATGCACATATAAGGATAAGGAAAATAACAGACTGCAAGACTGATTAACTCATGAATCTCTGTATCAAAAGATAGGTATCATCACTGTACTGCCTTTATTTCAAAAATAAACTTCAAAACATACTTGTTTCTCAAAAAATTTCCAACCCCTTCAACAATGACCTCCATTGTCTTTTATACAAAATTTTTAGAAGAAGCTCCACATAACTGCTTCTTCTAACTAATAATTAAAAATATTTAACTAAAGATAACTGTCTTCGAGTAACCCATAACTGTCTTTCAAATAATATTACAAATTTAAAATAAAAAGTCTTTTTGCCACTTGGCAAGATTTTTGGATATCATCATTTTGCCACATGGCAAGAATTTCAAATGCATTTAAGTATGAACAGAATATCTGGTCTTTCCGTACTTCTCTACATAATTCCACTGGTCAGCCGTGGGTAGGTCATAACTGGTCATTTCTTTCACCAAGACTCGCATCTCGATATGACCTGCATAAGAAATAGGAAGAAGGTTTGCGCAAGTTGAAATCAGCATATTTAAAATTTCAAATTCCCCTGACATTTTCTCCATTAGGATTTTTCCTGTGAGCATGTGATCTATCTGCTGGAATTTTCGGTGATCCATCCTGATATCAAACAATAATCTTTTATAATCATTCTGAGGAATTAATTCATTATCTTCGTCCCAGAAAGATGGGAATCCCTTGTTCACTAACTTGTCAAATTGCTTTTTGAACTGGATTACTTCCTTCCTTATTTCTCCTGCTTTGGTCTCGATGTTTTCGATATGGGAGTATTTGCCCAAGATCCTTCTGGCCCAAGTGATGACAGAAATTCTGTTTGTTATACTCATGGCCGTCAGGTCTGCCTCGGATAAACTGTTTAAAAATGTAATTGCTCTCTGGGCTATTTCTTTCGGCTTTCTGTTTAAGCTTTCCCTGACTGCCTGGCAACTGTTGAAGGCATCTTTGGCTACTTTTTCCTTAACTCTTATATAATCCAGATACGGCCTAAGTTTTTCAACTTCTTTAATGATCTGGTCCCATACCATATGTTTACATCCCTGCATAGCAGCTTGTCCTGTTGCATGAGCAGCCAATCCTTTATTATTACTGCTCAATTCCTGATTATTTGCCTGCAAGGTTTTTATTTCTTTTTCTTTTGCTTCATTTTCTTCTTTTAATTTCTGTATTTCTGCCTTCAATAATTTGATTTCATTATCCTTTAAACTTATTTGTGACATTGCTTGTAAAATCCCATCTACACCATTTTTATCTTCTTCTGGGCCTGCCTGTACTTGCTGCTGACTGTTCTCTGCTAGTTGTTTTCTCACTGTTGCCAACTGTTCTTCCAAAATGAACCTTTCTTTTTCCCAATAGTCCTTTTCGTCAGACAGCTTTAACAATTTAGCTGTGACATCATTGACTTCGTTAGATAACTCTTCTTTCTCTTTTTCTAATATAGTCAATTCTGCACCTTGAATGAGTACAGCATCTGGGATTTTTAACTTTCGTCTCAATGTTAAAATCATTTCTTCCTTCTCCTGGAGCAGTTTGGTAGCTGCAGCTCCATCTTTATTAGTTAGGTCCATTTGCAGCTTCTTAATTTGATGTTGTCGAGACTTATTCTCTGCCTTTTCTTGCCTCAACTGATTATTTAATTTTTCTACTGAATTCTTTAGTTTGTTTGCTCTCAATGTGGCTCCCAAATAGTCTGAGTATATAACCTCTCCAACCTGTCTATGTAACAAAATTTTATCAGGGGCATTTATCTTCGACAAATCTACACTCATCTCTGAGATCTTGTCTTTGGTCACAACTGAAAATTTTAAAGAATTTTCTTTGATGTTCCTGCTGGTGAATAAGCTCACTTCATTGTTTGATATATTTCTGACCTTTGGAAACAATAGACTTGTTTGTTTCGCAGATTCCTGTTTGTTTTTACTATGTTCATTAAATACATCCATGAAATTTTTAGGTCTATTTACATCATCCCCTACAGAGGTCTCTTCAATATTGTATTCCCTCACTGTAACCTCGGGTATTTCATTTTCTGTAGCTTTTGCTTCTTCTGAAATGGTTGCCAATTCCTGTGACTCATCAGTTTTCAATCGTTTTCCCTTTTCTCTCTCTTCATCATCAATAATCATAACGTCCTGTATAGGTCTTTTGGACCCTACTAATGCAGTATTGATTTCGCTTTCTGTTTCTGCCATTGCTTCTTCCAATGACCTTTCTATGTCGGACTTGTCTGGGATAATTTCTTCTTTGTATTTGAGCCAGTTGGCTCTGTCTGCCATCCCTTCAACAGTTTGATGATTCAGAGGCTTAATACGATGTTCAATTCTTCTTTTGGATATGATATTTAATGGGTCATATTCCAATGCTGCATCTGTCTCGAAATTCATATCTTTTAACAATTTCTCTATATATATAGCAGCGTTCTTATTCTTTATTGTAAACGGACCTAATGTGAAAGGGTACTTAATGTCCGTTGCTTGTCTGTGGACTAAAAAATTGTTATCTTCTACAATCAATTTCTGTCTTAAAAACTCCAAGGCAAAAATCCTCAAGGTGAGGAATGCTGGTAGCACATAGGGTTTATGCTTGAACCCATACAATCTGACCACTGTACTATCTTTTGATAAAAACCAGTCTCCTGTAGCATACTCTGTATTCAGTTGCATTGATACCTGCATTTCTGGCAATACCCTAGGCAGACTTTTTCCGAAAATCATCTTAAATATCGTTGAGAGCATGTAATTGATGAAATTGAAAATATTGTTTTCCAGTGGAGTTGCAAAAACAATCTCTGGGAACTGTAATTCTTCCTGGCTGGATACCATAATCATTTTCATTAAAAATGCTTGAAACCTGAAATGTCTGTGTGTGGAAAAATTGACCATCTGGTCATGTATCCTTTCGGCTATGAAAGCTTCAAAATTTAGTCGGGGAATTTGACTTTCGTCAATTCCCGACTGGACTATACTTATTCTGTACAATAAACTCAATTGAAACTCAGTTATATACAAATCCGAATCTAACCCTAAAACTACGGCCAACAGTGTCAAGACCAACTGGGTATTTACATTAAACAGGTTGATATCTAAAGGATAAGAGAGTTCAGAAAGGCTAGTTTCTGGTCTGAGACACGTCGACAGAAACACTTCTCTATCACTCTGAGAGGCATGGTGAAAATTTTCAATAATTGATACCTCAGAAAAAACTTCAGGGTCGAGGGTTCGGGGCAAATCTATTTCTAGGGCTCTAACCACTTCGGCTGGCTCAATTTTGCAGATGGCTCTAGTTTTCTGACTGTTTAAAACATCTTTTTCTTCCTGTGAATAGTTTTCAGCACACCAGGAGACGAATTGTGGGAAAACAGGAAATTGGTCAGGGCAAAAAGCTATTAGAGACGACTGGTGAACTCTATGCGGGTCTATACCCTCTTTTAACAGCTCAGATAACTTCTCTTTTACATCGGAGACTGGGAACCTAAGAAGGGTATCGAAAACGTCTTCATCTCGGTCTTCTAGGGCATCTTTCGACCTAAAAACGTCTATATCTTGTACAGTCTCCATCTAGATGCTTCTTTTAAACAAATTTCCGTTTAAAGAGAGTGACAGGTCACCAGACCCTACCTGTAAGTGCTTGCTTTTCGCCTTCTGTCGCAATCGCCGGCTTCCACCAGTCTTCGGAGCTCTCCAGGATAACGACACATATAAAATGCCGTTGTGTGGAGCCCTTTCTTTTTATATAAGCCTTTTAAACTTAACCTTCTTGCACTTTTACGAACATGGGTCATTTTCAACCATTGATCTTTGAACCATCATTTTGAACCGTCAGATCTTGTCCATCTTTATTGCACCGGCGGTATCCGCGATCGAAAAGGTGGTTTCCTTCTCCGGTTTGCTACCCGCGCGGATGCACCATCTGCTGACACCTGTCAAGGCGGTTTATTCTCCGCGACCGCTCTCCTTTATATTCCGTGCACATGTTCCTGGCCGTGGATGAAATGCTGGCCTTTGATTTGATTGAAACATGTATTGGCCTTCCGATCCATGCAAAGTATAGTGCCACGTGCCACGGTCTTATCAATCCATTCCTTGTTCGCCACCTGTTAGGTCCCACCTTGCCACGTAAGAGATCTTTCCATCTTTCTGTAATGGGTGGTTCCGCGCGGTGTTATGGTGGTTTCCGATACCACTCTCTCCAAGCACGGATGAATGAATGTGGGACACGTGCCTTGGTGGTATTATGTCCGCTACCACCCTCCACCGTTTGTTGACGATCACTTTGGCGACGCGGGGTTAATATAGACCGTTGATTTGGATCTATGATATCTCCGCCGACGAAACCTGACCGGGGCTTAACCTATCCATAAATTTGTTGGCGGACTTTATAAACATGGGTTTTTATAATGTATTTTTATATAAAAATCTTTATTTCAACCCTTTTAGAGATGATTCTTTTTCTTAGGACCTTTTATCAAAAATGTCAATTTTCTTTAGACCTGGTGTCAACAGTGTTGTTTCTTACTTGACCAACAAATAGGACCTTCAAAAAACATAAAAACAAAACCTGAAGTGGAATTTCTATCAATTGGATCTCCATCGCAATCGGAATCAGAAAATCCAACTAGTTGTAGTGAAGAACCAGCTGCATAGTGTACCCCAAAACTCTTTGTTCCTTGGACATATTGAAGGATCCTTTTGGTTGCCTTCCAATGAATCTCATGTGGCTGCTGCATATACCTTTCTACAACACTTACAGCACAAGACAAATCAGGTCTTGTATGTGTAATGTACAGCAAAATTCCAATTAGCTTCCTGTAGAGTGTGTAATCCACCAATGGAGAGTCTTCAAATTCACCTAGTTTTATGCCTAAAAGGAATGGGCACTTGGCTGCCTTACATTCAGCCATTTTAAACTTCAATAACAGGTCTGAAGCATACTTTGGTTGACTCAGAAATATACCTCTTTCAGTTTGCTCAATTTCCAAACCCAAAAAATTGCCTTAGCAATCCTAGGTCGCTCATGGCAAATTCACTATGCAAAGATGCTTTGATTGAGCCAATTTGTTTGTTGCAGCTCCCTATAATTAAAATATCATCAACATATAGTACAATGAACTGCAAAATATCATCACATTTCTACAAATAAACATTTGGATCAGACTTGCATCGAATGAAACCAATTGAGAGCAAAAAGGCATCCATTTTGGCATACCAAGCCCTAGGGGCTTGCTTGAGTCCATAGAGTGACTTTTTCAACCTGCAAACAAGTGAGGGATCCTCTTGGAAACCTTCAAGTTGCTGCATATAGATCTCTTCCTATAGCTCACTATGCGAATGCACTTTTAACATCCATGTGTTGAACTTCCCAACCCTTACTAGATGCAATGGCTAGAGCTAGTCTAATTGAGTCCATCTTTGCAACCGGTGCAAAGGTCTCTATATAATCCACGCCATGGATTTGAGAGTATCCCTTAGCTACTAATCTAGACTTATGCTTTAGATCATAACCATGAGCATCAAGTTTGGTTTGAAAAATCCACTTACATTGCACAAGTTTTCTCTTGGGAGGAAGAGGCACCAAATCCCATGTTTTGTTCTCTTGGAGAGATTGGAATTCTTCTTGCATTGCTAATCTCCACCTTGGATCATGATAAGATTCCTGATATGATTTTGGATCAGATCCAATCAACATATAACAGTGATCATCAAATTCACTTTCATTTGCAAAGGAAGCATTGATTGTTTGAGATCTAGTCTTCCTAGGCTCTTGGGGATTGCCTTCCAATTCACCTGCAGCTTGTATGATTTTTTCATCCCACTTGGGACTTGATGGTGACTCATCTACAGAAATGTCATCTTAAACCATATTATAAAAATCATAACTTGAATCATCACTTACTTCATTAAGGTGTGGAGGAGAAGAGCATTCCCCCGGTGCAAGCTCAAAATCAGGAATTGGTTCTTCTTCAAATTGCACACTTCTCTCAATGAAAGTTTTGAGTGTGGATGTGTCAAAGAGCTTGTAACCCTTTGTGTCTTCACCATATCCAACCATGATACATTCTCTGCTCTGTGGCTCCAAATCCTTCCTCTTTTCTAATGGAATTCGAGCCCATGCTCTAGATCCAAAAATCCTGAAATTTGGTACATTTGGTTTTTGGCCAAACCATGCCTCATAGGGGGTTTTACCTTTGACTAATTTGTGAAGGGATCTATTATGAATATGAGAAACACAATTGATGGCTTCATCCCATATCTTAGGGCTTAGATCCCTAGCTTCAATCATGCAAGTGACCATCTATTTGAGAGATCTATTTTTCCTCTCTGGCACACCATTTTGCTGAGGTGTGTAGGGGATTGAATGTTGCATTTGGATGCCACATTCCTCACAAAGATATTGAAGGTTGTTATTCACATATTCCTTTCCATTATCAGTCCTAAGTATTTTTATCTTATGACCACTATGATTCTCCACTAAGGCCTTCCAAATCTTCAATTTCTCAAACACTTCAGATTTCAATTTCAGGAAGTAAACCCAGCAGAATCGAGAGTAGTCATCTATGAATGTGAGTACATACCTTGATCCACCATAGGATGGAGTGGGTAGAGGACCAATGAGATATGAATGTACCAATCCAAGTGGTTGAGTGGCTCTCCTTTCCATTCCCTTCTCATATCTACACTCTGGATGCTTTCCAACTCCACAACCAATGCATGCACCATTTGAAGATTTGATTTCAGGAATCCCTTCTACCATCTCATCCTTGTGCAATGTCTGGAGATATTTGTAGTTCATGTGGCCAAAAATTTCATGCCATAGCTTGGATTTCTCATTGGCATGAGAGACAAGAGCATGGTCACTAGAATTTGGAATAAAATCTGAAAATTTGTACATTCTCTCTTGATGATCAGCAAACCCCACTGCCACAACATGATTTGAAGAAATTTTTGAGATTTCTACCAAATATGGAGTAAATGTTACTCTCTTGGCTTCTCCTATATGGGTCATTTGATAAACTGATAGCAAATTTGTAGCCAATGAAGGTACATAGAGCACATCACCGAAATAGCCATGCTCCAAGTCAATCCCACCAATCCCCTTGGTCTGGATTTCAGAAACATCACCCATTCGAACTACTGGAACACTATTCGAATGCATGGAGGAGAAGAGCTCTCTGGATGAGACCATATGCCTGGAGCTCCTGAATCAATGATGAAGGATGAGGGATTCGAAATACATTCTACCAAAGCATGACACTTCTTCTTGTTGTCAGAATTTGAGGTTCCTTCTTTCTTCCTTGCGCCCTCAGGGACTGAGATGTTGTTCTTCTCTAGTAGTTGCGCCATTGATTCAATAGTTTTATTCATACATGAGCTCTTTGGATGCCATCCCTTGTGAGAATAGGTGCATTTGGTATTTTCCTTTCCCTTCTTGTCCTTCTCCTTGGAAGGATTCGAACCTCCATCTGCAGGATTGGTTTTATCAAACTTCCTCTTCTCTAGCTACTTCGAACCCTTTGCTTTCTGGTTGCCTTTGGTGGCATTTGAAACACCCATTACCAGTGCTTGGTCCTTCGATTTTATGGTGCCCATATGAACTAGTTTATCCTGCTCCTAAGTAAGACACTCCATGAAGGTTGCTAGAGATGGCATTTGCCAATTTCGAAGGGTCATCTTGGCTGAGTGGAATGTGCTAACAAATACATAAAACTCTGGCCCTAGCTTTGACAGCATTGACATAATCAATTGTTCTTCCTTCTTAACAATACCACATTGGTACAGCTGAAGTACCAATGACTTGAATTTGGTGAAGAATTATTGGATTGTTTCAAAGTGAGCTGGGCTCAAGCTGATGAGCTCGTTCTCAAGTTGGTGGCCTCTTAGTTCATCAGTCTTCCCAAAGAGTGACTCAAGCTTCACCCATACTTCATTGGGAGTTGTTAGACTGTTAGTGTGAAACAAGAGTTCCCCTGAAATGATCAGGCACAACATACCATATGCTTCATCAAGTCGATGTAATACTTGGCTTTCTCTACAGCTGAGTTTGGTTCTACCTCTGTGCCCATGGTTACTCTGTAGAGACCTTTCGATCTCAATTTGATAACCATCTCAGCCTTCCAATCGAAAAAATTGAAGGGAGTGAGCAACATTTGGTTGGAGTCCATGACTGTTGTGTTGGTGAGAAAACTGTTGAAACACCTACAAAAGACACTCGATTTTTATCTGGAAATCCTCACTAGAATGCAGTTCAAACGCTTAAGGCATGATATTCCACTCACTAAATCCACAAGGCGCTGATACCATGTGATTATTTTGATTCAAAGTAGATCTTGGAGCTACGGAGAACCTCACAAAATCGAATAATTTGCAATAACTAGCAAAATAGCTTGAAAAGAAGATAAATTTACACACAGTGTCAATTGAAACTTGGCATTATCAGTCTGTCTAACATGTGAAAATGTTTAGAACAGGTTTTTATCACATCATAGAGAAATTCAAGAGCATTAGATAGCTCAAGATGAGTGTACAAGCTAAAATTGCCAAAATGGCCTCAATCCCCCCTAGGTGGGTCCAACTCAGTCCTAATCATCCCAAACAGTCATGAATTCTGGTGTAACATGGATGAAGCATGCTGGAGCAATTATGAGGCTAAGGCATGCGTGGGTGAGAAAGTAGAGGAGTGTGGGGGGCCCAAGGAGGCATTAAATGGTCCAAATCTAGCAAAAAATGAGCTAAATCCACTCAAGTGCTCAAAGTCAACAGAGTTTCCCCATTTCAAGGAAGGAGAGTGCTCAAGCATTTAATGAGGGCACAATTGTGGACAAAATTGGAGTTTGGGTGAGTTGGGTTGCTTAGAAACAGGTGTGAACACTCCCAAAAGTGGATATTTGACCAACTAAAGTTACCTAGTCCAAACTATAGTGTAATAATGCACATGTGACAATAAAATTGACTATGGTTATGAACTATGGTACTAAGTATGGATTACTATTCTAACAGTATATGTGGTAGAATTTTCAACCTCAAATACGAAATATTGGACATGTGGCATACCATACAATTTCGATATTCTGGAAAGACAAAAAATAAGAAGTGTTGGGAGATTCACAGTAACTTCTTCTTGGTAAATCCAAATTATGTCAAACCCATGGAATTGGAAAAAGGACGCATCGGGATAGAAAAACACAAAGTTTCAGACCCAGAGGAGCAAAAATTTAAAATTTACATCAGTTTCAAGTTGGCCTTAAAATAGTCTTCCAATCAGGGTTTGAAAAGGTAATCCATTTTTAATTTTGATTAACTTTGAGTAGAAGGATCTATTTGTGGTGACACCTAAGGTGTGATATCTATTTATACTATTCAAAATTCCACCAAAAGGAATTATAAAGGCTCACACTTCATCCAAACCACTAGAGGATCCATCCTCGACATATGATGAAAGGGAAGACCTCTCTTTTCGATTGTCCCAATTGTAAGATATGATTAAAGGGACCATGAAAAAAGTTGATTTGGATAATTTAGAGGAGAAATTGAATAAAATGGAGGAAAATATGAAAGGTTCGATGAGAACAGTTTATTTAATCAATCTAGAGGAGAAGTTGATGGGGAATATGTGAAATATTGATAATCTCATACAAAATTATGTTGATGTATTTGTAACTTTGGAAGATACTCTTCTATGTATTACACTTGTACTTTATTATATTCATGATGGAGATGTATTATTCCTCCAATCAGAAGTGTCATCATTTGTATTTGTAAGTGTCGCAAGTGTCGCAAGGGTCACAACTTATGTTTGATGGGTTATTAGACCACCAGTGTGGGGTCGTCCCTATTTGTGTCATGTGAGTGGGTTATTAGACTTCCTTAGGAAGTCGTCCCAGCTAGATTTAAAGGCAGGTTAAGTTGTGTATAAACAGAGAGTGAGTGTGTTTCATTCTATTCATTCACTCACTCATCCAACTCGCATTAGTTGAGAGAGGAGTAGCTACTGGAGCCATCTATCTTTTGGGGATTGATCTTTGTGATCTTTGTATTGGGGCTTATTCTATCTTTGAGGAAGTTGTGGGGTTTTTCACCTTCTTGGTTTTCCCTGGTGAAATGTGTTGTGGCCATTGTCTCTTGTGATTGTTATGTTGTGCTTGTTATTCTCTTAGTATGATCCTACATAATGTTTGAATGCATTTATCGAAAAATTAACATGGTATCAAAGCCGTGCTAAGAACAAGACACTGTGCAGCTGTGAAAGCTAGGGATTCTTAATATTTGGGTTTCTCTCCTCGGATCATCAAAGGCAGGAGGTTAGTCTAACTCTCCTTGGAAGGGCGCATCTTTTTGTTGAGACAAAATTCAATGCTGAGCACTTTCAGTTTTTGGCTCGTCACTGCTGCAAGAAATTAGGGTTTTAGAGAAAGTTGGAATTTTTGGAATCTAAGACCACGGCTGGATGCTCCTCAAAAAAATCAAATTTTAGTGACCAATATCAAAAAATTTGGTTGGGAAGAACCTCGGGCATCATCGAACCCTAGTTCAGGATTTTGATCGGAAAGGTGGAAAATTAGGGTTTCTACAAAAGTTGAAATTTTTGGAATCTATGACGACGGCTGGATGGTCCTCAGAAAAATCGAAGTATAGAGCACAAGATTGAACCTTTTGGATGGGTATAACCATGGGCATTATCAAACCCTAGTTCGGGATTTTGTCCAGAAGATCCGAAAGTTTCAAAGGCAATTTTGAGGGGTCAAATTTTGCAGATTTCAAAATTGAAGTATACATGCTTGATCAGCTCAGCAAGGTGCATCTTTCTATCCTTTCAGAAGTTCGGAATTCAAAGTTTGAATTTTTAGGGTTTCTTTGACAAACCCTAATCCATCTCCAGATCCAGTTTTTCAGCAAATCAAGTGGTAAGACCTAAATCTTTTATTTCCATTTGAGTTTCTCATTAATATGTCTCACCACACCAAGCTTGAGGATAAGCTTGAAGGAGCTGACAACTTCCGAGCATGGAAGTATAGGATTGGATTAATCCTAGAAGAGAATGATTTGGACACCTACATAAAAGAAGAGGTTCTAGTTCCAGAGGGAGATGAGGCTAAGGCCTTACACAAGAATAACTTGGTCAAAGCCAAGAGAATCATTTTTTATTCTATAAAAGACCATCTCATACCCCATGTGTCTTCTCTAAAGACACCTAAGGAGATGTTTGACTCCTTGACCAAGTTGTTTGAAGGTAAGAATATAAATCGGAAGATGACTCTGCAGAATCAATTGAAAGGGGTAAAGTTCCAGAATGGGGAGACCATCCAATCCTACTTTACTAAGGTATCTCAAATCAAAGAACAACTTGAAGTTGTGGATGAAGTACTGGAGAATGGATAAATTGTCATGACCACATTGAATGGCCTACCTAGGTCATGGAACTCCTTCATCCAAGGTATTTGTGCAAGAAAGAAGTTGATCTCCTTCAGTAGACTATGGGAGGAATGTTCACAAGAAGAAGCTAGGATTGTAGCTCGAGAAGAAAAGATGGGAAGTGAAGACCAAGCTCTCACAGCTCACACCAAGAGAAGTAATCCCAAGAGGGAGCAATCTCATCACAAGAAATCTTTTCACCACCATAAAAGAGATAAGAAATATTCTGAGATGCTTCACATGTAATGAGAAGTGACAATTTGCCACAGATTTTCCCAAGAACAAAAAGGGCTTCAACAACAACAAAAACAAGAACAACAAGAAGAGATATCATGCTCATGCTGCTAAGGATGATGAACCTCCCAGGAAGAAGATTAAGGTAGAAAGTGAAGACTCTTCAAGTGACGATGAATATGTTCGAATCTCTGCTCTCACAGGTATTGTTACACATGGGTGTAATGATTGGCTTATTGATAGTGGGGATTCTAAACATATGACAAGATTCAAAGAATCTCTTATGGACCTATCTGAACATGAGTCACCTCATAAGGTGAAATTTGGGGATGACTATCAATACCCTGTAAAACGAAGTGGTGAAGCCTCCTACAAGCTAGACTCTAGGAAGTCTTTAAAAATGCAAGATGTTCTATATGTACCTAGACTCAAGAAGAATATTCTCTCCATATCATCTTTGGATGCAAAAGGGATGAGAGTTGCATTTGTGGATGGCCAAGTACTTATGTGGCCTAAAGGTAAGACCATAGATGATGCAGTAGTGATTGGAGAGCAAGAGGGAGGATTTTACAAATTGAAGGGACAACTTGAACATGCCATGGTACATGAATCCATCAAAGCAAGTAAACTTTGGCATAGAAGGCTTCCTCATGTGCACTATAGGGCACTACCAATTGCAAGCAAAGCAGTAGAATGTCTTCCTAAAATCCATTCAAAGCATGAAGGTGTTTGCAAAGATGTGCAAAAGGAAAGAACACAAAGGAGGAATTCACAAGCAGTGAAAGCAAGGCATAAGGAATCTTGGAAATTATCCACTCCAATGTATACAGTTTGATGTCATCCAATTCTCTGATTGGGTATGCATATTATGTTTCTTTCATTAATGATTTCTCTAGGAAGACTTGGATTTGTTTCTTGAAAAACAAAAGATGAAGTATTCAGCAAATTCAAGGAACTCAAAGCCTTGATAGGAAAACCACACTGAAAATAAGATCAATACTTTTAGATCTGACAATGGTGGAGAATTCACTTCAGAAGACTTCAAGAAGTTACAGTGATTTAGGGATTAAGAGGGAGTTGACCACTCCTTACAATCCACAACAGAATGGAGTTGCAGAAAGGAAGAACCTCTCATCCATTTTCAACATTGGTTAATGTGCACACTATCAAAGACTCCAGTAGCTCCTGCAAGGAAGCAAAGATTGAGTGGGAGTCCACCCAACAAACAAACAAAGATAAGTATTTGAACTTCTTGTATATCTGATTGTTTAAATACTATTGTTCAATGATGTATATACTTATGTTACTAGACTTAGGTTGTGTATTATGCATATTAGAATACTTGCATTAATGAACAATATACTACTAATATGCATGTGATAGGTAAGTGGCCTATGGCACTGTACAAAATTCCATTGCTACTTATCTAGAATGAAACCTCTTTGCTGACATGTTGGGAGTAGTGCAAACTCTTAACAATGTTCTGGTAGAGATGGAAGGCATCTAGAAAGTTACCATATGATTACGGAATATGGATAAATGTTTTATTGAGGCATTGGCTAAAATAATTGCATGACTATATGACATATGCCTTTATGTGTAAGACTTTGTTCTGTAAACTATGAGAAGTTTCTAATCATGCAATTGAATTTGACTTGTAGCAAAGATCGTGTACAATCACCTACAAAAGAAGGACTACAACATTTTTTCCAGCAACGAAGCTATCTATTGAAGATATTGAAGAATCTGAAGTTCCCATGATTGAGGAATACCAATCGATCATGAAGAATGATGCTTGGGATGTGGTCCCAAGACAAGAAGGGAAGTCTGTTGTAACTTCCAAGTCGATCTATAAGATCAAGCATGTTGCAGATGGCAGCATAGAGAAATACAAAGCAAGATTTGTAGCTCGTGGCTTCTCCCAAAAAGAGGGGATAGATTATGAAGAGACCTTTGCACCTATTGACAGATAAAATTATATTAGAACAATACTTGCTTTGGCTGCAGTGATGAAGTGGAATATACACCAGATGGATGTCAAGACAGCTTTCTTGAATGGTGTAGTCGAAGAGGAAGTGTATGTGGAGCAGCCACTTGGTTTTGAAACACATAACAGGGAGTCTTATGTGTGCAGATTGAAGAAATCCTTGTATGTCTTGAAGCAAGCACCTAGGACATGGTACAGCAAGATAGACAGCTTCCTGTAGAGTTTGAGCTTTACTAAGAGTAAAGTGGATTCCAACCTTTACTACAAGGTTGAGGAAGTCAATCCAGTGATACTCCTATTATATGTGTATGACCTGTTTTTGACAAGAGATGATAGGTTGATTGTCGATACGAAGAGGAAGCTTGTTGCCGAGTTCGAGATGAAATACTTGGGATGATGCATTACTTTCTAGGTATGGAGGTGTGGCAGAGTGCAGATGGAATATTCCTTGGACAAGTGTTAACAATCAAATTTACACCCTTAGTCATGTGATAGTTGAAGCACATTTTTACTATGCGCCTGCAACATGAAGACAGAACACAAGTACATTCAGAGACAAATCCTCTATGATCTAATCACTTCTTCCATAAATGGAAGGATTAGGTGAAGATAGTAAGAACCTAAGGAGACCAAGTTCGGTTATCGAACCACTCATAAAAGGTCAAAAACTAAGCTACACCAATCAATAAGTGAAGAGAAATGCATTAAAGTGCATTAAATGTGCTTAAAGTATGCTAAGTTGTGTAAAAAAGCCTAAAAACTATGGAAAAATGGGTTTTTTGAGTGAAAATGATCTAAAATCATGAAAGGTATCCCACACTCAAAATAGAAGCCTAAGGCCCATTTCCCAATGCTATATAAGAAAGGATTTCGGGCATGGTAAAGACACACAAAGGAAGAGCAAAGGCATGCTAGAGAGATTCTGAAGGAGGAGAAAGAGCTCAAATTCTTCAAAAGTAAGGGTGAAGGAAGGGAAGCTCATAGCAATGGAGGAAGGATTCACACCAAGTGCCATGGTAAGGATGTATTTCTTCATTGTTCTAATATGAATGGATTCAAGTTTCTACCATCTAAGAGTTTGAATTTTGCTTATCATGTATGAATTTAATTCTTAAATGGATTTAGATCTTAAGTTTGCTTATCTTGATTGATGAATGAATGTAGATCTTAGTGATAACTTGTAATAATCTTTTCATTTATTGACATAGAAACTCACCATTTATTAGTAAAATAGTTAAAATAGTGTAGACACAACCCTGCACTAATCACTATTATCAGATTGGCGACCATACATTTTGTTGAAATTTCTTGAGGTTTCTTGATTTTTCTTCAAGTTTTGTGGTGTTTTTTCTTCAGATTTAACCCTTTGTGGCTTAAAGATCATTAAAAGAACTTAAGATCTAGCTTAAAAAGCTCAAGATCAACCTAAATACACCTTTAATTCATCAAGCTATCTCAATTTTCAATCAGATCTGAGTTTCTTGGTTTTTTTATTTAGTGTGTGTCTGGAATTTTGAGTTTCTTGGTTTATTTGAGATCTAGTTTTTATAACTCAACTATCGAAGAACTCTTTAAAACTCTATTTCGATTTTAAAGTTTCTTCAAATTTTTGAAGGATAGTAAACGATTTTGGAACTTTACATCTCTGCATTCAATATTTTTAAAACGAAACTCTGCATGTTAAAGTTTACTGCGTGTTGAACTCTGTGTTGAAGATTTAAAAGCTGCTGAGCCTTCGAAAACTCTACGTTCAAGGATGGTCATGATCCAGGCTTCCTTCTACGTTTAATATTTGGACATTGAAATATTTCTGCTCTACTGAGCGAATCGTGACTCTCATGTGGCCTCCAAATGGTGTCGGCCAGCCGAGTTCCAAATTTAAATCTCAGCATCTCAAATCCCGTACGTAGATCCAAGATCTTGAGACTTGTAAAATCAGCGTGAAAACTTTTCAAACCCTGTGTGTTTCCTTCACATCCTTCCACTATTTGGAATGGTGTATTTTGGTTCATTAAATCTTAGCCTGCGTGTTTCTTCCTTTAAAACCCTTTGGGTGGATCTCTGCCACGGTGTGAATGCATCCAAGATCCTTTGCCATTGAAGCTCTGTGTGGTGGTTTGAACTCAACGTTGAAGTTTATTGAGCTCTGTCTATTCTTTAAACCCTACAAAAATATGAAAGATCTTGAAATCTAGCGTGAAAGCCTTTAATCCCAACTCTCAAGACCTCTGCATTCTTTATTAACCCCTGCGTTAAAGAACTCCACATCTGCGTGTTCAAAACTGAGTTAAAGAATTGCACATAGGCATGTCTAAATCATTAAATATCTGCATTGAAGTGTTAATACCTGCATGAAGCATGGATGGTGTGTCTTAATAAGAGTTGGAGCAAATTTTGAATGTCAACCTCTGCATATTGAGCTAGCACTCTACGTGTTTATCCAATCTTTGTTGAACCGTTGAGAGATCTTTACACATTGTGTGCCTTATCACTCTACCACGATCTGAGATTTAGATACTATCATTGAAATTGAAAATAAAAAAATATATTGCTCAATAGTGAGCCACTCTACTTATTCCATGAGGTCGTCAGTTCCATTCTCAAAGACCACTCTGCTGTATTAATCCTTTTGAAATTGTTGTAAAAACTCATTTTCAAACATTTTGCAAATTTTTACATAGTTCGGATTCAAAAAGAATTAAAACATTCAAAGAATTTTCAATTTTTTTTTTTTGGATGAACTAAACATTTCTTTTTTACATTTGAAATTTGTTTAAAAATTCTTTTTCAATATCAATTTTTTATTCTTTTGGAAAAATAGAATTCAAATGTCTTAAAAAGATTAAAAAGAATTCAAGCATCTTGCAAAAGTGTTGCATAGTGTAGTTACAATCTTCTTATTTTTGGATTAAAAAAGAATTCAAAAGGTTGCAAAAACTTTTGTATAATTGAATTACAAATCTTTTTATTTTTGTTCAAAAAGAATTTAAAACTTTGCAAAGATTTGGCATTCTTGGAGTTACAATCTTTAATTTTGGATTAAAAAGAAAAAAAAATGCAATTTTTTTTTTGCAAAGCTTGAAAAGTTTGGATTAAATTGAGATATGTTTGGAGCTGTATGCCCTTAAAGGTGCCATTCACACACATTTGCATTTAAAGAACACCTTGAACATCACATGTTGAGATAATTTGAGAATAATTTCTTTCCATAAAACAGAATTAAATTTTAATTAGTTGCATTTTGTTTTGGTGTTAGAATATTTTCATGATTTTCATGCACAATTAGAGAGAGTTGCACCTTTAGAGTTCAGTTTTCTTGAGATATATTGTGTATGAGGCACCGTATCCTCTTCACTCGCATCTTATGATTATCTTGTGAATGAGAAAGTGTATCTCGCTTGTAATAGTTTAGGAGTTCATTTTTTCAAAGAATCTTATATCGAGCCACCATATCCTCTTCACTTGGGCCTTATGGTGATCTTGTGAATGAGAAAGTGGATCTCACTTGTAACAGAGTAGATTTAATTTTTGCATACAATTTTTCGAGCCACCGTATCCTCTTCATTTGAGCCTTATGGCAATCTTGTGAATGAGAAAGTGGATCTCACGTGTAACAGTTTAGAATTTAATTCAAAAGCATTCTAAAGGGATCTGCATATCCTCTTCACTTGGGCCCTATGGCGATCTTGTGAATGAAAAACAAATATCCCCCATGTAATAGAATTAGATTCATGTTTACTTGAGATATCTGTTTGGGTTACATTGGTCTTTAAAGCATCAATTATTATCTATATTTCAGAAAAACCTGTGCATGAACATACAATATCTACTAGAAATTTTGCATGTCTGAAAGAAACTCTTGAACCTCTAACTCTTCCTTAAGTTAGCATATTCATCGAATTGAAAGATAACATAGTGAGCATCTTGCATTATGTGGTTCATTTTGTTTTCAAGTCAAAACACCACCAATTTCACTTCCACTCCTGAAACTAAGAAAACTACCCTTAAAATTGGCGCTTAATCTAAAATTGACAAAAAAAATTATTTCCATATCACCAACAAGTTTAGGTTAGTGCCTTGGATTAGGTTTGGATAGTTAACACTCCCGGGATGCAAAACTTTGAAACTAGCATTGTTTAAAGAGAGTAAATCCATTAGTAGAAAAAAACGATTGTCGGGAAAGCACTTCTGAAACATGCGTCAAGCACGAGGTCAATCTGGATAAGTAAGGGTGGTTCCCCCCTCTTGCATATTTAGTGGGACATGAGCTTATCGAGGGGATTCTATGTGAAGTGACAAGTCCTCAGGGTGACATCACTTTTCTAGAGTTTCTAGTTATGAGAGTTGTCTTGACTTACGACTATTCCGCCCAACCGTCGATGGTGAAGTGGTAACCTTAGTTGTTATTCCTATGATATCACATAGGCTATTGTGAGTGGGAAATACTTGCAATACCTAAGACAGACTTTGGAACTTTTACTCCTTGGGAGGGTGATTGGTCAGGAACCAACGCTTGCACCTCTGGATATTAAATCTTGTTGTAACTATTTCTCATACCTTCGCTGCTAGCAATTGTCTGAGGCCTAACATCCATCAACTGCTACTAGTTTCGGAAGGCCCTCTAATACAGCTTTTCACTAAGCTTTAGTTCTTTGGAAGAGTGAGTTTGATTGCTTGAAATCTCTAAGAAATTTTTATTGGGTGGACACTTTTTGTTTTGTTGAGTCTAGAAAGCCTTAGGATTGTTTGATTCTAACTATCATTTTAAACACATCCTTTAATCAACTTCTTAGAAGTGACTGTTAAGATTCAATATGCTAAGACATAAAATATCAGCATTACATTCCATTTCACAATAATATCATATACAGGATCACTGAAAGAACAACAAGCATAGAATAAACACAAGAGACACAAATTTATCCTGGGAAACCCTCATGGAGTAGATAACCCAGCAAAGCTTCCTCAATATAGATGACTAGCAAATACAAAGATGTAAACCCTAGACATGAGCTCCTTCTCCTCCATAGCAGATCTCTCCCTCACCTATGAGATAATCAGAAGTGAGTGTAATGTGTGTTAAATGAGGAGCACACCTCCTCTATTTATACACAACTTCGACTTGACTTTTACATCAACTAGGTTGGCCCCAACTTAACCACTTAACATAATGTAACAGGTCCGACCCCACTAGGGTGGTCTAATAACCCTTTAACCCACGTGACTCATACAGGGCCGACCCCCACTAGGGAAGTCTAATAACCCACCTTACCACATTATCCACGAAGGAATGAAACATCTACGGATATAAAATAAGGTCTTCACGGAGGAATGAAACATCTCCGAAATAATAAAGTACAAATATAATATTCTTAGAAGTTACAATATCTCAACACTCCCCCTTAACGAGAAGGATATTATAACAACATCTGCAGGAGCAAGGAGTCATCAACTACATGATACATGATACATCTATAAATCATTGGAAGCTTTCTTCATACATCATCAGTAACTCAAACAGTTACTGGAACATCTTCAAGATCTTCAATACTAGAACATCAACATCTTCAATACTGAGCCTTCATCTTCTGCAGCACTTGAACAGCTATAGTAACATCATCATCTGGATCTCTCGATCAAAATCATCTCAATCATCTCAATCATTATCATCTGGATCATCTCGATCAACAGTATCATCATCTTCATCATCTCGATCATCATCATATGGATCATCTCGATCAACAGTATCATCATCTCGATCATCTCGATCAACCGTATCATCATCTGGATCATCATCATCTAGATCATCTCAATCAACAATATCATCATCTGGATCATCTCGATCAATAATATCATCATAGCAGCATACTTTGCAGTGCACATGATCCACTTATGGGATGATCAATCCCTCTCACTTTAAGACACCTCTCATGTCTATGGACAATGCAATCCAGATCTACTTACAGGATGATCAATCCTAATCCTTTTAAGAAACCTCTCATGTCTATGGACGATGCAGTCCAGATCTACTTACAGGATGATCAATCCCGATCCTTTTAAGACACCTCTCATGTCAAAGACGATGCATTCCTTGATCCATTTAAGACACCTCTCATGTCTAGGGATGATGCAGTCTGTGATCTGTTTAAGACAAATCTCATGTCTAGGGAGGCTGCAGTCCGTGATCTGTTTAAGACAAATATCATGTCTAGGGACGATGCAGTCCATGATCCATTTATGACAAATCTCATGTCTAGGGACGATGTAGTCCGTGATCCATTTAAGACAAATCTCATGTCTAGGGATGATGCAGTCCGCGATCTGTTTAAGACAAATCTCATGTCTAGGGATGATGCAGTCCATGATCTATTTAAGACAAATCTCATGTCTAGGGATGATGCAATCTCGACCACAGTGCCAGTCCTTTTTCATACTGGATGTGAACTAGATTAAATCTAGGATTTATCATGATAGAGCCAGTCCTTTTTCATATTGGATGTGACCTCGATTAAATCTAGGATTTATCACGTACATTTTGAACCAAATGTTCAGGGACGATGCAGTCCTATCACGTACATTTTCAACCAAATGTTCAGGGACGATGTGGTCCTATCACGTACATTTTGAACCAAATGTTCAGGGACGATGCAGTCCTATCACGTACATTTTGAACCAAATGTTCAGGGACGATGCAGTCCTATCACGTACATTTTGAACCAAATGTTTAGGGATGATGCAGTCCTATCACATCCACAAGGGACCACTTTCTCGGAGGCATATGTCTGCGGATCTTTTTTAGGACATGTGTCCAAGGATGATACAATCCACTTGTCAACTTAGACCAAGTCTAAGGACCTCTCATCGACCTCATCGTTGGTATCACCAATACATCATCAACCTCACCGTCGGTATCACCAATAAAGGTATCCACATCATCGACCTTTCTGTCGATGCAGGAAATCTCATCATCTCCAACCACATCACTCCCCCTTTCAAGGCGGGTCCTTCTGAACTACACCAAGCTTGTCTCGGAAATACTCAAACTTTACTCGAGACAGAGGTTTGGTCAATATATCAGCAACTTGTACATCAATGCTCACATACTCTAGATTTATAGCTCCTTTCTGCACCATATCCCGTATATAGAAATATCGGATCTCTATGTGCTTTGACTTATCATGGAACATTGGATTCTATGTCATCTTGATACAACTCTGGTTGTCACACAGGATCACAGTGGGATCCATCTCTAAGTCAAACAATCCTGATAACAATTTCTGAAGCCATATTGCTTCACAACTAGCAGAGTAAGCAGATATATATTCTATTTGACCTGTACTGGGAGCGACACTAGACTTCTTCCTGCTAAACCACGAGATCATGACAGATCCCAGACAATAAAATCCACCCGATATGCTCTTCTTGTTTGATACACTTCTTGCCCAATCAACATCTGTGTAGCCATACAATCTGAAGTCATGATCTCCAATATAACATAGACCAAAGCCTATCGTACCCTTTAGGTACCTCATCACATGCTTTGCATCTATCAAGTGAACACGCCTAGGTTCCACTAGATACTGACTCAAGGTGTTCACAACAAAGCATATATCTGGCCTGGTATTCGTCAGATACATCAATGACCCAATAATCTGTCTATACAGAGTCACATCCACTAACTCTGATGAGTCATCAACTAATAGCTTCAAGTTGGAATCCATGGGAGTGGTCATGGCTTTACATTCCAACATATCAAATCTTCTCAAGATTTCCACAGCATACTTTCTTTGGTTGAGAAAGATTCCTTCTGGGCCTTGCCATACTTCCAGACCTAGGAAGTAATGCATAAATCCGAGATCTTTCATCTCAAATTCTGTAGTTAGCTTCTTCTTTCTTTCCATGATATGTTTCTCATTCCCTGTCAAAAAGAGATCATCCACATACAGTAATAGTATGATGGGTTCATCATCCATAACCTTAAGATAAAGGTTAGGATCAACTTTACTTTTAGTAAATCCCAAGCTTGTCAAGAAGCTATCAATTCTCCCTCTGTGACTGAACATCATTCACACTTTGCATTGAGTGATCTTCTGCATATCTATCTGTGCCATCTCTCGTCAGATGGGTCTACTGATATGAGCCTCAAGATCATTCGAACTCTATGGTGATTTCCTTCTTGCATCCATCTAAGAGAAGAATTCCATCTGTATATAGACACCATATTCAACCTTGTAGCAAAGGTTGAAATCTGCATCACCCATGGTGATCATTAAGCTCATCAAATGACTATCGATCCTGGGTACCCATACAGAGTCTTCTTCTATTTCACCATTAAGAGAATGGTATTTATTCTAGCCACTTGGAGAAAACATCTCGTCATGATCCTCTTCCTCTTTCTAAAAGAATCTTCTAGCCACGAGCCTTCTATATTACGTTTGATTTGTAAGTCTTCTTGTTGAACATCCATCACTCGTTCTTTGGAACAGGTGTTCGTCATCCTTCACATGATCTTTCCTACAAATCAAAGTTAATTACATGATTAGTAATACTTCATAATCATCAAATCATGTTGACATGATAACCTATTATGCATATAGATATGATTCACATAGTTATGCAACTATCTTGACCAATACTTTGGCACACCACTTTTCCATATCCTGTATGCATACAGTGGCTATCTAGATGCCTTCCATCTCTACCAGAACATACTTTCAAGAGTGTGCACATCTCTCAGCATGTCAACAAAGATATTTCATTCCAGAAAAGCAACAATGGAATGTGTGTCCAACTTACCCATCATATGCATATTAGTAGTGTATTGTTCAATGCTATATGAATGCCTACACTATGCATGATATATTCTAGGAATACAAATATGCATACAACTATTATGAGCAATATCATTGACTATTCAGAGATACTTATCTTTTATTTTTGTGTGGTTGCCTCCCGCTTGATCTTTATGATAGCATCATGATTATAAGTCTTTGAACTTCTATCCATCTTGGACCACTATGCATGCTCAAGTGTGCACTAGTGTCATCCTCATGATCTCATACATAATCATACATTCATTAGTATCGTCTCAATATTATCAAAACATTATGATTTTACATAATCTTAAGTATGTACGGTCATGATCATTTCATACACAAGTATAGTTGCCTAAGAACCTAACACAAGGTAGGATTCTAACCTGATATAGGAAAACATACCTTGGATTATCATGCTTGGTTATGTCTTAACATACCCAAACAATATCTTCTTTGTTCTGTTCAATGATTTGGAGATGTTGTGCTAGAACCTGCATATCTCATAGGTTAAGCATAGTAGAACAGAGTCATACATACCTCATAAGTGGAGCTTCTATGTGGTCAAAGACAATGGATGAGTCTTTGTCTTCATGTCATCATGGTCATAGAACTTCATTTGATGTACTTGTATCTTGTTAGCAGACAACATCATCCTCATACAACACCATAGGTGCATTAGTACAATTATATAACCCTAATCAATGAATTTCTTCTATCATTCACATGCATTCATACTTTTACTAGGGTGATAAGACAATTCTAAGATTAATCAGGATTGTACTAACCTCAATAATATGAAGACAAACATATCATAAACTTAATCATGAATAGATTTCAACACATACCTATATCTCCTCAAGTCATACCTGTCGAGATTTCTTGTAGTCTTCTTATGTAAGGCCTTAGCCTCATCTCCCCCTGAAACTGGAACTTCTTCACTTATGTAGGTGTCCAATTCATTCTCTTCTACGATTAACCCAATCCACTTTGATTTGCTGAGATTGGATCTGGAGCTGGATTAGGGTTTGTCAGAGAAACCCTAAAAATTCAAATTTTGAATTTCAAACTTTTGAATGGATGGAAAGATGTGGCTTGCTGAGCTGATCAAGCTGGTATACTTCAATTTTGAAAACTGCAAAATTTGACCCCTCAAAATTGCCTTTGAAACTTCTGGATTCATTGGACAGGACCCCAAACTAGGGTTTGATAAAGCCCATCCTTCTGCCCAATCAAAAGGTTCGATCCAAAGTTCTAAACTTCAATTTTTCTAAGGAGCTTCCAGCCGTGGTCACAGACTTCAAAAAATCCAACTTTTGCAGAAGCCCTAATTTTCCATCTTTCCGATCAAAATCCCAAACTAGGGTTTGATCAAGCCCGACCTTCTGCCCAACCAAAAAATTCGATCTTGGTCTCTAAATTTTGATTTTTATGAGGAGTGTTCAACCTTGGTATTCATCTCTAAAAATTCCAACTTTCTCCGACACCCTAAATTCCCGTAGTAGTGACAAGCCAAGAATGGAGGTGCTCAAAATCCAATTCTGTTTTGACAGAAATATGCACCTGATTGTTTTTGGTGAATCTTTGAAATTACGAATCCACAGGGTCTGAAACTTTGTCCTGTGGTAGTCTAACCTGTTATATTTCCAACCCCATAGGTCCGACCTCAATTGGATTCTCAGAGAGAGATTTATGCCAAGTGTCGCAACGTGACCTATTTATGGGATAAAACAGGAGAGCGAACTTGTAAGGCATGCCACGTGTCATTGGTTCACCTTCGGCCTCTTAAAAACTTACCTAAGAAACTAAATTTCGTGCTCTACCTATCACATTTTACAAAATTTCATTTGGAGCTTCCTATCCCAAGTTGTGACCTTTTTTCCTAGGTCACCTATTTATGACTGAGATATGGAAGAGGCAGAAACCCTAAATTGTATTGATCATAACTCACAAAGTACAACGAATCTGAAACTATCCTTCGGACAAAAGGTACAAAGGGGTGTTATCTACGATTTGTAAGGATTTCAGATCCTGAACCATTGCCAAAATGGATTTATAGCAAAAGTTCCACAATGACTGGTTTTTTGCTATATAAAACCCTAACATTCAAATTGTCGCAAGTGAAGCAAGTGTCGTAAGTGCCGTACATTGCCTTCCTTTAGGTTAGCTCTGATACCATGTTAAGATTCAATATGCTAAGATAGAAAATATCAACATTACATTCCATTTCACAATAATATCATATACAGGATCAAAGAAAGAACAACAAGCACAGCATAAGCACAAGAGACACAAATTTATCCTGGGAAACCCTCATGGAGTAGAAAACCCAGCAAAGTTTCCTCAATATAGATGACCAGAAAATACAAAGATCTAAACCCTAGACATCAGCTCCTTCTCCTCCATAGCAGATCTCTCCCTCACCTACGCTCTAATCACAAGTGAGTGTAATGTGTGTTAAATGAGGAGCACACCTCCTCTATTTATACACAACTCTGACTTGACTTTTACATCAACTAGGTCGGCCCCAAATTAACCACTTAACATAATGTAACAGGGCCAACCCCACTAGGGTGTTCTAATAACCCTTTAACCCACATGACTCATACAGGGCCGACCCCCACTCGGGAAGTCTAATAACCCACGTTACCATATTCTCCACGGAGGAATAAAACTTCTCCGGATATACAATAAGGTCTTCATAGAGGAATGAAACATCTCCGGAATAATAAAGTACAAATATAATATTCTTAGAAGTTACAATATCTCAACAGTGACTACTCTCCCAATCCGCAAGTCATAGTGGCAGCGAGGTGAGTCACCATAAATTGAAGGGCCTGCTACATTGTAGAGACAGACACAAAAACCACATCCTAATGACTTCGAAACAGAGCTGATTTTAATCTCAATTAATATTACTCGAGAAGAACAACATCAAATCAACACTAAGAATTCATTGTCATGTCACGAATTGAATACAGACATAGTTGATAATCTTACTCTAGTTGAAATTGAAACATTGAAACATTACACACATGCTCATGTGATTCCACCTTTGATGAATCTTTCAGAACCAGTTGTACTTACTATCTATGAGTCACTAGGTGATATCAAACTTCTTTTTGAAAGATTGAATGACATGCAAAATTCAACACATGACCCTATGGATTCATCAAGAGCACAAGGGACTACCTCATGGCAACGTCAAACAGTTGTTGGAAGTGTCAATACTTCCAATTTGGCCTTTACATCAATCCCAATAATTAGTATACATTTTAGTAGCACAAGTTCAACTAGCACTTTAGTGCCAGTTGGTACAGTTTCGGGTTTCAATCCCGGAAGTACATCCACTTTGTCTGCAGGAATCCCTACTGAAGGGTATGCCTTACCAAACATCGGTTTTCCATATGGTTCATCTAATCAGGATCAACACACACAAGGAGTAAACCAGAATCCTCATGGTATACAAAACACTTGTCCAAATTCTACTTATGGGGGCAACCCTTCACCATGGAATGGTAATATTCTTGGCGGAAGCAATGAACCATGGAACATTTATGTCAATTGGGGATATGCTCCTTAGATTAATGGAAATGCCTCGGGGGGTTATCCTCTGACTTATCCTAGCACAATTCCTAGGGGAAATCCACTTATCTACCCCATTCCTCCATGGAGTGGGGGGGTTCCAGGAAGTACCCAATCTTCTTGGGCACCACCCCTGCAAGGGGGAAATCAACCTTGGAACGCTTATCAAAACCAAGGAAACATTCAATTGAGTGGTAATGTTCCACCAAGTAACCAATATCAATGGAACATACCCCCACAAGGGGGAAATCCACCCTTTAATCCTATCCCCCACTGGAGTGGTAATGTTCCACCAAGTAACCAATCTCAATGGAACATACCTCCGCAAGGGGGCAATCCATACATGCAACCTAGTTCACAATGGACTAGGCAATATTTAGGAAGTAACCAACCTTCTTGGGCACCAGCCCCACAAGGAGGCAGTCAACCTTGGAATGATTTTCAATACCAAGTTCAACCACCATGGTATGGTTGGGATCTAGGAAATAACCAATCTTCTTGGACCCCAGCTCCGCAAGGAGGCAATCCATCCAATGGTCATGTTTCAGGAAGTAGCCAAACTTCTTGGGGTCAACCTATGCAAAAGGGAAACCCACCTTGGAATTCTTATCACATCCAAGGACCACATCAATGGAGTGGTCAGGTTCTAGAAAGTAACCAATATTTTTCGAGCCTAACTCCGCAAGGGGGAAATCCAACCATTAATCCCATTCCACCATGGAGTGGTCAGGTTCTAGAAAATAATTAATCTTTTTGGAACCATCCTACAAGACCAGTGTTTGATCCAGCTAGGCTGCCACATGGACGTCATGTTAATGGTATGAAGGATTCTATCAACCATCTTGAACAGATTACCCCACATTTGGGACAAGTTTCTATTCAAAATTTGCAACCCATAGCTGGCCAGGCAATGCAGGAACCTACTAATCCTTCCAACAATTCTAACATCCTCATAGTCTTATCCATATACCTTAGAGGAAAGAAGAATAAGTACAAGAGTAAGCAAAATTCTAACTCTAGGAAAAGAGATGCACCAACTATGCTTCATTGCGGTGGGAAACAACAAGCCATTATTTTGACAACGATACCCTCGCCAGGAGGCAACCAGCCAACCCCCCCGCAAGGAGGAAATGATCCTAATTCCAATGTCTTCATGTGTGATCTTGAGATGAACATTCAAACAAAACTTGATCCTTATGATGTCTCTCCTAGTAGATTGGATCAATCAGAATCACAGCCAAGTGGTTGTCTCTACATTGAGAAACCAGCCATAGACTTAGTACCATACCCCCCCAAAGGTGTTCTACGTAGAACAATGCATAATCCTAACATGCGAGTTGCTCAGAATGGTAACGTTCTTGAGGACCTAGCTCAAGTACCATGTGCCATGTCGGCCTTGGAGGTATTGCAATGTCGTTTTGCACAAAGAAAAGAACTATTGTCTATAATTGGCATTATTGATCCATCCGATGAGACTTTCATCACATCAGACATAGACCATTCAATATGTAGGATCCTTTCCGAAGTTGCTTTTCATATTATAGTAATGACTCATGGTAAGAACATCTGTCTAGCCATACTGGATGAAGGGACCTCAGCTTGTGTAATGTCATTTCCATGTTGGCAAGCATTTGGATCACCCCTGTCTGTCGTAGAAGTTTCAAACCTGTTAACACCCAAAAAGTGTTCACTACCTCATCTACCTCATTACATGGCTCATTTGTCCATTTTCCTACCATATTTCCCTTAAAAACCCTAAAAATCCCACTAAAAAGCCTCCGAAAGGCCTAAAATGCCTCCAAAAGGCCACAAAACCATCAAAAAGCCTAAAAAAGGCTAAAAAACCCCTTTTTCCTCCAAAAATATCCAAAATTCCTCTAAGAAAGCAAAAACCCTTTAAAAAGGGAATAAAAAATATAAAATAATGAGGAAAAGGAGGAAAAAACCCTATACAGCTGACCTAAACCATTTGGTTCCCAAAACCATGGGCCAGCACTTCACCACCAAAAAACTATAAATAGGTGATGGAGACCCCTCATTTCATATCCACAATCAAGTATACCCTTACTCTGCCAAAATCTCTCTTGAAACCCTAGCTCACCCTTGAGCTACTTTCACCTTAAGAGCCCCTTTTGGCCCATTTCCACCATTGGAGAAAGAGAAGGAGCAAGTTGGAGCTTGGAGCAACCCTCTTGGAGCATTGCAAGAGCTTCACCAACCTTCACATTGGAGGTAAAATTAATACAAAAGCCATTCTTTACATCTTATTTTTTCTGTTTCATGCACATGTTTAGAGTAATTTATATTTCTGTTTTAGCATTTTAATTTACATTTACTGAACTGCTACTAAGGAGTCCCTTCTCCTTAGTAGGTGCTCATTTGCAAAAGCTAGGGGTAAAACCCTAGCTACAGTTTTGGCGACTCCCCTAGGTTTGAATTTTTGGTTACAATTTTTAAATATTTTTTCTGTTCTGCTGTCCCTTTTGGCCGCCGTATACCGCATTTTTCCCCCCCACAGTCGCGTTTCGACCGCGTCTTTCAGGCGCTTACCTGCGACCCGACCACGGCTCTCAGATTGTTTCCGGTGACCTGCCGGTCGTTTTCAATCTGTTACCTGTGATCCAACCGCATCTATTAGCCTGTTTGGGACGGTTTGACTGCGACTATTACCTTGTTTCCTGCGTCCCGCCTGCGGCTTTCGGCTAGTTTTCTGCAACCCACCGGCGCCTTTCGGCGTTTTTCCTGCGTCCCGCCTGCGGCTTTCGGCCAGTTTCTCGCAACCCGCCGGCACCTTTCGGCGTTTTTCTTGCATCTCGCCTGCGGCTTTCGTCCAGTTTCCCGCAACCCGCTGACGCCTTTCGGCATTTTTCCTGCGTCCCGCCTGCGGCTTTCGGCCAGTTTCCCGCAACCCGCCGGCACCTTTCAGCATTTTTACTGCGTCCCACCTGCGGCTTTCGTCCAGTTTTCCGCAACCCGCCGGCGCCTTTCGGCATTTTTTCCTGCGTCCCGACTGGTTTTTCAGCCCAAAACCCGCAACCCGCCTGCGACTGTTCAGCTGTTTTCCACGGTTCGACCGCTCAGATTTGCCAAGAACCGGCGGTATGTTTTCTGCATTTTTCTCTGTTTTGAACCCAGCCCTTTGCTGCACTATTTTCTGCCCCAGCACAGCCATCTGTCCTACCTGCAGCCACCCTTCCTTACAGCCTTTTCTGCATTTTTATTTCTGTTTCATTTACAGAATCGTTTTTACACTTTAAATTGAAAAAAGAAAATTGTGCATTTTAAAAGTTAATTTATGTCTTGTTATTGCTAGTTAGAAAGTTGCCCTCCCTAGTGGCACTTTTTACTTGGGTTCATCATCATCTCACAAGCACACACTCTGTCACCTAATTCAAGTGAGCCTTAAAAACTACTTAACTCAACCAATATTCTAACCCCACTTGGGGAACACAAAAAGAATCTTTGTAGTTAGGTAGGATCGGGGGGATAGGCTTCCAATAACACCCCTCAGTTACTTACACTTGAGACATAGTTGTTGTCCAATTAGGGAACCAAAATTCCCTAGTACTTTTTGGCACGGTCACAACCAGTTTACCAGAGGGCCTCTCCCCTAGGAGAGTTGAAGTCACGAGACTGGTTCCGGAGGCCTGAGTGGAATACCGCACTCCATTAAGTAACCGAAGGGCTACCTTTCGCAGTTCTCGGGATATCCCTGTATAGGGGTATTGCGGTAAAAGGACCAAACGGCAGATTCACCTTTCTAGACGTGTCATGAACGGGGTATCTTAGTTGCCATTCTTCTAGGATTGACTACCCGGTGTCCCTCCCGGTAGGGGGACATCTTAGCCACTTGGCTTTCCTATTCATATTGTCTGACTTGGATTTCATCACCTTGCAGAGGATATGTCTAGTTGATTCAGAATACTTTTTAGTTAGGTGTTTGCATGCTCCCTTACCTCCTTTTGGTCTAGTGAGTCCACCATTTTTTATTTTTAGGAAACCTGTTGCTTGTTGGTATTCTGACCATTTCTGTTGACACTCCACCTATTGTAGCACAACTGTTGCAGTGGGTGTTTTGAGTTGGTTGTTGGCCTGAGTGCCTTGTTTTTTGAGCTCTCCTTCTGCACACTCGGTTGCATTAGGATTTTTGAGCTATTTTTTTTTACTCACCTCAACCCACAGAGATTTTCGACACCATCTGTCACCATTGAGTCCCCGAGACATTCTCGGCACCTCAGGGGCGAGCCCCCACAGCACGGTTCACTTGACATCGCCCGTCATAGACACAGATCTTCATCACTTGATACCACTTATCATAGATCTCGAGCCTTGTCACTTGACTCCACTCATCAGCGGCATAGGACTCCGTCACCCGATCTTGACGCCCCTTACTTTACCTTCAATTCTGAGGAAGAGTCTGAGAACCCCATTTACACTACCCCTACTAGCCCTATGGCTGCAACGATTTCCATGCCTTTCCTTGTAGGGACCATTGGTGGCACATCCACCACTACACCAGTTACCACACCTGTTTTGTGTATGCCCTCAATGGGGGCCACGTCCACAATTCCGGTCACCATACCCATTCCAGTACCTGGCATATCTACCACCACTCCACCAGTGACTCACACCACCCATGGTGGTGCAGGACCCTCCTATACCTTAGTTCCCCCACTTGGGGGCAACCTCTCAAACCTTGTCCCTCCACTTGGGGGCATTGGCCCCAACTTAGTCCAACCCACTATTGTGTCACATCCTTCTTCCAGTTTGCCATTCATGGCTAGCCTCAACCTTCCTGACTTAGCTAGACTGACTAATGATCCTATCTGACACGACCCTGCATGGCCTCACATGCCTACCAAGCTCCCCTCTGACATCCCTAAGTTCAAGGGCAAGGCAGGTGAGGACCCTCAGAACCATATTATGTCTTTCCATCTATGGTGTTCCTCCAACTCCATAGTGGACGACTCTGTTCACCTTCGACTGTTACAGCGCACCTTCACTGGCTCTGCAGCTAAGTGGTATATCAAGCAACCCCATGGGACCCATGCCACCTTTACTTCTCTTGCCTCGACCTTCTTGCAGTTCTTCCAATTATTGGTCCGCTACGATGCGGGCATTGAGATTCTCCTGGCTTGCATACAAAACACGGCTACCCACATCACGGACCACATTCATGAGTGGCGTCGACGCCGTAGCTTATGCAAGATCAAATTAGACGACCATATCTTCTTAGATTGGTTCCTCAAATCCCTTCTTCCTGTCATTGATAAGGATGTAGCTTCCGAAAGACCCCAGTCTGAGGAAGAGGTCATCCTTAAGGAACAGCAGTTCGACCTCATTTATGCCCAGTCGAGTTACCTTTATACCATTATACCTGATGCCCCTCGCGGCGATTCCTCCCAGCACAATGCGCCGGGGGCATCCCATGCTGCAGACGGCATCATCGGTCGTGTTTCTTCGCATCCCAACCCTTTTCCATAGCACGTCCTCACCCTGGCCCTGACCTTTCGCGGGCTACCTCACAGTCTAGAGCACCCAACTCGTATGCTCCCATGACACATCACCACCATTCTCACGGACCCTCATGTCCACCTCAATGCTTTGGACATGCACCCCCTGCTTATAGCCCCCCGGTCGCACCTCAACCCTATTACCACCAGCAGGCTGCACCAGCTCCTGCGCCTTCCCAGGCCCAACCAGCTTATTACCCGCCACAGGAAGCCCCTGAGGCAAACACATAACCTACTCCACAGACATATCAGCAACCCCCTCAAGGTGCCGCACCTGCGCAGCCTCCACCTACATATCATCCATCGCATCCTGCTCTCACACCTGCAAAACCTCAAAACCCACCTGCTGCCCAAGGGCAAGTATACGCCCAACAAACGCCGTAGCAAAACCAAAAAAACCAACGCAACCAGGGCCAACAAAACCGTGGTAAGTGCCGTAATCATGGAAACAACCAGCCTCCTGACCAATGTGGTCAACCGCCTAATCCCCCAGACAACAATAATGCATCCCTCGCTAACCAAAACCCTGATCGCCCGCCCAAGCAGGCTAAAAACCCTAATTTGTGAATGAACCATCCTTGTTCTATTTGCGGGGTCTATGGCCACTACACACATGCTTGCCCACACTTGGAGCGAGCTCGGCAACTTTGGGTTGATGATGCCCATCGCCAAGGGCATGCGGCTCCTCAAGCACCGCCCAACCCCCCACAACCTCAGCAACCACCTTTGGTGCTGCAAAACCCCTTACCAAACCAAGGTGTAGTGAACACTCATCCATTGGCCCCCCCTCAAGCCAATGCCCCACCCCAACAAAAGATCACTTACGCCGTTCCTGATCAACCCATGTTTGACTCAGGGACCCACCACTTGTTGATGATGTCATCCACCGATGTCAACCTCCAGACCCATCGAAACTAGTATGGCTCCACCTCTGAAGCCCCTCCCACTGATAAAACCACTAATGCTCACCCCACTGATCAGGTGTTACGTATGCCTCCCCCTCCAATAGATGGCGCTTCCAAAGCACCTCGTTTCCCACTTCGCCCTATCAACAACAACCCCAATGCGCGCGCTGCGTCAAACTACAACATTGTAGATGACTTAGCCCAATCTCCTGCAGCCATGTCTGTGTTAGAAGTCTTGAAAAATTGTCCTTCCCAGCGCAAGACTTTACTCTCAGCGATTGGGGCTATTGACCCAAATGATTCGAATTTGATGGCGTTTGATTTGGACCAGTCCGAACCACGCCTGCCTTCCACCTTAGCATTCCAAGTTTCTGTTTCCGTTCGGAATCTTGTCATCCATCGATGCATCATCGATGAAGGTGCCTCCACATGCGTTATGTCTACATTCGTATGGTAGAAGTTGGTATCCCCTACCCTTCAGCAATCCACCACTGCATTACGCGCCTACGACGATCGTTCGGCTCAGACCCAAGGGCTCCTAGCCAATGTCCCTGTCCAGTTAGGTGGTAAAACCGTCCTCATTGACATCGATGTCATCAACGCCCAGCTTGATTACAACCTCTTACTCGGTTGCAGCTACATGTATGCTATGCGGGCGGTAGCTTCCTCTGTCTTTCATACCATGATGTTCCCCCATGATGAACGTGTAGTCAAGATCGACCAACTCACTTACTATGATCCAAATGCCCCCGCTGCACCCAAAAATGTTCTCCCCATGGTTGAACAACCTGTTAATGGTGCCGCTACCTTGTTTGTTTCGTCCTTGGGACCTGAAGTTTACTCAGACCCGCCGATGACATCCACCTTTCAATCCATTCCTCCCCTGTCATCTACGCCTGAAGTGTCTGACTTATGTACCCTGTCCCACGATAACCAAACACCTAACAATCAACCACCCTTGTTTCCTAAGCCACCATTGGTGTTACACCTATCCACACAATCCCCTTCCTAGTCCCTCCATCGGGAGTAGTAACCACCCCAGTTATGGCTACCCTTAGCCTCCCTGGGTTAACCTTGGGGTTACCCGTCTGGTATCTTTCGCCTCCAGTCCCCCCGCCGACACCAAGTGTCGTCCTCCAACCGGTGCAACCCATGGCTACTACCACTCAGCCACCCCCCGATGTCGCTACCCCCTTCGTCCACCACAAATCCCCCTCCTCCTCCCAAATCCACTAGGGGCAGAGGCCCCCAACCTTACACTGCTGTACCACCTCCCAAGATAGTAAAAAACCCCCCTTTGTTTCGTGCTCCTGCCAAATTCTCGTTGTGTGATGAGTTAGGCCATGCGACTCATCAATGTCCACAGTTACCAGCATTACAGGAACACATGCAGATGTTTGACGATGACCCCAATATCCCGGTTGTCAAACTAGATCCAACCCCTAAGCCTCGCGAAAAATCCCTGCGCACTAACCACCCTTGTGCCGTATGCGGCGTTTACAGGAATTACTCACATCATTGTCCTGATCTCCCCGATTACAGAGAAACTCTCTATGAGATGAACAATCTGGATCTTGAGACGGCACCACCCACCATTGAAGAGATTCACCCCCTGATCCCACCCTCATCCGGGAAGATCAACACCATTTACATGATCTCTTCAACTACCATTCCCTCATCAACCGATTTGATGGCCCACACTTTCCGTACTGATGAAGAGATTCTTGAGGCACTCACTGCCCCGGAGTATCCCTAGGATGACATGCACCATCGTTCGTATTTCCTCCCAGAAGCATCTTCCTCTAGCACCGCTACCCAATTTGTGGTTGAATCCAAATATTTCCTTCCTACCAAGGTCGACTGGTTTAAGGATCCTATTCCTGCTCCGGATGCCTTTGAGGAAGGTAACATGGACAATATTTCACCCGTCATCCAAATTGATATCGCTGCCCCAGGAGGTACTCCTGAACTCATAACTTTAGGAGCATCCTGCAGTGAGCATGAGATTGAGGGGTACAAAAAACTCTTCCAGGAATTCTGTGATGTCTTTGCTTGGTCCTATACTGAGATGCCCGATCTCGACCCCACCATTATAGAGCACCACATTGACACATGGCCTAATGTACCCCCCGTTCGTCAGAAACAGCGTCTCATTCATCCTTCCAAGCTACCTGTCGTTAAAGCAGAGATTGAGAAACTTCGCAAGGAAGGATTCATTTCTCCTATTGCTTATACCACCTGGGTTTCAAACCCCGTTCTCGTTAACCAAAAACAAGGCACCATTAGAGTATGCACTGACTTCCGAGTTTTAAACCGCGCCTGTCCCAAAGACAATTTCCCCACGCCATTTATTGACTAGCTCATCGATGCTTTTGCGGGGCATGAAGTCCTATCTTTCATGGACGGTTTTTCCAGATACAATCAGATTCAGATCCGTAAGGAGGATCAGTACAAAACTGCCTTTACCACCCCATGGGGCACCTTTGCCTATCGCGTCATGCCTTTCGGCCTCAAAAATGATGGTGCCACCTTCCAGCGGGCCATGACCTATTGCTTTCACGACTTGGTCCATATCTTGTTAGTCTACCTTGATGACATTACCGCTCGTTCCCGGAAATGATCAGACCACCTTAACGACCTTCGGCAAGTTTTTTTGCGTTGTCGCAAATACCAAATCCGCTTGAACCCACACAAGTGTGTCTTTTGCGTTTCGGCAGGTCGATTGTTGGGTTTCATTGTTTCCCAGAAAGGAATTGCTGTTGACCCCCTGAAAGTCCAAGCCATCTTAGACCTTCCCTCTCCTCATACACTCCGACAGCTCCAAAGTCTGCAGGGGCGATCCAATTTCCTCCGTCGTTTCATTCCTAATTACGCTACCATTTTTCATGGTTTCTTGCGCCTGATCTGTACCCACATACCCTTTGTCTGGGATGAGCAAGCAGAAGCTGCATTCGGAGCCCTCAAGAAATCTCTCACACAAGCCCCCTTGATCTCCCCTCTGTATTTCTCTCAGGAATTCATCCTCTACGTCTCAGCATCTGAGCATGCTGTGTCCGGAGTGTTGGTTCAAGAAGACGCTTCCCACCAGGAGCATGTCATTTATTACGTCAACCAGACCTTGTCTGGACCACCTCTACGTTACCCATATGAGGAGAGACTAGCCCTAGCTGTAGTCTTTTCCGTCCAAAAACTATGACACTGCATCTTACTTAGTCATACCACATTCATTGCCAACTCCAACCCCATGGTCTATCTCTTAAACCGGCGGCTACTGCAAGGTCGTGTTGCTAAATGGGTCATTATCCTCCAGGAGTATGACCTCACTTTCCGCACCGCTAAGAGCACCAAAGCCCTCACGCTTGCCCAGCTCATTACCGATCTCCCATTCCTTCTGCCGTCCCCCCAAATCTCCGATGAGTTACCCGACAATCACTTGTTCACTATCTCGTCTGATGACCCATGGTACGGTGATATTTTGCTATACCTGCGCACGCAGAAGTTCAGACCCAAAGTCACCCTTAATGGACGCCGTCACATCCGTCACCGGGCCTCTCGATATCTCCTCTTAGGCGATGTCCTTTACCGGCCGGGGGTAGATACAATTCTTCATCGTTGCCTTACACACGAGGAAGCTGAACATGTCCTTAATGACTGTCATAGTGGTGCCTGCGGCAGCCATTTCTCAGGGATGGCCACTGCCTAAAAGGTCGTCCGCGCCGGATACTTCTGGCCCACACTTTTCACCGACTGCATTACTGCGGTCAAGCATTGCCATAACTGCCAACTTTTTTCCCCCAAGGCCCGGACACCACCTGCTCCGTTAAACCCAGTCGTCACCGTTGGTCCCTTTTGTAAGTGGACCATCGACTTCATGGAATGTAGACCCCCGTCTGCCAACGGCCACAAATACATCATTGTTGCCGTCGATTACTTCACCAAATGGGCCGAAGCCATGCCTACCTTTAATTGTACCGCTGACACTGCTGCCCGTTTCTTTTTTAACCATGTTATCACTCGATTCAGGGTTCCCAAATAGTTGGTCTCAGACCATGGTTCCCACTTCAAAGATTCCGTTTGGCGCGAGTTATCCACCCTCCTCAAGTTCGAACATCAATTTTCCTCTACTTACTACCCCCAAGGGAACGGCCAAGTAGAGGCCATTAACAAAATTCTAAAAAGCATCCTTCAACGCACTGTTGATCGGCATAAGTCCAATTGGAACCACATGTTGTTCCCCGCCTTATGGGCTTACCGTACCTCTACCAAACCGCCACTGGTTTTACCCCGTTTCAGTTAGTTCACGGTGTAGAGTCTGTCCTCCCCATCGAGTGTCAGATACCTGCCTTACATATCGTCGTTGAGCTTCTCCCCGATACCTCCGCACTTGAGAAACGTCTGCTATCCCTCGAACAAGCCGATGAAGACCATCGTGTCGCTCTCTAGACCATTGAAGCTGCCAAGAACCACTCCAAAGCTGGTTACGACAAACACGTACACCCTCGAACTTTCCACGAAGGGGACCTTGTCCTCGCCTACGACCAAGCCCATGACAAAACTGGCAAAGCGAAGTTCGAATCCATGTGGCAAGGCCCTTACATCGTGCAGACTTGTCTTGGCAAGGGGGCATACATTTTAGCCGACTTCGAAGGTCACCCTTTGCACAACCCTCGTAATGGGTTGTATCTTAAACGCTTTTATCCCTAAATAATTCGCGGCCCCATTGGTCCGCATTGTACAGTTTGCTCCCTTTTTTTGTTTTTCACCTTTTTTACCACGATCTTACATTCCTCATTTTTGCATGACCACAGATGGACCATCTTCCACCTTATTACACCGGCTTCGCCGATGGAGCAAGCCACTGGTCTCCCAACCTGGCTTTTGCAGCGTGGGTCTTATATTCCCCTTCCCATGAAATGATTCACCTTGACGGAATCTGCATAGGTGCTGCTACCAATAACCAGGCGGAGTATGATGCTATGACTGGTATCCTGACTGCTGCCCTCCAGATAGGCATACATCACCTTCATGTGTTCCTTGACTCCCAACTGCTTGTCTCCCAGCTCAACAATTGCTACTAGGTGCGTGATCCCTGCCTCTTTAGAAAATTCCTGCACACAAAACAACTCAACCGATAGTTTGAATCCATAACATTCACCCATGTCCCAAGAGCTCAAAATAGTGTCGTAGATCAAATGGCCAACAACATTCTAGATTGGCACATCAATCACACCATGTAAAACCCCATCATGCATCATCATCATTCCATAGCATCTCATAAAATATATAAAAACCCAAAAAGATTGCAAGGGGCATCCACGTGCCTATCATCACACAAACATTTGCATCCATGTGCAATACAAAATAAAAACACATTCATATACAGGGGCATCCACGTGCCTAGTCCTACATACATAGTGTTGCATCTATATGCAATACATCACATAACATACACAAGGGGCATCCATGTGCTCAACATCCTATACTACTTGCATCCACGTGCAGTACAAACATACAACACACCATAAGCGCATCCACGTGCGTACAACTAAAACATCATCACTAAAAGGTGCATCCACGTGCATATATATATATCAAAAAATACATGTTCATCAGCTATACATGTCCTGAGTACCCCCATACTCATCTATACACAAAAAATATCTATACATCTCATAAGATACATGCCGGAGCTACAAAACTCGGGGGGAGTCCCCTGTACTCCCTAATGAGAGTCATAACCTGCATCACTACCCGCATCTGCTGCCTCCGAGTCCTCCCCTCGCTCCTCCTCCAGCAAATCCTCATCCCCTGTGGGCTCCTATGCCCGAGCCCTGTCTGCCAAGATAGCCACCCGGATCGCAATCGACCGAAACTCCTAGGGTGCCCTCATACAATCCTGAACTACATCGGGATCCACATCTCGCCATCCCTCGTCGGTCACTCCAACTAGTAACCGATCCAGCAACACTCGTACAGACTCCAAAGTCCCCTCTGCGTCCCACCGACGCACCTCCCCTTGACCCGATAAGGCCGGTACCGCCACATGTCCCCTACGTGCGACATGTCCTGGCGGTGGTCTCGAACCCACATCTGTAGATCACACATCAGTCAGTAACAGTATACATCATATATAAAACTTGACATCCATAACATGCAAGTACATCAATACGTACCGTCTGGTCCCCATGCCTATCCTAGTGCTCGCGGCGCCTCTGGGTCTCCCGTGTAGTCCATATCCCTATACGGATAGTCATCCAGTGGCAGTGGCATCTGTAGCCACTACAGGTATAACTCCTGCATGAAGTATCTACCAACCTCGCCGCCACCCCGGCGGCGCATCATCTCGCCCCACCGCACCATCCGCGGCTCCCTCAAACCTCCTGCCCTGATCGGTACCCGCGGCTGCAGGGTGGGCACCCTCTCCATGAAAAACGCACATAGGAAGGAACCATAGCAAAACCCCTTACCAGATTCCTTCACCGATGTCAGCTGTCGCTGTACACAGGTGAGGAACATCTGGCCCCACGCATAGTAGACCCCTTCCAGTATGCACTCCACTAGCTGCATCTGGCCCCCAGACACCTTCTTCGGTGACTGGGACCCCAACACACGTACCACGCATGCTGCAATCGCCCGTATCGCCGGCTCCTGTAGGTCTATCACCCAGAGTGCATTCCTATGCACCCTAGCCTCTAGAGGATAGTACCGCTCCAGCATGTCCTCCATATCCACATCGGCGGATACTCGCGGCTGCGTATCCGCCACCCTCCTTAGACAGGGAAACCCCATCAGGAAATATACATCTGTCAGGGTGAGGTCCACCCTCTCACCCTGCATAATGAAAGCCTGTATGTCTGGCTCCCAGAAACTCACTAGCCGGTTCAGCAGCAACCCTTCTGAATGCATCATGGGTACCTGCGTGAACTTCAGCAGTCCGCACATTCCCAACACCGCCCGCACATGACCATCGTCCCGGATGTAATCCACTATCTCATCTGGGATCTCCCGCTCTCTCCATAGTACCAGCGGCATCCTGTCAAACATGCAAGGCAAACTCATCAGACTCATGTCAAGGAAATAAACCTCCCCCCCCCCCCCCCCGGGGGAAGTCCTAACAGCTCGCTCCAAAATGCAGCTTTAGGCCCCCTTGCCGCGGTTTCCGACCGCGGCTGTTTGGCCCACAATCGCGGTCCTCAACCGCGACTGTCAGTCCGAAACACCCGGTACCAAACCGCGTGTTGAGCCTCGAAACACGCGGTCCCAAACCGTGTGTTCCGATTCGAACCCCGCGGTCTCCATGCGCGTCATACTTCGTGGAACCCGCGGTCTCCAACCGCGGCTCCCTACTGAAAACCCACGGTCCACCCCTCGTGGACAGTACAAGTAACCCCTAGGACCCACTACCCACCCCCTGAAACCAAAAAACGTGCAGGTATGAGTTTGACGGAATACCTGTATCTCCTGGATATGAAATCGGCTGGTCGGATCGTCCAGAAACGCCACCTCACCTCTGGTCCACTCTGATCACTAGTCAAAGTCAAATAGTACAAATGACACTTGTCATATTGGACCCACTCACTATTTATAGTCCGTTGACTTTTTCTTGTTTTGGCCATTCTGAACCCATACGGAGTCTGTTTTTCGAACTATTTCCACCAATGGAATCAGAACAACGAGACCATCCTGATGGTCACCTCGTTGTATTATTTTTTCCCCATCATTTTTTACACATTTTTTAGATGCCACCAGTTTCCTCAGTTTGCGTGCCACTTCGGCTACTCTCTATTTTTCTCATATTTTATATCATCGGATTCATTTTTCCGAGCCGGTGATGATGCTTGAGATCATTTCTCGCTCTCACCCCCAGATTTTTTGGGTATTTTTTCCAAAACGACCCACGTCGCCTCGGTTTATGTGCCACATCGGCGTTCTCTATTTTTGACACTCTTTATATCGTCGGATTCATTTTTCCGAGCTCATGATGATGCTTGAGATCATTTATCGCTCTCACTTGGTACAGTTTCAACATTGTGTCCTGACACCTTGCTGCCTCGATTTTCGTGCCACATCGGCTGCCATCGGATTGTTCCACATTTTTACATGAGCCATTCACTCCTGTCATACTGCAAATATTTCGTTATTTTGCCACCATTCATTACCCCGCAAGGAGGCCCACTAGTGTTCCCCCCCTACCCTCGTTCTTGGTCATCATAAGTGTCCCTTGATTGAGCACTTCCTCCTTGCCTAGCCATTCCTTTTGTTTGGTATAATTTTATCCCTTTTTCGGGCCGGACAAGTCCTTTACGAAAAAGGCACTTAGGGAGTTTCTGTTAAGCTCTTTTCTGACTCCTAAAACAATGAAAAGATAGCCGAGCAATCTTGCTTCCTTTCATGCTCGTTAAAGTACCTGAAAGGGCATCTATCTGGTATAAGTTTACTCCTTTTCCGGACCTGGTAGACTAATTACGAAAAAGGAATACTCTAGTCATACCGGCTAGAAGAGTTCTTCATTGCATCCTTTTATGCTTCTTTGGGCCTTGGAGACTAACACACGAAAAAGAAACCCCTTGGAGTCTTCTTATCGCTTTCAGACTCTCTAAAATTGAAAGCAACCACGAGCATGAACTGTCCTGGGCTCGTACAAATCTACACGACAGTACCATTCCATTCTTTCAGAGTCTTCTTATCGCTTTCAGACTCCTCAAAATTGAAAGAAATCACGAGCATGAATTGTCCTGGGCTCATATAAATCCACACGACAGTACCATTTTTTCACTCACTTCTTCTAGTTTCTTAACCCATGAAGAAGTTCCCCCGTGCCTCCTGGCACTATGATCGATCATCTCGGCAGCACCCCCAATCAGGTCGCCTTTGTTCAGAGTAGTTTGCAGTCTCCTTCCATTTTACACTAGCTTGAGTCTCCCTCATCCCAGTCACTATCCTTGATCCATTACAGCTATGATCCCTTTCCCATCAGTCAGTTTCATATGCTTCCCGATCATTCCCGCCATCATACTCTGAACAAAGGAGGTTTGAGTCCACCCACTCTACTTGCCCAGTTATTCCCCCCAGTTTGTCAGTCGTGCCATCAGTACTATCACATTTCGGTTCTCCGCCTCGCGCTCCTGTCAAGGAAACATCATTGCCTTGATAGTTGCAGGTCTCCCTTTGTCGACGACAGCCTCTCTATTCCAGAGGATAGACCCAGAGGCCCCTGTGCCTTGGACCCATCACCATTTGTGGTGAGTGCCTACGGACCATTTTGAGAGGAGTCATCATTGCCTCTCCGAATGGTTGTTTCTCACATGCTCGACTTCAGCACCTTGATCGCATTGCTGAAAATAGCGCAGGATTTACATCCCTACCATTATTTGTTGAAGACCCCGGATTTCCCCCGACTCTAGCACATTGGTGAGTCACTTCGGAACACCCAGTTACATGTTCCCGTGGATGTCCGGGCTACGTTGGCGATTGTATTCGGAAGCCATCCAGTTATATGCTTCCTTGAGTACCCATTTCAGTCCTAGATCAGTTCCAGTTCAGTGTACCATTGCGAGTGTACCCCCTGTCACTCTGATCCAGCAGCTCATCAGTCCCTTTGGTACCACACTCAGTAGCACTGTTGTCATTCTAGTGTATCAGTACTTCAGCTCAAACATGGTTAGCCCAGCAGTATGTCCCAGATTTGTGTCCTCTCTGGACCCTTATGATGTACACAGTGGTTCTCTATGTATCTTATAGGTCCCTCTTTTCAGGCCTCACAGTTCTTTTTATGTATCTTGATACGAGCATGGGTATGCCTACCTTGTCCATATATTGAGATTATTCCTCATTCAGTATTTGAGGTCATGTGTATTTCAGGTCCCCATTTTTGGACCACCTTGTTATTATTATGTTATATCCTGATACGAGCATGGGAATGCCCACCTCGTCCATATGATCAGATGATTCCTCATCCATTATTGAGGTTATGTACTTTTAATTCTTGCAGTTTGGTTCAGGATCGTTGTTCTGGGCTTTAGTTTGTTTCTCCTCTTCTACACACCCCAGGAAAACCTTCCATGACTTATGATGTCCATCGGCCATACGATGAGCTCCTGCCCTCACACATCAGGGGGCAATCTGTTAACAACCAAAAAGTGTTCACTACCTCATCTACCTCATTACATGGCTCATTTGTCCATTTTCCTACCATATTTCCCTTAAAAACCCTAAATATCCCACTAAAAAGCCTCCAAAAGGCCTAAAATGCCTCCAAAAGGCCACAAAACCATCAAAAAGCCTAAAAAAAGGCTAAAAAACCCCCTTTTCCTCCAAAAATATCCAAAATTCCTCTAAGAAAGCAAAAACCCTTTAAAAAGGGAATAAAAAATATAAAATAATGAAGAAAAGGAGGAAAAAACCCTATACAGCTGACCTAAACCATTTGGTTCCCAAAACCATGGGCCAGCACTTCACCACCAAAAAACTATAAATAGGTGATGGAGACCCCTCATTTCATATCCACAATCAAGTATACCCTTACTCTGCCAAAATATCTCTTGAAACCCTAGCTCACCCTTGAGCTACTTTCACCTTAAGAGCCCCTTTTGGCCCATTTCCACCATTGGAGAAAGAGAAGGAGCAAGTTGGAGCTTGGAGCAACCCTCTTGGAGCATTGCAAGAGCTTCACCAACCTTCACATTGGAGGTAAAATTAATACAAAAGCCATTCTTTACATCTTATTTTTTCGGTTTCATGCACATGTTTAGAGTAATTTATATTTCTATTTTAGCATTTTAATTTACATTTACTGAACTGCTACTAAGGAGTCCCTTCTCCTTAGTAGGTGCTCATTTGCACAAGCTAGGGGTAAAACCCTAGCTACAAAACCCAGCTACTCAAATAGCTTCGGTGGATTAGGATCAAAATATTCCCTCGATGGAGGAATATGATCTGGTTACTTGGCCCATTTGGGCTGTGAGATCTCCCAGCTCGCATGACTTCTTGGATTAGATTTTATCATCAAATGAGGATATCCCTGAAGTTGTAAACATTTGGTTGCACCCACCTAAGGCCATCTTTTGTGGGGCCACTGGGAGCATACTTGATATAAATCTACCCAATTATAGGAGCATGATCTGCATGTTCCTCGATCTTATTTGGTATATTTGGAAACTTGCATATAGGTTTAGGCCATCCCTTTGTGAAGATGCATTTGAACCTTTTGCAACCCAAACTTGCCATAGGGTCAAACCTGTTGGAAATTGGTGGGCCAACCCTTCATATCTGTATTTTCCACCATTCCGACAGCAAAGCCTACCGAACATGGGACACCCTAGTCAACACCCCATTGCCATTTTGGTGCCCATGCTGAGTTACTATTATAGGCCTGGGAGCCCTATTAGTCCCATCATGACTTGGAGTTTCAAACCACATATTTCTCTTTCATTCATTTCTGACCATATCCTGATGGGCTCCCAATTTTTTGTCATTTTACATAACTTTGCATTAAAATATCCACTTGAACATCCATGCAAACTGCTTCGCTGCTTATCATTTATGTTGCTTATTTTCATGCATAGTCACTTTTTGTTATAGGATTCCTATAAACCATTGCTTATGTATATTTGACCCATACCCATGGAGGAAACATCTATAAGAGTGTACATAACTAGCTCAGTGCTTGTTTGCAATATGGATCTTTGCCTTGGACTAACCCATGCCCTTGAAACACTCGTTTCCTCTAATGTATCATAGCATGCTTTATTCTTTTTTCAAGCTAATAAATGAAAAAGGTTAAAAAAAATTGGAAAACACAAAAACCCAAAAAGGGAGAAACTTGAATCACTTCATATTATAAACGTTGAAGAAAACGGCAACAGTCGGTCCTTGTCTCCCTTGAACACGACACATAATTTGGTATCCATTATCAGTACACCATCTGTATTTTCCTTAGGAAACTATACCTTTATTTTGAACAGATCTCCACCAATGGGTTATCCTTCCCATCACCAATGGAGCTTTTGTTAATGCATCTAGCATTAGCAGATTTCATTGAGGTTAGTTACTCAAAGTCCTATGTTGCCAAGTGTCCATTCTGCGTCATGTTATGTGTTCAAGGGAAGTCCAAACCGAGTCGGCCATTCCTCAAATATTCCCGACCAATCATGTCGGCCTTCCTTGTGTCAGTATACAGTGTTGGATCTTGTAGTTCTACCAAATTATATCATACTATTGATCTTTGTTTCATATCGGTTGATGTGGGATGCATCAATGCCCTCCTTCTGATGGATCTATTCCTATCGACATCAAATCATCATCTAGGACATGGATCTAGAAACCCAAGAGTATCTTGGATCTTGCAGTCATTAGTGGCATGTTTCCTCGCAAATGACAGTGGGTATACATCAATGACCCCTGATTGTTTGATTCTACAAGTTTTCGACTTCAGAACATCTATTCACACTTGCTAGTTTGTACTCAGTACCTTAGAGTCCATCATCATTATCGGTGGGTCTCTTCGCATCTATTAATGGTATACATCAATGACCAGTAATCAGATGGTGTTTTATTATGCTCGACATCAGATCACTTATTCGCATGATATAAACTTGTACTATCGTCATTTTGTATTGAAGACCTTGGGAAAAACAATTGTATCACTCATCGATGCACTGCCCGAGCTGTGCCAGATTAGACTGCCATGTCAGAAGTTCGATAAAGACTTTGTTCTCGCACTCATCAAAGTGCATGTTTACATTTCAGAAAAATTTTATTTTGACATGGATCCACTGTGTATTGTTCTTGGCCATGCTTATTTACTGCTGAGCATGGGTATGCCCGCCTCAGGAAGATATTATATATTTGAGAAATTGCTATGTTTTGCAGGTGTGATCCTCAATCCTGCGCCTGTGAGTTTTCCTTCCCTCGTCCTTGCTTTGAACGATAAAGAGTATCAGTAGAAAGAGTATCAGTATACCGAGTATAAATTTCAGTAATGTATTTTGGCCCTTAGCTCTGCTTCAGACCTCACACATTAAGGGGCAACTGTTAACAATCAAATTGACACCCTTAGTCATGTGACAGACGAAGCACATTTTTACTATGTGCCTGCAACATGAAAACAAAACACAAGTACATTTAGAGACAAATCCTCTATGATCTAATCACTTCTCCCATAAATGGAAGGATTAGGTGAAGACAGTAAAAACCTATGGAGACCAAGTTCAGTCATCAAACCACTCATAAAAGGTCCAAAACTAAGCTACACCAATCAATAAGTGAAGAGAAATGCATTAAATGTGCTTAAAGTATGCTAAGTTGTGTAAAAAATCCTAAAAGCTATGGAAAAAGGGGTTTTTTGAGTGAAAATGATCTAAAATCATGAAAGGAGATTATCCCACACTCAAAAGAGAAGCCTAAGGCCCATTTCCCAATGCTATATAAGAAAGGCTTTGGGGCATGGTAAATACACACAAAGGAAGAGAAAAGGCAGGCTGGAGAGATTCTGAAGGAGGAGAAAGAGCTCAAATTCTTCAAAAGCAAGGGTGAAGGAAGGGAAGCTCATAGCAATGGAGGAAGTATTCACACCAAGTGCCATGGTAAGGATGTATTTCTTCATTGTTCTAATATGAATGGATTCAAGTTTCTACCATCTAAAAGTTTGATTTTTTCTTATCATGTATGAATTTAATTCTTAAATGGCTTTAGATCTTAAGTTTGCTTATCTTGATTGATGAATGAATGTAGATCTTAGTAATAACTTGTAATAATCTTTTCATTTGCTGACATGGAAACTCACCATTTCTTGGTAAAATAGTTAAAATAGTGTAGACACAACCTTGCACTAATCACTGTTATCAACAAGGGAAGTATGCAGTAGAGATTTTGAAGCGGTTCGAGATGATGGAATGCAAGTCCATGGCCACACCTATGGCATCGAACCTGAACCTATTGAGTGATGCTTCATCAGAGTTGGTTGATGTCACAGTGTATTGTTAGATGATTGGGTCCTTGATGTACCTAACGAACACAATACCATATATTTTCTTTGCGGTGAACACCTTGAGCCAGTTTCTGATAGATCCTAGACATGTTCACCTGATTGTTGTAAAGCATATTCTGAGGTACCTGAAGGGTACGATTGATTATGGGCTCAAGTATGATGTGAATCAAAAGTTTAACTTGGAGGGTTATGTTGATTCATATTGGTCAGGCAGTGTTGCAGATAGGAAGAGCACTTCGGGGTGCTAGTTCAGTATGGGATCATGTGTGATCTCTTGGTTTAGCAAGAAGCAATCCTGCGTATCACTGAGCATAGCCGAAGCAGAGTATGTTGCAGCTTGTTCAGCTAGTTCTGAGGAAGTATGGCTAAGGAATCTACTGTCTAATTTATTTGATCTACAGTTGGATGCTACCTGTATCTATTGTGACAACCAGAGTTGTGTGAAGTTGTCAAAGAACCTGGTGTTCCATGATAGGTCGAAGCACATCGAGATCAAATATAACTATATCAGGGATATGGTGCAGAGAGGAGTAGTGAAGCTCCAGTATGTTGCGACATATGAGCAGATTGCAGATGTGTTGAACAAACCACTAGCCAGAGTGAAGTTCGAGTACTTAAAAGAGAGGCTTGGTGTTCTTCAGATAGAAGATACTTCGAGGAAGAAGTGATGGGACACATTTGCAAGAGCCATTCCAAGCATGGGGGTAGGAGGATCCTTCCCATGGCTGTGGATGTAAGCGTTGTGTGATGAGCATCAGGACGATGCTCTGGTTACTACTATGTATGATGATCAGGATGATCATGTGTGATGAGCATCAGGAAGATGCTCCAGATGATCTGCATCAGGATGATGTTGAGATGATGATCAGGATGATCATGCGATGATGATATGTGTCAGGATGATGCTGTGATGATGATCAGGATGATCATGCGATGATGATGTGCATCAGGATGATGTACCATATGATGATGATCAGTATGATCATGAGCATCAGGATGATGCTCTGTGCAAGGATGATCAGGTTGATCTTGAGTATTAGGATGGTACTCTATGGCCGTGGACAGGTTGTGCAAGGGTAGCATATAATACGTCCTGGAGATCTGGACAGGTTGTGCTAGTCACGTAAAATGCCTCGGATGCTTTTTAGAGATCTTGCTGGGAAAGACACTCTTTTAAGGTTTTGCTAGACCACATGTAATACATCCTGGAGATCCGGACAGGTTGTGCTAGTCACGTAAAAGACCTCAGATGCTCTTTAGAGATCTTGCTGGGAAAGACACTCTTTTAAGGTTTTTTGGGGACCACATGTAATATGTCCTAGAGATATGGATAGGTTGTGCTAGTCACGTAAAAGGCCTCAGATTCTCTTTAGAGATCTTGCTGGGCAAGACACTCTTTTAAGGTTTTGTGGATATCACATGTCATTAGTCGTGGAGATCCGGATAGGTTGTGCTAGTCACGTAAAAGGCTTCAGATTCTCTTTAGATATCTTGCTGGGCAAGACACTCTTCTAAGGTTTTGTGAAGGTCACATGTAAAAGATCCTGGGAGATCTGATAGGTTGATCTATGTGCTTGTAAAAGTCCTGGGATGCTCTTTAGAGGTTTTGTTGATGCACGTAATCAGTCTTGAGGATTCCATAGGATGGCCAGCTCGAAGAGATGATGAAGACCTACAGGAGGCTAGGCCTACATCCAACATAAAAAAGGGTTGGCTCTGTAGAAATTCCTATGAAGAGAAGAATTGATATATAGCCGAGTGATTGAGATGACGAGTACAACAGCAGTTACGATGATGCTCCGTGATCCAGTGATGATGATCCAGCTCAAGAATTGAAGACTTGTGTCTAGAGAATACCTTCCTAGTTAAGAGGGAGTGTTGATGTATTTGTAACTTCAGAAGATATTCTTCTATGTATTACACTTGTACTTTATTATATTCATGATGGAGATGTATTATTCCTCCAATCAAAAGTGTCATCATTTCTATTTGTAAGTGTCGCAAGTGTCACAACTTATATTTAATGGGTTATTAGACCACCAATGTGGGGTCGGCCCTGTTTGTGTCATGTGAGTGGGTTATTAGACTTCCTTAGGAAGTCAACCCAGCTAGATTTAAAGGGAGGTTAAGTTGTGTATAAATAGAGCATGACTGTGTCTCATTCTATTCATTCACTCACTCATCCAACTTGCATTATTTGAGAGAGGAGTGTGCACAAGTGGAGGAGGAGAAGCTACTAGAGTCATCTATCTTTTGGGGAATGATCTTTGTGATCTTTGTATTGGGGCTTATTCTATCTCTGAGGAAGTTGCGGGGTTTTTCACCTTCTTGGTTTTCCCTAGTGAAATGTGTTGTGTCCATTGTCTCTTGTGATTGTTATGTTGTGCTTGTTATTCTCTTAGTATGATCCTAGATAATGTTTGAATGAATTTATCGAAAATTAACAAATTCAAGGGATACTCTTCCTATAGGTGATGATGTGTTCTAGGATACTCAGGAGGATAAGATAATTATCATGTTGAGAAACCTTCCATGAATAAGAATATTCCAAGAGGAAATGATTCTAGTAATGGAATTCATTAGGGATGGTCACTAAGGGGTACCTAGCTTCCCAAGATTGACATGAGAAATTTTGATGGAAATGATCCAATAACATGGATATTCCAAATGGATAAATTCTTTGATCTACATTAGGTTCCAACTTTGCAAAAGGTAACTATTGCATCATTATATTTAGAACTTGATCAATTTGTATGGTACCAATGGCTTTGTGACCGTGAAAAGGAATCTATTATATGTTGGTCTATATTCACTGAAGAATTGATTGCACATTGTGGGGATATTAATAGAAATACCTTCTTTAGCCAGTTAATAAATCTCAAGCAAAAAGGTCCAATTGCAGAGCACATCAAAAAATTTCAGAAGCTATGTCTTAGAGTGAAGAATATTTCAAAATATAATCTATTGGATCTCTCTATTGGCACCTTGAAGGATAACATTCAACATGAGGTGCGTCTCTTTGAACCACCATCCTTGGAGAAGGCCTTCATGATGGAAAGGAAGTTTGAAAGTAACAATATGACGATGGCTACTAGAAAGATCACCTCCAACACATAATGATAAAATATTGTTACTTCTTCTAACCCACCTCAAAGGTCGATGCCTCAACAAATAGAGGAAAGAAGAGAAAAAGGCCTATGATTTAATTGTGACAGCAAGTATAGTAAGGGACATAGGTGTGGTGAGAAGAAATTATTTTACATAGATTGTGAAGAGGAAGAACCAAAAGAACAAGAACCATCTCCAGATGAAGAAATAGAAGATACTACTTTAGAAGAGATTACTCCCACCATATCATGTCATGCATTGGCTGGAATTAGCACTCCTCAAACTCTCAAGATCGAAGGATTTATCAAAAAGAAAAAGCTAACAATATTGATTGATTCTGGTAGTACTCATAATTTCATTCACTATAAATTAGCAAAATATGTCAATTTCTTTGTATATCCAGCACCAGAGTTTCAAGTAAAGATTGCAGATGGAGGAACTATCAACTACTCAGGGAAAATCCATAATATAAATCTTACTATGGGGGAATATGTATTGAATAGTCCAATGATTTCTATTCCAATGGGTGGCACTAATGTTGTCTTAGGAGTTCAATGGTTATAATCCTTGGGAACTGTGGATTTTAATTTTTAGAATCTTTTCATGAAATTTGGGAAGGAAAGGAATATGAATTACAGGGTATCATAGGGAAATCAAGCAAGGTGATAATCTCTAATGGTATGAAAAAATTGATGAAAAAGGGACATCAAGGTGTAATTGCACAATTATTCTCATTAGATTTTCAAACATCTAAGCCTCCTATTTCCCTGTATCTACAAAGGGTCATTAATAAGCATTTGAAGATATTCCAAAAGGTCTTCCACTTGTCCTAGATTTTGATCATGCTATTCACTTAATCCCATGAAGTGTTTCTCCTAGCATCAAACCTTACAGATACCCCTATGGACAGAAGAGTGAAATTGAGCGTATGGTTGAAGAAATGTTAGAGACTGGCATAATTATGCCTAGCCAAATTTCTTACTCTACACCACTGGTAATGGTACACAAACTAGATGGATAATGGAATATGTGTCCAGATTATAGAGAGATCAACAAGATCACCATTAAAGATAAGTTTCCCATTCTTGTCATTGAGGAATTGCTAGATAAATTACATGGAGCAATTTTCCTCACAAAGTTGGATCTTCATTCTGTGTATCATCAAATTAGAATGAAATATGAAGGCATCCCAAAAACAACTTCCAGAACTCATCAAGGTAATTATGAATTTCTAGTCATGCCATTTGGTCTCACGAATGTGGCTTCCACATTTCCAGGTTTGAAGAATTCCATTTTCAATCGTTTTCTTAGAAACTTTGTTCTAGTATTCTTTGATGATATACTAATCTATAGAAAGCCTTGGGAAGAACATGCTCAACATGTTGAGATGGTACTACAACTACTACAGGAGCAACAACTATATGCAAAAAATTCCAAATGTTTCTTTGGGGTGAAGGAGGTAGAGTATTTGTTTCATATTGTATCTCATGAAGGTGTCAAGGTAGATCCTAAAAAAATTAAAGCCATGATAGACTGGCCAATTCCCAAAAACCCGAAGAACCTTTGAGGATTCTTAGGTCTAATAGGGTACGATTGCAAGTTTGTTTGAAATTATGGAAGAATAACAGTGCCTCTAACAACACTATTGAAGAAAGATGCATTTTATTGGACTCGAAAGTCAACTCAAGCTTTTGAACAACTTAAACAGGCAATGTGCACAGCTCTTGTATTGGCCACACTAGACTTCACAAAAACATTTATTGTGGAATGTGATGCTTCAGGAAATGGAATTGGTGTTGTTATAATGCAAGAAGGACACCCACTTGCTTTCACAAGTCATCTAATCAAGGGAAATAACTTACAAAATCCCATTTATGAGAAAGAAATGTTGGCAATACTGCACGCTCTTAAGAAATGGTGTACTTACCTAATAGCTAGTCACTTCAAGATCAAAACAGATCATAATAGTCTTAAATACTTCTTGGAACAGAGACTATCTTCAGAAGAGCAACAAAAGTGGGTAACCAAGATGTTGGGATATGACTTTGAAATCATCTATAGAAAGGGGAAACATAATGTGGTGGCAAATGAACTCTCCAGAAAAGATGAATATGTTGGGGCATTACTTTGTTCCATTTCCATTCTACAACCAGATTGGGTAGTAGCAGCAAAGCAAGAATGGAAAAAAGACCTATCCGTGTGGATGCTCATTCAAAAGCTACAAAATCATCCTAGTGTATCAGATACTTTTGTGTGGAAAAATGATTCAATATGGTATAAGGATCGCTTATATTTATGCAAAAAATCCCAACTCAAGCAGAAAGTCCTTTCAAAATTATACACCTCTCCTATAGGTGGGCACTCAGGATTCCTGAAAACTTACCATAGGGTCAAGAAGGATTTTATTGGGAAGGTCTTAAATCTGATGTTCAAAGGTTCGTGGCTAAATGCTTGTTTTTCCAATAGAATAAGGGTGAAATAGTTAAGATCCCGAGACTTCTACAACCATTAGACATACCTTGCCAGTACTGGGAGGAAGTCTCAATGGATTTTATCATAGGTCTACCCAAGTCCAAAGGAAATAATGTTATTATGGTGGTTGTTGATAGAATCATGAAGTATGCACACTTTTATGCACTCTCTCACCCTTTTAATTCAAGTACAGTAGTTGTAGCATTTATGGAAACTATTCAGAAGGTACATGGAAATCTGAAGATTATTGTAAGTGATAGAGATCCAATTTTCACTGGAAAATTATGGACTGAATTATTTTCTTGTTTGGGTAGTCAATTGGCTCACAGTTCATCTTATCGCCCTCAATCTTATGGGAAAATTGAGATAGTGAACCAGTGTTTGGAAGGATATCTTCATTTCTTTGCATATGATAAACAAACACAGTGGGTGAAATGGTTGTCTTTGGCATAATGGTGGTACAATACTTCCTTCCATACATCATAAAAAAATGTCTTCATTTATGGAACTTTATGGGTACTAGCCTCCATCTATTGCATATCCCTTAAAATGAAAATCTAAAGTTCAAGCCATGGAAGATCACATAGAGCACTAGCAAGAGTTTTTCCAGATACTTAAGGACAACCTGACTATGTCAAAAAACAAGATGAAACAACAAGTTGATCAACATCGTAGTGAAAGGAGTTTTGAAGAAGGGAATTGGGTATTTCTCAGGATACAACCTTACAAGAAGATGTCTCTCAAGGAAATAAAAAGGACAATAAATTAGCACCTAAGTATTATGGTCCTTATAAAGTGTTGCAAAAGATTGGTAGTATGGCTTACAAATTGGAGTTCCCTTCATCTTCAAGAGTACATCCAATTTTCCATGTTTCTTGATTAAAGAAGGTAATAGGAGACATGATCCCAATTCAAACAATCTTGTTGGATCTTGGTGAAGAAGGAAATTCATATTGGAACCTAAAAACATAATTGAAATAAGGACTAAATAGCTACGAAATCAGGTTATTACTGAGTACCTCATAAAGTGGAAGAACTTACGGCTAGTTGAATATTCGACATGGGAAGATGAGTCCTTCATACAAGGGCATCTGTAACTAATCAAGCATTGAGGACAACACTTGTCTGAAGGAGAGGGGCATGTTAATCCCTAAATATGGGCACATTCCCCCCTATATTGTGGTTCATTACATTAGTTTTGATGTTGGCATTGGTCCATTAGTGGTAATTTTCATTATTATGGTTATATTAGTTACGTCGGCTTGGGTCAGTTAGTCAGGATTGTACCCATTAGTCTCCTATATATAGGAAGGAGAACTTTCATTTAGAGTATCTTATCTTGTCTTGTCTTGTCTTATGTACTTAGTACATCGTATAATGAGGTTTCCCCCTCAAAGAGGCTTATTATTCATCTATTTTCTTCAATCAAGTTGTGTAGTACTCTTTCTGATCTATTTCTACTATTTTCATACTCTTTTTGTAAATTTGTTGCATAACATCCAAGGAATGCTCATGTATTACAGATCATCATGGGCTTAGTCGATTATTACCAAAGGTTTGTGGAATGGTTCTCAAACATTTCAAAACCCATCACTACTTTGCAAATTAAGGGAATAAATTCTGAGTGGACCAAGAAATGCACAAACTGCATTTGCTAACATTAAGAGATTATTAACCGGTGTACCATCCTACAAGTTCCCAATATGGACAAGGAATTTATAGTTTACATGTATTCCTTGAAGCAGCGGTTGGGCACTATATTAGTGCAAGAGTGTGGAGTAATATCTTATGCATCAAGGAAAATTAAGAATCGTGAAGAGATTTACATCACACGTGACTTAGAGTTGGCAGTTGTAATGTTAGCACTAAAGCTTTGGAGAAATTATATTGTAGGACATAGCTTCGTACTCAACTTTGATAACCAAATATTGAAGTATATATTATGTATAGAGATATAAATACTAGGAAGATGTGATGGAGTGAATTTATGAGTGAGTACGAATTTGGAATATCTTACATCAGGGGGAAAGAGAATGTAGTCAATGAATCCTTAAGTACAAGACCATAATTTTCTCCTTAGTACTCTTAAAATTTGATTTAAAGGAGATAGTGTTAGGATAACTTCTTGGGGATAGTTAATACCTAACTTTTAATTGATACTTCAAAGTGGGAGGCAGTGATAACTTATGTTCGAGGGGTATGACTTGGAATTTTATGTGTTGTTGTGATTTCAAGGGAGGATGTATATCCCATAGGAAGGGGATATTATAAACACTATCCTTGAGGAATCCCATAGAAAAATTTATTGTGCTCATCTGGGTGTGAAGAAGATGTATGCAGACATGAAGAAAATTTCTAGGAAAACATGAAGCATGATGGAGTACAATTTGTTTCTAAGTTCCTTAAATGTAAAAAAATGAATTTCGATCACAACCATCTAGCAGGTCTCTTGCAACATCGTGATATTCCTATGTCCAAGTTTGGAGTCATCTCCATGGATTTTGTTGTAGGATTTCCCATAACATCTTTGTAACACAACATCATTTTGGTTATAGTTGACAAACTAATGAAAAGTTACCATTTTAATCTAGTGAGGGAAACTTATGACATAGGAAATGTGGAAATGGTATTTATAAGTGAGATCATTCACCTTCATGGGTTTCCCATAAATATAATCTCAAATAGAGGCTCTATGTTTACTTCCATGTTTTGAACAAGCTTGCAGTCAACATTGGGGACTTAGTTAAACCTAAGCACATCATCATCACAAAAGATATGGGACAAAAAGAGGGTTAATCAAGTAATGCAATTAATTCTTAGGATGTATGTTATGGACCAACAAACCCATTGAAAAAATACTTACATTTGGTGGAGTTTGCTTACAATAACACTTACCACAAATCAATTGGAATTCCACCTTATCAAGATCTATATGGAATGCCATGCGGGACATAGTTTTGTTGGGACATGTTAGAGGATTGAGTGATCATAGGACCAAAATTGGTTCAAGAGATGTGTAGCTAGGGTTTTACCCCTAGCTTGTGCCAATGAGCACCTACTAAGGAGAATGGACTCCTTAGTAGCAGTTCAATAATGATTAAATGATTAAGCTAAAACAACAATTAACAAACTACTTTAAACATTGCATGAGACATAAATAAAAGATGTAAAAAATGGTTTTATATTAATGTTACCTTGAGTGTCAAGGTTGGTGAAGCCCTTTGCAGTGTCCAAGAGGATGCTCCAAGCTTCTGAATGCTCCTTCTCCTTCTCCAATGGTGGGGATGGGCCAAAGTGGCTCTCAAGGTGAAAATAGTTCAAGGGTGAACTAGGGTTTCGAGAGAGATTTTGGCAGAGTAAGGGTGCTTGTGATTGTGGATATGGAATAAGGGATCTCCATCACCTATTTATAGTTTTTTGGTGGTGGAGTGCTGACCCATGGTTTTGGGAAACACATGGTTTTGTGCAGCTGTATAGGGTTTTTTTTTCTCCTTTTCCTCATTATTTTATATTTTTTATTCCCTTTTTAGGGGATTTTTGCTATTTTTGGAGGAAAAGGGGGTTTTTTAGCCTTTTTTAGGCTATTTTGATGGTTTTGTGGCCTTTTGGAGGCTTTTTAATGGGATTTTTTGGGATTTTAATGGAAATATGGTAGGAAAATGGACAAATGAGCCATATAATGTGGTAAATGAGCTAGTGAGCACTTTTTGGGTGTTAACAGATTGCCCCCTGATGTGCGAGGTCAGGAGCTCATCGTATGGCCGATGGACATCATAAGTCATGAATGGTTTTCCTGGGATGTGGAGAGAAGAGAAGAAACAAACTGAAGCCCGGAACAACGATCCCGAACAACTGCAAGAACTGAAAGTACATAACCTCAATAATGGATGAGGAATCATCTGATCATATGGACGAGGCGGGCATACCCATGCTCGTATCAGGATATAATATAACAATAAAAATGGGGTCCAAAAAATGGGGACCTGAAATATACATGACCGCAAATACTGACTGAGGAATAATCTCAATATATGGACGAGGCGGGCATACCCATGCTCGTATCAAGATACATAAACGGAACTGTGAGGCCCAAAAAGGGGGCCCTATAAAATACATAACCACTGTGTACATCATGAGAGTCCAGAGAGGACATAAATCTGAGACATACTGCTGAGTTGATCATGTGGTAACTGGAGAACTGGTGCACCGAAATATCAACAGTGCTGCTGAATGTGGTACCAAAGGAACTGATGAGCTGCTAGATCATAGTGACTGGGATCATACTCTCCATGGTACACTGAACTGGAACTGAAATGGGTACTCAAGGAAGCATGGAACTGGATGGCTTCCGAATACAATCGCCAACGCAGCCCGGACATCCATGGGAACATATAACTGGGTGTTCCGAAGGGACTCACCAATGTGCTAGAGTCGGGGGAAATCCGGGGTCTTCGACAAATAATGATGGGATATAATCCTACGCGATCCTCAACGATGCGATCAAGGTGCTGAAGTCGAGCATGTGAGGAACAACCACTCAGAGAGGCAATGATGTCTCCTCTCAGAATCATCCGTAGGCACTTACCACAGATGGTGATAAGTCCAAGGCGTAGGGACCTCTGGGCCTATCCTCTGGAATAGAGAAGCTGTCGTCGACAGAGGGAGACCTGCAACTATCAAGGCAATGATGTTTCCTTGACAGAAGCGCGAGGTGGAGAACCGAAATGTGATAGTACTGATGGCAGGACTGACCAAACTGTGGGGGGACAACTGGGCAAGTAGAGTGGGTGGACTCAAACTTCCTTTGTTCAGAGTATGATAATGGGAATGATCTGGCAGCATATGAAACTAACTGAGGGGAAAGGGATCATAGCTGTATTGGATCTGGGAGGGTAACTGGCTGAGGGAGACTCAATCTGTTGTAAAATGGCAGAAGACTGCTGAATACTCTGAACAAAGGCGACCTGATTGGGGGTGCTGCCGAGATGATCGATCATAGTGCCAGGAGGCACGGGAGGAGACTTCTTCATGGGTTAATGAACTAGAAGAAGTGTGTGTAAAATGGTACTGTCGTGTGGATTTTACGAGCCCAGGACAGTTCATGCTCGTGGTGGCTTTCAATTTTAAGGAGTCGGAAAGTGATAAGAAGACTCTGAAGTGATGGAATGGTACTGTCGTGTGGATTTTCCGAGCCCAGGACAGTTAATGCTCGTGGTTGCTTTCAATTTTAGAGAGTCTGAAAGCAAGTAAGAAGACTCCAGGGGGTTGCTTTTTCGTAGATTTAGTCTCCAAGGCCCAAAGAAGCATAAAAGGATGCAATGAAGAACTCTTCTAGCCGGTGTGACTAGAGTATTCCTTTTTCATAATTAGTCTACCAGGTCCGGAAAAGGGTTAAACTTATACCAGATAGACGCCCTTTCAGGTACTTTAACGAGCATGAAAGGAAGCAAGATTGCTCGGCGATCTTTTCATTCTTTTAGGAGTCAGAAAAGAGCTTAACAGAAACTCCCTAAGTGCCTTTTTCGTAAAGGACTTGTCCGGCCCGAAAAAGGGATAAAATTATACCGAACAAAGGAAATGGCCAGGCAAGGAGGAAGTGTTCAATCAAGGATCAATAATGGTGACCAAGAACGAGGGTAGGTGGGAACACTGGTGGACCTCCTTGCGGGGTAGATGAAATGGTGGCAAAATAACGAGACATTTGCAGTATGACAGGAGTGAATGGCTCATGTAAAAAATGTGGAACAATCCGATGGCGGCCGATGTGGCACGCAAACCGAGGCAGCAAGGTGTTGGGACACAATGTTGAAATTGTACCAAGTGAGAGCGAGAAATGATCTCAAGCATCATCACGAGCTCGAAAAAATGAATCCGGCGATATAAAGGATGTCAAAAACGAGTAACGGCCGATGTGGCTCGCAAACTGCGGTGACGGGGGCGTTTGGGAAAAATACCCAGAAGATCGGGGGGTGAGAGCGAGAAATGATCTCAAGCATCATCACCAGCTCGAAAAAATGTATTCGATGATATAAAACATGTGAAAAATGGAGAACGACCGATGTGGCACGCAAACCGAGGCGACTAGAGGTCGGGACACAATGTTGATATTGGTCCTGGTGAGAGCGAGAAATGATCTCAAGCATCATCACGGGCACGGAAATATGAATCCGGCAGTGCAAATGGTGCGAAAAAACGGAGTTCATAAGGACTCCGGAATGGTCAAAGGAAAGAACTATGCATATCAAATCAAATCAAACATACAAGTGACACGTGACCTCAAAAATGGTTGAGATCACAAGTGTGAAAAAGTGAGCAGGGTTAATGACTTGCCCCCATGCTATGTGCATGGGGTTTGTGATTATGGATCACATATGTGTGGGTTTGAACAATGGGTTCATCGACGTGCTGAGATAGATGTGATGGGGAAGGTTCAAAATGATTGATCATGCCCCCTATCCTAGGGTCGAGGGAATCTATTATGCCCCTTGACTCAGAGGTGTCAAGGTGGTGCTCTATAATGGTGGGGTCAAGCCCGGGCATTTCGGTATAGGACCAGGCAAAGACATCATGGAATTCGTTGAAAAGGTTTATGTAGTCCTCAATCTCTTGTTTACTGCAGAATGCTCCTAAAGTAATGAGTTCAAGGGCACGACCTGGAGCAGCAATATCAACTTGGATGACAGGTGAGACGTTGGCCATGTTTCCCTCCTCGAAGGCATCAGGAGCAGGAATAGGGTCCTTGAACCAGTCGACCTTGGTGGGGAGGAAGTCTTTGGATTCGACCGCGTATTGGGTAGCGGTGCTAGAGGAAGACGCTTCTGGGATGAAATAGGAACGGTGGTGCATATCATCCCAAGGATAATCCGGGGCAGTAAGGGCCTCAAGAATCTCCTCATCAGTACGGAAAGTCTGCGTCGTCAAATCGGTTGACGAGGGAATGGTAGTGGAAGAGATCATGTAAATGGTGTTAATCTCTCCAGAAGGTGAAGAGTCTGGGGGGTAGATCTCCTCAATGGTAGGTTGTGCCGTCTCAAGATCCAGATTGTTCATCTCATAGAGAGCCGCTCTGTAATCCGGGAGATCGGGACAATGATGTGAATAGTGCCCGTAAATACCGCAGATGGCGCAGGAGTGGTTGGTACGTAGGGACTTATCTTTAGGCTTAGGAGTAGGGTTTAGTTCGACAGTTGGAATGTTAGGATCGTCGTCGAGCATTTGCATGTGCTTCTGCAATGCGGGTAACTGTGGGCATTGGTGGGTCGCATGGCCCAACTCGTCACACAGCGAGCATTTGGGAGGAGCACGAAACACTAGAGGGTTCTTGACTGTCTTTGGAGGTGGTACAGCAGTGTAAGGTTGAGGACCTCTGCCCCCAGTGGGTTGAGGAGGAGGAGGAGGTGTCGTGGAGGACGAAGGGGTAGAGACCCCGGGAGGTGGGTGGGTGGTAGTAGCCATGGGTTGCACCGGCTGGAGGACGACATCTGGTGTCGGCGGGCGAACGGGAGGCGAAAGGTACCATACAGGTAATCCCAAGGTTAACCCAGGGAGGCTAAGGGTAGCCATGACCGGGGCGCTTACTACTCCTGCTGGAGGAACTAGGAAGGGGATCATATGGATCGGTGTAACACCAATGTGACTAGGTACCAATGGTGGTTTAGGCAACAAGGATGGTTGATTGTTAGGTGGTAGGATGTCATGGGACAAGGTACATAAGTCAGACATTTCGGGCGTAGATGACGGCGGAGGAATGGAGTGAAAGGTAGAGGTCATCGGCGCATCTGAGTAGACTCCAGGCCCTGTAGAGGAAACAAACGAGGTGTTGGCAGGAGAAACAGGTTGTTCAACCATGGGGAGAACATTTTCCGGTGCCGCCGGAGCACTGGGATCATAGTAGGTGAGCTGGTCAATCTTAACCACGCGTCCTTCATGAGGGAACATCATGGTGCGAAAGACAGAAGAGGCAACCGCCTGCATGGCATACATGTAGCTGCGGCCAAGTAGAAGGTTGTAATCCAATTGGGCATTGATTACCTCTATGTCAATAAGGACTGTTTTACCACCTAACTGGACTGGAACGTTGGGCAGGAGGCCTTGGGGCTAGGCTGAACGACCGTCGTAGGCACGTAACGCAGTGGTGGACTGCTGGAGAGGAGGGGATCCTAGCTTCTGCCATACAAATGTAGACATAACGCATGTGGAGGCACCCTCATCGATGATGCACCGATGGATAACAAGGTTCCTAACGGAGACAGTAACTTGGAAGGCTAAACTGGAAGGTAGGCGTGGTTCAGACTGGTCTAAATCAAACGCCATCAAATGCGAATCAGTTGGGTCAATCCCCCCAATGGCGGAGAGTAAAGTCTTGCGTTGGGAAGGGCAGTTCTTCAAGACTTCTAACGCAGACATGGCTGCGGGAGATTGGGCTAGGTCGTCTACGATGTTGTAGTTTGACGCAGCGCGCGCGTTAGGGTTATTGTTGATTCGGCGAAGTGGGAAACGAGGTGCTTTCGCAGCGCCGTCTATGGGAGGCGGAGGTATACGTAACGCCTGATCGGTGGGATGGGCGTTAGCAGGTTTATCCGTGGGAGTGGCTTCAGAGGTGGAGCCATATTGGTTCCGACGGGTCTGGAGGTTGACGTCAGTGGATGACATCATCAGTAAGTGGTGGGTACCTGAGTCGAACATGGGTTGATCAGGAGCAGCATAGGTGATCCGTTGTTGTTGGGGTTGCACGTTAGCTTGAGGGGCCAACGGCTGAGTGTTCACCACGCCTTGGGTCGGTAAGGGGTTTTGCAGCACCAAAGGGGGTTGCTGAGGTTGGGGGAGGTTGGGCGGTGCTTGGGGAGCCGCATGCCCTTGGCGATGGGCCTCGTCAACCCAAAGCTGCCGAGCTCGCTCCAAGTGTGGGAAAGCATGGGTGTAGTGTCCGTAGACCCCGCAAATAGAACAAGGGTGGTTCGTTCGCAAATTGGGGTTTTTAGCCTGCTTGGGCGGGCGATCAGGGTTTTGATTAGCGGGGGCCGCATTGTTATTGTCAGGGGGATTAGCCGGTTGACCAGCTTGGTCTGCAGGTTGGTTGTTTCCCCGATTACGGCCCTTGCCGCGGTTCTGTTGGCCCTGGTTGCGTTGGGTATTCTGGTTTTGCTGCGGGTTCTGTTGGGCGTAAACTTGCCCTTGGGCAGCAGATGGATTCTGAGGTTGCGCAGGCGCAGGAGCAGGCTGCGGAGGATGATATGTAGGTTGAGGCTGAGCAGGTGCAGCAACTTGAGGGGGTTGCTGATAGGACTGCGGAGCAGGTTGTGGATGTGCCGCAGGGGCTGCCTGTGGCGGATAATAAGCTGGTGGGGCTTGTGAAGGCGCAGGAGCCGGGGCAGTCTGCTGATGGTAATAAGGCTGAGGGGCGACTGGAGGAGCATAAGCAGGAGTCGCATACCCAAAGCACTGAGGTGGACACGAAGGTCCATGGGAATGGTGATGTGTCATGGGAGCATATGAGTTGGTTGCTCCAGACTGGGAGGTAGCCCTCGACAGGTCGGGGCCAGGGGTAGGACGTGCTATAGAAAACGGTTGGGGATGCGAAGAAACACGGCCAATGATACCATCTGCAGCGTGGGATGCCCCCGGCGCATCATGATGGGAGGACTCGCCGCGAGGGGCGTCAGGTATAATGGTATAAAGGTAACCCGACTGGGCGTAAATGAGGTCGAACTGCTGTGCCTTAAGGATGGCCTCTTCTTCAGACTGGGGTCTTTCTGAAGCTACATCCTTAGCGATAACAGGAAGCAGGGACTTGAGGAACCAATCGAGGAAGATACGGTCGTCTAGTTTGATCTTGCATAAGCTACGGCGTCTACGCCACTCATGGATGTGGTCCGTGATATGGGTAGCCGTGTTTTGTCTACAAGATAGAAGGATCTCAACGCCCGCGTCATAGCGGACTGGCAATTGGAAGAACTGCAGGAAGGTCGAGGCCAGGGAAGAAAAGGTGGCGTGGGTCCCATGGGGCTGCTCAATATACCACTTGGCTGCAGAGCCAGTGAAGGTGCGCTGTAAGAGACGGAGGCGAACAGAGTCATCCACGATGGAGTTAGAGGAACACCATAGGTGGAAAGACATGATATGGTTTTGTGGGTCCTCACCGGCCTTACCCTCGAACTTAGGGATGTCAGAGGGTAGTTTGGTAGGCATATGAGGCCACATAGGGTCGTGTCGAATAGGATCGTTGGTCAATCTGGCCAGGTCAGGTAGGTTGAGGCTAGCCATGAATGGCAAACTGGAAGAAGGCTGTGACACAGGAGTGCTGTGGACCAAGTTGGGGCCAGTGCCCCCAAGTGGAGGGAGAAGATGTGAGGTGGTGCCCCCAAGTGGGGGAACTGAGGTAGTGAAGGATGGTCCAGCACCACCATTGGTAGTGTGAGCCACTGATGTAGTGGGGATAGGTATTCTCGCTGTGGGAATAGGTACCGTGAGGGGAACGGTAGATGGTTGCCCCATGGAGGGCATACCCAAAATAGGTGTAGTAACTGGTGTAGTGGTGGATGTGCCACCAATGGTCCCTATGACAAATGGAGTGGAAGTCGTGCCAGCCATGGGGCTAGTAGGGGCAGTATAAATAGGGTTCTCAGACTCTTCGTCAGAATCAAAGGTAAAGTAAGGTGCGTCACTATCTGGTGACGGAGACCTACGTCGCTGACGAGTGGAGTCAAGTGACGAGGCTCTAGATCTGTGATGAGTGGTATCAACGGACAATGATCGGAATCTATGACGAGTGGTGTCAAGAGAACCGTGCTGTGGGGGCTCGCCCCTGAGGCGCCGAGAATGTCTCGGGGACTCAATGGTGACAGATGGTGTCTAGTCTCTGTGGGTTGAGGTGAGTATAAAAACAGCTCAAAAATCCTAATGCAACCGAGTGTGCAGAAGGAGAGCTAAAAATCAAGGCACTCAGGCCAACAACCAACTCAAAACACCCACTGCAGCAGCTGTGCTACAATAGGTGGAGTAACAACAAAGATGGTCAGAATACCAACAAGCAGTAGGTTTCCTAAAAAGAAAAAATGGTGGACTCACTAGACCCAAGGGAGGTAAAGGAGCATGCAAACACCTAGCTAAAAGTATTCTGACTCAACTAAACATATCCTCTGCAAGGTGATGAAATCCAAGTCAGACAATATGAGTAGGAAATCCAAGTGGCTATGATATCCCCCTACCGGGAGGGACACCGGGTAGTCAATCCTAGAAGAATGGCAACTAAGATACCCCGTTCATGACACGTCCAGAAAGGTGAATCTGCCGTTTAGTTCGTTGACCGCAATACCCCTATACAGGGATATCCCGCGAACCGCGAAAGGTAGCCCTTCGGTTACTGAATGGAGTGCGGTATTCCACTCAGGCCTCCGGAACCAGTCTCCCGACTTCAACCCTCCTAAGGGAGAGGCCCTCTGATAAACTGGTCGTGACCGTGCCAAAAAGTACTAGGGGATTTTGGTTCCCTATTTGGACAACAACTATGTCTCAAGTGAAATAACCAAGGGGTGTTATTGGAAGCCTATCCCCCTGATCCTACCTAACTACAATGATTCTTTTGTGTTCCCCAAGTGGGGTTAGAATGTTGGTTTAATTAGGTACTTTTTAAGGCTCACTTGATTTTATGTGACAGAGTGTGTGCTCGTGAGGTAATGATCCCAAAAATAGAAGTGCCACAAGGGAGGGCAACTTCCAATCTATCAATAATGCTGAAATTGATTCTTTTAACTTGCAAAATTTTCTGAAATAAAAATACTGAAATTTTTTTAAAAAGATTATGTAAAAGGAACAGCAATTATGTTGCAGAAAGGCTGTAAGGAAGTGGGTTGCAGGTGGGACAGAGGGCTGTTCAAATGCAGAAAATATTGCAGCAAGAGGGGCTGGGCTCAAAACATGAAAAGAGCAGAAATCAGACCGCGGGTCTGTGGCGAATCAGAACAGGCCGACCGCGGGTTTGAGGGAAACAACGGCGGTCAGGTCGCGGCTATCGAGCCAACAGAGGCAGTCGGGACGCAGGAAACAGGGGAAAAGACACAGTCGGGTCGCGGCTATCAGGCCAACAGTGGCAGTCGAGACGCAGGAAAAATGGAAAAAGACACAGTCGGGTCGCGGCAAAAAGGCTAACAAGCGCAGTCGGGACGCCCGAAAGAGGCAGAAAGCCGCAGTCGGGACGCGTGAAAAAGGCCGACAGGCGCAGTCAGATCGCGGAAAAACAGGCTGATTAGCCACGGTCGGATCGCAGGTAACAGACTTGAATCCGCCGGCAGAGCGTCGGAAGCAGTCTGAGAGCCACGGTCGGATCGCGGGTAAAGGCCTGAAAGGCGCGGTCGGGACGCGACTGTAGAGGTAAAAAGACGCGGTATGCGGCGGCCGAAAGGGACAGCCGAAAGGAAAAAATTTAAAAACGGAAACCAGAAATTCGAAAACTAGGGGAGTCGCCAAAATTGTAGCTAGGGTTTTACCCCTAGCTTGTGCCAATGAGCACCTACTAAGGAGAATGGACTCCTTAGTAGCAGTTCAATAATGATTAAATGATTAAGCTAAAACAACAATTAACAAACTACTTTAAACATTGCATGAGACATAAATAAAAGATGTAAAAAATGGTTTTATATTAATGTTACCTTGAGTGTCAAGGTTGGTGAAGCCCTTTGCAGTGTCCAAGAGGATGCTCCAAGCTTCTGAATGCTCCTTCTCCTTCTCCAATGGTGGGGATGGGCCAAAGTGGCTCTCAAGGTGAAAATAGTTCAAGGGTGAACTAGGGTTTCGAGAGAGATTTTGGCAGAGTAAGGGTGCTTGTGATTGTGGATATGGAATAAGGGATCTCCATCACCTATTTATAGTTTTTTGGTGGTGGAGTGCTGACCCATGGTTTTGGGAAACACATGGTTTTGTGCAGCTGTATAGGGTTTTTTTTTCTCCTTTTCCTCATTATTTTATATTTTTTATTCCCTTTTTAGGGGATTTTTGCTATTTTTGGAGGAAAAGGGGGTTTTTTAGCCTTTTTTAGGCTATTTTGATGGTTTTGTGGCCTTTTGGAGGCTTTTTAATGGGATTTTTTGGGATTTTAATGGAAATATGGTAGGAAAATGGACAAATGAGCCATATAATGTGGTAAATGAGCTAGTGAGCACTTTTTGGGTGTTAACAAGATGGAATAGTAGGTAATTTAGATTATATAATGGTTAAAGGAAACATATTATAGGCATAAGAGTTATGATAGTTCCCATAGAACTAACTGAATTTATAATATTGGAGACAAGATTTTTATACATATTAGACCTAATAAGAGTACTATATAGTTTGGAAAAGGGAAAAAGTTGTCACCCTCGCTTTACAAGGTCATTTAAAATCCTAGAAAGAATTAGACCAGCTGCATATCACCTAGAGCTACCACCCCATTTGAATAAAACTCATGTTGCTTTTCATGTATCTATAATATGCAATTGCATTACTAGTGATTCTCATAAACTAAATTATAAGGAAATGCATGTTTTGGGTGATGGAACCTTCATGGTCGAACAATTGTGCATATTGGACTGTAGGGTCAGACAACACAAGCACCTCCTAGTGGATCGGGTTATGGTCTAGTGGGACAGGTATAGCCCATGATCTACTACCCAGGAGGATGTAGAAGTGTGTAATGATTATCTCGCTCTTTTTTTACTATAACTTTGGGACGAAGTTTCCCAAAGGGTGGGTGTATATAATGGCCCATATTTTGATTACATATCTAAACAAAAATAATATCTATTGTATATTTCTTTTCTCATTATCTATTGGACTCAACTCAATTTAGAAAACTATATGTGTTGATTTATGGACCTACATATATGCGTTAATTATGTTTCAAGTTATCATTTGTCTTACTAATGATGGTGATCATGTGCTTTACTTCCAGTATGAAAAAATAAATAGAAGGATAGGGTATGCGGATCTACAAATGTATATTATGATTAAATGAATAAAAAGATTCCATGCACATGATGGATATAATAGCTTGTTTGTAATGGTTGATAGTTGATAAATAGGTAAGTGCTTGGAAACAATGAAAAATTATGCATGATCTTATGTTTTGGATGAGGCAATCTCATAGGTTATTGAAGCTAAGTGATAGCTATATATTTGTGATATTAAAGCTAGCTTGATGTTGCAGACATCAATAGAGAAAGGATAAGTTATGAAGCACTAACTCACGGATTTATCTATTGGTTTGATGCATTTCTATAATATGTGGGATAGTGCAATTTTATGCAAGAAACCAAGTTACCCAAACTACTCATTCAATGATGCAACTCTACAAACAACAATAGAAGCATAGTGTGATTATTGATAGGGCATTGACCCTAGTTCCATTAGGAGGCATGCAAGTATTTGTTACACCAAAATATCATCATAATGAGTTGTGTGTCCTTATTTTTTCCTAATTCCTAAAGAACTTAAGCAAAATTGATTGAAGGAAGAGTTGTGGTTATTCCTTTTTCCATTTTTTGTCACCCTGATGCACCTTGCACATTGACAAATTCCGCTAGGATCCTAGTGACGTGCTCTGCACATTGATAGATCACGTCAATGATACCTTCCTCATTTGGAAAAGGTGTGTCACTCTCCAAATATGTGTGTTTCCTATGGACAAAGTGCTCACTGTTACTTTAAAAAGGAAAAAGAGAATCTTTGAGCGGATTCTAGAACGCATGGCTTTGTGGAGGTTTATCTCTATGAACTAGGAAAGGTGTCACTCGATCCCCTTACCTTTTGGGATGATACCTTGAGATTCTCCTAAAAATACTCAACCTATTCTATCCGTTTAGGCCTATATATACAAGCCCTCTCTTCATAGATAAAGAGGAGAAATATAGAGCACTAAAACGCTGATAAAATTCTACTGGAGCTTAATCCATTTCATCCATTATGAGGCAAAAAAATTGGATCTTTGAGGCTAGGACCATTTGGAAGAAGTTTCAATGTCAAATATTGGTTGTAATATCTCCCTATGTATTTATTTCATTTACAGTAATACAGATTCTTTCCATCAAGTCTTGTTGTTTTAAGATCTTTAGAATTAGCTTCTTGACTACTAGTTTAGGCTAACCTATATTGCATATTATTGGTATTTGTATGTCTCCACTTGTTTGTGCATTGTATTCCAGTTGAATATCACGAGTTACATCAAGAAAGGAGATAGAACTACAATCATAAGTTAAGCCATTCCTCCATACCTTTTGCAATTTGGTTAATCTAGGAAATATTTATGTATTATGTATTGTTTTTGTTCTAGATCTGAACCATTTGGAATAGGGAGATCGGTTAGTGTCTGCATAGATGGATTGTCCGTAAACAAAATTTGTGATCGTACTGGGGAATTAACCCATGGTACTTGGTTTGTTTGGATTGTGATTTTTATTTTTCTTGGTTTCTCTCCAATAGCCTCTAAATCACCTCCTTCTCTTCGATCTGGTCCTCAGAGAGTTACTGGGTGATCTAGTCTTTGATTGGGATATTTAGATTATCCATTTACCTTTTTTGTTTTGGGATTTTTTTATTTTTTTCAATGTTAGATTTCCCTCGATGCACCTGGGCAATTCTTTTCTTGTGTCACTATAATTTTGACGTGTTTTTAGTTAAGGCATACTGCATCGCTAACGCCCTTTGTCTCTGTTCAACCCGTGTCACTGACGCACATACCCTTTCTGCAACCTGCATCACTGGTCTTCCAACACCCTGGTGTATACTTGCAGAGTGCATCACTTTGAAAATCTTAGTGCATATGGTTAAAAAATTTCACAAAATTGGGTTTTGCTTGGTTTTCTGAGGTCTATGTCTTACCCATTGCAGCCATAATATTCCTCAGATTCAGTGTGCTTTTTCCTTGACTTATTTTGGAAGTTGGAGCTTGATTTGAGTCTGAGTTAGTCAAGTGGTTGTTTCTCTAGTCGTGGAAAATTTCAATCCCTTGCGTATACGACTAGTCTTGTGACTCCTTTCAATATATCTGATTTGTTTGCTCTGATTTCTAAGTCCTCCAAAAATTAGATTGTTCTGATTCTTGCACGATTTGTTGTGAATTTTGTGTTGCAATACGGTTTTGGGTGATTGAATTCTTGAGAACTTCTGGTTGTTTAAAGATTACAATATTAAGTAGTCTCTAGTATTTTGAATCGAAATTAAATAAGTGATATCATTCTCAGATTGGTTGAATGCATTAGTTTGGGAAAATAAAAAATTCTTTACTCTCTTCATTTCGAGTCGATTTCTTGAAACTGTTGCGAAGAGTGTTTTATGCTTTGGATAGTTGTTTAAGAAGCTTTGAAAAAGCTCAAAAATTGTGAATGCTTATGTTCTCTTGATTTTGAAAATTCCATTTTCATCTCCTTGAAAATATTAAGTGGATTTAGGCCTTCTCAAAGTATTGAAAAAGCTAGCGAATTCTCTCATATTTTTTTATGTCCTTTTCACCTCTTTTATTTCTTGATTTGTCAAATTGGAGTTATTGCAATAAAAAAGAGGAAGTTCATCTTTTCATTTTTCTCATAGATACAACTTTGTTGAAAAGAAAAAAGTGTTACACCCAAAATCTACTCATCATAAGATTCAGTGTATACACCCCTAAAAGTACCTTGGCTAAGTAATCATCTGGGATGATTTGTACTCAATTGTGCAATCTTTTGAGAGGTCGTCGCAGGTTGCACTCATGCAACATGCGATGTTGCAGCTTGCTCCACTACAGGGTGCGACGAGGTCAGTTAATGGGAAAAAATAGCTTATTCAAGATCCTTCTCGAAACTTTCTCATTTGAGGGCTTATCCCTGACGTCTAGGGGAGCTGGTACTCGACTCCTAACTCTTTGGGAAGATCCCCTATCTCTCTCCTACCATCTCTCAACCTATCCTATCCATACCCTATCCACTTAGTCCTATATAAGTGAAGCTCACTCCCATTCCAAAGGGAGGAAGCATGTGGTATCTACATGCTGGTGAAATCACTCTTAAGACACCTCCATTCACCTATTGGAGAACTCATACTTCCTTGGAAGGATATGGCAATTGGATTTGTTAGAGAAGGGCTACAGCATTAAGCCTTGGTTGTGGTCCTATATCTCTATCATGCACTCCTCTATTTACAGTAATACAAATGCTTTCCACCAATATTGTTCATGTGTGCAATGATATTGAGCAGTTTACCTGCTTAACTGTTTACTTAGATCTCTTATTGTATAGATGTCTTTTACTGGTTTCTCTTATTTCTTTGTCTTGATAGGTCTTTCAGCTTGGATCTGACGACAGTGAGACGTGGAGCAGCATTAGGGAGAAAGGATTGCGAAGTAAAAGGTAAGACATCTAGTACTCGAACCTTAAGTAGATCTAGGAAATGTATTAGTAGTCTATTCTATTTGTTCTAGACTCACTTTGAGCTAGGGAGATCCTGCTCGCGTCCACTCGATTGGATTGTCCGATAAAAAATCTGGCGACCATACTGGGGAGTATATAGAGTTTGTTTAGTGGTCGTTAATCTGAAAGTCATTTTCAGTTAACTACTTGACACAAGCCTTTTTTATTCTCTGCCATTTACTTCTTGGGATTTATTTCACTATCAGATCTTCGTATTGAAGACTCTGATCTACTTCCTCTGAGTTTATACTACTCTTTTTCAAGCCTGTCTATGGTTCATTGTTGAGAGATCTGATTCATTTTTGAATCTATACTCACTTGTCACACCTGGGTAGTGGAAACAGAGTGACACTGTGTCATTCTTGGCCTCTCTTCTTCACCTGTTAGTCACCCGTCGCATTCTTTGCGTTTGGTATACTGCAACATCGTCACACCTCCCATGAAGGTAAAGTGCGACGTCGCACTGTGTGTAAGGGCAGAGTGCGCCGATTTGTCAAAAGTTGGCATGCAGGAATCCCTTCCCTCATTTGATAGTTTGAACCTTGGTCTGATGTATGAACTCCCTTTCTGATGCAAGATCCAGCCAGAGACCCCATTTATGATTTGTGTGTTGAGAGTTTGGTTTCATTTGGATTGACTTTGGGTTCTGTCTTGGACATGTTTGAGAGTTGGTAGTGGCGGATACTCTTGTCTCCTCCACCTTCATCCATTCACTCTTGCATTCCCTTCCTTCCATCCCTAATCTGTTCATCGCATTAGATCAACCTCTAGACCTCATTTACATTTGCTTCGAGCTTTGCTTGCTTGTTTTTCTTGGTATTGTTTGATTTTGAGTCTTATGCATTTTCAGCTAACTGAGTGCTTGTCTTTTCTTGAGTTTTCTAAGTACTGAATGTTGCAAGTAGTGTTTTCTTTTCTGTCATTTATGTCTAAGAGAAGAGTTGCTATCGATTTATTGCTTTGATACATCCATTGAAAATTTAAAAGTGCTTCTTTCCCATTGTTTCTCAAAAAATTATTGAAGGAAGATCATTGTGCATTGGAACGTTTTGGAAGAATTGAATGAATTTATGATCTATTGTGTTTTTCTCGAATTATGACTCGCTCGTTTTCTTGAAAGGCTCAAAGTATGTTTCGATTTTTGCAAAGATTGATTCCATGCTAAGGAAAGATAGATGCATTTTTTCTTGTTTCCTTTAGATCATCAAAATTGAAATTGAAAAGATTGCATATTTCATTTCATAATCCTCTCTTTTCTTCACGTAGGGTCATTTTACTTTGAAAAGGAAAAGAAAAAAAAAGTTGTTTTGATTTGGTTTAGTAGTGTTGTACTTTTGTGTTTCGCATAAAAGGAAAAGAGTACTTTCATTGTCAAGTTTTGTTTGAATTGGGATTGTGTTGCATTGAGTTTGTTGTGTAAATACTATTGGAAAAAGCTTTCTCCTTCCCATAGCTAGAATTCATTGAAAGAAAAGAATATTTCATGCATGTAGCTAGGAATTGCATTATGCTTCCGATTATGTACTCACCTCATGCATTCACCTAACCGTCCAAGATAAAATTAACGGTAGGACTAGGTAAAATGTTTAGCAACTTGTGTGTGAGTTAGAGACGTGTTCCGGCATCATTAAGCGTGGTAGCTGTTGTTATTTTCCAGCACTGTATCCCGGGGGTATTGTAGTCTTCCACGTACTTATCTGTATATCGAGCTCCTTCACGTACCCACCAAGTACCATAATCTGTACTTGGCGTATATCAAAGAGTGTATCACGTACTTGGTAGTATATCGGAAGGTCTCTTGCCAAACGGTTGTGCATTAGACAGCACCACTATGGATTTGAGCTCCCACGTACCTTGCGTATATCGGGAGACACCACTAGGATTCCTGAAACCAACTGAGTTAACCATTTGGCCGTCTTGGAAAAGCAATACACCGAGAACAGCACTCGGGGAGATTAGCACGCACGTACTACCCAGGTAATCGGGTATGCAGGAAAGGGTACGGTCCCAATCCTCCTTGTCGCATCATATTGTTGGACCCTACAGTATATAGCGGTTTGCGATGCCTTGATAATCATATGAGGATCCTGACTTTTCATCCACTCCTATTCACACAGTTTGATTATTGATTTTAGACTTGAGTAGTGTTTGACTTCATGTGGTACTTTAGAGTCTCTTAGGGAGTTCAGATATGGAAGATTCTTTCGGGACTACCAACCAAAGTGCCCCTTTCCAAGGTGTGCCATTTGTTATTCCCCCTTGTGGAACTGTTGGTCCTCCCTTTATGGCTACGTTGAGTCTTCCTGGATTGACGATATGATTACCAGTATGGTTATTCTCCAATCCAGTTACACAAAGTGCACCAATTATGTCGGACCTAGGTCCTTCATCACATGAGCATGAATCTCATGGTGACCCTTCTCCTTCTTCGTCGAAAGTTGAATCGGCTTCTGTCTCTTCCTCTTCTCCTACTGAAAAACTCTGATGTTAGTAAGAAGGTGGTTGAGAAGAAGAAGAAAGGGAAGACTAAGAAGAAGAACACTAAGCAGAAGGTCACAACCCCAACCACTGATCATCATGTTGGGGGCACTGATACACTTGTTCTGAATTCGCGTAAACCGAAATTCCCTTGCAAAATTTGTAAAGGGTCCCATTTTATTAAGAGCTGCCCTGGTATCTCCAAGGTCTTAGAAATGTGGTTGCATTCTGAACAACCCTCATCATCAGTATCCAGACATCATACTGATGATACCCCGTCAACTAGTGACGTTGTAATTGAGGTTCAGAAGGGTAGAGTTGCAGACCCTTGTTGGTTATGCAAGGGCATGCACCGTACTTACCTTTTTCCTCGTATGGATGAAGCTTCACAATTGTTGGAAGACATGGACACATCCCATAAACACCTTCTAACGAAGTATTGTAGGTTGTCCCCTAATCCTTCACTGGTTGATAGGGTGGTCAATCCGAACCCACCCTTTGCTGACCCCACTCTTTCATCAGAGAGTGAAAACGAAGCGGTCAATTCAACAACATCATCAATCGACCCCATTCCTCCCTTGAGGGATGATACCCAAGCGGTTAATCAAGTCTCATTCTCGGTTGACCCCACTCCTCTAGTTGAGGGTGAAATAGAAATTGCTGATGTTTTTCTGGTTAGTTCAAATTGTTCTAGGAGAGGGGAAACCATGTCTATTTCCACAGGACCCCCTCCAAGTACTAAGGTCATTTCCTTTGATTGCAATGGTCTAATAGAATCTCGTCTTCCTTCGAGTATTCCTTTTCAAATATCTGTAGGAGTTTCCAATAAATAAATATTTCGTACGATAGTTGATGAGGGAGCTTCTGTTAGTATTTTATCCTCAACTACTTAGCAAGCTATAGGTTCCCCTCAGCTTGTGCCAGTAACTGACCAGATTTTGGCCTTTAATCAAAGGCCTACTGGACCTTTAGGGATTCTCCTGCAGTTACCTCTCACGTTGACAGGTAAAACTGTTTATGTTGATGTCATGGTTGTCCAAGGTCCTTTAGATTTCAATATGCTCCTTGGACGTGATTATGTCTATGGTATGAAAGTTGTAGTGTCCACACTCTTTCGAGTGATGTCTTTTCCTCATCATGGGAATATTGTGACCATTGATCAGCTTTCCTTCATGACACCCACTCATCATATAACTCCTAGTCATCAAACTTCCCTAAATGTTCTGCATGTTTTAGTGGTTTATTCTCCCTGAGGACGGGGGGTACGAGCACGGTCTATGTTATGTTTCAAGCTCGTTAAAAAATGAAACCAACCACCCTAGCATAGTTTTCCTTTGGTTTCAAGCTTGCATAGAAATGAAACCAATCCATTAGAGCACAGTTTTATTCTATCTCAAGCTCGTTAAAAAATGAAATAGACCCCTCTAAGCATAATTTACCTTCGGTTTCAAGCTTACATAAAAATGAAACCATCCCTTCGAGCATAGTTTTATTCCATTTCAAGCTTGTTAAAAAATAAGATGGGCCCCCTCAAGCATAGTTATTGTCTATTTCAAGCTTGTGTAAAAATGAAATAGATCTCCCTCCCTTCAGTTTGAGTCTCTCGCTAGAGTTAGAACTTGAACCTTCATTTCCTCTGATTCTTGTTTTCCCCCCCTTGGTGAACATTTTCATATTAGTAGCCAGGTTGGTAGCTGGGTTAGCAAGCAGCATTTTTAGATGAAATAAATCTTGGGGGCATGCCACATGTCGTATCGTCAGTAATCATGTTGAGGTAACACTACCATGTTAAGCCACTAGCAATCATGCTGGGGGCATTTACCAACCTTTGGGCATCATGTTGGGAAGGAACCCGTCAATGGGCCTTAACCTATGAGCATAGTTCCCTTTCTATGTCAAGCTCGTTAAAAATGAAATAGGTTCCCATGAGAAGAGTTCTAATCTTGTGTCAAGCTTGTTAAAAAATGAAACATATCCTTTCCCTTTGAGTCGAGTCTCCTCGTAGACTTAGTACCTGAACCTTCTTTTCACCTGCCTATGCCTTAGGTGGATGAAATGAAGCTTGGGGGTATGTCTTCAACCTCTGGAAGTTACATTGAAGTCAACTCGATCGCCCCTCCACACCACATTGGAGATAAGTCACTTACTTCTAGCAATCATCCCGGGGGCATGCACCAACCTTTGTATTTCATGAGGGGAAGAAATCGACCATTGGGAACATTTTCGAGCATACTTTCCTTTTTTAGGTTTCGAGATCATTAAACCATGAAAATTATCCCAAGCATAGTTCATTTTATGCTACAAGCGCGTTAAAAAAATGAAGCAGACATCATGAGCATTCTTCCAACATATCTTTGAGCTCGTTAAAAATAGTAAGATAGTATTTGAGCTTACTTTTTCACCTTTTTCGTGCTCTGGTTGAAACATGAAAAGTGGTTTGAGCTTAGTTTTTACTTTTTTGTACTCTAGTTCAAACATGAAAAAGATATCGAGTGCTTTTGATACCATTCTCTTGCTCGTTAAAAATTTGAGTTAAAAAGGTGTGTCTAACGAGTATAGGTTTATCACTTTATCTGGCCTCGCTAGACTATTTACGGAAAAGGAACTGTGCCGAGTTTACTTTTTCCTTTGTCGTACTCGGTCATCAACCATGACAAAGTTGTTCATGGAGTCCTTTTTAAGCTCTTTTTAGACTCCCTAAATAGGAAAATATTTCCAAGCGAACTTGATTCTTTCACGCTTGTAAAAGCATTTGAATGATCATCTTTCTGGTGATAGTTTACCCCCTTTTTCGGACCAGGAAGCACTACTTACGAAAAAGGAATGCTCCAACCAACCATGGTTGGAAGAGTCCTCTCCCGCGTTGTTTTACCCTTTTTCAGACAATGAGGCTAACTTTACGAAAAAGGACCATTAGAGTCTTCTTTAGATCTTTTCAGACTCTCTAAACATGAAATGACGACCGAGTTTACCTTCTATGGACTCGTTAAAATTTTCACATTGAAGGGCCCATCATGGGACGAACCCCTCCTATCCTAGGTTGGGAAAATATTTGGGATTGGACTCATCTATGAGATGAGCTATACCGAGCATCTGGTTACCCTCATCAAGCTCGTAAAAAACACATGAGGCACTCATCATTCATGATGGAGAAAAAGGAAAGCATTTGTGTTACATACGTTATTAGTGGCAGTATGTAGTCGTTCTTGAACATGGTACTCATCTGCATTTGCATACAACACTTGGATTATCCGTTTGTCCTCAAGCTCCACTTATTTCCTGAGTATTGTTACTCCTTTGAGTCATTCAAAGAAAAGCTTCCATCATCAATTTCTTTGAGAATTTGTGTCACACTCGTCATGTTAATACTTCCAAGTCATGCCATGCCCATGTTCAAGAATATGTCTATCATTTATCATTTGTAGTCAATACACCTGCCATCACGTCGGTCTACTCTGAGTCAGTCTTGCATGTTACTGTACCATCCAATCTACCCTATACATTTTTGTCATGTTTCGTGTCGATTGATGGGGGATTCATCATGGCCGTCCTTCGACGGATTCATCCTTGTCGACTTCAACACATCATCCGAGGATTGAATCTAGAAACCAATCAAGTACCTTGGCCCTGCATGCCTCAATGACAGGTTACCTCACTTTCATCATGAGTTTACATCATTGACTCTTGATTGAAATATTTCATCTTGCGTTTGACTTCAACTCATTTATTCACACTTGATGATATGTACTATGATACCTTGGGAATCATTGACATCAATGGTGATCTCCCTCGCACTTGTTAATGGTTTACATCAATGACCGGTAATCAAGTGGTTTCTACCATGTTCAACGTCAAGACATTTGTAATCACATGGATAGATTCGTATCATTACGGGTTCAGCTTGAAGACCCTGGGGAGTCATGTTTTACCCAGGTTGCGATGGAGTTTGTATTGAGTCATATCACATGGATCCACTTTTTTATTGTTCGTGGCTGTGTTATCATCTCATCATGGATCTACGCTTCTATCTAGTAGCCATGATTGTGTTCAGTTGGTCATTACTACCATGGATCTGCAATGTATTGGTCGGCATCCATGTTGTACTTCATATGAGATTGTCAGTTCAGAGTCAGTTGTACTACAGCAGTGTCCTTCTCTTGACAAGTCTATTGCCATTACTTCAATCAAAGCACTTCACCTGTCTATCTTCAACAACTTCATGCTTTGGGGGGCATTCTATTACACCCAAAATCTACTCATCATAAGATTCAGTGTATACACCCCTAAAGGTACCTTGGCTAAGTAATCATCTGGGAGGATTTGTACTCAGTTGTGCAATCTTTTGAGAGGTCATCGCAGGTTGCACTCATGCAACATGCGACGTCGCAGCTTGCTCCACTGCAGGGTGCGACGAGGTCAGTTAATGGGCAAAAATAGCTTATTCGAGATCCTTCTCGAAACTTGCTCATTTGAGGGCTTATCCCTGACGTCTAGGGGAGCTGGTACTTGACTCCTAACTCTTTGGGAAGATCCCCTATCTCTCTCCTACCATCTCTCAACCTATCCTATCCATACCCTATCCACTTAGTCCTATATAAGTGAAGCTCACTCCCATTCCAAAGGGAGGAAGCCTATGGTATCTACATGTTGGTGAAATCACTCTTAAGACATCTCCATTCACCTATTGGAGAACTCATACTTCCTTGGAAGGATATGGCAATTGGCTTTGTTGGAGAAGGGCTACAGCGTTAAGCCTTGGTTGTGGTTCTGTATCTCTATCATGTACTCCTCTATTTATAGTAATACAAATGCTTTCCACCAATATTGTTCATGTGTGCAATGATATTGAGTAGTTTACGTGCTTAACTGTTTACTTAGATCTCTTATTGTATAGATGTCTTTTACTGGTTTCTCTTGTTTCTTTGTCTTGACAGGTCTTGCAGCTTGGATCTGATGACCGTGAGACGTCGAGCAGCATTAGGGAGAAAGGATTTCGAAATAAAAGGTAAGACATCTAGTACTCAATCCTTAAGTAGATCTATGAAATGCATTAGTAGTCTGTTCTATTTGTTCTAGACTCACTTTGAGCTAGGGAGATCCTACTTCCGTCTGCTCGAGTGGATTGTCTGATAACAAAAAGAAAAAATATTTTTGGTTTGGTACGTTATTTTTGCTTTGTTGGATTAAATAAAAGAGTGTTTGTAGTCTTTTGGTTTGATTGGAAAATAAAGAAAAACAGGTACTTTTTTCATTTACTCTCAGAAAAGAAAGATTTCTCCTTCCTTTAGCTAGTTTTCATCGGAAAAAAAAAACAACTTGGACTTCATTTAGCTTAGTTGTGCATTTTTTTTACATTACAAATATACACTTCATGCATTCACCTAACCGTATAAGATAAAATCAAGCAGTAGCCTAGGTTAAAATTTTATAGAAACTTCTGTGATAGGGTAGAGATGTGTTCCGACGTCTTAAAAATTAGCAGCTGTCATTATATTCCTGCACTGCATCCCAAGTACTTGTAGTTCTTCCATGTATGAGTCGGTATATTGAATGGTCTTTCACGTACCTTTGGGTATATAGAAAGGCACTTCACGTAATCGACAGTATATAGGAAGGCTCTTGTCATATGGTTGTGCATTAGACATCACTACTACGGATTGGAGCTCCCACGTACCTTGTGTATATCAGGAGACCCCACTAGGTTCCTGAAACCATCTGAGTCAACCATTGGTCATCTTGGAGTGGCAATACACTGAGAACAACACTCGAGGAGATACTACACATATACGTCTAGGTAGTCGAATAATATAGTCATGGGTACGGTCCTAATCCTCCCTGGTTAGTTCTCTGAAAGATTGGGCCGAGTATTACTGTTGGACTCTGTAGTATATCGCAAGTTGCGATGCCTTTCTAATCCTGTGAGGTTCCAAACCTTAATCCCACCTATCACATAATTTTGCTTGTGGCTTTAGCCTGAGTAGGACTTGAAGTGTTTTTTTTATGTAGAGAAATTTTAGGAGAAGTCTTTCATCATCCATCTTGGCTGAAAAAACCTTAAGAATATCCTGCAAAATATTAAATTTGTCACATGAATATCCCCTTAACAAGGAGGAAAACATGGGAGAAAGCATGGATCAACCACTAGTACAAAATGAGAGATAAGTTACCAAAATCCACATATAAATGACCATTTTTGAGTTGGTGACCATTGGTTGCAAATTATCAGTCATATATCACATGACCAAAAATGTGGTCATATTTAGCTTGGTCATTTATAGCTTATCTTGTGGTCATATATTTGGTCATTAATTGTCACAATTATGACCAAATTTATGACCACATTTTTTGTCACGTGATAAATGACCGCTAATTTGCTAACAATGATCGCCAACTCAAAAGTGATCATTTATATGTGTTAGAATAGTAATCCAATACTTAGTACCTTGGTTCATAACCTTAGTCAATTTAATTTCCTTGTATGCATTATTGCACTATAGTTTGTACTAGGTAACTATAATTGGCCAAATAACCACTTTTGAGAGTGTTCACACCTATTTTGAGTAACCTAGCTCATCCAAACTCCTAATTTGTCCACAAGTGCACCCTCATTAAATGTTGGAGCGCTCTCTCTCCTTGAAATGGGGAATGTCTGTTGACTTTGGGTGCTTGAGTGGATTTAGCCCATTTTTTGCTAGGTTTGGAGCATTTAATGACTCCTTGGACCTCCCACACACCTCTATTTGCTCACCCACACATTCCTATGACTCATTTATGACCCATCATGCTTCAATCATGTTCACACCAAAATTCGTGATTATTTGGGCTGATTAGGATTGAGTTGGACCCACCTAGGGGGGATTGAGGCCAACTTGGCCAATTAGCATTGTACACTCATTTTGGGCTTCCTAATCCTCTCAAATTTCTCCAAGATGTAATATAAACCTGTTCTTAACATATTTGCATGTTATACAGTCTGATAATGCCAAGTTTCAGTTCACATTGGGTGTAAATTTTTCTTCTTTTCAAGCTTTTTTGTTGGTTATTGCAAATTATTCGATTTTGTGAGGTTCTCTATGGCTCCTAGATCTTAATTTGGATCAAAATACTCACATGGGATCAGAGCCTTGTGGATTTTAGTGAGTTACAGATCAATATTGAGCATTTGAGCTGCATTCTTGATAGAATTTCCAGACAAAAATTGAGTGTTTTTTGCAGGATTTTCAGCAGTTTTCTCACCATCAATGCAAGCAGAAATGGAAGCAAACCAAATTTTTCTCACTCCTTTCAATTTATTCGATTGGAAGGTTGAAATGGTAATCAAACTAATATCTAAGGGTCTCTATAGAGTAACCATGGGCACAGAAGTGGAGCCAAACTCTGCAGTGGAGAAAGCAAAGTACTACAATCGACTTGATGAAGCATATGGATTTCTATGCCTGAGCATTTTGAGGGAACTCTTGTTTCATACAGATAGTTTGACAACCCCAAATGAAGTCTGGGTTAAGCTAGAATCACTCTTTGGGAAAACTGATGAACTGAGAGGCCACTAGCATGAAAATGCGCTCATCAGCTTGATCCCAGCGCATTTTGCAACTATCCAGGAGTTCTTCACTAAGTTCAAGTCACTAGTGCTTCAGCTACAACAATGTGGAATTGTAAAGAAAGAAGAACAATTGACACTATCCATCCTTTCGAAGCTAGGGCCAGAATTCTCAGTGTTTGTAAGCACGTTCCATTCTACCAAAATGACCCTTCGAAATTGGAAAATGCCATCACTAGCAACCTTCATGGAGTGTCTTACTCAGGATCAAGACAAGCTAGTTCAAATGGGCACCATCAAATCGAAATATCAAGCCTTGGCCATGGGTGTTTTGAATGCCTCCAAAGGAAAGCAGAAGGCAAAGAATTCGAAGTAGCCAGAGAAGAGGAAGTTTGACAAAACCAAATCTGTTGATGGGGTTTTGAATCCTTTGAAGGAGAAGGACAAGAAGGGAAAATAGAAGAAAAAATGCACCTATTACCATAAGGGATGGCATCCATAGAGCTCATGCATGAAGAAAACCATTGACACAATGGCGCAGCTGCTGGAGAAGAACAACATCCGTGTCCCTAATGGTGCAAAGAAGAAAGATGGCACCTCAAATCCTGAAAACAAGGAGAAATGTCATGCTTTGGTAGAAGGTACTTCTAATTCCTCATCCTTCATTATTGATTCAGGGGCTTCCAGGCACATGGTTTCATCTAAAGAGCTCTTCTCCTCTATGCATTCGAATAATGTCCCAACAGTTCAAATGGGAGATGACTCTGAGATCTAGACCAAAGGGATTGGTAGGATCGATTTGGAGCATGGTTATTTCAGTGATGTGCTCTATGTATCTTCATTGGCTGCAAATTTGTTATCAGTGTATCAAATGAACCATACAAGAGAATCCAAGAGAGTAACATTTACTCCTGATTTGGTAGAGATTTCAGAAATTTATTCAAACCAAGTTTTGGCAGTTGGGTATGCAGACCACCAAGAGAGGTTGTACAAGTTCTCGAATTTCCTCCCTGGTTCTAGTGACCAAGCACTCCAATCTCATGCCAATGATACCTCCAAGCTATGGCATGAAATATTTGGCCACATGAACTACAAGTATCTTCAAACATTGCACAAAGATGAGATGGTGGAAGGGCTTCCTGAAATCAAATCTTCAAATGGAGCTTGCATTGGTTGTGTGATTGGGAAACATCCAGAAGGTAGCTATGAGAAGAGAATGGCCAGCAGAGCCACTCAACCACTTGGATTGGTACATTCAGACCTCATTGGTCCTCTACCCACTCCATCCTATGGTGGATCAAGGTATGTACTCACATTCATAGATGACTACTCTCGATTTTGTTGGGTTTACTTCCTTAAATTAAAATCTGAAGTGTTTGAGCAATTTAAGATTTGGAAGGCCTTAGTGGAGAATCATAGTGGTCATAAGATAAAAATACTTAGGAATGATAATGGAAAGGAGTATGTGAAAAAAAACATTCATCACCTTTGTGAGGAATGTGGCATCCAAATGCAACATTCAATCCCCTACACACCACAGCAAAATGGTGTGGCGGAGAGGAAAAATAGGTCTCTCAAAGAGATGGCTACATGCATGATTGAAGCTAGGGATCTAAGCGCTAAGTGTAGCTAGGGTTTTACCCCTAGCTTGTGCCAATGAGCACCTACTAAGGAGAATGGACTCCTTAGTAGCAGTTCAATAATGATTAAAAGATTAAGCTAAAACAACAATTAACAAACTACTTTAAGCATTGCATGAGACATAAATAAAAGATGTAAAAAATGGTTTTATATTAATGTTACCTTGAGTGTCAAGGTTGGTGAAGCCTTTTGCAGTGTCCAAGAGGATGCTCCAAGCTTCAGAATGCTCCTCTCTCCTTCTCCAATGTTGGGGATGGGCCAAAGGTGGCTCTCAAGGTGAAAATAGTTCAAAGGTGAACTAGGGTTTCGAGAGAGATTTTGGCAGAGTAAGGGTGCTTGTGATTGTGGATATGGAATAAGGGATCTCCATCACCTATTTATAGTTTTTTGGTGGTGGAGTGCTGACCCATGGTTTTAGGAAACACATGGTTTTGGGCAGCTGTATAGGGTTTTTTCCTCCTTTTCCTCATTATTTTATATTTTTTATTCCCTTTTTAGGGGATTTTTGCTATTTTTGGAGGAAAAGGGGGTTTTTTAGCCTTTTTGAGGCTATTTTGATGGTTTTGTGGCCTTTTGGAGGCATTTTAGGCCTTTTGGAGGCTTTTTAGTGGGATTTTTTGGGTTTTTAAGGAAAAAATGGTAGGAAAATGGACAAATGAGCCATGTAATGTGGTAGATGAGGTAGTGAGCACTTTTTGGGTGTTAACAGATTTCCCCCTGATGTGCGAGGGCAGGAGCTCATCGTATGGCCGATGGACATCATAAGTCATGAATGGTTTTCCTGGGATGTGGAGAGAAGAGAAGAAACAAACTGAAGCCCGGAACAACGATCCCGAACAACTGCAAGAACTAAAAGTACATAACCTCAATAATGGATGAGGAATCATTTGAGCATATGGACGAGGCGGGTATTCCCATGCTCGTATCAGGATATAACATAATAATAACAATGGGGTCCAAAAATGGGGACCTGAAATATACATGACCTCAAATACTGACTGAGGAATAATCTCAATATATGGACGAGGCGGGCATACCCATGCTCGTATCAAGATACATGAACAGAACTGTGAGGCCCGAAAAAGGGGACCTGAAAGATACATAGCCACTGTGTACATCATAAGGGTCCAGAGGGGACACAAAATCTGGGACATACTGCTGAGCTGACCATGTCTGTGCTGAAAAAATGATACACTGGAATAATCAACAGTGCTACTGAATGTGGTACCAAAGGAACTGATGAGCTGCTGGATCATAGTGACTGGGGTCATACTCTCCATGGTACACGGAACTGGAACTGAAATGGGTACTCAAGGAAGCATATAGCTGGATGGCTTCCGAATACAATCGCCAACGCAGCCCGGACATCCACAGGAACATAGAACTGGGCGTTCCGAAGTGACTCACCAATGTGCTAGAGTCGGGGGAAATCCGGGGTCTTCGACTAAAAACTGATGGGATATAATCCTACGCGATCCTCAATGATGCGATCAAGGTGCTGAAGTCGAGCATGTGAGGAACAACCACTCGGAGAGGCAATGATGACTCCTCTCAGAATGATCCGTAGGCACTTACCACAGATGGTGATAAGTCCAAGGCGTAGGGACCTCTGGGCCTATCCTCTGGAATAGAGGAGCTGTCGTCGACAGAGGGAGACCTGCAACTATCAAGGCAATGATGTTTCCTTGACAGGAGCGCGAGGTACAAGACCGAAATGTAATAGTGCTGATGGCAGGACTGATAAACTGTGGGGGGACAACGGGGCAAGTAGAGCGGGTGGACTCAAACTTCCTTTGTTCAGAGTATGATAATGGGAATGATCTGGCAGCATATGGAACTGACTAAGGGGAGAGGGATCATAGCTGTAATGGATCTGGGAGGATAACTGGCTGAGGGAGACTCAAGCTGGTGTAAAATGGCAGGAGACTGCAGAATACTCTGAACAAAGGCGACCTGATTGGGGGTGCTGCCGAGATGATAGATCAAAGTGCCAGGAGGCACGGGAGGGTACTTCTTCATGGGTTAAGGAACTAGAAGAAGTGTGTGTAAAATGGTACTGTCGTGTGGATTTTACGAGCCCAGGACAGTTCATGCTCGTGGTTGCTTTCAATTTTAAGGAGTCTGAAAGCGATAAGAAGACTCTGAAGTAAAGGAATGGTACTGTCGTGTGGATTTAACGAGCCCAGGACAGCGCATGCTCGTGGTTGCTTTCAATTTTAGAGAGTCTGAAAGCAAGTAAGAAGACTCCAGGGGGTTGCTTTTTCGTAGATTTAGTCTCCAAGGCCCAAAGAAGCATAAAAGGATGCAATGAAGAACTCTTCTAGCCGGTGTGACTAGAGTATTCCTTTTTCGTAATTAGTCTACCAGGTCCGGAAAAGGGTTAAACTTATACCAGATAGACGCCCTTTCAGGTACTTTAACGAGCATGAAAGGAAGCAAGATTGCTCGGCGATCTTTTCATTCTTTTAGGAGTCAGAAAAGAGCTTAACGGAAACTCCCTAAGTGCCTTTTTCGTAAAGGACTTGTCCGGCCCGAAAAAGGGATAAAATTATACCGAACAAAGGAAATGGCCAGGCAAGGAGGAAGTGTTCAATCAAGGTTTAGTAATGATGACCAAGAACGAGGGTAGGTGGGAACACTGATGGACCTCCTTGCGGGGTAGATGAAATGGTGGCAAAATAACGAAACGTTTGCAGTATGACAGGAGTGAATGGCTCATGTAAAAATGTGGAACAATCCGATGGCGGCCGATGTGGCGCGCAAACTGAGGCAGCAAGGTGTCGGGACACAATGTTGAAAATGTACCAAGTGAGAGCGAGAAATGATCTCAAGCATCATCACGAGCTCGGAAAAATGAATTCGGCGATATAAAGGATGTTAAAAACGGGTAACGGCCGATGTGGCACGCACACCGAGGCGACGGGGGCATTTTGGAAAAATGCCCAAAAAATCTGGGGGTGAGAGCGAGAAATGATCTCAAGCATCATCACCAGCTCGGAAAAATGAATCCGATGATATAAAACATGTGAAAAATGGAGAACGGCCGATGTGGCACGCAAACCGAGGCGACTAGTGGTGTCTGGACACAATGTTGATATTGGTCCTAGTGAGAGCGAGAAATGATCTCAAGCATCGTCACGGGCACGGAAATATGAATCCGGCGATGCAAATGGTGCGAAAAACGGAGGTCATAAGGACTCCGGAATAGTCAAAGGTGAGCCCACCAAGGCAAGGATGCAGCGGTGGGGAGAAATGATGACCCGTGGGGGAAGAATACTAGGTGTATCAAATCAAATCAGATATACAAGTGACATGTGACCTCAAAAATGGTTGAGATCACACGTATGAAAAAGTGAGCAGGGTTAATGACTTGCCCCCATGCTATGTGCATGGGGTTTGTGATTATGGATCACATATGTGTGGGTTTGAACGATGGGTTCATTGACATGTTGAGATAGATGTGATGGGGAAGGTTCAAAATGATTGATCATGCCCCCTATCCCAGGGTCGAGGGAATCTATTATGCCCCTTGACTCAGAGGTGTCAAGGTGGTGCGTTATGATGGCGGGGTCAAGACCGGGCACTTCGGTATAGGACCAGGCAAAGACATCACGGAATTCTTTGAAAAGGTTTATGTAGTCCTCAATCTCTTGTTTACTGCAAAATGCTCCTAAAGTGATGAGTTCAGGGGCACGTCCTGGGGCAGCGATATCAACTTGGATGACGGGTGAGATGTTGGCCATGTTACCTTCCTCGAAGGCGTCAGGAGCAGGAATAGGGTCCTTGAACCAGTCGACCTTGGTGGGGAGGAAGTCTTTGGACTCAATTGTGAATTGGGTAGCTGTGCTAGATGAGGATTCTTCTGGGATGAAATAGGAACGATGGTGCATATCGTCCCAGGGATAATCCAGGGCAGTCAGGGCCTCAAGAACTTCCTCATCGGTACGGAAAGTGTGCGTCGTCAAATCGGTTGACGAGGGAATGGTAGTGGAAGAGATCATGTAAATGGTGTTAATCTCTCCAGAAGGTGAAGAGTCTGGGGGGTAGATCTCCTCAATGGTAGGTGGTGCCGTCTCAAGATCCAGATTGTTCATCTCATAGAGAGCTGCTCTGTAATCCGGGAGATCGGGACAATGATGTGAATAATGCCCGTAAATACCGCATATGGCGCAGGAGTGGTTGGTACGTAGGGACTTATCTTTAGGCTTAGGAGTAGGGTTTAGTTCGACAGTTGGGATGTTAGGATCGTCATCGAGCATTTGCATGTGCTTCTGCAATGCGGGTAACTGTGGGCATTGGTGGGTCGCATGGCCCAACTCGTCACACAGCGAGCATTTGGGAGGAGCACGAAACACTGGAGGGTTCTTGACTGTCTTTGGAGGTGGTACAGCAATGTAAGGTTGAGGACCTCTGCCCCCAGTGGGTTTGGGAGTAGGAGGAGGTGTCGTGGAGGACGAAGGGGTAGAGACACCGGGAGGTGGGTGGGTGGTAGTAGCCATGGGTTGCACCGGCTGGAGGACGACATCGGGTGTCGGCGGGCGAACGGGAGGCGAAATGTACCATACAGGTAATCCCAAGGTTAACCCAGGGAGGCTAAGGGTAGCCATGACCGGGGCGCTTACTACTCCTGCTGGAGGAACTAGGAAGGGGATCGTATGGATCGGTGTAACACCAATGTGACTAGGTACCAATGGTGGTTTAGGCAACAAGGATGGTTGAGTGTTAGGTGGTAGGTTGTCGTGGGACAAGGTACATAAGTCAGAGACTTCGGGCGTAGATGACGGCGGAGGAATGGATTGAAAGGTGGAGGTCATCGGCGCGTCTGAGTAGACTCCAGGCCCCGTAGAGGAAACGAACGAGGTGGTGGCGGGAGAAACAGGTTGTTCAACCATGGGGAGAACATTTTCCGGTGCCGCCGGAGCACTGGGATCATAGTAGGTGAGCTGGTCAATCTTAACCACGCGTCCTTCATGGGGGAACATCATGGTGCGAAAGACAGAAGAGGCAACCGCCCGCATGGCATACATGTAGCTGCGGCCAAGTAGAAGGTTGTAATCCAATTGGGCATTGATTACCTCTATGTCAATAAGAACTGTTTTACCACCTAACTGGACTGGAACGTTGGGTAGAAGGCCTTGGGGCTGGGGCCGAACGACCGTCGTAGGCACGTAACGCAGTGGTGGACTGCTGGAGAGGAGGGAATCCTAGCTTCTGCCATACAAATGTAGACATAACGCATGTGGAGGCACCCTCATCGATGATGCACCGATGGATAACAAGATTCCTAACGGAGACTGTAACTTGGAAGGCTAAGCTGGAAGGTAGGCGTGGTTCAGACTGGTCTAAATCGAACGCCATCAAATGTGAATCAGTTGGGTCAATCCCCCCAATGGCGGAAAGTAAAGTCTTGCACTGGGAAGGGAAGTTCTTCAAGACTTCTAACGCAGACATGGCTACGGGAGATTGGGCTAGGTCGTCTACGATGTTATAGTTTGACGCAGCGCGCGCGTTAGGGTCATTGTTGATTCGGCGAAGTGGGAAACGAGGTGCTTTCGCAGCGCCGTCTATGGGAGGCGGAGGTATACGTAACGCCTGATCGGTGGGATGAGCATTAGTGGTTTTGTCCGTGGGATTGGCTTCAGAGGTGGAGCCATATTGGTTCCGACGGGTCTGTAGGTTGACGTCAGCGGATGACATCATCAGTAAGTGGTGGGTACCTGAGTCGAACATGGGTTGATCAGGAGCAGCGTAGGTGATCTGTTGTTGTTGGGGTTGCACGTTAGCTTGAGGGGCCAACGGCTGAGTGTTCACCACGCCTTGAGTCAGTAAGGGGTTTTGCAGCACCAAAGGGGGTTGCTGAGGTTGGGGGGGGTTGGGCGGTGCTTGGGGAGCCGCATGCCCTTGGCGATGGGCCTCGTCAACCCAAAGCTGCCGAGCTCGCTCCAAGTGTGGGCAAGCATGGGTGTAGTGTCCATAGACCCCGCAAATAGAACAAGGGTGGTTCGTTCGCAAATTGGGGTTTTTAGCCAGCTTGGGCGGGCGATCAGGGTTTTGATTAGCGGGGGCCGCATTGTTGTTGTCAGGGGGATTAGCCGGTTGACCATCTTGGTCTGTAGGTTGGTTGTTTCCCCGATTACGGCCCTTGCCACGGTTCTGTTGGCCCTGGTTACGTTGGTTATTCTGGTTTTGCTGCGGGTTCTGTTGGGCGTAAACTTGCCCTTGGGCAGCAGGTGGATTCTGAGGTTGCGCAGGTGCAGGAGCAGGCTGCGGGGGATGAAATGCAGGTTGAGGCTGAGCAGGTGCAGCAACTTGAGGGGGTTGCTGATAGGACTGCGGAGCAGGTTGTGGATGTGCCGCAGGGGCTGCCTGGGGCGGATAATAAGCTGGTGGGGCTTGTGAAGGCGCAGGAGCCGGGGCAGTCTGCTGATGGTAATAAGGCTGAGGGGCGACTGGAGGAGCATAAGCAGGAGTCGCATACCCAAAGCACTGAGGTGGACACGAAGGTCCATGGGAATGGTGATGTGTCATGGGAGCATATGAGTTGGTTGCTCCAGACTGGGAGGTAGCCCTCGACAGGTCGGGGCCAGGGGTAGGTCGTGCTATAGAAAATGGTTGGGGATGCGAAGAAACACGGCCAATGATACCATCAGCAGCGTGGGATGCCCTCAGCGCATCATGATGGGAGGACTCGCCGCGAGGGGCGTCAGGTATAATGGTATAAAGGTAACCCGATTGGGCGTAAATGAGGTCTAACTGTTGTGCCTTAAGGATGGCTTCTTCTTCAGACTGGGGTCTTTCTGAGGCCACATCCTTAGCAATAACAGGAAGAAGGGATTTGAGGAACCAATCTAGGAAGATACAGTCGTCAAGTTTGATCTTGCATAAGCTACGGCGTCTACGCCACTCATGGATGTGGTCCGTGATATGGGTAGCCGTGTTTTGTCTACAAGATAGAAGGATCTCAACGCCCGCGTCATAGCAGACTGGCAACTGGAAGAACTGCAGGAAGGTCGAGGCCAGGGAAGAAAAGGTGGCGTGGGTCCCATGAGGCTGCTCAATATACCACTTGGCTGCAGAGCCAGTGAAGGTGCGCTGTAAGAGACGGAGGCGAACAGAGTCATCCACGATGGAGTTAGAGGAACACCATAGGTGGAAAGACATGATATGGTTTTGTGGGTCCTCACCGGCCTTACCCTCGAACTTAGGGATGTCAGAGGGTAGTTTGGTAGGCATATGAGGACACATAGGGTCTTGTCGAATAGGATCGTTGGTCAATCTGGCCAGGTCAGGTAGGTTGAGGCTAGCCATGAACGGCAAACTCGAAGAAGGCTGTGACACAGTAGTGCTGTGGACCAAGTTGGGGCCAGTGCCCCCAAGTGGAGGGACAAGATGTGAGGTGGTGCCCCCAAGTGGGGGAACTGAGGTAGTGAAGGATGGTCCAGCACCACCATTGGTAGTGTGAGCCACTGATGTAGTAGGGATAGGTATTCCTGCTGTGGGAATAGGTACCGTGAGGGGAACGGTAGATGGTTGCCCCATGGAGGGCATACCCAACACAGGTGTAGTAACTGGTGTAGTAGTGGATGTGCCACCAATGGTCCCTATGACAAATGGAGTGGAAGTCGTGCCAGCCATGGGGCTAGTAGGGGCAGTATAAATAGGGTTCTCAGACTCTTCGTCAGAATCAGAGGTAAAGTAAGGTGCGTCACTATCTGGTGACGGAGACCTACGTCGCTGACGAGTGGAGTCAAGTGACAAGGCTCTAGATCTGTGATGAGTGGTATCAACGGACAATGATCGGAATCTATGACGAGTGGTGTCAAGAGAACCGTGCTGTGGGGGCTCGCCCCTGAGGCGCCGAGAATATCTCGGGGACTCAATGGTGACGGATGGTGTCTGGTCTCTGTGGGTTGAGGTGAGTATAAAAACAGCTCAAAAATCCTAATGCAACCGAGTGTGCAGAAGGAGAGCTAAAAAGCAAGGCACTCAGGCCAACAACCAACTCAAAACACCCACTGCAGCAGCTGTGCTACAATAGGTGGAGTAACAACAAAGATGGTCAGAATACCAACAAGCAGCAGGTTTCCTAAAAAAGAAAAATGGTGGACTCACTAGACCAAAGGGAGGTAAAGGAGCATGCAAACACCTAACTAAAAGTATTCTGACTTAACTAAACATATCCTCTGCAAGGTGATGAAATCCAAGTCAGACAATATGAGTAGGAAAGCCAAGTGGCTATGATATCCCCCTACCGGGAGGGACACCGGGTAGTCAATCCTAGAAGAATGGCAACTAAGATACCCCGTTCATGACACGTCCAGAAAGGTGAATCTGCCGTTTAGTTCGTTGACCGCAATACCCCTATACAGGGATATCCCGCGAACCGCGAAAGGTAGCCCTTCGGTTACTGAATGGAGTGCGGTATTCCACTCAGGCCTCCGGAACCAGTCTCCCGACTTCAACCCTCCTAAGGGAGAGGCCCTCTGATAAACTGGTCGTGACCGTGCCAAAAAGTACTAGGGGATTTTGGTTCCCTAGTTGGACAACAACTATGTCTCAAGTGAAATAACCAAGGGGTGTTATTGGAAGCCTATCCCCCTGATCCTACCTAACTACAATGATTCTTTTGTGTTCCCCAAGTGGGGTTAGAATGTTGGTTTAATTAGGTACTTTTTAAGGCTCACTTGATTTTATGTGACAGAGTGTGTGCTCGTGAGGTGTTGAACCCAAAAATAGAAGTGCCACCAGGGAGGGCAACTTCCAATCTATCAATAATGCTGAAATTGATTTTTTAAACTTGCAAAATTTTCTGAAATAAAAATACTGAAATTTTAAAAAGATTCTGTAAAAGGAACAGAAATTATGTTGCAGAAAGGCTGTAAGGAAGTGGGCTGCAGGTGGGACAGAGGGCTGTTCAAATGCAGAAAATATTGCAGCAAGAGGGGCTGGGCTCAAAACAGGAAAAGAGCAGAAATCAGACCGCGGGTCTGTGGCGAATCAGAACAGGCCGACCGCGGGTTTGAGGGAAACAGCGGCGGTCAGGTCGCGGCTATCGGGCCAACAGTTGCAGTCGGGACGCAGGAAACAGGGGAAAAGACACAGTCGGGTCGCGGCTATCGGGCCAACAGTGGCAGTCGGGACGCAGGAAAAATGGAAAAAGACACAGTCGGGTCGCGGCAAAAAGGCTAACAAGCGCAGTCGGGACGCCCGAAAGAGGCAGAAAGCCGCAGTCGGGACGCGTGAAAGAGGCCGACAGGCGCAGTCAGATCGCGGCAAACAGGCTGATTAGCCACGGTCGGATCGCAGGTAACAGACTTGAATCCGCCGGCAGAGCGTCGGAAGCAGTCTGAGAGCCACGGTCGGATCGCGGGTAAAGGCCTGAAAGGCGCGGTCGGGATGCGACTGTAGAGGGAAAAAGACGCGGTATGCGGCGACCGAAAGGGACAGCCGAAAGGAAAAAATTTAAAAACGGAAACCAGAAATTCGAAAACTAGGGGAGTCGCCAAAACTGTAGCTAGGGTTTTACCCCTAGCTTGTGCCAATGAGCACCTACTAAGGAGAATGGACTCCTTAGTAGCAGTTCAATAATGATTAAAAGATTAAGCTAAAACAACAATTAACAAACTACTTTAAGCATTGCATGAGACATAAATAAAAGATGTAAAAAATGGTTTTATATTAATGTTACCTTGAGTGTCAAGGTTGGTGAAGCCTTTTGCAGTGTCCAAGAGGATGCTCCAAGCTTCAGAATGCTCCTTTCTCCTTCTCCAATGTTGGGGATGGGCCAAAGGTGGCTCTCAAGGTGAAAATAGTTCAAAGGTGAACTAGGGTTTCGAGAGAGATTTTGGCAGAGTAAGGGTGCTTGTGATTGTGGATATGGAATAAGGGATCTCCATCACCTATTTATAGTTTTTTGGTGGTGGAGTGCTGACCCATGGTTTTAGGAAACACATGGTTTTGGGCAGCTGTATAGGGTTTTTTCCTCCTTTTCCTCATTATTTTATATTTTTTATTCCCTTTTTAGGGGATTTTTGCTATTTTTGGAGGAAAAGGGGGTTTTTTAGCCTTTTTGAGGCTATTTTGATGGTTTTGTGGCCTTTTGGAGGCATTTTAGGCCTTTTGGAGGCTTTTTAGTGGGATTTTTTGGGTTTTTAAGGAAAAAATGGTAGGAAAATGGACAAATGAGCCATGTAATGTGGTAGATGAGGTAGTGAGCACTTTTTGGGTGTTAACACTAAGCTATGGGATGAAGCCATCAATTGTGCTGCACATATTTAGAATAGAGCATTTCACAAATCAGTCAAAGGTAAAACACCCTATGAGGCATGGTTTGGCCAAAAACCAAATGTCTCAAATTGCAGGATTTTTGGATCTAGAGCATGGGCTCGAATTCCATTAGAAAAGAGGAAGGCTTTGCATCCACAGAGCAAAGAATGTATCATGGTTGGTTATGGTGAAGACACAAAGGGTTACAATCTATTTGACACATCCACACTCAAAACTTTCATTTAGAGAAGTGTGCAATTCGAAGAAGAACCAATTCCTGATTTTGAGCTTGCACCGAGGGAATGCTCTTCTCCTCCACACCTTAATGAAGTAAGTGATGATTCAAGATCTTATTTTTCTGATATTTCTAAATATGATATGGATGAATATGAAATTGTTGTATATTAGTCACCATCAAGGCCCAAGTGGGCTGAAAAAATCATACAAGTTGCATGTGAATTGGCAGGCAATCCCCAAATGCCTAGGAAGACTAGATCTCAAACAATCAATGCTTCCTTTTCAAATGAAAGTGAACTTGATGATCATTGTTATATGATGATTAGATATGATCCAAAATCATATCAGTAATCTTACCATGATCCAAGGTGGAGAACATCAATGGAAGAAGAAGTCCATTCTCTTTAAGAGAACAAAACATGGGATTTGGTGCATCTTCCTCCCAAGAGAAAACTTGTGCAATGTAAGTGAATTTTTCGAACCAAACCTATTGTTGATGGTTCTCATCTGAAGTATAAGGCTAGGTTAGTGGATAAGGGATACTCACAAATCCATGGTGTGGATTATACCGAGACCTTTTCACCAGTTGCAAAGATGGACTTGATTAGACTAGCTCTAGCCATGGCAGCTAGTAAGGGTTGGAAAGTGCACCATATGGATGTTAAAAGTGCATTCTTACATGGTGAGATATAGGAAGATATATATATGCAGCAACATGAAGTTTTCCAAGAGTATCTCTCACTTGTTTGCAGGTTGAAGAAATCACTCTATGGACTCAAGCAAGCCCCAAGGGCTTGGTATGCTAAAATGGATGTTTTTTTGCTCTTAATTGGTTTCATTCGATGCAAGTCTGATTCAAATGTGTACTTTCAGAAATGTGATGATATTTTGTAGGTCATTGTACTATATGTTGATGATCTTCTAATTGCAAGGAGCTGCAACAAACAAACTGGCTCAATTAAGGCATCTCTACATAGTGAATTTGCCATGAGTGACCTAGGATTGCTAAGGAAATTATTGGGTTTGGAAATTGAGCAATCTAAAAGAGGCATCATGATGAGTCAACCAAAGTATGCTTCAGAACTATTATTGAAGTTTAAAATGGATGAATGTAAGGCAGCCAAGTGCCCATTCCTTTCAGGCATAAAACTAGGTGAATTTGCTGACTCTCCATTGGTGGATTGCATAATTTACAAGCAGCTAGTTGGTAGTTTGATGTAACTTACACATACAAGACCTGATTTGTATTATGTTGTAAGTGCTGTATAAATGTATATGAAGAAGCCACATGAGATCCATTGGAAGGAAGCCAAAAATATCCTTCAGTATGTACAAGGAGCAAAGAATTTTGGGGTACATTATGCAGCTGGTTCTTCACTACAACTAGTTGGATTTTCTGATTCGGATTGGGCTGGAGATCCCATTGATAGAAAGTCCACTTCAGGTTTTGTTTTCATGTTTGATGAAGGTCCCATTTTCTGGTAAAGTAAGAAACAACATACTAATTCACTTTCATCAGCAGAGGCCGAGTACAGGGAAGCAGTGAATGCAACCACACAGTGTGTTTGGTTGCAAGGTATTCTTCGGGAATTTGGTGTTGCTATTGATTCTCCAACCAACATTTGGGTGGACAATCAAAGTTCCATCAAGATATCTACTGATCCAGTTCATAGGTAGAGAACAAAGCATATTGAAATCCATATGCACTACATTCGGGGCTTGGTGCATGACAGAGTGATTTCCTTGCAGTATTGCCCATCCACCGAGCAAACTGCTGATATTTTCACCAAGTGTTTTACTGAGAAGACCTTCAATCACTTGAGAGATTTGCTTGGAGTGAGTGATCGATGGTGATTGCTGCAATTTTATTGCAGGTTCAACCCCATGTCCATTTTAGAGGAAAGATTTAATCCCATGAGGTTTTCCTTCTTGTCCTCAATTTACATGGACAAATAAAATTCTGGTTTTGTAATGAGGTGACTTGAACCTTTGTTGCCAAGGCCTCCCAATTTAAATTCATGAGTTGTACTAAGTTCTGGTTAAGGGGGGGTGTTAGAATAGTAATCCAATACTTAGTACCTTGGTTCATAACCTTAGTCAATTTAATTTCCTTCTATGCATTATTGCACTATAGTTTGGACTAGTTAACTATAATTGGTCAAATAACCACTTTTGAGAGTGTACACACCTATTTTGAGTAACCCAGCTCATCCAAACTCTTGTTTTGTCCACAAGTGCACCTTCATTAAATGCTAGAGTGCTCTCTCTCCTTGAAATGGGGAATGTTTGTTGACTTTGGGTGCTTGAGTGGATTTAGCCCATTTTTTGCTCGATTTGGAGCATTTAATGACTCCTTGGACCTCCCCCACACCTCTATTTTCCCACCCACGCATGTCTATGACTCATTTATGACCCAACATGCTTCAACCATGTCCACACCAAAATTCGTGACTGTTTGGGCTGATTAGGATTGAGTTGGACCCACCTAGGGGGGATTGAGGCCAACTTGGCCAATTAGCATTGTACACTCATTTTGGGCTTCCTAAGCCTCTCTAATTTCTCCCAGATGTAATATAAACCTGTTCTTAACATATTTACATGTTAGACAGTTTGATAATGCCAAGTTTCAGTTCACATTGGGTGTAAATTTGTCTTCTTTTCAATCTTTTTTGTTGGTTGTTGCAAATTATTCGATTTTGTGAGGTTCTCTAAGGCTCCTAGATCTTATTGTGGATCAAAATACTCAAAATATGCATATTTTGGTCTTTTTTTGGTCACTTATCTCTCTTGTTGTAATGGTGGTCGTTTATATGCAAATTTTGGTCATTGTTTTAGTCATTTATCTCTTTTCAGTGGTTTCGGAATATAAATAGGGCATGGTGGAATCGAACCACCAAACTCTTGCCTATAAGGTAGGTGCTCTACCATTTATCTATCACCCTTAAATAGAATTCCTTATGGATTGATATGAGAATAAAATTTCCAACAGTTAACACCATCTTGCCAAAGGTCAGAATACTATAAACAAAAATTGATGAAGGGGATGGCATGACATTAAGAACATATTCTCCTTGAAAATAGTTTTTCCTAAGTTCTACAAGCACCTAAACAACAAAAAATTATTTTTTTTCCTTGAATCATGATTTGTATATCCATGTACTCTTATAATAACTATATGCTTGAATTTCAATTCACAAAAATACCATCTAAAATATAAGAAAATAAAATAAGAGGAAAGCTTCTAGTTAAAATGGCCCTAACCTGATATGATCACCTACTTTTACCGGTTGTTAATATCATAAATAGGTGGGGCACAGTACCTACTAGCTACTGCTCTAGAACCTAAGCACCTAAAGGGTTCTCCTTTTTGCAATGTAAGTTATCTCCATATGTTGATACAAAAGTCATTGTTAGCATTGGTTGTTGTATCATTGTCAATGAGAAATAACATTGCTTGTTGTATCATTGTCAGTGAAAAGCATCAGGTCTAATGGAAAACTTAACTTCAATCTCTAGTTATACATCATGTGATCTAAACATGTTAGAAAGAGTCAAATTAAGGGAAGACAGACTTCCCAACGCACGAAGGTCATTGCAGAATCAAACCCTTCAAAAAAGCTAGAAACTCAATCTGCAGCATAAGAAATTGGTCAATGGGTCTCGAAGTACGATACTCCTATTTTATTTTTTGATGGTGCAACAAAAGGAAACCCACTGTATATCCAACAAACATATCATTATCCAACGATTGTATCCAACGGATAGATATTAACGGGTTATTTAAAAAATTACACTCCTTTTAAAATATTTACATCTACTCTTCATTTCTTAGTTGGCAAGTTAAAATTAAGATTTCAAATTTTTTTGAAGGGCAATTTTTACTTAACAATTTTGGGACGAGTCAAAACCATTTGGAAGGACGGGACTGGTTCAAATTCGCTACTGAAACCCACGTCCATCAGGGCTGGAGGAATTCTCTTTGCTTTGGGTAGAATTCAATTCCTCCATTTAACATGAAAGATGGAGACAAAAACCAAGAATGTAACTGAGTTGTTGGAAGTCTACCAAAAGACAAAAGACAAAACATCAAAAACACTGATCCAACTACCTTTAAAGCTCTAGATTTTTCTAGTTGATATTGGTAAAAATGAAAAGTATTACACAAATATGAATCCAAAACTAAAAAGATCAAATATAAAAAATCCCAAAATTCAAAAAGGAATCAAGAAAATTGAAAAACCCATTAGTGAACTCCATGGCATAATAATGTGACCGTGGCATTAAGAGCAAGATATTACTAATGAGGTGGCTTGACTCCATGGACAACAAGCATCACAAGATAATTGCTCAAGTTTTAATTGGCTAATATTGCATTCTTCCAAAATCATTCTTTCTTTCCCATCTAGTTCTCAAAGCCACTGAGATATTGACAAAGAGTAGGGAGTCAATCGACCCTATCTAGTTATCGAATGAACACTCTACTTGTGTATGGATTCTACCTTTTCTTTCACTTACATATCATATACAAAACACTAATTAGACAGCCAATCAATCAACCCATTGGAAATTTGGCCCCTATCAACCCATTGGCCCATAAGCGTTCCATCTACTGTAACAGTTATTGTGTCTAATAGAGACTACTGTTGCAGACGAGGGTAGTGACGCCATTGCCAGTACAATTGAGTTGTTGTTGTTGATATTTCTATTTTTGATGGTCCATTCTCCTTATCCTCTGTTTCTCTAAATCCTCTCAATTAAGCTTCGTATGAATCCTCAGGGTTTTTTAGGGTGGTTTTTGTCTTGGTTACAGTTGTTTTCTGTACAGTGCACCATGGGTATCTGATATTCTCCACGGTGATGCTTATTGCTCACATATATATTCCAATTAGGTCTTGATATATATTTGTGGAATTATATCTGATACTGAAAGCATCTGCTTGCTACTGCTAATGTGATCTATTACTATGCTCGGTATATGAATAATATAGATTACAATTACTAATAACTATAAGAAGCCTCTGCTGCTGCTAGTTTTTGTGTTTATGTATCAATATTTATTGTATTCTGCTCATGTTGTATATTTTTGCTTGATTAGATGAGGTTGTGGTGATGCTATTTCCTTGGAAAAAAATAGTTGCATGGGCCCCCACACAACTAAATAGAAAGAAAAGGAAAAACAACAGGCACAAGATTTTTAGAACACAAACAGAGAGTCTAATTCTTTTGCATTAAATTTAACTTTCTTGGCCTCTTATTGTTATAAAAACACCTCTAAGCCTCCTTTTAACTTAGTGCTTGTTTTGGTTGCATGCATGGCAGCCCGCCTTCCCACCCACCCACATGCATGCTATCTCCTCTCTTCTGAAGGTTTAAAAGTGGTGTCGCAAGACTAAATATTTCCTCATTGAGGTGGTTTAGTTCGAGACACTTCATTTCCATCCATAAATCATCCCAAATGTATTCAATATTGCCTCCCAAAGGCAAATCAAACTTGAAAGGACATCTCCAAAAATTCATTTCACTTCATACGTACTTGTATTTTGTCTCATAAATTTTCCCATAGATTACAACTCCCCAAAGGAAATTGAATTACCAAGATGTAAAGATGGCCTAGTATGGAGGACATAATACTTTGGTCAAAGTTTCAAACTGTCAACAATGAAGAGAAACAATAAAATAAGTTTTAAAGGTTTGATCAGAGTACAATGAGTTTAGGCAGATTTTATTTTAAAATAGAAAAGGAGACCATATACAAAAATTTGTTCTGATTTGACCCAAGCTTGTAGCCAATTTATGTCTAAAGGTTTCTACGGGTGCTAAAAATTCAGCAACTTTACATCTTAGATCATCAAAATTCACTTTCTGGCAATGATTTGCATTACATATTTCCCACAAATAACAACAATCTAATACATACATGTATGGACAAAAATGCTAAAAGAAAAGCTAAGCCATGTGAAAGAATCACTTGTCATGTAAATAAAGTCACCTTGTAACTGAGAGAACATTTCGTATATTACAAGGGAGAAAACATTAAATGAAAAGTAAGCAATAGATGGGCACACAAAAATAAGCAATAGATGGGAATAATCATATTTCTAATAGCAGTCAATGGGGTTGCGGTTGAGAAAGTGTAATGTCAGGCCACCCACCAGGGTTCAATTCCCTAGAGAAACTAATAAGCAATTCAGGGCAGGTGCAAGTCCTAGGAGAATTCCCCTTGTCAATTTTAAAGGATGCAATTTCAAATAAAAGAATTCTAACAGCAATTATGATATTAACACATTATTTCTAACATTTCCAAAGAATACAACAATTTCAACCAACTATTGTTCCAAATACAAAGTCAAACACAGTATCAACAAAGGAAAAGAGTTTAGCGAGTATATACACTTATGGGATGACAACAAAAGCCCAAAGAAAATCAACAACAAATACATATCGAACCGTACCTCAAAATGTAGAAAATGTGACCACATTATAGAAACTTCAATACTTTCTGCAAATGCATATTGCTATATTAGACTATCATAGAAACACCTCTCCCAAGCTTGCCAGTTTTGAATAGCTTTATTTATATAAAAGCTAAACTGTATATAGGAGAGGCTGAAGCTCTGAGAAAAATGAGATGTTAATGTTTATCTTTATGATTCCCTTTGAGACCTAACTTGGTTTTGGGTGGATTGTCGGGTCTATGTGTGAAGAATATTTTGTTATTATACATCAAGTTTTTTTTGCATGATCAAGCAAGCAACACATTTTAATGAGTTGTGGCATTAACAATGGCTATTCTTATAGTTTGAAGGAGCCTTCCATGTTGTAGACATTAAAGCAACAGTCTTGTTGTCCCTAATATTAAGGGATATTGCTATGAGCTAATTAAAGCTGAGGGAAACAATGGAAACAAATATCTTAACGCTCAGCAACAATCAGGCTGCCATGATGTTGTTGATGACTGTGGTGGTGGTTATTGTTCTTGAGTAAAGAACAAACCTCAAAAAATAGAAACGAAAGATCAGTTGGATTTTAGTTATCATTGAGGCAATTGGGTTATGACTGTTAAACTGAGGACATTGGATGCCAATGTATTTGAGTCAGAATGGCTGCATGACAGTGGTTATAAGCTGATCGAGCTCTGGTTGTGGTGATGAGTATATGGCATCCATGGTTATGGATTTTCATGGGAGTGGTTGTTTGATCAATATATGACGGTCTCTACTTATTGGATGAATATTTCACAAAGGCTTGTTGGAGGACTCATATGATTTACATTCATTAAAGGTAGAATAAAAACATATCTGTAGCTCTCTTGTTTGGGATCAAAATGCCGAAGATGATGAAATTGGTTCTATCCCAGAGAAGTGTATTGGTGAAGGTTTGTTTCCGAATAAAATGGGTAGTGTCATGAAAATTCTTGCGGAAGATGCTGAGAGCGTCAACGAATCTGGTACACTTTCTGCTTATCGGAAAGAAAACATCTTAGAAGTTCCAGCAAGGGATTGTGAAATAAATAGCGGGCTTGATTTAAACATCTCTTGTTCCACTAATTGTTTGGATTTAAGGTTACAAACTTCATGTGCAAGGATGGATGATTTTGTGGATAGCTTGATAGAAACAACCGTGCCAATGTTGTTTTCCATGGACAACTGAACTAGTGTGGAATCTTTATATTGTAAGTTTGGATGTGATAAATGTGTTGCTTCTTATGTTAATTGTGCAGGTGAAATATTTGAAATACCTTCTCATAAAAATGATGCAGTTGAAACCTCTTCTCTGAAAGGTCAAAATAGAAAAGAGAAGGCTGAGTTTCTTGATGGTTGGACGTTAGAGACAAAAGAAAATAACACATTTCTATATACAGTAAATAACTCTCCACTCCAAGCAAGTCCTGTTTTAGCTTCAGAAAAGGCCAATATTCAACTTGTTGTAGAGTCAAATCGCGCATCAAAAGAATTAAAAGACGCATCTATAATCAGTTGTTTATCATCAAGTATGGGCATTGCTGTAGATGATGTTATTTTCAAGGATCACTTCAAAACTAGTCGATTGAATCCTGAGAAAATGGAGATGATGCTAGGAAACGTCTTAGGAAACCCTGGAATTCTCCAGGGGGATTCGGAAGGGCGAATAGCAGTAGTTGATGAGCATAAAACAACAGTTAACGGTAAAAATTTACTTGCTTTTTCACACTGTATAAAAGATACCACTGGAGCCTCTGAGTTAACAGAGAATCTCTCAGTTGATTCAAAGGTGACAGAGTGTGACACAGCTGATAAATCTGGGGAGAAAACCCATGCTTGTGTCTTGTTGAACGTCGATGGAGTGCAGAATGTTGAAAGTTAGGCGAAAATATGCGTTTCTGGATTCTCAGAGCTTCCAGTTGTGATTCAGGAAACTGATCCTAAAAACAAATCATATTTTGATGGTCAGAATACCCTTCCAGTAATAAATCCAAGAAAATATGGGAATAACACCTGTGAGATGACTAAAAGGATTTCAATTGATTCAATTACAATAAATTGTTCTCCTTCAAAAGATATCGCGGAGAATAATATCTCTACTCCCGCATTACTGAAGAGTGATAAAACAAAGGGTGTCAGGTCAACTCTAACATCTGGGTCTACTGAAAACTCAGTTTCCAGCACAGATAATGCCCAAAACTTACACGAACCATTGCTCGATACATTCAATGAAGTTAATAGAAATACTGATGGAGCTGAAATGGGAAGTTACACCTATTCTGGTCCCATCCCTCTGTCTGGACCAATATCATATTCAGGGTCGATTCCATTTTCAGGCAGCCTCTCTCTACGCTCTAATAGTAGCACGACTAGCACCCATTCATTTGCACTCCGTATGTAAATTTGGCAATAAAATTAATTTTGTATGGAATTAAGATATGTCGGTTCATGACCTCCCAGATTATATTCTAAATGGAATAGTAGCGATGGTACAAGCAGATCCAAGATACTTCAGAAAGAAGCGGCGGTGGCATTTCCTTTGTTTATGTGCCAGATAATCATCTTTTCGTTAACTAAGGTAATAGAGAATTTGTATTTTGGATGGGATTTTCTGACAGATTTCTCTTGAAAATCTATGAAGCTCGATAGAATTGTTCAGTTCTTCCCAATATTCTTTATTAGCATCTGTATTTCTTCATTGCTAGCATGCAGGCATTCTCCATATTTTTTCTTACTGAATAGGTTGTGTCATTATTCTATAAATACATGGGTAAATTTTTCATATGCAAACAAAAATTAGAGAGAGAAGTGTGGGAATGAAAAATGTATACTTCCGATTTATATTTTTAGACTTTCAGGTGTAGTTCTGTAAATACAGATGTAGATTTGAATCGATTATTAAACCTATCTCATCTTGAATGTGGATGCTTCGTCTTGATTTTTATTGCTGAATACTTTATGGTGCATCTGATTTAATTATAAATAGATATATCAAAGTAAAGCACATTCATCTCAGCATTATATAATTATTTCTAATCATGCTAAAAATGCCAAAAATGCTGACCTTTATGCCTTTCATTTCTTTTTCACTCGATGAATTACTAAGTGTTGCTTTTCCTTTATTACAAACTTTTAAAATAGCATATCAAATGGCTTAGACTGTAATACTCACGAATTCCATTAAACTCCAAGATCTATCCTAATCATCTAAAGTGACTTAGGTGACCTCCATAGATATGGGTTAGCTTGCTGCTTTTGAGTCGGAAACAGCTTATGGATATTACATGATGCCCGTGGTGATAGGGTTATTACCATGACTTATAACCATCTACGTAGAATTTGCTTTCAGCTTTATAACTATATTAAAGAGGGAAGTTAGAGCATCATATGCTTGTTCAGGAAGAGGGAAATTAAAGCTTTATAATTGTACTAAAGAGGCAAATTAGAGAATCATATTAGTCATGGCATTCACATGGTTCCCAAAGTGGAAGAGTAGGAAGAGGTCGTTAGGATATTCCTATACTCCATCCTAGTCCCACCAGTATTTTGATCATTTACATTTTCAGTCATCCATGCACTTTTAGGGTTTGCATGCATTTTGTACGCATCCCAGTCATCAGTCCAGCACCTAGCCCTCAGTTAGCCAGCCCCCAGGAGCTTCTCACTATTCAGTTTTAGCCCTCCAGTTGCTTAATGCGCCCTTCTTCCTTGATTTTAGGGAGCAACTCGCCCTTCTTCACCTACCAGTCCAGTTGTCACTCAGTTACACTCAATTACACTCAGTCACACTTAGTTAAAGTAAGTTACACTCAGTTACACCTACCAGAGTTAGTTTGATTGATGGTTGATAGTTACTTGAGCATTGATGACTCCACTAATGATGATGAAGACTTCCAGTTGTGCTCCGATGATCATGAGGACACCTAGTTGTGCTCCGATGACACTCTATTGATCTTATGATCACTCTAAGAGGCTAATTCAAATTGCCACCTTAGGCATTTGAATCCTCTCTACCATTGTACTATTTATTTGTCCATATTGTGATTAATTAACTAGTGTGTGTGAAGTATTATTTCTTCTATCTGAGTTCTACTGTACCATATTATTCTGTTGCTCATTATACTGTATTGTTCACTCTTCTTCTATTTTCCTGCTTAATCATAATTACTCTTGTGAGGTATACATCATCTCTTAGATCTGCTGTGAGGATTTTCACATGGTATCAGAGCATGTTGAGAGTATTGTTTATCTCCATTCTTAAGAGTTTTTTGCAGGTTATTACCAAGATTTCGAGTGCAGCGGTTGTAACAGTTTCTGCATTTTTGCAGCAGTAGCAGTTCCAGTTATTCTATATTGTTTTTGCAGGTCTTATATAGCTTCAGTGTATTCAGAAGAAATATATCCTCTTGCATTCAACTATGATCATTTTTCTCCATTCAACTATGATGAATGGAAACCAAAGATGATAGCACATTTGAAGAGAAATGGTCTCTTTGATTATTGTTTTGAGAGAGAGTTCGAATCCTCTGAAGAAAATATTGACTGGTTAAATAATGGTGACAGAGCCATGGGAAACATGATACTTGCTATGTCTCGGTGCTTGGTACATCAATTCATTGATGATGTTGAATCTCCAAAAGAGCTATGGGCCTACCTGGATGAAAGATTTGGCATACAGAATGAAGGGATTGGTCCAAATCCATTCGAAAGCAAGCAAAGTGTTCCATTCGCTCCCCTTGATGGTTTCTCAGATCATGAACTAGTATCATCTCATATTGAAGTTGTTGACAAAGAACTTGAAGATTCTCCACTCATGCTCAAACTTCCTTCTCTTTCTGTGCCAGCTCACACTCTAGATATTGCAGAAGGTCCTAAATCCTCTCTTGCACCAGAGTCTGTTGGTTTGCATCATTATGACATGATTATTTCAGAGGTCAAAATAGCTACTGAAGGTAATGCATTCGCTCCTCTCTAGCTACCTCCTCTTTTATACTATTATATGATCATAAATTCATGCTTTCAAAAGGTTATTGAAGATTATGGCCATTTCCATTCGCTTGGGATAAATTCTCGTGCAATTACTGGTTTTGATCTCACCTCTCATGGTTCAAAGGAGATCTCAAGAAACCATGATTCAAGTCTTGGATCTAATTTGGATTCTAAGCAATTACTGCTTGGGATAATTTCTCATGGATATGATAGTTTTGATCTCACCCCTGCTGGTTCAAAGGAGATCTCAAGAAACCGTTTTTTAAGTCTTAAATCTGATTTTGATTTCAAGCAAACATGTAATAGTTATTTTTTGCATAATCTCTCACCCATGGTGGTTCGAAGGAGAAGACAAAAGACTATATGCACTTTCACAGATTTGATCCTACCTCAGCTGATTCGAATCACATGTTCAAGGATCATTCTCATACTGTTGGATTTGTTCTCGTCACATTTGATCTGAAGAGCAAGTACAAGCACATGCTTTTTGAGCATGATCCACTTCTTCCCAAGAAGAAGATAACTCCAGACATATGACCAAGCATCACACATGATTGAGTTCGGAGCATTTATTTTTATGTGTGCCTTACAGTCTATTTTTTGAGGAGGGGGTATGTTTCCCATGAAATTTTTCCACTTCCTTGGTTTATTGATTGTTATTATTCATTGTATTGGGTGACCTTTGGTCTTAGTTACCAGGGCCCAGGATGAATTAAGGGGGGGTGTTAGGATATTCCTATACTCCATCCTAGACCCACCAGTATTTTGATCATTTACATTTTCATTCATGCATGCACCTTTAGGGTTCGCATGCATCCCATTCATCAGTCCACCACCTATCCCTCAGTTAGCCATCCCCCAGGAGCTTCTCACTATTCAGTTTTTGCCCTCCAGTTTCTTAATGCACCCTTCTTCCTTGATTTTAGGGAGCAACTCGCCCTTCTTCACCTACCAGTCCAGTTACACTCAATTACACCTACCAGAGTTAGTTTGACTGATGGTTGATAGTTACTTGAGCATTGATGACTCCACTGATGATGATGAAGACTTCCAGTTGTGCTCCGATGATCATGAGGACACCTAGTTGTGCTCCGATGACACTCTATTGATCTTATGATCACTCTGAGAGGCTAATTCGAATTGCCACCTTAGGAATTCGAATCCTCTCTACCATTGTACTATTTATTTGTCCATATTGTGAGTAATTAACTAGTGTGTGTAAAGTATTATTGCTTCTATCTGAGTTCTACTGTACCATATTATTTTGTTGCTCATTATACTATATTGTTCACTCTTCTTCTATTTTCCTGCTTAATCATAATTACTCTTGTGAGGTATACATCATCTCTTAGATCTGCTGTGAGGATTTTCACAGAGGTCTCTGTCACATGTATAATATTAAGGCAAGCATAGTGCACTGTTTCCCCCAAATGCTTCCACGAGCTCTCTGTCACATGCATATTCATGAGGAAAGACTAGTGCACTAGTTCCCCCAAAATATTCCAAGGAGAGCTCATAATTCATGATGAGTTTCATGTATACAATGTAATTGGCTTGGAAATAATTCAAATAAACATTTACAGATAATATTGGCATACCAATAAGGAAGAGTTGTTGGCAGTCATAAAATACGTATGGAAAGTAAACTCAAATATTGTTCTAGGCTCTCTATGATCGATCTGGTACTGGAAACTATGTTCTTCTTTCTAGCTCGACAACCTGCTAGAAATAAAAGAGCCCTGAGAGACTTTGGCAGGCGACTGAGATAATCACTTCAAAAGTGCTTCAGGATGCCTTCAAATACAACCTAGAATCTCAAAAGAATAATATATTCTCACCCTGTTTACGTACTGTAAAAAAGAACTAACGAGAATGAATCTTAGTATTTGATAGAGATAGAGTTTTAGTTTCTGTAGGAAGAGGAAAGGAGGGTACAAAAAGCCAAGGGAGAATGACAATGAGAACTTTATTCTCCTTGACTTGCAGGCATTGTTTCAAGAAGGACCAACCAGTGAAAATCAATACAATCAGGATAAAAAAGCATAAATCCTTTCATAAAAATGGAAAAATAAAACAAAACATCCCATCTAGGATCCATTCTAGTTCTCTTAATGAAAACATTGTCCTCTGCCTCACAAAGGAGATTTAGGGATTTCAGGCAGACAAAGGAAACCATGAATAAATGGATCTGGTAGGCTGTAAGACATACTATTTCTCACCACATAGATCCAAACCCCAGCCAGCATGTATATCAAGCACAATGAAAAATAGAGCTTTGGCAGAAGTGTTTCACCAAACAAAAGATAATCCTTGGTGCCATCACTGCCGTCCTAAATATTATACATAACGGTGAGGGGAGCTATTTCTCAAAATCATTAAATGTAAAGAGGAGTTTAATGATCTTACTCTAAGGTACACAAACAAACACTTGAACCCAAGCATATCTGGTGCTCATGAATAACCCCATGGACGCAAACTCAATATTCTTCTCTTCGATGGTGCATTCTTCATGTAGATTTCTAGGCAGCCTATAACTGGGTGGGAACCTCTAGTTAGTCATTTATATTGGTCATTTTTAGTCAGTTCACTTAAAATTTATCAATTTTTGTCATTTATCCCTTGAAAAAGCTGTGGTGACCAAATTTTTCGGTCGCCTGGTCACTTATCTCTCATTTTGTACTAGTGAACCCACTACATCTCGATCATGCAAAGAAGGAATTCATATCCCTAAATCAAGAGGAAACTTTTCTCCTCATGTAAATTTCCCATCACTGATCCTACAGGACCATTGTTGGTGGAACAACCTCCTCCGCATGAAACACCTTTTCATCACTCACTTGAAGGTAACCCTAGATCCGACGATTGGATCTTCACTCGACCCCTAGACGATGTGATAGAAACCTCTTTTGGTCAAAATGAATCATTTTGGGGGACCTCCTTAAATCACGTCATTTTCGATTTTGGTCCACCCCTGATTCTGGAGACTCCACTACATCTGCACCCTACCCGATTTATTCTCAACGAGGAATTTCTCGCACTGATTCATGAGACTATCGAGCATTTATGCACACTTGGAGAGAGGGAAAGGCACCATATTTTTCCTCCCTGACCCACCCCGAAGGTACCCATTCCTGATCATCATTCCCCTATACATTCTTTTACTCTCCCTTCATTAGGAATATATGTGCCTAATATGACCACCTATGAACCAGACCAACCCTCTTTTTCGCCTAGTACACATCAAAACCATTCAGTCAGTTCTACACCCCAGTTGACCCCAACAACTAGAGGGAAACCTCCAGCTACTCTTAAATTAGTAATTAAAAAACCACCTCAGACACAAATTTTGAGCGCAGGATACCCTCTAGTTAGTGGTCAATATATGCTCACGGGTTATCCTATGGTTAGTGGTCAACACATAGTTATCGGGAAAACTTCAGTTAGTGGAAACTTTCAACTAGGGGGGAACACCTAGTTAGTGGAAAGCATATAACTGGGGGGGAACCGCTAGTTAGGGGACAAAGGGAAGGTGGAGAATATCCTTCGTACATGAACTACAATATGGTTTGGAGCAGGGATAATTTTAAGGACCCATACTTATTTAAAAGTGTATAAACCTTAGCGAGTCTTACCAATTCTCAAAATGTAAACTATAAAATATTTGGCGATATTTTGCTAAACTTATTCTAATTTCTAAGGATTTTATATAGTTTGTATAATATTTTGTCGATTTTTAGAGTGAAAAATGTTTACCCCATCCAAATTGGGCGAAATGGGGCTTCAAAAAATGCAAATTGGCGAATCAGTTTTTGGAAAAAAACATGGAAAAATAGCCCATGGGATAAATTTATCCCCTAAAATTTGTGATATTCTACAGGTGTACATCACTCAGCTTGAACAAACCTAACAAATTCACTTGTAGAATTGTAGAGAAGAAGAAGAAGAATTGAATCAATATTCACACATGAAACTCGAAGAATGTGGAAAACTGTTGTAATCATGTTCATGAGTTGTAAGCTGGAAAAAATGTGAGAGTACAATAGAATGAATTCAAATGCCCCAAAGGTGATTCGAATTCTCCTCAAGGTGTGGCTTGGACAACATAGGAGACATCACCCAATCAGTGGGAGTAGTCACAAATAGTAAAATGTTAGTTAATGTGAGTCTAACTGAGTCTAACTAATCCATGTGAGAACAAATGTAGGGAAGGAATCCAAGGTGGGCGCATGAGGACTATCAGTAGCCAAGTGGCACTCCGACATAGACAACTAGAAGCTACAGATGGTTAAAATGAGCAATAAATGCATGAACTAAGCAATCAATGCAAGAAATGACTGTTGGAATCCAAGAGGGTGTAATAGGGCACATTTGTAATCCAGATGATGAAAATAAGGTGCACTAGGTAGGTAAGAGGGTTGCTGATGGCTAAAAGCAGGATCTAGGGGGATAAAATAAGCTCCAAGTGCTGGGGAGACTACCATACTGATGATTGGATGCATGCATGTAGAATGCATGCACTGCATGCAAATACAAATGATGATGGTGAGAATATCCCAACAAAATTATCCATTATTTGAGTTCACTCCTAGCCATGGGACAACCTACGTGGGCTTATCAAATGGGGGTCCCCTCTACGTGGGCTGAACCCCCATGGGTGTCAGAACTATAGATATAGATAAATTAGCTTACCTATCTTAGCTATCAATAACATATCAACCTAAATAAGAACAGAAAGAGAACAAGGAAAAGAATACACCAGATATATGTGGTTCACCCAATTGGGCTACGTCCACGGGAAGGTTGTCTTCTATTATCTCCATAAATATCCTTCAATCTTACAAGAGAGCAACTACAAATAACCCCAATACAATATAGCAGATCTTGTGATCACAATACCATGTGTTGATACTATCTATGAGCGTATACCACTATACCATCATGTTGATCACTACATCACTGGTGTTAATGATGTGACTCCCTTAACCCTATTAAATACCAATAGATGTGGAGGAATTACTCTCACATATTGCGTGTGGGATAATATAATTCTCCATAATAACATCTCTTTATATAATGATGGATATCAAGAGTATACTTTACCATAATGAATATGGGATATTGTAATGTCCCCATTCAAATAAATGCATAGTAAGACAATCCCATCAATCCTACTAGTTTCCTAGGTTGGATGGGAACATGTGGGATGGTAATAAGGAAACTAATAAATGATATTTAGACATTAGAAGGGTTCAAGCATTTAATAAATATGATGAATAAATAAATTCAAGAGAAATTCTAGGTGGCAAGTGGTTTTGGAGACATATGGAGGTGGTGGGACCCACACTAGCTTGATTTTTCAATGACACATGGCAGCTCTCTCTTGCCAATTCGAATTCATGGGAAGGTGAACACTCTTGGGTGAGTTGGTAAGTCATAACACATGGCATTGGGCATATTAGGTCGAAATGGGAAGGAATAGTAACCTCCATGGGAGAGGAAGAGTCAAATTGGAGACTAGTGGACACATGGGCTAGATTCCCTAGTTTTATGACAACAATAATGAAGCATCTATGAAATTTTATGACAAAATTCAGACCTGACTTCTTACACTTGACCATTATGACATGTCAGCCCCAAAAATAGGCTCAAGAAGGCGCTCATGGAGTTGGAGGAATCTAAAGAGACTCAAATTCGAATTTGGGAGAAGATGGAAGGTTGGAACTAGGAGACAAGTGGCAAATGAGGAATATTTTCTAAATGGAAAATTATTGAATCTATTGAGAGGATTTCGACCCCTTGAAGGCTAATGTTGGTTACAAAATGTAGAAATCAAGTATGAGAATGACTTTTGATGATTTGAGAAAAATTGCATTTGTGAAGAGAGAGCTAGTGGATGACTAGTTTCTTACCTTAGCCAATTTCGAGGGTGAAAGATTCCCATCCAAGTTGGTGTTTGGAGAGGCCACTCAGGTCTTTCATGGTGCTTTAATGGAGTTTGTATTTGCATTTAGTAGCTACAGGAAGTTTCATGGTTTGGTTTAGTGCAGCACTTTCTCTCCACCGTTTCCAGTTTTGAAGGCATATTCGTGCTCCTTGAGGGAGGGCATTTTTGGTGAGCACTTGTGCTTCTTAAGAGAGATTCTCATTACATATTTATGATTGTAATAGATTCATATGCTCTGTTATTCATATTCAGAAATTCTCAGGTCGAAATACCCACTGGTTGTATGCAAAACTATTGATTAATGAGCAAACAATGTCCATTTCCCCAATGCATTGATGTATGACACTATAATGTTGATTATTTCGAATGGATGGATGATTATATGATATATTTGTGATAAATATACTTCCATGGATGTCTTCTACAAGTTTCATGTACTTTACTTGAGCATTTGAAGCATTTTTACTCAGTTTAGTTGTATTGGGAGGTGAAATAGTGCCATTTCCCCAAGGGTCGAATTGGGGGTTTTTGCTGTTGAATGTAAGAGAGTTAGAACAGTATTAAAATTAAATTAATGGTGCATATGAGACCTTAATAACATACTTAACACATTATATACCTCTGTTCATAAATTTGTGGGAGTTTGGAGGCATTTGGAAGGCCATTTGCAGTGTTACCCGAGGGGGATTTGATGCACAAATTACTAGTCAAAATTACATATATTGATCAGAATACAAATCAAGTTTGCAGAAGTATTTGGAGGGCCATAAAACATCCCTGAACCTTATATTCAAGTCTAAATACCATTCATACACTCCTACAGAATATTTGGGAGCATTTGGGTTTATTTGGAGGTCAAAACAGTAAAACTAGTCAAAGGTCGAAATTGGGAAAAAAGTGGAAAATTGGGCATTTTAATAAAATTTGAAAAAGGGATATTACAAGTGGTATCAGAGAATGGTCTTGGCACCTGATGGTATTAACAAGAATCCAAACAAATAAAACACCACCCTTTGAATCAGTAGTTGAAGAATTTTTGGTTGAAGAAGAGATAGTAGCAGAAAAAGAGTTTTTTTCTAAAACAATGGGTAGAGAGGAGGAGGAAAAATTAAGACATAAGGAGGAATTTATTGAAGCCTTAAAACCATGTTTTGAAGGACTTACCATGGTTATGCTAGATATGAATAAACAAATGATGAAAGGTTTCGAATTGATGGGTAGCCAACTTTCAGGCAAAGGGATGATAGGAGATAATAGTGGTTCACACTCAGGGGAAAAGATGAAAGGGGAATGAGCATATTTTCTCAAGTACAGGACCTCATAATAGACCTGATGAATTTCAAAGCACACAAAGGAATACTGCACCTAAATTTCTCACACCCAAAGAAGAGCCCAATCTTGAATTGGATTACAAGAAACTAGTAAATGATTGGAATGATTTGAATGAAGAGTGTAAAAGAGGTGTACCACTCAGTGACTACATTGATGCTATGCAAAAGATTAAAATGAAGGGAGACAATAGGAGTCCATTCCATAAAAAAGAATTGAATAGTGCTATTGGAAAAATGTCACTTCCTACTTTTGATGGTTCTTCTCAAAATTCTGCTAACACTTGGGTGCAAAAATTGGATGTATATTTTCAGCTGAATCCTATGTTGGAAGAGGATGCATTAAAAATGGCCATTTTGCATTTGGAAGGAGATGCCAATGAATGGTGGTTTCATGGGCTGAAAACCTTGGGTCATAATCAAGTTAAAACATATGGAGAATTTGTTGATAGGGTACTAGAAAGATTTGAACAAAAAGATCCAGAATTGCCTTTCAAAGAACTAGCTCAATTGAAGCAAACTGGGTCCCCTACCGAATATATGTTGGACTTTCAAAAATTATCAGTCAAGGTGGCTTATGTATCTATTGGAAGATTAGTATTGCTGTTCACTGAAGGTTTGGCTGAACCCTTAAGAGGTTTGGTCAAATCCCACAAGCCAACTACATTAAAAGATGCAATGAGCTTGACTAGGGATCTCCAAAATGTGCTTCCTAGAACGAGATTTCCTCCTAAGCCTAGCTATAAATTTGAAAAGAAACCTTGGCAAAGGGATGGATATGATAAAAAAACTTGGCAAAGAGAGTCATTTGAGAGGAATAAAAAATAGGGACTAAACAGGGATGAACTTAGAAAAAAGAAACTATGCTTCACATGCTTCCAACCATGGACACCGGGGCACAAATGTACCAAAGGAAAGGCTCAATACATAGAAGTATTTTCTGATAATGAGGGGTATGATGGGGGCATGGATGAAGATGGACATATTTCAGATCAAGAAGAGGCATATGAGACAGCAGTAGAAGAGGAAAGACAAGAAGAAAATCAGCCTTCACCGGACAAAGCAAGAATGGCAGTGCTTTCAGCAGTACCTCGCTATCATACTATCCGATGCAAAGGTGTGGTACAAGGACAAAGAACTTCAGTTTTGGTAGATGGAGGAGCCACTCATAACTTCATTGATGCAGAGATGGTAGAGAAAATAAATATACCTATTGAACCATTTGATGGCTTCACAGTTGTCATTCCCGGTCACAACACAATGCAATGCAAAACATGGGTTCCAAAGCTGCAAATCACCGTAGGTAACTATACTTTTGTTGATAGTTTTTATGTGGTTGATGTTGCTGATACTAATGTGGTTTTGGGAGTGCAATGGTTGTATTCAATAGGAGAGCATATAGTAAATTATCAAATTCCCGAAATGAAATTCCAAGATTCAAAAGGAGTACAAAGAGTTGTGAGAGGGCAACACACTTATCCAAATCAAGTAGTGACTTGCAATAGCATGAGATCTATATTGAGGCATGGGGATATAGAATGGGCTGCTGAATGTCATATTACATCTCCCAAGCCAACTATAAATATTGTCAAACACCCAAAGGAGATAGAGAAACTTTTGCAAAAATATGAAAAGGTTTTTAGAGACCTTCCACATGGTAGGCCACCAGATAGGGGGGTTGAGCACAGTATTGTTTTGGAGGAGGGTACTTCACCCATTCAGATACCACCTTATAGACATCCTAAAAGGTTTAGATATGAGATTGAAAAAGCTATCCAAGAACTCCTAGAGTTGGGGCTCATTAGACCAAGCTCTAGCCCTTATGCTTCTTCAGTAGTGCTAGTGAAGAAAAAAGATGGAACATTGAGAATGTGCATAGATTTTAGAGCCTTGAACAAAAAGACTATCAAGAATAGGTATCCTATTCCTAGGATTGATGAGCTCATGGATGAGCTACATGGGGCCAAATACTTCTCAAAAATTGACCTTAGATCAGGGTATCACCAAATTCGAATGAAAGATGAAGATGTGCAAAAGACCGCTTTTCGATGTCATTTTGGCCACTTTGAATTTTTTGTCATGCCTTTTGGGTTAACTAATGCTCCAGCCACCTTTCAAGCATGTATGAATAGGATATTTTGCAAGCAACTAAGAAGGTTTCTTTTGGTTTTCTTTGATGATATTCTCATTTACAGTAAAACATGGGAAGAGCATTTGCAACAGTTAGAGATTGTGTTGAAAATCTTGCAAGAAGAGTCCTTATTTGCTAAATTATCAAAATGTGAGTTTGGGATGAAAGAACTACTGTATCTTGGGCACATTATTGGGCAAGAAGGAGTGAAGGTACACATGGAAAAAATCAAGGCTATCTTGGAATGGCCATCACCAAAAAATATTACCGAATTGAGAGGCTTTATTGGCATATGCACCTACTACAGAAAATTTGTGAAAGGGTTCTCCAAGTTGACTTCTCCACTCACTGATTTGACTAAGAAGGATGCTTTCAAGTGGGATGAAGAGGCTGAAAAAGCATTCCAAAAAATGAAAGAGGTAATGATTAGTTGTCCCATACTTGCACTTCCTGATTTTACTAAACCTTTTGTTGTGGAATGTGATGCTTCAGGTGGAGGAATAGGGGTTGTCCTAAAGCAAGGCCAACACCCCATAGCCTTTGAGAGCAGAAAGTTGTAGCCTCATGAAAAACTTTACTCCATCTATGATAAATAAATGCTGGCCATTATGCATGCATTGGCCAAATTCAGACAATACTTGGTGGACAGCAAGTTTGTGGTGAAAACTGACCATAATAGTCTAAGACACTTTCTCACCCAAAAAGATCTAAATGAAAGGCAACAAAAGTGGGTAAGCAAGATTCAAGCTTATGATTTTGATATTGAATATGTCAAAGGAAAGAATAATATAGTAGCAGATGCTTTGTCAAGAAGGCCTTCCTTTTCTCTCATGGATATTGCCAAGGATTGGAAAAACATGCTACTAGTTGAATATGCCAAAGACAAATTTGCTTGTGATGTGTTGGATGGAATCAAAGGGGATGATAATTATAGGATTTTGAATGGGCTGATATATTATAAGGGAAGAATTTATTTAGTTCATAACTCCAATCTCAAGTACCGAATTTTGCAAGAAGCACATGATTCCCCACTAGCGGGCCATCCGGGGATCTTAAAAACTTATAGACAGTTGAGGCAAAGATTTTTTTGGAAGGGGCTGAAGGAAGATGTTCAGAAGTATGTGAATGAATGTAAAGCATGTCAACAAAACAAATCAGAACTTACATGTCCAGCCGACCTATTACAACCATTGCCCATTCCGGAGCAAAAATGGGACAGTATTTCCATGGATTTCATCACCGGATTGCCTAAATCCTTAGGTAAGGATTGCATCTATGTGGTAGTTGATAGGTTGACAAAATTTGCTCATTTCTTTGCTGTTACATCATCTTTTAGTGCTGCACAAGTGGCTGATATTTTTTTCAAAGAAATATCCAGATTGCATGGGCTCCCCAAGAGCATTGTCAATGATAGAGATAGTAGATTCATGGGTGCTTTTTGGCAAGAACTTTTTAGATTGGTAGGCACTCAATTGACTCCAAGTACCAGCTATCATCCACAAACTGATGGACAAACAGAGAGGGTAAACCAATGGTTGGAAGGATACCTAAGAAACTATGTGGGAGGGAAGCAAAAAGCATGGGCAAAATGGCTACACTTGGGTGAGTTTTGCTACAACACCACTTATCATATGTCAATAGGAATGTCTCCTTTCAAAGCATTATATGGTTATGATGCACTTACATTTGCTGACATTATATTTGGTGATAGTAGAGCCCCAAAGGCTAAAGATTGGGTGGAAGAGAGCCAAGAAATTTTAAAGCTCTTGAAAGACAATTTGTAGGTTGCTCAAAATCAACAAAAACAATATGCTGATAGACATAGAGAAGAGAGAACCTTTCAAGTCAATGATTTAGTATATTTAAGGTTGCATCCCTATAAACAAACATCTCTCAAAAAGAATGGAGCAGAAAAATTAAAACCAAGGTACTATGGGCCATACAAGGTAGTGCGGAAGGTTGGAGAAGTAGCATATGAACTAGAACTTCCGGAAGGGAGTAAAATCCACAATGTATTTCATGTTTCTTGTCTTAAGAAAGCTCTTGGTCAGCAAATTATCACTTCAGAAATACTTCCTCCTTTGGATGATGAAGGTCAGCTCACACTTGTTCTGGAAAAGATTTTGAAGACACGGGAAAGAAGGTTGAGGAGTAGAATCATCAAAGAATATTTAGTGCAATGGAAGGACTTACCAAATGAAGATTCCACATGGGAAGAGGAGAAGATTTTGCAGCATCCAAATTTGAAATTGCTTGAGGACAAGCAATCTTGGGTGGGGAGGACTGTAATGTCCCCATTCAAATAAATGCATAGTAAGACAATCCCATCAATCCTACTAGTTTCCTAGGTTGGATGGGCACATTTGGGATGGTAATAAGGAAACTAATAAATGATATTTAGACATTAGAAGGGTCCAAGCATTTAATAAATATGATGAATAAATAAATTCAAGAGAAATTCTAGGTGGCAAGTGGTTTTGGAGACATATGGAGGTGGTGGGACCCACACTAGCTTGATTTTTCAATGACACATGGCAGCTCTCTCTTGCCAATTCGAATTCATGGGAAGGTGAACACTCTTGGGTGAGGTGGTAAGTCATAACACATGGCATTGGGAATATTAGGTCGAAATGGGAAGGAATAGTAACCTCCATGGGAGAGAAAGAGTCAAATTGGAGACTAGTGGACACATGGGCTAGATTCCCTAGTTTTATGACAACAATAATGAAGCATCTATGACATTTTATGACAAATTCAGACCTGAATTCTTACACCTGACCATTATGACATGTCAGCCCCAAAAATAGGCTCAAGAAGGCGCTCATGGAGTTGGAGGAATCTAAAGAGACTCAAATTCGAATTTGGGAGAAGATGGAAGGTTGGAACTAGGAGACAAGTGGCAAATGAGGAATATTTTCTAAATGGAAAATTATTGAATCTATTGAGAGGATTTCGACCCCTTGAAGGCTAATGTTGGTTATAAAATGTAGAAATCAAGTATGAGAATGGCTTTTGATGATTTGAGAAAAATTCCATTTGTGAAGAGAGAGCTAGTGGATGACTAGTTTCTTGCCTTAGCCAATTTCGAGGGTGAAAGATTCCCATCCAAGTTGGTGTTTGGAGAGGCCAATCAGGTCTTTCATGGTGATTTAATGGAGTTTGTATTTGCAGGTAGCAGCTACAGGAAGTTTCATGGTTTGGTTTAGTGCAACACTTTCTCTCCACCGTTTCCAGTTTTGAAGGCATATTCGTGCTCCTTGAGGGAGGGCGTTTTTGGTGAGCACTTGTGCTTCTTGAGAGAGCTTCTCATTACATATTTATGATTGTAATATCTTCATATGCTCTGTTATTCATATTCAGAAAGTCTCAGGTCGAAATACCCACTGGTTGTATGCAAAACTATTGATTAATGAGCAAACAATGTCCATTTCCCCAATGCATTGATGTATGACACTATAATGTTGATTATTTCGAATGGATTGATGATTCTATGATATATTTGTGATAAATATACTGCCATGGATGTATTATACAAGTTTCATGTACTGTACTTGAGCATTTGAAGCATTTTTACTCAGTTTAGTTGTATTGGGAGGTGAAATAGTGCCATTTCCCCAAGGGTCGAATTGGGGGTTTTTGCTGTTGAATGTGAGAGAGTTAAAATAGTATTAAAATTAAATTAATGGTGCATATGAGACCTTAATAAAATACTTAACACATTATATACATCTGTTCATAAATTTGTGGGAGTTTGGAGGCATTTGGAAGGCCATTTGCAGTGTTACCCGAGGGGGATTTGATGCACAAATTACTAGTCAAAATTACATATATTGATCAGAATACAAATCAAGTTTGCAGCAGTATTTGGAGGGCCATAAAACATCCCTGAACCTTATATTCAAGTCTAAATACCATTGATACACTCCTACAGAAGATTTGGGAGCATTTGGGTTGATTTGGAGGTCAAAATAGTAAAACTAGTCAAAGGTCGAAATTGGGAAAAAAAATGGAAAATTGGGCATTTTAATAAAATTTGAAAAAGGGATATTACAGATATAATGTATTACTTTTTTACATAATATTGTGGATAAATTTCGACATAATACAAAGACATTATTACCTTCCAAGGAATATAATTAATATATTCCAAAAATGGGGGTATACATACCCGGGTAATCATAATATAGCGGCAGGTCAAAATCATCCAGGAACTCTTTATCCTAGAGCACCTTACCCCGGAAGTGGACCCCCATTGGGCCCACCTCCTAACATGGGAGGACCATCGAGCCATATGGCTAACCCTCTATGGGAGGAACTTATGATCAATCGATCCCTAGTCCTACTAGTACCAAAATTCCATATCAATACTACCAGTATCCATAGCCAAACCGATAGTTACCATTTCTAGCTACATTAGATCTTCCATACCTGTCACGTTTGACCAACGATCCCATCCAACATGGCATGAATTGGCCACCCATTCCTGTGAAGTTACCATTGGAAATACCCAAATATGACGGCAAACCTGAGAGGATCCCAAGAACCACGTAATGACATATCATTTTTGATGCTCCTCAAACTTGTTAATGGATTATTCTATCCGTTTGATGGATTATTCTATCCATTTGAGGCTCATTCAATGAACCCTCACTATTGATTTTTTGACTCATTTTCAATTACAACTCCACTATGAAATCGGGACAGATCTTTTGACTTCTATCCAACAATCAACCTCCACTCACATTTCTGATCATATTCATGAGTGGACAAGAAGACGTTGGCTCCTTAAGGACCCCATTCCATATCAATTATTAGCTGATTGGCTTACCCAGTCATTATTACCCATCATATCCAAATACGTTTCTATGGGCAGGGCCATTAGGGAAGAACAAGCCATCTCGCGTGCTCGGTACTTAGATTTAGTCTATGCTCAATATGGAACGTTATACTACATAATCCCTAATTCCCTAAGACCCACACATGACCAAAAAAAACCTCCCATGGGATCACATGCTGATGGAATCATTGGTTCCATTCATACACATCCTACTACCCAATCGGTTGGATCACAGAGCCATATGGCTACAACCCCAACCTCGTTACATGCTGGCAATAATACAACCAATCAACTAGTCCTGCTACCACTACAAGGTGAATTTAGTCCAATCTACTTCATCTCAGAAATCCAATGGTAAAAAGAAGAACAAAGGTAAATCCAAGAATTCTTCTAACCAGTAAGAACATAAAAAAACAATTTTGATCCTAATGACACAAAACCGATATGGAAGGCCAAATATCCTTACTTATTTTGCGGTGACGACCACTTCACGAAAGAATGTCCACATCATGAAGAAGTCCAAAATTTTCTCGAAGGGATCCCTCCACCCGCAGTTCTAATGGACCCTTCCCCGCACAAAAATATCAATGGTTTCCCAACAACCAACTCCTTCTCAAGGAGAAACCTCCACGACCGCTCATGTTCTCATGATGTGTAGTGAAATGGTCAACTTATCTACCTAGTCACATACATACAACTCTATTCCCGGAAAGGAATCCAATGGAGGTAATACTAAAAAATCCTCCACTTCTATGTCCAATATCCCTCTGCCACAGGGTCCTTTGACCATAGATAAACCTCTACTAGATGCGCTATTGTGTCCACCAAAAAGCACAATTCAAAAATCCATTTTCAACCCTAATGCCTAGGCCGCTCAAAACTACAATATGGTAGAATATCTAGCCCAAGATCCTTGTGCTATGTCAACGCTTGAAGTCTTAAAAAACTATCCCAATCAACTTAAGAATCTGCTATCTGCTATTGGAGTAGTGGATCCAGATTCCTCTAACACTATCATGTTTATATTGAAATATTTCAAGTCGAGGCTTTCCCACCGATTGGCATTTCAAATCATCACCAATGTCTCTAGGAAAAGTATCCATCGTATTGTTTGAGACGAAGGAGCCTCTACTTCGATTATGTTGATGTCCTATTGGAGAGCCATCGAATATCCTAAGTGAACCATTCCCCTACCACTCCGAAATCATTTGATGGATGTGGATTTCAACCACATGAGCTTCTACAATATTTAGTCGTCGAGCTAGTAGGTAAGACTGTTTCCATTAACGTGGAAGTACTCGTCGCCCCATTGGATTATAACTTGTTACTTGGTCAAAATTGGTTCTATGCGATGAATATGGTCACATCTTCCATCTTCCGCATCATGCAATTTCCCCATCAAGGGAAAATTGTGACTATCGACCAGTTGGATTTTTGTACACCAGACATCACTACTCACCCTGCGGATAATGTACCTCTTTTAGGACATTCATCGCAAATTTACGAGAGTGTGGGGGTAGGAATCCTAAAAGAATCATCACTGATGGGAGTATTTCCAACACCTGATCCCCCATCACTTGTTTCCACGGTGAACATGATCTCATCCATGATCCCATCCCCCTCTAACTCGGTAGACCAATGGACTCAACTCAATCTTAATCACCTTGATTCGATTGGAGATGTGATGCCTCTCAGCCCCGCTGAAGCCACTTATGAGGCCATCCAATCGGTGCTCGATCCACCTGATGACCACCACTTGGTGGCATCTCACTCAATTTGTCTTCCATCTCAGTGGAACTCATCCTCATCATCACCATATTGTCTCCTCTAGAATTTTCACTCTGATGAATCGATCATGGAGATTATGATCTTTGATGAGCCTCCATGGGAAGATTATCACCATCGATCGTCTTTTATCCTACCTCTATACATGGTAGAGAACTCCATTCACACTATTATTTCACTGTATATCTTTCCTAATCCTCAATCTCCTATTCTTACTCAGGATACGGTAGCTGAGGGAAATTTGGAAAATATCACACCTACCACCACCATAGACATCTCGGTACAACCAGGCATTGTGGAACACATCACATTTGCCAAACTTGTTCTCCTAATGAAATCAAGACTTATACGGCCATGTTTAAACACTTTCGTGATGTATTTGCATGGAGCTATGAATAAATTCCTGGGATTGATCCTGTTATTGTCGTGCATGAAATCAAGACATATCTTGACGCAAAACCTGTCCGACAAAAAATCCATCCAGTGCACCCTAGAAATACTGCGGCCATCAAAGAAGAGATTGAAAAGTTGTTGAAAGTTGGGTTCATTTATCCTATCCTCTTAAGAGATTGGGTCTCTAATGTCATCCCAATTATAAAGAAACAGAGAACCATCATAGTTTGCGTTGATTACAGGGATCTCAATAAGGCTTGTCCTAAGGACAACTACCCTACCTCGTTTATCGACCAAATTATTGAAAACTATTCTAGAAGTGTCATATTCTCATTTATGGATGGATTTTCTGGCTATAATCAAATTGAGATCCACCCAACCGGTCAACATAAAACTACTTTCATATGCCCATGGGGTACATTTGCATAACACAAATTATCTTTTGGCCTTAAAAATGCTGGTGCCACATTCCAGCAAGCCATGTCGTATTTCTTTCACGATATAAAGGATTTTTTGGAACCTTACCTCGATGATTTACTCGCTCATTCAAATAGTCGTGAGTTTCACATCGATCATTTGATGCATGTGTTTCTCAGATGTCGACGGTAAAATATCCATTTAAATCCCCACAAGTGCATATTCTGTGTGGAGTCCAGAAGTCTCCTTGGATTCATCATTTCCAAATATGGGATCCATATTGATCCCCTTAATATATAGGCCATTGTATTCCTACCCCCACCTACAGACATTACCAAATTTCAAGGGAAGGAAAACTACCTGCATCGTTTCGTATGTAATTTTGCGCAAAAGACATAGGTTACATGTGATTGCTAAAGAAGGACGTCCTGTTTATTTGGGATGACTATGCTCAAACTATCTTTGACAATCTCAAACACTCTATTACCCATGTAGCCATGTTACAACCACTAGATTACACCAAGGATTGCATCCTCTATCTTGCTTCCTCTACCTCAACCATTGGTATGGTTTTAGTGCAGAAGGATAGAAACACATAGGAACATGTGATCTACTACCTTAGTAAGGGTCTCATCGACTTTGAAAACCGTTATCTGCATGTTGAAAAGTTATCTCTAGAAGCCATCATCACTATCTAGAATTTCTGTCATTATATCCTGTTATGCAACAACTTTCCAAAAAGAGTATAAAAAGAGCAGAAATAGATCAGAAAGAGTAATCCACGACTTGATTGAAGATAATAGCTGAATAACAAGCCTCTTCAAGGGGGAAACCTCCTTACACATTGTACTAAGTACACAAGACAAGACAAGACACTCCAAATGAAAGGTCTCCTTCCTATATATAGGAGACTAAGGGGTACAATCCCAACTAACTGACCCAAGCCAACATAACTAATATAACCATATTAATGACAATTACCACTAATGGACCAAAGCCGACATCAAAACTATTGTAATGAACCACAATATAGGAGTAAATGTGCCCATATTTAGGCTTAACATGCCCCTCCCCTTCATGTTGTCCTCAACGCTTGATTACTTGTAGATGTTTCTATATGAAGGACTCATCTTCCTATGTCAAATCTTCAACTGGTAAGTTCTTCCACTTTATGAGGTACTCAGTAATAGCCCGGTTTCGTATTTGTTTAGTCCTTGTTTCAGGTATTTTTTCAGGTTCCAATATGACTTTTACTTCTTCATCAAGCTCTGGAAAGATTGTTTGAATTGGGATCTTGTCTCCTATTACCTTCTTTAAGCAAGAAACATGGAAAACTGGATGTACTCTTGAAGATGAAGGGACCTCCAATTTGTAGGCCATACTACCAATCTTCTGCAACACTTTATAAGGACCATAATACTTGGGTGCTAATTTATTGACCTTCTTTAATAGATTCAGAGACATTTGCTTGTAAGGTTGTAGCCTGAGAAATACCCAATCCCCTTCTTCAAAACTCCTTTCATTGCGATGCTGATCAGCTTGTTGTTTCATCCTGTTTTGTGACATGTCATGTTGTCCTTAAGTATTTGCAGAACTCCTTGCTGGTGCTCTATGTGATCTTCCACGGATTGAAATTTATATTTTTCTTTTAAGGGATATGTGATAGATGGAGGTTGGTACCCATAAAGTGACATAAATGGAGACATTTTTTATGATGTATGGAAGGAAGTATTGTACCACCATTTTGCAAAAGACAACCATTTCACCCATTGTGTTTGTTTTTCAGATGCAAAGCAACGCAGATATCCTTCCAAACACTTGTTCACGATCTCAGTGTGCCCATTAGATTGAGGGTGATAAGATGAACTGTGAGTGAATTGAGTACCCAAATAGGAAAATAATTCAGTAAAAAATTTTCCAGTGAAAATTGGATCTCTATCACTTACAATAATCTTAGGATTTCCATGTAACTTATAAACAGAATCCATAAAGGTTGCAGTTACTATGCTTGCATTAAAAGGGTCAGCGAGTACACAAAAGTGTGCATACTTCATGAGTCTGTCAACAACCACCATAATAACATTCTTTCCTTCTGACTTGGGTAGACCTCTGATAAAATCCATGGAGACTTCCTCCCAGCACTAACAAGGTATGTCTAACGGTTGTAGAAGTCCTGGGGTCTTAATTGTTTCACCCTTATTCTGTTGGAAAACCAAGCATTCAGCCACAAACCTTTGAACATCAAATTTAAGACCTTCCAAGAAAAATTCCTTCTTGACCCTGTGGTAAGTTTTTAGAAATCTTGAGTGCCCACCTATAGAAGAGGCATGTCATTCAAAAAGGATCTTCAGCTTGAGTGGGGAGTTTTTGCATAAATATAAGCGATCTGTATATCATAGTGAATCATTTTTCCACGCAAAAGCATCTGATACACTGGGATCATTATGTAGCTTTTGAATGATTTTCCACATATAATAGAGTCCTTTTTACGGTCACAAAGCCACTAATACCATACAAATTGATCAGGCTCTAAATATAATGATGCAATAGTTACCTTTTGCAAAGTTGGAACCTTGTGTAGATCAAAGAATTGCTCAATTGGGAATATCCATGTTATTGGATCATTGCCATCAAAATTTATCATGTCAATCTTGGGAAGTTGGGTACCCTTTGGTGACCACCCTTGATGACTTCCATTACCAAAATAATTTCATCTTGGAATATTATTATTCATGGAAGGTTTTTCAACATGAGAATTATCTTTATCCTCCATAGTATCCTGGAACACCACATCACCTGCAGGAAGAGTATCCCTTGAATTTTGAATGAGATTAGCAATAGTGTTCAAATTGTCCTCTAAATTGAGTAAATCAGCTGTCCTCACCGAACCCTTCATATTTTCCTCCATTTTATTCAACTTCTCCTCTAAATTATCCAAATCCATTGTTTCCATAGACCCTTTAATCATATCTTCCAACTAAGACACTCGAAAAGATCTTCCCTTTCATAATACGTCGAGGATGGATCCTCAGGTGGTTTGGTTGGAGTGTGAGACTTTATACTTCCTTTTGGTGTCATTTTGAACAATATAAATAGATATCAAACCTTATGTGTCCCCACAAATAGATCCTTCTAATCAAAATTAAAAATGGCGTACCTTTTCAAACCCTAATTGGAAGATTTTTTTAGAGCCGACTTGAAAATGAGATAAAATTAAACTTTTGGCTCCTATGGGTCTGAAACTTTGGCCTGTTGTAGTATTTTATGTCCTTTTTCTAATGCCGCATGTCTAACCTAATTCTGATATTCCAATAGGAAGATATTGTGAATCTCCCAACACCACTTATTTTTTGGTCCATTCAAAATATCTAACTTGTACGGACTGCCACGTGTCCAATATTTTGGATCTGAGTCTGAAACTTCTACCACTGATACTTTGGTCCATCCACTTTCTGATGCAACTAGTCTCACTCAATGTGGACCTCGCATTCTCCATATATGACCTTTTTCCCTAGAAAACCTGTTTTAGACTAGTTTATGGACTAGTAAAAAACCCTAGATTTCGATGCCGATATATCCGAACCTGTGAAGTCTCAAGACCTGAATTTTGGAGAACAGATAGTTTGGCCTGTTTCTAAAGTGGGTTTTTAATCGCACCCTTTGAATCGTTGTAGAAAAAAGTTAGAGCGAAAATTCCAAGATGACTCGTTTTGAAGAACCCGGTGCCAAGGAAAGAGCTCTGATACCAAATGTTATGCAACAACTTTCCAAAAAGAGTATAAAAAGAGCAGAAATAGATCAAAAAGATTACTCCACAACTTGATTGAAGATAATGGCTGAATAAAAAGCCTCTTTGAGGGGGAAAACTCCTTACACAATGTACTAAGTACACAAGACAAGACAAGACAAGACACTCCAAATGAAAGGTCTGCTTCATATATATAGGAGACTAAGGGGTGCAATGCCAACTAACTGACCCAAGCCGACATAACTAATATAACCATATTAATGACAATTACCACTAATGGACCAAATTCGACATCAAAAATAATGTAATGAACCACAATATAGGGGGGAATGTGCTCATATTTAGGGGTTAACATATCCTGCTCTGGACTACTACCATCATTGCCGATTATAACCCTATGTACCATGTCCTTACACGTCAGGTGTTGGGCGCAGCCTAAGTGGGACATTTTTTATGTCGCAATCCAAGCGAAAGGACAAATTTGATGGAAGAATTACAAGTTAGGCGAGGCCTAACATCAGCTAGTTTTGGGAGAAGCAATTCTACAATTCCCGGGAGCAGGGAATTGGGCATGGCAAAGTGATAGATAGGGATCTGTCCCCTTAGTAAATGTGAAGTACTAAGGATCAACGAAGTAGTTGGATCAATTAAGGAAGAAGTGGTGTATTTTCAACTACAGGGACGAAGCAGTAAATAGATAGGATGGTGTAAAGGACACACCAGGTCAGCGTCAGGGTCGCGCGGTCAAACTGTGACTGTCAGAGAAGCGTCAGAGCCTGAAGAAGCGGCGCAAAGGACAATAAATCTCTAGCATGTTGATGTATATGTAACATCAGAATGTATTTCACCTATGTATATTGTACTCCTATAGAGATGTTATTATTCCTCTATACGAAATGTCGTCATTTGTATTGGCAAGTGTCACAACTTGCATGTGATGGGTTATTAGATCACCAAGTGTGGGGTCGGCCCTGATTAGTATTACCATGGGTTATTAGACTGAGTTAGACAAGTCGGCCTTGCTAGTTTATTAGGCAGGTCAGGTCATGTATAAATAAAATGCGGGAGGCACTCTATTTGTTCATCTCATTATTCACTTCTACACTACTCGGAAAGTGGCACACTAGTGGAGGAGGAGGTTCAACTGCTAGGAGGACTATCTCTGTGTACTTGGGTTGTATCATTGCTCTTTCTATCTCTGAGGAAGTTTTGCGGTTTTTCACCTTTATGGTTTTCCCAAGTGAAACTCTTTGTGTCTATTGTCTCATATGATAGCATGGTGTGATTGATATGCATTGTTATACTTGATATGTTGTACATGTTATTCTCTCAGTAAAGATCCTAGAGTATGTTGAATTAATGCTCAAAAAATTAACATGGCATCAGAGCTAACCTGAGAAGAAGACACTATGCAGTTGCAGAAACTAGGGTTTCCTGTTTATTGGGTTTCTCTCCACAGATCGTGAAAGGCAGTAGGGTATTTTGACTCTCCTCAGCAAGGCACATCTTTCTATCCAATCAGAATTCAATTCTGGGCACTTTCATTTTTGGCCCTAAAAATTTGGGTTTCCACAAAAATAGGAATTTCTTAAATGTGAGGACATAGATGGAAGCTCCTTCAAAAAATTGAAGTTTAGAGCCTTGGATCGAACTTTTTGGTTGGGTAAAGATTCAGGAAACTCAAACCCTAATTCAGGGTCCTCCCTAGTGAATCCAGGAAGACTAAAAGCAATTTCTGAAGGGTGAAACTTTGCAGATTTCAAATTCTGAATATACCAGGCTGATCAGCTCATCACAGTGCATCTTTCTATCCTTTTAGAAGTTTGAAATTCACATTTTGAATTTTTAGAGTTTCTCTAACAAACCCTAATCTAGCACCATATCCAGATTTCTGAAAATCAAGTGGGAAGACCTAAATCTTTTCTATTTCCATTTGAAGTACTCTTTAAGATGTCTCACCACACCAAGCTTGAGGATAAGCTTGAAGGGGCTAATAACTTCCGAGCATGGAAGTATAGGATTGGGTTAATCTTGTAAGAAAATGAGTTGGACACTTATATAAGTGAAGAGGTCCCTGCCCCAGAGGGAGAAGAGGCTAAGGCCTTACATAAGAAGAACTTGGTCAAGGCAAAGAGAATCATTGTCGATTCCATAAAAGATCATCTCATACCACATGTGTCATCTCTAAAAGACACCCAAAGAGATGCTTGATTCTTTGACCAAGCTATTTGAAGGGAAGAACATAAATCGGAAGATGACTCTACAGAACCAATTGAAAGGGGTAAATCTTTATAATGGAGAGACCACTCAATCTTATTTTTCTAAGGTCTCTCAGATCAAGGAACAACTTGAAGCTGTGGATGAAGTACTGGACAATGGTGAAGTTTTCATGACCACATTGAATGGCCTACCTAGGTCATGGGACTCCTTCACCCAAGGAATTTGTGCAAGAAGAAAATTGATCTCCTTCAGTAGGCTGGGGGAAGAATGCTCTCAAGAAGAAGCTAGGCTTGTGGCCCGAGAAGAAAAGATGGGGAATGAATATCAAGCTCTCACAGCACATGCTAAGAAAGGAAAATTCAAGGAGAAATCTCATAGGAAATATTCTCACCATACACATAGAGAGAACTCTAAGAATACCTCCCATGGTAGATGCTTCACATGTAATGAGAAGAGACACTTTGCCCGATATTGTCCAAAGAACAAAAGAGATTCCAACATCAATAAGAAGAAGGGAAATAAGAAAAGATATCATGCTCATGCTATTGAGGATGATGAACCTCCCAATAAGAAGGCTAGAGCAGAAAGTGATGACTCATCAAGTGAGGATGAATATGTTCTAATCTCTACTCTCACAGGTACTATATCTCATGGATGTAATGATTGGCTTATTGATAATGGGGCTTCCAAACACATGACTGGGTTTAAAGAATCCTTTGTAAATTTATCTGAACATGAGTCACCCCATAAAGTCAGACTTGGGGATGACTATCAATATCCTATTAAGGGAAGTGGTGAAGCCTCCTACAACCTAGACTCTGGGAAGTCTTCGAAGATGAAATATGTTCTATATGTACCTGGTCTCAAGAAGAACCTACTCTCCATATCTGCATTGGATGCAAAAGGCATGAGGGTTGTATTTGTAGATGTCCAAGTCCTAATGTGGCCAAAGGGTAAAACTATAGATGATGCAATAGTGAATGGAGAGCAAGAGGGAGGATTATACAAATTGAAAGGACAACCTGAACATGCCATGGTACATGAATCCATGGAGCCAAGTGAACTTTGGCATAGAAGGCTTGCACATGTGCACTATAGGGCACTACCAATTGAAAGTAAAGTTGTAGAGGGTCTTCTTGAAATCAAGACAAAGCATGAAGGTGTTTGCAAAGGATGTGCAAAAGGAAAGAACATTAAGAAGGAATTTCCAAGAAGTGAAAGCAAAGCAAAAGGTATCTTGGAAATTATCCACTCCGATGTATGTGGTCTAATGTCATCCAGTACTCTGAGTGGGTATGTATACTATGTCTCTTTCATTGATGATTTCTCTAGGAAGGCTTGGGTTAATTTCTTAAATAACAAAGATGAAGTGTTTGATAAGTTCAAGGAATTCAAAGCCTTGATGGAAAATCAAACTGATAAGAAGATCAAGACATTCAGATTCGAAAATGGCAGAGAATTCACTTCAGGTGATTTCAAGACGTTATGCAGTGATTCAGGGATTAAGAGGGATTTGACTGCTCCCTACAATCCACAACAGAATGGGGTTGCAGAAAGAAAGAATAGAACAATCATGGAAGCAGCACGAGCAATGTTGCATGATCAGGATCTGCGTATGCATTTATGGGAGAAGCAGCTAGGATAGCTGTATATGTGCATAACAGGACACCTCACAAGATTTTGGACAACAAGACACCGAAGAGGTATTCTCTAGTAAGAAACCTGAAATCAGCCATCTCTAACAATTTGGTTGTTCAGTATACACTCATGTTCCAAAAGAAGGGCATCTTTGTGGGGTACAATGAAAGCTCGAAGGCTTACAGAATATACTTTCCAGGGTTCAAGAAGATTGATGTTAGCAGGGATGTAACATTTGATGAAGACTCAACTTTCATCAAGTCAAGGAAGGCACCTATTGAAGATCATGAAAAAGCAAAGAAAACCAGATTTCAAGACACCACCATGAATGAAGCAATTCGAGAAGCAGATCATGAAGTTGAAGATCCACAAGAACATGTAGATCTACCCCGTGAGAAGAACTCTCACAAGAGGAAACCTGCATGGGCTAGCGAGGTCATTCAAGATGCAGAAAGGTATGGAATTCCAGAAGAAGAACACAGAGCAAGGAAGAGAAATAGATCTCATACCGGCTATGTTGCCTTACAATGTGACATTATGAACAAAGAACCTTCCAGTTATGAAGAAACAACGGAAAATAAAGAATGGAAGGATTCCATGGTCGAGGAATACCAGTCGATCATGAAGAATGATGTTTGGGATGTAGTCCCAAGACCTGAAGAGAAGTATGTGGTGACTTCCAAGTGGATCTACAAGATCAAGCATGCCGCAGATGGCAGCATAGACAAATACAAAGTGAGATTTGTAGCTCGTGGCTTCTCCCAGAAAGAAGGGATTGATTATGAAGAGACTTTTTCTCCTGTGGCCATATACACTTCCATTATATTAGTACTTGCTATGGCTGCAGTGATGAAATGGAATATAGACCAAATGGATGTCAAGATAGCTTTCTTGAATGGCGTAGTCGAGGAGGAAGTGTATGTGGAGCAGCCATTAGTTTTCGAGACACATGACAGGGAGTCATATGTGTGTAAGTTGAAGAAAGCCTTGTATGGCTTGAAGAAAGCTCCTAGGACTTGGTACGGTAGGATAGACAGCTTTCTATCTCGTTTGGGATTTACCAAGAGTAAAGAAGATTCCAACCTTTACGACAAGGTTGAGGAAACAAATCCTGTGATACTACTCTTGTATGTGGATGACTTGTTTGTTACACGCGAGGATGGTTTGATTGTCGATACCAAGAGGAAGCTTGCTGCCGAGTTTGAGATGAAGGACTTGGGGATGATGCACTATTTTCTAGGCATGGACATGTGGCAGAGTATAGATGGGATCTTCCTTGGATAAGGGAAGTATGCAGTAGTGTAACATCCCACTATTTCAATAAAAATTTAAAATTTCTAAATCGTCATTAAATACTAATAATTGTAAAATGCGGAAATAATAAAGGCTTAATAGAGCACTAATTAATAATTACGTCATTTGGTAGGAACAACTTACTGCTGTGTTTTTTTGTTTTCTGACGGTGTTTCGTGTCAGCGACATGTCATGAATCCAATTAATAATTATGACATTTATTTATATGCTTGAATGGTTAATTTTTCGATACATTTAGAAAATAGAATTATCCTCGACAAGCACTGACAGTTTAATTTTTCTGGATGATGATGAAAGGGGTCCCACGAGGTGCCTTGAGGCTTACTTAGCTGCTCAGCTAAAGCTCTTTACTCGTCCTTTGTGCATAGATTCAGAGGAAAGAGATAGAGATAATTTCAAAGTGTTTAATAACCATTTCCAAAAATGATAACTGCTTGTACTTCGACGCCACAGGTATGGTTTCCTTTCAATTTTGTAAGAAGTAACTTGACTAGCTCAAAACTGCAGAAGTCAACAATTTTGGGGTGTGGTTGTTATCAGTTTTATGTACTAAGAGTTTATGGCTTCTCTTCTTATCATTTCATGAATGTCTTGCGGATTTTTAAAACAATCTTTGCATAAAATTCGACTTGTGACAATTCTAAGGCAAGGAACATGGTCCTATGCACACCTTCGTGAGAGTGGCAAGGTGATTCTAAGTTATTTATTACCCTAGTAATTACAATGATAATGTTAATACATTGATCTCCTACCATGCAATTTATATGATGGTTCCTTGGGTGGAAACTATACCCTAAGGGTGCATCCATATAAATTATGACATGAGCAAAGCTTGAAGAGCTTTATAATGAACTTTATGATAAATTTTATATTAAGTTGGGGCGGAATCTATCCATACCTTAGGATTGAATGCGACCTAGGTGGATGTTTTATACTATGAGTGCACTTATATCGATTTAAATGGAACATACGAAGCCTTTAATACATGCTATCGATGAATGTTTTAACCTTGGTATAAATTATAAAGTTGATGCAATAAACGTTGATCCTTATGGTTGGCAGGTGGAATGATGGCATTGTAAAATGTCTACATACGAATTCAAGGGTATCGTAAATGATTGCGTTGTAATCAATTCGCCTAGCCACAACATTAATGGTAATATTACATGCACGTTGTAATGGGTGTCCAGCATATGAGAAGGTTTTCCAAAGCTAAGTTGTAACGGGCCTCCTGCCTTGGTGTCAACAGAGTTGGCAACTTCGTGTCTTAGAAGGTGGATGGGTGATTTATTACTGCAACTACCACCCTCTATCGTGGCTTATTGAAAATAGATCTCTGTCATTCATTATTGTGCATTGGGATTGTGGTGAACCCTAACGTAACTTACAGGGTCTTGTAACATTTTCTTGGTCATTGTTTGGTGGTAGGGTTTGGGGTGATGCCAACCAGCCGCGAAGCACTTAGGTTTTTGATGTTTTTAGCCTTCCTCAGGCTCGAACCTGAGATTTACCACAACCTCCAAACGGTAAGTGAATCCTATCAATGGAGGCCGAGTCTGGAAATGAATAGTGTAGCCAACACAGGGTTGGATGAGTGCGTCCGTTGGTGGCGTTGTAGTGACTTGAAGGTCTGGGTTTTCAAACGGATTGCAAGTTTCACAAGTGTCAACACAGTGTGTCTATGAGATAGGTCTTTCTCCTTCGAAGTGGATAGATGGCTTCGTCATTCTTCTGTCAACAACGCAGGTACAATGATGTTGCAGAAGTTTAAAGTTTTATTTGTTGCATGCATCAGCATTTCATGAATGTTATCTACCTCTAAGCATAATTGCTTGACAGGTATCTGTCGGTGATCAGCAGTGTCCCAGGAAAATTGAAGTGGAAAAAGGAATAAAGCGAACCCACCGGTAAGCTTCGGTGGTACCCCTACCTCGTGGTTCTCCTGGATTCGGACTTGGTGAGTAGGGTGTTGGAAATGTGTCTTATCGGCAATGGCTTTGCCTCGCCTGGAACTTTGGAAAACATTACTGTTTATGTTTTTTTGTTAGCGTAGATCATGTAAATATTTTCAAAAATGTATGGCCGCCCTTCCCTCGGCTCGGAGAGCTTGATAGGGTTTGAACCCTCATTGTTGCAAGGGATTTCAGTGCATTAAACGTTTTTTTTTGTTTATCATTTTACACTTCTAAATCGATGGAAGAAACAAGTGTGGAACTGTAGGGAATAGAAGTGTTGACTATGGTTTTGTTTTGGCAGTAGATGTGTAGTGTAAAAAAAAGAATGGGTTTTGAATGGAACCCTCAGTAACAATGAGGCGATTTGTAGGATGCTGTGATCGTATTATTAAATCGAAATGTTCCTTGCTAGGGTTTAATGTTGACGTATGGTGTTTTGAACTCTCATTTTCGAATTGGTTTCAAAGAAAGAAGGGCATAATTTTAAGTGTTTATTTGATGGATGGTTGTATGCCGATAATGGAATACCTAGCTTACAAAATGACTATGCATACTTGGGTTAAACTATTAATAAGAGGGTATTAGTTTTGGTTTGAATACAACAGTGTTTGATCTTAAACCCTCGCGTGTCGATGATAATGAAATGTGCTGGGCTATAATGATGTTTAAATGCACAAATAACAGTTCTAGTTTCCATAGTTAAAATATCTATGATAATGAAAAAATTTGATTTTGCAGCTGTTAAATGTTGTAAATATTAGTATGGAAAGAACAGATTAAACCCTGGTTTTGGGTGTAAAGATGCAGCATTTTACTCTATCAGTTGATAAAATAATTACTACTATTTTCTTTTCATTTGAGAACATGCTATTCTATGATTTAAATTCTTCCACATACAGTTGATAATACAAAACCAAGAAAATTACAGTGTATTCGTCAGTTGGTTTAATTTGCCTATTAGTTTAACATTTTGTCTACTTAACTCTGTCTCCCTATATTCGTCTAGTTTGGACTTCTGGAGAAATATAAGGATAATACAATACCTTTCTTTTGCACAAAGATAACACAGTGATGACAATAACTTCTATAAAGATCGGTTAGATTCAAATAACAATAAAAATAAAGAATGGGCATGAGGATAAACAGAATGCATGATACTGGTTTCTTTTTTAAGGAATAACCGATGATCAATAAACCCTAGATGCTAACACCATGTCCACCTTCAGAAATCAGAAATGAAATTACTGTTATAACTAGTTTCTGGTAGGTTGTTTTAGCATTTAGAATTTGAACAGTATTATCGATGCATGCAGAGATCTAATCGATAGCTGCTAAAATAGAAGATGCATAGGGAACATGAGTCTGTGCATGGGGGTCTCTTTGGGATTTTGAATTCAGATGCATGTTAGGTTTCACTTTTAAATGAGCAGATTTAATGCTACCTCTCTGTACTGGAGTACAATGCAGCTTCATGCATGGGGAAAAATGCAGAGGAGTCATTTTATCAGTTCATAAATTTAAAATCAATCAGGATCTAACATTTTACTGCTACTGGTCATTAATAATATTTCTAAGGCATTTTTTGAGAGCATTCATAGGATTGGAAACATGAAAACAAAAGAATAGAACCTGAGTGTGATAGGAGGAACAAATCACTCAAGAAGCCTGTTCCACCCAACCTGCTCCTAAGCAGCCAAGATGTCTGCCTTAGGACCCCCGAGCCTATCCAATGATCCACCAGGAGGAAGGAAGTTCAGAAGCTTAGGGTCTCTGCTTGCAGCAGGAAGAAAATTTATCCTACCTTACAGGCTTAGTAATCAATGGGACCTGCACCAACCCCTCTGGTCTGTCCTTCTCATAAAATTTGCAGACTTATAATTGCACTCTCCATAGCCTCCCTATTCGAATCTCTCAACCATCACCTGATGCACATGAGGAATGTTTCTGTAGAAAACATTGTAAGAGCTCCCTGCTCAATTCGAATTGCCTTTTATAGGCTACCTAGGTCTTTTTGTAATTAATTGGTCATTAGTGAGCTACCTGCACACCTCCCTCCACCTGGAGGGGGAAATGCCACAAAATTAGGGGGAGTTGTCCCATACCAACAGTTAATGGTAGAGTGCAAATGCTGCCATCTATCCCAATCCTTCCAGCAGCTTCCATTCCTCCTAGTGGGCCAGTGCACACTCTTGTAACGACTTTCTTGAGTGTTTGTCTACCATTTTTATTTATTAAATAATAATAATGAGTCATTACATTCATCTTTGACCTAATTTGGACATAATTACAAAACTTCTAATTATAATTTAACACAAAGAATTTTGCAAAAAGGATAATAGTAGAAAATAATTATTCTCAAAAATTGGGTAGGTGACATACACCCCCCGTTAAGCCTCAACATCATCCTCGATGTTGCTTTATTCACTCCTTGAGTGTTCCTGGAATAGAGTTGGGTATGTATCCCGCATACTACTCTCCAACTCCCAGGTATCCTCTGTTGGGATAAAGTGCTTCCATTGCACTTTTACTTGGCCAACGGTGCGGTTCCGGAGTAGAGTTTCTTTCCTTGCGAGAATACTATCCGGTTCCACCAGAAAATCACCGCCTTGTTCCACCTGAACATTATTCCAATTTACAACATGAGTAGGATCATGCACATATTTCTTTAAAAATGAAATGTGAAAAACATTATGGATTTTTAGGTTTGAAGGTAAGGCTAATTGATATGCCACAGGTCCAACTCTGGACAAGATTTCGAAAGGACCACAATACCTGGGTGTCAGTTTGGCATAGCTTCCCAATTTTAAGGAACTCTTTTTCGGCCTTGCCTTAAGAAAAACATGTTCACAAACCTAGAACTCTTTATGAGTTCTTTTAAGGTCTGCTTGACTTTTCTGTCTATCCTGGGCAGATTTAAGATTTCCTTGTACTTTCTTTATGATTAGTTCTAATTCCTGCAACAATTTGGGCCCTAAGGTGACTCTGCTAACCGGATCACTCCATGACACACGTGTATTACACTTTCTACCGTAAAGAATCTCAAATGGGATAAGCTTGGTTGAAGCATGGTAGTGATTGTTATATGCAAACTCTGCTAAATGCAAGTAGTCTTCCCACTTACTAGGCTAATCATTAACATACATTCTGAGCATATCTTCCAATATCCGGTTCACCCTTTCAGTCTGTCCGTTTGTTTGTAGATGAAATGCAGTGCTGAAATTTAAGGTGGTGTTTAACCCCTTGAACAAGGACCTCCAAAAGTTACCTGTGAACTTTGAATCTCGATCTGAAACTATTACCTTGGGTATCCCATGCAGTCGAAAAACCTGCTTCATAAAAATTTCTGCAATATCAGGAGCTTTATGGGTAGTTTTGACAGGGATAAAATGGGTTGCCTTGCTAAGTTTGTCTACTACCACCATGATGGAGTCGTGCTATTTTTGATTCTTTGGTAACCCAGTGATGAAATCTATACTTATGATTTCTTGTTTCCAGCTGGGTATAGGAAAGGGCTACAACAATCCAGCAAGATGTTGATGTTCCACCTTTACTTTTTGACAGTCAAAACACTTAGCTATATATTCTGCTACTTCATCCTTCATTCTGGGCCAATAGTACTCCTTCCTTAGCACTGTGATGGTCTTCTGATAACCTGGATGGAAAGAATAGTGGCTTTTGTGCATCTCATCCAAAATTAGAATCTTTACTGCTGGTACGTTTGGTACGTACAATATATTTTTGTACAGCAGTAAGCCATTTTCCTTCAAACTGAAATCTGTTATAGAATTTTCAGAATTGTTTTCTGCTATCCTTTCTTGTAATTTTTTGTATTCCTCATCCTCTTTAATTCTTTCAAAAATCTATTTTTCCAAATCTGTTGCGTATGTGATGATGGCTGAAATAAAATGTATCATTGCATTACGACTTAACGCGTCAGCAACTTTATTCTCCTTCCCCTTAATGTGCTGAATTTCAAAATTATACTCACTCAGAAAAGTTACCCATCTGGCTTGCCTGGCATTCAAATTTGTTTGATCTAATAAATATTTCAGCCCCATATTATCTGTCATTAAGGTAAATTTTCTTCCAATAAGTTGGTGACGCCACATTTGAAGGCATGAATTATTACTAACAATTCTAGATCGTAGGTGGAATAGTTCTTCTCATGTATTTTCAGCTTTCTTGATTCATAGGCTACAGCATGTCCCTCCTGCATTAGGACTCCTCCCAGTCCCTCATTGCATGCATCTGTACATACTACAAAATCTTTATTAGGATCTGTAATCCTCAAAATAGGCACTGAAGTCAACAATTCTTTTAACTTTGCAAAACTATCCGCACACTTTTGATCCCAGACAAACTTCTTTCCCTTTTTCTACAATGACGTTATGGGGTTTGCAATCCTGGAAAACCATTCAATGAATTTTCTATAATAACCAGTAATGCCCATAAATTATCGTACATACGTCACATCTTTAGGAACCGTCCATTCATTAATGGAATTTATCTTAGCGGGGTAAACCGAAATCCCTTCCTTAGAGATTATGTGTCCTAAGTACTGAATCTTGTCTTTGTAAAAATCACATTTATTGAACTTAGCATACAGCTGGTGCTCCCTCAGAACTTGCAGAATGATACGTAGATGTTCATCATGCTCCTCCTTGTTCTTAGAATATACTAAGATGTCATCAATAAACACAACTGCAAACTTATCTAAGTATGTGTGCAGAATTTTGTTCATTAAGCACATAAATACAGCAGGGGCATTAGTTAATCCAAACGGCATGACAATGAACTCATAATTCCCATAACGAGTTCTAAAGGTTGTTTTGAAATGTCTTCATCCTTCACATGAACCTGATGATATCCTGATCATAAATCGATCTTCGAGAATACTGTTTCTCCGCATAACTGGTCAAAAAGATCGTCAATGCGGGGCAGCGGGTACTTATTCTTGATCGTCATTTTAATTAGTTGACGATAATCTATGCAAAGTCTCAGGGTACCATCCTTCTTCTTAACAAAAATGACAGGTGCTCCCCAAGGAAACACGCTGGGTCTTATGTATTTTTTATCGATCATCTCCTTCAGCTGAGATTTTAACTCATTCAACTCTAGTATATTCATCCGGTATGGAGCTTTAGAACATGGTATAGCACCAGGTATTAATTCAATAGAAAAATCCAGGTCCCTTTTGGGAGGTAATTCTGGGATCTCTTCATGAAAAATATCTTGGAAGTCCTTTAAGACAGGAATGTCCTCTATTTTCAATTTGTCCTCCTTAGTACTCATCTCATCATGCACCGCATTTACTGCAAACATCTGACACCCTTTTCTGATTGCCCTTTTTACTTGCATGGCTGAAATCTGTCGAACGGATGTTTTCCTAGGGATGCCTTTTACCTCTATTGTCTTTCCTTCACCATCCAGGCAAATAAAACTGTTTTCATAACAATTCAGAATGACACGATGAGTTTCTAACCAGTCCATACCGATTAGGATGTCATATGACCCCAATGGAAAAATATTTAACTTAACCTGCGTTGTTAGTTGATTCATAGATAAAACACAATTTTCCACAAAATCAAAAACTTTTCTTTTTGTTCCTATCACTAATCTAACTAACTAGGATTTATCGAATTTCTCTGTTTTCAAATCGAGTCTTTCTACAAAAATTAGTGATATATAACTTGCACTAGCACCAAGGTCAATTAAAATAGAAACTGCGTGGTTTTGCAGCATACCTTCAACCTCCACCATTGAGACTTGGTGTTCTACTTGCCGGTTGTCTAATGCTGCACTAATTATGGGTACTTCTCCTACCACATCTCCTATAGTAGCTTTAGACTGTATGGAGTGAATATGGTTGGCCGCCCATTTCTTGATGGGGCAGTCTGAGGCATAATGGGGCCCTTGGCACTCAAAGCATTTTATAGGTGGCTTATGTTCATTGGTCCTGGCAACATTGGAGACATTTCTGGGTGCTGTAAATTTCTGCTGCTGATTATTTATGTTCTGTTGAAATTTTTTATTCTGAAAATTTCTCTTCTAGAAACCGGAATTGCCACCATATCTAAAATTTTTCCTTTTCTGTTCAAAATTACTAGGTTTTGGGTTTTTCCAGCTAGGTACCCCTTCTCTTTTCTTATTGTGGTCAAAGCAAAAAATTGCTTTCCTCATGGCTTCTTCTAGTGTCTTAGGGTTATCGTACTCTATCCTGTCCTTGATGTGGAAAGGTAGACAACTTAGGTACCTCTGGACCTTCAGTTTTTCTTCCACCATATACGACACATAACTTAGCAAACATAAAAATTTGTTGTTCAGTTCTTTCATGTTCATCGTTCCCAGTTTCAGATCATAGAATTCTTTGGACTTTTCTTCATAATACTGCTCAGATAAGAATTTCTTCTTGAAGTATCTTTTAAAAGTACTCCAACTCACATCTTAGTCTTTTATACCTTTTACCCTTTTAAGGTCTTGCCACCAAATATCTTCCTTCCCGGTCAGATTATAAATTGGCATCTTTTCCTTTAAGGATTCCGAATAGTCTTAGATCTGAAAATACTTTTTCATGCCGGATAGCCATGCTTCCGCTGTCTCTCCTTTCTATGTTTCACCATTGAAAGTTGGGGGTTTGATTTTCTTGAATTCACCAGATATCTGTTCATACTATTTATTTCTTTTTCTTTTTGGCTTGAAGTCTCCTTCACTGTTGTCACTAGAGTAGTTATGCTTCTTCTTACGTGGATGTTTGGTAGTTCTTGATGATGTTGAGTTGTTGTTTCCCTCAGCTATTTCTGTTTATTTATCCTTGCCTTCATGAGATAGCTCTTTAGTTTCGGAAGTATGTTCAAATTCCTGTTCATATTTTGGATATTGGTCGAACAGTGCTTGGTTCAACTCCTCCTATGTCCTCAGGATTCTTTTGTTGTCCTATTTTATTGACTGGATCTCTGCCTTCAATTCTTGAAAGGCACGCAATAATTCTGACGAATCGTTACCCCCGGTTGCCCTGGAATTGTTGTTCCATACTAGGGTTGTTTGGCGGAAATTTTCCCCTTATGTGTTCAGTTGATCCTTCCATATCTGTAAATCAAAGAAAATTTTCTGTATACGACAAAATAATTTAAACTTGAGTTAGCGAACAATTTCACAGTCATAAATTTTATGTTTGCATGTTTCTTGGACCGTCTTTAGGCCTAGAGTTTGAACATGAGCTCTGATACCACATGTAACATCCCACTATTTTCATAAAAATTTAAAATTTCTAAATCGTCATTAAATACTAATAATTGTAAAATGTGGAAATAATAAAGGCTTAATAAAGCAGTAATTAATAATTACGTCATTTGGTAGGAACAACTTATTGCTGTGTTTTTTTGTTTTCTGATGGTGTTTCATGTCGGTGACACATCATGAATCCAATTAATAATTATGACATTTATTTACATGCTTGAATGATTAATTTTTTGATACATTTAGAAAACAGAATTCTCCTCGACAAGCACTGATAGTTTAATTTTTCTGGATGATGATGAAAGGGGTCCCATGAGGTGCCCCGAGGCTTTCTTAGCTGCTCAGCTAAAGCTTTGTACTCATCCTTTGTGTGCAGATTCACAGGTAAGAGATAGCAATAATTTCAGAGTGTTTAATAACCGTTTCCAAAAATGATAACTGCTTGTACTTCGACGCCACAGGTATGGTTTCCTTTCAATTTTGTGAGAAGTAACTTGACTAGCTCAAAACTGCAGAAGTTGACAATCTCGAGGTGTGGTTGTTATCAGTTTTTTGTACTAAGAGTTTACGGATTCTCTTGTTATCATTTCATGAATGTCTTGCTGATTTTTAAAACAATCTTTGCATAAAATTCGACTTGTGACAATTCTAAGGCAAGGAACATGGTCCTATGCACACCATCGTGAGAGTGGCTAGGTGATTCTAAGTTCTTTATTACCCTAGCAATTACATGATAATGTTAATACATTGATCTCCTACCATGCAATTTATACGATGGTTCCTTGGGTGGAAACTATACTCGAAGGGTGCATCCATATAAATTATGACATGAGCAAAGCTTGAAGAGCTTTATAATGAACTTTATGATAAATTTTATATTAAGTTGGGGCGGAATCTATCCATACCTTAGGATCGAATGCGACCTAGGTGGATTTTTTATACTATGAGTGCACTTATATCGATTTAAATGGAACATACGAAGTCTTTAATACATGCTACCGATGAATGTTTTAACTTTGGTATCAATTATAAAGTTGATGCAATAAATGTTGATCCTTATGGTTGGCAGGTGGAATGATGGCGCTGTAAAATGTCTGTGTACGAATTCAAGGGTATCATAAATGATTGGGTTGTAATCAATTCACCTAGTCACAGCATTAATGGTAATATTACATGCACGTTGTAATGGGTGTCCAACATATGAGAAGGTTCTCCAAAGCTGAGTTGTAACGGGCCTGCTTCCTCGATGTCAATAGAGTTGGAAACTTCGTGTCTTAGAAGGTGGATGGGTGATTTATTACCACAACTACCACCCTCCATCGTGGCTTATTGAAAATAGATCTTCGTCATTGATTATTGTGCGTTGGGATTGTGGTGAGCCCTAACGTAACTTACAGGATCTTGTAACGTTTTCTTGGTCATTTTTCGGTGGTAGGGTTTGGGGTGAGGCCAATTGGCCATGAGGCACTTAGGTTTTTGACGTTTTTAGCCTTCCTCAGGCTCGAACCTGAGACCTACCTCAACCTCCAAACTGTAAGTGAATGCTATCAATGGAGGCCGAGTCTGGAAATGAATAGTGTATACAGCACAGGGTTGGATGAGTGCATCCATTGGTGGCGTTGTACTGACTTGAAGGTCTAGGTTTTCAAACGGGTTGCAAGTTTCACAAGTGTAAACACAGTGTGTCTACGAGCTGTGTCTTTCTCCTTCGAAGTGGATATATGGCTTCGTCATTCTTCTTTCAACGACGTAGGTACAGTGATGTTGCAGAAGTTTAAAGTTTTATTAGTTGCATGCATCAGCATTTCATGAATGTTATCTAACTTTGAGCATAATTGCTTGACAGGTAGCTCTCGGCGATCAGCATTGTGCCGGGAAAGTTGATGGGGAAAAAGGAATACAGTGAACCCACTGGTAAGCTTCGTTGGTACCCCTACCTCGTGGTTCTCCTGGATTCGGACTTGGTGAGTAGGGTGTTGGAAATGTGTCTTCTTGGCAATGGCTTTGCCTCGCCTGCAACTTTGGAAAATGTTATTGTTTATGTTTTTTTGTTACCGTAGATGATCTAAATATTTTCTAAAATTTATGGCCAGCATTCTCTCAGCTCGGTGAGATTGATAGGGTTTGAACCCTCATTGTTGCAAGGGATTTCACTACATTAAATGTTTTTTTTTGTTTATCATTTTGCACTTCTAAATCGATGGAAGAAACAAGTGTGGAACTATAGGGAATAGAAGTGTTGACTATGGTTTTGTTTCGGCAGTAGCTGTGTAGTGTAAAAAAAAGAATGGGTTTTGAATGGAACCCTCAGTAACAATTAGGCGATCTGTAGGATGCTGCAATTGTATTTTTAAATGGAAATGTTCCTTGCTAGGGTTTAACGTTGACGTATGGTGTTTTGAACTCTCATTTTCGAATTGGTTTCAAAGAACGAAGGGCATAATTTTAAGTGTTTATTCGATGGATGCCTGTAAGCCGATAATGGAATACCTAGCTTACAAAATGTCTATGCATACTTGGGTTAAACTATTAATAAAAGGGTATTAGTTTTGGTTTGAATACAATAGTGTTTGATGTTAAACCCTAGCTTGTCTATGATAATGAAATGTGTTGGGCTATAATGATGTTTAAATGCACGAATAACAGTTCTAGTTTCCATAGTTAAAATATCTATGATAATGAAAACATTTAATTTTGCAGCTGTTAAATGTTGTAAATATTAGTATGGCAAGAACAGATTAAACCCTGGTTTTGGGTGTAAAGATGCAGCATTTTACTTTGTTAGTTGATAAAATAATTACTACTATTTTCTTTTCATTTGAGAACATGCTATTCTGTGATTTAAATTTTGCCACATACAGTTGACAATACATAACCAAGAAAATTATAGTGTATTTGTCAGTTGGTTTAATTTGCCTATTAGTTTAACATTTTGTCTACTTAACTCTATCTCCCTGTATTCGTCCAGTTTGGACTTCTGGAGAAATAATAGGATAATACAGTACCTTTCTTTTGCACAAAGATAACACAATGATGACAATAACTTCTATAAAGATCGTTCAGATTCAAAAAACAATAAAAATAAAGAATGGGCATGAGGCTAAACAGAATGCATGATACTGGTTTCTTTTTGAAGGAATAAATAATGATCAATAAACCCTAGTTGCTAACACCATGTCCACCTTCAGAAATCAGAAAGGAAATTACTGTTATAACTAGTTTCTGGTAGGTTGTTTTAGCATTTAGAGTTTGAACAATATTATCGATGCATGCAGAGATCTAATCTGTAGCTGCTAAAATATAAGATGCACGGGGAACATGAGTCTGTGCATGCGGGTCTCTTTGGGATTATGAATTTAGATGCATGTTAGGTTTCACTTTTAAATGAGCATATTTAATGCTACCTCTCTGTACTGGAGTACTATGCAGCTTCACACATGGGGAAAAATGCAGAGGAGTCATTCTATCAGTTCAAAAATTTAAAATCAATCAGGATCTAACATTTTACTACTACTGGTCATTAATAATATTTCTAAGCCATTTTCTGAGAGCATTGATAGGATTGGAAACATAAAAACAAAAGAATAGAACTTGAGTGTGATAGGAGGAACAAATCACTCAAGAAGCCTGTTCCACCCAACCTGCTCCTAAGCAGCCAAGATGTCTGCCTTAGGACCCTAGAGCTTGTCCACTGATCCACCAGGCGGAAGGAAGTTCAGAAGCTTAGGGTCTCTGCTTGCAGCAGCAAGAAAATATATCCAGCATTACATGCTTATTAATCAATGGGACCTGCACTAGCACCTATGGTCTATCCTTCTCATAACATTTGCAGACTTATACTTGCACTCTCCACAGCCTCCCTATTCGAATCTCTCAGCCATCACCTGATGCACATGAGGAATGGTTTTGCAGAAAACATTGTAAGAGATCCTTGCTCAATTCGAACTGCCTTTTATAGGTTGCCTAAGTCTTTTTGTAATTAATTGGTCATTAGTGAGCCGCCTTCTCATCTCCCTCCACCTGGAGGGGGAAATGCCACAAAATTAGGGGGAGTTGTCCCATACCAACAGCTAATGGTAGAGTGCAAATGCTACCATCTGTCCCAATTGTTCCAGTAGCTTCCATTCCTCCTAGTGGGCCAGTGGACACTCTTGTAACAGCTTTCTTGAGTGTTTGTCTCCCATTTTTATTTATTAAATAATAATAATGAGTCATTACATTCATCTTTGACCTAATTTGGTCATAATTACAAAACTTGTAATTATAATTTAACACAAAGTATTTTGCAAAAAGGATAATAGTAGAAAATAATTATTCTAAAAAATTGGGTAGGTGACAAGTAGATATCCTGAAGAGGTTCGGGATGATGGAATGGAAGTCCATGGCCACACCTATGGCATCTGACCTGAAGCTTATGTGTGTTGCTTCATCTAAGCCGATTGATGTCACTGTTTATTGTTAGATGATTGGGTCCTTGATGTACCTGACGAACACGAGACCAGATATTTGCTTTGTGGTGAACACATTGAGCCAGTTCCTGACAGATCCCAGAGGTGTTCACTTGGTTGTTGTAAAGCATATTCTGAGGTACCTGAAGGTTACAATTGATTATGGGCTCAAGTATGATGTGAATCAAAAGTTTAACCTGCAGGGTTATGTTGATTCAAACTGGGAAGGCAGTGTTGCAGATAGGAAGAGCACGTTTGGGTGCTGCTTCAAAATGGGATCAGGTGTGATCTCTTGGTTTAGCAGGAAGCAGTCCTATGTAGCATTGAGTAAAGCCGAAGCAGAGTATGTTGCAGCTTGTTCAGCTAGTTGTGAGGCAGTATGGCTTCAGAAGCTACTGTCTGAGTTATTTGATCTCCCGTTGGATGCTACTGGTATCTTTTGTGATAACCAGAGTTGTGTGAAACTGTCTGAGAATCCAGTGTTCCGCGATAGGTCAAAGCACATTGAGATCAAATATCACTATATCAGGGATATGGTGCAGAGAGGAGAAGTGAAGCTCCTGTATGTTGTGACAGATGAGCAGGTTGCGGATGTGTTGACGAAACCACTATCCAAAGTGAAGCTTGAATACTTCAGAGAGAGGCTTGGTGTTATTCAGATTGATGACACTTCAAGGAAGAAGTGATGGACACATTTGCTATAGCCATTCCAAGCATGGTGAGAGAAGGATCCTTCCCATGGTTGTGGATGTAAGTGTTAGATGATGAGCATCGGGACGATGCTCCAGTTACTGCTCTATATATGCATCATGTTGGATGTTGGACATGATCAGTTGGATCATGTATCTGTATATGCATCATGTTGGATTTTGGATATGATCAGTTGGATCATGTATATGTATACGCATCATGTTGGATGCTGGATATGATCAGTTGGATCATGTATATGTACATGCATCATGTTGGATGCTTGTGATGATCAGTTGGATCATGCATTTGTATATGTATCAGGTGGATACATTGTATGATCAGGTAGATCATGGATGATGATATGTATCAGACATGCATCAGGTGGATGCATTATATGATCAGGATGATCATGGTTGATGAGCTTCAGGATGTTGCTCCAGATGATATGCATTAGGATGATGTTATGATGATGATCAGGATGATCATGTGATGTACATCGGGATGATGTATGGTGAGTATCAGGTTAATACTCTGTGGTGATGGAAAGGTTGTGCAGATAAGCATATAATAGAGCCCTGGGATATTTTGCAGACACTCTTGCTAGGTTTTCCCGATGGCATGTAATAGCTCCTTGGGAGGTCTGGAAAATGCTCTTGCTAGGTTTTTCTTGGAAGGACATATAATAGCACCTTGGGAGATTTACAGATACTCTTGCTAGGTTTTTCCTATGGCATATAATAGCTCCATGTGAGATATGGTAAATGCTCTTGCTAGGTTTTGTCTGTGGCATATAATTTCTCCCTGGAAGATCTTCTAGGTTGTGATGGGAATGTAATCAGTCCTAGGATGCTCTTGCTAGGTTTTTCTGGTTGCATATAATGTCTCCCTGGTAGATTTGTAGATGCTCTTGCTAGGTTTTTCCTATGGCATATAATAGCTCCCTGGGAGATCTGGAAAATGCTCTTGCTAGGTTTTGCTTGGTCACATGTAATAGCTCCCTGGAAGATCTTGCAGGTTGTGTTGGGCACGTAATCAATCCTAAGATGCTCTTGCTAGGTTTTGTTGATGCACGTAATAAGTCCAGAGGATCCACAGTATGACCAGTGACGATGAATACCTACAGGTGGTGGGCCTACATCCAGAATGAAAAAGGGTTGGCTCTGTAGATGTGATACATCCAGCATGAAAAAGGGTTGGCTTTGTAGATGATGAAGACCTGCAGGTGGCAGGCCTACATCCAGCATGAAAAAGGACTGGCTTTGTAGAACTTCCTATGATGAGTAGATCGGAGATTGATTGAGATAGAAGCATCAGTGATGATGACGATGATCTAGTGACGATGATCCAGAGAAGAAGACTTGTGCTAGAAGATCTGCGTCGAGAAATACCTTCCTAGTTAAGAGGGAGTGCTGATGTATATGTAAATTCAGAATGTATTTCACCTATGTATGCTGTAATCCTATAGAGATGTTATTATTCCTCTATACAAAAGTGTCTTCATTTGTATTTACAAGTGTCGCAAGTGTCGCAACTTGCATGTGATGGGTTATTAGACCACCAAGTGTGGGGTCGTCCCTGATTAGTATTGCCATGTTTTATTAGACTGAGATATACAAGTCGGCCCTACTAGTTTATTAGGCAGGTCAGGTCATGTATAAATAGAGTGCAGGAGGCACTCTATTTGCTCATTCATTATTCACTTCTACACTACTCGGAAAGTGGTGCACTAGTGGAGGAGTAGGTTCAGCTGCTAGGAGGACTATCTCTATGTACTTGGGTTGTATCATTGCTCTTTCTATCTCTGAGGAAGTTGTGGGGTTTTTCACCTTTATGGTTTTCCCCAGTGAAACTCTGTGTGTCTATTGTCTCATATGATTGCTTGGTGTGATTGATATGCATTGTTATACTTGATATGTTGTACATGTTATTCTCTCAGTAAAGATCCTAGAGTATGTTGAATTAATGCTCAAAAAATTAACACAGCAGAGTAAAGGAAAAGTGAGGTCGATAGGAGAACTGTGTCGTTTTGGGTTTAAGGGTACTATGGGGTTTTGACCCATAGTTATTGTAAAGATGTGACCTTCGGGCACAATCTATAAAAGGGGAAATTTTGCATATGGAAGGGTTAGATATTGTTAGACAAGAATAGATATTGAAGAACTGATTGTAAGATCTGTGTTAAGATATATCTGAGAGAGAAAGGCTCTGCAACTGTGTGTGAAGAGACCTATTGTAGAGAAGAGTCTACAGCTAAGTGCACAGAATGGAACTGTTAACCCTTCCAAGAAATAAACAACAATTCCCGTGGACGTAGCTCCCATCTGGGGGGTGAACCACGTAAATACTTGTGTTGTGTGATTGCTTATGTGGAATTGTTTTGCGTTTATTTATGTTCATGATTTTATATGTATTTTCATATGTATGTTGATGAGAATAATATGTTAAGTATTGGATGCACAAGTTTGAATATGATAAGTGCGCAGTTGTCTAGTTAGAATAGTAGTTGCACAATTAAAGGAATAACAGTAATTCAACGAAGTCTGTATTGTTAAGAGTTGCGAAGTGCACACTCACATAAATGCACTATTATATCATGGTGAATGGTCATACGTAAATGCGTAGTCACAACAAATCAACGATGCCTGTAGGTTGTTGAGGGACACAAGTGTGTAGATAAGGAATGATCTGCGAAGTAGATGTTGAGCGAGTTGTGCATCTTCACCTCCCATAACATAACTGTGTGTCACCAGGTTACAGAAACTTGATTCTGTAACCACCCATCTTCGCTTCAGGTGAGACTTTATCCTGCTCGCAGGTTGATGCCGAAAGGGCCAGTGAAGGGGATTTTGTTGGACTAAAGATAGAATAACCTTGCATAACCCAACTCATCCCTAAAGAAAATAGTGAGAAGAAGTTTCAAACTAACAAAGGGTAGTGAGCCAACATCAAGTACTGGGGGGGAATACTCACGCTGGATCGTGATTCTCCAAGAATTCGATCTCAAGTTTGAAAAGACTAAATCTAAAAATTCATTAGTATTTGTGGAGCTCATTTTTTATCTTCCCCGTATTGATCAAGAATCTGATCCCATTGACTCTCTCCCCGATGAGTCATTGTTTTTTATCAGTACTTATAACCCTTGGTATGGAGATATCACCTTGTATCTCCAAACACAACGCTTTGGAACTCACTTATCCCACGATGAACATCCTCGTATCCATCACCACGAAAAATATTACCTGATCATCTATGATACCCTTTATCGCCATGGCATTGATTCCATCCTACGATGTTGTTTAACTCATGAGGAGGGCGAGCACGTCTTAAATGATTTCCACCCGGGGGCATGTGGAGGTCATCTCTCTAGGATGGCTACAACCGATAATATTTTATGTGATGGATACTAGTGGACATCCATATTCAAATATTGCATAGAAGTGGTCAAGAAGTGTCCTCCTTTCCATATTTTTCATCATAAAAAGTGTACACACCCAACCCCACTCCATCCAATTACTGTCATTGGCCCCTTTGAAAAATGGGGCATTGACTTCATGCATTGTAATCCCACTTCGTTTGGGGGGCATGGTTATATCATTGTTGTTGTAGATTACTTTACCAAATGGTCTGAGGCTATGCTTACATACAAGGAAGACGGCGAAACAACCGCACTCTTTATGTTCAATCATATCATTGCTAGATTCGGAGTCCCACAATCCATTGTCACATATCATGGATCAAATTTCTAGAATATGATGGTAGATGAATTAAGCGCCAAGTTGGGATTTCATCAGGAAAACTCAACCCCCTACTATCCTCAATCGAATGGAAAAGTAGAGGCCACTAACAAGGTCTTGAAAACCATGATTCAGGGCATGGTAGACACACACAAGTCAAATTGGCATGTGATGTTTTTTTCGTCCCTTTGGGCATACTAGAATTCCATCAAAACCGCCACTGGTTTCACACATTTTCAGTTGGTGTATGGACTAGAGGCAATATTGCCTATTGAGTGCAAAATTTTGTCTTTGAAACTAACCGTTGAACTTTTATCGAACACAATAGTTGAGGAAAAGATATTCTCATACTTATCTAGAGTCGACAAAACTTGTCATGATGCAACTCTAGCCAATGAAGCGCATAAGAAATGCATCAAGGCCCAGTATTACAAATCCATAAAACCCCGTATCTTCAACGAGGGTGATTTGGTCCTGAAATAGGACCAAAAACATGATAAGCTGGGGGCAAGTAAATTGATTCCATGTGGCATGGGCCATACATCATAAAATGTGTTTTGGAAAAGGGAGCTTATGAGTTAGTTGATTATGATGGAATATCCTTAGGGGATCCACGGAATGGGCTCTACCTAAAGTGGAACTATGCTTAATTAATATTTCATTAGTGCTCTGTATATATTGTATATGACGTGTGTTTTTCTTCGTGTGATGATTTTATTTTAGTGTGTGAGGGTATTATCTCAGTTGTCGCTTATACCATGTTCTGCCTGGATGTGCAAATAGAAACCTGCTATGGATTCGCGAATGGCACTAGCTGGCACACTCGAAACCTTGTCTGGGAAGCCTGCATACTTTATTCCCATGCTGGTGAAATGATAAGCTCCTAAGGAACTTGCCTAGGTCCTGCAACTAATAACATCGTTGAATATCATGCGGTGATTGGATTGTTGACCAAATATTTTTCTCTCAGTGTGGACCACGTTGTCATCTACTTGGATTCTCAACTGGTGGTCTCCAATTTGAACCGGCTCTATGCTATCCACGACCCTATGCTACTCTGCTTATTCTGGCGAGTATGTCTCTTGGAAAGGTCTTTTGAGTCTATTCAATACCTACATATCCCAAGATGTATAAACATGGTTTCTGATTTGTTGGCTAACTTTGTATTAGATTGGCACATTGCACATTCATAATCATTTTTTATTAAAGATGCATAATTGACATGACATGTAAATTAACCATTAATGTATAAGCAAACACACATGAGACCCAAATCCATCATGAAAACACATTGTATAAACTGCTAGATAGCATTCTATATTAAGTTTGGAAAAATGTTGTACAAAAAGGTATTGATACAAAAAATATGAAGCCCATAGATTTTAGTATGTCACATCTACAAAAATATGAAGCCTGTGGTTTTTAGTATATCAACGCATATATAGCCTAGCACAGACATTGCTCATGATAGTCCCACGCTAATAGTGTCGTGGCAGGTCATCTATGGAGATGTCTGGAATATCTGCAGTCAGCCATTGGAGGTTCTCCTCTAGCTCATCTAGCTCCTCCACAACCTCCCGATGGACTGCTACCATCTCACGAACCACTCCTCGCCTCTCGATGGGTGAGGATCCCACCAGTCTCAATGGGACAATATCTATGTAAGTACTACGCAAAATAATGAAAAATCATAAAATACATAAAAACAAGATTCTTTTTCTTACCCATCTATCCCCACTAGTCTCCCTCTAGAAGAACCAAGTTTGGATCTCCTCAAAATTCTTCCCCTGCACACACATAGTTCTCCACCATGAGGATCTGGCTACATAGCCACCTGAAAAAACTAGGTCCATATGTGATCATTGGCCCACCCCCACCATGAAGAGCCATCACCTCATCTCACCGCTACATACGAGGGCCACACGGATCGAGATCACTGATCTCGACTTGGGGACAAAGAAGTGGAACCCTATCCAAGAGTAAAGAGACCACAATGGAGCCATAACCAAACTGCTTCAGCTCCCCTGTTCGGCACTTGGTCAATTGTTCCTTCAAGTTTACAAGGATCCCCTCGCACTAGTTAAAAACCATAGGAGCCATGAACATGATGGAATACAACATGTGGGCCTTGGTGTCCTGATGTGGGGCCATACATCCTGCCACTCGCTCAATAGTAAACAATACCTCAAGGGACAGTCTCACACATTCTTGATAGGTATTTTCCCACCCAACATCTATGTGCTTGGAGTGCAGAACTGTGCAATCAGATCCTCGGTGGTCCTGTCACCACCCCTAGGTCCAGATAGTGACATCGGGGCCCCACGACTAGATAATGCTTTTAGAAAGTATATATCCTCAATGTCCAAAGTGAGGATGTGTGCTCCAAATCTGAAGTGTTATTGGTCTAGATCCCACATGCAGATCAAGTAGTCCAATAGTTGTATTTGGGATTTCATTCCCTGTACATGAAATAACTTGAGCAACCCACACTCCCTCAAAGCATTGATGAAGTGAGGATCGTTTGTCGCTTGCGCATCCTCTAATTTCATGTTCCTTCCATTGAACCATTTTGAGTGATAAACCATGCACAAACATCAATTTGGAAGGTATTAGGTCCATCTCATGGAAAAAGAAATCCTTTTTTGGCCCCCATTTCAAATTTTTTGAGCCAATCCATGTCGATGCACCCAGTCTTTGTATATAGGGCATCAACGACGCACTTATCTTGTGGGGAAGGAACGTCACCGATGACTGACGCACTTCCCAAAAGGGGGAAGTGCATCACCCAGGGCATGCAATTCCCCCTATGGAATGACCCCGCAAAACACTAAAAAATGCATTAAAATCAAAATTTCAAACATGAAATTGAAGGGAAAGGAGAGTAGAATCACCTACAACTAACGGGACTCTGAATAACTAACTGATGCCTCTGCAATATTCAGTACAAGATCAAGCTTGAAAGGGATATTTTCCACTTTCAACTTGGTAAAAATGAAATGGTAAATGTTTTTTACTATTCACCCTTTTAATAACCAAAATGGAACATTCCTTTTTTAATTATTATTGTTCTATGGGTTTTTTACTATATTTGATATTATGTTTGTTTTAAATATCCTTGTGAGGGCTCTTAACTTTGTTCTGAAGCTTGCAGGTGGAGGTGAGTAATGTTTTGACTGTGGCATAGACCATTGTTTACTTTTCATAGGCTCCTCGTTGTGCTCTTTAAAACTAAGTATGAAAGGTATCGAGCTGAGTCTTTTTTCTTTCTCGTGCTCATAAATACATGATAATAAGTCACTAAGTTATATTTTATCTATTTTTCGGGCTCGTAAAACTTTTATGAGAAAGGAACCCCCCTGGAGTTCTCCTTCAATCTCTTTTCAAACTCCCTAAATAGGAAAATATTACCAAGCGAACTTGATTCTTTCACGCTTGTAAAAGTATTAGAAAGTTCATCTTCTCAGTGGTAGTTTATCCCTTTTTCGGACCAGTGAGACTATTTATGAAAAAGGAACACTCTAGTTAATCATTACTAGAAGATTTCTCTCTCACGTTGTTTTATCCTTTTTTGCGTGAGGAGACTAAAATTTATGAAAAAGTACTCATTGGATTCTTCTTTAGTCCTTTCAGACTCTCTAAATATGAAATGACGTCGAGTTTACCTTCTTTAGACTCGTGAAAATATAACATTGAAGGTCCCTTTTAGGTATGAAACCCTCCTCTCTCAGGTTTGTTAAAACATGTGAGATTGGACTTGTCCTAAGGATGATCTATACCGAGCATCTATTATCCTCCTCAAGTTCGTTAATAAAAAAAGAGGTACTCATCAATCGTGATGGGGAATAACGAAAGAATTTGTATTCACCTATATTAATGGCAATTTATAGTTTCTCTTGAACATGGCACTTGTTTGCATCTCATTCAAACCAATTGGATAATCTGCTTGTTCTCGAGTCTCACCAATTCCATGAGTCGTCATACTCCTTTGGGTCATCAGAAGAATGTGTCAATCATTAGGTGCATTAGGTCTTGGTGTCTATCTCGTCGTGTCAATGTTTCCAACTCATACCATTCTATGTTCAAGGGAAGTTTGTTTTTGAGTCAACCTCTGCAGTCGTTATACCTTCCTTTGTGTCAGTCATCCTTGAGTCAGTCTCAAAAGTTACTCTACAGTTTGATCTATCTCAAAACATTGTTGATCTTGTTTCGTGTCGTTGATGGGGGAAACATCATGGCCCTCCTTCGACGAGTTTATCCTTGTCGACTTCAATTCATCATCCAAGGATTAAACCTAGAGACTATTCATGTACCTTGGGCCTGCATGCCCTAATGGAAGGTGACCTCGCTTTCAACAGTAAGTTTACATCATTGAAGTTTGATTGAAAGATTCCACCAAATGTTCAACCTCAACTCATTGATTCACATTCGGTGGTATGTACTATGATACCTTAGGAATCATTGACATTAATGATGATGTCCCCCATACTTGTCAATAGTATACATCAATGACCGGTAATAAAGTGGTTTCTACCATGTTCGACTTCAATACCTTGTAGTCACATGGCTAGATTCATATCATTGCGGGTTCGGATTGGAGGACATGGGTTAACTTATGTATATTACCCAGGATGCAATGGATATTTTTCGAGTCATATCATATGGATCCACTCTTGTATTGGTCATATCAAAGAGATCCACTATTGTTTTGGTCATGGTTGTGTAATTATCTCATCATGGATCTATGCTTATGTTTAGTAGACATGATTGTGTATGTTCAGTCAGTACTACCATGGACCAACAATGTATTGTTCGGAAACCATGTTATGGGTCATGTGAGACATATATCTCAGAGTTTTTTGCACTGCATAATTCTTTATTTGACACTTCATCCGATGGTCCTCGCCTCGAATTTCCATAATCTCAAAGCATCTCACCTATCCTATCTAGATAGAGTCATGCTTTGGGGGGAATTCTCTTACACCAAAATCTCGTCATCATGAGTTGTGTCCTAATTCCTAAAGTACTTAAGCCAAATTGATTGAAGGAAGATTTGTGGTTATTCCTTTTTCCCTTTGTTGTCACCCCGACGCACATTGCACATTGACAAAGTGCATCAGACTCCTGGTTACACGCTTTGCAGATTGACAGAGCGCATCAATGACACCTTATGATTTTGGACAAGGTGCGTCACTCTCCAAACACGCGTGTTTCCTATGGACAAAGTGTGCACTGTTAGTTTAAAATGAAAAAGAGAATCTTCGAGCGGCTTCTAGAACCCATGGCTTCATGTAGGTTTATCCTTTGAACTAGGAAATATGGAACTCGATCCCCTTACCTTTTGGGATGATCCCCTGAGCTTCTCCTACAAATACTCAAACTATTCTATCCCTTTAGGCCTATATATACAATCCCTCTCTTCATAGCTAAGGAAGAGAAATACAGAGCACTAAAACACTAGTGAAATTCTGTTGGAGTTTATTCCCTTTCATCCATTAGGAGGAGAAAAGCTTGGATCTTTGAGGCTAGGACCATTTGGAAGAAGTTGCAACATCAAATATTGGTTGTAATATATCCCTATGTATTTCTTTCATTTACAGTAATACAGATTCTTTCCATAAAGTCTTATTATTTTAAGATCTTTAGAATTAGCTTCTTTGACTGCTAGTTTAGGCTAATCTATATCGCATATTATTGGTATTTGTATGTCTCCACTTGTTTGTGCATTGTCTTGAAACTGAAGATCAAGGGTTACATCAAGCAAGGAGATAGCACTAGAATCATAAGGTAATCCATTCCTCCACATCTTTTGTAATTTGGTTAATCTAGGAAAGATTTATGTATTATGTACTGTTTTTGTTCTAGATCTAAACCATTCAAACTAGGGAGATCGGTTAGTGTCCGCACTGACGGATTGTCCGTAAACAATATTGCCAACTATTTATCCTCTACAACCTAGAGTCATGGGAGGGATGTGTTAAGCCACACTCCCCAAATTCTGTGATGATGATTATTTCTTTCCTACTAGGGAAGCTAGGTTTGTTTAGTCGATGCTTCCATTTATGGGTTATATATAGGGCTAGGTCAATATAGTTGACACTCTAGGATACCCCAACATAGGAACATATAAGAAGTGGATGTTGGGAGTAGGTTAGGAAGAAATCTTGACTTATAATAGTAAGGATATAGTTTGTGAATTTAGATGTCATTTTAGTTTGTACTCGGTTCCTTTCACTTGTAAATAATTGTTTAATTCATTAAGTTAAAACCTAAGTATAATTTATTGTCAGTGTTGATGTATTCTGACTATGATTCTGACTTAGTTATTAATATTCCATAGTGTTGTGATTTATGGATTATTGTCTTGCATGGGTTTTTACCTTATCTTCCATGTGATTATTTTTTCCTTGTCATTCAAGAACTATGCATTAGACATAGTGATGGTTACCTATAGTACACACACAGGCTATGTGTACATTGGTCACACATACATACCTTGCACATTACACTAGTATTAGTTCATATATATTGGTGATGGATGTAATACCTGGGTTAAAATATAGTACTATAATCAACATTAAATTTCCGTTTGTATTAATTGCTTTTCATTTAGGTTCATTTACATTTTCCTTTTATTAATTACATTTCAATTGCATTTGTATTAATTATAATTCATTTCATTCTCATTTGGAAAACATTAGCTCTCATTTGCATGTCATTTTATAACTTCCTTGATTTAATGTTTTTTTCCCGCGAAAAAAAGCATACTATTGCAATTCAATATTGAATCAAATAGTTCATGATATCCAGCTGCAAACCAGTGATCCAAAAAACCAAAAAGCATGGTTTTCCGATAATCCTTCCAAATAAAAAATACATACTTAATACAAAATCAAAAGCCAAAATAATGCTCCAGCAGTCCCTAATCTAGAAAATATATAGTACCCGAATCAGTCATCAAGTTCTCACAGTGTTCTTCCCAAATTAGATAACCCTCATTATCCTCCATAGCCTGCTTTGACAACTGATCAGCCTGAGAATTGAATTCTCTGTAAATGTGCTCCAGGGACAGTGAGCTAAAGGCTCTCAATTCCATCTGTGTTGTACTGCACCAATAAACTAAATTCAGCACCTTCAAATCATATTCACCTTTAGCCCATTTTATCGTTACTCGCGAGTCTCCAAAATTTTTGACATTTTCCAACCCAAATAGGTTTGCAACACGGGAAACACACCATAGTGCTAACAATTCTGCTTTCATGTTTGTCCCCTTGCCACAATTCAGACGGAAAGTATAAAAATGTTCCTGATTTAGGAAGATTACCCCTCCTACGCCACAGTTCCCCAATTGTGTTGCTCCATCAAATAAAAGCACAGTATCATCAATAGTAATATGAAAGCTTCCAATATTCCGTTGGACAGGATGATTATCAATAGTCTAAAATTTAAAATATTGGCAAAGAACAGAGTTATAAATGTTCTCCAAGTATGGGCTCAGATTTTCAAACATGGATTTATTTCTAGCCCTCTGAATAGCCCAACAAACAAAGACAGGAAGAGTAGGATGAGTTTTACAGCACTTAACCTAACAATGAAGACATGAATCCACAATACTACCCTCCCATGCCACAGTAATGCCAAAGCATTGGTAGAATTTCTCCCATAGACGTTGAGTGAATGAACAATTTATGAAAATATGAGATGAAGACTCAGAATCCTTCATGCAAAGTGTACATTGACTGGGCCCATTCCACCCCAACAAGGATAAGTTATCCCGCGTTTTGAGTCGATCCTCGAGCAAAACCCATAAGAAACATTTTAGTTTTAGTGGAATGTGCCAAGACCAGATAGCCTTGTACCACCAGTGCATAAGGAAGATGCATCTCCTTTTTATCATATAACTATAAGCAGTCTTAGTAGTGATAATCCCAGTAGCGGCATTACTAGCCCATAATACCTTATTAGACCCACAAATCAAACGAGTTCTTGCATAGTTCAAAGTATGGATGTAATCATTCCATTCAATAGCAAATTGATGAGGAAACTGTAACTTATCAGCATTTCTCCAATAACCCATGAGTTCCGGCTAACAATAGTGTTTAATGTGTAACATCCCGCAGACCTTAGGGAGGATAAAAGTCTAGGCGACATAATCTAACCTGCGTTTACATAGATAATAGGGTCAATTCCTACAGCAATATGCCATCCATTCCCAACACTCCAGCAAGTTTCTGTAGCAAGCCAACAATACACCTTCATAAATCCGTTCCAAACCAGAGACACACCCCAAGTCAACTTATTCGGCATCCTCAACCATTGAGATATATATGATTTCATATGTTTATGTTGTATAACCCTGGACCAGAGTGAGACCCCAAATATAACCCTCCAAAGGCTCTTTAAATGGAGTGCTGCACTAAAGATTGATAAATATTTCAACCCCCATCCACCAGCTATAATAGGCAGTGAGATTTTATCCCAGCTAACCATTGACAAGCTCGATTTCTTCAAACCTCTAGTCCATAAAAAATTGAAAATAAGTTTTCGGACAGTGTTGATCACCGAACAAGGCACGGGAAGCAGGGAGAACCAATATACTAGAGTCCCCATCAGAACTGATTTTACAAGTGTGAGCTTACCTCCAATGGATAAGAGCCGATATGTCCAATGGGAGATCCGGGACTCGAACTTCTTAATCAACCATTGCCAGTCTTTGATCATATAGCCATTCAGCTTAAGCTAGAACCCCAAGTAAGTAAAGCCATCCACAATTTTGCAACACATGAAAGGCAGCAGAGATATAATGTCTACCAATCGATCCTCATCAACACAGTTCTCATAAAGACATGCTTTTTTCAGACTAATCTTCATACTCAATGTTGGCAGGCGGTTTGATGAGGACGTGTCACAGTATCGCTGACATTGCGACACGTTGGATAAAGGCATGAAAGGAGTATTTTGTACTAAAATATACCACAGTTGGCGGGTTTTGGGTCACTTGGACCATGTATTTTGTAATGTCGAGTCATGTATACCGCAGTTGGCAGGTTTTGGGTCACGTATTTTGTAATATCGAGTCAATTGTACCGCGGTATGTGGGTTTTGGGTCACTAGACCAAGTCAGTTAGTCAATTGTCCATAGCGTCAGTTAGGAAAGTGGACAAGTATTGTAATTGGTGAAAGCCTATAAATAGATGAGAATTGTAAGTGTCAAGGGTGGAATGATAGAGAGAAGATAGAGTTGTATGCGAAGATAATGCGGGAGTTGCGTAGAGAGTCATGTACTACTTTTGGTTTGCCACAGTAATATAAGATGATGGTTTGGTGCAATTTGTGTGTAATGTTGCTAGATACTTATGTTATTACCTTTTCTTAATGCCATTATTTGTTTCTGTCGCTATGCCGCAATAATATGTTATAGATATCTATCTACTGTAATGTTGTGATTAAAGTCATGTGCGATATCTGTTGACTGTAATGTTGAATGTTGCGATTAAAGTGATGTGCTATAACTTCATGATGAATATTTAGAATTGCTATTGGTATCATATTTCCGCAACTCGCCTCCTCCCTCGGTGGAAACATGGTTCCTTCTTCTCTTCCTAGATGCCTCAGGTGAGACCTCATCTGCTCTGTAGGTGTTGCTGGGTGGGCTCAAACCTTCCCGGGCCGGTACCCAGGGAGACTGTAGTATGTGTCGACAGTTGGTGGACCCCTGTCGACTGTGAGGTCACGAATTGGTCAACAAATGTTTCTGTTGCCGGGACCATGTGCAGAGTAAAAAGATTCCATGTTGTGGCACCCGACGAAGCCGAATATACAGAAATGGTTCAATCGGAAGTTACAGGAGTTTGCTAAAGAAGAAAGTCAGAATACGCGACTAATGGTAGATCACTGGGTGGGAAGATATATTCACGACGGTCTGCACGAATGGTTTTTCTGTGAATTCCTGGTTATTATGTACGAATGGTTGTTGAAGCTGACCTTCCAGAAGAAGAACTTCCAAGGTGGTGAGATGATGGCTTGGACACTGGAGTTGATTCAAGAGCTGTAGGAAGTCGATAATAAGGCATCGCGGGCTGTCAAAGTTTGGCTTGATAGCAGCTTCGAAGGTTATATCACTAAATTTGCGGTCGACATGAAGAAATCCTATAGTGAAGCTGAAAGAAATTTTTTTGATGGACCGAGGGGAAGTTTCTACTGTCTCTCAAACTATCGATTAAGATGTTAATCTACGAAAAAGGTATATTGAAGATGCACCTTGATCAGTAAGCATCCTGGTGAGCGGAGGCCATGGGTATCGCGACTGTTGGGGGGTGGTCAAAGGAATGGTAAAGGGGTAGATGGGTGCAGACCATGAGGAGACTATGAGTGAAGCTGAGGCAAAAAGTGGCCTTACGAGGGGAGGAGCAAGGTTCCGATAGGAAAAGAGGCAAAGGATAGGAGAAGGTCCTGCTGCAATCAGACTGCAAGACCGTGAAGGAATTCCACATGGGACGAAGCGACCTCATAGTCCTAACAGGGACAACTAGGCTATGCCCAAGATAGAGGCAAGACCAAACCCTGGAACAAACATACCCACCCCTCCGCTCACTAACTCACAACTAGCAAGAAATACTACTTCGACACCGTAGAAGTTGATTGGTAGTAGTAGCACAACGACAGGAGGAAGGAATCCCAATATGGCAGGCGATGATGCTAAGTTACCATTGTTCCATGGGAGTGCTACAGACAATTCAGAACAATATTGGTTTTTATGCGAAGCGGTCTGGACCATGAAACAGATCACTGATGACAATACTAAGAAAGGACAATTAGCCATGACTCTACGAGGTCGTGCCTTAGAGTGGTTCATGAAGTTCATTTTAGTCCCTACAGGGGCCCCAGAGAAGTCACTGGATGAGATTCGGGATGGACTGATTGTTGAATTTAGACGGCCTAAGTCGGAGGCTCAATATATTACTGAATTGAAGGAAATCAAGCAGTATCCCAATATGACGGTGTGGGATTTTGACCAGCGATTTAAGACGCTGATGGCAAAGGTATGTTTTGATATGAGCGTTGTCCAACATAAAGAATGGTTCATTGTTGCACTGTTACCCCACATTCGGCTGCCGCTGATGCAGCAAAACATTTCAACGCCTAGTGAAGCTCTAGAGATCGCAATGCGATTGGAAGCATCACCAATTGGCGATAATGCAGCCGGGATGTCGCAAATATAGACACAACTCACCAATTTGACTATATAGTTGCGGGACTTGAAGAAGAATAAGGAACAACGCAATGAAGTATGGTGTACACGATGTCGACGAGAGGGACATACGGAAGATGATTGCCCATATTTTCATAACTATTTGGTCTCCGGTGTGCCCAATCCCTTGAATGGAAGCAGTATGCCATGGTATCATGTTTTCCAGGTGTTTAGGCACGGTCATGATACTTGCCCGTATATGCAGAAAATGGTCACAACCCCACGAAATCTCTATTGCACCTTCTGTAAGTCGGTAGGACATGATGACAAGGATTCTCGTGCATATGGGTTGCTACAGGAGAGAATGTGTGATGCATTCTATGTCAAAGACGATCAGCACGCTGCACCACTACAACCTCAGGTAGCTCAGCCGTAACCGCTGATGCAATTTGTACCGCAACAGCAGCAACCGCAGCAGTCTGTACCACAATATGCACCAGTGAACCCCCCGCAGCCTCAGTACGTGCAACAACCACAGTATGTACCACAAGGGAAAGGGATGCAGCTAGCACCCATGCAGTAGCAGTCTAACCAACCTCAGTATCAACAACAGAATGGCTACCGAGCAGGATACAAAGGTGGACACGGTGGTGGATTTGATGATGGAGGAGGAGGCCGAGGTGGTTGTGGACCTGTTCAATGCTACCACTGTGCCGTATGGGGGCATTATCAGTGCGACTGCCCACTGCTATAGAATCTGTGTACGTTTTGTTCCGGTAATGATCATACAGTTGAAAATTGTCCATAGTTGATTGCAAGATGGCAAGATGGGAACATTCCGCAGCTACAAAACCCAGTACAACAACCAGTATAGAACCTAGTGCAACAACCAATGCAGAACCAATGACCACCGTTGAATGCTAATCCGAACGTAAATCAACCAGGGAGACTGCGGTATGTGTCGACAGTTGGTGGACCCCTGTAGCAGAACTAGACATAGGGTGCAAATATTGTGACTATTTCTGCAGAACCGTGACCACAAGATGCTTCGGTGGCTGTTGTCACTCATGGAGGTAAGACGACTGGGGAAGATGGTTCGTGACCACTCATTCACTTGGATGGTCAGAAGACGGTAAATTTTGACATTGATGCAGAGTGGGAGACGTTCCTGGAGGCACGTCACACTTTGAGAAAGACCACGGCAAGGCTATTGTTTGTGATATGCCGCCTGTCTTTGATGGCACATCAGATGCCGATCGACAACCACCAGGGATATTGCAGAAGTTCCTTGAAAGCTGTATGTCATTGGCACGAGACCCGGTTGCTCTGGTTGAGATTGAGGGATGGTTGCAGCGGTTTTAGAAAGGATGACAGGAGTCGGCAGTAAACTCTTTACAATGACGAAAAAATGGCAAGGAAATGCAAACGAACATTCAGATCAGCGACTACGATGTTGATTCGGTTATTCTTGATCTTGGTTCGGATGTTAACATCTTAACCAAGGCTCGCATGTGGGACGATAGTGTTCGAATTGACCGGGCGATCACAGAGGCCTATCAACATGTCCCAGAGCCTACTGAATAGGTAGACGTGCTCCACTGAATGCAGCGTTTGGGGGCTGCCATTGTTCAGTTGAAATAGGAGAACGACCAGTTGACAGCTCAGTTAAAACCAAGTACGCCTCAGGCCGAAGTGGATGAATGAAGAAGGGCACTCAAGGAAGTTGCCATCCAGATGGAGGAGCTGGAGACAGAGGCAGCCAGGCTCACTGTTCAAACAATAGATTTTTGGGGCCGTATTTTACACGATGAACAAATTGAACAGCTCACTAAGATGCGGCAGGAAGTGGAGGGGTAGGTGGCCACATTAAAGGCTGCGATGAAAACCTTGCCACCCATGGAGCAAGTTGAAAAGTCATGCGAACTGAAGGACCTGCAACAACAGGTCATCAAGGTCGATGAACGCCAGAAGCTGCGTGCAATCCAGTTGGACAAATTCCAGGACACCGGCGGGAAACTGATGCTGTAGGCTAGTGAAGCACTCCTAGCAGTACAGAAGTGTCGGCAATAGGTCATGGACAAGCTTACTAATCACCCATCCACCGACGATGTGCTCGACAGTCGGGCGGTAGCAAAGGAGGCTCAGGAGTTGGTGAAGAATGTCGAACAGCCGTATGCCGAATTCAAGGCGCAGACCGTAACATGTACTCTGTCCACAAGTTGACGTGGCTCGAGGGTGAGCCACAAGATTGTGTTGGGGGCTTGTTGGCAAGTGGTTTGATAAGGACATGTCACGGTACCGCCGACGTTGCGACATGTTGGATAAAGGCCCTGTTGTTGCAGCAACATCCCCCCCAAAATTTTTGTACAGATTGGGGCCCCTCCTTTTATTTTTTCTAGAAAGACTGCCTTAAGAGGTTAATTCTCCTTTTTTACTTTGTTTCAACTGAAGATCCTGCTTTGAAAATTTCAACTTTTTTTTTGTAAGGATAAAATTCATGAAATTCTCCTGAAGTTGTGGAACCATTTGAGAAAGCCTCCTGAAACTGCAGAAGTATTCAAGTTTGTCTCCCGAAATCCCGGAGATTTTTCCTCTCGAAATTGCGGAACCATTCAGGTTTCCCTTCCGAAACTACGGGATCCATTCAAGATAAGCCTCCCGAAACTCCGCGGAAAGACTTAGAAATTATTTCTTGAAACTGCGGAAGCTATTTGGGAAAGCCTCTCGAAACGACGGAAGCTATTTGCGAAAGCCTTCCGAAACGGTGGAAGCCATTCTCCAATCCTTTTCGAAGCCGCCAAAGTACTTAGTGTCTTTCCTCTCAAAGTTGCGGAAGCTATTTGCGAAAGCCTTCTGAAACGGTGGAAGCATTCACATTATTCTCCCGAAACCCCGCGGAAAGACTTAGACTTTTATTCAAGATGCGGAACCATTTCAGAAATCCCTCTCCAAACGGCGGAAGAATTCAAGAAATTCCCTCGAAACTATGGGAGTCATTCGCCAATCCTTTCCGAAGTCGGCAAAGCACTTAGTGTCTTTCCTCTCGAAGTTGTGGAAGCTATTTGCGAAAGCCTTCCGAAACGGTGGAAGCATTCACGTTATTCTCCCGAAACCCCGCGGAAAGACTTAGATTTTTATTTAAGTTGCGGGAGCCATTCGCCAATCCTTTCCGAAACGGTGGAAACTTTTAGGTTTCCCTTCCGAAACTGCGGAAGCGTTCGAGTTCTTTTCCCGAGAACCATTTAGGAAAACCTTCCGAAACGGCGGGAACCTTCACGAAATTGTTTCGCAATTGCTGAAGTAATTGGTGTATCTCCATCAAAATTGCGGAAAGAAACCCATTATTCTCCCGAAACTATGGGACTACTCAGCAAAACCGCTCGCAACAAGTTTCCAAAGGTTTCATTTCGGAAGGATTCGCCAATCTCTTCCGAAATGCCGAGGCAGTTCACCATAACATTCCGCAATTTCCGGTGAAACTTGTAAGTCCGCCCTGTAAGTGACGGTCACACACGAATGCTGAGACGGCTTGAAATGACCGCGCCATACAAAAATTAAAACCCCGTTTAATGGCACCACCAACCGGTTTAATGCCGCACATGTCTAGCCTTTTTAAAAAGGACGGTGGAGGTTTAGTTGATCACATTGTTAGTTTTCGTTCAAAAAAACGTCGTTGAGAAGACTGCGCCGGACTGCTCCAGCTCAGCTCGTCCACGACCGCGTCCACCTCACTCAGCCACTATCTCGTTGCCAGGTAGGTTTTTAACCGCTATTTTTACCTCATCTCCACGTCAAGTTACCCTTGGGATTTTTCCCGTCCATAATGTGGCCGATAGACATTGGTTGCATATGTCGTTATTTTTGTTTTTAAGGCTGCCGAGGCCCCTTTGGTTTCTCGTTCCTACCAGCTAAAATCCGTAACTGTGATCCCCCGAGTTTTTCACCGGCCACATTCTAGGCTTCGTCACCCTCATTCAAAATTTGAGCCAGCCACACAATGTCTCATAAATATTATTAATAAAAGTAGTGGTCGGCTGAACCCCTCACCTTTTGATAAATGTGGAAAGCGGTCCCTTGTTTCGTCATAAGATTGTTTCAATCCAAGCTCACCCACCATTGACCATTAGAAGTGCAACGATGAACGATACCCTCTCTCCTAGGGATAGATGGGAAGCAGGTTGTTTCCATGTCGTATGCTTACCCTTTCGAAAACATTCCAAACTTTGTCTCCTTAGGATAATCAAGTCTCAAAACTATATTTCTTGTTTGGAGTGGTTTATTTTGCTTCCCCAACATGCAGCTTCATAATTTGTCTATATCTCTCATTATCATGTTGAATTGGTCCTTCTCTTTGTTAAAATCTCATAACAGGTTGCACATTTTTATAATGAATTGTATTTGGTTGCTAGTTGTTAGAAGAGTAATCCATACTTAGTACCATAGTCAAATTTTTATTGCTCATGTGCTTAATTACACCATAGTTTGGACTAGGTGACTTTAATTGGTCAAATACCCACATTTGAGAGTGTTCACACCCACTTCCAAGCAAACCAGTTCACCCAACCTCCTGTTTTGTCCACAAGTGTGCCCTCATTAAATGCTAGAGCGCTCTCTCTCCTTGATTTGGGGAATTTCAGTTGACTAGGGGCGCTAGGGTGGATTTTTCCCAATTTTGGCTAGATTTGGAGCATTTATTGATCCCTTGGTCCTCCCAAACTCCTCTACTTGCTCACCCACGCCTGCCTTGGCCTCATTTATGACCCAGCATGCTTCAACCACCTTCACACATGAATTCGTGACTATTTGGGATGATTAGGACTGAGTTGGACCCACCTAGGGGGGATTGAAGCCAATTTGGCAATTTTGACTTGTACACTCATCTTGAGCTAACTAATGCTCTTGAATTTATCATGGATGTAATAAAAACCAGTTCTTAACATTTTCACATGTTAGACAGTCAGTTAATGCAAAGATTAAGCTCACATTGTGTGTAAAATTATCTCCTTTTTCAAGTTTTTTACTGGTTTTGCAAATTAATTCGATTTTGTGAGGTTCTCCGTAGCTCCTAGATCTTACTGTGATCAAAATACTCGCACTAGTAGGGATAAGCCAGGATACCAAAAGGTGGTAGAAAGAAAGCTAAAGTGATGGAACCAGAGCCAGTACCACTTAGGACTGAAACTATGTTCCAAGATACTAAGTGTACCACCGACATTCCTCCCGAAGTCCGTTGGGGTGATATTTACAGGATGATTAGGGACTTGGATATCCCAAATGCATTATTGGAAGAAGAGCAGATCTACCGCAACATCAAAACTTCAGGCATAGCTAGGGATTCTACCCGCCCTGAATTGTTCCCATGTTCTAAAGTGATCGGGTGGATACTGGAACATGCTAACGTGGAGACAAGAGTATTACATGACAGCAGGGGAGAGGCCATCACGTCATTCCACCCAGCATATATTGCTGCAGCCTATAAATTCTCATGTCCCCAGCAAGCTCTGAGTGATGAATGGTTGGGCCAGATGAACAATATTGAGATGGCCGAAAAATTATTAGTCACAGGAAAGCACTTAAGAAAGAGAGGTAATGATGAATACGATGTTCAGAACCTAAGACCTCCTTTTAGGTTAATCGCCCTGATGCTATGCAAAATTTTCAGCATGCCTGATGGCACTGTATACAGGATACAGTGCGCTCCCATCATACACTTCGTAGCATTCAACGGGACTGTGTTTGACTGGGCTACTATCCTTTCGGATAGTTTGGCATCCACAGTGGTTGCTGCAAGAGAAGGTTTGGCCTTAAAAAAGTCATAATTTTACATGTCTTCCTATCTCATTGACTGTGTTTTGGCCAAGCTATCTTTCCCCAACTTAGGTTGCACATGGGATAAAGGAAACACCCCGGTCTACACTGCTTACAAGATAATGTGGACTCAAAATTACAGAGCTAGCTATAAGCTCATCTGCAAGGAGTTCATCATGCCTCTATATGAACAGATATTCAAGGAAGAGCCCAACTGTCTGTCAGAAAATGCCATGGAGATCCTGGAAAAATATAGAGATTTTTATTTTTCAGAGAAGGGCACCTACATCAGGATGTTTGGAGGGACTAAAGCTCCATACATTTTTCCAAAGTACGCCACTAACTATGTAGTCCTCAAGGAAGCAGTGAGACAAATTTTCCTTGATGGAATCGGAGCGGTGCTTAACAAGCAACATAAGGCTTCTTTCCCTCCTTTATCATTCTGCATAGGAGCCTACAAATTCTCAAGGGTTGCATTAGCTGAGGAGTTTGTTCAAGAGCTGAAAGCTTTCCACTTTGGCGAAGTAATTTTCCATAGAAATGATAGGCGGGGGAAAGTTGCCAATCATTGCAAAGAAATTTATGCTCATTTTGAATATGCTCATTATTATGATGCCGAGGAAGAGGCATTCAGAGGCATCAGCAACATGACTGAGTTGCAGATTTGTCATCAAGGCAATGGAGCAAGCTCTAGCTCTACCAAGGCCCGAAAAACCAGCTTGCAGAAAGAGAAAGAAGCAGTTGATGCCCAAGCCCAAGAAGAGCAAAGGCTAAAAGAGGAAGCAAGGTTACAGCAAGAGGCTGAAGTTGCAAGATTACAGCAAGAAGCTGAAGTGACAAGATTGCAGCAAGAAGCAGAAAATGAGAGATTGCAGCAAGAAGCAGAAAATGAAAGGCTGTAGAAAGAAGCTGAGGAAGCCCAATAGCAGAAAGAAGTAGAAGATGCAAGGCTGCAGAAAGAAGCAGAAGACGCAAAGCAGATGGAAGAAAATGAAAATCAGCCGCAAGCTGAAGAAGAAGAGAGAGGGCAACAAGCTGAAGTGGGGCAAAAGACGGAAGAAGAACTCAAGACAGTTGAAGATGCCCAGGAAGGTGGCTCCGGTACCCAGGATATGGAAATAGACATATCTCAAGCAGGTGTCTTCGGCACCCAAAATGTGGAGGTGGACACAACGCAAGCAGGTGTCTCCGGTACCCAAAATGTGGGAACAGATTCAGCTCAAGTAGTCCAGACCCCACTCGCAGAAGCATAAATAAATATAATAGATCTCCCAATCGTCCCTTACACTCCATCAGAAGAGCATACGGTGTCTCGATGGGATGAATTTGTGTATGATAAGAAGAGAAAAGCAGTGGTCCTAAAATCGAAAGAGAGGATAAAGAGACTCTTCCAAGAAGATATTGTTACCCGGCGGGAAACCATAGTAATGCAAAATACAAATAAGGCTCCCTTAGCCATGGCATCTGCCGCTATAGAAGCAGCAAAAGAAATGCAGGACAATGTGGCCGATATAGTTAGAGAAGTTGAGTTGACAAAGAGGAGAGATCGCATGTTACAACATACTGTGGCTAATGAGCAGGCTTACTGGGATCTCATAGTGAATAGGTATAATCTCCTGTCTGTTGAGCATAAGGAATTGTCAGACAAGTATAACCTTTTAGAAGAAGAAAAAGAACACCTGGTGGTCCAGATGATGGTTTTAGAGGCAGAAAAGAACGACGCAGAAGCTAGAGTGTCCCATCTAGAAGTAGATAAGTAGGTATTGGTTGAGCAATTAGAGCAGGCTGAGAACAGAGCGATAGATATGTCTCCTTTCCATGAGCTATCTTGTAGCATCCTAAAACAAATGCATGACACTCAAGAGCTGATTTCTGAGGAAGTGTGCAAGCTCAAAGCCATGGTGGTTAGATTAAAAGAAGTTAATGCAGAGGCCAATAGGCTTAAAAGTAAATATGATCAGGTTAAAGAAAACATCCTGAGCCAGATAGAATGGAGAGAAGGAAAGGTTGATTTCCCCAAGCATCTCCCATTCAAATCTATAGATGGTTTTAATGAAGACATAGCCCTTTTGGAATTTTGCAGGAACTGTAGCCTTAAGCTAATGGCTAAGATCCAAGGGACAATGGATAAAACTAACAGCTAGCCCGAGTGCTTCTCTCCCAGCAGCAGCAGCAGTAACAACTAGCCCAAGTGCTTCTCTCCCAGCTGGAGCGCCTTCCCAAGAGTGAACACGCTGACCCTAAGGTGTTGATTCCTATTTTTGTTGGCCTTGATATGTCTAAAGTGTAGAGCCATTGGACAGCTGTCCTTTTCTTTTTTGGGGGAATTTTCTATTTTTTTAAAAGGGGTCACAATTTTTGTTTATTAAAAGGGAAAAGTCTGTAGACAAGTGTAAAGAGCCAGGTGGCAGCCTAAAGGGCATTTTGTAATATTATAAATAGAAGTTTAAGAAACAGTGTTAAGGACTTTTGGCAAGGAAATAATTTTCTGAACTTGTACGAGCTATCTTGCACTTGTTTCAAGAAAATAAAATCTACCTAATAAGAGCCTGGAGAGGACGTCTTTTGCATGGAAATGGATATTGGATGCATGTTGGATTGTTCCTGTGACTTCTATACTCTACTGTGAGATCTTTCTTTACTGTCTTGAATTATTTCTTTGTATTGAATGATCTTACTTCTCTCTGTGCAAATGAATTCTCTCTTTCATGAGTAATAGAATATGTTATATCTGTATTAGGAGCTATCTTCTAATATCTCCTGCTTCTGCTGTGGATCTATCTTTAAGTTTTAATGGCTGTTTGTTGAATTTTAGATAACTCTTCCAGCACATTACTCATACTCACAATTTGCTCCTTGCAGGGATAGTTTAGATTTATTTCAGTTTTAGACACATATTTGTTTTCCAGTTCTGCATTTAGATTAAATTAGTTAGGCACTTGTATATCATTCTAAAACATAAAATCAAAAGAACGGTGGATCGGGCCATAACCGATATAACTGGAGCAAATCTCCAAACCCACGGTTGCCGGAATGGCTAACCGGACGGATTCCCCATACCAAACGGTGGACAATCTAATTGGGATAGTCTACCAGGGAGGATCCCTTTCTGATTGATGCTGCGATATCCGAGGCATCAACAGGCGCGAAAGGAGTATTTTGTACTAAAGTATATCGCAGCTCGTGGGTTTTGGGTCACTTGGACCATGTATTTTGTAATGTCGAGTCAAGTATACCGCAGTTGGCGGGTTTTGGGTCATGTATTTTGTAATATCGAGTCAATTGTACCACGATATGCGGGTTTTGGGTCACTAGACCAAGTCAGTTAGTCGATTGTCCATAGCGTCGGTTAGGAAAGTGGACAAGTATTGTAATTGGCGAAAGCCTATAAATAGATGAGAATTGTAAGTGTCAAGGGAGGAATGATAGAGAGAAGATAGAGTTGTATGCGAAGATAATGCGGGAGTTGTGCAAAGATTCATGTACTACTTTTGGTTTTCCACAGTAATATAAGATGATGGTTTGGTGCAATCTGTGTGTAATGTTGCTCGATACTTATGTTATTGCCTTTTCTTAATGCCATTATCTATTTCTGTCGCTATGCCGTAATAATATGTTATAGATATATGTCTACTGTAATGTTGTGATTAAAGTCATGTGCGATATCTGTTGACTATAATGTTGAATGCCGCGATTAAACTGATGTGTTGTAACTTCAGGATGAATATTTAGAATTGTTGTTGGTATCATACTACCGCAACTCACCTCCTCCCTCGGCGGAAACATGGTTCCGTCTGCTCTTCCTGGATGCCTCAGGTGAGACCTCATCTGCTCTACGTGTGTTGCTGGGTGGGATCAAACCTGCCCGGGCTGGTGCCCAGGGAGACTACGGTATGTGTCGATAGTTGGTGGACCCTCGTCGATTGTGAGGTCACAAATTGGTCAACACCCGATGCCTTACAGAATAGATGAGGGCCTTGATTTAATGCTTACCCAACATATATTGACACAAGTGATATTTAACTTGCCAAGAGTATTTGTGATATGTACATATTTTATTATTTTATTTTATATTTAGATTCATGAGTTATGAATTGAATTAGTGTGAGGTATTTCCTTCTTGAGTGGGTTTTCAAACCATTATGAGGGCAGGTAAGATATTATTATATGATTTTTGGACCTTCTTAGGGCCATTCTCTAGAAGGGAGGAAGGTCATGGAAATATGAGGTTAAAATGGGATTTTTAGAGATGGTGTAAGGGTTGGTTGTTCACACTTGGAAGAGAAGGAGTTTAGGAAAGATAATATGTGAGAACTTGAAATTGAAACCTAGAGGTCAATACTTGAACTTGGAAGGTTTAGTTACTATTGTTGTTTTTAATGGATTTGTGGGCACATAGGGCTAGGAAACCCCACAAGTTTCCTAGAACTAGTAGATTAGCTACTAGTTATCTTGGAGGATCAATTTACACTATTACTAGATTGCTAATTCAAACTAGTTCTAAGATAATATACTAATGTTACCTTGATTATATTATTTATCTTAAATGTGCATTAAATTGATATTATGATATACTCACAAAGATAATAGGAAATGTTGTAAAAATTCTACCTACTATGATAAAATTAAGGAATCATACACATTAATTTTTATATGTAAAAATCTAAATTTAAATTATATATTAATAAAATTCAATTACTCTTATTAGATTACTAACACCCATCATTAAAATGAGTGCTACATGCATTAAGGACCTCATCTTCTCCTCCACATTACCAAATATGATCATACTCGATTTAAAATGCCAAAAACATACTACATTCAGTAAGGAACTCATATTCTCCACTCTATCCAAAATGCCTAGAATCTCACCAACAAAACACATAATTTATCCATAAATATTCAAAATTTTAATTTTCCAATCTAACATACACAAATTTTCTCACCTTCGCCATTACATTCCACTACATCCAATGTATCTCACCAACAAAAACACATAATTTATCCATAAATATTCAAAATTTTAATTTTCCAATCTAACGTACACAAATTTTCTCACCTTCGCCATTACAATCCACTACATCCAATATAAATTCACAACTACAAAGAAGAGAACGCAAGCATGCAAGGTGTATGAGGCATGTGGTAGGTGTTCAAATAACTGCATGTATCAATACAATTCATTTATGATCGATTTTACTATCTTTTATATATATATATATATTATTTTTCCAACATATATAGATATATCTTTATATATAAATATATTATACATTAACATTTAAAATGTAAAATAAAAGAATATATTATATATTGAAATCTAATATATATATATATAAAAAAAAAAAACAATGTTAAGTAATACAATTAAATAGTCATATTATTTTATGAGGATAAATGATTGTGAATATATGGAGGAAGCTCTATGAAAAGTAATTATTACATTTAATAACTTTGATGTTTGTCAAAAGGTATTTATATTTTTTATATTTGAAGGAAAGTAAAAGGTAAATTAAAAAATAAATAAAATAAATTATTTCTATTGAGATATAATTAGTGAGTAAATTAAATGTCAAAGAATTCGTCATTGCACAGAGAGAAATGAGGTGCTCTACAGTTTAGTATGGGGGAGATGTTGTAATTGTTACTAACAAAATAATTAAAAAAATTCATGTCAACTCATAAAATAAAAAATTATGGCTAGTATTTAAAAAAAATCCATGTTGGTTCATATAAAATAAAAACTTAAAACTTAAACTTGGATCTATCAATCAAGAGAGATCAAATTTCTTGAGTTTAAATTTTTTTAAAAAAATACGCCTCAAGAAATTGGATACCTCTCAGTGCTTGATATATACGGTTTAAGATGGATATATGCTGGTTTATGAGATTCTTTGAGTGGAAGATGAAAATCACTTGACCATAGAAATAATATTTTAAAGAAAAGCAAATAATCTCTGTCTTCTTAAAGTCAGATAAAAAATGGTCTTAGTAGACGTTAAAGACAATCATCATCATCAATATTGTATTTTCTTAATAAAAAAATATTTTATTTATTTATTTTTAATTTTATAAAAAAAACTTTTACATAATATTGTATTTTATTTTATAATTTTTTATTAATTAAAAATAAGATAATACAATTTGACTTATGTTTTTAATATAATAAAATATATTATTTACTCATTATCAAACAATAAGTTGAAAGCAAATATATAAAAATCTAGTCTATTGGTTGTAGTTTGGGTGGTTGGGAGGAATGATTGCTATCCTCCCCACCTAGGTGTATTGTTAAGGCATTTCTTATGATGTGGCCTGTAGGGGTTGTGTAGAATTAATGTGGATATTCCTTGGGTCTATGTAGAATTAATGTCGAGAAGAGCTATTAATATCAGCATGAAATGCTGCACTGAAAGGTGGATATTAAACATGAGCCATGAAAATTTATAACAAGCTAATCAGATATTTCTGTATATGTACATGTATGTGAAAGTATTTCAATCTGTTTAATATCTATCTCGGAGTGCACACTCATTAAATGCTACACTGAAAGGTGGATATTAAACACTAGATGTGAGACGTAGATAATAGACACTAGTGAAATACCTCCACACACATGTACATCTACAGAAATACCTGCCTGTCATAAATTTCAATGGCTCAACAGTGTTTTTGATTTTATATGTAAATGGAGTACATAATCACCTACTCCAATCCTGTTTAGGCATTTTCTTTGGAACAACTTCATTAAACTCTTTTCCAAAATAACATGTTTTCACAGAGATTCACAGGATTCCATGTCAGGCGCTCTGTACCAAGGGTCCCTCCTCGTTTTTTCAATCGTAATTTCCAGAAGGTTGACATCATCAAATACTATATTCCGGCCATCAGACTTACCGTGGAGTGGAAGATCCGGTTGGTAGAATTAAATTGAGAAATTTGGACCGTAAACTTAAAAAAATATAGGTCTTTCACAGCTTCCCAGTAGTAGTTGAGAAGCAAGGAAGCCATGGAGATATCCGCCGGTCAGGAAATGTCACGAGTCACCTACACTTCTTCCTTGTTCCTCAGTTTTAACGCCGTTGCTGAGCCACGCCCACACACCAAACACACAAGTCACCTACCCAGCCGTAACGTGTCACTACGGATTCATATTCAACGACTCACCCAACCCACTTGGACTTCCTGGCCTTCAAAACAGCCGCTCATATTGTAGCTTCACTTCCTTAATTCCTGTACACCTATTTATGCATGTCTATGGGGCTGCCATTTTCAGGACTTCAGGCCGCTCAGAATTCAGCCCTGCATTAAGTTTTTCTCCAGAATGCTTCTATTGGATATTGGCGGAGCTTCATTCAGATAAATGGCGAAGTACTGATCTACAAAGAGTGCTGAGTACTGGGTCATGATAACAGGTAAAACTGAATCTTGTTATTTGCTTGTCTGCAGGATCAACCAAACAACAAATTTCGCTGGAGCTTGAACATAATATGGCAAGTTTGTAAGTAATTTATTTTCTTCATAGAATAGTTTTATTTACATTTGTAGGATTTATGACAGTACAGTTGTAGGATCTGTAGAACTGAATGTAAATATTACTGCTATAAAACCTGTATTATGGAATTATCTTTTATTTACATTTGTAGGATTTGACATTTGTTAGAGAATTGTAGGATCTGTGGGACTGAATATACAAATTACATTAGTACCTTCGCTGTTTAAATTGAGAACAATGTAATATCATAGATACCACATTTTTAATTTATAGTGTGTTTTGATTTTTAGGTGACAAGAATTTAATCTGAAATATTAAATTATATGTTTTTTAATCTATGGATAGAATATTGTTTTCTAACAGGGATTTTCTAACATCACATGTGATTTTATTCTTTATTACAAAGTGCTTTAACAGGGATTTTATTACTGTTGTGATCACATGGGATTTTATTTTTTTATTACAAGTGTTTGATCACATTGAAAGAATCTCATTTGTTTAAGAGGATTTTGTCAAAATTTCTCTATTAACTTACCTTCTTTGTACAAAGGTACACAATTCTAATGATTAATGGTAATTATTGGATTGATTACAATGTTAGAATCTCATTTGCAGAGTTTTGTCATGGATAATTAATGGTATTCATTGGATTGATCTAAAATTTAATTTTAATGGGACTGATTGGATTGAGCTCACATTGTTAGATTCTCATTTTCTTATACTTATTTTGTCACACCCTTTTTATTACTTTCATTTGTACCATGTTTAAGTTTCTAATAATTGTTGAGCTGGTCTTATACTGATAAAATCTCATTTTCTTATCAGGATCTGTCACAGTTTCTCTATTGTCTTTATTTTATTTTATAAGAAATATGAAATGATAATTGATAATCAAGCGAGTAAAATGGAAAAATCTCATTACAGTTTTCTTATTAAATTTTTTATACCAGATTTTTTTATGATTCATCTCATAAATCTGCCTTTTCAATTCTCTATTTTTTAATCTTTTTCAACCTGTCACGATACCGCCATTATCATAATGTAGCATACTCTGAAAACCTGCTTTAAATTTACTAATTTGGAAAAAAATAAAAATAGGCAAGCGTTTTAGCTTGCCTTGATTTTTAACACTGTTATTAAAAACCTCATCCATCTCAGGTATTGGAGTATGATCTAACCAGGGAGCTGTATGGCTCATTTCGAAATATTCTATTTTTTTTTCACTAGAATCAAGCCCAGGGTTGCATGCATCTAGCTATACCATTTTGACTTCTCATTACGTAAGCTTCACCAAACCTCTAGGACCTCCTTCCACCTCCTTCCATAATAGTGGCCTCCCATCACACAGAATTTATATACATCTCAAATTCAAGTGTTCAAAGCCTACTTCTTATTTCGAAGGCACATTACTTCTTATTTCGAAGGCACATTAGCTGGGATCAACCAGCATTCAGAAATCGTTAATAAACAAACAAATGTGGTATATTTAAATCAGATTGTTACACCATAGCTGTTCATATTTTATAGGACGTTAAAATATGACGTATGGTGTTCATATTTTATAGGACGTTGATCCAAGAATAAGTGGTAGATGATGCATGGATAACTCACAGTGGCAGGCAATCAGTTTATCTAGTAGAAGGATAGTGATAACAGATAGCTTAGGCATATACAAAGGGTAATTACAGCCAACCATGAATGGAGATCAACAAGATCAACAAGTAAGATAATTTGTTCATTACACTTAATTTGTGGATTATCCATGTTCACCAATCAAACTCATTACACTTAACTTGTGGACTATCAGTGTTCACCAACCAAGCTGTGAAGTAACAGATAATTTGTTCATTACACTTAAGATAATTTGTTCATTACACTTAACTTGTGAACTATCCGTATTCACCAACCAAACTTATTACACTTAACTTGTGGACTATCGGTGTTCTCCAACCAAACTGTGCTAATATATACTTCCAACATATACAGGTATTTATCTACAACCTAAAAATACACAATTTCATTAACTGCACACACTGCAAAACACAATTTCAGTGACTGCACACACTGCACACTAAGGAACCATGTTACCTATATATGGACGTTACCTTTATAGTGGACTTCTGTTCAAAGAAGCAGTGGGAGAATAGAAAGAACAGTGAGAGAATTGAAAGAGTACCTATATCTATATTCCCAACGTTCATCTTCTCAATATAAGGTGCACACTCTTCCAAGATATTGCTTCTCTAGTTCGGCTCTGTGACCTGCTTTATTATATCGTTCTCAATTAAATCTCTCGTGTGCGCTCTGTTTGCAGGTTCAAAGAATTTCGCTGAAGCATTCATGATATTAAGACCGATTTTCAATCTTGTCAGCTCTACAGCAAATGAAATCCTCCGCTGTCAAGTTTCTTGCTCAAATGAGTGTTCCACATAATTTATTGTCCTTTTCTTTGAATCAATCATTTTGTTTTACCTCAGCCCGCCAAACGAGATGCTCAGTGGTTTTGTCTTATACTACTGCCAGATTTTCATCTTCTGTACATGATATTTCAGTATCATCATTATGTCTAAAATTCTAGCAATGTAGAATATTGTATTGCAATTCTTTAGAAGCAACTTTTATGTTGAGAAAATCCCAGCGAGTTTAAAGTGAAAATGGACAAAATTACAGAAATACTCATTTAAGCAAGGAGTTTGGCATCGGAGGTTCTTGCAAACAAAGAATTCATGGAGCCACAGTCGAAGCTGTGATTATCAATAGCCATTTCATCAATTACCAGCGAAAGCAATGGCGGCCACTTTGATTCAGCCACGTCCAGCGAGCACGAACTTTTTCAGGTGTTCTAGCACAATTTTTTACAGGCTTGTGATAACTGGCATTCAAATCTTCCAGTATTTCGTTATTGGGGTTATCCACGACTGAAATTTTTTGGGTCATATAGTTCTATTTTTTTTTTAAATTTAGATGATTTGGTTTATTTTAAAATGGGCCAAAACCCCTAAAAACATAGTTTCATAACAGAATTTAACAATAAATGAGATAGAACTATGATTCTGCCTATTTTTATAACTTAATCTACTAAACAAATGACCGAAAAAGCCTGACAATTTGAGTGCCAGTTATCCCAGGCCTTTAATACAATTGATTATTAACATTATTGTTATTTGAAGTTTATATTATTTTTATCCTGTTTTAAAATATATTTAATATATTTTATTTTTAAATATAGGAAATGCATGTTTGTAAAAAGTGTCATCCTTGTGTTTTTAATTAGGTAAGATGATTTTTGTAGTAGATCTGTTTATAGCTATATGCTGGGCCAAGGATCTTTGGTCTGTTTTTGGTTTTTGATGTATATTTTTTCTTTTCTGTAAATCTACCTTTCGAGGGAGACAAAATCTTAGATGCTGATATGATGACCATCATGTACTATTTGATTCAAATTTGAATATCAATAGTATATATTTTTTCACGGAAAAAAAAAATTAGATAAGATGATTTTTATATTTGAGGATACTTTTGTTTTTGTGTTTTAATTAGGTAAAATGTTTTTTTGACATATGGAGATAATATTTTCTTTGTGTTCATAAAATATATGGGAATACTTTTGTTTGTGTGTTTTAATAAGGTAAGATGTTTTTTTATATATATGTTTTTTTTATAATCTTTCAATTAAAATTTTATTTTATGATGATTGTGTGTTTTAATAAGGTAAGATGTTTTTTTATATATATGTTTTTTTTATAATCTTTCAATTAAAATTTTATTTTATGATGATTATCTTACACACTTTTTTATCACTTTCGTTTATATCAATGGTGCTTAATTTTTTAATTAACAATTCTACCATTTACGTTATATCATGATAATTAACAGTACTTATAAGATAATTTGATAATATTTTTTCTCTTATTTTGATTAATAAGTTAACCTAACTTTTTTATCACTTTTGTTTATATCAATGATGCTTATTTTTTATTTAACAATTCTACCATTTACGTTATATCCTGATAATTAACAGTAGTTATAAGATAATTTGAGAATATTTTTTCTCTTATTTTGATTAATAAATTGACCTAACAGCGTTTAGGTATGAAAGAGTAAATCAAAGAACTCCATTTATAGATATTTGCTTCATTGAATGGAAATTTATGAGTTTGTAGTATTACGAGCAAAGAGGAAATGTCCTATTTTACATATTTTCGTGTTCACAAACATCTCATTCATAGTCTTAAACACTAAGTCCATTACATATTAATTAATTATTTTTTCTCAATAAAATAAAAATAAAATAAAATATATTATTATTTTAATAAAAATAATATAAATTTAAATATATTATTATCTTAATAAAAATTAAATTTAAAATATAACTATTTAGAATAATATAACAATAATTTAAAGTCTAATTATTTAAATATAATTTTCCATAAAAGAATGTAAATGATGTAAGAATTTAAGGATTTGGGGATAGAGTGTACATTTTTATAAAGTTTTGTAATCAATTTAAGGGGTTTTTTGTCCCCCAAATAAAGGGGTCTCACACCAATTTCATGTATATATCAATTTTGTGCATAGAATGTGGTCTTAAACATATATTATTATTGCACTATTATTATTAATCTTGAATAGGCACGTCAGTGGTAGAATGAGAGAATAATAGTAAAATTTTAAAGATTAAAATTACATAATGTATATATGTCATTTCTTTCCCTTAAAAAAAAATCAATATAATTTTTTTTCCATTTTCCTTTTTAACTTCTTTCCACCATAATAGAGGAGTCAATAACTAACCAAGTTCTAAAGCATAGGGAAATCAAGATTATGAAAAGGAACCAATTATTTATCTAAATTGAACATATTAGCTTTTTTATGTCTTTTTTTCACCCTAAAGAGGTTATGGCTACCTCTACCACCCTAGAGGAGGAAATCCATGTACCCATTTATTCTACTCTACCCCCATAAAGTAGTGGATTCTCCAATCAACAAGTTCAATGGTTGATTTACCTAGTTATGATCAATGTTAATAATCAATTGTTGATTTACCTCATTCTAATTAATTTGAGCACAAGCATGTGGACACCTAACTTGTAAATGTCAACTAAAATGACATTTCGTACACTTAGAATGTTGTATTCTTACACCTATGTGTATTTAATTTTTTTCCATTTAAGAATTGTTTATGTGTACGTAAATACACTATAATTCTCTCTACATTGGATTTCATATAAGTGCTCAAAGTATTTCCAATATCCTTAAAAATGATAAATAACAAAAGTGTAATGGCAAATTGAGAAGAAAAATAGTCAATGTCATTTCTAAGAATAAGAAGCAGATGAAGGACAAACTAGACCCGTAACCTTGAATCATTTTATTGCTATTATAGCCTCAAGAGATCATAATTTATCCACTCAAACCAAATTAATGTACATGTTACTTCCTACTTGTGTGATATGGGACCCCTTCAAATGTAATGATTTGTTTGTTTAGTTTAATGAGTATCTAGAGTAACACATTCTTGTACCAATTTTCCTTCTTTGGTAGTTAAGTTGACACAATATTTTCATTTAAACAAACGCAATTTTGATAATCAAGTTCTTTATATTTCCTACACATATAGCCTATTCCATAGATATCCTACCCTCTCCAATTGTCAAACGTATATAACCTCCCAAGGAAGAAATACTAATTCTTCTTATACATTTACCCATCTCATAAGTTAATGGAGCCTAACATAGTGATTATGTGATCGAGTGTTGTACTCCCAACCCACTCAATATTATTGCAATTGAGATGTTAAACTTATAATGAATATATATTATTGTGATTTTCTACCCATCTTATAGAAATTGAATGCAAATCCATCCATTTAAAATATCTATCTTAAACTTGTCACATTTATAAATAATGAAATTCAATACATATTATAACTTTTATAATGTACTTTTGTTAAAATGACCTCAAGTATATGAACATGAATATTGTATAATTTCCTTATGTGACATTGTTTTAGGTTTATAATCTAATTATAATCACTTAAGCTTTTAATCTAATTATAATTACTTAGATTATTTTCAAAACAATTCTATATAAATTTAAATTATTCAACCACTAAAATTAATTAACATAATTTATACCTTCTTATTAGTCCCTGCTTTCAGCTACAAGGACTCTAGTAACAGCTGTGCCATTTTTTCAATTAAATGTTTCGCTATTCAAGAAACTATAATTTAAGTTTTAGGTTGTAATTTTTTAAAGCGAATTAATGTAATGTCCCCCATTTTGACCCTTGTAATATTTTGGGCTATAATGTAAATAATGTATGCATATTATGTATGATTCATAGCGTGGAGCTCAAGGCCAAGGCCCCGTTAGTGAACGCTCGATCTAGAAGAGGCGAGTATTTGATATTATGCTACCCATGTGCTAGTAAACCATGGGAATTGTAAATATGCATTTTTAATATAAAAGCCCACAACTAGCTATGCAATGCAACAAGAGATGGGGGCATGATGTTACAAAGAAATTGGGAGGGAAATATTCAAACCCTTGAACCAATCAAGCCAAGCCAAATGTCAATGAGAGAACCCATGAACCCTCAACTAACCAGGTTGACTTTTGTACCCAATCACTGATTTCTCCCAAGAGTTGGTTGAGGTAGTTAATGCCTTGGGGAATGGGAGGTATGGCTGTCCAAATTTGGGTATGGGCAAGCCACTCTGCATGGAAATTCGTGTTTGGATTCTTGGGAAAGAAAAGCACCATGAATTGCTCCCCAAGCCATTACCCATCAACCCACTTTGCCCTCTCACGAGTTTGGAGCTACCTGGGCGTTTTCCTCACTGGTTTTGTTGTTTTTACCTTCATTTTCCTAGTTGGGAAGGGCGTTTTTGTTGTGGCTAACAGTGGGGAAGAAGGGAAAACAATTTGGGGTTTTATTGAGGCCGTTTGGCCCACTGAATGCTCATACATCTGTGGGAGAAATCGATTTTCTTCCCTGGGATTGGTTCCCTCTTCCCACAATTCCGTTTTTGGTGTGCCTGCATTTTTGGGAAAACCCATGTCCATCTAGCTTCCATGTCCCATTGTTGAAAGTGTGTTTCCGATCCCATATCTGAGTTTGGTGTGCAAGAGAATGCTGGGGTTGAGTTGGTTATCCATTGCTTTGGATGAGTTGAGCTTGAGGGTTCCCTTTTCCTTGTAGATATCATGCCTAGCTTGGGGGTGGTCTCTGAGTGCTGAAAGAATACAAGCTGGGTAGAGACCTATGGCTGGGAGGAACATTGCAGCGACATAGCTAGTTGTTTGGGACAACATTGCATCAAGATGAGTATTTTATTGGGTATTTACTTCTGCAAATGTGTTAATTTGTTGACTGTGTTAAATTGAATAACATTCATGTAATATGTGTGTGGATGAGGTTTTCATTTCGCTGTGCATGTTAAATTGATTTACATCTACACATGTATTTTCTTTGCTTTAAAATCTAATGAATTGGCTGAGTTTTTATGAAAACTCCCATAGAATAGCATCAAGCTCCCTTCCTTGCATTGGGTTCAAGGGTGGGGACATTACAATTAAGTGCAGGCGATCGTCCGTTCATCCAATCATTCATTTTGAGGCATTATTTGGTCTCTTCTCGAGGCAAGAGTATTTTGAGTATATTTTTTTGGCCTTTGAAAATGGATTGGTTTTCATAAAGTGCTAAGTTTTCATAAGTAATTTGAAAACTAAAATTTACAAGTCCATTAATGCTAAGATGAATTTAGCATTAGTTTCATAGCATTTACTGCTTGATCGCATAAGTTTGGGTGAAATGAAATGTTTTCGTATTGTGAACGTTTAAGTATGATGCTGACAATGCGTATGCTGGACACTTAAGTATGATGCTGGCAATGTGCATGTTGGACACTTTGTTGTGAACCTGACTGTCGCTTAGCTCAACTACCTTGGCTATCTCCCATGTCTCTACGCTTCTTTATGCCTCGACGACTTCTTTCTGCTTCCATTTGCTGACTCTTCTATGCTTCTTTATGCCTTAACGACTTCTTTCTACTTGCATTTGCTTACTCTTCTGATCACTAGATAGTTGGATTCCATGCCAACTGAAGCATTCTTTGCAGTACTTCCAAGTGATAGAGAGTGAATATGAGCTCCTAGCTGATCCAACAGAATCCCAACTAACATGGCCAATAGCGTAGGCCATCTAGTTGGGCCAAGAGCATATGCCATCTAGTTTGTTTTAGTCTATCCGAGTCGATCCCCTTGTAAGCTTCAAGATTCTGACAACGGTTTACTGAAGGATCCATACTGTTTGCAATTGCCTTGACATTTCTATGTACTTCATATTTTTTCCACAATTACTTCATTTTATAACTTCAATTGATGCAACAAAACAAGGCAAGTTACAAGAAATTATAAAAGTAACTTTCCTTCCATGCACTAGAATTGATAGGATGGTAGTTGTCTTGGAGCTGCATTGTTCGCTGTCAATTAGTGTTTTTCTCCCATAGGCTGAATCTTATACTTGCATGGAAGGTCACCCCGTGAAATATAGTGATGTTCACATTCAACGGAGTGTGGCATCCTTGAACCGAAAGGCCTACAACCATGAGAGCTATTTGAAGTATGGCCGTGAACCATATCATGACAGTTGTTTGAAGTCCGACCGTGAGCCCAACATATTCACTAGTGGCACACACCAAATTTACGGAAATGGGTAGTCTTTCACCATTTTCTTTATAACCATCTTCTTGGTGCCCAGCATGCATGGAAACCAAGCACTTGGATTGAACATCCTTATAACCTTACAATACTCGTGATAAATAACCTCATCCATGATGACAATATCATCCCTAAGAAAGCTCTCGCAAATGAGTCTACTCTTTTAGAAACTGATTGATAGTAGAAAATTCGCAAAAACTATGGAAACCCATGTGTTTCCATTTCCACGTCCTTGGGCTTCAGCTTAGCAACATTTTTGGCATTAGTATTATGCACATCAATGGCGCCTTCTTTGTTTCCTTTTGCTCACATAGTGATGCAGGAGCATAGGGGCCTAGGAATATCAGTCGAAGTTGATCGACATGAGAAGTCAACCAAGGGGAGTGTCGACAACCACTGGTGCGGAGGAGATTGGTTTTTGAAGTCAATAAGTCAAGTAGGAGTAGTTGATATGAGATTGATGGAATATGCGAAGGTTGAAAGTCGACATCTCGAAGGTCGACAGATGACATGATTGAAGTGGAAGATGTTGATGGTCAACAGGTTATCGAACCACGCCACCGACAGGTTTGGGCATGAGCCAAGTGAGGAGGAAGGGGTAGATTAGCGAAGCCTGAGAAGCGAAGTCGAAGCTGACAGAAGAAAGTATAGTCGAGACATAAACCAACTATTGTAGTAGTGTCAGAGAAGTCAGAAGACAAGTCAAGTACTTGGTAGTCATTCAGGGTTGCTGAGGAAGCTAAGAGTAGTTATTGCAGGTAGTTTGGATTGTGACAGATGTCAACACAGGAAGAGATTGTGCAGCACGACAGAGGCGCTGACAATTGCAGGTCTGCAAGATCTTAAGGATTCGACGGACAGAGGAAGAGTGTCTCCGTTGTTGGAGTAGACCTAGGGATGCCCAGCAGCAGAGTAGAAGACTTGTGCGCGGGCACAGAGGAAGGGCTTCAGTTCATTTCCAGTTTAGAGAGAACATAGAAGAGTTCGGGTAGTTGATGGTAGATTGGAGAGAATAGTCACACATCAACCGAACACAGAAAAGATCAGATCCATAGCTCAGCGAGTGCTTTCATTCAGCAGAGGTCGTGAGAGGGTGAATATCGACACACACACACAGCACACCATTTACTTCTGTATTGTAAAGGATGAGGCCAATATATATTAGTTGTTTATATTCCTTTGTTTTTCGCATTGTAACTGATTGATTTGAAGTAATAGAAGCCACTTATGGAATCTTGCTTACATCTAGCTCGTGTGAACATGTAGTTGTGTCGTTTGTTATTGATAAGAAAGAACCTCGTCGATGCGACCTTGCGTCAAGTGGTATCAGAGCCCGGAAGTGAGTCCGATTGAGTTGAAGTATCCTGTGAGCAGGAGAACGTCAAGTGGAATCTAGTGTCAAGTGCATTAAACAGCTCCAGCTGCGGTTGGTTAGAGTTGTACATGACTTATTAAGTCCGGTTGTGATTGGATGAGTGGGAGTTTAAACTGAGGTTGAAAATGGCTCACAGAGGTGTTAATGTCCGAGGTACAGGAGGAAGAGCACGTGGCACAATAGTCACACTTGATCGTGAGATGTTCGATGAGTGCATGCGAACAATACGAAGTATGAATAATGAACTCGCATCGATCAAAGAAATTGAAAGACGTGGATGCATTCATGATGCAGTATACCACAACGACGAGGAAGTCGAAAAGGTGGAAGCACGGGAAGAGGTAGTCGAGGAACCAGAAGACAAACTCATCAAGCTTCTAACGGAGATGAGAGGTCAGACAAAGATAGATGTGCATACCTACTCAGGAAGTCTAGATCCAGAAAATTTGATAAACTGGTTCAGAGAGATGGAGAAATACTTTGACATAGAGCAGATTGAGGATCCTAGGCGGGTTAAGACTGCATATCTGAGGTTGAAGGGTCATGCCTCATTGTGGTGGGACAATGTACAGGCTGATAGAGTCAAGAAAGGCAAGGAGAAAATCAAGTCTTGGGACAGGATGGTCGCCAAGATGAAGGGCCAGTTCTTTCCAGGGGACTATCTGATTTCCTTGTTCTAGAAGTTGCAAAACTTTTGATAGAAAGAAATGACCGTGAAGGAGTACATGAAAGAGTTCTATAGACTGTCGATTCGGTTGGGGAAAACCGATGAAGGAGAAGAAGCTGTCACTAGATACGTGAATAACTTAAAGTACGCGATACACGACGAGTTGAGCCTGTCAAGGTTTAGAGGAGTCATTGAATCCTATCAACTAGCTCTGAAGGCAGAAGAGAAACTGTCGAGGAAATATGTAGTGACCAGAGGCAGGATGATTGGTCGAGGTGCGAAGACTATTTCCGTGGAAGGCCAAAGAAGCGGAACCAGGAGGGAATCTGTCTAAAAAAAACGTTTCTGCGGAAGGGACATGGACAAGGGAGAAAACGCAAGAAAACCGACGTGATGGTCGTGAGAACCGCGGTCGAGGTGCGTATGGTCAAAGTGGTCCACCCGACACAAAAGGAGATCAAAGACCAACCATAGTCTGTTACAAGTGTCGAGGAGTTGGACACAAAGCGTATGAGTTCCCAGAAAACTTACATGTTGCAGAGGAGTCGAAACCTAGACATCAAAGAGATGAGCAAGTCGACGAGAGGGCAGAGTTGGCATCCGATAGTAGTGGAGATAGGAAAAGAAAAAGTCGGGCTACGACATCTAGGAAGACGTTGGTTCTAGATGATCGACGCGATGAGAAAGAGCCACCACAGCAAAAGGATATCTTTCGAACCAGAGTGCAAATCGATGACTGGTATTGCGAGACCATAGTTGATGGTGGCATTACAGAGAATCTTGTGTCAACAGAGGTCATCGACAAAGCGGGTTTGAGATGTCAGGAACACCCAAATCCTTACAAGATATCTTGGTTGCAGAAAGGACATCATGTCAAGGTAACCAAACAGTTCCTGATTAACTTCAAGGTCGGGAAGCTTGAAGACAGTGTGTTGTGCGACGTAATCCCAATGAACGCATATCATTTGTTGTTAGGGATACCATGGAAATATGATTGGAAGATGATCTATGATGGTTGAGCCAACACAGTCACAATGTGGAAGAATGGCATGCAAAGTACTCTGAAGCTGAAACAGGAGGAGCAAGCCGATTGTAAGAAGGGCAAGAGCAACTATTGGGAGAAGCGAGTGCTGATGTGCACAGTGAAAGAAATCCTTGCGGAGGAGGAAAAGAAGTCAGGGTGTTACGTTATCATTCCAAAGAGACCATGTGTCAAGAGGTCGACAATAGAGAGGGTTCCGAGAAAAGTCAAAAGGATGCTCGACAAGTTTAGGAGCATAGTAATCGATGAAGCACCAATGGGATTTCCACCGACAAGAAGCATATCCCATCAGATAGAATTGATTCTAGGATCGAGTTTTCCAAATAAGGCACCTCATAGAATGACTCCGACAGAGGGTCAGGAACTCAATCGACAAGTCCATGAGTTGTTGGATAGAGCATTGATCAAAGAAAGTCTGAGCCCTTGCATTGTACCGGCTGTATTAGCGCTGAATAAGGGAGGATATTGGAGGATGTGTACAGACTCCAGAGCTATCAATAAGATCACGATCAAGTATCGGTTTCCATTTCCGAGAATGGACAACTTGATGGATTGCTTGAGTGGAGCGAGATACTTCACGAAGATCGACCTGGAGAGTGGTTATCACCAGATTCGGGTTAGAGAAGGAGATGAATGGAAGACAACATTCAAGACAAAGGAAGGGTTGTATGAATGGTTAGTCATGCCATTCGGATTGACTAATGTACCCAGTACATTCATGCGATTGATGAACGAGATACTGAAACCATTCTTGGGAAATTTTGTCGTATTATACCTAGACGACATTCCAATTTTTCAGTCGAACCAAGACAAAGCACTTGGAGCACATTCGACAGGTATTTTGGAAGCTGCAGGAAGAGAAGCTGTTGGTGAACCTGCATAAATGCTTCTTCATGAAGGAAGAACTGGTATACTTGGGATTTGTAATCTTGGGTAAAGGGTTGGTGATGGACCCAGAAAAGGTGAAGGAAATATTGGATTGGTCAAAACTGACAAGTGTGACTGGAGTGCGAAGTTTCCATGGACTTACCAGTTTCTACAGGAAGTTCATCAGGGGATTCAGTTGAATTTGCGCACCTTTGACATAGTGCATGAAGAAAGGGGAGTTTAAGTGGACGGAAGCTTCCCAGAGAGCTTTCGACAAGTTGAAGGAAGAGGTCACTGAAAGCCCAGTGTTAACGATCCTAGATTTCAACAAATTTTTTCAAGTCGATTGCGACATGAGTGGGATGGAAATTGGAGTAGTGTTGAGCCAGAAGGGCCAACCAATTGCATTCTTTAGTGAGAAGTTGGATGATGCGAAGCAGAAATATTCGGTCTATGACCAGGAATTCTATGCTATTGTCTAGGCATTGAAGAAGTGGAGGCATTATTTGTTTCCCAAGGAATTTTTGTTGTAAATAGATCACCAAGCACTGAGGTATTTAAGTACTTAGTCGAAGTTGAATAAGCGGAACATGAAGTGGGTCGAGTTCCAGCAAGGATATACCTTCATGTTGCGACATAAGTTGGGCAAGTCGAACAAGGTTGTCAATGTGCTGAGTCGAAGAGTTGAATTGCTAAACACAATGATAGTTCAAGCAATAGGAATAGAGTCAGTGAAGACAGAGTATGAGACTAACGAGAATTTTGCGAAAGCATGGGAGGCTTGTTGTGAACCTTGGAGTGTCGACAGAACTCCATACTTGGATTATTTCATCCAAGAAGGATACCTGTTCAGGGGACAACAATTGTGTATTCCCAGAGGATCCGTAAGAAAGAACCTAATCCGAGAATTGCATAGCGGAGGATTAGCAGGTCACTTTGGCATCGACAAGACCAAGGCATTGGTTGAAGAAAAGTATTATTGGACAGGAATCATGAAAGATGTTGGTAAGTGGGTATGACAATGTCAAGTTTGCAAGTTGGAAAAGAGAAGAAGTTAGAGTACGGGGTTGTATACACCATTGTCGATACAAGTTGCCCCATGGGAGCACGTAAGCATGTATTTTGTGCTAGGATTTTCGAAGATGCAACAGGGAAGCAACTCAATCTTTGTTGTAGTCGACAGATTTTCGAAGATGGCACTTTATTCCATGTCAGAAGACAAGTTATGCCATAAGCATTGATGTTCTATTCTTCAGGGAGATAATCAGATTACATGGGTTTCCAAAGAGTATCATGTTGGACAGAGATACCAAGTTTATGGAGAACCATATGGAAGAAACTGGACACAAAGTTATAGTTTAGCTCGTCATATCATCCACAAACAGATGGACAGATCGAGGTGGTGAATAGAAGTTTGGGAAACCTTTTGATATGTTTGACGACCGATAGACCCAAGCAGTGGGAGAATGTGTTGGCGCAAGCGGAGTTCGCATACAACAATTCTGTGAATCAGTTGACAGGTTTGAGCCCATTCCAGATTGTTTAGGGATGAATCCTACATGGAGTGGTGGATTTGGTCGAGTTATCAATAGAGACTAGAAAAAGCATGGATGCAGAATCATTCACAGAACATATGAAAGAAGTGCATGAAGATGTGCAAAAGGGCATAGAAAAGAGTAATATGATATACAAGTTGAGAGCTGACAGAAAGAAGAGGCTACAATCATTCAGCGAAGGAGACTTAGTCTATGCACATTTGTGGAAGGAGAGATATCCGACAGGAACATACAACAAGATGAAGCTGAAGGAGATTGGACCATGTAAGCTTCTGAAGAAGATTTTGGATAATGCTTATGTGTTGGAGTTGCCGAAGGACTTGAGAATTTCACCAACATTCAATGTCTCAGATCTGTACAAGTTCGAAGAGGGTTCAAGCAGCGGAAGCACGGAAGTGTCGAACATCGACTAGACAATGTAGATTACAGGCTGACACAAAGAAGAAATCACAGAAGTGACAGAAGAACACGAATTTGGAAGGATGTGCAGTTCGCAAAGGAAAGAATACTTAGTGCGATGGAGAGATGATGAGTTGCAGGAGGCGACAGGGATTTCCGAATAAGAGTTTAGGAGACTGACGGAGAAGTCAATTTTTTTTTCACCTGGGGAGTCTGATGCAGGAGCATCGGGGCCTAGGCAGATCAATCAAAGTTGATCAACACGAGCAGTCGACTAGGGGGAGTGCCGACGACCACTAGTGTGGAGCAGATTGGCTGTCGAAGTTAATAAGTCGAGCAGGAGAAATCGATATGCGATCAATGGAAGATGCGAAGGTCGAGAGCTGACATGTCGAAGGTTGAGAGACGACAAGATTTAAGTGGAAGACGTTGATGGTCGACAGGTTGTCGAACCACGACACTGACAGGTTTGGGCATTGATCCAAGTGAGGAGGAAGGGGAGGATTGGCGAAGCCTGAGAATCGAAGTCAAAGCTGAAAGAAGATAGGATGGTCGAGACGTAGACTGACTACTGCAGCAGTGTCAAAGAAGTCAAAAGACAAGTAAAGTACTTGGTAGCCATTCAGGGTTGCTGAGGAAGTTAAGAGCAGTTATTGCAAGTAGTTGGGATCACGACAGATGTCAACAAAGGAAGAGATTGTGCAACACAATAGAGGCACTGACAATTACAGGTCTGTAGGATCTGGAGGATTCGGCGGATAGAGGAAGAGTGTCTTGGGTGTTGGAGTAGACCTAGGGATTCGCAACAGCAGAGTAGAAGACTTGTGCGCAGGCACAGTGGAAGGGGTTCAATTTAGTTCCAGTTTAGAGAGAACAAGGCATTGTTCGGGTAGTTGATGGTAGATTGGAGAGAACAGTCACACATCAACCAAACACCAAAAAGATCAGATCCATAGCTTAGCGAGCACTTTCATTTAGCAGATTCCATGAGAGGGTGAAGGTCGAAACACAAAGAGAGCACACCATTTACTTCTGTATTGTAAAGGCTGAGGCCGGCATAGATTATTTGTTTACATTCCTTTGTTTTCCGCATTGTAACCAATTGATTTGAAGTAATAGAAGCCACTTCTGGAATCCTGTTTACATCTAGCTCGTGTGAACATGTAGTTGTGTCATGTGTTATTGATAAGCAAGAACCTCGTCGAGGAGACCTTGCGTCACATAGTAACACCTTTTGCATGCCAAGGATTGGAAGAATTGAAACCCAAATGGTATTACGACCATTTTCCAATGGGAAAGAAAGCTCCATTTCTAGAGGTTAATGAAATCGAACAAGTAGACGCAGATGTAGGTATGTACACATTACACAGATTGCAAGCCATTATTTACATATTCAAACCCGTGAAAATGCAGAAATACTAATTACTTTCCTTTACAAAACAAAAACTAAATATGGGTTTGAAATATTTTGATGAGTCTCCTTACATAAAATGTAGTGACTATACCAACAGAGCGACCTATTAAAACTCTAAGCATCAATGTATTTCTCTGTGTATTTGAATACTTTAATGGTGACCATAATGTCCTAATGTCATGTCCCCTCCCGTTGATCCAATGCAAGGAAGGGAACATGACTAACATTCTAGGCTTTTCAACAAACTCAGTCCCATTCATCAAATTCATATAAATAGAAACACATGTGTGCAGATGCCAAAAACACGCATAGTGGAATTAAACTATCCACACACATTTTACATGCATTCATCATATCAATAAAAGTCATCAAATAATTAAAACATTACAGAAGTGAAACACATAGAGAGAATACTTATCTTGCAATGCCGAAGTTGTCCCAAGCAACTATCTATGTAGCTACAACGTTCCACCCATCCATAGGCCAATTGTGTTCATCAATCTATCAACACAATTGCCACCCCTGAGTTGGGAATGATTTCTACAAGGAAAGGGAACACTCAAGCTCATGCACAACTGAAGCAATGGATACCCATCTCAACCACAATATTCTCTCCCACACATAGCCATTTCAAATATTGGGCATGGATACACATTTTTAACAATGTGATTTACAAAACAGGGTCCCCATTGGTTCTTCCACTTCATGGCACATCCGAACTGAATTATGGGGAGGACAAATCGACCATAGGGAAGAAATTTTTTTTTCCCACATGTATATGAGCATTTGAATGGCCAAAAACGACCTCTATGGACCCCCAAATTGATCTCCCTTCCTCCCAGATGCTCTACAACATCAAAAATTCCCTCTTCACTGCTAGAAAACAAGGAAACACTAGAAAAACATGGAAGAAAAAAACCCCACTGGCTAAGACTGCATGAGAGAGCCCAACTCCTTCATGGATAATGGCTTGGGGGAAATTTCATGGCTCTTTTCTTTCCAAGGAAGACAAAACATGTTTTTCCATAATGGTGGCTTGCCCGTACCCGAATTTGGACAACCATACCTTCTCCAATCCCAAAGCATTAACTACCTCAACCAACTCTTGGGAGAAATAAATGATTGGGTACAAAATTCAACAAGGGTAGTTGAGGGTTTATGGGTTCTCCCATTAACACTTGGATTGAATTGATTGGTTCAAGGGTTTGAATATTTCTCTCCCAATTTCTTGTAAAAATCATGCACCCATACTCTTATTGCATTGCATTGCATAGCTAGTTGTGGGTATCTTATGAAAATGCATATTTACATGACAAAGCACAGTATGATAGGTCGGTTAAACCTCACGTCTTCAATGAGGGTGATTTGTTCCTCACATATGACCAAAAGCACGATAAGCTAGGGGCAGGTAAGTTTGAGTCCATGTGGCATGGACCATACATAGTGAAACATGTTATGGAGAAAGGAGCCTACAAACTAGAGGATTACGATGGGATATCTTTGGGAGAGCCCCGCAATGGGCTCTACCTAAAGAGGTACTATGCCTGAGTTTTTCAGGCATAGTTATCTTGTATATACTGTACATGGTGTGTGTTTTGTGTGGTGTGACGCTTTGTTTTAGTGCGTCTGGATTTTGTTTCCCTACTTATACCATGTTCTGTCTGCTTGTGCAGATGGCAAATTGCTATGGATTTGTGGACGACACTAGCCGGCATACCTGTAAGATTGCTTTGACATCCTGGGTACTTTATTCCCCTACCGATGAGCTTATCAGCTTGGGAGGAAGTTGTCTAGGACATGTGACCAATAACGCCCCAGACTACCAGGCGGTGATTGAAACCCTAACTAACACTCTTTCCTTGGGTATGAGCCACATTGTCATCCATCTGGATTCACAACTAGTGGTTTCTCACCTTAACTAGATCTACGTTATCCGTGACCCCACTTTGCTATGTCTCTTCCGACGAGTTTGTCTCCTGTAAAGGTCCTTTGATTATATTCAATATCTGCACATTCCATGAGATATGAACGTGGTTGCTGACTCCATGGCCAATTTAATTTTGGATTGGTACATTGCACACGCATAATATATTCATAAAAATATAAAAACAGACCAACATGTAAATTATCCATTGTATAAGCAAAACATGTAAAAAAGATCCCATTGAATCACCAATAGAACACAAGATGTATAAAACCACTAGTAGTGTCTATATATATAAATCGGTACAAAAGTACGAAAAGGGTAGTGCTGATACAAAAGTTTGAAGCATACTAGTTTTCAGTAAAAATCATCTCTACAAAATCTGAAGCTCATAAGACATGGGCCTAATCCCTAACACTCTCATGGAAACAGACTATGACCCTCGCCACTTTTCAAAGCAGCGTGCCGAAACGTAATGACACCCTGACCGTCAGCTTCTGGTAGCAACGGGGTAAGTCATGACACCTAGCTATGGAATATCCAAAGTCATCCTATGGAGGTTCTCCTCGACCCTCTCTAGCTCCTCTAGAGCATCTCGAACCATGGGGTCCATCTCAGGTGCCGCCCCTCTCCGCGTAAGATGAGAGACTCCAGGTCGTTGCACCGGAGCCACGTCTGCAAGAAACATGTAAAATTCATTAGAACTACTCCAAAAACAATTACAAATACATAAAATGAAAAAACACAAACAATTGTTCTTACTGATATCATCCCACTGTGCTTCCTCAGGAAGCACCAAGTATGGGTCCCCTCTAAAAGTTGTACCATGGTATGGGTAGTCCTCCACCATGAGGATCCGTCCTTGCAACCATGTGAAGAAACCTGTTCCAAAACTAATGATGGGACCCCGACCACCATGGAGATCCACCACCTCTGCCCACCTTGTCATGTGTGGATCTTGTGCATCCCGGTCCTCAAGGTCCACCTGTGGGCGCAAGTGTGGCACCCGCTCCAACATGAAAGTCACCACCACCGAACCATAACCAAACTACTTCAACACCCCACACTGGAATTTGGTCAACTGATCACGAAGACTGGTGAGGAGCCCCTCACACCAATTGAACACAGTGGGAGCCATGCACTCCTCGGCGTACATCATTTGCGATTTGCTTGCCAGATGAGCAGATTGGTTTCCAGCTACCCGCACAAAGGTAAAGAGTACGGTACAAAGGGCCCGGTCCCGGACATCCTTGATGGGAATCTTCCCACTAGTCATCGGCGTATCTAGAGTACACCACTGCTCGATCATGTCCTTGATGGTACGATCACCACCTTGTGATCCAATCAAGGACACAGGGTTTCCTTGCCGACAACCCTATCAAAAAATAGATGTCCTCGACATCTATGGTCAGCGTGTGCTCACCAATCTCAAAATGTTGTTGTATTGGGTCCCAACATTGGACCAAGTGTGTCAATAAAGGTACTTGGTACCTCATCCCCGGCACTCGAAAATACTTGAGAAACGCACAGTTTCTCAACACGGCAACACATTGTGGATCATTTTCCGCTTGTGCATCATCGAGCTCATGCTTGCATTCTCTCGACTCAAGAACCATTGTTCTCACTCCAAACCTGTCAAGAAGGCCATTTTAACACTATTAGAACTTTGCCCAACCATCAAGAAAGTTTCTCTTTGGGTAGGTTTTGAGTTTGAGTTGGTGGTTTTCACCAATGTAGACCATCCTTTCGGATAGTGTGCCGTCGGCGCAGAACACCCTTTCGAGTTCTGCACCAACGCAGATCCCGAAAGGGTGACCTACGCCGACCCGTGAGCGCAAATTCCCCTACTCAACAAGCCCCCAAATTACCTAAATGAAAGTAAAAGCAAATTCTAATCCAGTGAAAAGTTAAAGGGTCCATTTTAGGGTTACCTGTCATTGACGGCGTTCGAAATAATTGATCACAGCTCCCGGAATCAACAAAAGAAAAACAATTCCAAATGGCACTTTTCACCTCTCCAACTTGGTAAAAAACAAATAGTAATTATTTTTACTATTTACCCCTATTTATATTGAAAAAGAGCATATTCCTTTTTTAATTATTCCATTATGGGTTATTTTGCTATAGTTGGGATTCTTTATGCTCGGTTAATCCTTTTGACCTATTTTCAAAGCTTGCAAGTGAAGTTAGGTACCACATTGATCTTGTTTTTCGCGGTTGTGTTCTTTTCACGCATATTTTCAGGTATGAACAACTCGTAGAGCATCTTTTTGTCTTTATTTTGCTCATTAAATTCAATTATTAATGACACCGAGTTAACTCTTTGTTCTTTTTCGTGCTTGTAAAATTATGAGAATAAGTCACCAAGTTATGGTTTATCACTTTTTCGGGCTTGTTAAACTCCCACGAAAAAGGAACTCCCTGGAGTCTTTTTTTTAAAGCTCTTTTCAGGCTCTCTAAATACGAAAAGATTGCCAAGCGAACTTGATGCATTCAAGCTTGTAAAAGTATTTGAATGATCGTCTTCCTGGTGATTGTTTACCCCTTTTTCGGACCAGGGGGCACAACTTACAAAAAGGAATACTCCATCCAATCATGACTGGAAGATTCCTCTCTCGTGTTCTTTTACCCTTTTTCAGGTGAAGAGGCTAACTTTATGAAAAAGGAGCTTCGGAGTCTTCTTTCATTCTTTTCAGACTCTCTAAATATGAAATGATGTCGAGTTTACCTTCTATGGACTCGTTAAAATCTGACATTGAAGGGCCCGTCATGGGATGAACCCCTCCTTTCCCAGGTTCATAAAACATTTGGGATGGGACTCATCTATGAGATGAGCTATACCGAGCATCTGGTTACCCTCCTCAAGATCGTTAAAAAACACATGAGGCACTCATCAGTCATGATGGGGAAAAGGGAAGATTTTGTATTACACTTTATTTTCGAAAGTACATCGTCACTCTTGAACATGGAACTCATTTGCATTTGCATTCAACACTTGGGTAATCCGTTTGTCCTCGAGTCATACTAGTTTCACGAGTCTTGTCACTCCTTTGGGTCATTGAAAGAATGCTTCCACTATTAGTCGCATTGGGGGTTAGTATGATTCTCGTCACGTCAATATTTCCAAGTCATGCCATGCCCATGTTCAAGAGATTTTCATTACTCATCATCTCTAGTAAATACACCTTCCATTAGGTCTGTCTACCTTGAGTCAACCTTACACATTACTCTACCGTCCGATCTACTCCAAACATCTATTATTGGGTTTCATATCGTTGATTGGGGATTCATCATGGCCCTCCTTTGACGGATTCATCCTCGTCGACTTCAACACATCATCCGAGGACTGAATCTAGAAACCAACCAAGTACCTTGAGCCTGCATGCCTCAATGGTAGGTTACCTTGCTTTCAACATGCGTTTACATCATTGACTCTTGATTGAAAGATTTCATCGAGCGTTCGACCTCAACTCATTTATTCACGCTTGGTGATATGTATTGTGATACCTTGGGGATCATCAACATTAATGGTGATTTCCCTCACACTTGTTAACGGTATACATCAATGACCGGTAATCAAGTGGTTTCTACCATGTTCGACTCCAAAACATTGTAATCACATGGATAGATTCATATCATTGCGGGTTCGGCTTGAAGACCCTGAGGAAGTCATATTCTACCCAGGTTGCGATGGAGATTGTTTGAGTCATATTACACGGATCCACTTTTGTATTGGTCGTGGCTATGTTATCATGTCATCATGGATCTACGATCGTGTCTGGTAGCCATGATTGTGTTCAGTTGGTCTTTACTACCATGGATCTGCAATGTATTGGTCGGCAGCCATGTTGTGAGTCATGTGAGACTAGTATCTCAGAGTCAGTTGTATTGCAGCATCATCTACCAACCAGCAAGTCCTTGCCATCCTTCTTTCAAAGCATTCCACCTGTCTTGTTTCGCTAGCTTCATGCTTTGGGGGGCATTCTGTTACACCTAAATCTCATCATCATGAGTCCCTTGTTAACTCAGTGCCTCAATCCATAAAGTTCCCTTGTTCAAGCAAGTCATGTAGGGCAAGTTGATGCCCTTTGTCCACAACCTCTAGCTAGGCCGGCGCATGTTGTCTTTGAGCAAGGAGCGCCCAACTAGAGCCGGTGCAGAGTATATTCTGTTAGACTATGCCAGTGGCATAGATTGTCTTGGTTAGTCCCGCGTTTCTCCTCTCAGGCGCTGGTTGTCTGCATGCAACTTGTGCCAGAGTTGGTTAATTGGGATAAAGGTGGCTTTTGAGCAATTTCTAGAAGGTGGATGAGGTGGATCTCTATCCCTAACATCTAGGTGAGATGTTCTACAGTTCCCTAACCTCAAGGGAGGATCCCTTAGTCCTCTCCCCATGATCCTCAACCTACTCTATCCACTTGGTCCTATAAATACAAGGCCCCTCTCCATTCCAAAGGGAGGAAGTCTATAGCACTTACATGCTAGTGGAATTAGCCTAGGTGATCCCTGTCCATCTCTTGGGAGGCTTAAATTTCTTTTGGAGACATTGGCTTGGCTTGTTGGAGGAGGATTGGAGCGTTAAGGCTTGGTTTGTAATCATCACTCTACTTTGTATTTCCCTCTTTTATACAGTAATATAAACTATTTCCACAAATGTTATTGTGTTGATCATTTTTGTAGTTTACTTCCTTAACTGTTTACTTAGATCAGTTATTGTGTTGATCATTTTTGTAGTTTACTTCCTTAACTGTTTACTTAGATCAGTTATTGTTTAGACATGTTTTACTGTTTGTATTGTTTCCACATGTTTTGACAGGTCTTGCTACTAAAGATCTGACAACCACGAAGCTTGGAGCAACAACGAGGAAAAAGATCTACAATCTGAAGGTAAGACGTCTAATTACTCGATCCCTAACTACATCTAGGAAAGTAGCTTTATGTTTTGTCTTATTTGTTCTAGATTCGCATTGAACTAGGGAGATCTGGCTCGCGTCCGCTTGAGTAAATTGTCCAATAGCAGTTGCATTATTGTCTTAATATTTCTCACCACTCCTTACCTAGGTTACTTTAATAAACATAAGCTAGTATCCTTTCTTGTGATACTTCATATTACAAATAATATGTAGCTGAATAACTCACTACAAAAAATAAACTCCAACCCTTACCAAATTTTCTAAATTCCATATATAATAAGCAACACATTGCTATGCAATCTGCACACAAAAGTAGTATCAACTATACACACATATCTATATGTGTATTTGTACATTCAATGCTTTTGTGTTGATATCACATATGTTACTCTATATAGAATACTTGTTTTTTCTTTCTTGAAAAAGCCTTGATGGAGTCCTTCACAATACTTCCATGATATTTCACCTTGGAATGCCCTTTTTTTTAATCCTATCCCATCATTTTGATATCGTGTTCCGTTGTCTTTGCTAGCACAAATGATGTCTTATGCCTTTGAACTTTGCAACTACCCTCAGTGATGTAGCAATTAACAATCCATTCAAATATGGGAATTTACTCCTAGACATTTGCATTGAAAAAGACATTTACACCTTATCTTTGAAACAAACTTTTAAAATAATACAAACCCAACAACCTTCTAATAATTCTCCCACCACCTAAGATCTTTCTCACTAGTCCTAGCAAGTTGTTATAGAGAAGAGATAGATGTCATGGATAGCCTCTCCAACCTCACCCCAAGACCCAAAAATTTGGTAGCTTCCTTTAGCAATTCCAAACCCTCAAAATCCTCCTCAACCTGAGTAGGGCAATGATAGGTGGGTGCCCATCCTCACTAGCAATCTCTATGCACTATGCTTAGAACCTTGAAGTAACAGGTAGGGCAAGTGGGACCAATGAGATTCTCAAAATTTTAGAGTAGGGCAAGTGAGAACCTTGAGGTTTCCAAGGTTTTAAACAAAATACCTATCACTTCAAGACTATGAATAGTAACTCTTCATGTTGAGTATATTTCACTATTGATAACACCATCCCAAACCATGTAGTGGATGTATGGAGTCACACACTAAGGACAATTATGACCCACCACTAAGGGATGATTCCTTAAGTTACGCTACATACGTGATTTTTTTGTTGATGGATGGATTGTTAGGCTAACTTACCCTATACATTGCTATTTTTTTATTTACTTGTTTATATAGTGGAGAAAAGAATATTAGGTTCAAGTGTCTTATCGTAATATGTATTTTTGGGTTATTCCTCTCTATTCCATGTAGGGATCTTAGAATTGTTGCAACAATAATAAAATCGACATGCACCTTTCTCAAATTTATACATTTCAGTACGTGTACCATATGTTTTCTATGAACATGGTAACTCAGTTAAAACGTAAAATTACTGAATTTACCAGTGCTAAACTAAGCAAAAACCAGCCAGCTAGCCTTCTTATGCCCACCGGTAACTCAGTTAAAACGTAAAAAGTACACATTGACTTCCATTTGATAACTCATATTCATATTGTTTTTAGGAATCTTTCTCAAAATCTAGTCATATATTTTTATTGTGTCAATTGTGATTTTGGTTATTTCAATTCTTTTAAAAATTCAATATTAGTTTTTATGATAGTTGATAATGAGCTACCAAAATACATTGTATACTTTTGTTGTTCACATTGTAATCTATTTAAAAAAAAAAAATTAAAAAAAAAATATAGTTATCTTTTTAGAAATATAGGTTATGATGAGTTAACAAAATCTAACCCCACACACACCTTTGTGGTTTAAATTGTGATTTCCATCATTTCTATTATTTTAGAAACTCGATTTTATTTTAGAATTATATAGTTTACGGTTTTTAATTTATAGCTCATGATGAATGAGATTATAGTTTTTAGTTAAAATATATTTTAAAATAAAATTATGGAAAAGAAGAAATGAATGTCTTTTCTTTCAAGTTGATTTAAAGGTATTTAATAGGAATGCAAGTCTATCTCCTTACATATCACATATAATTAATTAACATATTAGTTTAGATGGTTAAATTGCAAGATTGTTTTTCTTTTGCTATATGCAACAAATCTTTTATCAGCTTCTGGTCTAGAATTTTATGTTATATATATATAAATATATTGGAGTTGGAGCAGCAACAACTATATGTATATAGTTGTTGTTGTTGCTCCAACTCCAAATGCATACAAATAACATTGTCAATTGTACAATTTTTCATACATAGGCCAGGCAATATATTTGAAGGTGATGTACTAGTTTCATATGGACATTCTTACAACAAAAATGAAAGCTTTGCAACAAAATCAAAATGCGTCCATGTTGATTTCGTCGATAGACATGGATAAGTCACAATTGAATATTATTTTGTTTTCAACACCAATAATACAATATAACAAATTGACAATGTTTGCACAAATCTTGCCTTAGGCTAGATATCATTCATTATACCTGACATGCTTGTACCTCATGCACCATATCGAGTTCGATCTATTGGTACAACTGTCACCTCTTGTCATTAAAAAAAGAAAAAGAAAAAAACAACATTAAATACAAGTTATGCCTTAAAGATGAAAATATAGAAGATACAAATGTAATAGTAGGTACTTCATGTCTTAAATGACATTTAAAATTTACCCATATTTTATGTTTATCTTTTTTCTCATGTGCTATATGTTGTTTCTCCATTTAAACAACCATAATTTTCTTTTTCCATTTCTCGTAGAACTAAACTAATACAATTATTTCTACTCTTAATTACACATACAATTACCTAGCAACAACACTTTGATCTACTTGTTCAAGAACATTATGTGAAATAGCCCTAAAGGAACAAAAAAAACCTAAGTAATGGACATTCAACTCTCATTGAACTACTTTTATTGTTGACATTGTTCAAATATAACTGCTTTCCTCCATCATTAATATTTATGTATATTGCAAATTACTTTCTACACTAATTTCTACAAGGTATGTCACATACAAAACTAATTGATATTTATGTATATTGCAAATTACTTTCTACCACTAATTTCTACAAGTTATGTCACATACAAAACTAACACAAATTCTATGCATATACAGATTGACAAGATTTTAAAAGAAAAAAATATTTTTATGCCACCATTTGAACCTTTATGAAGTACTTGCAAGCACCTCATGTTAAGATATTTTTTTCTATCTAATCAACTAGCAATCAACCAACTCAGTGTGCTCTCTATTAAGCAAATAAACTATACATCTATAACAATAGTCTATAATGCACATTTAAAAAAAGGAACAAAAATATCAATTGCATGTACTGCACAATCCATTGTCACAAGTTTTTTTGAAACTTATAGCAACTTCTTATGAGCAATATCAAGATGACATCAGTGAAACATTCATTAAGATTTAACAATTCTTTATGCAAGGATCATTTCCCCTTTTAGTGGAGAGTGTTCTCCTCACCTACACGAATCATTCAGATCCTATATTTACTTGCTCTAAAAGAAAAACTATAACTAAACATATGCTTTGGTGGTTATTTTTTTTTAAATAGACAATTGAAGCTAGAACTCAAAATCTTCTTATAAACCTATAATACTTCCACAAATGATTTTTGCACTACAATAGAATCTAATTTTAAAATCTTCTCAATATTTGTTATAATCATACTAGAATTAATTTTGATATATAACTAAAGTAAACACTAGACACAAATTATTTGTCCTGTTGTAACCTATTTTGTATGTAGATATTTCAACATTGTAGTTTATAACAAACACTCATGATACTACATTTATTTTCTTACTATATTTTATGATTCTAAATTAATGTGACATAAAATATCTTAATTTCAATTAGAAGTTGCAGCATCGTTCTTCTTGTTCTTTGTTTTTGAAAATAATGTTTGCACCATTACTAATGGTTGATAAGAACTTTCTACAATCTAAAGATTGTAGATATATATCACTTTCTAAAATTTGTCACATTTTATTTGTAAACTTTTTTATTAAATTTTAAAGTTGAAGGTGCACATAAAACATGCTATTTTGGTTATATAAATATATTTTGTTCCTAAAAATATACATATATTTATATATTATAGTTATAGTCAAGACTCTAGAATATTAAGTGTATTTTCTTGAATTTTTAATTTTTAACAAATTATTCATTTAAGGGCCCATGAAACTTCTTTTTCTATGAAATTTGATTAATTGTCCAAACCTGATATGCAATAGATATTCCATACATATAATTATTGTTTGCATAATTAAAATTAAATTTTTTTAATATTAAAACAATTATTTTATATATAAAAAAATTTCATATTTTGCACATATTATTACAACCAAGAACCTTCAGACATATTATTACAACCAATAACCATGAAAATATATGGTTTAAAGAAAGCCACATATACTTTGTAGCGGGTAATTTGAAAGCTAAGTGGTTATTGTTTGTAATGGATTTTTTTAGCGTGTAATTTGATTAAAGCTGAGTGGCTATTTTTTAATTTTTTTCTGATGGTTTATATTAATGATTGGTTAGATGATTTGTATTTTTTTATAAGAATTAGATTATCTTATTTAAATTGCAATTTTGATTGTAGAAATGGAAGCCATTCATTTAACCATGAACATTTCATTATGCAATTACAACAATTTAAAATTGAAATTCCAACAATTTCACCCTAATTTCAGTTGGAGAATTTGCCCAATATGAATGAAATACACCAACAGATGTTTATATATTAGAATTTAGAGGTGGACTAGTCCCCATGCTTTTCCTAGATTGCAAGAGGATGAGACAAGTGTATTGTCCATATTGATTTTGTGGTGGTCATTCCAAATTTAAAATAAACAGCTATAAAAAAAAAGAATATCCAAAATAATTGGTAGCTATGCATGGATAACTAGTAATTCAAGCATAAATAACTGATAACCAATGCATAATTAATAGACATTTCATACAACACTTAATTTATGACCTATAGATAATCACAGACCACAAGTTAAGTGACCCGGCTATTGTATAACTTATTCAAATATTACAGATAGAGTTGACTTATAACAGTTGACGTGCCAGAAGTTAAGTGGCCCTGCTACTGTTTAACTTATTCGGATATCTACAGATAAAGTTGCTTACTTCAACTTAGGGTCTTACGTCAATGCATTGAATGCCGCAGGGTTTTCTCAGATTGGACAAGTATTGTCTGCAAAGGGCACTGGTAATTTGAATGGCACTGCATATTTCCTTTGGTCACTTATGTTTTGTATTAATAATGACAACCGGAAGATGGAGCTGTATAAGGTTAATTAAAACTTTTAGATTTGTTGAATTTTTTTGAGTAATTTTTATTAAAATTTCAATTTGGAGTGTTTAGATTGTGATTTGGGTAGTTTTAAAATTAAGTAACTAGTCTAGAACAACCAATCTCTATTGCTGAAATTACAAAAATGTGAAAATAACAATTTCGGACATGAATTTCAACCAATTTTAGACCCAAAATCGCCCAAAAAACCAAGCATTTTGGTTGTCTCTTCTTTGATTTATAGTGACATTTGTATTTCTTTACCATTTCCTTGGGATTAATAAGCTTCATTTTGATCTTATCTTGATCGATAAACGATTCAATCAGAATATAGCTTCATGGTCTGCGGTGAGTTGAAGTTATCGAGGATTCATGCATTGGGGTGGGGTTGTCCTCGCCAGAACGATACTCCTATCCGTGTCTTCTACAGGCATGCAGGCGTAGTAAGCTTACCTAACAGTGCTTTGTATCATAGCCCACACGTAGCTTGGGATGTATAGAAAACCCTGATAAAATATGTGTTACAATATTAACTTACTTCATTTAATATCTCGAATAATGAAATCAATATTATTTTAAACATGAAATAATGATACTATCCAAAAATTTTAAAAAAATCAACATAAAATAATTCCAATTGAAGAATATGAAGAATTGAAGAATATGAAGAGTTGAAAGAATAACCATTCAGTATATATATATCCACAAATTACCATGTTCACACTCTTCAAAATTGAAGAATATGGAGAGTTGAAAGAATAACCCTTATGTATATATATATATCCACAAATTACCATGTTCACACTCTTTAAAGATGGTTGACTTTTGCATTCCTTCTCTGCACCTTGAAACATATATCCCTACGGTGTCCACTCTTGTATCCATTCTCAACGCCTTTTTGATCTTTCGAGGCACATTAGCTCGGTGGTTCTAAACACATTAGTATAACCTTAAAAATGTTGCTAGCACATGCCTTGGAATTTTAGAAAGATTATTTAGGATTTGGGATTTCAATCTATCCTCTAAATTGTCTCACTTTTTAATATATTTCAATTATCATAATATAACCACTATCTTAATACATTTCAACTTGTCAATACATTTCAATTATCACAATACAGGTAGGAGGGCGCAACGGACAGTGCAGGAAAATGTCCAAAACAATATTAACACTAAACAAAATAAAGCAGCCGCGGTGACGCAATACGAGAAGGCCAAACTGCTCATAACACTGTGTATCTTCCATTAACAAATAATAAGGATTTATACATATGGCGAACTCTCTCGAATGATTGAGAGGTCTAGAAACATCTATGGGTTGTCTTCTCGGTGAAGTTACATAGCATTTAACTTTACCAACTAATTCACGCGATCTCACTGCTCGAGGGATGATGTGGCAGTTGGAATTAATTTCCAACACTCCCCTTAATTTCAGCAGCCACATTACAACTACATAGCTTACAAAAAATCATGGCTTGCTGGTCTAAAGTCTTAGCTAGACAACTTACATGTAGTTACAATAAAAACACTTCAAATTTTTCTTCAATGTTGCCGCTCAATGTTGCTATTGGTTCATGAGTCTTCATCATCAGATTGCTCTCATGTCTTAGAGAGTCTTATGGCAGATCTGCTACTGCAGAGGCCTTTCTCAACTGCATACTGAATACTGAAGGCGGAGGCTCACTATACGCTCCTCCTTCCCCGCAGGTGGTAGACTTCAGCAAACCACTCATCAATGGAAGAGAATCACACAAAGATTACAAGGATCACAAAGCTCACAAGGAAACAACCTTCAAGAAACAACATTCATTCTTTCAGCAACAAACAACATGAAATTCATCCATCATCCAATAGTGGCTTCAACCAACATCATCATTCTTAAAAACAAGACTTCAAGTTACTAGGGCATACATGGTTGCTACAACAAATTCAAGAAAACAAAAAACTATACAAAAATTCGTTGAACATTAGAAAGCAACTGGTCATTTCCTTTTTCATTTTCCAGCGATGCACAACTTTGAACCAATGATGCGCTGGAGTCTTCATGAATTTCATCTTGACTTTCTTCTTCTTATTTATGCTGCATGGAAGCTTCAATACTTGAGCTCTTGCAATTATAAGTCTGCAATCAAAACCTGCACAAATAAACAAAGCTAAAACATTAAATAGAGTAGGATTTTCCTCATTTTTCTGCTCTCTGGCAGCTTGCACTGCTGCACTTGCAACCTCCATGGTTTCATTCTTCTCATCTTCAAATGCTACAGGGGCTTCAATAAGCATAGGATTTTTGAGCCATTCCTCAATAAATCTTATCTCAACTTCGTAAACATCAAGCTCAGCATCTTTTCCTTCCATGAGTGCTACAACAACCAACTTATCATCTTCTCCATTTAGGATCTTGTCAATTCATTTTATTTCAATTTTAATCCTTAACACCTCTTCTTCTGATAAGTCCTCTTCATCATACCTTGCCTTGGTTATGGCCATGGATGCAACTTTCCAATTGGGCTTAGCTATGCCCCAACACCAGCTTCAACTGAAAATGACAGCTCCCCCTTACTTTTGTATATGGAGCTCGTCCTTCACAAACAAAAATACAACAACAAAATGATTATAAATTGAACTTTATGAATTTTACTCGAGTCCTCTTCACACATAACTACAGAGCTACGGTTGTCAAATTACTTTGAGCTTCTACTCAACTTTAGGCTTCGACCTTCAAAAATTCCATCCGCAGATTGTCAGCTCTATTGGAGGAGTTCTGCAACAGCATGTGCGGGATACACACGAGATTGCTCAACCACTAAACCATGGGAGCTATCACCTTTACTTTGCTTCACCATTACACCATGGGAGCATTCAAACATCACTTTGCTCTGCCATTAACCATGGGGGAACTCAACTATGACACATCAAAATTCTGAGGAGGACCAAGAACTTTTACAGCTCATAGAACTTTTGCACAATCCTCTTGCTTCATGCGTAGAGACCTTTAGCTCAAATGCAAGGCTCTAGGCTTCAACAACAACACATACCTTAGCTAGATTTTTCTCAAACCATACAAACTTCTCAACCAACAGGAGTCAAAATTGACCACATTCACCTTCACATTGCTCTACCATTAAATCATGGGAGATGGAAATTACTAAAACAAGGAAGGATGCCTTCCTTTCAGTTGCTCAACCTTTATTCTAGGGAGCACTCAACACTTAGCATGAGGAGAATCACATCTACAATTCCAATTTATTCTACCGGTAGCTCTCTAAAATAGCATGAGGATTTCTTTTACCATGGGCTACATCCCCTCAATTCATCTCATTGGCTGCACGCAAGTTCCCAGACTCTTCAGAGAGTTCTGAGCCGAGGCTCTTCCTCACACAACCTCCTCTAGGCTTCTGCTTTCTCATCCATACGAATGGTGGCTCTATATCCTACGCGGGGTCCTCTCATCCTCTGCACATGCCTCGACCTTGACATGAAACCCACTGCCATGAGCTCAAAGAGTGGTCCCTTCTACTACCCTATACAAATCAATACGTGTAGGTTCTATTGACCAGAGGTGCAAACCCTCTTAGTTTACCGCAAAACGAGTTTCTTCTACAGGTTTGAACTAACTCCAAGATAAAGGATCCAACTACACCCTAAACAATAGTGCATGGAGGTAACAATGAGTTGGGAGAGAAGGATTACACACTAGGGTATCGACAGTACTAGATTAATGGCTCCGCCCTCAACATTGAAGAAGGAAGACATAGATATTGGCTCTGATACCAATTGTAGGGGGGTGCAGCGGACAGTGGGGGAAAATGTCCAAAGCAATATTAACACTAAACGAAATAAAGAAGCCGATGACACAATATGAGAGGGCCAAACTTCCCAGAACACTATGTATCTTCTATTAACAAATAATAAGGATTTATACATGTGGCGAACTCTCTCGAATGATCGAGAGGTCTAGAAACATCTATGGGTTGGCTTCTTGCTGAAGTTACATAGCATTTAACTTTACCAACTAATTCACATGATCTCACTGCTCAAGGGATGATGTGGCAGTTGGAATTAATTTCCAACAATACAACCCCTATCTGAATACATTTCAACTTGTCACAATACATCCCTTATCTTTATCCATTTTAACTTGTAATAATACAACCCTTATCTTGATATGGCATACACTAAAACCTTCTCCAAAGGTTTGGAAGTTTTTTTTTGGAAAAAAAATTAACTTATGTTTTCTATTTATGTTTTCTATTCAAACATCGTTAGAATCAAACAATTTAAAATCTACATTTTTCATTAAAAAATAGATTTTAATTTTTAGTTAAATCTACATTTTTTATTATTCAAAATCCATTTTTTTTTATGAAGTCAAGATCCTAAAATACCTATGTTACATCATTATGTAATCTCAATAAATTTCTTTCGGTAGAAGAAACTATGAGGTATTAAATTATTTCACCAAATGATTTAAGCATTGACAAACATTTAGAAGAAAATAGTAAATGAATGTTGTATATTTTAAAATATGATATATAATTGTTTATGAAGTATCTTTATATGATGTCGAGCAAAGTTTTCACTTAGGATTGGTATAAAAGGAAATTGGATTGAACTTAGTCATAATATTTTTTTTTAAAGATAGAAGATGAAATTATTAATCACCTTTTTGTCTTTTTGTATTTTCTCTAAATTAATAAGTTAATACTAATGGTGTTCTTTCAATGGGAGGGGTTCTAAAAAGTAAAGATATATTGTTTTGGAATGTTTTGAATCTTCCATCATTACCACTCTTTTAAGACTAGTAAATTAAGCATTAAAGAGATTATGGCTTTGTAGAAACAAGATGATTTTTATGATGGCTTTGGTATGGTGTCCCACAATGTCTCATATAAACAAGGTTGTAAAGATCTAAATTTAAAGGTAATTAGGATTTTTAAAGAGTTTTGAAAGAGTATAATGGCTTTGGTATGGTGTCTCATAAAACTCCAAAGCTAAATGTAATTAGGATTCCCAAGGAGTTTGGGGATTTTTTAATAGTGCTTGTAAAGGAATTTTAGGTTTGTGTGTATTTAGGACACTTATTTTCTTAAATAATCATCATTATTGCAATGTTAAATATTTTCAAATTAAAGATTAAAAGACAAAGTGATGATGAATTGGTATAATGAAAAGTGTCAATTTAACCCAAGACTCTACTATGAACAAAATGAAAGACACACAGCCCTTTGATTTTATATTCTTCTCACACATTTATAGAAAATTCAATGCAAAAACAAATATTCTCTAAAAAAATTAATCATAATTATTTTTATTCTTTTAATATATATTGAGATGAATATTTAATAATGATATAGGTGTAAGCTAAAGTCTAGACGATTTGGACCCACTATTTGCCGCATTTTGAATCCATTTCTGCAATCAAAATTGCAAATTTTAACAATGAAAATTATAATTTCAGCAACAAATTGCGTTGTCAGATTCCCGCCAATTCGCTGAAAAAGTGCAAATCATGTAAACTTTAGCTCACTCAATGATTACAATTTTGATCATAAATATTTTTATATTTTGGATTTCAGAAAACAGGGAGCGGGCTATACTTTTCCAGTTGCTAGTTATCCTTTGCATCGAAAGGAAAAAGGAACTCAACCGTCTATTTTCAGTTGTCCTCCTCAAGAAAAGGAAACAAGAACTAAACTGTCTATTTTCTTATCAATGCGCCAGATGACTTTCTTGGCGTGACCTGTGGTATTGGTTTAAGTGACTGAAAAAATTTACTTCAGAAAGTACATATTTGTATATTAAGTATACCTCGTGGAATTTTGCAACTATTGCCTGGTGGAATGGTTTCTTTTTATTATTTGGGTTGTTATCTTGTACATTTGTAACATGGATGATCTGAAGCAAGAGATAGGAAGCATGTTAAATTTTTCCAAAATACTACCACAAAGCCCCGTGATTAGCATCTATTTTAGCTTTGGACCCTTTTCCACATCTACCAAGTCTTTTAGTGTATTTTTCTTCATTTTCTAGGCAAATTCGATGTTATTTCATGGGATGGTGCTTATCTGGCCGTTTGTTGCATCTTTTTTTGAAAGTGGACACTAATATGGACACTAATTAGCATCCACTTTAGCACTAAGCATAGCACCCTCCAAAACACCAAGTTTAGGGCCTAATCTTGCTTCCTTTAGTGCTAGAAATAAGGTCTTGCATAACGTCGGGGTTAACACTAGGATTACCTTCCTTTTTCACCACGTTTAGTGCCTAGTTTAGCTTCCTAATTGTCAGCAGGTTTAGCACCAAGTTTTGCGTCTACAATAACATCTAGTGTAGCATCTAGTTTTGCTCCCAAAGTAGCACTACATTTTGGTCCTACTATTGTGCCTTGTTTTTCTCCTATATTTGCTCCCAAAATAGCACTGCATTTTGCTTCTACAATTGACCCTAGTTCAACATATGATTTACTTAATAGATGGGATAGAGGCTATTAGGTATAGGAGTTGAGGGTTAGACTTGGGAGGGTTACGTTAGACATTGATGTTGATGTCTATGATGATAACGATGATGATAAAAACGATGATGATGATGACGACAATGTTGATGACAATGATGATTTGATGAGGATGATGCATGTTATTGCACTATTTGAACCTAGGTGACCCTAATGGTGCTTAAATGGCCCTTTTGGAAGCTAAGAGACCCTAATGGAACCTAAATCACCCTAATTGAATCCAAGTGTCCCTAATGACATCTAAGTGACCTTAACGGCATGAAAATGATGATGATGATGTACCCTGAAAATGAAAATATGGCATTGATGATGATTTGCTTATAATATGATACCAATGACTATAATGAGCACATCAATGATGAGGACAATTACTAATTCATACCCATCCATAGTGCCCAGAACATGCTAATGGTGCATGCATTCATGCTCACATGCCAATGCTCCTTTATTGAATTCTTATTATAATTAGGTAGTTGGAATCCCTTGTCATAATCACAATGATGATCACGATGACAATGATGCTGGTGTTTATGATGATTTGATTACAAGATGATAATGATGACAATGAGCACTACATCAGCGATGAGGATGATGACGGTGAAAATTATGATGATGAGGATGATGGAAATGATGACGGTGAAAATTATGATGATGAGGACGATGGAAATGATGACGATGATGATATTGTTTATTTGTATGATGTTGACTAGGACAATGATGATAACAATTATGTTGATGCCAATGATGATGATGCATGGTGATTATAACACATATTATTTGATATTGATTGTTCTTAATAAAACCTAAATGACCCTAATGGAATTTGATGGACTCTAATGGAACTTAAATGACACTAATCAAATCTAATTGTCCCTAACAACATTTGAGTGACCCTAATGAAACTTGACTCACCCTAGTAGCTTGATGATGATTCTAATGAATCATGATGACAATGATGTTAGGGTTGATGATGACTTTACTACAAGATGATAATGATGACAATAAGCACTACATCGAAAATGAGGACAATGAAGATGAAAATTATGATGATGATGTCGATGATGATATTGTTTATATGTATGATGTTGACAATGATGGCTAGGACAATGATGGCAATGAAAATGTCGATGACAATGATGATGATGCATGCCATTATAGAACTATTTGATTTTGATTGATCCTAATGGAACCTAAATGACCCAAATGGAATCTAAGTGACCCTAATGGCACCAAAACGACTCTGATGGAAACCGATTGTCCATAACAATATTTGAGTGACCCTAATGGATCTTGAGTGGACCTAACCTGTCGATGATGTGAATGACGCATGATGACAATGATGTTCGCATTGATTATGATTTGATTACAAGACGATAACAATGACAATGAGCACTACGTTGACGATGAGGATGATGACAATGATGATGACGGTTATGATATTGTTGATTTGTATGGTGTTGATGATGATGACTATGATGATGATGACGATGATGATGTCGATGTCAATGATGATGATGCATGTGATTATAGCCATATTGGTTCTTGATTGATCCTAATGGAACCTAAATGACCCTAATGGTATTTGATTTTCACTAACAACATTTGACATCATGAAAATTATGCTAATGATGCATGATGACAATGATGTTGGCCTTGATGATGATTTGACTACAAGGTGATAATGATAGCAATGACCATTACATCGATGATGAGGATGATGACAATGAAAACTATGATGATGATATTGTTGATTTATATGATGTTGAAAATGATGACGATGACAATGTCGATGTCAATGATGATGATGCATGTGATAATAGCACTATTATTTGATCTTGATCGACCCTAATGGCACCTAATGACCCTAATGGAACCAGAGTGATCCTAATGGAACCTAAATAACCCTAATGGAATCTAATTGTCCCTAACAACATTTGAGCATGATGTCAATGATGTTGTTATTGCTGATGATTTGAATACATGATAACGATGACAATGACCACTACATTGAAGTTGATGATTATGATGATGAGGATGATGTCAATGATGATGAAGATGATACTATTGTTTATTTGTATGATTTTGATTATGATGACTAGGATGATGATGATGATGATGATGTTGATGTTAATGGTGATGATGCATGCCATTATAGAACTGTTTGATATTCATTGATCCTAATGGAACCTTAATGATTCAAATGGTATATGAGTAACTCTAATGGCACCTAAATGGACCTAATGGCATTTGGTTTCCCCTAATGACATTCAAGTGATCCCAATGGTACTTGAGTGACCCTAACAACATGATGATGATGCTAATGATGCATGATGCCATTGATGTTGCAATTGATGACATTTTGATTACAAGATGGTAATAATGAAAATGACTACATAGATGATGAGGACAATGAAAACGAAAATTATGATGATGATGATGATGCTATTTATTTGTATGATATTGAAAATGATGACTAGAATGATGATGACGATGACGATGTCGATCTCAATAATGATGATGCATGTGATTACAACACTATTTGGTCTTGATTGATCCTAATGGCACCTAAATTACCCTAATTACATCAGAGTGAACCTAATTGCACCTCAATGACACTAATGGAATTCAATTGTCCTTAAAAACATTTGAGTGACCCTAATAGAAATTGAGTGACCTTAACAACATTAATATGATGCTTATGATACGTGATGACAATGATGTTGCGTTGATGATGATTTGACTACAAGACGATAACGATGACAATGAGCACTACATCAATGATAAGGATGATGATGATGATGAAAATTATGATGATGAGGATGATGATGATATTGTTTATTTGTATGATGTTGACAATGATGACTAAGATGATGATGACGAAGATGATGTTGATGTCAATGATGATGATGCATGTGATTATAGCACTATTTTATTTTGATTGATCCTATTGGAACCTAAATTAACCAAATTGCATCTGAATGACTGTAATGGTACCTAAATGGCCATAATGGCATCTAGTTGTCCCTAACAACATTCTAGTGACCCTAATGGAACTTGAGTGACCCTAAAAACATGACGATAATGCTACTGATGCATGATGCCAATGATATTAGAATTGATGATGATTTGATTGCAAGATGGTAACAATGACAATGAGAACTAAATTGATGATGAGGATGATGATAATGCAAATTATGATGTCGAGGACATGTTGATGCCCGAAAAATCCTAGTATCAATAGTAGGGATTCTCCCCAATGAATAATCCCAATTAGAGTACTCATTGTTTGGTATGGGGAATCCATCCGGTAAATGGTCCGACTATCGTAGGTTTATTTGTTTGATTTGTTTACCAGTTGCGGCCCGACCCACTATTTATGTAAGTTTCAGGTTTTAGGGTATGAATATGCAAGTGCTTTTAATCTAACTAATGCATTTAACCTAGAACTGACAGGAAGAAGCCTCACAAATGATGCATAGGTTCTTACCCCCCATCTTATTACTTATGCCTTATCAATTTGCTAATTATATTCTAAACTAACTAATCTATCCTTGCAAGGAGCGAGTTTAAGTAAGAGCAATAATCTGAACATGATCATACAAATCCAATAGATAATTGTTCAGACAAAGTGTTCACATTCAGATCAGAAAGGATACCAAAGATAGCTTCAGTTTAAATTTAAGCAATTTATTACTCTGTTAACACATAACATTTGCATAAAGAAATCATTCATCGCCATTTGAAGTAGTTCAATAAAGTTAGAAAAATCTCAAGGTATGAGTTAAGAATACAAGAGGAAATAGTTCCAATTTATTATCCAACACATCCCACGCAAAAATTTATGTGCAAGCTTTTCCCATCAAACAGGTGCTTCTCATTAGCAGAAAATTAGTTCTTATACAACATGTATCTAGCCTCTATTATGCTAGAAAAATCCCCTTACAATGTTCCCCACCCCTATATTTATATTACAATGGAGTTTGTCTCTACATGACTAATCACTTCAGCTACGCTGGACCTTTGGACTACCAAAATTTGTCCTTTTGTCTTTGCAAAAAATATAATTAATTACAATTAAGAAATCAAATTCCTGGTGGGCCCTCCAAGATGGCAATGTAATTATCCCACAAATTTATTTCCTGAAATATGATATGACTTTGTGTTGGCTATAATAATTTTAATGACACCTCATGAATGGATAATTCTTGTTCCACGCTTTTCACTCCTTCAGTGGCAGCTTTCTAGCTTTCCTCCAGGAAATAAGCATTGATAGATGCTTGACCAATGTGTTGGTTTAGGTCTTCTTCATTTAACACATCTAACTTTCGGATATACTCCATATCTTCCTTTATCCCATTTCTTAATTCCATTAAGCGTTGATCCTTCGTAGGAAACTCAATCATATATGGAGTCAGTGTATTATGGAATTTCTCATGTATCTGATGGATCATTTTGTCGAAATCCTCACATTTTATGATGGACTTTGGTATTTCTATATGCATTTTCCTGGAAGCCCTCCTGCAGCTTTCTAAGAGTGCTATGTCCAGTTTGAGTTCATCAACTCTTTTGTTTGGAAAATGATTAGGGACATCTGGATGCTCTCCCTTCCATACCATCACCCTTTTCGTATTTTTATAAGTATCAACTAACTTTTGTCTTACTGACAATGCACCTACAAAAATCTCTTTCATATAAACTATCATTTGTTTCATCTGATAAATTTCTTCAGTTAATAATTCTTCTAAGTGGCATATTTTTTCTTGTATCTTACACGATTGTTCATGAAAAGGGGTCATGTCCAGCTTTTGATTTTGTGCCAAATTGACCTGTTATAGTAGAAATTCCTTCTCCTTAACCAGCTTGCCCATCTAAGATTGCAAGGTTTCCACTTGTCCATTTGTTGTTATTTATTTTCTTTCCAATTCATTAATGCGGGCATATAAATCACTTCTCTCTCCCTCTATAATTACAAGTTGTATGTTCAAAGCATATTTCTCATTTTAAATATTATGTAAATCAAATAGTGATCTATTCTTTTCAGATACTATGGCATCATGTTTTCTTTCAATTCTATCCCTTCACCTCTTACTTTTACCAGGTTGTATTTCAGCTTTAGCATTTTCTCTTTGTTGCACTCCAAGTCACTCATCATCCTATCAACATTATTAGCACTTGCTTGAGCAACTGCTATATTTATTTATGCCATAAACTTGGGGTATTTATGAGTTCCTTCCATTATAGTGTTCTCCTGAATGCTCACTACATCAGGCTGTGCATCCATCTTTAATATTTTCCCTGTCCTCCTAGTTATTGACTTACTTTTTGAGTCAAAGACGATCATTTCTAGCTTTTCCACCGAATGTTGTTTTGAGGGAGTGAATGGGGTGATTCCAAGCTCAGCAAATGGGAGGTGTCCTCCTGTTAGTGTGATTCTAAGAAAACTAGGTGGTTCTATGTCCATATATGGGAGGTTTTGTCCTCCTCCTTGGACTTCTTTTTCTTCTTCCATAGCTTTCTTGATCCCGTCTTCTTCTTGTTCTTCTTTCTCTTTTTTGGCTTCTTCTTCTTTCCTTTTATCTTCTTCTTCTTTCTTCTGTCTTTATGTTTCTTCTAATTACTTATTTTATGCTTCCTCTCATCACTTATTTTCCCCTTCCTCTTCTTATATCCTTTCTACTTCTTCTCTTGACTTCTGCAATTCAGTTTCTTTGACAGTATCTCTAGCATGACTACAACCTTCACCACTATTCCGACCAAAACATTTATTTAACGCTGTCATATTATTCGCCCTCCGATACACTTCCTCATCTTTAAGAAAATGGTCTATTTATTCAAAATGAATCTTGCATGATGCACAATGTCGGGACACCTTTTGCTAATTGTCATTCCTTACGAAGACCTTTTCTCTGAAATGAAATGTCTCCAAGTCTTTTACAAAAGTTTATGCCCCTTTGACCTTGGGGAATTTATACGCCCCGATGAGAAAAGGAAATGGTGGATAGGAGGCCTTCTTATGTTCATTTAAAATACTACCTATCCCATTAATGAAAACTTGTCTCGTCACCTCCTTGTGCACCACATAATCAGTTACATATTTCAGCATTAGAGAGGGAGCCTTTGTACCTCCATACATACTGATATAAGTACCTTCTGGGTAAAAGTATAAATCTCCATATTCATTTATAACATTCATGGTGTTATCTGACAAGCAATTTGGTTCTTCATTAAAAATTTACCGATACAAAGGGATGATAAGTTCTTCGCAGTATGATCTTGTAATAGCTTGCATGCTTGTGAGCCCACGTGATCTAGTAAGCCACATAGAGTGGCGTCTTAGTTGGGATCCAAAAACACCCCAACTTAGGGAATGGGTGTCTGACCAGGATGCAGTCAATAAGATATGAAGACATGAAAAATTATGCTTTCTTCTGGCTAATTCCTCCTTGAGCTGCTTCTATCACCGATGCCATACTTTATGATATAATATCCTCCCAATTAAAGATGGCACCATGAGAGGCGATGTGATACATAAGGGGTACCCAGCTGAGCTTATATATATTTCCATTCGCCCTACCAAATATTCTCCTTAACATCAAGGCTATGATTATGAATGGAGTTTTTAGACTCTAAGTGTGATGTTCTTCATTCGCCCTCTGTCTTCCTTTCTTTCCTAGAATCAACATCTTATTGGTGTATCCAAAGTGATCTATGTTGACTCCTCTTATCCAGTCATCTACCAACATGACTTTGGGAGAGGGTAAATTGTATGCTACAACAATATGACTAGGTTGGAATGAAGCAAATCCTTCCCCACCAGCCCCATATATGATCCTGGTGCTCACGTCCACATGAGGTAGAATCCAACCAATGTCTTTGGAGCATGGGAAGAGCTCTTGTCGGGTGGCAGAGTTGTGAAGACCATATATTTTAATGTTTCGATATACCATAATCTACTCGATGAATGCATATGGTACAATCAGATCCCAGATGAGGAGATATATATCCCCTTATTTATAATTAGGGATGATACCCGTCACTGCTTTGGTGTATTCAAATATTGTCTCCATTTGAGTTTTTGAGATAATTTCGACGTCAGAATTCGATTCCGTTGTCTTGAGATTTCGCTTGGAAGTTTTCTTTGGCATCTTTGAGTCCTAGGATTATAACAAATTCATTGTGTAATCATACTTTTAATGTTAAAGAAACATATTTAAGCAACATGCAAGGATATCCCTTATCAATATTATTTACAAAAAAACAGAGTTAGGAGATCCATTACTTCCATGGTGTCCACTAAGTTTGATGTGGGTTATGGTTTATCACAGTACTGACAACCTAATTCCAGTGATGATACAATGCATCCATGGATCTTTATGTGAAGTAAATTTTATTTTCCAATGCGCCATTAGCTAAAAAAATAACAATTTAAAATGAAAATATGCCTTCACTTTTATACATAATTATTGAACAAGGTATATTGGCGATATAGCATGCCATTGTCATGGTGATGCAAAACCTAGACTCTTTACCCAGAAAGCAAAGTGTGTTGCACTTGTTTAATTGACTTGGAAAGTTCAAGGCTTTCGAGAACTCAAGGGACTGCCCTTGCTTCGACTGAACTCGGGCTTCTTGCAAAATGTGAGTCAAAACAAAAAATCTTCTTCAAATTCCTAGAGGTTCCTTCTACCTAAACAGGCCGTGGCGATGAGATTTCCTCTATGGTGGTGTGTTATCATGAGATGGCGGGAAGAAAAAAATCGGCACTATGGGTATTAGAAACAAGGAATTTAGTCAAGCTTAGCAAATTTTAGTCGAGAAGTGTTTTAGTTGTTAGGATCAATTGTCTATGCTTTGAACCCGAGAGCATGAATTCTGAAGATAGGAATGACCTGATGCGGTCTTAGAAAAGGAAAACCCTAGCATGTTTCTCCCAAGAACCTTATTTAATTATAATGCCACCATAAGCTATCAACAATCTTTACCCTATTCCTAAATGGAAGAAGAAAAACAATGGTTTCCATTTGTTTTGAAGCTAATGTAAAAATAATGTGCATTCATAGCCTAACAAAAAATCATAATTTGAACATAAATAGGATGCCAATAAACTAAGGTGAAAACGTCATTCCCAAACGAAAATAAACATGTAAAAAAGAAATACCTGGTGGTCGAAGACTGGTCCAAAAGTGATTCTCAATGGCGTTGGGTACTTTCAAGCGTCTGATGATGGCTCCAAATATGAACGACATTACAAATGTCACAAAATAAAAAATTTTATCCTTTATATAAAATAATGTAAACCTAGTCATAAATGCACAAGGTGCATATGCTAACAGGGCCCACCATATCGATTGAGGTTGTTTCGGGCACTTTTCAAATCTTCCACTGATCGTGTTTCTCAATGATTTTTATTTCATGTTGAAGCATTTCGGCATCCTTCTTTTAAATTACGTCCATTTCTTTTGTATGAACCTTTTAATTCTTCGTTCGCATCATTTTGAATCCCTTTTCCTTTTATATCAGAGGGATTTTCATTTGCTAGTGATATGTTTCGGTTCCCTTTTCTTTTGGAAGCAACATGTGTCGGCACCTTTCTCATTTCTACGCCGATCTTCTTTATGCTGAAGCATTTTTTCGGATCCCTTCTCATTTCACGCCGAAGCATTTCGACGTCCTTTCCATTTCACGCCGAAGCATTTCAACATTTTTTTTCCATTGCGCGTCGATCTACTGGTTTTTTATTTTTATTTTTTGCCTCCCGATCGTATCGGCGTGACTTCTGATTTTTTTTGAATTGCCAACTCCAAAATAAAAATCTAAGTGCTCTGAAAAGTTTCTTACCTCCTCCGACCGTTTCAGCGGAGAATGCCAAGTTGTTCCAACCGTTTCGGTGTGAGATGGGAAGTTACTCTAACCATTTCAGTGGAAAAAGACAAGTTATCCTGATTCCAAAATTTTCCTTTTCACTTGTTTTCAAGAAAAAAATTTAAGTGACAAAAGGTAAGCCTATCAAAGATGAAACAAATTCTAAGTAAATCAAAAATAAAAGGAGGGGCCCTATAATTTTTTTTAAAATATTTGGGATTAGGTTGCAGCAAGAACAATTGGCGACTAGCTAGTGAACATAGGTGTGTGAACAAATCTTCTTGAGGATTACAATTGCTTGTTTGTTGTCAATTCTCAATGTAAAACTATGCCTCTAACATTTCCTTTCAGGATTTTAAAAGTCCAAATTTTTAAGCTGGGAGAGGAGCTTCTTGAATCATATTGGTCATTTGCTTTGGCAAGTGGGAAACCTGGACCAGATTTCCTAACCACTCTCTTGAGGCCATAATATTGGGTTGATTATTAATCTCGTCTTTTGGTTACCTCTACATATGACTCCATAGGATTGTAAATAAATCAAACAAATGTATTCGTTTGTTCCTCATTCCCATGCCATCAACATTACTTTTGATGCTTTCTTTTGACTATTTTATCGTCTGAGTCCTTAAAAATAACTTTCTTTAGTATTCAAACACTTGATGTAGGTTCTTCCATCCATAATGTCTCTTTGTGTGAGTTATTAGTTTTCTTTATTTATCATACTCACAGACGGAGAAGAACTTTCGGGAGTATCATTTGATGTACCTTCTTGATTGGATGCATTTGACTTTTCCATACCATATCTTTGATAGAGATGGAATACTTTTAGCAATTTTGACTCTTCATTGTAATCCTTTTGGCTGTAATTTTTGTACCATGGGATCATTTTAATTGGCATACATCTGCAAGACTTGCTTCCTTTCCATGGGTCAGTTATACCAGGCTTCCTAGGATAGGAATTTATGTGTGAGTGAGTGGATCCCCCAGATAGTAATTTAGAATTCATGAATCCTGGTTATTTCACAAGGTTTATGCCAACACAAATTAAAACACGAAGGAAATTTCCCCTTTTAAAACAAAGAAGCAATTAAAATCACTATTGACATTGTTGTTACAGAAAGAATTCCTTTTATTATAAAGCCGATTCTAATCCTTCGGTGATCAATTCATATGAGATTGTTCAGATATCTGCAATTCTTCGCTCTAAAGTTGAGCTGGGATTTATTTAAACAAAAATAAAACAAACAAAGTAAAATAAAAAAATGAGACAAGGCTGAAACTACCTATCCTAGAAGAAGAATAACCAAAATCAAAAGGAAATCTAAAAATCAAGAAAAATTATGTATGTACAATAGGTTTCCCTAAACCTAAGAAAATTATTGTTTGAGGGATACGCCGTTGACAGGGAGGTTCTCTTCCTCCCCTTGTAAATCTTGTAACTTATAATTCGTTGGGCCAAGCTTCTCTACAATATGATAAGGACCGAGCCATAGTTGTTGAAATTTTGTATGTTTTCCTTTTTCTTCGTGAGGATGGTCCCACTTTAGAACTAAGTCTCCTACCTCAAAATTGTTCTTGCCTGATTTTCGTTTATCGAACCACCTCTTAACAATGTATTGGTGATGGTTGAATCTATCTTTGTCCTTTTTCCATGCCTCCTCAAGTTTTACCAAAGTATTTATCCTTGACTGCATGATTTCTCTATTTGATCCTCAAGATGCCCGAGTTAACTTTATAAAAGGAAGTACTATGTTTGGAGGAAGAATAGCCTCTTTCCCATATACTAAGGTGTAAGGAGAAACCCCTAAATATTTTTTTTGAGTGACCCTATCTTCCCATAATGCGTTGGGAAGGGCTACATGCCAATTTCTTTGGTTTTGAATAATTATTTTCTTCAAAATTCGTATGAGATTCTTATTGGTAGATTTTTTCAACCCATTAACTTGAGGATAATAGTTATATGAATAATGCAATTTAATTCCTTATTCCATATCAAATGTACTTAACTTAGCAAAAGAAAAATAAGATGCATGATCACAAAATAACAAAATTGGAACCCCAAACCTCGTTATTATGCTTTCTTGCAAAAATCGGATGACCGCATCTTCATTCACTCTTTGTAAAGGAGTTTCTTCGTTCCACCTCGTGAAATAATTAGTGGTTGTGAGAATATACCAATGTTGTAATGAATATTTGGGATTGTTTTCCCCGATGATATCTAAACCCCACTGCTCAAATGGTTCTGAAATGATAACTGGTTTTAGTGGCTCTACTTATTTTGGTAGTCTGCCAACACTTCTCTAGCACACATCACATCTCCTCACATAAGCATGAGTGTCTTTAAACACAGTTGGCCAATAATATATAGATCTTAATATTTTATGAGTAGTGGTTTTTCCATAATAATGTCCCCCTGTAGGGCCATCATGTAACTCCTTTACCACTTTCTCTGTATCATCCTTTTCAAGACATCTGAGAAAAACACCATCGAAATTATTTCTGAATAGTACTCCATTTATTATTTGATATGACACAAACTTCAATCAGAGTGCCCTTCTTTGCTTCGAACTCCAATGTTTCGGAAAATATCCATTTTGAAGATAATGAATTAAGTCTTTGCAAAAAGAATCTGGAGTGGTGAAAGAGGAGCACAGTTCAATTAGGTTCATTTTCCCATCCTTGATGTCTATCAATCGGATTTTCAGTCAGCAACTTGTATAATGATTGACCTTTGATGATATTGGTTGGCTTAAATTCTAGGTCATATTCTTGGAGTGCACTCATCCAATTTCCTCGTCTTTCTCCCAACTCCTTCTGAACAAATAGAGATCTAACAACTGGGTGAGGTATTACAACCTTTGTTATATTTTTCAGAATATAAGGTCTGAATTGCTTTACTTCCTTGAAAAATACATATGCTTGTTTATCCATAGCCGGGTAATTCAGTCCATCTCCTTGTAACCCAGTGCTCATAAAAGATATTGGGTATTCATCTCCTTTCTCTCCTTTCTATGTGAGCACTGCTGCAAGAGAAAAATATGAAGCGAATGTGTATATAATAAAATATTTTTCAAAATATGGACTACTCAATGACGGTGCATGAGAAATGACATTTTTTATATATTTAAATGAATTCTTCTCAATATCAGTCCATTTGAATTGCACACTTTGCTTCACCATCTACTGCAAAGGATTTACAATCTGTGCGAAATCTGGTACAAACCTTCGCACAAAGTTTATTGTGCCCATAAATTATTGCATTGTCTTCTTATCATGGGGCATGGGAATCTCAGTTGTAGCTTGAATTCTTTCAGGGTCTATAGAGATTCCCTTTTTAGAGATGATGTGCCCTAACCGTTTTCCCTTGAGAACAACAAAAATGCTTTTCTTAGGGTTCAGAGATATACCATACTTTCTGCAACATTCAAAAAATTGTTTCAAATGGAAAGCATGATCTTCCATTTTCGTAGAAAAATGTTACATCATCTAAATAATTGACAACACAGTGGCTGACCAAACCTCGGAATGAGATATCCATAGCCCTTTGAAATGTGGCTCCAGCATTCATAAGGCCAAAAGGCACTCTTCTATAAGCGATTGTTCCCCATTTCGTGCGAAAGGTTGTTTTGAGCCTATCTTTCTCAGCCACTAGTACTTGATTATAACCTGAAAATCCATCTAATTAGGAGAACATTTCTGATCCTGATACCATCTGTAAAATTTGTTCCATGGTGGGACCGGATAGTTGTCTTTATCTGATGACCTATTCAAATTTCGAAAATCAACATGGAGTATGATTTCTCCTGATTTCTTTCTTACATGCACCAAGTGTTCCACCCATTCAAAATGTCTAACCTTGAAAATAATCTTAGCATCCAACAGCTTCTTTAATTATTTATGTATTAATGGTTCAAGTATAGGGTGCATCTTTCAAAGTTGTTGTTGAAATGGTTTTGATCCCTGTTTAATGGGTATCACAAGATGGATAATGCAAAAATATCTTTGTACCACTAAAACAATTGCATAAACTTGCATCTTTCACTAGGTGAGCAACATTTTCCCAGATTGACATATTTCGGTTCTTGTTCTGTGCCTAAGTTTACCAACTCATATTGCATCGAGGAGCTATTTCTCTTGGCATTTGCAGGATTTCTGAATTTGTGTTGTAAGTCAAATAAGCCTTCAAGAGTTCGCACTCCTTTTGGCATAAAATTTTATTTGTTGGTACCCTCATTTTGTAATTCTTATTAGTGTTCATCTTCTTCAATGATTGATTCTTTGAAGTTATCTTCATTTGTCATAAATTTCATAATTTGCTCATCATCGACGAATACTCTCATATTTGTAATGTTGTCAGGTATAGATGGCCTGAAAAACAATTCAATAGAACATTTTTTATTGGTTGGTACTAACCGTGAAGCATAAACAACTAGTAAATCAGCAGCGACATTTTGTAATCTAGGGATGGCATTTATATTGACAGCATTAAAACTTGATGTTAACTTCCAGACCTCATACTAATACCCTTTAAAGTGTGGAGATACACAATGAATGGTGTTTCTTATTTTCCTAACAACTAGTTCCGAGTCACGAAAAACTGTTAAATTCTTAATATTCAAATCAATGGCGTTTTTCAATCCTTGCACTAAAGATTCATATTCTGCAGTATTATTTGTGCCTTCAAATTCTAATATACAAGAGAGAAAATGTATGTTCCCTTAAGAATCAACAAGAACACAACCAACTCCTGCTCCCTCTTGTGTTTTGGAGCCATCAAAGTATAAAATCCAAAATTTATCATCTAACTCAACTATGTTAGTCAAACTATCTACATCAGTAACTAATTATACTATGTTATAGTCAATATCGCCAGCCCATGCAAATTGAAGGAGATCAGACTGTTTTTCTGAATTATGGCCAACATCTTTTGCGTGATAATTTTCTGGCCCAATTTCCAAAAAATAATTCCCCGAAGATGAAGATGAAAAGTTAATTGGCTCATTTTTTTCTTCTAACTGAGTCACATTGTGTTTCATATGAGGTTCTTTTAATACCTTGATTTGATTCTGCTTATTTTGATAAGGAAACCATAGGTGAGACCAATCAGTTGCAAAATACCCATTCAAATTGTTTGACCAATCTCTACTCAGTATTAACCCATAAGCCTCTGGTATATCTACTACCATGATATCGATAAATTGACACACTCTAGGGTCTGCAACTAATCTAATCAATACATTTTTCATTTCCCCATTGACTTTAACATCATATCTGTCAAGTTGAATAATCCGAGAAGGGGATGAAGTGGGTTATCCATTTATATTATTGTAAATAGATAGTGGCATAATGTTAGATGAAGCCCCAAAGTATACCAAGCAATTATGCACATTATAATTGAATATTTCAAAATTTAAAAGGAAAGGGAGACTTTGAGATTTCGATTTGCCACCAATACTTGCCTTGTTAATTTCGATATCTGACTCCACCCTTTTTTACTGTTTACTAACTGTACTACTTGATTTTACGTCAAAAGATTCCAATAATGTTTTCCTCTGTTGTGGGAGATTACATAATTCAAACATAGATATATTTTCTTTAGTTTTTTTTATATCTTCCACAATGTCATACCCCATATTGTGATTTTCTACAATCTTTTTACCACTATCAAATTTGTTGATCACCGGGTTTACTTGTTTATTGCTTAATGAGTTAGTTTCCTTAATGATCCCATAATTTGTTTTCGGTTGTCACTGATTTAAACCATTATTCTTCTTAATATTTTATTTGAACACCTTCATTTTGGGTAGTACTATACTTTGTTCTTCTATTGGTCCCTTACTCCTGGTGGCATAATCCACAGACTCGATATTTGTACTTCTTCCACCTTTTATTCTTCATCTAAATCCAAATCTGGTTCCCAATCCCATAATACCAAGGTAGTTTCTTCATTTGGTTCTTCCTGTTCATTAATTTAATCTTCTTTCTGGTCTTCCTGGTCTATTAGCTGTGCATCTAATAACTTATTCATTACTAGGGCCATTGAATTAATCCACCGGGGACAAATTTTATGGGAATGATGCTCTTGATGAAATGTGCAAAAATGGTCCATGCCAACTTCATTCAAATTGAAAACAATAGAATTATTCACTAGTGGTTGTGGTTGTGTGCTTTCTTCTTTTTTTATTATAGAAGGGTTTAAATGGTTTTCTTCTTGAAGAACTAGCACCGTTTTCTTTTTCCAAGTCCACTATTTTGTTGGATAATTTTTGAACCATCTTGACCACATTTTCTAATTCATTTGCAGATTCTTCTTTGGGTATGGTCAATATTAAAGGCCTCTTACTTGTTGTGGGTTTTACTTCCAAATACAAAGAATGTTTGATAATACTATCTATGTCAGCCTCTACTTTCTTTGTTTCATCATAATTCATTGCTAGAGTAGTTTTAACAACTCTTTTGACAAACATAGCTATGGATGGGAGAAGCATTATAGTATAATATTCTACCAGTACTTCTTCAACAAATTTAGTTGCAGCGCTAAAACTATTCAAAATCATAGTGGATCTCTAATAAAACTCTTGAACTTTCTCCCTCTTTTCCATCTGCATAGACAACAATTATTTCATAAAAGAAGCCACAGTCTTCTGAGTACCGAATTTATTCACGAAAAATACCTATCACTTTAAGACTATGAGTAGTAACTCTTCATGTTGAATAGATTTCACTATTGATAACACCATCCCAAAACATGTAGTGGATGCATGGACCCAACCACTAAGAACAAATAGGACCCACCACTAAGGAATGATTCCTTAAGTTACGTTACATACGTGATTTGTTTGTTGATGGATGGATTGTGCTTACCTTATACATCGCTATTTTTTATGTACTTGTTTATATAATGCAGAAAATAATATTAGGTTCAAGTGTCTTATGGTAATATGTATTTTTGGGTTATTCCTCTCTATTCTATGTAAGCATCTTAGTATTGTTGCAATAATAAAATCGACATGCACCTTTCTCAAATTTATACATTTCAATACGTGTACCATATGTTTTCTATGAACATGGTAACTGAAAACGTAAAAGTACACAATGGATTCCATTTGATAACTCATATTGATATTGTTTTTAGGAATCTTTCTCAAAATCTAGTCATATATTTATATAGTTTTATTGTATTAATTGTGATTTTGGTTATTTGAATTTTTTTTTAAATCGATTTTAGTTTTTATGATAATTTATAATGAAGTACCAAAATACATTGTATACTTTTGTTGTTCACATTGTAATCTATTTAAAAAACAATTTTATTTTAAAAATGATAGTTATCTTTCTAGAAATATAAGTTATGATTAGTTAACAAAATCCAACCACACACCTTTGTGGTTTAAATTGTGATTTCCACCATTTGTATTATTTTAAAACTCGATTTTATTTTAGAATTATATAGTTTATAGTTTTTAATTTATGGCTCATGATGAGTGAGATTACACTTTTTAGTTAAAATATACTTTAAAATAAAATTATGGAAAAAAAGTTGTCAAGAAATGAAGTAGAATGAATGTATTTTTTTTCAAGTTGATTTAAAGGTAATTTAATAAGAGTGCAAGTCTATCTCCTTACATATCACATATAATTAATTAACATGTTCGATTGCCATATGCAACAAATTTTTGATTTTATCAGCTTCTAGTAAATGATCTAGAATTTTATGCTTTATATATATAAATATATTGGACTGAAGAGGAAAATCGTGGTATCATATTGTGGCTTATATTAATCATTATTGTGACATATCCATGTCTATCGACGAGATCAACATAGACAAATTTTGATTTTGTTGGAGAGATTTCATTTTTGTTGTAAGAATGTCCCTATGAAACTAGTACATCACCTTCAAATATATTACATGGTCTATGCATGAAAAAATGTACAATTAACAATGTTGTTTGTATGCATTTGGAGCCGGAGCAACAACTATATATATTAAAATGCATACAAACAACATTGTTAATTGTACATTTTTTTCATGCATAGACCATGTAATATATTTGAAGGTGATGTACTAGTTTCATATGGACATTCTTACAACAAAAATGAACTTGCTCTCCAACAAAATCAAAATTTGTCCATGTTGATCTCGTCAATAGACATGGATATGTCACCATAATGATTAATATAAGCAACAATATGATACCACGATTTTCCTCTTCACTCACACGTGGCATGAGTGTTCACATTAAGAACTTTGGGTCTCGACATAAGACTTCATTTGAGAGGGGCAATGTTGAATACTATTTTGTTTTCAACACCAATAGTACAATATAACAAATTGACAATGTTTGCACAAATCTTGCCTTAGGCTAGATATCATTATACCCGACATGCTTGTACCTCATGTAACTTATCTAGTTCGATCTATTGATGCAATTGTCACCTCTTATCATTAAAAAGAAAAACATTAAATACAAATTATTCCTTAAAGATGAAAATATAGAAGATACAAATGTAATAGTAGGTACTTCATGTCTTAAATAACATTTAAAATTTACCCATATTTTATGTTTATTTTTTTTATCATTTGCTATATGTTGTTTTTCCATTTAAACAACCATAATTATCTTTTGCCATTTCATGTACAATTAAACTACTTATACAATGATGTTTACTCTCAATTACATGAACAATTAGCTTGCAACAACACTTTGATCTACTTGTTCAAAAACATTATGTAGAATAACCCTAAAGGAACCAAGAACATTTTGATTATAAATATATTTTGTTTTTAGAAAATATATACATTTTAGTTATAATCAAGACTTTAGATTCCAAATATTTATCCATCATGTTCTATAAATGCATTTTCTTGAATTTTTAATTTTTAACAAATTATTCATTTAATATCCCATGCAACATCTTTTTCTATGAGATTTGATTAATTGTTCAAACCTGATATGCAATAGAAATTCCATATTCCATGCATATCATTATTGTGCTATTGTTTGCACAGTTAAAATTAGATTTTTTTAATATTAAAATAATTATTTTATATATTAAAAAATCTCATGTTTTGCACATACTATTACAACCAAGAACCATGAAAATATATGGTTCAAAGAGGCCACGTATACTTTGTAGTGGGTAATTTGAAAGCTAAGTGGTTATTGTTTTTCAGCAGGTTATTTGAAAGCTAAGGTTTTTTTGTTTTGTTTTTGTTTTTGTGATTGTTCATAGTAATGAATGGTTAGATTATTTGTATTTTTTTAGTAATTTTTACAATAATTAGGTTGTTATTTTGATTGAAATTATTATTTAAATTGCAATTTTGATTGTAGAAATGGAAGTCATTCATTTAACCATAAACATTTCATTATGCAATTATAACAATCTAAAATTGAAATTCTAACAATTTCATCTGAAATTCAGTTGGAAAAATCGCCCAATATGAATGAATTGCACTAATAGATGTTTATATATTAGAATTTAGGGGTGGATTAGTCCTATGCTTTTCCTAGATTGCACTAGGATGAGACAAGTTCATTGTTCAGCTTGATTTTGTAGTGGTCCTTCCAAATTCCAAATAAACAATTATAAAAAAAATATAGAAAATAATTAATAGCTATGCATGAATAATAAGTAGTTGAAACATGAATAACTATAACTAACAATCATTTCATACAACACTTAATGTATAACCTATAAATGATCACATACCACAAGTTAAATGGCCCTACTATTGTATAACTTATTTGTAAGGTTGACCGATAAGAGTTGACGGATCACAAGTTAAATGGTCCTGCTACTGTTTAACTTATTCGGATATTTACAGATAAAGTTGCTTACTTCAACTTAGGGTCTTACGTCAATGCATTGAATGCCGCAGGGTTTTCTCAGATTGGACAAGTATTGTCTGCAAACGGCACCTGCAGATTCCTTGGCTTGTGATAACTGGCACTTAAATCGTTCGATGGAAAATTTTTCGCCAGGCACAGTTTTATTTATTTATTTATTTTTTTTGGAATTTTGATGATTTGGATTATTTTAAAATAGGCTAAATTTTCCAAAAACAAAGTTCCATGACATAGTTCCATAGTAAAACTACAATTCCTCTGATTTTATAATCCAATCTAAAGAACAAATCGCCAAAAAAAACAAGAGCGCCAGTTCGATCACTTATATTTTATATTTTGTATTAATGATGACCACCGGAAGATATGCCAATTCTTTTTTCTTCCTTTTTTCAGGACCAGAGGAAAATGATAAAAAAGGATGAAGGATTCGCTTATCCAGGCCAGGTGTATGTGGTAGTGTCATTTGAACTGGGCGCTGCAGTACGTTACACTTATCCGACTCTTCTGTGATTTATAGTGAAAATATATAGGTGACATTTGTATTTCTTTACCATTAAAATAAGCTTCATTTTGATCTTATCTTGATCGGTAAACGATTCAATCAGAATATAGCTTTATGGTCTGCGGTGAGTTGAAGTTATCGAGGATTCATGCATTGGGGTGGGGTTGTCCTCGCCAACGATACTCCTATCCGTGGCTTCTACAGGCATGCAGGCGTAGTAAGCTTACCTAACAGTGCTTGTATCATAGCCCATATGTAGCTTGGGATGTATAGAAAACCCTGATAAAATATGTGTTACAATATTAACTTGCTTCATTTAATATCTCGAATAATGAAATCAATATTATTTTAAACATGAAATAATGATACTATCAATTTTTTTTTTTAAATTAACATAAAATAACTCCAATTGAAGAATATGAAGAGTTGAAAGAATAACCATTCAGCAAGTATATATATATATATATATATATATATATATATATATATATATATATATATATATCCACAAATTACCATGTTCACACTCTTCAAAATGGAAGAATATGGAGAGTTGAAATAATAACCCTTATGTATATATATCCACAAATTATCATGTTCACACTCTTTAAAGATGGTTGACTTTTGCATTCCTTCTCTGCACCTTGAAACATATATCCCTATGGTGTCCACTTTTGTATCCATTCTCAATGCCTTTTGGATCTTTCGAGGCACATTAGCTCGGTGGTTCTAAACGCTTTATTATAACTTTAATAATGTTGCTAACACATGCCTCGGAATTTTAGAAAGATTATTTAGGATTTAGGATTTCAATCTATAAACACTTTATTATAAGTTTAATAATGTTGCTAACACATGCCTCGGAATTTTAAAAAGATTATTTAAGATTTAGGATTTCAATCCATCCTCTGAATTGTCTCACTTTTTAATACATTTCAAATTTCAATTATCACAATAAAGCCACTATCTTAATACATTTCAATTATCACAATACAGACCCTATCTTAATACATTTCAACTTGTCACAATCAATACATCCTTTATCTTTATCCATGTTAACCTGTAACAATACAGCCCTGACATACACTGAAACCTGCTCTAAAGGTTTGGAAGTTTATTTTTGTAAAAAAAAAAAAACTTATTTTTTTTATTAAAAAATTGTTAAAATCAGACAATCTAAAATCTACATTTTTTATTAAAAAATGAATTTTAATTTATAATTAAATTTATATTTTTTATTATTCAAAATCCATTTTTTTTTATGAATTCAAGATCTTATAATACCTCTATTACATCATTATGTAATCTCAATAAATTTCTCAGTATAGAAGAAACAATGAGGTTTTAAATTATTTTAACCAATTTTTTAAATTATTAACAAACATTTAGAAACAGATAGTAAATGAATACTGTATATTTTAAAATATAATATATAATCTTTTATAAAGTATCTTTAGTGTATATTTTAAAATATAATATATAATCTTTTATAAAGTATCTTTATATGATGTCCAGCAAAGTTTTCACTTTGTCAGATAGTATAAAAAGAAGTTGGATTGATCTTAGTAATGATATTTATTTTTAAGATAGAAGATGAAATTATTAATCATTTTTTGTTTTCTTGTTTTTTTTCCAAATTAATAAGTTAATAGTAATGATGTTCTTTCAATTATAGGAAATTCTAAAAAGTAAAGTAAGAACTCTTTTTTTAAAATGTTTTGAATCTTGCATCATTCTCAATTTCCCACTCTTTTAAGACTAGTAAATTACGCATCAAGGAGATTATGCTGTGTAGAAACAAGATGCTTTTTTGAGGCAGTATGATGGCTTTGGTATGGTGTCTTACAAAGTCTCATACAAAGAATCGTGTAAAGCTCCAAAGTTAAAGGTAACTAGGATTCTCAAAGAGTTTTGAAAGAGTATAATGGCTTTGGTATGGTGTTCCACAAAATGTTTCATGCATAGAAAGGTGTAAAGCTCCAAAGCTAAAGGTAATTAGGATTCTCAAGGACAGTGGGGATTCTTTAATAGTGCTTATAAAGAAACTCCAGGTTTGTGTGTAGTTAGGGCATTTATTTTCTTAAATAATCATCATTATTTCAATGTTAAATATTTACAAATTAAAGAATAAAAAACAAAGTGATGATGAATTGGTATAATGAAAAGTATCAATTTAACCCTAGACCCTTCTATGAACAAAATGAAAGACACATGGCACTTTGATTTTATATTCTTCTCACACATTTCTAGAAAATTCAATGCAAAAACAATTTTTCTCTCAAAATTTAACCATAATTATTTTTATTCTTTTAATATATATTGAGATTAATGTTTAATAATGATATAGATGTAAGCTAAAGTTGAGGTGCCCCACGGTTAATTTAGGGTCTTGAATCCATTTCTGCAATCAAAATTGCAAATTTTAATAATGAAAATTGTAATTTCAGCAACAAATTGTGTTGCCATATTTCGGCCAACTACTTGTGACCTCCACCCAGATAACACATGTTCTTAACCATTAGACCCACTCAATGCTCTTCGATCATAAATATTTTTATACTTTGGATTTCAGAAAACAGAGAGCAGGCTGTACTTTTCCAGTTGCAATTTGTGGTAGGAAAGGAAAAAGAAACTCAACTGTCTATTTTCAGTTGTCCTCGTCAGGAAAAGGAAAAAGGAAGTAAACTGTCTATTTTCTTTTCTGTGTGCCAGACGACTTTCTTGGGTGCCCTGTGGTATTGGTTTAAGTGATGAAAAAGTTTACTTGAGAAAGTTCATATTTGTAGATTAAGTATACCCGGTTGGCTTTGTAGATTTAGTAGTTAAAAAATTATACAAAATAATTTTTTTTTTTGGGCTAATGTACTTTTCAATTATTATTTTTATAAGTAGTGAAATTGCTGCATGCAAACATAAAAACGTAGAGTTGTTTGCTGGTTAAAGTGGATTTAGAGTTGCTTGCTTCCACTGTTTATAAGTGTTATTATTATATTACTACTATTAAGGCCGGTTTTGAATCTTCTCAAAATTTGAAGCAACAAATTTCAGAGAATATTAAGGCGCTGATTTTGAAATCCTCCCCTGCCAAGTTTCTTGCTCAAATGAGTGTTCGACGCAATTTATTGTCCTTTTCTTAGAATCGGCCGTTTCATATTAGATTAACCGGCAAAACGAGCTGCTAATTTTCCAGTGACGTTTTGTCATAGGCTACAGCCAAAGTCTTCTCTACAAGAAATTCACTATCATAGTTATGACTAAAATTTTAGTACTCCAACACAATAATGTGTGTAGTGTATTGCTTATCTTTAGAAGCAACTTTTATTTTCAGAAAATCACTGCGAACTGATTATTAGAGTGGGAAAGGACAAAATTGTATAAATAATCACCACCATCTCTTCAGCAACTCTCAATTGTCGTACAAGGCAAGCCCTTCGTTAGAAGATGGATAGCTATGGAAAGGGGATACGTTGAGTGCTGAGAGTAGCTGTAAGAAGCCCAATTTTAACAGCTATGGCTTTTTCCAGCATTTGGATTCCTTCATCGGACTGGTCTAGGCAGTGTTACCAATCATCAACTCTGGAAGTAGATTGATGAAGAGACTTTTTGCTTTAATTATGCTTAATGTTGGTCTATGGAAACCTATTTTCATTGCTATTATTTCGATTTGGCATTTTTTTTTAGGAAAAATAAATTTTGATGAATTCTACTTTCCATTTTCTGGGAGAGGAGAACCTATAGACCAGTTTTAGTATGAAAGGATGCTAAAATAAAAACAAAACATATTGGATATTCGAGTTAGCTAATAACATAGCTAATTTATCTTTTTGAGTAGTAAATTGGGCCTTCCTTGATCTATAACTTTTAGTAGTCAATGGGGCCTTGCCTAATCTTGGTGAAAGAAGCATGTTGTTAATGCCTTCACCGAGGTTCAAGTCTTCCCAATGACATGTTTGTTCTTTGTGGGCTACTCGTGCTTACCTTTTGTAGATGGGGTCATGTATGAATCCTCAAAAAATTTAACATAATGGATACCCCATCTTTTGGATATTTAACTGAAAGATTCCAATTTGAATGTTGCAAGCTCACAACATGAATTATAATATACCCAAATTGGGGAAGGGCAAATTTTCCGCTTCGAGATAAATGGAAAAGTTACTTTAAAAAGTATGAGAATGAGTATGCCCCAACATTAGGGCTCATGAGGTCTTAGTTTGGTGGCAATAAAAGTAACCTATTTGTTTTATATCTACAAGTTTGGATTTAAAAATTTTAGGCTATTTAAAAGTGGAATTCTGCAACTATTGCATGGTGGAATGCTTTCTTTTTATTATTTGGGTTGTTATCTTGTACATTTGTAACATGGATGATCTGAAGCAAGAGATAGGAAGCCCGTTAAACTTTTCCAAAATACTACTACAAAACCCTGTGATTAGCATCTATTTTAGCTCCAGACCCTTTTTCACATCTACTAACTCTTTTAGTGTATTTTTCTTCATTTTCTAGGCAAAGTCGATGCTATTTCATGGGATGGTGCTTATCCGAGCATTTGTTGCGTCTTTTTTTGAAAGTGGACACTAATACGGACATTAATTAGCATACACTTTGGCACTAGGAATATCACCCTCCAAAACACCAATTTTAACACCTAATCTTGCTTCCTTTAGTGCCATAAATAAGGTCTTGCATAACGTTGGGGTTAACACTAAGATTACCTTCATTTTTCACCATGTTTAGTGCCTAGTTTAGATTCCTAATTGTCAGTAGGTTTAGCACCAAAATTTTCTTCTACAATTTAACATCTAGTGTAGCATCTAGTTTTTCTACCAAAGTAGCACTACATTTTGATCCTACTATTGTACCCCTTTTTTCTCCTAGATTTGCTCCCAAAATAGCATCGAGTTTTGCTTCTAGAATTGAGCCTAGTTCAACATATGATTTACTTAATATATGGGATACATGCTATTAGGTATAGGATTTGAGGGTTAGACTTAGGAGGGTTATGTTAGACATTGATGTTGATGTCTATGATGATAAAAATGATGATGATGACGACGATGTTGACGACAATGGTGATTTGATGAGGGTGATGCATGTTATTGCACTATTTGAACCTAGGTGACCCTAATGGTGCTTAAATGGTGCAGTGTTCATGTATCCGTTCACTAGGTTAATAGTCGAATCCGACTCTCATATTGGATAATAACATAAGAATAATATATTTGATTGATAAAATGGATGATTAATAATTTACAATGAGGCTCGCTTTTATAGGCTTGAGCATGTATAGTGAAAGGTTACACCCTTTCACTTAATAATTAATAACTTTAATTAACATACATATAATATTCGTAGCATTGCCACTCTCTTAGAAAGGCTTTGTCCTCAAAGCCTTATAATTTTGTCGCATTGTTCTTTGCGATGTCATGGCTGATGAAACATGTCGATACAAACTGCTAAGTGTAGAGCATAACTTCCGATATGTGGATGGGTCAATCCATCCCAAATTGATTTGTTGCTGACTGTTGGGATTCCCCATTGATCTGTTGTTAAGAGCTTTGATCACATTAGTACCATCCTCTTTCGACATTTCCCTCTTTTCAGAATATCGGTTTTTATGGTTGGGGTGTCGATAGGGAATTTTCACAATGTCATTTTCTTTTACGAGTGTCGTCTTTTGAGCATTGATCTGAGATGGGACTTTTATTTTTGTCTCTTGAGGTTTTAAGGTTTCATTCTATATCTTTTCCAACTTGTTTCCTAACTACATGTTATCATTTTGAAGCTTCTTAGTCAATTCGACTTGCGATTTTCTTTCATCTTCAGATGTCTTAAGTTGTTCCTTAAGATCTTCATTATGACTTCTGATACAACTATTTTCTTCCTGTTTGTCTAGAAGTTTCCCTTCAATGTCGTCCATAGATTGTTCTATCTTTTGGCTATTTTTCAACTTCTTAATTTTTGTGACTAGTATCTTGTTATGATTTCTTAGTCTAAAAATTTCTTCAGCATTGTTAGATAATGCTTTATTATTCTTCTCAATGTCTGACTTATGTGTCTTTTTAGAGTCGTCATTTTGTTGTTGAAGAACTTTTATCTGTTGTCGACACTGGCCGACCTCTGATTCTTGACTTTCTAATTTATGTCGTAACTGCATTAGTTCTTCATCTTTGTCGCTAACGATTTTGTTCAAGCGTATTATTTCTGCTTCATAATTATTTATTTTCTTCTTTATATCTTGATTTCCTAACCTCTGATTGAATTTATTTTCGGCTTTTAATTCATCAATTTGTGCATACAATTTTTCTATACGCCTTTCCTGGTTAGAGATTTTTATTTCATTGTACCTTTCTTGTAATTCAATTCTTATTTCTCAACTGTTATTTATGTCACACAATTCTTCATTGTCTTTTCGATAACGTTTTAACGTGGCTTCTAATTTTTCTCACAAATCGTCTTCCATGGTCTTTGATTTCTTTGACGGTGGAATGATCTTTTTTTTTTTTATTTCTTTGATGAGTCTTTCTTAAACTTGGTCGTCTTTCTTTGACTTGACTTATCCAACGATGGATAGTCTCTGCTAGATCTTCACTTCTTGTTTTTCTTCGATTTGTCTTCTTTAATACTTTTTTTTTTTTCAAAAACAATTATTATTTTAATAAAATAATAATAATTATTAATTATTTAATTAATAATATTATTATTAATGCTTTCATGAACTATATATATAGTTTAATATATATGTTTTCCAAAAATTAAAATATTTAAACAATATAATAATATTATAATGTTTAATATTTTTATTTATTTTTTGTGAAAATTTTGTTAGGGTTTGCGAGGATGGAGGCGAGGGAGTGGGCGGAGGCTGGGTGTGCGTTGGAGTTGGTGGTGGAGGTGGTGGTGGGCATGAGGGAGCCGGCGGTGGAGTGGTGGTGGAGTGTTGGAGATGTTGGGAAAGGGGTCATGCAGGTGGAGGGAGAGTTGTTGGCGGTGGTGGGAGTGGTGGCCAGTGGCGGATTGAAGGGGAGCGGTGGATGTACATAAGGAAGGAGGGGCTGCACGGGAGAGTGGAGGCGGAGAATGGAATATGGCGTGCAGAGTGAAGATAAGGGTAGGATTCGGAGTGGGTGTTGCAGATGGGAGGTGGGGCGACAAGGAGGAATGAGGGGGGAAATGGATACATGGAAGGAGCTGCGCGGGCATAGAGCAGGCGTCGAGGACGATAGGGGTGGCGTGAGGTGTGAAGGGACGCCTGCACGAGAAGAGGAAGAGCAAGCATGGGAAGCACGGTAAGTGTGGAAGGAGGGGGGGGCACTGCGTGGAGAAGGGAGACGCAGGTGGTGGGTGGAAGAAGAGCTGCGTGAGGGATACGCAGGAGTGATGGCGAGTGTGGGAATGTTGGTTGTGGCCAAGGGCCTCTTGTTGATTAAAAATTGTGATCCAAAGAAACTCTGGTGAAGTGGCCAGTAGTCGGAATCAGGGAGGGCCGAAAGGATCTGATACCAAATGCAGTGAACGTATCTGTTCACTAGGTTAATAGTCGAATCCGACTCTCATATTGGATAGTAATATAAGAATAATATATTTGATTGATAAAATGGATGATTAATAATTTACTATGAGGCTCGCTTTTATAGGCTTGAGCGTGTATAGTGAAAGGTTACACCCTTTCACTTAATAATTAATAACTTTAATTAACATACATATAATATTCGTAGCAAATGGCCCTTTTGGAAGCTAAGAGATCCTAATGGCACCTAAATGACCCTAATGGCATCCAAGTGTCCCTAATGGTATCTGAGTGACCTTAATGACATGACAATGATGATGATGATGCACCTTGACAATGAAAAATATGGCATTGATGATGATTTGCTTATAATACGATAACAATGACTACAATGAGCACATCAATTATGAGGACAATTACTAATTAAGACCCATCCATAGTGCCTGAAACATGCTAATGGTGCATGCATTCCTGCTCAAAGGCCAATGCTCCTTTATCAAATTCATATTAGGTAGTTGGACGTACTTTTCATGATCACAATGATAATCATTATGATAATGATGTTGGTGGTTATGATGATTTGATTACAATATGATAACAATTACAATGAGCACTACATCGACAATGAGGATGACGACGGTGAAAATTATGATGATGAGGATGATGAAAATGATGATGATGATGATGATAATGTTGATTTGTATGATGTTGATTTTGATGACTAGGACAATCATGACAACAATGATGTCAATGTCAATGATGATAATGATGCATGGTGATTATAGCACTATTATTTGATCTTGATTGTTCCTAATGGCATTTGATGGATCCTAATGACACTTAAATGACACTAATCGAATCTAATTGTCCCTAACAATATTTGAGTGACCATAATGAAACTTGAGTGACCCTAGTAGCATGACGATGATGCTAATGATGCATGATGACAATGATGTTAGGGTTGATGATGATTTGATTACAAGATGATAATGATGAAATGAGCAGTACATAGACGATGAGGGCGATAACGATGAAAGTTATGATGTTGAGGACGATGAGAATGATGATGACGATGATGATATTGTTGATTTGTATGATGTTGATGATGATTACGATGACAATGTCAGTTTCAATGATGATGATGCATGTGATTATAACACTATTTGATATTTAATGATCCTAATGGAACCTAGATAACTCAAATGGCATATGAATGACCCTAATGGAACCTAAATGGCCCTAATGGAATTTGGTTATCCATAACAACATTTGAGTCACCATAATTGAACTTAAATGACCCTAACAAAATGAATATGATGGTAATAATGCCCAATTCCAATGATGCTAACGTTGATGATGATTTGATTACAAGATGATAACAATGACAATGAGCACTACATCAAGGATGAGGATGGCGATGATGAAAAATATGATGTTGAGGACAATGAAAATGATGATGATAATGTTTATTTGTATGATGTTGATGATGATTAATAGGATGATGATTTCGATGACGATATTGTCAATGCCAATGATGATGATGCATGTGATTATAGAACTATTTGACCTTGATTGATCCTAATGGCTACTAAATGAACCTAATAGCATCTTAGTGAACCTACTTGAATCCAATTGTTCTTAACAATATTTGAGTGACTCTAATATAACTTGAGTGACCCTAACAACATGATGTTGATGCTAATGAATCATGATGCCAATGATGTTTGCATTGATGATGATTTGATTACAAGGTGATAATGATAACAATGAGCACTACATCAACAATGAGGACAATGACGATAAAAATGATGATGTTGAGGATGATGACAATTATGATGATGATAATGATGATATTGTTGGTTTGTATGATGTAAAAAATTATGAATAGGATGATGATGATGATGATGGTGATGATGATTTCAATGCCAATGATGATGATGCATTTGATTATAGCACTATTATTTGATCTTGATTGATCCTAGTGGCACCTAAATATCCATAATGGCATTTGAGGGATCGGAATTGAACCTAAATGACCCTAATTGAACCTGATCATGACCCTAATAGCATATGATTGTCCCTAACAACATGATGGTGACAATGATGATAATGCATTATGAAAATTGTTAGGTGCTTGTTAGGGAATATAGGAAATTAAATGCATAAAGAAAAAAAATAGGCTTCAAAGAACACTATTCTCATTAATTAAATGTGTATTTATACAATGAGAATGTCCCTTGGGTTCAACTTCCCAAGTGCAATGTTGGGCTCCCAAATAATCTTAGTCTACTTTTCACAATAATATTCCTTACACCAAGTATTAGGCTCCAACAAATACCCCCTTAATAAGAAAGGGTGTATGTGATTTCAAGAAAATATAGCTAAATCACTGGAAGTGGAAAACTACCACTTACTAAACATTTTCAACTTGAAAATCCAAATTTCCAATCAAGTTAGCAAAAGATGACATCTCCTACTAAATACAAGTTCTCTCTAAAGAGGTGGCCTTGGATGACCACCAACCAAAGGGGCTAGCAGAAGATGGAATCTTCTACTATGTGTGTGGTTTAAGGCTTACTGTTGGTGTTACTTCTGATCTAGAGGTTTTCTAATGTAGACCCAGGTACTTCGCGGTATAAGATACCAACAAAACCCCTATTCACCGGCCCTTTTGGCAACAGACTACAAGCAGCCTTAGGTCTCACCCGAGGCAAAGCTGAGGGGGTGGTTGCAGAAGCAGGTTTCCACATCCTTGTGATGCGAGTGTTTCAATTAGTTAATGCGCAGCGCGGTGATAGACTGCATACTGCGGTTAATGATTGCACAAGTTCTTCTACTTCACATCAAATATTGTGGCAAGTAAAGATGCTTGCACAACCAGCACATTCACGGACTGCGCAGTGGGATTAATTCCACTCTACAACGATAAGTTATCAACAGCTTATCACACAACACTTTTGATGGATCGAGGCGTCAACTAGACTGTGCGACTGTTTATGAGACCTAATCACTTCTACTCAATCTTATTGGATAATCCTTAATCATTCATCATTACTTAGACTGATAAACATCATAATTTATTCAAATGAGTGAGATGCACGATGCTGTGTGCTCTGATATCGCGATTCAACCTTAACAATTAATTATGTGTTTGTCACGCAGATCCATTCATTCGAGGAATTATAGGTGCTTGAATGTTAACATTCATCCATACATGAACTACTAACATCTTATTCCATCCCTTCCGCATTGAATATAGATAAAAGTAAACATATATCAGATAACAGTAACTTCACGCATGCACTATACGTAATTCAAGAAAAAATAATGGCAATCATACACAACAAACACATAACACAAGATTTAACGTGGTTCACTTCCCCGGATGGGAAGCTACGTACACAAGAACTGTTGTTTATTATCCTAGGAAAGGGTACAACAGTTCTTCGCCTGCGTACTCAGCTGCAGACATTCTTCTTCCTCAAAATTAGGTCTCTGCGCACTTAGTTGCAGAGCATTTACAATAGCTTTTTCTCAACACTCCTAATAATATTCAACAATACCCAAGTACAAAAGTGGTTACCCTTTCCCATACAAAAATGCCTTATATATAGATCATGCCCATAGGTCATGTCTTTACATTATGAAGGAAAAACCCTTACGTTTACAAAACTGTCATGGTTTCTTCCCAAAACCGGACTACAGGTGTCTGGTAGCAGATCTTTTTCCACGTACATGCAAATGGGTTTCTTCCACCGAGCTATTCCTTCTTCCATAGCCTTAGATGACTGGTTCAAGTAGTAGTAGTCCTCTATTTGTATGACCAGTCACCTACCTCCTGATCTACACCTACCCACTGCTTGGTAGTTATCGATGATCTTTGCCAAAAATAGGTCTCCTGTGACCCAACCGAATTAACTGCCGTCATCCATCCAATGCTCTGCTAGGCTAGATCTCTGTCAATGTGGTACATTGCGGCGCTGTAATCCTCACAGCACCGACTTCGCATCTCTTCCGACACTACGATGGTTGCAACTTCACGGCTAACTGAAACTTTGTTGCGCTTAGCCTCGCAGCTTCCAAAAACTAATTTTCACAAAAAGTCTCCATCCATGTTGCACTCAGCTTTGCAGTTCCCAAAAACTTAGTGTGTTCAAAAATTAACCCTCTTGGGCTAGGCCCAATAGGTCGCTAACACTTACATGTGGCTCACCCCCAAGCCACTTGCAACTTCTTTAAGGTGTTCTGATGATTGTGGGGTGAACTTTGCAGCGAACTCATTGAATGTGCTGATCAGCTTTTCTACCGTGGTCTTCACATCCTGCTCAATTTGCCCGACTGTTTCCAGCATTTCCTGTGTTATCTCATGGCCGATCTGGCCTTCCACCTGCTTGTGATTCTCATGCAGCTCCTTTAACTTTTCTTTGATCTCCCACAAGATTGTGTCAGCCTCCTCTAATAATGGCTACGACTTATCGCCCATTTCTGTCTCTTTCTCACGCAACACTTGTACTTCCTTCTTTAGGTTGTTGATTTCTCTGTATTTTAGGAGCTTATCTCTTGCTGGTAGTGCCTAAATTTCTTCACCCATCTTTTCCAGTGCATCTTTCTTTTCTTTCACTTCCTTCTTTACTTCCAGCAACTGTTGATCTTCCTCGAGGGCATTAAATGCCTTCACCGTTGCTTCTAGTAGACTTTGGCATTTAGCCACTTCGGTTGCAATATTCTGTGCCGCGGTTTTCATTGCCCCCTGCTGTAATTGATGTTCTTCTGGTGGGGTCTATGGATTGAGCTATGCCTCCAAGGAAACAATTTTAGATTCATGGAGAATCTCCATGTCTTCCTTCTCTGTCTTAAGACTATTGACCAGATCACCAATCTTGACAATAGTATCTACTGGTTCTAGTTGTACTTCAAATTCATCTATGTTATCTACAACCGCAGTGATCGTTGTCTCCAATCTTAGCCGACGATCATGATCATCTTTCAATTGCATAGTTTTCCGTGAGATATCTTCCTCTAACTATCTATTAGCTGCTTGCAGCTCTGCCTGTCCTTTTAGCGCATCTATGGTTCTATTATGCATTTCTTTAGAAACTTGCATTTGCAAGTAATGTAGCCCTGGCAATGGTATTTTTGCAAGATCAAGCTCCACGAGCTCTACATTCTTCATATCTAGCATTACTTGATCAGGTAATGGCAATCTTATAGATAATGGTTGCATATGTACAACATGAGATCTTACGGGAATAGTGATTTGCTGCTGCGAATTTCCCACTGACTGTCCTTTAGCTATTGATTCACGTTGCAAGGGTAATCTTTTGCTTACTTCATCAAAGTTTTGGGAAATCCCTTGTAGTGTAGTCAGGTTCTGGTCCAAACTGTCCTGAATTGCCTTTTCTTTCTTCTTGTCGGTGGAGAGCTCCTCCATTTGTTCAGTGACCTTCACGATGATCATTAGGTAGTCATCCTCAGGAAGCACTGTGTCCAATTGGTCTTTGCTTGATTTCTATTTTTTCCTTAGTTCCTTGTGCCCTGAAGGGCTCCCAGCGTCCTTCCTTTTGCCTAACTCTTTATCTTATACTATGGGACACGGGATAGGGTTATCCTCGCCAGAATCACTTTGGATGTCCACAACTTCAACTCGAAATTCAGTTGGCCATTCCTTCATAATATTTTCAATATCTTCCTCGTACATATGGTAGTTTCCAGGGTACAAGTCAGGATTCTTCGTCTGTGCTTTAGATGAAATTGAGATGCATTTCATTGCAGCATAAAATTTGATAATGTGGACATATTTGATTGTTACTTGCTTTTTTATTCGAGGTGTAAGCATGATGGCCCCGTGCAGCTGGTCATAATATGTGTAAAAGACCAGCGTTGTCTCATGCTTTCTCTCAGGATTCAAATTTTCCCACAGATTATGATAACGAGCACCTCTGCAGTTTGAAGTGTCCATGATCACTTCGACATATAGTTTCATCTTCCTCCATCCTAGGAAGGTGATCAACATGATTAGCCAGGTGAAGTGGAAGTATCCTCAAATCGGTGAGTTCATCCGCAACGTTGGCTCAAATCGGTGAGTTCGTCCGCAACATCGGTTCAACTCGGCGAGTTTGTCCTCAACGTCCTCCCAAATCGGAGAGTTCGTCCACAACGTCAACTCAACTCGGTGAGTTTGTCATCAACGTAGGCCCAACTCGGCGAGTTGGGCCTCAACTGTCGCTCAGTTTTGTTAAGTTGAAAGTTGTCCTAGCTAGTACTATTTCATCCAAGCTATGCTTGCTGTGGTGATAAGTTTCGTTTCAATGTTTAGTTTGCATTATGTTTTATCATCTACCTACTCATGCATGGTTTCTACTAGGTTTAAAGCGCAATGCTGAGAGGTGACAAGAAGTTAAAGGTGTCCGAGTCTGAATTAGCTAGCGAGGAGGTCCTGGGAGTAAGAGTCGAAACATGTTGAAAGATGAGACTCCAAGTGCGGAGATGGATTATGTGAAGAAAATGGACGTGCTAACAGCAAAAGATCTTCACCATTGCACTGGGAAAGCAGTTGTTCATAAGCACTTTCTTGAAGAAATCCTCCAGGTTACAACAACAGAAGTAATTGTTATTGAAGAGCAGCTTGCCAAGCATGAGGTCTCATTGAAATGCATGCTCCCTATCTTTGCAAGCACCATTATTAGAGAAACAAACCTTTGGATATATTACATAGTAGAAGAAAGCAAAACAACAGTAGTAGAAGCACCAGTTGCAGTAGTGGTGCCAGCTGCAGTAGAACCGCCAACAGAGAGCTCATTTGGCATTTCCTATTTTCTGATAAAGGCTGGAGCATTCCCCCCCCCCCCTTTCCTTTTGTAAAATATTTTGAGGATTTATTCTACTTTGTAAAATGGGCACTAAAAGACAAATTAAAAAAATGAGGGGAGTTAGAGCACAGGTGGTAGCTCTTGGAGCATTTTGTAAGGCTATATATAGATGAATAAAATATAGTGAAAGGACTTTTGGCAGGTGAAAGGACATTCTGTCTTGTACGTGAACTATTTCTGCTACATAAATAAGAAAATCGTTTTGGCCTATGGAAGCCGACACAACATTTTGCTTGGGATTGTGTTGGATAATTGCTGAACTATTTCTCCATCTTTCATACATTTTCTGTGAGATCTTTCCTGGCTATTGTGAATTAATTCTCTTCTATGAATGATTTCATTTCCTTTGCAAAATTTATGTGTTAAATGGGTAATAGAATGTTTATCTCTATCAAAGCTATCTTTGATAATCTTTATTTTATGTTGTAAATGCTTCTATTCAACTTAACAACTATCTGTGAAGTTCTTAGTTGCATTTCTAGTTTATTACTCATCCTTTAAATTTTCTCCTTACGAGGATAGATTAGATTTGCTTAAAACAGTTTTAGATTAGATTTGTTTGCAACTTGGATTTAGATTAATGCACTTGCATATCATCTTTTAAAATAAAAATACATAAATGGTGGACCGGGCCGCAACAGGTGCAAATTAAAAAAAAATATTTAAAATCTTACACCGTAGCCGGTCCGTTAACCAGACAGATTCCCCACTCCAAACGGTGAGCGATCTAATTGGGCTTGCTTACCGGGGAGAATCCCTTGCTAATTGGTGCTGCGATTTTCGGGGCATCAACAGTTTTTGGCACTAGAAGGACGACCACTAGTGTATGGATGACAGAGGAAACTCTTATTTTAGAAGAAATCCCACTAAAGACCCATTTGCAACAGCTATCCTAGATAATTCCGATTTGAAATCAAGAAATCAAGAAAATCCCAATTCTGAGACAAAATAGCAAGAGACACTGTACGCTATTCCTTTTGAGGAAGTAAACCGTTTTAGAAGACATACTCGTTCTTACGTTGAGAGTCTTGGAGGATTAACCACTGTTCCTTTTCTACCCAGAATAAGAGCTCCTAGGAGGGGTACGCAATACACAAGAGACTTCGTTCTAGTTCAGATTCTAGAAGAATTATTAGATTTATCTTTAGAAGAGATCATCGAACCTTTCAACGAAGTTAGACCTGAAACTCCTCCAATCCAAGAAGAACAACATATTCCTCAAAATTATCCACCGCATTCACCACCACATTCCCCACCAAAATCCATGGTTGTGCCTGCTTGGAGAGAAAGGGGAGTGTTGAATCTAGTTGGATCATTCCATGATTTGCCTAAAAACCCGGAAAAGGTTTTTCCTAAGTATGATCCTGGGAAAGGAATTTCTGCTAAAGATCATCTTAAAAGTTTTTATTTAGCTTTGAATCTTCTTAATGTTGAACATGAGAATGTAGTTTGTCATGTTTTTCCATATACTTTTGAACCCAAGGTGTCTTCCTGGTACTTTATCCTACAAGCTAGCTCCATAGTAAGTTGGGAAGATTTTGAAAAATGTTTTTTAAAGAAGTATGGAAACCAAAAGACAATAGCTACTCTTCTGAAAGAATTGTTATCCATGAGAATGGAAAAGAAAGAGAAAGTTCAAGAGTTTAATCAAATATTCACAACGTTATTAAATAACTTTAGTGATGCAACAAAGCCCGTTGAAGAATGTTTGGTGGAATATTATACAACAACTCTTAAATCTCCTTTAGTAATGTTTGTCAAAAGAACGAAGAAGACTACCTTGATAGAAAACTTTGAAGAATCCAAAAAGGTAGAAGAAGAAGACGACAGTATTGCTGAACATTCTCTTGATCTAGAAACAAAGCCAACAGCTATTAAGAAGCCTTTATTGTTAACTAGGGATAAAGAAGAACCAATAGCTGATTTAGAAAGCCTGATAAAAATGATGCAAAAGATTTCTAATAAAATTGTAGATCTAGAGAAAGACAAAGCAACGAGCTCTTCTAGGCAGCCATTCAAGCCATTCTATAAGAAAAGATAAGAAGGTGGACAGCCAACTCCCCCTGTAAATAACTCTGTTGTGCTAAATTTAAACGAGATAGGCATGGACCATTTCTATACTTTCCATCAAGAACAACACTCAGAAAAGAGTTATCCGCAGTGGATTAATTCAATGTGTTTGGTAATGAATCAAATGTTAGATGCACAAATTCCTGAGCAAACAGATCCTTAGGCAAGAGCAAATTTATGAGCAGGAAGAACCCAATTACGATGCCACAATGATCCTTTGGGATTGGACCCCTACCCAAGAACCATCATTTGAAAATCGTGTCAATGAAGTTCAAGCATCATCTATTAATGCCACTACCAGAAGTAAAGGCCCGGTGCTCAATCAAACAGTAGACGTGCCTAAAGATAAATTCACAAATAAAATGCCAAAGTGGCACATAACTATCATCCCTCCCTAGCCTAAGACAAATCCGACAATAACAAAAGAACCAACCACAGAAACAACCAAATAGTCAAAAGCTCCTTTGAATAAAACAAAAAATAAGCCAAAAGTCTCAAGAGAATGTGATATGGGTTATGACATAATCAAAGATATCAAGAAAGCGAAAGCAAATGCTTCCATTTTCGATATGTGTAGTCTACCCCAACAGAGAAAGAAACTGTTGGAATCCTTTGATCCACAGTCTAGCACTTCGTTAGGTAACACAGAGGAAAACCCTGAAATAAACGAATCTAGCATTGGCAAAAAATCTAGATCGTGGACTCTACCTTTTCTCTTGACCTTTGAAATTTTCAATCACAATGTGCATAGTTGTTTGGTAGACTCAGGTGCTTATTCGAATGTCATGCCTTTGTCAATTTGCAAAAAGATTAATGGACATCCGATCCCATCCCCATCTCAAATCATACAGTTAGACAGAACCGTTGTCAAAGTCATTGTTGAATTGAAAGATGTGCTTATTAGATTGTCAGCTGATTCAAGGGTGTGTCAATTTATTGATATAATGGTGGTCGATATTACTGAGGCTTATGGTTTAATCTTAAGTAGAGATTGGTCTACGAAACTAAATGGATACTTTGCAACAGATTGGTCCCATTTGTGGTTACCTTACCAGAATAGGAAAAATCAAATGAAAATACTAAGAGAACCCCACATGAAACAAAATGTAATGCAGTTAGAGAAAAAGAATTAAGTTGTAGCTTTCTCATCTTCAGTTTTGAAAAATTATTTCTTAGAAATTGAACCGGGAAACTATAAATCAGAAGATGTTAGCCATGATTCAGAAAAACAGTCTGATCTCCTTCATTTTTCATGGACTGATGATATTGATTGTAACATAGTAGAATTAGTTGCTAACTTAAAGGGTAGTGATACTAACTTAGTTAAAGAAGAAAATATTTTTTGAATTCTTTACTTTGATGGCTCCAAAACTCAAGAAGGATCAGGAGCTAGTTGTGTTTAATTGACCCCGAAAGAAACAAGCATTTTTTATGTTGTAGATTAGAATTTGAATGTATGAATAATACTATTGAGTATGAAGCTCTGATCCATGGGTTAAAGAAAGCTATTGGTTTGAATGTCAAATATTTGAAAGTGTTTGGTGATTCAGAAATAGTTGTTAGGAAAATAAGGAATACAATTCATTTTCTTTCACCACGCTTAAAGGGTTATCAAGCTGAGGTTTGGGATCTGATTTCATGCTTTGATGCTTTCAATATTAATTCTGTTCCTAGGTTGAAGAATACTATAGCTGCTTTGTTAGCAACCTCTGCTTCCAGATTAGTGCCCACTAATAACAAATGCTCTATTGAATTAATTTTCAGTCCCTCTGTTTCGGATAACATCACAAATCTCAGGGTATTTGATGATGATGATCAGATCATTAGTTTCTTAACAAATGAAGATGTCTTCCAAGAGGCCATAATAGATGAAGAACAACAGGATTCAGATTTACAAAATAAAGATGCTGTAAAGGGAAACTTCATGCCCAAAGGCATGAGAACTCTTGAAGCGTTATTTGATTTACAGAGCAAGTTCAAAAGACCTGTAAATGCTAAAACTCACAGCTCATCCATGCAGCATGAGTTAATCAATCTGGGCACGGAAACTGAAACAAAATATATTAATCTTGGTAAGTATTGTATGCCGGGCGAGAGAAGTAAATTCATCAAATTGTTCCAGCAATATAAAGATGTGTTTGCTTGGACCTACAATGATCTGAAAACATATGATACCCGCATCATTCAACACATAATACCAATGAAGGAAGGTGTCAAACCTTTTCAGCAACAATTGAGAAGGATGCATCCGACACTCGAGCCTTTAGTTCAGAAAGAGTTAAAAAAATTGTTGGATGCCAAGATTATTTTTAAAGTCTGACATTTTGAATGGGTGGCTAATTTAGTTCCTGTGCAGAAGAAATCGGGAGAAATCAGACTGTGTGTAGATTTTTGGAACTTAAACATAACTTCCGATAAAGACAACTATCCTGTGCTCCCAATGGAACAAATCTTGCAGATGGTGTCAGAATCAAAACTTTTCTCCCTACTGGATGGTTTCTCTGGTTACAACCAAGTGCTAGTAGCGGAGGAGGACTGACTCAAAACCACTTTTCGTACGAAGTGGGGAACCTTCGCATATCGAAGAATTCCTTTTGGCTTAATCAACACAGGAGCTACTTTTCAACGAGCCATGGAAATTTCTTTCTGAGGATTGGGAAGTCAATGTGTTGTAGTTTACTTAGATGATGTGATAGTTTTCTCAAAGAAAAGGGAAGACCATGTTCTCCACCTAAAGCAAATCTTTGATCGCTGTAAGAAGTATGGTATCTCTTTAAACCCTAAGAAAAGTGTTTTCGCTGTTCTTGAGGGAAAATTTTTGGGTCATATCATTTCAAAGGAGGGAATCTCGATATATCAAGAGAGAGTACAAGCTATCAACAAGATTCCCATGCCCCATAGCAAAATGTCTATGCAATCCTTCATGGGAACCATAACTTTTGTCTGAAGGTTTGTACCAGACTTCACTCAGATTGTTAAACCTTTGCAACAAATGGTCAAGCAGAGTGTACAATTTAAGTGGACAGACTTGGAAAAGGTTGCATTTAAAAAAATCAAAGTTTCCATAGCCAGGGCACCTTCTTTAAGAAGTCCAGACTTCGATAAATATTTTATTATGTACACTTTTGATTCTGATAACTCTCTCGGAGCTGTGCTCACTCAAAAGGCGGAATCAGGAGATGAATACCCAATTTCTTTTATGAGCACTGGTCTATAGGGTGATGAACTGAACTACCCATGGTAGATAAGCACGCATATGCAGTTTTCAAAGCGGTAAAGCAGTTCAGGCCATATATTCTAAAAAATAGAACTAAAGTCATAGTTCCTCATCTCGCTATCAAATCTCTTTTTGTTCAGAAAGAATTGAGAGAAAGGAGAGGAAACTGGGTCACTACTCTTCAAGAGTATGACTTAGAATTCAAACCAACCACTATTATCAAAGGTCAAGGTTTATGCAAATTGCTTATTGAAAATCCAGCTGATGAAGAGCTAGATTGAAAGAATGAAGCCGAACTGAACATGATTGATGTATGTCCAATTTTTACAACGCCGAAGTCTTGGTACAGGGACCTAGTGCATCATTTACAGTCAGGTTACTTTCCAGAGCACTGGAGTCCGAAGCAAAGAAGAGCTATTCGTCTTAAATCAACAGCATACCAAATCATTGAAGGAGTGCTCATTAGGAAGAATTATGATGGCATTTTCCTCAGATGTTTGGAGAAAAAAGATGCTGGCAATGTGGTCAAAGAATTACATGATGGCCCTGCTAGGGGACATTACTTTGGAGATAATAAAACTCACAAAATTCTTAGAGCTAGATACTATTGGCCCACTCACGCCTATGCCAGAAATTGTGACGTATGCCAAAGGAGTGTCGGAAAGTTACCAAAAGCAGTAGGACCCTTGCAGCCAGTTATCATCTCTGAATCATTCGAGCAATGGGGCATATATATTATTGGCAAAATAAACCCAAACTCCTCACTGCAACACCTGTATATTCTGACAGCCACTAATTATTTTACAAGATGGGCTGAGGTTGTTCCACTGTGTAAAGTCAATGAATATGCAGTCATCAACTTCCTAGAAGAAAACATCATAACTAGGTTTGGGGTTCCAATTTCCCTAGTCTTTGATAATGCACCTTATTTTTCGTCAATGAAGGTTAATGAGTTCATGTATGAGAAAGGAATTAAACTACATTATTCATCTAATTACTATCCCCAAGGAAATGGATTAGCTAAGTCTACCAATAAAAATCTCTTTCGAATCCTTAAGAAAACTGTGATTGAAAATCATAGAAGCTGGCACATAGCCCTCCAAGACGCCTTATGGGAAAACAGAGTCACTCCCAAGAATGCCTTAGGGGTTTCCCCGTTCACCTTAGTCTATGGCAAGGAAGCCATCCTTCCTCCAAATATTTTACTCCCATCCTTGTAATTGGCCCAAGCCTCTCAAGGTTCTAACAGTGAAGCCCTACAATCCAGAATTGATACCCTCCTAAGACTTGAAGAGTCACGACAGAAATCCAGAGACCAATTCCATAACCACCAAGACATAGTCAAAAGATAGTTTGATAAGAAGAAGTTTGGTAAAAGAAATTTTGAAGTAGGTGACTTAGTTCTGAAACGGGACCACCAACATGAAGGTAAGGGAATGCACACAAGATTTCAACATTTATGGGTTGGCCCTTACCAAATTTCTGAAAAGCTTGGCCCATCAATCTATAAATTGAAAGACCTACAAGGGGAGGAATTAAATCTCCCTTTCAATGGCCTCTCCTTGAAACAATACTTTGCATGAGTCCTAGGTGGACTCTTGTACATAAATAAAATGTTGTCTTTTATTTTCTAGTTTGTTTTCTTTTGTTTCATTTTTAATTTCTTTTGATTACCTTTTAGTCTGCTAATTATCTTGATTTGTTTTCTTTTGTTTGTTTTTTCCCTTTTGTTTGAGTCCTTTGTTTAAATAAAGCTAAGCTCAATTTTGGTGTAGCTGAGAGATGAGACTCCAGGAAAAACTCAAAAGGATGGTCATGAAGAAGCTCACTGATAAAGGGAATATATATTTGTGATTTTCATTTCACTGATTGGTTTCCTGGAATGCAGAGATCCTCTTTTCTGTTTGGTCAAAGTAACCCCTATCAAATAACTAAGATTTAGCATTTCCTTCTGACTATCTTAGGGACCCATTCACTTCAACACTAATGAATGTCTCAGGAAGTTCACTATGGCAGACCCATGGAGAGGAATAATGTTTCATAGATATATGGTATTTAAAATGATCCCATGCTATAAGTAAAATCCAAAAGGCATATGTCAAAGAGTCTGGTTTCCAGAAATTATCGCCTCAATTAAAGCATGGCTGAGAAAATCAAGGAAACTTTAAAATCAAGGAAGCTGTTCAAATAGACCAACCCAGCAAGGTTCTTCTCCGTTCGTGAAGCATGAAATCAAATAAATCTTTCACTCACACAAAAGGACATTATGGATTGAAGAACCTATATCAATTATTGAAAGCAAAAGAAATTTATTTCTGGAAGACTCAAAGCGGCAAAAGTCATGAATTAAAGAAACATCCAAAAGGATGCGAAATAGCATGGGAATGAGGAACAAACGAATATGTCTATGAGATATTATCACAATCCTGTGGAGTCTTATATCAATAGGCTTCTGAAAGATAGAATTTTAAAATGAACCCCACATTTTGGCTCTTGGAGAGTTGTAAAGAAGTCTAAGTCAAAGTTTCCTTTTACCTTATCACCATTATGATAAGAGTGATCACAGTATTCTCCGAAGCTGAACTATGAAGACAATTTGTTGCACACGTAACCAACACTTTGTAAGTTTCCTGACCATGAGATGAGTTTGTTTCAGAGAACTGTGTTCGCCAGTGAATCTCCAATTGTTGCTGCTGCAACATCCCCCCCAAAATTTTTGTCAATATTGGGGCCCCTCCTTTTATTTTTGTAAAAAACTTTGCTTAGAAGTCAAGCCCCATCAAAAGGCCCTTTTTTCTTACTTAGTTTTCTAAAGAGAGCAAAGTTTCTTAAGTAAAAAAAAAAAAAAAACTTGGCGAGTTGAGCCTCAACGTCGGCTCAACTCAAGGAGTTCGTCCGCAACGTCGGTTCAACTCGGCGAGTCCATCTGCAATGTCGGCTCAACTCGGCGAGTTCGTCCGCAACGTCGGCTCAACTCGGCGAGTTCATCCGCAACGTCAACTCAACTCAGTGAATTTTTCTGCAATGTTGGCTCAACTCGGCGAGTTCATCCGCAACGTCGGCTCAACTCGGCGAGTTCGTCCTCGACGTTGGCTCAACTCGGTGAGTTTGTCTGCAACGTCATCTCAACTCGACGAGTTCATCTGCAACATCGGCTCAAATCAGCGAGTTTGTCCTCAATGTCGGCCCAACTCGGCGAGTTCATCTGCAACGTTAGCTCAACTCGGCGAGTTTGTCCTCAATGTCGGCCCAACTCGACAAGTTGAGCCTCAACTATTGCTCGGTTTTGTTAAGTTGAAAGTTGTCCTGGCTAATACTATTTCATCCAGTCTATGCTTGCTGTGGTGATAAGTTTCATTTCAATGTTTAGTTTGCATTATGTTTTATCATCTACCTACTCATGCATGGTTGCTACCAAGTTTAAAGTGCAATGCCGAGAGGTGACAAGAAGTTAAAGGTGTCCAAGTCCGAATCAGCTCGTGAGGAGGTCCTGGAAGCAAGAGTCGAAACATGTTGAAAGATGAGACTCCAAGCACAGAGATGGATTATGTGAAGAAAATAGACATGCTGACAGCAAAAGATCTTCACCATTGCATTGGGCAAGTAGGTGTTCACGCGCACTTTCTTGAAGAAATCCTCTAGGTTACAACGACATAAGTAATTGTTATTGAAGAGGAGCTTTCCAAGCATGAGGTCTCATTGAAATGCATGTTCCCTATCCCTGGCAGCACCATTATTAGAGAAACAAACCTTTGTATATATTACATAGTAGAAGCAAGCAGAACAATAGTAGTAGAAGCACCAGTTGCAATAGTGGTGCCAGCTGCAACAAAACCGCCAACAAAGAGCTGATTTGGCATTTCCTATTTTCTGATTAAAGGCTGGAGCATTTTTTTTTCCCATATATTTTAAATGTTGAAGACAGCTGGAGTTTCCCCCCCCTTTCCTTTTGTAAAATATTTTGAGGATTTATTCTACTTTTGTAAAATGGGCACTAAAAGACAAATTAAAAGAATCAGGGGAGTTAGAGCATAGGTGGCAACACTTGGAGCATTTTATAAGGCTATTCATAGATGAATAGAATATAGTGAAAGGAATTTTGGCAGGTGAAAGGACATTTTGTCTTGTACGTGAACTATTTCTGCTACATGAATAAGAAAATCGTTTTGGCCTGTGGAAGCCGGTGCAGCATTTTGCTTGGGATTGTGTTGGATAATTGCTGAACTATTTTTGCATCTTTCATACATTTTCTGTGATATCTTTCCTGGCTATTGTGAATTAATTTTCTTCTATGAATGATTTCATTTCCTTTGCAAAATTTATGTGTTAAACGGGTAATAGAATGTTTATCTCTATCAAAGCTATCTTTGATAATCTTTATTTTCTATTGTAAATGCTTTTATTCAACTTAATAGCTATCTATGAAGTTCTTGGTTGCATTTCCAGTTTATTACTCATCCTTTAAATTTTCTCCTTACGAGGATAGATTAGATTTGCTTAAAACAGTTTTAGATTAGATTTGTTTATAGATTGCATTTAGATTAATGCACTTGCATATCATCTGTTAAAATAAAAATACATAAACGGTGGACCGGGCCCCAACCAGTGCAAAGTAAAAAAAAAATCTTTAAAATCTTACATGGTAGCTGGGCCGTTAACAGGACGGATTCCCCACTCCAAACAGTGAGTGATCTAATTGGGCTTGCTTACCGGGGAGAATACCTTGCTGATTGGTGCTGCGATTTTTGGGGCATCAACAGGTTCTCATTAACTCATCAATTCCCCCATGTTGGAACAACCTCACAGTATCTTCGACCATGAACTCTTTGTCAACAAAGAACCTCTGTGTCATTCACTTGCACACTATTAGGCTAACCAATTGATAACTTGCAGAACTAACTTAGAAAACAATATGTGCAATAATTTCTAAGTGCTTTGGTAACTCCCGCAAGTCTAACTGCTGCATTATTTATAGTCGTGGTTGATCCCCCTCCATGCCCTTTAACGGTTGGATAAGCATTAAATGCAGTATCCATTAGCCAATTCCGGCAGATGCTTCGGTCAATTCCCTCATTAAGTCGCTCAGAACGGCTATCTGTGCTTTAAATGCTCGAGCGGTTGGTAGGAATTTACTGCATAACGGCTATATTTTCGACCAACACTATAATGGATATTTTGTGGAGCCTTGCATCGGACTACGCAATAGGTCATCTTTGGTTATGCACAGTGACTTCACGGTGTCTAATTTATTTTCTCTTCAGGGTTGCGTTTTGAATATCGCAACAGCGCCTTGTTTTTCTTATCATTTTTCATTTTTTTATTTTTTTTTACACGTAGATTCAACAATGATGTGCGATACATAGATCTATCTTTTAAATTTTGTGTACAGACTCTTCTGTAGTTTCTAGTGCCCAATTCCAACTGTACTTGGCACTTAGAAACTTCCTCTTCCTCTTAACCAAACTAGGTGTTGTGAAGCAGGGTTATCATGGTAAAGATTTAGTCTGCTTCCATTTATCAAATTGGGTAATGTATCACTGGCTAAACTAGCTAACAGGACTGTGCCTCCACTAGTAACATGTATGACAGTGTATGGTCGAATCCAATGCATTTTAAACTTCCTAGGAAACTTCATAAATTTACTATCGTACAGGAGGACTAGATCACCTACCTGGAAAGACTTTCTCTTGATGTGGCGGTCTTGCCATGATTTTTCACGTTCTTTCTGTACTTGTTGGTCGAAGCCTGCAATGAAGTGATCCTCTTCCAGTCCAACCATGTGTAACATTCTTTCTTCCAATGCTGCACGATCTGCCATCCCTGTAAATGCAACTATTCTCAAGCTGGGAATAATGTACTCCATTGGCATTATTGCTTCCTACCCATAAAATAATCTGAAAGGTGTATGTCCAGTTTATTTCTTACATGTCATTATGTATGCCCATAATACAAATGGAATGCACAGGTCCCAGTCATCGTGGTTTACATTTCATATCTTAGTTAATGCATTCTCTAGTACTTTATTGAACGCTTCAACAATTCCATCTTCCTGTGGATGATAAGGCATACTGTGCTGATGATGGATGTAGAAATCTTCGGTCAAAGCTTCAATGTTTCTATTCAGAAAGTGATTGCCTTGATCACTCATCAAAATCTTTGGACATCCGAACCATGTAAGGATGTTTTCAAAAATGAGCTGTGCGACTGTAGCTGTGCTACAGTCTTTGACTTGCTTTGCTTCTGCCGATCTGGTGAGGTATTCAGTTGCAGTAATAATGCACCTCGCACTAGTTCTCTTTCCCGGTGGGTTAATAGGTCCCACGAGATCGATTTCCCATTTTTCGAATGCCTGCAAGATCAGCTGAGGATTCAAGAGAATTTCATCTCTTTTTTATGGCTTCCCTATCCTCTGACAGACATCGCAGTTCTGGCAATGTTCCTTGGACTCCTCATGAATCGTAGGCCACCATAGTCCTGTGCGCAATATCTTTTGTGTAGTATCCCTTCCTGCATAATGACCTCCTATGACTCCTGAATGCGCATCAGCTAATATAAATGGCTTCTCATGTTCCAATACAAATCTTCGTAGCACTTCATCATGTCCTAACTTGTAGAGCTGTCCTACGACAATGGTGAATTCTATGACTCACACTACCAGCTGCTTCTTCTGCTGTGTAGTGAATTCAGTAGGTGTGAACCTGGTAGTTAGAAATTCAATGATGTCATGATAATAATCATTGGGAACCTGTATAGCAAATAATTGCGCATCAGGGAGATTGTCTTCCATATTTGTAGGTTCCTCTCCTAACTCGATCATTGAGAGATGATCAAGGCTTAAATTTAATCTGCCTGGCTTAACTATTATTTCAAAATCATACTCTTGGACGAGTAAGAGCCATCTGCATATCCACCCCCCTAAAACTGGCTTATTGACCAGGTATTTTAATGCAGAATGGTTGGTAAACATTGAGAAGTGCGCACCAAGCAAATAGTGTTTCAACTTCTGTAATGCATATACCATTGCGAGTCCTTCCCTTTCAGTAGTGGTATAGTTCTTCTCAGTAGATGAAAATGTTCTACTCGAAAATGCATTGGGATGATCGATGCCTCCTTCTCCTGGCTGCCCAAGAACAACACCCAATGCTATACATGAAGCATCAACATGTACGTGAAATGGCTTTTCCCATTCTGGAAAAACTAGGATCGGCGCAGTGACCATTTTCTCTTTCAATGTGTCAAATCATTTCTCACGGTCTTCATTCCACATGAACGGTGCATCCTTTTTTAGCAGCTTCTCCATTGCTGTGATTATCTGTGCATACCCTTTTATGAATTTCCTGTAGTACCCGGTATGCCCTAGTGTAGTGTGTAATTGTTTAACTGAATTTGGTGTAGGCAAGTTTATAATAAATGCAATCTTCATAAGGTCAACCATCAATCCCTGCTTACACACAATGTGTCCTAGCAGAATCCCATAAGGAACACAGAAAATACACTTTTTCAAATTCAATGAAATCTGATGATGTCTGCATTTTTCCAGCATCATTCTGAGGTTTGCGGCATGGTTCTTTAGTAGCCCAAAAATGGTCCAATCATCGAAGTAGACCTCTAAAAACTTGTGGATGAATTCTTTAAATACTATGATCACCACTCTAGAAAATATGGCTAGTGCGTTCTTCAAACAAAAAAGCATCACTGCATACTAGAACGACCCCCATTCTGTTGCAAAAGTGGTTTTGTGTCTATTGCCTGGATCAATTCTTATCTGATGGTATCCATAAAATCCATCAGTAAAAGAGTATGCCTCATTTCCTCCAACATTATCAAGTACTTCGTCGGTAAAAGGTGTAGGAAATGGGTCATGCATCGAGGCATCATTGAGCTTTCTGAGATCAACACAGATCCTGATCTCACCCTTTGTTTTCTTGTCTTGGATGACCATCACGCTTATCCATTTAGATTCTTCAGTAGGCTCAATGATCGTTGCATCGAGCATCTTGTCAAGCGCTTCCTTAACGCATTCTTTGTAACATGGATTCAGTCTATATGGCCTTTGTTTTATAGGTTTCACTCTAGGCTTGAGAGGAATTCTCATCACTCCTAAGTCTCCCAGGATGCCTTTCATCTCTGTGAACTTCATCAGGAATACTTTTTGATATTCCTGTAATATAGACGCGATGTCCACAACTATATCATCATCCTAGTAGTCTCCTATTACTGCGAACTTCGGCTCTTCATTGTTACCGATGTTCACTTTCTTTGTTTTGACCGGTCCACTCATATCTGGAATCTCTAGTGGAGGTCCTTCTACTTCACGCATTCCTTCTAATTCAGGGATATTTATATTGCACGAGTCCTCCTCATCGCTATCTTCCTTATCTTCATCTTTTTCAGCTACGTTACAACAGTTCATGACTTGCTCTACTTGTTCTTCCCAATCTAGTTGTAGACTCGCAAGTTCGTTGTTTGCTTCAAAAAACTCTTCTAATGTTATCTTTTCCTCCATGCAATCTGGTGTAAATATCTTTTTCATCATAAGCTGTAGTGCGTCATGGATAGTCGGATGGTCGTCTTCAAAGCTAAAGTCTTTATGGAAGCTCGCAGTGAGGACAGACCAATCCATGGTTCCTTTGTGCTTCTCCTCCTCCAGGTACCATTTCTTTGGAATAGGCTCCTCCAGCATATGCACAAAGAGATGTACCCATTCTGTTTGTGGTCTTTCTTCCCAAGCTTTTGTACAAGATACAATATGATCCTTTGTATCCATCTGGCCATTATATTTCTCAAATGGTAGTGTAACCTTATCAGCGAATCTGATCTGTAGTTTTATTCTGCACTGGTCCCAAGTTGTCAATGTCTTTTTATGCGTAGCCCACCACCTGGAAGGTGTCTCGTGGAGTGCCATGTATAATGCTGAGACGCGATGTTCATCTGCAACTGTTGCAGTGTATTCTTTGATAAATGAATAGACGTTAGCTGTACCATCATAAGTGGGGATTGGACTTACCTGTTTTCCAATCCTGCGGAGTGACTTTGTAATTGTCGCACATCTCCTGGCAGATACTTCATGCATTCTGTGTTGCTAGTTTTCTAATCCTGCTTCAGAGTCTGAGATGCAAGAACTATCACAGCGCCAGCTGAGCATTCCATCCACTGTAGGATGAGTATAATCCGCAGCATTTGTTGTCATTTTATAGATACAATCGAGATCTTGAGCTTTGTACTCTTCCTGAATTGGTTCAACATATCGCTCCCCCTGCGAAGGATCCAATGGTGCGACGACCCTTATGTTATTACCTTCAAATATAATTTTCATTGTCTTCAAATTTATGATGGTGGATTTCGTCATTTCCTAATCGATTCCTAGTAGTGCGAGATAAGGATTGCTATCATCCACAATTTAAATTACTTCAAAGTCTGCGTAGCTTTGCACTCCGTCAATGTCGACAATGGTATTGGTTAACCTTGCCAGTGGTATAACTATGCCTTTATGAGCCATTCTTAACTATATAGGTGACCACTATAACTTTGGCTTACCCATCGCCTGCCATGTCTGCTTGGTCAAAACATTCACTTCAGATCCGAGATCAAGAATGATCTCGTCCATCTCATAGTATCCTATCTATGCAGTGAACCGCATTTCCCTCCCGGTTCTTTTGTGGTGCATGGATTAGTACATTCTCTAGATACATGACCTGGCTGGCCATAATTATAGTATATTACATGGTCTCATCCTCTTCCTTGAGCTTGGCCAACATTTCTTCCTCTCCCGCGGTATCCACCACCACGGCCTCTATATCCTCCTTGATCATAATGGGTGCTCTCTTGCTTTGGCTGATTTTCCTCTTGGATGCGGTACATTCCAGCAACTTGCATTGCTTCCATATCTTGATTTCTTTCATTCATCAACTCGTAAGCGCGACAATTAGACTCATCATGTCCAACTGATTAATATAAATTACAGTATAAGTTTTAGATGTTTTGACATATTTCTGTATGATGTAACAATCATCAAGCCGGTGTCGTCTGGTTCTACAAATTTCACACCATGGCGCCTGGTTCTGATTCATATTCTTTTGGTTTGGTGCACCACTGTTAAGATAATCTTGAAATAAGGGGCAATGCTCTCTAGTGTGGCCCTCCCGTTTGCATCCTGTGCACCAAACTTCATGTGTTTGTTCATGTCTCTGTTCCTTTCCATTCTTCATACCTTGTAATTCTAATGTTAAGGTAGCCAACTGGTTCTGGATCTATATCATCCCAGAACTACTTTCTCCAATTGGTGAAGCTTCCAACTTCATCACCATCTCCAACGCCTCAGCTTGAGATACAACCTTCTGTTGCATCAATGGTTGTATGATATGGGGAAACAGCGTAGCAATGAACCATTCTTGATGCTGTTGTGGAGCTAGAACAAAGCTCACTTGGTCCAACAATGTTTTGAATTTTTGGTCGAATTCCCAGACCGATTCAGTAGGTTTCTGCTTGATTTATTTCAACTATGTTATGCACTATGATTCTGATTTGGGCTTCTTAAACTCTGTTGTAATCGTGGTCTTGATGTCTGCTAGGGTTCTCGGCTGTGCTTGAAAATACTTCATAAACCAATGCAGTGCTCTATCTCTAAAAGTAGTGATGAGTTGCGCTCTTTTTATAGCATCATCTGTAATTTGCTTGACACTCCACAGGGCTTCGCATAGAAACCAATGTTGATCAGGGTCTTCTAGACCCGTTCCTTTGAATATTGGCATCTTTATATCGTTATCAGTCATTCTCCTTCCATATTGTGTATAGATTTGGGACTGATTCCCTTCGACAAAATTAGACGCAGGCTGCTAGATTGTGCTAGGGATAGTATTCTGCGGAATGGTCTGAGTTGTAGTACTATGAGCACTCACTCCTGCGGTGTTACTAGTATTGCTGATGTGTGGGATGGGTTGCACCATGCTCGCGGTGGGTGGTTTCTGGACTGATGGATTCTGAGGTGTAATACGTTGGATTTGTTAGGATATTTCTATACTCCATCCTAGTCCCACCAGTATTTTGATCATTTACATTTTCAGTCATGCATGCACTTTTAGGGTTTGCATGCATTTTGCATGCATCCCAGTCATCAGTCTAGCACCTATCCCTTAGTTAGACAGCCCCCAAGAGCTTCTCACTATTCAGTTTTATCCCTCCAGTTGCTTAATGCGCCCTTCTTCCTTGATTTTAGGGAGCAACTCACCCTTCTTCACCTACCAGTCCAGTTGTCTTCAGTTTACACTCAGTTACACTTAGTTACACTCATTTACAATCAGTTACAGTCAGTTACACTCAGCTACACTCAGTTACACTTAGTTACACTCAGTTACACTCAGTTACACCTACCAGAGTTAGTTGGTTTGCACTAGAGTCTGTTGGTTTGCATCATGATCACATGATTATTTCAGAGGTCAAAACAGCTACTGAAGGTAATGCATTCACTCCTCTCCAGCTATCTCATCTTTTATACTACTATATGATCATAAATTCATGCTTTCAGAAGGTTATTGAAGATTATGGCTATTTCCATTCTCTTGGGATAAATTCTCATGCAATTACTGGTTTTGATCTCACCTCTCATGGTTCAAAGGAGATCTCAAGAAACCATGATTCAAGTCTTGGATCTAATTTGGATTCTAAGCAATTACTGCTTGGGATAATTTCTCATGCATATGATAGTTTTGATCTCACCCCTGCTGGTTCAAAGGAGATCTCAAGAAACTGTTTTTTAAGTCTTAAATCTGATTTTGATTTCAAGCAAACATGTAATAGTTGTTCTTGGCATAATCTCACCCATGGTGGTTCAAAGGAGAAGACAAAATACTAGATGCACTTTCACAGATTTGATCCTACCTTAGCTGATTCGAATCACAGATTCAAGGATCATTCTCATAGTGTTGGATTTGTTCTCATCACATTCAATCTAAAGAGCAAGTACAAGCACATTCTTTTTGAGCATGATCCACTTCTTCCCAAGAAAAAAATACCTCCACACATATGACCAAGCATCACACCTGCTTGAGTTTGGAGCATTTATTTTTGTGTGTGCGTTACAGTCTATTTTTTGAGGAGGGGGTATGTTTCCCATGAAATTTTCCCACTTCCTTGGTTTATTGATTTTTATTATTCATTGTATTGGGTGACCTTTGGTCTTAGATACCAGGGCCCAGGATGGATTAAGGGGGGGTGTTAGGATATTCCTATACTCCATCCTAGTCCCACCAATATTTTGATCATTCACATTTTCATTCATGCATGCACTTTTAGGGTTTGCATGCATTCTAGGGTTTGCATGCATTTTGCATGCATCCCAGTCATCAGTCTAGCACCTAGCCCTCAGTTAGCCAACCCCCAGGAGCTTCTCACTATTCAGTTTTATCCCTCCAGTTGCTTAATGCGCCCTTCTTCCTTGATTTTAGGGAGCAACTCGCCCTTCTTCCTTGATTTTAGGGAGCAACTCGCCCTTCTTCACCTACCAGTCCAGTTGACTTCAGTTTACACTCAGTTACAATCAATTACAGTCAGTTACACTTAGTTACACTCGGTTACACCTACTAGAGTTAGTTTGATTGATTGTTGACAGTTACTTAAGCATTGATGACTCCACTGATGATGATGAAGACTTCCAGTTGTGCTCCGATGATACTAGTTGTGCTCCAATGACACTCCAGTGATCCTTTGATCACTCCATGAAGGCTAATTCGAATTGCCACCTTAGGCATTCGAATTCCTCATGCATTGTATTATTTATATGTCCATTTGTGATTAATAGTCTAGTGTGTGTGAAGTATTATTGCTTCTATCTGAGTTCTACTGTACCATATTATTCTGTTGCTCATTATACTGTATTGATCACTCTTCTTCTATTTTCCTGCTTAATCATAATTACTCTTGTGAGGCATACATCATCTCTTAGATATGTTGTGAGGATTTTCACATGGTATCAGAGCATGTTGAGAGTATTGTTTATCTCCATTCTTGAGAGTTTTTTGCAGGTTATTACCAAGATTTCGAGTGCAGTAGTTTCTGCATTTTTGCAGCAGTAGCAGTTGCAGTTTTTCTATATTGTTTTTGTAGGTCCTCTATAGCTTCAATTTATTCATCAGGAATTACTCCTCTTGATCCACTCAACTATGATGAATGGAAACCAAGAATGATAGCAGACTTGAAGATCCATGATCTTTTTTATTGTTATTTTGAAAGAGAGTTCGAATCCCCTGAAGAGAAGATTGACTGGTTAAATAAAAGTGACATGCACTTTGCAGCAATAATGTTTTCTTTGTTTGCATGCCAGAGATTCCAATTCAAATACCATAATGGTGTTGAAACTCCAAAGGATTTATGGAATCCAAAAGAGATATGGGCTCACCTGGATGAAAAATTTGGTAGAAAGAATGAAGGACTTGGTCCTAACCCAATCAAAAGCAAAGGACTTGGACTTCGTTATTTTGGAGCAGTTGTAGCAACAAGCTACAAAATTTATTGGATCCTTCAACTGATATCACCAAACTAGTCCTAATTATCCTCTACAATATCAGTACTGTAAGCAAATTATAAGAATGTGCATCAACAATTTTTGCAATAGTCGAGTCTTCAAACTTTACAGTACACTCTACTGCAACAAGCTGGTTGGCAATTTGCAATATCTCCTTTCTTCTAGTGCAGTTCTTTCCACAAGCTCTGCATGACTCTTAAATAAAGAAGGGAAATACAAGGAGAATACAAGACTCTTTACAAAACTTTAGTAAGGCTCTTTATTTCATAGAGATGAGTATGCAACAACAGAAAAAGAAAAAAGGGGCTTTCTTCCATTCTTAACAAAAATTTGTCCTCTTTCAAGTTTCGATTTGTAGATGTAAAAAACCAACATCATATGAAATTTGTGTGCCACCAATAATGCTAATATTTTCCTTCCACCTGAGTTGAGGTTACAAGCTATAAGTGAGCAACAAAGTCCTCAACTTTAGCATGATATAGTGACAAATGTCATCAGCTTTCCATGAAGAATTCTCATCTTTGAGTTTCATATCAGTTAATCAAGGGAAACATCTGAAAGCAAAAATATTTTTGGTAAAACAATAATGAGAATGTAATGTCCCCAAATTCGGCCATGGAACACAATTTCCTAGGTCACCTAGACTTGTTCATGTTTATTCACCTAGGTGGTGATTTGGGTTGATTATTTTCTAACCTAAGTTCAAAAGTTAGGAATAATGCCACATTAAAATATGTTGTACAAGGAAAATGCATTAAGAAGACGAGGAACCTTGGTTGGATAATCAAATAATCCAAAGCATCCTTATGGTTCAAAATTATTGAGAAAACACTAAGTTTGGTAATAATCATTGGTAGAAAATTCCAAGGAAGTGAAGCTCCCTAGCAGAGTGAACATGGAAATTATCACTACAGTTTCATTATGAGTCAAGTAAGTAGAAATGGGCCACATAAAATCAATACCTACCCAAAATAAATATTCATGCACATCCAATTCAAATTTGTTTGCAAGGAAAAATAATATTGGGTGAAATGACATTAGAGAAATAAGATAAGGACCCATTCTCTCATAAATAATTATTTATCAATATTTCATTTATGATTTTATGAGAGAATTTGACTATTTGGTGGCTCCTAGGAAGATTGGAAGGAAAATATAAAGTGGAACACAAAGGAATCTAGACAAATCAATGAAAAGCAGGAAAGAAGCTAAAAAGCAGGAAAGCGAGTGAAAAGCAAGAAAGCAGTGAAAAGCATGAAAGCAACAGAAAATCAAGGAAAGCAAAAGTTTCTATATTTTTTCCTAAAAGCAGGAAATCATCCTAAAGAAGAAAAGTAAAGAAATCAAGGAACACATCTCAATAAAAGCTACAAGCCCTAATTGCAGCCAGTGGGGGAGAAATTGATGAGGCAAGTGGTCTATATGCAATGTAAATTACCAAAGAAGCCACAAGGATCTCATAAAAGGAGTATGAGAGCCTCCATGATGTATCTTTGTCCATTTTGTCAATTTTCTTGAAGAGCTCTGAGCTTTTCTTTGCTTGGGTGATGTACCCCGTGCAAGCAGTAGGGAGATGTGACCCTTTGTAACATTAAGGAAGGATATATTCAATATTCTTCATAGATTTTAAATCTTCATTACTACAATAGTTCCATTATAATTCATTTCCATTTCCTATGTTGGAATTCCTATCTTAAGCCAACATCATTTCAGTATTATTTATTGTAGTGTGTTGTAGCCTGCAGAGAAGGAGATTTAAGGGTTGCGCCCTTGTGAGATACTATAGCTACTCAAGCGTGAAATAAGTAATATAATGTGCTTTAATATCATATGCTTCTATGATCCAATAATAAAAGACATCCTCTTACTCTAGCATGGTTCAATGTTTATCCTATGTTGCAATTATTTAGTGTAAATTTACATTCTACAAGTTCGGTTCGAATTGAATGATGATAGTGATTCCAAATAAATGATTAATGATTTATGATATTCAGTTACCTTTTCTTTATCACTATTGCATATATTCTACAGGAAATTGTGACCCTTAGCCTCTCCTTGATAGTGCCAAAAAACTAGCAATTTCCCCTGCTCTAAAAATCATTGGAAATACGACTAGTTCTGAGTTTTAATGTAATTACCTGACCTATGGACCACCAAATAGAGTTTTGTAAGTTTTCAAATGTAGGTAATACATAATAGGACCCATCCCATCCTTCATATCTGGAAATTGTGGTCTTCCAGTGTCACTTGGATCCATTTGGAAATCACCTAACTTAGCAATCTTGAATCTAGTACTTTATTCCTAGTCACCGATTCTTGCAATATAGAAGTCCGTGGTTGACTCTAGTGACTGTTGTAATAGGTTGGAATTTTCTGCAGCATATTTATATATAGCTTTGACCTATAATCTATTTATTTTCCCTATAATTATTAGGGACTAACACTGCTTGGTCCTTTGTGGCGATCCTAGGTGTGATGTACTCAAAGAATGTGCAATTGTTGAGGTAGGTGATGAATCTACCCGATATATGTGCACCATAAATTTTACCTGAATGTGTCCATAAATAAATCATAGGTTTATAATCCCAATCCATGCATCAGATCTAACATTCAAATCCCTCCAGTGCTATTTGAAGTTGTCTAGAAACAAGCAATTTCCTCCTCCTAGTTTTCAATTCTAAATGGTAGTCTTGATTTCACTAATTGGTTTTCTGATTGAGGAGTTAATATTCTCAAATATCAGTTTGGGAAGATTATAGTGGTATCAGATCATAGTCCTTTTCACCTATGCATTGTGATCATCAGTTGAAATAATAAATTGCAACCATGAGGTTGGTACCTATTGCAGTTAAAGAAGAAGATTACAAGTTGTATGAAGAAGAAGGTAACTCCATGGATGAAGATCTGCAAGTTGGTTCTTCATGTAAATTCATATACAAGGATGATGGTTACTTCAGTGAACAATCAAATGAGGAATACATCAAGCTTAGATATGTTAATGGTCAATTCATGTGGGGGAAAGCCAAAAGAACCTTTTGGGTACCTCCTACATTATTATTCACCGAGTAAAGAAGTCCAGGAATTCCTATATTTCCAAGAGTTTTGCGGTGTCGAGATTGAAATATTGCTCCACGAACCATACATATGGTGGAGAAGGTGTGCAAAGAAGTGGGAACTAGATGGTTTCCATTGGGAGCCAAAGCTGATGCATGTGAGGATTCATGTGGTTCTAGCAAGTGCAAGGAGGACAAGGATGAACATCTACAACCATCCACAATCATTGAGAGGATCCATGAACCACCTATCCCTATGGGTTGTGAAGAAAAAACAAAGATACATGACTTGGAGCGCAAGTCACTGCATGGGAGAAGAAAAGTGTGCATAATCAAACGTTGATCCTTCCATTAGTGATTCAGAGGAACAACACAATAGAGATGGCATGGAAATAGTGCACTCCACTAGTGGGTGCACAAGCCTATATGTTGGTGACATAGAGATCATTTGGGATAATTTTGATATAAGAGAGCATTCACATGAACAAGAAGATGAAGAACTTGCAGCATAATAAGAAAAACAAGGATCAACTTCCAAGTCACCACTTAAACTTCATTGTGAATTTAATCAGACAGAGGAAGACATGATACAAAGATGTGATCACATTTTAGATTACAATATTCCCTTGTGTCATCATGAGGTTGCATCCACTTCTGAGAGAAGTTTTGTATTATAATAGTGGAGTCTCTTTCCATTGAGGCTCATACTGGGATAACAGTCACTCTTGGAGAGGAGATTGGCATGATGGAATCTACTGATGAAGAGACCCTAGTTTCTTGTGTGGAGGATGGTGGAATTTTGTATGGGAGTTAACATGATTCCAATAGGATGGATGAGCTCACATGTGCATCACACATTGTGTTGTTAATCAAACATGGAGTGAATGGGAGATCTTAGCAAGAGTCACTGAAGAAAGGATACTGCAAGTTCTATCTAGAACTAGTGTTGCACATATATTCATGGAGGATATCATTGGGAGATTTCAGATCAAGGAGATACATATGTGATAATGTACAGGATAGATCTCACATCTAGAGAAAATATCAATAATATCACTGAAGAATTCCAAAGAAGAAAGAAGAAGAAATGAATCAATTATCACTCATAAAACTCAGAAATGGAGAAAAATGCAGTATAATCATACATCAACTGTAAGTTGGCACTGTGAAAAAATGAATACAATAAAATACTGTTAAGTGAATTCGAGTTAACCAAAGGTGATTTGAATTCTCCTCAATGTGTGGCTTGGATAGCATTGGAGACATCATCCAATCAGTGGCAGTAGTCACAAATAGTCAAAAGTCAGTCAAATGAGTCTAACTGAGTCTAACTGAGTCATGTGAGCACAAATCAAGGGATGGATACTCCAAGGAGGGTGCATGAGGTTGATGAGTCCATCAGTAGGTCAAGTGGCACTCCGATTTAGACAACTGGAAGCTACAGGCAGTTAAACTGAGCAATAAATGCATGAAATGGTCAATCAATGCTACAACTGACTCTTAGTGATCCAAGTAGTGTAGTTGGGCACATATGTCATCCAGGTGAGGAAAACAAGGTGCAATAGGTAGGTAGGAGGGATCCTGAGGACTAAAAACAGGCTCTAGGAGGATGAACATAGGCTCCAGGTGTTGGGGACACTACCATACTGATGAATGGATGCATGAACATGCATGCATGATGACTGGATGCATGCATCCATGCAAAATATAAAAAATGATGGTGAGAATAGTCCAACACCCCTATGCAAGCCAAACTATAAGGAAGTAACTGAAAAACTAATGGTAGGGCCCTGGTGACTAAGACCAAAGGTAACCCTGTACAACAATCTAAATAAATAAGGGAGGAAAGAGGGAAAACCCAGTAAGAAGAAATCCCTCCCTCAAAATAGACTGAAGGATGCTAATGTAGCATGGCATCACTCACCCCAAGAAGAGATATATGGTAAGTGAACCTCTTCACCATGAAGGTATTGGTGAAGATATATGCAATCTTCTCTTCTGTAGGATAGTAGAGCAGTGTGATGGTACTTTCATGCACCAATCCTCGAATGTAATGCATGTGTATCTCAATATGTTTGGTTCTCTATCTCAGAACCAGATCTGTTGAGATCTTGATGGCACTCTGATTGTCATAATAGATGACTGGGGGAGCACTGAATTGAATCCCAAAATTTGACAGGATGCCCTACAACCAGATGCACTGTGTGGTTGCATTCACAGCACCTCTATACTCAGCCTCAGATGAAGAAAGTGCTGAAGCAATGTGCTTGTTTCTCGACCAACAGATAGGTCCAAATCCAATCATGAAAAAAAAACTAGATGTATACTTCCGATCTGAGCTATCTCCAGTCCAATCAGAATATGTAAACCCAACTAGGTTCAATTGAGACCCAACTGCATAGAAAATACCATGTGTCTTTGTCCCTTGCACATAATGCAAGATCCTCTTTGTTGCCTTCCAGTGAAGCTCATGAGGATCCTGCATGTATCTATAGACAACACTAACTGCATAGGATAGATTAGGTCGAGTATGTGTAAGAAACAAAAGACTTCGAATCAACTGTCGATACAAAGTACTATCCACCAAAGGTGTAGAAGAGCCATCCTCAAAGCTGGTCCCTGAAAGAAAAGGAAACGATGCTAATTTGAATTCTCTCATATGAAATCTGTCAAGTAGATCTAATGCATATTTGGACTGTGCAACTCTGATTCCTGAATCACTCTGAGTGACTTCAAGACCAAGAAACTACTTTAGTAGTCCCAAATCTGAAATAGAGAAGGAGTTGTGCAAAGCAATTTTGATAGATCCAATGCATGAAGTATTGCTCCCAGTAATCAACAAATCATCAACATAAAGAACAATAATAAGCAGCGAGTTACCATCATGTCTCATGTAGACATTCGAATGTGATTTGCATCTCTACAAATATTGTGAAAGTAAGAAGGAATCCATCTTGGCATACCAAGCTCGGGGAGCTTGCTTAAGCCCATACAAGGACTTACTCAATATGCACACAAGTGAAGGATCATCAATATACCCCTTAGTTTTCTTCATGTAGATCTCCTCCTCTAGATCCCCATGAAGGAAAGCACTCTTTACATCCATGTGATGCACTTCCCAGTGCTTGGATGCAACAAGAGAAAGAACAAGACAGATGGAATCCATCTTAGAAACAGGTGCGAATGACTTGGAATATTCAATCCCATGAACTTGGGAGAAAACCCTTGCAACCAATCGAACCTTATACTTGCTTGTGACTCCATCTGAGTCCATATTTGTTTTGTATATCCACTTGCATTGAACAAGATTCCTCTCGGGAGGGAGAGAGATAAGCTCCCAAGTCTCATATCTCTGAAGAGATTGATACTCTTCTTCCATAGCAGCCACCTATCTTGGATCTTCCGAGGCCTCAAAGAATGTTTCTGGATCAGATCCAATCATAAGAAAGAATCTCTCAGCTAGAAATGGATCTGTGGGAGAGAGTGAAATTCTTGTATCTTGGAGATCATATCTATCTCCAACAAGATCAATGGTGGAAGCAGGAGTAGTGGTGGCCCATCTAGAAATAGGAGTTGGATCATTAGGTGATAGATATTCAGGTTCTTGTGGATCTGGATATAGCATTCGCATTTCTCCATGATTCATCTTTTTCTCAATCTTCTTTGATGGATCTTTTCCATTCAAGCAACCTTTGCAAGTGCCTTGGGAAAACTTGAGATTGGGTAGACCTTCAACCACCTTTTGATTTTGCATGTCTTGAAATTGCTTTTAGTTGAGATGCCCAAATATTTCATTCCATAGCCTACTCTCTTCATTTGCATGAGTGTGAAGAGAAGACTACTTGGAGAGAGGAAGAAAGTGAGAGAACTCATAGAGTTTCAAATTGTGGTTTGCAACACCTTTTGCAATGATATTTCCTGAAACCATGTCTTGTATTTCGACCTCATTTGGAGAGAAGATCACCCTCTTGGGATCTCCAGTATGGGTCATTTGGTAGACCGAAATTAGATTGGTAGTAAGTGTAGGAACATAGAGTACATCTGAGAAGTATCCATGATCAAGTTTTATCTTTCCAATCCCCTCAGAGGAGACCTCAGAATCATTCCCCAAGATGATGGAAGGGCCAACAATGCATTCAAAACCAGTGAAGAGATATTTGGAGGAAGACATGTGTCTTGATGCTCCTGAATCTATGATGAAGGAGGACTCTCTTGATGCACCTGCCATGAGAGCATGGCATCTCTCCTTGTCCTCAGATCTATAAGGTTCAACATGTTTCTTCCTAGCACATGCAGATAATGGGAGGTTATTCTTTTCAAGTAACTGAGCCATCAATTCTATAGTCTTCTCCTTACAAGATCTCTCAAGATGAATCCTCTATTGCAATAAGTACATTTGGATTTCAGCTTTTGAGAATGGTTGGTCTTCTCAAAATTCGAAGCCCCTTCTGATTGATAGGGAGCCTCCTTTTGCTTCTGCTCATTCAAATTTCTATCAAAAACATTTTGCTTGCCCTTTCCATTCGCTCTCTTCACCTCAGTAGATGTAAGTGCTGAGTCCATATTGGGTTTTATCATTCCCATTTGAATCAACTTCTCCTCCTCTTGTGTGAGAGATTGGATGAAGTCATCAAGAGTGGGAAACTTTCCATTTTGGGATGGATAGCTTCGTTGTTTGAAAGGTAGAGACAAATACTGAGTAGTTAGGGCCCAACTATGATAGTATGGAAAGTATGAGTTGCTTCTCTTCCTTCTCTATTCCATATCTGTTCAATTGTGAAATCAAATTTTTAAACTTGGTAAGAAACTCGTTGATGGAGTCCAAGCTGCAAGGGCTTAGTGAGATAAGCTCATTTTCCAACTTGTGACCTTTCAAGTCATATTTCTGTCCAAGAAGAGATTTGAGCTTGTCCCAAACTTATTTTGGAGTGGCTATATCTATGACATGAAAATGGAGGTCTTCGAAAATGTTGAGGAGTAGCATTCCTACTACTTCATCAAGTTTATCCAAGCACTTGGATTTCTATCACCTACCCAAATTTTGAGAATAATTATTTATATTATTATCCTTTTTGCAAAAATAATTTGTGTTAAATTATAATTACACAGTTTTGTAATTATGAACAGATGGGCTGAAAGATGAATGTAATGACTCATTATTATTATTTAATAAATAAAAATGGGAGACAAACAGTCAAGAAACCTATTACAAGAGTGTTCACTGGCCCACTAGGAGGAATGGAAGCTGCAAGAAGGCATGGGACAGATGGAAACATTTGCACTCTACCATTAGCTGTTGGTTATGCGACAACTACCCCTAATTTGTGGCATTTCCTCTCTAGGTGGAGAGAGTTGAGCAGGTATCTCAATAATGACCAATTAATTACAAAAGACCTAGGCAGCATAGAAAAGGCCATTCGAAATGAGTAGGGAGCTCTTAGAATGTTTTTTCTGCAGAAAAAATTTCCTCATCTGCATCATGTGATGACTGAGAGATTCGAATAGGGAAGCTATGGGGAGTGCAAGTATAAGTCTGCAAATATTCTGAGAAAGACAAACCAGGGGTGCTGGTGCAGGTCCCATTGACTGCTAAGACTGTAAGGTTAGATAAATTCCTTGCTGCTACAAGTGAAGGTCCTAAGCTTCTGAAGTTTCTTCCTCCTAATGGATCAGGGAACATGCTCGGGGGTCCTAAGGCAGGCATCTTGGCTGTTTGGGAACAGGTTGGGTGGAACAGGCTTCTTAGGTAATTTGTTTCTCCTACTATTCTCAGGTTCTACATTTTTCTGTGTTTTTTGGTTTCATAATTTCCTTTAGTAATTGCCTTAGAAATATTTGTAATGATCAGTAGCAGTAAAATGTTTAAAGTTCTGATTTCATTTTAATTGCTTAACTGATAAAATGACTTCTTTGCATTTTTCCCCATGCTTGAGGCTGCATCGTACTCCAGTACAGAAAGGTAGCATTAAATCTGTTCATTTAGGTGAAGCATAATGCTTATCTATTCTTAACCCTAAAAGGCATACATGCGCAGATCTATATTCTCAAGCATTTCATTTTCTAGATATTTTAGCTGCTGCAAATTAAATCTCTGCACATAACTATTCACATATTACTTCATTATGGAAAACAAAAAATTTCATTTTCCTGTCTGAAAGAATTCTGATCACATTTCTTCCCTAATCAGGTATCCATGAATTTATTTAACAGTCGTATGAAAGTCCATTTGGCATCATACAATGTAATTTTGTCTCCCCTATAAGTTTCCTTTTAACAAGTTGTAAGGACCAGTACACATTACAAATAAAATACCGTGATTCGCAGCATCTGCACACAGACACACCATAATCATTTTTATTCCTTAGTTATATTCTGATTTTTATACATTCGTTCCCTATCTCTATTTTTTCTCTTTCCGGAAGCAAAGTATGATTTCAAGCATGGTTTGAGCGTTCATAAAAGTCCACGACGAAACCCTAGGAAGTGCGGTATCCTAAACTCTGTCATATTTTCCAGCTAAACATTAAAAATCACACACTATGCATTGATCTGAGAATACCAACAGAGGTCTTAGCTATCAAGAAGTTTCATCTAGCCGACAGCTCGATGTTACATCGAATGCCCACAAAAAAAAAGGAACTTTCAACCCTAGAAATAAAAACAATCAAAATAGTTATATGCAAGTCGAGATCCAGACTCCAATTCATTTTCCAATACTACTATGGTCGCATCAAAATTACACAGCAGGGTTTCATTCTCAAACAAAGCAAAAGTTGTGGCTTAGCCACCGTCCACATTATGAATTCTAGAATTCCATTATCAACTCATAGACATGCAAACCCAAAAGAAAACGACGGTTACATATAGAGCACGGCGGTATCACTTTTCAACATCAAACAAAATATTCCTTGGTCGTCATTCCAAACCTAACAACAATGATGAGCGTCCAAGGAAGTTACCCCAGACCACTGCCGACGCTCAACTATTTGTTTAAACAATTTCCGAAACACACGACAACCAAAAAGGGTAGTTTTGCATCCACGACACAAAGGAGCGAGCCAAAAAAACTCAACTCTCAGGGTTTGGCACCACCATAAAAGTACGAAATAGAGTCATATTATAGTGCAAATAGTCCATAGGGTCTAACCCTAAATATAAAAAACAAACAACATTAAATGGGACTGTGGAATAACGACTCCGACAACCTAAGACTACCCTATACTTAAACACCCATCCATCACCGGTCAAGCCAATAGTTCCCAACCCACGATAATGAACAGTCACCAACAATTATGCAAAGGGCACCTGCGGGGTGCAAGGACCACCGAAACTTACCAGGTTTTAGATGCATCCTCTCCCTAACCCTTCTATCATCTCCCATGAAGCAATCCTTGCCAAACATAGTAGGAAGGGTTACCAACTAAAGAAACGGAAGTAGAAAAACCTATAAACACAACAAGACTTTCATTATTGCATGCTTACTGTTAGACCTAGGTTCGATGGAGTTGGATGGCTTCGATAGTCATCCACAAACTTGACACCGAGAACTCCTCTACATTAGGGTTGAACCATGAACTTTCACACATGTAGGATTTAACCACTTATAAACACCATTTCCGAACTAGAGTGATATGGCACTAACCTTGCAAACTGTAACACCCTTGCGCAGAGGTCTAAGGTTCAAGACCGAGGAAGGAGTCCTCACAACACCTTTTCGAAAACCCCAAAATCGCCAAATAGCCTATCAGCTCTACAAACACAAACATGAATGATTGAAACACCAACTTTCCCACTTTACCAATGCAAGGTTCAGGTATCACTTTTGGCCACAGATTTCACAGAGATCGACTGTGGATAGCTACCCTCCAGCGCACGTCGATATTTGCCCCCGACTGCATTCAATGCCTCTTTAAATTGTCACACTTACCAAAGTTGCCAGTCGACTTACGTGAGATCCAAAGCATAGCACAACTCAGATCATGGTAATACTACCAATGATTGCAAGCACATGACACCATCCATCTCGGACTCCACTTCACTTCACACATGCCTCATATACCAAGACTTAAATTCAATAGTTGGAAGTTTTTACAACCACCACTCGGTCGCGATCAAACCCTTAGCAAGTCATTTCCATAATTTGCATTACGTTGGTTAGATGCAAAGTTGATGGTCAAACATTGGAATTAAACGTGTAATAAACTCCAAATATCATACAAATGCATAATCTTTTGGATGCTTTTGTTACACCTCAATATTGAAACTTATGGAAATAATTTAGACTATAAACATCATTGCAATTGTATAAGACAAAGTGCCATGTACATTGTAGATTTCACATGTAGGCTATGATCCTCAAATCCATAATAAGAGCAGGAATTTATAAGTATAGTTAATTAATACAATGTTATCATGCTAGCCATGCTTTACAAATCCATTTGATAGATAAATACCTCAGATGTGATTTGAATAGATGACATTATGCACTATAATGTCAAGTTCATAACACGAGACTTTAGACCACACATATATTATCCTTGCATAATTAATCAAATAATGAATTCAGGGCTTAGGATAGTCTAAATAGAATCCAGACATAATATTAAGCTCTACAGCATAAACACTAGAGTTACAAGCTTTCAAATAGCCTCAGCGATAGATGTTGGCCTCACTAAAAACACCATTTAGTCTCACGATAATAGTTACAGCTTTCAACGAATACCTGGGTGACGCGAAGTTATACCACTGGGGAGTTGTACAACATACAAACTCAATGAAGAACCATTTATCCAACCCGAGTAATTGATTTCGCAAACAGGTAATTAAAATTCTAATTATACATTGATGATGAAATAATAAACATTTGTACTCATATCGCTTGTGACATAGAATTTCTTACCTGCGGCCCTGCACATGAAAACAGGATGCAAATTCCTTATCTAAACTTAGCTAAGTAAGCTCGAGGGTACCCCGCAGGACCACCCTTTCGTCATCATCAAAAAGCAACTGTCAGAATATTGTTACCAAACTCTTTCGCAAACATTATTTCAATTAAGAATAGAAGAAGATGTCGCAAGCTGAAACGTGACGTAATGCATGTAGTAAATGATTTCTTACATCGCAATAATTAAATTTCTTTCCGCATTTATGACTCATTAATGTGGACCATACAAAGATTTAGTATTTTCTGCAATTACACTTATTTGTTGTTTTAAAGATAATAATAAATTATTATTTTTTATATGAAATTATCAGGATGTTACATGTGGTATCAGAAGTCATGTTCAAACTCTAGGCCTAAAAACGATCCAAGAAACACGCAAACATAAAATTTTTGACTGTGAAATTTTTCGCTAACTCAAGTTTAAATTATTTTGTCGTATACAGAAAATTGTTTTTAATTTACAGGTATGGAAGGATCAACTGAACATATGGGGGGAAGATTCCCACCAAACAACCATAGTACAGAACAACAATTTCAGGGCAACTTGGGCAACGATTCATCAGGATTATTACGTGCTTTTCAAGAATTGAAAGCAGAGATAAGATCAGTAAAACAGGACAACAAAAGAATTATGAGGACACAAGAGGAGTTGAAGCAAGTACTGTTCGACCAATACCCAATGTATGAATAGGAAGTGGAACGAACTTTCGAAACTGAAGAGTTACCTCATGAAGGCGAGGATAAGAAAACAAAAACAGCTGAGGAAAACAACAACTCAACATTGTCAAGAACTGCCAAACATCCACATAACAAGAAGCATAACTATTCTAGTGACAGCAGTGAAGGGGACTTCATGCCAAAGAGAAAAAGGATTAAACAGTACGAACATATATCCGGTGAATTCAAGAAAATAAAACCCCCAACTTTCAATGGTGAAACGGAGAAAGGAGAGGCAGCTAAGGCGTGGTTGTCCGGCATGAAAAAGTATTTTCAGATCTACGATTATTCGGAATCCTTAAAAGCAAAAATGGCAATTTACAATTTGACCAGGAAAGCAGATATTTGGTGGCAAGACCTTAAAAGGGTAAAGGGCATAAAAGACCGAGATGTGAGTTGGAGTACTTTTAAAAGATACTTCAAGAAGAAATTCTTATCTGAGCAATATTATGAAGAAAAATCCAAAGAATTCTATGATCTAAAACTGGGAACGATGAACATGAAAGAACTGAACAACAAGTTTTTAAGTTTTCTAAGGTATGTGTCGTACATGGTGGAATAAAAACCAAAGGTACAGAGGTACATAAGTTGTCTACCCTTCAACATCAAAGACAGAATAGATTACGATAACCCTAAGACATTGGACGAAGCCATGAGGAAAGCAACTTTTTGCTTTGACCATAATAAGAAAAGAGAAGGGGTACCTAGCTGGAAAAACCCAAAACCCAGTAATTTTGAACAGAAAAGGAAAAAATTCAGGTATGGTGGAAATTCTGGATTCCAGAGGAAAACTTTTCAGAATCGAAATTTTCAAGGGAACAGTTTCAGAAATAATCAGCAACAGAAATTTACAACACCCAGAAATAATCCCAGTGTTGCCAGAACCAATGATCAGAAACCACCTATAAAATGCTTTGAGTGCCAAGGACCTCATTATGCCTCATATTTTCCCCTTAAGAAGCGGACAACCAACCATATTCACTCCATACAGTCTAAAGCTACTGTAGGAGATGTGGCAAGGGAAGTACCTAGAATTAGTGCAGCATTAGACAACCGGCAAGCAGAACACCAAGTCTCAATGGTAGAAGTTTAAGGTATGCTACAAAACCACCCAGTTTCTATTTTGATTGACCCTGGTGCTAGTCTAAGCTATATATCACCAGTTATTGTAGAAAGTCTCAAGTTGAAAACAGAAAAATTCAATAAATCCTGGTTAGTTAGACCAGCGACAGGAACAAAAAGAAAGGTTTCTGATTTTGTGGAAAATTGTGCTTTATCTATGAATCAACTAACAATGCAGGTTAAGTTGAACATTTTTCCGTTAGGATCATATGATATCCTAATCGGTATGGAATGGTTAGAGACCCATCGTGTCATTCTGAATTGTTATGAAAATTTTTTTCCTTTGTTTGGATGATGAGGGAAGGACAACAAAGGTAAAGGGAATTCCTAGAAAAACATATGTTAGACAGATTTCAGCCATGCAAGTAAAGAGGACAGTCAAAAAAGGGTGCCAAATGTTTGCAGTAAATGTGATGCGTGATGAGTTAAGTACCAAGGAGGACAAACTAAAAATAGAAGACATATCTGTCTTAAAGGATTTCCAAGATATTTTTCCTAAAGAGATCCTAGAATTACCTCCCAAAAGAGACTTGGATTTTACTATCGAATTGATACTAGGTGCAGTACCAAGTTCTAAGGCTCCCTACCGAATGAATATACTAGAGCTTAATGAGTTAAAATCTCAGTTGAAGGAGCTGATCGATAAAAAATACATAACACCCAGCGTGTCTCCTTGGGGAGCACCGGTCATTTTTGTTAAGAAGAAGGATGGTACCCTAAGACTTTGCATAGATTATCGTCAACTAAATAAAATGACGATCAAGAATAGATATCTTCTACCCCGCATTGACGATCTATTCGATCCACTATGCGGAGCAACGATATTCTCAAAGATTGATTTATGGTCCGGATACCATTAGGGTTCGCATGAAGGATGAAGACATTTTCAAAACAGCCTTCAGAACTCGTTATGGACACTATGAGTTCATTGTCATGTCGTTTGGGTTGACTAATGCCCCTGCTGTATTTATGTGTTTGATGAACAAAATTTTGCACAAATACTTAGATAAGTTTGCAGTTGTGTTTATTAATGACAGTTTAGTGTACTCTAAGAACAAGGAAGAGCATGACGAACATCTACGCATCATTCTGCAGGTTCCGAGGGACCACCAGTTGTATGCTATGTTCAGCAAGTGTGATTTTTACAAAGACAAAATTCAGTATTTGGGACACATAATCTCTGAAGAAGGGATTTCAGTCGACCCCACCAAGATAAAAGCCATTAATGAATGGCCGGTTCCTAAAGATGTGACGGATGTGCATTCATTTATGGGTATTACTGGTTACTACAGAAAATTCATTGAAGGGTTTTCAAGGATTGCAAACCCCATAACCTCTTTGCGAAAAAAGGAAAGAAGTTTGTCTGGGATAAAAAAATGTGTGGACAGTTTTAAAAAGTTAAGGAATTACTGACTTCAATGCCTATTTTGAGGATTTCAAATCCTAATAAATATTTTGTAGTGTGCACAGACGCATGTAATGATGGGCTTGGAGGAGTCCTAACACAGGAGAGACATGCTGTAGCCTATGAGTCTGGAAAGCTGAAAATACATGAGAAGAACTCATCTACTTATGATCTAGAATTGTTAGCAGTAATTCATGTCTTGAAAATGTGGCGTCACCACCTTATTGGTAGAAAATTTACCTTAATGACAAATAACATGGGACTGAAATATTTATTAGATCAGACAAATTTAAATGCTAGACAAGCTAGATGGATAACATTTCTGAGTGAATATGATTTCAAAATTCAGCACATTAGAGGAAAAGAGAATAAGGCCATTGATGCATTAAGTTGCAATGCAATAATACATTTTATTTCAGCCATCAGCACATACACAACAGATTTGGAAAAGCATATTTTCGAAGGAATTAAAGAGGATGAAGAATACAGAAAATTACAGGAAAGGACAGTAGAAAACAATTCTGAAAATTCTATAATAGATTTCAGTTTGAAGGAAAATGGCTTACTATTGTACAAAAACAAACTGTATGTACCAAATGCACCAGCAGTAAAAATTATGATTTTGGATGAGATGCACAAAAGCCACTACTATTGCCATCCAAGCTATCAGAAAACCGTCACAATGCTACGGAAAGAGTACTATTGGCCCAGAATGAAGGATGAAGTAGCAGAACATATAGCTAAGTGTTTTGACTGTCAAAAAGTAAAGGTGGAACATCAGCACCCTGCTGGATTGCTGCAGCGATTGCCTATAACTAGCTGGAAATGGGAAATCATAAGTATAGATTTCATCACTGGGTTACCAAAGAATAAAAAACAGCACGATTCCATCATGGTGGTAGTGGACAAACATAGCAAGGAAGCCCATTTTATCCTTGTCAAAACTACCCATAAAGCTCCTAACATTGCAAAAAATTTTATGAAGCAGATTTTCCAACTGCATGGGATACCCAAGGTAATAGCTTCAAACTAATATTCAAATTTCACATGAAATTTTTGGAGGTCTTTGTTTAAGGGGTTAAATACCACCTTAAATTTCAGCACCGTGTTTCATCCGCAAACAGATGAGCAGATTGAAAGGGTGAATCAGATAATGGAGGACATGCTCAGAATGTATGTTAAGGATCAGCCTGGTAAGTGGGAGGACTACTTGCATCTAGCAGAATTTGTGTACAACAATCACTACCATGCCTCAGCCAATCTTAGCCCATTTGAAATTCTTTACGGTAGGAAATGTAACACACCTGTTTCATGGAGTGATCCAGTTAGTAGAGTCACTTTAGGGCCTGAATTGCTGCAGGAGTTAGAACTAATCGTAAAATAGGTAAAAGGAAATCTTAAAGCTTCCCAAGATAGACAGAAAATTCAATCATACCTTAAAAGAACTCATAAAGAGTTCCAAGTTGGTGAGCATGTTTTTCTTAAGGTAAGGTCGAAAAAGAGTTCACTAAAGCTGGGAAGCTGTTCCAAATTGGAACCCAGGTATTGTGGTCCTTTCGAAATCTTGACAAGAGTTGGACCTATGTCATATCAATTAGTGTTACCCTCAAACCTCAAAATCCATAATGTTTTTCACATTTCATTTTTAAAGAAATATGTGCATGATCCTACTCATGTTGTAAATTGGAATAATGTTCAGGTCGAACAATGTAGCGATTTTTCGGTGGAACCGGACTGTATTCTCGTAAGGAAAGAAACTCTACTTTGGAACCGCACCGTCGGCCAAGTAAAAGTGCAATGGAAACACTTTAGCCTAGCAGAGGCAACCTAGAAGTTGGAGAGTAGTATGCGGGCTGCATACCCAACTCTATTCTAGGAACACTCAAGGAGTGAATAAAGCAACATCGAGGATGATGTTTAGGCTTAAGGGGGGGTGTATGTCACCTACCCAAATTTTGAGAATAATTATTTATATTATTATCCTTTTTGGAAAAATACTTTGTGTTAAATTATAATTACACAGTTTTTTAATTATGACCAGATGGGGTCAAAGATGAATGTAATGACTCATTATTATTATTTAATAAATAAAAATGGGAGACAAACACTCAAGAAAGTTGTTACAAGAGTGTTCATTGTCCCACTAGGAGGAATGGGAGCTGCAAGAAGGCATGGGACAGATCGTAGCATTTGCACTCTACCATTAGCTGTTGGTTATGGGACAACTACCCCTAATTTGTGGCATTTCCTCTCTAGGTGGAGAGAGGTGAGTAGGTAGCTCACTAATGACCAATTAATTACAAAAGACCTAGGCAGACTATAAAGGCAATTCGAATTGATCAAGGAGCTCTTACAATGTTTTTCTACAGAAAAAATTTCCTCATGTGCATCAGGTGATGACTAAGAAATTCGAATAGGGAGGCTATGGGGAGTGCAAGTATAAGTCTGCAAATATTATGAGAAAGACAAACCAGGGATGCTGGTGCAGGTCCCATTGATTGTTAAGCCTGTAAGGTTGGATAAATTCATTGCTGCTGCAAGTGAAGGTCATTATCTTTTGAAGTTTCTTCCTCCTAGTGGACCAGGGAACAGGCTCGGGGTTCCTAAGGCAGGCATCTTGGCTGTTTGGGAGCAAGTTGGGTGGAACAGGCTTCTTGGGTGATTTGTTTCTGCTACCATTCTCAGGTTCTACATTTTTCTGTGTTTTCCGGTTTCATAATTTCCTTCAATAACTGCCTTAGAAATATTATTAATGATCGGTAGTAGTAAAATGTTTAAAGTTTTGGTTTAATTTTAATTGCTTAACTGATAAAATGACTTCTATGTATTTTTCCCCATGCTTGAGTCTGCATCGTACTTCAGTACATAAAGGTAGCATTAAATCTGTTCATTTAGGTGAAGCATAATACTTATCTATTCTTAACCCTGAAAGGCATACATGCGCAAATCTATATTCTCAAGCATTTCATTTTCTAGATATTTTAGCTGCTGCAAATTAAATCTCTGCACATAACTATTCACATATTACTTCATTCTAGAAAACAAAATATTTCATTTTTCTGTATGAAAGAATTCTGATCACATTTCTTCCTTCATCAAGTATCCATGAATTTATTTAACAATCATAAGAAAGTCCATTTGGCATCATATAGTGTTATTTTCTCTCTCCTATAAGTTTCCTTTTAACAAGTTGTAAGGACCAGTACGCATTACAAATAAAATATTGTGATTCGCAACATCCGCACACAAACAAACCATAATCATTTTTCTTCCTTAGTTATATTGTGATTTTTATACATTCATTCCCTATCTCTATTTTTTTTCTTTCCAGAAGCAAAGTATGATTTCAAGCACGGTTTGAGCATTCATAAAATTCCACGACCGAACCCTAGGAAGTGCAATATCCTAAACTCTGTCATATTTTCCAGCTAAACATTAAAAATCACACACTATGCATCGATCTGAGAATACCAACAGAGGTCTTAGCTATCAAGAAGTTTCATCTAGCCGACAGCTCGATGTTACATCGAATGCCCACAAAAAAAAGGAACTTTCAACCCTAGAAATAAAAACAATCAAAATAGTTATATGCAAGTCGAGATCCAGACTCCAATTTGTTTCCAATACTAGTATGTTCGCATCAAAATTACACAGTAGGGTTTCATTCTCAAACAAAGCAAAAGTTGTGGCTTAGCCACCATCCACATTACGAATTGTAGAATTCCATTATCAATTCACAGACATGCAAACCCAAAAGCAAATGACGGTTACATATAGAGCACGGTGGTATCACTTTCCAACATCAAACAAAATATTCCTTAGTCGTCATTCCAAACCTAACAACAATGATGCATGTCTAAGGAAGTTACCCCAAACCATCGTCGGGGCTCAACTATTTGTTCAAACAATTTCCAAAACACACGACAACCAAAAATGGTAGTTCTACAAAAAAACTCATCTCTCAGGGTTTGGCACCACCATAAAAGTACGAAACAGAGTCATATTATAGCACAAATAGTCCATAGGGTCTATCCTTAAATATAAAAAATAAGCAACATTAAATGGGACTGTGGAGTAATGACTCCGACAACCCAAGACTACCTTATACAACATTCCAAGTCGAAGGTTCCAAATTTGAACACCCAGCCATCATCGGTCAAGCTAATAGTTCCAAACCCACAATAATGAACAATCACCAACAATCATGCAAAGGGAACTTCCGGGGTGCAAGGACCACCGGAACTTACCAGGTTTTGGATGCATCCTCTCCCTAATCCTACTATCATCTCCTACGAAGCAATACCTACCAAACATAGCAGGAAGGGTTACCAACTAAAGAAACGAAAGTAGAAAAACGTATAAACACAACAAGACTTTCATTAGTGCATGCTTACCATTAGACCTGGGTTCAATCGAGTTAGATGGCTTCAACAGTCATCCACAAACTTAACACCGAGAACTCCTCTGCATTAGGGTTGAACCATGAACTTCCACATAGGTAGGAGTTAACCACTTACAAACACCATTGCCGAACATGAGTGCTGTGGCACTAAGCTTGCAAACTGTAACACCGTTGCGCAGAGGTCTAAGGTTTGAGACTAAGGAAGGAGTCCTCACAACACCTTTTGGAAAACCCCAAAATCACCAAATAGCTTGTAGGCTCTACAAACGCAAACACGAATGGATGAAACACCAACTTTCCCACTTTACCAAAGCAAGGTTCGGGTATCAGTTTCGGGCACAGATCTCACAGAGATCGACAGTGGATAGCTGCCCTCCAGGGCACGTCAATATTTGCACATGACTACATTCAATGCCTCATTAAATTGTCACTCTTACCAAAGTTTCCAGTCAACTTACGTGAGAGCCGAAGCATAGAACAACTCGGATCATGGTAATACTACCAACAATTCAATCACATGACACCAGCCAGCTCGGCCTCCACTTCACTTCACACATGCCTCGTATACCAAGACTTAAATTCGACAATTGGAAGCCTTTACAACCACCACTCGGTTGCGATCAAACCCTTACCAAGTGTTAACACCCAAAAAGTGCTCACTACCTCGTCTACCCCATTGCATGACTCATTTGTCCATATTTCCTACCATATTTGCCTCCAAAACCTTAAAATCCCATTAAAAAAGCCTCCAAAAGGCCAAAAAACCCCTTTTCCCCCAAAAATTATCCAAAATTCCTCCAAAATAGCAAAAACCCTCTAAAAAGGGAATAAAAAAATACAAAAGAAGAGGAAAAAGATGGAAAAAGGAAGCAAAAACCCTATATAGCTGACCTAAACCATATGGTGCCCAAAACCATGGGCCAGCACTCCACCACTAAAAACCTATAAATAGGTGATGGAGGCCCCTCATTTCATATCCACAGTCAAACACACCCTTACTCTGCCAAAATCGCTCCTGAAACCCTAACTCACCCTTGAGCTACTTTCACATTTGAGTGCCCCTTTGGCCCATTTCCAAATCCCTTTGGAGAAAGAGAAAGGAGCAAAACTGGAAGCTTGGAAGCAACCCTCTTGGACTGCTACAAAGGCTTCACCAACCTTCACATTGGAGGTATAATCAATACGAAAACCATTTTTATTATCTTGTCTTTTCTATTTTATGCACATGCTTAGAGTAATTACTATTTTACTATACTGTCTTTCATTTATTGTTTTTCTGAACTACTTCTAAGGAGTCCCTTCTCCTTAGTAGGTGCTCATTTGTACAAGCTAGGGTGAAAACCCTAGCTACAGTTTTGGCGACTCCCCTTGTGTTCCTTTGAATTTCTGGTTATAATTTTAAAGTTTTAAACGTTTTTAATTTTCAGTAATATTTTTTTTTTTTCTGTTTTTTCCTTTTGGCTGTCCTTTTCGTCTACCGTAAACCACGTCTTTTGCCCCCCACAGTTGTGTTTCGGCTGCGTCTTTCAGGCATTTACCTGCGATTCGACCGTGGCTCTCAGACGGTTTTCAGTGACCTACCGGTGGTTTCCAGTCTATTACATGCGATCTGACTACGGCTATCATCTTGTTTCGTGCGGTCCGACCGTAGTTGTTAACCCATTTTCCCGCATCCCACTTGCGGCTTTCAGCCATTTTCCTGCAACTCGCTTGCATCTTTCAGCCTTTTTCCCGCGTCCCGCTTGCGGCTTTCAGCCATTTTCTTGCAACCCGCCTACGTCTTTCGGCCTTTTTCCAATGTCTCGCCTGTGGCTTTCAGCCATTTTCCTGCAACCCACCTGCGACTTTCGACCCTTTTCCCATGGTCCGCCTGCATCTTTTGGCCAAAATCCCGCAACCCGTCCGCGACTGTTGAGTTGTTTCCCACGGTCCGACTGCACAGATTTGCCACAAACCCGTGGTCTATTTTCTACACTTTTTTCACTGTTTGAACCCATCACTTTGCTGCAATATTTTCTGCACCTGCATAGCCATCTGTCCTATCTGCACCCATACTTCCCTACAGCCTTTTTTCTGCAGTATTATTTCTGTTCCATTTACAGAATATTTTTTAAATTTCAGCATTTTAATTAAAAAGAGAAAATTTTGCATTTCAAAGTTTAAATTCTATATTGTTATTTTTAGTTAGAAAGTTGCCCACCCTGTCGCACTTTTACTTGGGTTCATCATCTCACATGCACACACTCTGTCACCTAATTCAAGTGAGCCCTAAAATACTACTTAACACAACCAACATTCTAACCCCACTTGGGGAACGCATAAGAATTTTTGTAGTTAGGTAGGATCGGGGGGATAGGCATCCAAATAACACCCCTCGGTTGCTTACACTTGAGACATAGTTATTGTCCATTAGGGAACCAAAATCTCCTAGTATTTTTTGACACGGTTTAAAACCAATTTATTGGGAAGGCCTCTCCCCTAGGAGGGTTGAAGTCGCCAGATTGGTTCCGGAAGCCTGAGTGGAATACCGCAATCCATTCAGTAACTGAAGGATACCTTTCATAGTTCTTGGTGTATCACCCATATGGGGATACATCGGAGATAGAACCAAATGGCACATTCACCCAATCGAACGTGTCATGAATGGGGTATCTTAGTTTCTTTTCTTCTAGGTCTGACTACCCAGTGTCCCTCTTGATAGGGGGATATCTTTAGCCACTTGGCTCTACTATCCATATTGTCTGACTTGGATTTCATCACCTTGCAGAGGATATGTCTAGTTGAGTCAGAATACCATTTAGCTAGGTGTTTGCATGCTCCCTTACCTCCTTTTGGTCTAGTGAGTCCCCTATTTTTATTTTCTAGGAAACCTTCTGCTTGTTGGTATTCTGACCATTTCTGTTGATACTCCACTTATTGTAGCACAATTGTTACAGTAAGTGTTTTGAGTTGGTTGTTAGCCTAAGTGCCATATTTTTTGAGCTCTCCTTCTGCACACTCGGTTGCATTAGGGTTTTTGAGCTGTTTTTCACTCAACACAACCCCTAAATACTTGACACCATTTGTCACCATTGAGTCCCCAAGACATTCTCAGCACCTCCGGGGCAGTATAGTTCACTTGACATCACCCGTCATAGACGTAGATCTTCATCACTTAATACCACTCATCATAGATCTCGAGCCTTGTCACTTGACTCCCCTCATCAATGGCATAGAATTCTGTCACTCGATCTAGACGCCCCTTATTTTACCTCTGATTCTGAGGCAGAGTCTGAGAACCCCACTTACACTACACCAACCAACCCCATGGTTGGTGTGACTTCCACCCCTTTCTTTGTAGGGACCATTGGTGGAGCATCCACCACCACACTAGCTACCACACCTGCTTTGGGTATGCCCTCGATGGGGCCCACATCTACCATTCTGATCACTGCACCCATTCTAGTAGCTGGCATACCTATCGCCACTCCATCAGTGACTCACACTACCCTTGGCAGTGCAGGACCATCCCATACCACTTTCGTCCCTCCACTTAGGGGCAACATCCTGAACCCAGCCCCTCCACTTGGGGGCATTGGCCCCAACATGGTCACAACCGCTAGTATGTCACATCCTTCTACTAGTTTTCCATTCATGGATAGTCTCAATCTTCCTGACCTAGCTAGACTGACTAACGATCCCATTAGACACGACCTTGCATGGCCTCACATGCCCACTAAGCTCCCTTCCGACATCCCTAAGTTTGAGGGCAAGGTAGGTGAAGACCCCCAGAACCATATTATGTCCTTCCATCTACGGTGTTCCTCCAACTCCATAGTGGATGACTCTGTCCGCCTCCGTCTATTACAACGCACCCTCACTGGCTCTGCAGCTAAGTGGTACATCGAGCAGCCCCATGGGACCCATGCCACCTTTACTTCCCTTGCCTCGACTTTTCTTCAATTCTTTAAGTTACCTGTCCGCTATGACATGGGAGTTGAGATCCTACTATCTTGCAGACAGAACACGGCTACCCACATCACCAACCACATTCATGAGTGGCGTCAACGCCGCAGCCTCTGCAAAATCAAGTTAGATGACCGTATCTTCTTAGATTGGTTTCTAAAATCCCTCCTTCCTGTCATTGCCAAGGATGTGGCATCCGAACGACCCCAGTCCGAAGAAGAGGCCATCCTCAAAGCCCAGCAACTTGACCTTATTTGTGCCCAGTCGGGTTATCTGTATTCCATCATACCTGACGCCCTTCACGGAGATTCCTCCCGACACGATGCACCGAGGGCATCCCATGCCACAGATGGCATCATTGGCCGTGTTGCCTTGCATCCCCAACCCTTTTCCATAGCACGTCCTAGCCATGGCCCCGACCTTCCGTGGGCTACATCACAGTCCGGAGCAACCAATTCGTATGCTCCCATGGCACATCACCACCATTCCCACAGACCCTCCTTTCCACCATAGTGCTTTGGTCATGCATCCCTTGCTTACGCCCCCCCCCCGGTCGCACCTCAGCCATATTAGCAGCCACAAGCTGCACCAGCTCCTGTGTCCTCTCAAGCCCAACTTGCTTATTATCCGCCATAGGCAGCCCATGCGGAAAACCCACAACCCGTTCCGTAGACGTATCAACAACCCCCACAAGATTCAACACCTACGCCACCTCCACCTACTTATTATCCACCGCAGCCTGCTCCCGCACCTGCACAACACCAGAACCCACCTGCTGCCCAAGGGCAAGTGTACGCCCAACAGAATCCACAGCAAAACCAAAATAACCAGCACCAACAGGGCCAGCAAAACCATGGCAAAGGCCGTAACCGTGGGAATAAACCCCCTCCAGACCAAGGAGGCAACCTCCCAATCCCCCAAACAACAATAATGCGGCACCTGCCAACCAGAACCCTGATCGGCTGCCCAAGCAGGCCAAAAATCCTAATTTGCGAACAAACCATCCTTGTTCTATTTGCAAGGTCTATGGCCACTACACACATGCTTTCCCACATTTGAAGCGAGGTCGGCAACTCTAGACTGATGGTTCCCATCTCCAATGGCACGCGGTTCCTCAGGCACTGCCCAACCCCCCACCACCTCAACATCAACCATTGGTGTTACAAAACCCCTTACCAACCCAAGGCGTAGTGAACACTCAGCCGTTGGCTCCCCCTCAAGGCAATGCGCCACTACAATAGCATATCACTTATGCCACTCCTGATCAACCCATGTTAGGCTCAAGTACCCATCACTTGTTAATGATGTCATCCACCGATGTCAACCTCCAAACCCATCGGAACCAATATGGCTCCACCCTTGAAGCCCCTCCTGCCAACAAAAACACTAACGCTCATCCCACTGATCAGATGGTACATATACCTCTGACTCCACTATATGGCACCTCCAAATCACCTCGCTTCCCACTTCGTCGCATCAACAATAATCCCAATGCTCACGCTGCATCAAATTACAACATTGTAGATGAATTAGCCCAATCTCCCGCAGCCATGTCTGCGTTAGAAGTCTTAAAAAATTGTCCTTCACATCGCAAGACTTTGCTCTCCGCCATTGGTGCTATTGACTCAAATGATTCACGACTGATGGCCTTCGATTTGGACCATTTCTAACCATGCCTGCCTTCCACTTTAGCAGTCCAAGTTTCTATTTTCGTTTGGAATCTTGTCATCCATCGGTGCATTATCGATGAAGGTGCCTCTACATGCGTTATGTCCACATTCGTTTGGCAGAAGTTGGTATCCCCTACTCTCCAGTAGTCCATCACTGCATTGAGAGCCTACGATGGCCATTCGGCTCAACCCCAAGGTCTCTTAGCTAATGTCCCCGTCCTGTTGGCTAGAAATACTGTGCTCATTGACATAGAGGTCATCAATTCCCAACTTGATTATAACCTCTTACTTGGCCGCAGCTACATGTATGCCGTGAGCGTGGTTGCCTCAACCGTTTTTTGTACCATGATGTTCCCCCATGACAGATGCGTGGTCAAGGTCGATCAACTCACCTATTATGATCCCAATTCCCCCGCTGCACTAGAGAATGTTCTCCCCATGGTTGAACAACCTGTTTGTGGTGCAACTACCTTGTTTGTTTCCTCCGTGGGACCCAGAGTTTACTCAGATATTCCGATGACCTCAACATTCTAATCCATTCCACGCCCGTCACCTGCGACCGAAGTATCTGACCTATGTACCCTTTCCCACAATACACAAACACCCAACAATCAACCGCCCTTGTTACCCAAACCACCATTGGTACCTAGTCACATTGGTGTTACACCTATCCATGCAATCCCCTTCCTATTCCCTCCCTCGGGAGTAGTAAGCACCCTGGTTATGGCTACTCTTAGCCTCCCTAGGTTAACCTTAGGATTACTTGTGTGGTATATTTCGCCTCCCGTTCCCCCGCTGACACCAAATGTCATCCTACAACCAGTGCAACCCATTGCCACTACTAGTCAACCACCTCCCGGTGTCACTACCCCTTCGTCATCTACGAATCACCACCCTCTTATCAAGCACACTAGGGGCAAAGGCCCACAACCATACACTATTGTACCCCCTCCCAAAATAGTTAAAACCCCCCCCGTGTTTCGTGATCCTCCCAAATGCTCATTATGTGATGAGTTAGGCCATCTGACTCATCAATGTCTACAATTACCTGCATTATAGGAACACATGCAAATTCTTAACGATGACCCCAACATCCCAGTTGTTGTACTCGATCCAACACCTAAGCCTTGTGATAAATCACTACGTACCAACCACCCTTGTGCAATATGCGGTATTTACGGCCATTAATCCATCACTGTCCTGATCTCCCATATTACAAAGCAGCTCTCTACGAGATGAATAATTTGGACCTTGAGACGGAACCCCCCACAATTGAGGAGATCCACCCCCCCGTATCACCCTCACCCAAAGAGATTAACACCATTTATATGATCTCTTCGACTACCACTCCCTCGTCAACCGATTTGACAACTCAAAATTTCCGCAATGATGAGGAGATTCTAGAGGCTCTCATTGCCCCGGATTATCCCTGGGAAGACATGCACCATCGTTCCTATTTCCTCCCAGAACGGTCCTCCTCCACCACAAGTACCCAATTTGTGGTTGAATCCAAATATTTCCTTCCCGCCAAAGTCAACTGGTTTAAGGATCCCATTCCCGCTCCTGATGCCTTTGAGGAGGGTAACATGGCCAACATCTCACTTGTAATCCACATCGATATCTCTAACCCACATGGTGCTCTTGAAATCATTACATTAGGATCCTCTTGCAGTGAGTATGAGATTGGAGATTACAAAAAACTTTTCCAAGAGTTTCGTGATGTCTTTTTCTGGTCCTACACTGAAATGCCTGGTCTTGACCCCACTATCATTGAGCACCACATTGACACCTCTGAGTTAGGGGGCATAATAGATTACCTGGACCCTAGGATAAGGGGCATGATCAATCATTTTGAACCTTCCCCATCACATCTATCTCAGCACGTCAGTGAACCCATTGTTCAAACCCACACATATGTGATCCATAATGACAAACCCCATGCACATAGCATGGGGGCAAGTCATTAACCCTGCTCACTTTTTCACACTTGTGATCTCAACCATTTTTGAGGTCACATATCACTTGTAGATTTGATTTGATTTGATACACCTAGTATTCTTCCCCCACGGGTCATCATTTCTCCCCACCACTGCATCCTTGGCTTGGTGGGATCACCTTTATTTGCAACCATTTTTTAACCTAGTTATTTCCTTTGACCATTCCGGAGTCCTTATGACCTCTGTTTTTGGCACCATTTGCACTGTCAGATTCATATTTCCATGCCCGTGATGATGCTTGAGATCATTTCTCGCTCTCATCCTGAGTTGTTTTGAGCATTTTTTCTAGACACCATTCGTCGCCTCGGTTTGCATGCCACTTCGACCGCTCTCTGTTTTTCATATATTTTATATCATCAGATTCATTTTTCCAAACCCATGATGATGCTTGAGATCATTTCTCGCTCTCACCAAAAACATTTTGAGCATTTTTCTAGACACCACTAGTCGCCTCGATTTGCTGGTTTGCGTGCCATTTCAGATGCTCTCCATTTTTGATATATTTTATATCATTGGATTCATTTTTCTGAGCCCGTGATGATGCTTGAGATCATTTCTCGCTCTCACCCCCACATTTTTCAGGTATTTTTTCCAAAACCCTCCCCATCGCCTCGGTTTGCGCACCACATCGATCGTTATCCATTTTTGACACTTTTTATATCGCTGGATTCAGTTTTCCAAACTCGTGATGATGCTTGAGATCATTCCTCACTCTCACCCGGTACAATTTCACCATTGTGTCCTAACACCTTGCTGCCTCGATTTGCATGCCACATCGGTCGCCATCGGATTGTTCCACATTTTTACATGAGTCGTTCACTCCTTTCATATTGCAATTATTTCATTATTTTTCCACCATTCATTATCTTGCAAGGAGGCCCACCAGTGTTCCCCCCTACCCTCGTTCTTGGTCATCATCAATGTTCCTTGATTGAGCACTTCCTCCTTGCCTGACCATTCCTTTTGTTCGGTATAATTTTATCCCTTTTTCGGGCCGCACAAGTCCTTTACAAAAAGGCACTTAGGGAGTTTTTGTTAAGCTCTTTTCTGACTCCTAAAACAATGAAAAGATCGTTGAGCAATCTTGCTTCCTTTTGTGCTCGTTAAAGTACCTGAAAGGGCGTCTATATGGTATAAGCTTAACCCTTTTCTGGACCTGGTAGACTAATTACGAAAAGGAATACTCTAGTCACACCGGCTAGAAGAGTTCTTCATTGTATCCTTTTATGCTTCTTCAGGCCTTGGAGACTAACACACAAAAAAGCACCCCCCTGAAGTCTTCTTATCGCTTTCAGACTCTCTAAAATTGAAAGCAACCACGAGCATGCACCGTCCTAGGCTCGTACAAATCCACACGACGGTACCATTCCATTATTTCAGAGTCTTCTTATCGCTTTTAGACTCCTTAAAATTGAAAGCAATCATGAGCATGAACTGTCCTGGGCTCGTATAAATCCACACGACAGTACCATTTTACACACACTTCTTCTAGTTCCTTAACCTGTGAAGAAGTCCTCCCATGCCTCTTGGCACTATGATCGATCATCTCGGCAGCACCCCCAATCAGGTCACCTTTTTTCAGAGTAATTTGTAGTCTCCTGGCATTATACACCAGCTTGAGTATCACTCATCCCAGTCACTATCCTTGATCCATTAGAGCTATGATCCCTTTCCCACCAGTCAGTTTCATATGCTGCCCGATCATCCCCGCCATCATACTCCGAACAAAGGAAGTTTGAGTCCACCCACTCTACTTGCCTAGTTATCCCCCACAATATGATAGTCCTACCATCAGTACTCTCACACTTCATTTCTCCACCTCGCACTCTTATCAAGGAAACATCATTGCCTTGCTAGTTGCAGGTCTCCCTCTGTCGGCGACAGCCCCTATATTCCAGAGGATAGACCTAGAGGTACTTGCGCCTTGGACCCATCACCCTCTGTGGTGAGTGCCTACGGACCATTTTGAGAGGAGCCATCATTGCCTCTCTGAGTGGTTGTTTCTCACATGCTCGACTTCAACACCTTGATCGCATCATTGAGAATCGCGCAAGGTATATATCCCTTCAGTTATTGGTCGAAGACCTCGGATTTCCCTCGACTCTAGCACATTCGTGAGTCACTTCGGAACGCCCAGTTATATGTTCCCGTGGATGTCCAGGTTGCGTTGGCAATTGTATTCGAAAGCCATCCAGTTATATGCTTCCTTGAGTACCCAGTTCAGTTCCAGTTTAGTGCACCATTGAGGGTATGACTCCCCATCACTATGATCCAGCATCTCATCAGTTCCTCTGGTACCCCACTCAGCAGCACTGTTGTTATTCTAGTGTATCAGTTCTTCAGCTTAGACATGGCCATCCCAACAGTATGTCCCCGATTTGTGTCCCCTCTGGACCCTTATGATGTAGACAGTGGTTCTCTATGTATCTTACAGGTCCCTCTTTCCGGGCCTCACAATTATTTTTTATGTATCTTGATACGAGCATGGGTATGCCTGCCTCGTCCATATATTGAGATTCTTCCTCATTCCTTATTTGAGGCCATGTATATTTCAGGTCCCCATGTTTTGGACCCCATTATTATTTTTGTCCTATATCTTGATACGAGCATGGGAATGCCCGCCTCATCCATATGTTTAGATTATTCCTCATTCATTATTGAGGTCATGTACTTTCATTTTTTGCAATTTGTTCGGGACCGTTGTTCTGGGCTCTAGTTCGTTTCTTCTCCTCTCCACACCCCAGGAAAACCATAAAAGACTTATGATGTCTATCAGCCATATGATGAGCTCCTGCCCTCACACATCAGGGGGCAATCTGTTAACACCCAAAAAGTGCTCACTACCTCATCTACCCCATTGCATGACTCATTTGTCCATATTTCCTACCATATTTGCCTCCAAAACCTTAGAATCCCATTAAAAAAGCCTCCAAAAGGCCAAAAAACCCCTTTTCCCCCCAAAATAATCCAAAATTCCTCCAAAATAGCAAAAACCCTCTACAAAGGGAATAAAAAAATACAAAAAAGAGGGAAAAAGGAAGCAAAAACCCTATACAGCTGACCTAAACCATATGGTGCCCAAAACCATGGGCCAGCACTCCACCACTAAAAACCTATAAATAGGTGATGGAGGCCCCTCATTTCATATCCACAGTCAAACACACCCTTACTCTGCCAAAATCACTCCTGAAACCCTAGCTCACCCTTGAGCTACTTTCACATTTGAGTGCCCCTTTGGCCCATTTCCAAATCCCTTTGGAGAAAGAGAAAGGAGCAAAACTGGAAGCTTGGAAGCAACCCTCTTGGACTGCTGCAAAGGCTTCACCAACCTTCACATCGGAGGTATAATCAATATGAAAACCATTTTTATTATCTTGTCTTTTATGTTTTATGCACATGCTTAGAGTAAGTACTATTTTACTGTATTGTCTTTCATTTACTGTTTTTCTGAACTGCTACTAAGGAGTCCCTTCTCCTTAGTAGGTGCTCATTTGCACAAGCTAGAGTGAAAACCCTACCTACAGTAAGTCATTTCCATAGTTTGCATTACATTGGTTAGATGCAAAGTTGGTGGTCAAACATTGGAATTAAACCTGTAATAAACTCCAAATATCATACAAATGCATAATCTTTTGGATGCTTTTGTTACACCTCAATATTGAAACTTATGGAAATAATTTAGACTATAAACATCGTTGCAATTGTATAAGACAAAGTTCCATGTACATTGTAGATTTCACACGTAGGCTATGATCCTCAAATCCATAATAAGAGTAGGAATTTATAAGTATAGTTAATTAATACAACGTTAGCATGCTAGCCATGCTTTACAAATCCATTCAATAGATAAATACCTCAGATATGATTTGAATAGACGACATTATGCACTATAATGTCAAGTTCATAACACGAGACTTTAGACCACACATATATTATCCTTGCATAATTAATCAAATAATGAATTCAGGGCTTAGGATAGTCTAAATAGAATCAAGACAGAATATTAAGCTCTACAGCATAAACACTAGAGTTACAAGCTTTCAAATAGCCTCAGCGATAGATGTTGGCCTCATTAGAAACACCATTTAGTCTCATGATAATAGTTACAGCTTTCAACAAATACCTGGGCGACGCGAAGTTATATCACTGGGGAGTTGTACAACATACAAACTAAATGAAGAACGATTTATCCAACCCCGGTAACTAATTTCACAAATAGGTAATTAACATTCTAATTATACATTGATGATGAAATCAATAAACATTTGTACTCGTATCACTTGTGACATAGAATTTCTTACCTCCGGCCCTGCACATGAAAACAAGATGCAAATGCCTTAGCTAAAATTAGCTAAGTAAGCTCCAGGGTACCCCGCAAGACCACCCTTTCATCATCATCAAAAAGCAACAATCATAATATTGTTATCAAACTCTTTCGCAAACATTATTTCAGTTAAGAATAGAAGAAGATGTCGCAAGCTGAAACGTGATGTAACACATGTAGTAAATGATTTCTTACGTTGCAATAATTAAATTTCTTTCCGCATTTATGACTCATTAATGTGGACCATACAAACATTTAATATTTTTCGCAATTACAATTATTTGTTGTTTTAAAGATAATAATAATTTTTTTGTTTATATGAAATTATCTGGATGTTACAATTTCTCTACTGCATTAGTGGGTTTGATTGCAGTCCCATTCAATACTCTAGAGAGGCTCTTGGACTTCATGAAGATATCAATCTTGTCCTTCCATTCAACATAATTGAATGAATTCATTTTTAGATCCATTGGTAGTTGTTGAAGTTGAATTGAAGATGAATTCGAATGATGGACTAACCTGCAAAATAATGAAATTGTTGATGGAGATTTGCTGCAAATTCGAATTGAAAACTGCCTTAGGACAATGAGGACATGTGACTAGATCCTTCACACCTGACTAGACCTCACCTGATTGCTCCAGTGAATTCAAGACAATTGCACTAGGAATTGCTGTGGAAATCTGGAGGCTTCTGGTGCTCAATGAAAGACATTTTCTCAAAGAATTGCTGCAACTGCTACTGCTGCAATTCGAATAGATGAATCCAGTTCTGATACCATGTGATAATATACAAGATAGATCTCACAGCTAGAGAAAATATCACTACTCTCACTCAAGAATTGCAGAGAAGAAAGAAGAAGAAATGTTTCAATTATCACTCATAAAACACAGAAATGGAGAAATCTACAGTATAATCATACATCAGCTATAAGATGGCACTGTGAAAAACTGAATACAATAAAATATTGTCAAGTGAATTCGAATTAACCAAAGGTGATTCGAATTCTCCTCAATGTGTGGCTTGGATGACATTGGAGACATCATCCAATCACTAGTAGTAGTCATAAATAGCCAAAAGTCATTCAAATGAATCTAACTGAGTCTAACTGATTCATGTGAGATAAAATCAAGGGATGGAGACTCCAAGGAGGGTGCATGAGGCTGATGAGGCTGTCAGTAGGTCAAGTGGCACTCTGATACAGACAACTGGAAGCTACAGGCAGTTAAAATGAGCAATAAATGCATGATCTGGTCAATCAATGTTGCAACTAACTGTTGGTGATCCATGTAGTGTAGTAGGGCACATATGTCATCCAGGTGAGGAAAACAAGGTGCACTAGGTAGGTAAGAGTGATCCTAAGGGCTAAAAAAAGGCTCTATGGAGCTAAACATAGTCTCCAGGTGCTGGGGAGACTACCATACTGATGTCTGGATGCATGAAAATGCATGCATGATGACTAAATGCATGAAGTATTCATGCATGCAGGCAAAATATAAAAAATGATGGTGAGAATATTCCAACAACATAGTGGTATTGTTGACAGAGTCTCTAGCTCTAAATTCTGCATTCTTGTAGTTTTTTATGGATAGAGACATGGCTCTCAAATTTGTTGAAGACAAAGAAACAACATAAGAAAATCAACTTCATATGGATTTGGGAGATTCTCTTTCCTCTCCTAGTACCACTAGTGATGTGATGTGTGTTCCTATTAGGATAATTAATACTCCAATATTTGTCCACCTTAGAATTATTTTCTTATTCCTAGTATCATGTTGTGTTCCCTCATTGATGATTGTTGGAAGTAGTTCCTAGCCCAACCAATCCTTTGGGTTGAGGAGGAAATTTCATGTACTTGGGGTTAATTCTAAAGTTAAGGCATTGAGTAGTTAAGAAGTTTAATTGTATTTTTATCCTAAGTTTGAGATGCACTTGGTTGACATATTTTTTATTAATTATTTATTTTTATTTTGGAATAAAGTGGATAATGCTCCACAAGTGTGCCTTAGAGGATAAAGTTGAATAAGAGGTAACTTGCAAAACAAGAAAAGATAAAGCAGTCAAAGCAAGGAAAGTAGGAAAATGAGAAGAAAGTAGAATAAAGCAACAAAGCTCAGGAAGAATAGAATAAAACAGAAAATTAGTGTTGGCTTGGTTTTGCAACCAAGCTTAGTGCTATGGGCACCTGCTAACTAGTAGCAGCAGTTTCAATAGAAATAAATAACAATAAACTAAATCTAAACTAAACTAAACTAGCATGTGCATTTTGAATTAAAGAACAAGAACAAGAAAGATAAAAAATATTTTTTTGTATTGACAATGGGGCAAGCAAATGCTTGCAAGAACAATACCTCCAAGTGATGAAGGTTGTTTGAATGGCTCCAATGGTGAGCAACTCCAATCTCCAATGGGTCCTTTCTCCAAGGTTGCTACAATGGCCAAAACTCAAGGGAGATTTTGGCAGCATGAGGATAGGAATATGGATGGATGTGAAATGAGGAGCCCCTACCACCTTTTTATAGGTTTTGGTGGTGGGGAATACCCTTTGTGGTTTTGTGGAAACCCAATGGTATTGACCAACATGGTTTAGGTACTTTTCCCTCCTTTTTCCTTTTTTGAATAAAATTAATATTTTTATTCCCTTTTTAATATTTTGGGAATTTTGGACCCTTTTTGAGGGTTTTTTATGCTTTTTAGGAAAAATAATCTTTTTGAGTGGGAAAAAAGGGTGTACCAAGGTCTTTTGGTGACCTATTGTTGGCTTCAGAGGCTCAGATGGTGGAAAAGTGGACAACTGGGTCATGTGAATAAGGGAATGAGCTAGTGAGCACTTTTTGGGTGTTAACAATTAGGACAAAATCATGACAAAGAAGAAATGTAGGACAAAGGAAGAAAAGCTGGATAAAACAGAAAATCAAGAAAAAAGCAGCATAAAGCAGAAAAGCATGGTAAGGAAGAAAAGCAGGGAAAAAGAAGGACAAAGTAGAAAAACGGGATAAGGTAGAAAAGTAGGACAAAGTAGAAAAACAAGATAATGTAGAAAAGCAGGAAAAAGAAAGATTGAAACGCAAAAGCAGGATAAAGAAAAAGAAAAAGCATAAATCAAAGCAAAGCATAAATCAAGGCAAAAGATAAAGTAGAAATCAAAGCAAAGAAGAAATCAAGGAAAACGCTAAAGCAAAAAACAAAGCAATCTTATAAGAACAATGTTGGAGGGAGGAAATGGAGGTTCTGGTTTTGAATTTTATAAGAATTTATGGATGTTGGGACCTATTCCATTGCGTCCGTAGCATCGTTTCTAGTAGGAGACAATTTTTGTCTCATAAAAAAGGTTTCTTGATGAGCAAGTTATGGGCATTTTACTAGACCTGGGGGTTCTAACTATGAAGAATGCGCCCTTGCTTTTCTATATGGTTTGGTGACTGCGCCCATGAGTAGATCCTAAGTATTGATGCACTTCCCATGAGAATACAACATCCCATGCTCATCCTAAAGATCATATTCATTGATTAAACTTCTCCTTCTTACTCTTCTTTGTATTATTCTCTTTCAATCAATGTAATTATCCAAGATTGATGGATTTTAGTGTAGTCTGAGCCATGATACCTCTATGTAATTATTAATAAACTATGATTATGATTTTTGCTTAATAATATCATTTAAGGTAGGGATGTGTCTACACATTATTTACTATCTTACTATGAAGTAGGTGAATTTTCAATGTCAAAGATGAACAATTATCTAACATTTCCTAAGATGTTTAACCATTATGAATTCAAACTAAACTTGGAAGGGAAAAACTTAAACTCATGAATGGAAGGAAAATTGAATTTTTTCATTAATAACAATGAAGAAAATATACTTACAATCTTGCTTGAGATGCATCCATCCTCCTTTTCCTTTAGCTATCCTTCTCCATCCTTGCCTTTGATGAAGTTGAGCTTTCCAACCTCAAAATCTCCCCAACATGCCTTTGCTATTCCTTTTGTCCTCTTCTACCATGTCCCAAATGCCTTGGTTTTATAGTATTGGGAAATGGGATCTCAAGTTTCAACTTTCAATGTGGGATAATCCCTTTTCTTTATTTTTTATTCATTTGACTCAGAATCCCACTTTCCATGGTATTTTCAAGCTTTTGTCACAAACTCAGAATTCTCAAGCACAATTAATGAAATCTTGTGCATTTTTTCTCACTATTGATTGGTGGAGACTACATTTGAGCCTTAAATTGGTCATTTCATTCACTGAACCTTGTCTCTTTGGTCTACCTCTTTATTCACTCAACACTTCCTATCATAGAAGTAGTGATTAGATAAGAGAGGATTGTTCTCTTATATACTTGTCTTCTAACTTCATGTTGCAGGCGCATAGTAAAATGTGCTTTTTCCTTACACTTTGTTAAGGGTGTTAATTTATTGTTAACACTGATGCCTATTTAATTCATTCTTGAGTCATATTAAATATCATAAGAATATTTCGGGATCCTTAGAGGCTGTTTGAGTCCCTAATTCTCAAGACTAGCTCTTTATGCAATTTTACTTGACTAGTTTTAAGGAAATGGAAATACCAGGAGCTTTGTGAAGCTATTTATATTTCTATAAGTTTCTGTAGGTTATCAATTTCCTCTAGAAGCCATCCAAAGTAAAAAATCATAGATTCATGATTTCTCTTGTTGTTTACCTTCATATTTATCAAGACTAGCTCATTAGGCACCTTAATTTAACTCATTTTGCAGTATGTTTAATTAAAAATAATATGAACTCCTATTTTATATTATATAATTCATATGATTTTCCTAAGAAACCAATTAATATCATACAAGTCTCTTCTTGGGAATTCATATCCCTCTTAGCCTATTTGGAAGAGCCTGGAAACAAACTAGTTGAGCAATCCCTCCTAGCTCTCTTTCTCCCCTTGACTCCAAACACTACTAGAACCTCCCAAAAACTCTGTGAAAATTTTCCAATATTATATTAGGGGGTTATGACCTATTATACACCTATTTTTGATGTCAATTGTAAGTGAAATATTTTAGTAGGCATATGTTGGTGTGCCCAGGAAGCCTTGGAGTAGATTTCAACCTGGCTATTGTTCGAAACATAAATGGCCCCAGTACAATGTGCTTAGAACTCAAAATATGGCCTTGATGATGATTTAATTTCTTGTGCACAATCCCTATTACATTTTTTAGATCCAAAAGTGTCCATCAGTCAAGCTTTGGGTGGGTTAATCAATGACCTAGTCTAGTTCCTTCTTCACTAGTTTGGAGAAATAGTTACTGCTTGCAAAGTTTATGATTTTAAGGTTTGAATTTGATTTGATATCCTCTGATATCATATCAGGGATATTACAGTGGTATCAGAAAAATTTCCTCCATACCCGAGGAAAGTGAGCTCTTAATTTGAAAAATTTGCAGCCATGTCCATGTTCAGTGAAGAAGATTCTCACGAGGATGAGGAAGAAGAAATCATCTACATAGATGGAGGATTACCATGAGATGATGATGGTTACTTTAGTGACCCAATGGAAAATGAAGATCAATGGGCTAAACCAAAGATGGATAATCCTAATAAATATTTGGAAAATGTGATACCTGCATGTGAGAACTTGCCCCACCACTATCAGGAGTATCTTGCCTTGGGGGGAGAGATTTGTAAATCCATTTTTTTCAAAGATTATTTTTATTGCAGATTTGGATTTGAGCCTAAGAATGCAGTTGAGGAATCAATGAAGAGCAAAAAATTAAGTTTTTCTACTACTCAAATCAAATAAGAATAAAGAGCAATCGAAAGTGAAGCCTCATTGGATGCCATTGTTTCTGGCATGAAGAGACTTTTCAAATTCTCTTCAAACAAAGTCTCCAAGAGTTCTGATTCGAATACAATAGAGGATAAATATACATCAGTTCACTTGAAGGAGAAAAAACAAAGTACAAATCATCCATCTAAATAATATGAAGGTACAATCCTTACTGAGGAGGGTTGGAAGCATGAAGAAGCATCTTGATGAATGCTATGAAGAGCTACCTATTGATGGGTGCCTAAGTTTTGGGGAGACATCTATTGATTAATGCTCTCATCTATATAATGGTGACATAGATATCAACCTTGATGAGGTTTCTACAAGTCCCAACTCCATGGACCATGAAGAAGAAGACCTTGTAGCAGAAAAATATGAACCAGTATCATCTTCCCAATCACCACTTGAGCTTCCATGTGAATTTGATCCCAAGAAAAAATAAGAAGAGGAGGTTCTCTCTCATGAACCATCCTTCATTGAAGGGTCTTTGAATGTGAGTGAAAGGAAGATCTATGAGGCCCTTAGCATACTCCATGGCACTCAAGCATTGGTATCAAATTCTTGTTGGAGATTCTCTTCATTGGAGGATCCATCATTCCTTGAAGACATGGAGAAGATTCAAAGAGCAATGTGTAACATCGAAGGTAATTTCATGTCTTTTATTTTTTATAGAATCAATTTGGTTGAGATTAATGAATGCTTACATGAGGCATACTTGAAGAATAATGAGGATATTCATAAGCTCAAAATTCAAAATGAGCAACTTCTTGAGAGGTCGCAAGATACTTTTTCTTCCTCCTATGTTTCAAATTGTCATATGGTAGATTTCTTGGACGATTCTCATGACATAATGGATCATGAGAAACATGGAAATTTGTATGTGCTTGATGTGTTTGAAGATTAGCTTGATGAGAGGCAAACACTTATTAAAATGGAAGAGGAACTTGGGTTGCCTCTTAATGATGGTTACACACTTTCTGAAGAAGTGCATGATTCCACTACCTTGGAACCAACCTATGAGTAAAGTTTCCCACTTTTGAGGGAGGTGCATGATCCTAACCTTGTGGAGCCTTCACATGATAAAAATTTTGCACTTTTTGATCATTTGGGTGATTTTGTTGATTCTCCTACATCCCACACTTCCAAAATTGTTTGCAGCATTCATCCTAATGAACTATGGGTGAAAGGTTTCTTTTTATTGGTGCCATATGAGGAGTGTGAGACCCCTACACTACATGATAATTCTATGATTAGTAGACCACATTCTCTTTTGCAGCATCAGTATCCATTTCTCTCATTTGATGAGTCTCACATACATGGATGCACCTATGATGTTCACTTGAGTCACTTGAAGACTCATAATTTTCCTTGCTCCTTGCTTAGTTCATTTGATTTTGGAGGAACTTCATCCACTACTTGGGTGAAGAGATATATGGTTGGAGCACATGCTTATTGGCAGCAAAATCCTTCATTATTTATTGATGATATACATATTCATTGTAATGTCCCTAAAAATATAAAAATTTAAAATTTTTCTGTGTGGGATATTAACGTCCATTGGAACCTAACATTGTACAAAACTTATCCTTAGTGCCGAAAAAGAACTTGCTGTTAGAAGGTACTTGAAGGTTAACCTAATTCCTTGTTGTTGTTGTAACACAGAGTGGTCTGTTCTTCTACTTATGATAATTTAGGTCTTTCATTCTATGTGTTGGTGCTCTTGTATTCTACGGTGATGTTTATAATCCGTATTGTGGATTTCTTCATACTTCATGGTAAGTTGTATAGTCATGGTACATACTCATTTTTTCTATTTTGTAATTTAGTAATTGCTACTTCTAAATGCTCATATTTTAATGATATTTGTTTGCTTCCTTCTTTTTCCTTGGAGAGGAGGTTGGTAAGACCTTGGGTCTTACTTAGCTTCTAAAAGAGCTAAGACAGGTGTTAACTTTTTGTATGCAGGTGCCCTAACGACTAGGCAAGTGACCTCTTTGGGGGAACAAACAAGATTTGGTCTTTTTGTTAAAAAGGAGGGCTATATCATGTGGTTTGAACTTTTATAACCTCTTACCCAAATGCTTTTGGCAAGTGATAAGATTCCAAACTATAGGCGTTGGTTCAAGTATTCGAAAGATAGTCGAGGTAGTTGAGATTTAATGAAGCTCATGTGATCATTACGCGTGGAAGACTATGTGGGTTGAAAGGGTAAAACCCTAGTGGTTTCCGAATGGAAGTTTTGTTCCACATTAGTAGTGTGGGTGGAGAGCCTCGGGCTCTCGAACTTCACCATTGATGGGGAGGCACTGCACTAGAGCGAACCATAGGGTCTCTGCAGCACGTTTTGATGAGAAGGGTAAGTCATGAATTTCAATCTTGTACTAAGGCCTTGTAGTTTGATTTTATTTTCCATAGCCTGCTTCTAAATCATGTCTTTTATTAATGACAGGTGGATTCCAATGTTTGTTGAGTGTACTTTGTCATGGATGTTGAGCGCCATAGTCCTGGTAAGACCCGGGTACTCCTGAACCTGTGCCTCCTAGGATGTGGATGTGGTTTGACTGGTGACGATCTTAATGGATCTGGTTGGGGAAAATACCCTGTTTTTGTTGAACTACTTTCATGGATTTATGCCTCCAAAGTAGGTTGTTTGAGAGGTGCCCTGATACTGTAATCTCGTGAACAAAACTCGTTGATTACTCAATGTGAAGGTTTTATTTTTTTGAAGTGTTGTTCCAGACCTTAGAGTCTATGTGTTTAGCTAAGTATGGCCTCGGTGCTATGGATTAAATGCTCATTCTTATGTCAAACGCCCCTGTCCTGGGTGAATTTATTGTACAACTTGCAGAATCTACCCTTTCTATGCTTTCTTTAGAAATGCTTGCAAACCCGTTTTCCTTAAATGGCATTTTCAATTTGATGTTTAAACTGTAAAATACAGTATTTGTTAGAAGGATTTGAAATCCTACTTTCTAAGGGTTTGTTATGCATCTTTGCTAAATATATAATCAATAGAATGCATTTTCAATAAACATGTTTATATATTTCTGCAATTGAACCCTATGATTTTTGGGCGCCTAAACCATTTGGCCTTGTAGGGGAAGTACTCTAATTGTTGTGGTGATTTTTGGTTCTCTTACCTCCATGAATTAGTTTTCCAGTTTAAACTTATAGCGAAAACAACGTTTTGACATTCCTGGAACAATGTGTTTGCTTACTCTGTATACTATGCTTTTAGAATCCTGATATCTGGAACCATACTCTAGCCTGGTTATTTTGTTGGGAAAGATACGTATTACCAAGAGCTTCAAATCCATCATACTAAGCATACTTTACTTTACTATTTTTAATTTTATCAAGCATGACTTCTTTTCCAGAATGATTTGATTGATTATTAAATTTCTGAGATCTTTCTATCTGGATATTAATTTATTTAAATTTGAGTTTAACATACTAGGTTTGGGAAAACTTTAAAGAGATTCGACCTCTGGCTTAGAATAGTTCTTTTTTGGAAAATCGATTTGGTTTTCTCCTTAAGGGTGCATACAGAATATAATTTCGAGACTTTAACCTAGGTATGGCGTACATGGAAAAAATATGTGGTTTATGGTTTTGGTAATCTTTACTAGTAGTTTGAAGGGTCTCGGAGCTAGCATAAGCTAGCATTTCTAGCTCTGCCAGATCCTAGAATTTATTTTTTTATAAGGAGGGTTTGATAATTATTTAGGGTGACACATTAGGTCTGATTTAAATTTTGAAATAACTAAACTAAATGAGTTTTATTGCTCCCCAAATCAAGAAGATAACCAAATTTATATAGAAAGAAGAAATTACAGTAACCTCAAACTAAATCCTAATCTTTCAGCCTACAGTACTTTGGAATTTAGAAAGCAATTTATACCTGTATCTTGCAACTTCAATCCTCTTCTGGTGCATACTTGCACAGCTCAACACTGATTACAGTACTTTGGAATTTAGAAAGCAATTCATACCTGTATTTTGCAGCCTCGATCCTCTTCTAGTGCATACCTACACAGCTCAACACTGATTACAGTACTTTGGAATTTAGAAAGCAATTCATACCTGTATTTTGCAGCCTCGATCCTCTTCTGGTGCATACTTGCACAAATCAACATTGATTAATGGAAATAAGTATGCTTTGGATGACCTGTAGGATGTTAAATCGAATAACTTTGGAACTACCACATTCCTCCCAACCATGAATCGGAACCGTTCCTAGTTCTAACTCGATTCCCCCCGAGCTGGCTCAAACATGCAAAGAGGTCTAGAAAACCTAGGGTAGGTAATTGGCTGAACTCAATCTTGGGATAATTCTTCTCCACAGAATGATGGAACCATTCCTTCTTGGTACCATACCGAATGAAAATAAGAAAAAGACCCCCTTTCTAGGAGAATGGTCCTAGTTTTATAGGTGAACTTTCCAAAATGGTAGTTGGAAATATTGATTTCTTTAATGTTTTAACTTAAGTTAACTCTTTAGTTTTGAAATAATATATATATATATATATAATTTAAATACTTTATCTAATCTAAATTTAGTTTATTAAATGTTCTTTTATAAATAATAATTTCACTTTATAAATAATATCCATTTACAAATAATATCATTACTGTGTAAATAATATTAATTATAATAATCTCTTTACTTTATAAAAGATATTTATTTTATAAATAGTATCTTTACTTTATACTAGATATCTTTTATATTCATACATTTTCTTTATGTATACTACTTGCACATGAGTGGCCTCTTTATACTTAGTCATATTTGATTAATTCAAATAGGTATAGAGTATTATAACTTTGATGTTTTCTTTAAGAACTAGGGTCAACTTTATTCGACATGGATAATGGTAGGTTTAGAAGTTCTACTAGGTTAGGTAGTTCTAAACTCTGCTTGCATGTTGGATTACCTCGTTTTCCGTGGTAGTTCCTCCGTCCTTGATGAGACGAGTAGTGAATCAATTAATCAGAATAAAATAAATATGATTATTGGTGCTATTCAGAGCCTTCTTTGGCTCAACACCCTAACATCAAGTAACCCCGAGTGCTCTTCAGAGATTTGGCTCAAGACTCTCACATGGGCATTACGCTAGTGCAATTCTAGAGCATCCCGCTCAACACTAGTACTAGAATGTGTTTGTGAAGTACATCTAGGAGAACAATTGGCCTCGGATCCAGTACTTATTATCAAGCTTGGATTGCTCCAGGGTTTATGCCCAACACTCTATGTACATCGGGGCTTATGCCCAACACATAATAAAAGTCATCTATGTACATCGGGGCTTACACCCAACACATAGGTTGTCCATGTGCTCTAGAGACTACGCTAAACAAATAAAGAAAAATGTCAAAGTCTTGGGATATTACATCCCTCCCCACTTAGAACAACACTGTATCGGTGTTAGGGACCCAAATGAAACCAATCGAGGTAAGCCTCTCTCATCGTAGCTTCATTCTCTCATGCATCCCTACATAAATTCGAACTCCTTCTTACTTCAAGGTCTTATTGAAGCTGTATTAACCCCTTACCTATAGTAACCTCATGGTTTGTTAGCTCCATGACATATAATGAAAGCGTAAAGTAAGTAAGGATATCATAATCATCTCATTGTTATTCATGCCTTGACATTTCTTGCTTTTCATACTTATATCTTTCCTCAACAACGTAAATTGTCTCTAGCGTTTCATCATAAGGCACATTCATTCATATGATCAATTTAGAACGTAAGTAATAATATTCCTTTTGCAAATAATTGCATATGGTCCACTTTAGAAATCAGTTTAGAATATACGTAATAACTTTTCTGTGCACACAACTTGCATACAGTTCATTTAAGAAATCGGAAATAACTTTATTTTGCACATAATTGCATATGGTTCACTTCAGAAATCAGTTTAGAATTAAAGTAGTAACTCTTCTATTCACACATCTTGCATACGGTTCACTTCAGAAATTAGTTTAGAATTAAAGTAATTTTTTTTTTTTTGTGCACACAACTTGCATACGGTTCACTTCAGAAATCAATTTAGAATTAAAGTAGTAACTCTTATGTGCACACAACTTGCATACGGTTCACTTCAGAAATTAGTTTAGAATTAAAGTAATAATTTATCTGTGTACACAACTTGCATACGGTCCACTTCAGAAATCAGTTTAGAATTAAAGTAGTAACTTTTTTTGTGCACACAACTTGTATACGGTTCACTTCAGAATCAGTTAGCATTAAAGTAGTAACTCTTCTATACACACAACTTGCATACGGTTCACTTCAGAAATCAGTTTAGAATTAAAGTAGTAATTTTTCTGTGTACACAACTTGCATACGGTTCACTTCAGAAATCAATTTAGAATTACAGTATTAATTTTTTTCTGTGTACACAACTTGCAAACGGTCCACTTCAGAAATCAATTTAGAATTAAAGTATTAATTTTTCTGTGTACACAACTTGCATATGGTCCACTTCAGAAATCATTTTAGAATTAAAGTAGTAACTTTTCTGTGCACAAAACTTGTATACAGTTCGTCGGTTTAGGCGTTCATGAATTAATTGGTTTAGAATATACGTAATAACGTTTCTGTGCACACAACTTGCATACGGTTCATTTTAGAAATCGGAAATAACTTTCTTTTGCACATAATTGCATATGGTCCACTTCATAAATCGGTTTAGAATATACATAATAACTTTTATGTGCACACAAATTGCATACGGCTCATTTAAGAAATAGGAAATAACTTTCTTTTGCACATAATTGCATATGGTTCACTTCAGAAATAAGTTTAGAATTAAAGTAGTAACTCTTCTATGCACACAACTTGCATACAGCTCACTTTAGAAATCAATTTAGAATTAAAGTAAAATTTTATTTTATATTTTTTTTTATTTTTTGTGCACACGACTTGCATACGGTTCACTTAAGAAATCAGTTTAGAATTAAAGTAGTAACTCTTATGTGCACACAACTTGCATACGGTTCACTTTAGAAATCAGTTTAGAATTAAAGTAATTATTTTTTTTAAAATTTTTAAATTTTTTATTTTTTGTGCACACAACTTGCATACGGTTCACTTCAGAAATCAGTTTAGAATTAAAGTAGTAACTCTTATGTGCACACAACTTGCATATGGTTCACTTTAGAAATCAGTTTAGAATTAAAGTAGTAATTTTTCTGTGTACACAACTTGCATACGGTCCACTTAAAAAATTAGTTTAGAGTTAAAGTAGTAAATTTTTATCTGCACACAACTTGTATACGGTTCACTTCATAATCAGTTAGCATTAAAGCAGTAACTCTTCTGTACACACAACTTGCATACGGTTCACTTCAGAAATCAATTCAGAATTAAAGTAGTAATTTTTCTGTGTACACAACTTGCATATGGTTCACTTCAGAAATCAATTCAGAATTAAAGTATTAATTTCTTTTATGTGTACACAACTAGCATACAATCCACTTCATAAATCAATTCAAAATTAAAGTATTAATTTCTTTTATGTGTACACAACTTGCATACGATCCACTTCATAAATCAATTTAGAATTAAAGTAGTAATTTTTCTGTGTACACAACTTGCATACGGTCCACTTCAGAAATCAATTTAGAATTAAAGTAGTAACTTTTTATGTGCACACAACTTGTATACGGTTCACTTCAGAATCAGTTAGCATTAAAGTAGTAACTCTTCTATACACACAACTTGCATATGGTTCGCTTTAGAAATCAGTTTAGAATTAAAGTAGTAATTTTTCTGTGTACACAACTTGCATATGGCTCACTTTAAAATCAATTTAGAATTAAAGTATTTTTTTTTTTTTCTGTGTACACAACTTGCATATGGTCCACTTCAGAAATCAATTTAGAATTAAAGTATTAATTTTTCTGTGCACACGACTTGTATACAGTTCACTTCAGAATCAGTTAGCATTAAAGTAGTAACTCTTTTGTGCACACAACTTGCATACGGTTCACTTTAGAAATCAGTTTAGAATTAAAGTAAATATATATATATATATATATATATATATATATATATATATATATATTGTGCACACAATTCTTGCATACGATTCACTTTAGAAATCAATTTAGAATTAAAGTAGTAACTCTTATGTGCACACAACTTGCATACGGTTCACTTCAGAAATCAGTTTAGAATTAAAGTAGTAATTTTTTTGTGTACACAACTTGCATACGGTCCACTTCAGAAATCAGTTTAGAATTAAAGTCGTAACTTTTTTTGTGCACACAACTTGTATACGGTTCACTTCAGAATCAGTTAGCATTAAAGTAGTAACTCTTCTGTACACACAACTTGCATACGGTTCACTTCAGAAATCTGTTTAGAATTGAAGTAGTAATTTTTCTATGTACACAACTTGCATATGGTTCACTTCAGAAATCAATTTAGAATTAAAGTATTAATTTTTTTCTGTGTACACAAGTTGCATACGGTCCACTTCAAAAATCAATTTAGAATTAAAGTATTAATTTTTTTGTGTACACAACTTGCATATGGTCCACATCAGAAATCAATATAGAATTAAAGTAGTAACTTTTCTGTGCACACAACTTGTATATGGTTCATTGGTTTAGCCATTCATGTAAATTTCATAAAATAGAATAAATAGGTGAAGTGTAATCATGAATCAAAATCAGAAATTGGAACTTGTATTGGTAACGGTGCACATAATTAGGTAATTCAGCCTATGATCATAAGGTATCCCCATGGTATTTTATCTCCTCCTACTTCCATGGTCATAATGAATGCTTTTACAAGGATGGTGGTCCTATACTATGATGCAGTCCAAGACTGTTTGTATGTGTTTGTCGGTTTCCTCTCGACTTCCAAATTAGATCATATTACTCCTTTCAAGACTTGGTTAACACTCTAAATTTATTTTAAACATGTCAAACATCTTATTAAACAAAACAAGGTTTTTTTGTTTTCTGTAACAAAACATGTGTCAATTATTTCAACAATTCTTAATTTCTTTAGTTGATTTCTATACATATGTCATTGATTTCATTTAGCATTTCTCGTAGTAGGTTTATGTGGTTCCTTTTTTTCAACTTCTTAAATAGGCTAAACTACCATGCTACCTGTTTTAAACAGTCATATCATTACTTTTAGAATTTACCGCATGTATTACCTTCCGTTCACAAGGTTTTGGTATAGTCTCTTGCATCCCCTATGTATCTGAAGGCTTCACTTACAACCTCCTTCCTGATGTTCTAGCAAAAACACTTATTAAGCTCTCTCTCTTTTTTTTTATATTGTATACAGACGTATTGTTTTCCACCCAAAATTATCATGCGCGATGCTAAAGCATTTGCCCCTTTTCGACTAGTATAGTCAAATTGGATTCGTACATATTTTTTTTACGATTTGATATTTTAAACATCGACCATACCTTGTAAACTTGTATATTATACTCCTAGTACAGCTATTGGTATTTTGATCTACCCCCAGACAACTTTAACACAAAGATCTTAGTAACAACCTTCCTGAAAATCTTATTGTGATTCATTTTGTGACTTTTAGGTGTGTAAACGTGCCGTGCCTATACACTTTGTATCTATATATATATATATATATATATATATATACACACACATATATATATTTACTATTTAATTATAATATATTTAATTTGGCCTTGTTCGCATGTTTTTTTTTTAGTACTCTTAACATACCCTGCAACTATCCATAGCATATGGTAATCATATGTGTATTAATAATAATAACGACTTCTTCAGAAATCCACCAACCAAGTATAACATCTATCAATTTCCATGGATTTTAACTACTCTTGTCGAGTCTCTATGACTCTTCTCAAGTTTCTACATTTTATTGTTATGTCATTAGTACTTTTAATATATATAAATCCTTTTAGTTCGTGCTTCTGACCCTATGTACTCGAAAGGTTTAGATATCCTATAACTCTCTATATTACGGGCTCCCAGCATGCCCGAACCTACTACGCATGTAATTAATGGTCATGATCTTTGTTGTAGGTTTTTAAGTATTTCCTATAAATGACTTACATTCCTCTTTCTTAAGTATAAACATTTATACCATATTAATTGTAGATGTGCTCTGAAGTTGTGTGTAATCCTGCTTTAATGTTCTTTTGATGTTTTGTTTCTAACCTTCTATGTAGGAGACAATTACTATGTTTATGCATGCCTACTTCCTGACTTCATGATCATATAGGAGGTGATCATATTCATATTTTATCCTTCATTCTATCTGACAAAAGGCTTTAAACCATACCATCTTAAATTGGAACAAAAAAAAACAGTCCTAGTGCCTAGGTCTTTTAAACATTTTTCCTCCTAGGTAGTCCTTTCTACTCACTGGACTTATACAAAAACAACATTTAATTGGTATACCAGTTTATTTTATTATGCATGCCAATAAGATAATGAAATTTCCAATCAGGCATTTTACTTATGTTGTTTCTCTTTTGTGTCCATGATTCAGTTTGTACTTTATACCTGGAATACTCGGTCAGTCAGTAAAAACAACAAATCTGTTAGCTTTTGTAGAAATTAAATCATACATATATCGTTGAAAACATTTCTGCAGCGGATGTCTTTGTTAGTGAGCTCAAAAGGTCTCTCAGTGTTGTAACCTCGCTCTGATACCACTTGTAATGTACCTAAAAATATAAAAATTTAAAATTTTTCCATGTGGGATATTAACGTCCATTGGAACCTAACGTTGTACAAAACTTATCCTTAGTGCCGAAAAAGAACTTGCTGTTAGAAGGTACTTGAAGCTTAACCTAGTTCCTTGCTGTTGTTGTAATGCATAGTGGTCTGTTCTTCTGCTATTGATAATTTAGGTCTTTTATTCTATGTATTGGTGCTCTTGTATTCTATGGTGATGTTTATAATCCATATTGTGAATTTCTTCATACTTCATGGTAAGTTGTATAGTCACGGTACATACTCATTTTTCTATTTTGTAATTTAGTAATTGCTACTTCTAAATGTTCATATTTTAATGATATTTGTTTGCTTCCTTCTTTTTCCTTGGAGAGTAGGTTGGCAAGACCTTGGGTCTTACTTAGCTTCTAAAATACCTAAGACAGGTAACTTTTTGTATGCAGGTGCCCGAAGGACTAGGCGAGTGACCTCTTTGGGGGAACAAACAAGCTTTGGTCTTTTTGTTAAAAAGGAGGGCTATATCATGTGGTTTGAACTTTTATAACCTCTTACCCAAATGATTTTGGCAAGTGATAAGCTTCCAAACTATAGGCGCTGGTTCAAATATTCAAAAGATCGTGGAGGTAGTGTTGATGTATATGTAACTTCGGAATGTATTTCATATATGTATGTTGTATGTACTCCTATAGAGATGGTATTATTCCTCTATACGGAAGTGTCGTCATTGATATTGTAAATGTCGTAACTTATACTTGATGGGTTATTAGACCACCTTGTTGGGGTCGGCCCTGTATAATTCATGTGGTTCGAAGGGTTATTAGACCACCCTATTGGGGGTCGGCCCAGTCAGCATTATGTTATGTGGTTAAGTTCGAGCCTACATGATTTATGTAAAAGGCAAGTCAAGTCAAGTATAAATAGAGTGCGGGAGGCACTCTATTTGATCACTCACTTCTCACTCATGCACTCAAGGAGGAGTGGTGCACTTATGGAGAAGGAGGATCTGCTACTAGGTTATGTCTATCTCTCATGTTTGGGTTGTATCATTGCTCTATCTATCTCTGAGGAAGTTATTGGGGTTTTTCACCTTTATGGTTTTCCCCAACTAAATCTTTGTGTCTCTTGTGTGCTTGCATTATTGTCTCCATGATTGATATGTTGTAGATATGTTGTACATATTGTTCTCTCAGTTAAGATCCTAGATCAGATTGAAGTAAATTCTGAAAATTTAACAGGTAGCTGAGCTTTAATGAAGCCCATGTGATCGTTACGCATGGGAGTCTATGTGGGTTGAAAGGGTAAAACCCTAGCGGTTTATGAAAGGAAGTTTTGTTCTGCATTGGTAGTGTGGGTGGAGAGCCTCGGGCTCTCGAACTTCACAATTGATGGGGAGGCACTACACCAGAGCGAAGCATAGGGTCTCTGCAGCACGTTTTGATGAGAAGGGAAAGTCGTGAGTTTCAAGCTTGTACTAAGGCCTTGTAGTTTGATTTTATTTGCCATAGCCTGCTTCTAAAGCATGTCTTTTATTAATGACAGGTGGATTCCAACGTTTGTTGAGTGTACCCTGTCATGGATGCTGAGCGCCATAGTCCAGGTAAGACTGGGGTACTCCTGAACCTATGCCTTCTAGGATGTGGATGTGGTTTGACTAGTGATGGTCTTAATGGCTCTCGTTGGGAAAAATACCCTGTTTTCGTTGAACTACTTTCATGGATTTATGCCTCCAATGCAGGTTGTTTGAGAGGTGCTCTGATACTGTAAGCTCGTGAACAAAACTCGTTGATTACTCAGTGTTAAGGTTTTATTTTTTTGAAGTGTTGTTCCAGACCTTAGAGTCTATGTGTTTAGCTAAGTATGGCCTCGGTGCTATGGATTAAATGTTCATTCTTATCTCAAACGCCACTGTCTTGGGTGAATTTATCGTACAACTTGCAAAATCTATCCCTTTTATGCTTTCTTTAGAAATGCTTGCAAACCCGGTTTCTTTAAATGGCATTTTGAATTTGATGTTTAAACTGTAAAATAAAGTATTTGTTAGCAGGATTTGAAATCCTAGTTTCTAAGAGTTTGTTATGCATCTTGGCTAAATATATAATCAATAGAATGTGTTTTTAATAAACATGTTTATATAATTCTGCAATTGAACCCTATGATTTTTGGGTGCCTAAACCATTTGGCCTTGTAGCGGAAGTACTCTAATAGTTGTGGTGATTTTTGGTTCTCTTACCTCCATAAATTAGTTTTCTAGTTTAAACTTATAGTGAAAACAACCTTTTGACATTCCTGGAACAATGTGTTTGCTTACTCTGTATACTATGCTTTTAGAATCCTGATATCTGGAACCATACTCTAGCCTGGTTATTTTGTTGGGCAAGATACATATTGCCAAGAGCTTCCAATCCATCATACTAAGCATACTTTACTTTACTAGTTTTAATTTTTTCAAGCGCGACTTCTTTTCCAGAATGATTTGATTGATTATTAAATTTCTAAGATCTTTCTATCTAGATATTAATTTATTTAAATCTGAGTTTAACATACTAGCTTTGGGAAAACTTTAAAGAGATTCGACCTCTGGCTTAGAATAGTTCTGTTTTGAAAAATCGATTTGGTTTTCTCTTTAAGGGTGCAGAAAGAATATAATTTAGAGACTTTAACCTAGGTATGGCGTACATGGAAAAAAATCTATGGTTTATGGTTTTGTTAATATTTACTAGGTAGTTTGAAGGGTCCGGGAGCTAGCATAAGCTAGCATTGCTAGCTCTGCCAGATCCTATAATTTATTTTTTTATAAGAATGGTTTGATAATTATTTAGGTGACACATTAGGTTTGATTTAACTTTTGAAATAACTAAACTAAATGAGTTTTATTGCTCCCAAATCAAGAAGATAACCAGATTTATATAGAAAGAAGAAATTGCAGTAACCTGAAACTAAATCCTAATCTTTCATCCTACGGTAATTTGGAATTTAGAAAGCAATTCATACCTGTATCTTGCAGCTTTGATCCTCTTCTGGTGCATACCTGCACAACTAAACATTGATTATAGTACTTTGGAATTTAGAAAGCAATTCATACCTGTATTTTGCAGCCTCGATCCTCTTTTGGTGCATACCTGCACAACTCAACACTGGTTATAGTACTTTGGAATTTAGAAAGCAATTCATACCTGTATTTTGCAGCCTCGATCCTCTTTTGGTGCATACTTTCACAACTCAACACTGATTAATGGAAACAAGTATGCTTTGGATGACCTGTAGGATGTTAAACCGAATAAATTTGGAACTACCACGTTCCTCCCAACCATGAATCGGAACCGTTCCTGGTTCTAACTCGATTCCCCCCGAGCTGGCTCCAACATGCAAAGAGGTCTAGAAAACCTAGGGCAAGTAGCTGGCTGAACTCAATCTTGGGATAGTTCTTCTCCATAGAATGATGGAACCATTCTTTCTTGGTACCATATCGAATGATAATAAGAAAAATATCCCCTTTCTAGGATAATGGTCCTAGTTTTATAGGTGAACTTTCCAAAATGGCAGTTGGAAATATTGATTTCTTTAATGTTTTAACTTATGTTAACTCTTTAGTTTTGAAATAATATATATATATATATATAATTTAAATACTTGATCGAATCTAACTTTAGTTTATTAAATGTTCTTTTATAAATAATAACTTCACTTTATAAATAATATCATTACTTTGTAAATAATATTAATTATAATAATCTCTTTATTTTATAAAAGATATTTATTTATAAATAGTATCTTTACTTTATACTAGATATCTTTTATATTCATACATTTTCTTTATGTATACTACTTGCACATGAGTGGCCTCTTTATACTTAGTTATATTTGATTAATTCAAATAGGTATAGAGTGTTATAACTTTGATGTTTTCTTTAAGAACTAGGGTCAACTTTATTTGACACGGCTAATGGTAGGTTTAGAAGGTCTACTAGGTTAGGTAGTTCTAGATTCCGCTTGCATGTTGGATTACCTCGTTTTCCATGGTAGTTCCTCCGTCCTTGATGAGACAAGTAGTGAATCAATTAATCAGAATAAAATAAATATGATGATTGGTGCTATTCAGAGCCTTTTTTGGCTCAACACCCTTAAGATCAAGTAACCCTGAGTGGTCTTTAGAGATTTGGCTCAACACTCTCACATGGGCGTTACGCTAGTGCAATTATAGAGCATCCCGCTCAACACTAGTACTAGAATGTGTTTGTGAAGTACATCTACGAGTACAATTGGTCTCGAATCCGGTACTTATTATGAAGCTTGGAGAGCTCCAGGGTTTATGCCCAACACTCTATGTACATTGGGGCTTACGCCCAACACATAATAAAAGTCATCTATGTACATCGAGGCTTACGCCCAACACATAGCTTGTCCATGTGCTACAGAGCCTTCGCTCAACACATAAAGAAAAATGTCAAAGTCTTAGGATATTACATTCATGGATGTATTGACGAGACTTCTTTGAGCCACTTGAATTCTCCTTGCTTTCTTTGGTCCTTGGTTCAAATTTTGGTGGAGGTTCTTCATTCACTTCTTAGATGAAAGAACACATGGATGATTATTTTGAATCTTCTTACATTATTTGGAGTAGCATTAGAGGACATGGTATCCTCACATATGTCATTGGAGTAGATGTGCTCGGTCACTTGATTCTTTTGTGCACTTGGAAAGTGGTGGTCTACTTGTTTGGATGCACAAGCACTTTCATGATCCTTTGGTGATGCACCTTCTTGATGTACATTTGTATGATGTTGATATGTACTTTGATGATCTATATTTTGTACTTATGATTTTTGGGAGGATTCTCATTAGAGAGTGGTATCCTAGAATCCCCCACCTTGTTGTAGAAGTTTGTGTTACTTTTCTCATTGATGGGATGCGCCAGTTATGAGATCCTGGCATTCCACACTTGGTTGAAATAATTTGGAGGATATTGTACAACTCCTACTTTGAGGTATTATTTTGGGAGACCTTGTGCATGATAGAAATTCACAAGCATTGGGACATGGGCATCCCACATTCTGATTTATATGTGTTCACACTATGTATTTTTGGGGTGCACAATTGTTGGGACCCTGACATCCCATATTTGCTAGATTGGTTATTGATGATATTGTGCACTAGGAGGGTGTGCAAGTAGTGGGAACCATGCATTTGTTTTATCATTGGCATCTCATTCAGAGAACATTTTGGTTGGTTTGATTGAGAAAGAAATCATCTTCTCTTCCCCATGGGTTCATCTTTGCAATAGATGGTGATGGTTTCCTACATGGGAAAAATATTTTTGGATGGACTTCTGTTTTTCTTGTAGAGTATTATGGTGACTTCCATGTGATTCTTATGCGACTAGGAGAATATATATTTCACCTTGTATTCTTGAGGATCAATTGGGATCCTAGTATCATGTTTTATTGGTCTCCACACTAAGTGCATGGTTGGATGGTAATAGAACAATCTATTGGGAGAGTTCATGAGTAGTTTATAAGCAGAGTGGTGCAACAGAAGCATGATGTCTCATGATGCTTAGTTGGGTTGGATTTGATTATTGCTTCAAAACAAGCAATACTGGGAAGGGAGTACTGTCATGTTCCCTCATTGATGATTAGTGGAATGAGTTCCTAGCCGAACCAATCCTTTCGGTTCAGGAGGAAAGTTCATGCACTTGGGGTTAATTCTGAAGTTAAGGAATTGATTAGTTAAGAAGTTTAATTTTATTTTTATCCTAAGTTTGAAATGAACTTGGTAGAAGTGATTTTTATTCATTAGATATTTTTATTTTGGAATAAAGTGGATAATGCTCCACAAGTGTGCCTTAGAGGTTACTTGCAAGACAAGAAAATATAAAGCAGTGAAAGCAATGAAAGTAGTAAAAGGAGAAGAAAGTAGAATAAAGAAGCAAAGCTTGGGAAAAGAAGAATAAAGCAGAAAAGAAGGACAAAAGCAGGACAAAGCATAAAAGTGGGACAAAGGAAGAAAAACAGGATAAAGCAGAAAAGCAAGAAAAAACATGAGAAAGCAGAAAAACATGGTGAGGAAAAAAAGTAGGGAGAAAACAAGACAAAGTAGAAAAGTGGGAAAAATAGGATAGAAAAGAAAAAGTAGTATAAAGAAAAAGAAAAAGCAAAAGCAGAAAGCAAGGCAAAAGAAAAAGCAAAAAGCAAAGCAAAGAAGAAAGCAAGGAAAAATCTAAAGAAGAAAGAAAAGCAAGTTTATCCACTCCATGAGGGTGAATTAGCCTATATTACTTGCTCAACAAGTCAAATCAATCTATAAAAGAAGTATTCCAACTCCATTTCACACCTTTTGATAATTTGTATTTGAATTGAGTGCAATTTTTCCTCATTGACCTGGGAGATGTGCCCCTAGTCCTAGCTAGGAGATGTGCCCCATGATTCTACTAAAAGGATGATGACATACAATATTCATCACTGAGTCTATTTTAGGTCCTAAATTCTGATCCATTGGAAGCTATTCTCGTTGTGCGGTCCAACTCCTTCATTCAATAGGAACAATGTTGGAGGGCCAAAATGGAGGTTCTGGTTTCGAATTTTATGAGCTTTTCTGGATGTTGATAGATTTTCCATTGTGTTCGTAGAAACAGTAGGAAACACTTTTTTATCATAAAAAAATTGTCCAGATGAGAAGGTTATGGCCATTTTACTAGATCTGGGGGTTCCAACTGTGAAGAACATGCCCTTGTTTTTTTGTATGGTTTGGTGAATGCGCCCATGAGAGGCTCCTGATTCTTGGTGCACTTACCATGAGAATCAAACATCCCATGTTCATCCTACATATAGGATTCAATAATTAAACTTTTCCTTCTTACTCTTCTCTATAGCATTCTCTTTCAATCAATGTAATTATCCAAGATTGATGGCTTTATGTGTAGTCTAAGCCATGATACCTCTCTGTAATGATTAATAAAATGTTATTCTTATTTCTCATGCATATTTAATTCATTTGCTGAGTCATACTAAATATCAGAAGAATATTTTGAGAGCCTTAGAGGCTATTTGAGTCCATAATTATCAAGACTAGCTCACGGGGGATTCACTAGAAGGCAATATAATACCACGTTCATTCCTATTGCGGTATTAAATATTCATGAAAACCTAAAAATTATATTGCTTATATATTAAGGGGCAAAGGGTTTTTTTATTTAATGTAACAATACAAAAATAATTTGGGGTCTTTTTTATATGGGCAAGCTAACAAATATCCGCCAAATGGAGATGGCGGGATCACAACCGGATGAGAAATCGAGTTGACGCAAGGCTCGGGCTTACCAGTATGCAGGGAAATCATGTCTTGAGGCATGCTTGAGGCCAGGGGGTTTTGTGGTGAAGTGGGTTTCCAGTCGATCATAGTCGAGAGACAGTGGTCATTGAAAACCAATTGTTACCAATAGCACTCAGCCAGTTGTTACCAATAGCATTGGGAGGCTCTAAGACTCCAGGGCCTATTATAGGCCCTCGATAGGCGTTGGGCGCTTGAATACCCAACCACTCATGCCTATTACAGGCCTTGGGAGGTTTAGACAGCCTCATAGAGATGGTTACAGGCCGTCGGGGCTTGGATACCTAGCCCACAATAGGATTAGTTAGCAAATGGGGAACTGTAACATGCAATCTAAATGTTGTACTATGTGCATTGGCTCTAATGACATACAAGAAGTGATCTCCTATCTCTGCTGCGATATTGTAACTTCAAAGAATATTATATTTGTACTTTATTATTCTGGAGATATTTCATTCCTCCTTGAAGATCTTATTGTATATCCAGAGATGTTTATTCCTCAGTCGGAATGTGGTAACTTGGGTTATTAGACTTCCCTAGTGGGGGTCAGCCCTGTATGTGTTATGTGGGTCAAAGGGTTATTAGACCACCCTAGAGGGGTCGGCCCAGTCAGTTGTAGTGGGGTATTTAACCCAATGGTTAAATACGAGCCTACATGATTTGTGTAAAAGACAAGTCGGAGTAGTGTATAAATAGAGGAGGTGTATTCCTCATTTAACATACACTCACTCACTTGAGAGTGGCGCACTTGTGGAGGAGAGGTCTGCTATGGAGAAGGAGGAGATTATGCTCAGGGTTACATCTTTGTATATTGCTGGTCATCTATATTGAGGAAGCTTTACTGGGTTTTCTACCCCATGAGGGTTTCCCAGGATAAATTTGGGTCTCTTGTGTTTATGCTGTGCTTGTTGTTTCTTCAGTGATCCTGTATATGCTATTATTGTGAAATGGAATGCAATGCTGCTATTTTTTGTCTTAGCATATTAAATATTAACATGGTATCAGAGCTAACCTGAAGGAAGGAAATGTATGGCACTTACGACACTTGCTTTACTTACGACAATTTGAAGGTTAGGGTTTTATATAGAAAAAACCCGTCATCGTGGAACTTTTGTCGTAAATCCATTTTCGCGAAGGTTCAGGATCTGAAACCTTTACTGGTTGTAGATAACATTTCCAGGTATCTTGTGTCCAAAGGGAACCCTTAGATTCGTTGTACTTTGTATGTTATGATCAGTACAAGTTAGGGTTTCTGCCTCTTTCAGATCTCAGTCAAAATTAGGTGACCTAGGAAAAAAGGTCATAACTTGGGCTAGGAAGCTCCAAATGAAATTTCATAAAATGTGATAGGTAGTACATAGACTGTACTATCTCAGGAAACGTTTTCAGAGGCCGAATTTTAACCAAGTACATGTGGCACGCCATACAATTTCGCTCTCCTGTTTTATCCCATAAACAAGTCACGTTGCGACACTTGGTATAACGTGGGCTAGGAAGCTCCAAATGAAATTTCGTAAAAAGTGACAGGTAGTACACAGATTGTAATATCGCGGAAAACGTTTTCAGAGGCCGAAGTTGAACCATTGACACATGGAACTCTGTACAAGTTTTCTCTCCTGTTTTATCCCATAAACAGGTCACGTTGCGACACTTGGCCTAACTCTCTCTCAAAAAATCCAATTAAGGTCAGACCTGTCAGGATGGAAAGATGATAGGTCAGGCTACCACATAAAAAAATTTCAGATGATGTGGAGCTAAAAGTTAGGATTTACAGCAGAAACAATCAGGTACATATTTCTGTCAAAACAGAATTCTTTTTGGAGCACCTTCATTCATGGCTTCAGAATTTAGGGTTTCAGAGAAAGTTAGAATTTTTTGGAATCAGAATCCACGACTGAATGCTACTCAAGAAAATAAAAATTTAGAGACCAAGATCAAATTTTTTGGTTGGGTAGAAGACCGGGCTTGATCAAACCCCAGTTCGGGATTTTGATCGGAAAGATGGAAAATTAGGGCTTCAGCAAAATTGGAATTTTTGAAGTCTGTAACCATGGTTGGAAGCTCCTCAGAAAAATAAGAGTTTAGAGCCTTGGATAAAACCTTTTGATTGGACAGAAGGGTGGGCTTCATCAAACCCTAGTTCGGGTTCCTATCCAGAAGATCCAGAAGTTTCGAAGGCAATTTTGAGCGGTCAAATTTTGGAGATTTCAAAATTGAAGTATGCTAGCAAGACACATCCTTCCATCCATTCAGAAGTGTGAAAGTCAAAGATTGAATTTTTAGGGTTTCTCTAGCAAACCCTAATCAAGCTCCAGATCAAGTTTCAGGGGGAGTTGAGGCTAAGGCCTTACATAAGAAGACTACAAGAAGTCTCAACAGGTATGACTTAAGGAGGTTCAGGTATGTCTTGAAATCTGATTCTTGATTAAGTTCATGATGTGTTTGTCTTCATATTATTTATTAGTACAATCTTGATTAATGTTAGAATTGTCTTATCACCCTAGTAACAGTATGAATGCATGTGAATGATCGAAGACATTCATTGATTAGGGCTATATGATTGTACTAATGCATTATGGTGTTGTGTGAGGTTGATGTTGTTTGCTAACAAGATACAGGTACATCACAAAAGACAAATCAAGTTCCATGACCATGACAACATGAAGACAAAGACTCATCCATAATCTTTGTTCTAATTACGAGGTATGTATGACTTTGTTATATTATGCTTAACCTATGAGACATGCAGGTTCTAGCTCAGGATCTCTAAATCATTGAAGAGATTGTTTAGGTATGTTGTACATAACTAAGCAGGTATACTAATCCAGGTATGTTTTCTTATGTGAAGTTAGAATCTTACCTTGTGTTAGGATCCCTTATATAAGTATACTTGGTATGATTGGTTATGCTTATTCATAAAGTTAGTAATCAAGGGTTTATGCATATTATGTCTCTTGTCTTGATGATTTAATTAACCAGAAGATTACTATGATCAAACAAGAATATGCATGAGTAAAAGAAGACTTCCTTGAAACCCTGAATACTAATGATCATAACTATACATATTCAAGATTATTTAGAATTAGAATGTTTTGAGAATATACTAATGAATGTATGTTTGTGTATGAGATCATGAGGATGACACTAGTGCACACTTGAGCATGCACAGTGGTATAGAATGAATAGAAGTTCAAAAGACATATAGAAGATCAAGCGGGAGGCAACCACACAAACATAAAAGATAAGTATTTGAGTTGTTATTTGAAATAGTAAATGATATTGCTTGTATGCATATTTGTATTCCTAGAATATATCATGCTGAGTGTAAACATTCATAGAGCATTGAACAGTATACTACTAATATGCATATGATTGGTAAGTTGGACAAACATTCCATTGCTGCTTGTCTAGAATGAAACCTCTTTGCTGACATGCTGAGAGCTATGCACACTCTCGATAGTATGTTCTGGTAGAGATGGAAGGCATCTAGATAGCCACTGTATGCATGCAGGATATGGGAAAGTGTTGTGCCAAAGTATTGGTCAAAATAGTTGCATAACTATGTAAATGATATATGTATGCATAATAGGTTATCATGTCAATATGATTTGATGATTATGAAGTATTACTAATCATGTACTTAATTTTGAATTGTAGGAAATATCATGATGAATGATGAACAATGAACAAGTGATGGATGTTCAACAAAAGATTTACAAATCAAACACACTATAGAAGGCTTGTGGCTAGAAGATTTTCTTAGAAAGAGGAAGAGAATCATGATGAGATGTTTGCTCCAAGTGGCTAGATAAGACCTTTTCTCTTAATGGTGTAATTAAAGAAGAAGTGTGAATCAGGTTCTGTCTCGGTTCCCAGGATCGATAATCAATTGATGAGCTTAATGATCACCATGGGTGATGTGGATCTCAACCTTTGCTACAAGGTTGAATATGGTTTCTCTACACAGATGTTGATTGGGCAGAAATTGTATCAGACAAGAAGAGCACATCAAGAGGATGTTACTGTCTGGGATCAGCCATGATCTCATGGTTTAGAAGGAAGCAATCTAGTGTGGCTCTCAGCACAAGCGGAATATATGGCTGCTTGCTCTACTAGTTGTGAAGCGGTGTGGCTTTAGAATGGACCCAACTGTGATCCTATGTGACAAACAGAGTTGTACCAAAATGGCAAAGAATCCAGTATTCCATGATAAGTCAAAGCACATAGAGATCTGACATTTCTATATACAAGATATGGTGTAGAAAAGAATTAAAGTTCGAATTTATAACAAGTTACCGATGTGCTAACCAAACCCCTACCTCAAGTAAATTTTTCCGAGACAAACTTAAAATAGTTCAGAAGGACCCTCCTTGAAAGGGGGAGCGATGTGATCAGTTATGATGAGATTGTCGGCATCGACAGTGAGGTCGATGATGTGGATACCTATATTGGTGATGATGACAGAGAGGGTGGTGGATGGTCCTTAGACAGGGTCTAAGGTGACAAGGGGATTGCATCATCCTTGAACTAAAAGAGAGCCGTAGACGTATGTCTTCGAGAATGAAGTCCTTGGTGGACATGAGGGGATTGGATCATCCCTAGACTTTAGTCCTAAAGAGAGCCGTAGACGTATGTCTTCGAGAATGAAGTCCTTGGTAGACATGAGGGGATTGGATCATCCCTAGAATTCAGTCCTAAAGAGAGATGTAGACATATGTCTTCGACAATGAATTCCTTGGTGGACATGAGGGGATTGGATCATCCCTGGACTTCAGTCCTAAAGAGAGTTGTAGACGTATGTCTTCGAGAATGAAGTCCTTGGTGGACATGTGAGGATTGCATCATCCTTGAACACAAGTTCTAAAGTGAGCCGTAGATAAGTGTCTCCGAGAAAGAAAAGGGATTGTATCATCCTTGAACACTTGTTCTAAAGAGAGCCGTATATGTATGTCTTCGAAAATGAAGTCCTTGGTGGACATGAGAGGATTGGATCATCCCTAGACTTCAGTCCTAAAGAGAGCCATAGACATGATGTCTCCAAGAATGAAGTCCTGAATGAACAGGTAGGGGATTACATCTTCCTCGGACCTCAGTCCCAGAATTGAGCCGTAGACTGATGTCTCCGAAAATTGAAGATAGGACTGCATCATCCCTGAACTAGGTTTAAAATGTACGTGAGGACTGCATCGTCCATGAACTGGGTTCAAAATGTACGTGAGGACTGCATCGTCCATGAAATGGATTCAAAATGTACGTGAGGACTGCATCGTCCATGAACTGGGTTCAAAATGTATGTGAGGACTGCATCGTCCATGAACTGGGTTCAAAATGTACGTGAGGACTGCATTGTCCATGAACTGGGTTCAAAATGTACGTGAGGACTACATCGTCCATGAACTGGGTTCAAAATGTACGTGATGGGATTGCATCATCCCTAGACATGAGACTTGTCTTAAAGTGATAAGGACTAATCATCCTGTAAGTAGATTGGGATTGCATCGTCCCTAGACATGGTGAGGTGTCTTAAAGTGATAAGGACTAATCATCATGTAAGTAGATTGGGATTGCATCGTCCCTAGACATGGTGAGGTGTCTTAAAGTGATAAGGACTAATCATCCTGTAAGTAGATTGGGATTGCATCGTCCCTAGACATGGTGAGGTGTCTTAAAGTGATAAGGATTAATCATCCTGTAAGTAGATTGGGATTGCATCGTCCCTAGACATGGTGAGGTGTCTTAAAGTGATAAGGACTAATCATCTTGTAAGTAGATTGGGATTGCATCGTCCCTACACATGGTGAGGTGTCTTAAAGTGATAAGGACTAATCATCCTGTAGGTAGATTGGGATTGCATCGTCCCTAGACATGGTGAGGTGTCTTAAAGTGATAAGAACTAATCATCCTGTAAGTTGATTCGGGATTGCATCATCCCTAGACATGGTGAGGTGTCTTAAAAGGATAAGGATTGATCATCCTGTAAGTTGATCTGGATTGCATCATCCATAGACATGAGAGATGTCTTAAACTGAGAGGGACTGATCATCCCGTAAGCTGATCAGGATTGTATCATCCTTGGACCTATGTCCTAAAGTGAGAGGGATTGATCATCCCGTAATAGGATCTTGTGCATTGCAGAGTATGCTACTATGTATTGATGATATATGTATTAGTGAGAATACATGCTTTTGATGATAGATGTATTAGTGAGAATACATGCTTTTGATGATAGATGTATTAGTGAGAATACATGCTTCTGATAATAGATGTATTAGTGAGAATACATGTTTTGATGATAGATGTATTGGTGTGGATACTAATACAGATGATCCAGATGCTGTAGATCGAGATGATCTAGATGTTGTAGATCGAGATGATCTAGATGTTGTAGATCGAGATGATCCAGATGCTGTAGATCGAGATGATCCAGATGCTGTAGATTGAGATTATCTAGATGATGTAGATAGTGATGATCCAGATGCTGTAGATCGAGATGTTCCAGATGTTGTAGATCGCGATGCTCCAGATGATGTAGATCAAGATGATCCAAATGCTATAGATCGTGATGATCCAGATGCTGTAGATCGTGATGATCTAGATGCTGTAGATCGAGATGATCCCGATGTTGATGATCGTATGATGATGACGATGATGATCATGAGGATCCAGATGTTGATGTTGTTGTAGCTGTTCGAGTGCTGCAGAAGATAAATACTCAGTACTGAAGATGTTGATGTTCCAGTATTGAAAGATTTTCTAGTAACTGCTTGAGTTATTGATGATGTTGAGAAAGCTTCCAATGATTTATAGATGTATCATGTATGATGTTGATGACTCCTTGCTCGAGCAGATGCTGTTATAATATCCTTCTCGTTAAGGGGGAGCGTTGAGATATTGTAACTTCAAAGAATATTATATTTGTACTTTATTATTCTGGAGATGTTTCATTCCTCCTTGAAGATCTTATTGTATATCCGGAGATGTTTATTCCTCGGTCGGAATGTGGTATCTTGGGTTATTAGACTTCCCTAGTGGGGGTCAGCCCTGTATGTGTTATGTGGGTCAAAGGGTTATTAGACTACCCTAGAGGGGTCGGCCCAGTCAATTGTAGTGGGGTATGTAACCCAATGGTTAAATACGAGCCTACATGATTTGTGTAAAAGACAAGTCAGAGTAGTGTATAAATAGAGGAGGTGTATTCCTCATTTGACATACACTCACTCACTTGAGAGTGGCGCACTTGTGGAGGAGAGGTCTGCTATGGATAAGGAGGAGCTTATGCTCAGGGTTACATCTTTGTATAATGCTGGTCATCTATATTGAGGAAGCTTTACTGGGTTTTCTACCCCATGAGGGTTTCCCAGGATAAATTTGTGTCTCTTGTGTTTATGCTGTGCTTGTTGTTTCTTCAGTGATCCTGTATATTCTATTATTGTGAAATGGAATGCAATGCTGCTATTTTTTGTCTTAGCATATTAAATATTAAGAATCTCTTCATTAGACCATTAGATGTTGCAAATCATAATGATATGTGGTTGATTAATTGCATTGTGGGTGAAGTAATGTGCATCCACAATATACATCGAAAGGAGCAACGTGCATTGTAGAATGCATGTGGGGTCATAAGAGGGGTATCATATCAATCTACTAGGTAGAAATATAAAGGGGTATAAAAAATGTTAATGAAAAAATTGATACATATAATATCTAGTGAAAATAGGGGTTTTTTTAAATTGGGAAGGCATATTGGGAGGGGGTTAAAAAAAATGATTTTGGAATGTATTTTCAAATATTTATAGAAATTAGGGGTATTGTTTCATATGCCACGAACGGACGTGTTATGATAGAAGTTTATTGAGTGAAGCCCCCATGGACTGGCTCTTTGTGCAATTTCACTTGACTAGTTTTTAGGAAATGGAAATACCAAGAGCTATGTGAAGCTATTTATCTTTTTTAAGTTGATGTAGTTTTTAATTTTCATGTAGAATCCATCGAAAGTAAAAAATCAGATATTCGTGACCTTCTCTTTCTTTTTTCCCTCAGATTTATCAAAACTAGCTTATTGGGCACCTTAATTTGACTAGTTTTGCAGTATGTTTAATTAAAAGTAAAATGAATGACTATTTTATGTTATATCAGTCATACGAGATTCCTAATCCACCAATGAATCTCATACAAGTCTCTTCCTAATAATTCATAGCCCTCTCAACCTATTTGGAAGAGCCTGGAAATAAACTAGTTGAGTAGTCCCTCCTAGCTCTCTTTCTCCCCTTGAATCCAAACACTGCCAGAACCTCCCAAAAACTCTGTGAAAATTGACCAATAGTAAATTAGGGTTTATGAAATTTTATCCACCTATTTTTGATGTTAAGTGTAAATGAAAGAGTTTAGTAGGCATATGCTGGTGTCCTCAGGAATCCTTGGAGTAGACTTCAGCTCGGTTGATGTTCTAAACATAAATGGCCCCAACACATTATGATTATAAATTAGAATATGGCCTTGATTATGATTTCCTTGTTGCTGCACACTCCCTAGTACATTTTTCATATCCAAAAGTGTCCATCAATCAATCTTTGAGTGGGTTAATTAGTGACCTAGTCTAGTTCCCTCTTCACTAGTTTGGAGAACTAGTTAGTGCTTGCAAAATTTCTGATTTTAAAGTTTGAATTTGAGTTGATATCCTATGAGATCAAATAAGGGATATTACATATCGAATGATGTTGTTAACCCCCTAGTGGTGTGCATATTTATCCAAGGACACATTATCCATTTGATGAACCCTACATGCATGAATTTACGCCATGTAGAGTCAGTTCCCTACATTTTAGGAGCTAACTTAGTGATCTAGTTCATTCCACCTAAGTTCATGACTCTAGTGGGGAGTTTGAGCTCCAATTGCAACTAAATGTGATCAAATGTGCCCTCTCTAGCCTGATTTGCATGCAAAACTCACTGATGTTCCCTTCATGCTCAGTTAATTGATAGTAGCTTCAGTTCACTAAAAATCAGTTGAGTTTGGAGCCTCCATAGCACTGTAGTGGTGATATTTCCTATGATATACTAACATGAATTTGAATTTCTCCTGGATAATCGAATTCTGTCAATTTTACTATATTATTTGACTAAACAGTTTAATGGAATATGACACCAATTTTGATTCACATCTAAGTTTCTTTGCATGTTTGATTTTACTGCTCAATTCTTGCTAGTTTTCATTGCAATTATTCTTCCTTGCTAATTATTTCACTACGAGATTTTCTCAAGCTCAATGATCTACTATGTTATAGAATTTCATAGTTCCTTATTGCAAACATGTTGCATTGGAATAGCTTCATTCACAAGATGAGCATCATGAGTGTTTAGAATGCCTATTTCATTAAACTTGGACATCTTCTAGTCCAAGTCACTTTGAAGACAATTCAAAAACAACCTTTCTTAACCCTAAAATCAAGGTTTCTAAAGTGCAAAATTTGGTTCCAAAAGTGTTGAATCTAGGTTCCAAAAGCATACTTTTTCTTTTGATATCACCACTTTTGAAATTGGTTTTGCACCTTTCCAATATGATAATATGATAATGGCACATTTAAAACCTGCTTTTGCCCTTTTTGAAGGCCACTTTTGACACTTCCAATACTTAAATTTGCAATTTTGAAAACCAATTTTGGCACTTTCAAGCTCTGATTTTGCACTTTCGAAAACCAAACTCAACACTTTACAAGTATTATAATCACGGTGCAATTGAACATACTAATACAAACAAACATTCAAGTGTATTTTTTTTCCTTGAAAGAAAAGAATAATTTTATTTCATCTTTCGAGTACAAAATTACATTGGATCTACAACACTCAAGAAGAGTGTAAATGTTGCTTAGCAGTATTAATAATTGCAAGATCTTCTATGAGATTTTCAGCTTCACTACAAATAAAAAGCAAGTACTATGGCATCTCAGAAAAAACATCATCTAAAACCATGAATCGGGTAGCCATGAATGGCTCAAATACAATGAAAAAAAACCAATAGAAAATGCCAAACAAAAAAGAGAAAGAACATGATAAGAAAAACGAATCTGGAAACCATGAAAAGGATGCAGTGCCATCGAAAAAAATGATTCTTCTTGTTTTCTCATAGAAAAACCGGCTCCCTGGAAAGGAAGCATCCGCCGCTGTAGTCCAGCAGCTGCCCACCATCGACTGCCAAAAAAACCACTGCCGCTGAGGAGAGCCTCCCAAGCATACGCCCACCACCATAGCCCTACTGCAGCCTAAGCGTTGAAGCCTTCGACCCGCCGTCAGAACGCAGAAAGCCTCCACCACCGAGGAGAGCCTCCCATTCAACCGACCATCGCAACCCCAATACACTGCATAGCATTGAAGCTGCCACAAGAGAAAGGCCTACCGCTAGAACGTAGGTAGCCACTCGCCATCTTCTTCGATCCAAGGGAAAGAAAGACCCAATGCTCAGCAACCTCCGTGGATCCTCCATCAACAAAGAAAGATCTAGAACCCTAAGCTCTACAGATCTCATCCGCCATCGACGACACCCGACCAAGGATTCCCAACCCCGTATCAGCTTCCCTCCTTACAAATACTACTGTCGTCGCCACTAGGAAGCTAGAGAAACCCACCACCCAATGGGTCACCACGCCAAGGCACCACCAACGATCCAAAGCAGAAAGAAAACCACCTTCAGTATACCAAAATGGGAAGCAAACTCAAGAGAGAAGGAGAAGGGAAACCATGGAAGGATCCATGGCCACCAAAATTATTTTCAAAAGCTGCCTATCAAAACCCTAGTTGCAGCACCCCTCTTGTTCAAACATATTATCACTATTCAGGCTATGGTATGTATTACTTCATTCAAACATTCGAGTGTATTATTTAACAAAATACTTTCATTTTTTTCACAATTGGCCTCACATCACTCATGCTATTCAGGTGCAGCAAGCAAGGCCATAATCAATCTAACAAGAATGTGTCATTGAAATCTTGGCAGGTATACATTTTTGTTATAATACATTTCCCTTCCTGGTTACAAACATGTTTTTATTTCGAGTCATCTACAATCACTGTATTTGTAGCATCCCAGCCATGGATCAAAATGTCCCAAACTTTGTTTAAAGGATTGAGAAATACATAAGGATTTCCATCACCATGATAATCGTCTCTAACTATGCAAGAACAATATTCTTGCGTTAAAATTAATCTAAATTGTTCCCTTTCCAATCTTGCCCTTTCTAATAATGTTGGCAAAAACTCGTCAACATTTTTTTGTTGTGTAGATGTCCATACCCCAACTTCAAATATACCAAAGCATTTTTCAAAAAATTCCCTAAATCCCGGACGTATAAAATAATACTTTGTGGTTAATTCGATATCTAGTGTTCATGGCAATCCAATTTTTTTTTTTTATGAATTGCATGTAACAAAACTCCATTGAAATTGAAAATAATCAATGGTTTACTAGTAACAAATATTCTAGTATCTGGAAACAAAAAACAACACACACAACCTAGTCAATAAAAAATTGTGTTTCAATGTTTCTAAGTATATTGCTTGCATGTTCTTCAATTTTTGAAATAAATCACCAGATACATTATATGATGTCCATAAATAATATGAGAACTGTCTAGGATAAACATACAAAAAAAATTTACATCAATTTGTCGAAGTTGTCAAAATATACAAATCACTAAATGAATTGTTGTCTGTATAATCCTATGGACATCTGAAGTTGAATGTCTTTAACCAACGCCCCATTTTTTAACGAGGCCCTAGATGATTCAATAGAGAACACAACATTGTTTTTATAGTTATTTCTCTCTCGTCAACCGCCAAATGTCAACCTAGTTGTCCTTTTCAAGCAGTTTTCCTTGCCATTATCTGTTGAATGATATTTTCCTTCATCTATAAACAGCATATCCATTTTTTTATATATATCTGCATATTGGATTAGTACATCCTTGAACGACTTTTTGAATATGTGTAGTACTTCACCAACATTATAATAAGCAGACATTGAGGAATTCTAAATAGTACTATGTTTACATTGCTCTCGACCCCAAATAAATACAAAGTCTTCATTCTTCAACCATTCAGATTTACCAAGGAATTTTTTAATTCCCATTTTTTCGAGTGAGGAAAACCACAAAGGAATGTCAAAATGTTCTCTAGCAACATTGATAATATCGAGGCTCAACATACGTTCATAATAACGAAAGCAATTATGGACAAAATGAGGTTGTTAGGAAAAATATTCAATGTTGGATAACATCTAAACTCCAAAGAGAAACCCCTCTACTCCCAGGACCAATAATTTATTTTGCAGTGATATCTAGATTGCATACAAAAACTATGACTATATATATAAGCACAACAACAACATTTCGTTCATGAAGTTAATGATCACAAACATGCAACTGTAAATGAATATTTTGATTTCCAAAGATTAATACAAAAATCACCCAAAATTTCTCAGATTGAAATGATTTAATAAAAGCATCACACATAACTAATAATACATTAGATTCAGATGAAAATAGCACTGTCACCAAAAAAAACAAAAAACACATTAAATGATTTAAAATATCCATAGGTGTCATTTAGTGTTTCCCACTCTTGAAAGAGACAATTATAGGGCACATTTGATGGTTGTCACTCAGCTAGAAGAAGGCATTGAAGGTTCTGATATCAGTTGATTCATGCATTTTACTAAAACCCTACCAGATTCAACCTACCAATTCACTATCTCTCCTAACGGACGATCCAATAAAGGGCTTACTCAAAATATAGCTTTCAGATGGATGTGCTTTCACATCATCACCCTCCAAAACAATCATTGATGTATTACATTGCGAATATTTCATTGGGAAATACTCCCACATTTTATCCATATGTTTTTGTGTATTTCCTTCTTTATTGTTGGTGTTAAGTTTTAACCAAATAGACTAGCAAGATCACTGAAAGAAACACAATCACAAGATAGACACAGAATATACCCTGGGAAACCCTCATGGGGTAGAAAACCCATCAAATCTTTCCTCAATAAGATGATCAACCAAAATACAAGATGTGCTCCCTCCTTCTTTGTCTCCTTAGCAGATCTCCCAGACAAGTGCGCACTCTTCCACAAGTGAGTGAATGATCTAAAGAGGAGTTCACCTCCTCTATTTATACTAACCCCCAACTGACTAAAAGACCTAATGGGGATAACCTCTCCTGGAGAAGTCTAATAACCCCTAAAATATAACTACAGGGCCGACCCCCACATGGTGGGTCTAATAACCCTAGTTAATACAAACCCCTGGAGGAATAAACATCTCCAGATACATGATAGGGTTACCTCGGAGGAATGAAACATCTCCGGAATAATAAAGTACAAATATAATATTCTTTGAAGTTACAATATTCAACACTCCCCCTTAACGAGAAAGATATTATAACAACATCTGCAGGAGCAAGGAGTTATCATACATGATACATCTATATATCATCGGAAGCTTTCTTCAATTCATCTTCATCAGTAACTCAACCAGTTACTGTAACATCAATGTCAACCGTGTTGATATCACTACAATCATCAGCATCATCACCATACGATCATCAGCATCGTCATCACACGATCATCAGCATCGTCATCACACGATCATCAACATCGTCATCACACGATCATCAGCATCGTCATCACACGATCATCAGCATCATCATCATACAATCAACATCATCGTCATCACACGATCATCAGCATCGTCATCATACAATCAACAGCATCGTCATCACACGATCATCAGCATCGTCATCATATGATCATCAGCATCGTCATCACACGATCATCAGCATCGTCATCACACGATCATCAACATCGTCATCACATGATCATCAGCATCATCATCACACGATCATCAGCATCGTCATCACACGATCATCATCATTGTCATCACACGATCATGTTCCAGGATGATCAATCCTGCTCCCTTTAGGACATAGGTCCATGGATGATACAATTCGATCTTCAGTTCTCGGAGACATCAGTCTACGAATCAATTCTGGGACCTTAGTCCAGGGATGATGCAATCCCCTGCCTGTTCATTCAGGACTTCATTTTCGGAGACCCAGTCTACGGCTCTATTTTGGGACCTCAGTCCGGGGACGATGCAATCCCCTGCCTGTTCATTCAGGACTTCATTATCGGAGACCCAGTCTACGGCTCTATTCTGGGACCTCAGTCCGGAGATGATGCAATCCCCTGCCTGTTCATTCAGGACTTCATTATCGGAGACCCAGTCTACGGCTCTATTCTGGGACCTCAGTCCGGGGATGATGCAATCCCCTGCCTGTTCATTCAGGACTTCATTATCGGAGACCCAGTCTACGGCTCTATTCTGGGACCTCAGTCCAGGGACGATGCAATCCCCTGCCTGTTCATTCAGGACTTCATTATCGGAGACCCAGTCTACGGCTCTATTCTGGGACCTCAGTCCGGGGACGATGCAATCCCCTTCCTGTTCATTCAGGACTTCATTATCGGAGACCCAGTCGACGGCTCTATTCTGGGACCTCAGTCTGGAGACGATGCAATCCCCTGCCTGTTCATTCAGGACTTCATTATCGGAGACCCAGTCTATGGCTCTATTCTGGGACATCAGTCCGGGGACGATACAATCCCCTACCTGTTAATTCAGGATTTCATTATCGGAGACATCATGTCTACGGCTCTATTCTGGGACATCAGTCCGGGGATGATACAATCCCCTACCTGTTAATTCAGGATTTCATTATCGAAGACATCATGTCTACGGCTCTATTCTGGGACATCAGTCCGGGGACGATACAATCCCCTACCTGTTAATTCAGGATTTCATTATCGAAGACATACATCTACGACTCTCTTTAGAACAGATGTTCAAGGATGATACAATCCCTCTTCTTTCTCGGAGACTTCTGTCTACGGCTCATTTTATAACAAGTGTTCAGGGATGATACAATCCCTCTTCTTTCTCAGAGACCTTTGTCTATGGCTCATTTTAGAACAAGTGTTCAAGGATGATAGAATCCCTCTTCTTACTCGGAGACCTCTATCTACGGCTCATTTTAGAACAAGTGTTAAAGGATGATACAATCCCCACATGTATTCTCATCAATACAAGTACAAGTATCCTCATCTATACAAGTACATTAATCAATACATGTATCATCATCTAGCATCAACAGCATGTATACATCATACATCAAAAGCATGTATACATCCATCATCAAAAACATGTATTCTCACTAATACATCTGACATCAAAAGCATGTATACATCTATCATCAAAAGCATGTATTCTCACTAATACATCTATCATCAAAAGCATGTATACATCTATCATCAAAGCATGTATTCTCACTAATACATCTATCATCAAAAGCATGTATACATCTATCATCAAAGCATGTATTCTCACTAATACATCTATCATAAAAAGCATGTATACATCTATCATCAAAGCATGTATTCTCACTAATACATCTATCATAAAAAGCATGTATACATCTATCATCAAAGCATGTATTCTCACTAATACATCTATCATAAAAAGCATGTATACATCTATCATCAAAAGCATGTATTCTCACTAATACATCTATCATCAAAAGCATGTATTCTCACTATTACATCTATCATCAAAAGCATGTATACATCTATCATCAAAGCATGTATTAGTAAAAAAAAGTATTCTAAATATAGTAGTCCTAAATCTAACTATTTCTAAGTGACTAGGTGAAGTCTCATTATTGATGAGGCAAGCTTGTCATCAGGGATCATGCTACTCCCCCTTTCTAGGAGGGTCCTTTTGAACTACACCAAGCTTGTCTCGAAAGTATTCAAATTTCACACGAGACAGTGGTTTGGTCAGGATATCAGCAATTTGATCTTTAGTGCTCACATACTCAAGCTTGATAGCTCCTCTCTACACCATATCTCGAATATAGAAGTATCGGATCTCTATGTGTTTTGACTTATCATGGAACACAGGATTTTCTGTCATCTTGATGCAACTTTGATTATCACACATAATTATAGTGGGATCCATTTCTAAGTCAAACACTCCAGATAGCAGTTTCCGAAGCCATACTACTTCACAGCTGGCAGAGCAAGAAGCTATATATTATGCCTCAGCAGAGCTGAGGGCCACACTAGATTGTTTCTTGCTGAACCAAGAGATCATGGCAGATCCAAGGCTATAACATCCACCTGAAGTACTTTTTCTATCTGAGACACTGCCTACCCAATCAGAGTCTGAGTAACCATGCAACTTGAGTTCATGACTTCCGTGATAGAGTAGACCAAAATCTAATGTACCTTTTAAGTACCTCATTACATGCTTTGCAGCTATTAGATGAACCTTTCTAGGTTCTACTAGATACTAACTTAGGGTATTTACAACAAAGCATATATCTGGCCTAGTATTTTTCAAATACATTAGTGACCCAATAATTTGTCTATATAGAGTTAGGTCCACTAAATCTGATGAGTCATTGACTAAAATCTTTAAGTTGGAGTCCATGGGAGTGGCCATGGGTTTGCACTCCAACATGTCAAATCTTTTCAGGATCTCCACAACATATTTACCTTGATTTAGAAAGATTCCTCTTGGTTCTTGCCAAACCTCTAAGCCTAAGAAGTAGTGCATTAAACCGAGATCTTTCATCTTGAACTCTGAAGAAAGCTTCTTCTTGCTTTCAATAATTTGTTTCTCATTTCCAGTTAGAAATAGATCATCTACATATAACAATAGTATAACTGGTTCATCATCCATCACTTTGAGATAAAGGTTTGGGTCAGCCTTACTTTTGGTAAAGCCCATGCTAGTTAGGAAATTGTCAATCCTTCCGTACCAAGCCCTGGGAGCTTGTTTTAACCCATATAATTCCTTTTTCAGTTTGCATACATGAGTCTTTCCGTCATTAACCTCAAACCCTTGTGGTTGCTCTATGTATACTTCTTCTTCAATTACACTATTCAGAAAAGCTGTCTTAACATCCATTTGGTGTAATTTCCACTTCATCATGGATGCAAGAGCCATGATAGTTCTAATTGAAGTGTACCTAGCAACTGGTGCAAATGTTTCTTCATAGTCAATTCCCTCCTTCTGAGAGAATCCTCTGGCTACAAATCTTGCTTTGTATTTTTCAATGCTTCCATCCGCAGCATGTTTTATTTTGAAGATCCATTTGGAAGAAACCACACTTTTATCTTTTGGTTTGGGAACTATATCCCAAACATCATTTTTCATTATTGACTGATATTCTTCTGTCATTGCTTCTACCCATTCTTTCTTCTGAGCTGCCTCTTCATAGCTAGTAGGTAGTTGATCCACAAGATCACACATCAAGGCCATATAGTTGGACACTACTTTTGGTTTCTTCCTTTCTCTAGTGGAGCCTTCAGGAGCACCATATCTTTCAGCTCCTTGAATAATATCTCTAGCCCATGCTGGTCTTCTTTTCCTAGATAATTCTTCAACAGGGGGTTCTTGTGGTTCCCGCATGTCATGATCCTCTGGTGTATCCTCTTCAGGGATGTGAACAGTCTCTGAGATTCTGGGAGATGAATCTTCTTCATAAACTTCTTCAAGTTGACACTTTCTAGATTTCTTGAGAGCTGCTTCCTCATCAAAGGTTACATCTCTACTTATTTCTATATGATGGAAACCTGGTATGTAGATTCTGAAGGCTTTGGAAGTTTCACAATAACCAACAAACATTCCCTTCTTACCTGAGGGATCCAACTTGGATCTCTTTTCTTTTGGAATGTGGATGTACACAGGACACCCAAATATTTTAATATGACTTACCTTAGGCTTCTTTCCTGTAAAGACGTCTTCTGGAGTTTTGAAATCAAGAGCACTATGAGATAGTCTATTCTGTACATATACTGCTGTCTTGGCTGCTTCAGCCCATAGATACATGGGAAGGTCTTGATCATGTATCATAGTCTTTACAGCCTTCATGATAGTTCTATTTTTCCTCTCAGCTACCCCATTTTGTTGGGGATGGTAGGGAGTGGTTAGTTCCCACTTAATTCCAGCTTCTTTACAAAAATCTTCAAATTCCTTTGAAGTATATTCTCCACCATTATCTGTTCTGAGAATCTTGATTTTCTTGTCTGAGAGATTTTCTATTAGAGCCTTGAACTCTTTGAATTTTCCAAAGACTTCATTCTTACCCTTTAGGAAGTATATCCAAGTTTTCCTTGAATAGTCATCAATGAAAGAGAGATAGTATTCAAACCCACGTAGAGATGTGGTAGGCATAGGTCCACATACATCTGAGTGTATTAGTTCCAGAGAGTTCTTAGTCTTTGTTTCACTTTTCAGAAAGGGATTCTTGATATTCTTCCTTTTCTTACATCCTTTACATGAGCCATCATGATCATCCTTCAAATCTGGAAAACCTATAACCATATTACTTACATAGGGTAAGGCTTTATAGTTGATGTCAGCTAGTCTTCTATGCCATAGCTCACTGGGACTAGAAACTTCATGAGCAAGGGCAGATTCTGGATGACCCTTGAGTTTATAAAGTCCTCCTTCTTCTTCACCAATGACAATTGCATCTTTAATTGATTTTCCTTTGGACCACATGAGTACTTATCCATCTATGAAGGCTACTCTAAAAGCTTTCTTGTCTAGTGCTGAGATAGAGAGTAGATTCTTCTTTAAACCTGGGACATATAAAATTTCTTTCATCTTTAATGGTGTTCCCGAATCAAGCTTGTAGCTTGCTTCACCAATTCCCTTGATGGGATATTGATAATCATCTCCTAAAGATACCTTTTGGGGTGAAGACTTTTCTTCAATCCTGGAGAGAGTTTCCTTATGACCTGTCATGTGCTTTGAAGCACCACTATCAATGAGCCAAGTGCCTTCACCAGGAGACACAGATCTCGAGAGAGCAAAAAATAGTACATATTCTTCTGGGTCTTCTTTCTTTACTTTAGATCTTTTCTTTTGAGGCCTTTCCTCCACTTCTTCTTCTTCTTCTTCTTCTTCTTCTTCACTGTCATCTTCTGCCATATGAGCATGATGTCTTTTGTGAACAAACCTTTTCTTCTTCTTCTCTGGTAGGGTACAGTCTCTAGCATAGTGTCCTAGCTTAAGACAATTGAAACATTGGACTGTGGAGATGTCTCCTCCTTTCCTTTTGAGTCTATGAGAGGGTTGAGACCTTTTGTAGTTTACTTTCTTGAAGTAGCTTCTCTTTCCTCTTTTGGTGTGGGTGGCCAAAGCTTGGTCATCCTCTTTGAGAAGAGCTTCTCTATTGGCAACCCTAGCCTCTTCTTGAACACAATCTTCCCATACTACATCAAACTTCATGCTTTCTTTTCTAGCACACATGGTTTGTATGAAGGATTCCCAAGATCTAGTGAGACCATTTAGGGCAGTCATCACAAGTTCATCTTCATCAAGAGTGTCACCAATAGCATCTAATTGCTCATTGATTAGAGAGACCCTTGAGAAATAGTCTTGAATAGATTCTCCTTTGTGCATCTTGGTACTCTTCAACTGAGACCTTAGGTTCATCTTCCTATTGATGTTCTTTCCTTCATACATTCTTCCTAGGGCATCATACATTTCCTTTGGAGTCTTCTTGGAGGCCACTTGGGGAATCAAGTGGTCTTTAATAGAATCAGCTATGATTCTCTTTTCCCTAATTAGATCCTTCCTGTGTTTTTCTTTGGCTTCATCTCCTTCTGGTTCTGCAACTTCTTCCTTGATATAATGAGCAAGATCATTCTCTTCAAGGATGAGACCAATTTTGTATTTCCAAGCCCGAAAATTTTCTATACCTTCTAGATTGTCTTCAAGATTAGTGTTTGGAGCCATCTTCTCTTGGGGGAGTCCAAGAGACAGAGCAGACTTACCTGAAAAGTTATTTTTCACTTTTCCGGAATCTGGAACAGAATTTTATCGCACTTTTGGTAGAATTAGGGTTTGACTTTCCCGGAGTTCTACTCAACCAAAAAGTTCGATCTAGGGCTCAAAATAATGGTCTTGAGAAGGGCTATCCATCCATGTAATCAGAAATAAACAAATGCAAACTTTTTTCTGAAACCAAAATCTGACTTATCGCACTTTTGGTAGAATTAGGGTTTGGATTTCCCGAAGTTCTACCCAACCAAAAAGTTCGATCTAGAGCTCAAAAGAAAGGTATTGAAAAGGGCTATCCAGCCATGCAACCAAAAATCAATAATACCAACTTTGGGATGAAACCCTAACTTCACTGGAGAGAGAGAGAGGTATTCTTACCTTGTGAAAGATGTCCTATTCAGTCTAGCTCTGATACCATGTTATGTTTTAACCAAATAGACTAGCAAGATCACTGAAAGAAACACAATCACAAGATAGACACAGAATATACCATGGGAAACCCTCATGGGGTAGAAAACCCAGCAAAGCTTTCCTCAATAAGATGATCAACCAAAATACAAGATGTGCTCCCTCCTTCTTTGTCTCCTTAGCAGATCTCCCAGACAAGTGCGCACTCTTCCACAAGTGAGTGAATGATCTAAAGAGGAGTTCACCTCCTCTATTTATACTAACCCCCAACTGACTAAAAGACCTAATGGGGCTGACCTCTCCTGGAGAAGTCTAATAACCCCTAAAATATAACTACAGGGCCGACCCCCACATGGTGGGTCTAATAACCCTAGTTAATACAAACCCCTGGAGGAATAAACATCTCTAGATACATGATAGGGTTACCTCGGAGGAATGAAACATCTCCGAAATAATAAAGTACAAATATAATATTCTTTGAAGTTACAATATTCAACAGTTGGTACATCTCTCTCGAAACCATATAAATAAAATTTGGTCCCCATATTCTTTTTCTACACTACCTTCCCTCAAAAAATTTGTAAACAATGAATTCCCCTCATTGACCTCACATTTAGATGACCAAATTCCAACATTGAATTTGGAAATAAATAATACAAAAACTTGTATCGCATTTGTTCGTGACTCATATGAATTTTCTTTTTGTTTAAATTCAAATTCACCAACAGTACCTTCTTCCCCCTTTTTTACTTTTTTTGTCTCAATCAATACTTTTTTTATTTTTCTTTTTTCTCTTTTGGAGTCATTTTCTGTGACTTTCTTGTGAAATAGAAAACCTTCCATTTCTAATATCAATGACATTTTTGTATGGGGAGCTGCATGGAAATATTGCTTGTCATGATATATTTAGGAATAAATTTGTTTTACCAATTTAGGTAGAAAATAATATGTCTGTTACATGTCAATGACCGACCAACATTTGAGTGGTTCAAGTAACATTGCTGGAGATACCACGTTTTTCTACCAAGCCCTTTCCCGTTTCGTTATTATCCAAGTCTCCAATCTCCAATGTGATTTGTTCGCTAATATCTACAGACATCATTGATCCCAGCTCTCATTGTGGATGATCCATATGTTCAGAAACAAACCAATCATCTTGACCTAGAAATTTGCAGGTATACATTTTATATAACTTTTTGCAAGTATTCAAGGTCACTATCCCCATTAATAATTTAGTTAATTTAACCTAGAACTTTGAAAAATAAAATTTTACCTTCTTTTCCATCTTGTCCACCAGTTTGGTAGTTCTTTGTGGATTATCCATCACATTCAATGTCTTCATCGGATAGTACAATTTTATTGGATGATATCTGAGTGTGCTCTTTATTTAAATCTGTAGTAGAATAGGAATTTGAAGAATTTATCGATCATAACCCACTGAGAAAAGTAAAATACAATGAAATAAGATCTCAAAATGCTAATACAAATGCCTTGGTTTATATCCAATTCATGATAGAAACTGTTCATAAACAAATCTTGTTGTACTGTCTCCACAATAGAAATAATTATTCTATCTGGCGACCTGATCAACGAACAAAGAACTATACCTCCTGCATACAACAAAAGAACTATACCTCAAGAAGAGACCAGTCTGGAAACCATGTGATCCCAAAACTCCTGTGTCCTTTCTTTTGCAAAATCATGGCTTCTCAAACTATCATTGGTATCCTTGGAAAAAGGTAAATCAATCATTGGTAGGTTCTCATCCTTCCAATCCATATCCATTTTAAAAGTAGACAAATTATCCTCATCGCATCCAATTCTCTAATACTATATAATAAAGAATCCTATAAATAAGTCCTTTGAGAAATCTCTATAAACTCCCTTGGTAGGATTCCGCGTTACCAATTTTTTTGATTTCTTGTTGAAATGTGTGAAATATTTAGAAACAATACAGGAGTTTTCCATATCAGCTAAAAAAATACAAGTATAAGCCACTTAATTTGCTTCTAATTAGTACAACAACACAATCATATATTCTTCTATCTAGGCACTATTACAATTATACATATCAACAACAACAAGTTCACAGCTGATTTCCGCACCAAGAAATGCAATGGATCTTAGTGTGTTGACCAAAGATGCGGGATAACAACATAGATAAGAAAATTGTGAACTATATTTGACGGAGTCAATGGCATACCCATCCCCTCTTTATTGATATATATTCTCAATATTTTCTCAGCATCCTTTGGTAATTTGGTACCATTATCCTCTTCAGATTATATCTTTCTCTTTTTTCCAAGAGATTTGGCTTGCTTATCAGAGCATAAAATATTGCAAAAGTTGCTGGAGATGATTTGGAGCAATTTTATATATTTCAATGACATTATCGTCAGTGATTGGAGAAAGGGTGGTCCCGACAAGGGGCCTCTTGCTTAACAATACACACAACAACACACAAATGCTCACAAATACTGTATGTGAACTGGATGCCAGAATTTGGTTTCTATTACTTCAATCAACTACAACATTAAAATGAGAAATGCAAAACAACTAAACTAGTCGGGCTCAGCCTGTTACAATATGCATAAGTAAATGGTGTGTTTCTCTCCTTGTCTAATTATCTCCTCCTCTTAGTTCTCTGCTGAATGCAAGAATGAATGAGTGATGAGTGACGAGCATTCCCTTCCTCTGTGCCTTTGCACTAGTCTTCTAGTCTACTCTGTTGCTACTCCTGAGGTCACTCTGTTCCCCAAGACGTCCTTCCTCTCTATCTACTGAATTCTCCCTGATCCTGCATACCTACAGTTGTCAGCGCCCCAATCCATGCTTCACAACCTTATCCTATGCTGACATCTGGCGTGATCCTAACCACCTTCATAACTGCTCATAACTTCCTCAACAACCTTCAATGGCTGCTGCTTTGAATCCTGCATCTTTGACTCTGCTATAGTTGGTGGTCCAATCACTATCCTCGACCATACTGTACTTTGTCTTCCTCGAACTTACTTGTCGACTTCAATTAGTATTTATGGCTTCCAGTCCACCCCATCCTCCATGCTTGGATTTCACAGTAACCTGTCAGTGTCGATGTTCAATAACATGTCGACCTTTGATGCCTCCGCTCCTATTCCTATCGTAAGTCGACATCAGACTTGTTGATTCTCGAGTCTCGACCTTTAACTCTTGTCGATCGCCTATCGATAGATTCTGCTCGACTACTTGGTTTTGACAACCATCTCTTTTTCACCAGTGGTTGTCGAAAATCCCCCTGGTCAACTTCTCCTGTCGATCAACTTTGACTGTTTGGCCTAGTCCCCGATGCTCCTGCATTAGACTCCCTAGGTGAAAAAGAACTCGACTGCTTTGTTAATCTCTTGTATTCTTATTCAGAAATCCATGTCGCCTCGTTCGAATCATCATCCCTCCATCAAACTATATATTCTTTCTTCTGCAAACTTCGCATGCGCTTGACTTCACGTTCCTCGAATACTTCGACTATTTCCTCCTTGTTTCGACCTAGAATTTTCCATGTCCATTCGATGTTTGAAACTTCCGCGCTGCTGCTTGTTGAAACTTCTTCATAATTGTACAGATCTGAGCCATTGAATGTAGGAGATATGTTGAATTCCTTTGGCAACTCCAACACATACGCATTTTCATAAATCTTCTTCAAGATCTTACATCGTCCAATCTTCTTCAGCTTTAGCTTGTTGTATGTTCCTGTCTGGAACCTTTCTTTCCTGAAGTGCGCATATACTAAGTCTCCTTCATTGAACGACTGTAGCCTCTTCTTCTTTTCATCTCTCAACTTGTATTCCGCGTTGCTCTTTTCAATGTGCTTGCACACATCTTCATGCACTTCTTTGATATGTTCTGCGAATGACTTTTCATCTGCACCCTTTCGAATCTCTGTCGGTAGCTCGACCAAATCCACCATCCCATGTGGGCTTCATCCTTGAACATTATGGAATGGGCTCATACATGTCGAATGATTCACAGAGTTGTTATATGTAAATTATGCTTGCGCCAACACGTTATCCCACTGCTTGGGTCTGTCGGTCGTTAAACATCTCATAAGTTTTCCCAAACTTCTGTTTACCACCTCGGTCTTTCCATCTGTCTGTGGATGGTATGCCGATCTAAAATGCAACTTAGTGTCCAGTTTCATCCATAGGGTTCTCCAGAAATGACCCATGAACTTGGTATCTCTGTTTGACGTTATACTCTTTGGCAACCCATGCAATCTGACTATCTCCTTGAATAATAGTACAACAATTCTTGTGGTGTCACTTGTCTTTCGACACAGAATCAAGTGTGCCATCTTTGAAAATATGTCAACTACAACAAAGATTGAGTCGTTTCCTTGCTGCATCTTCGGAAATCCTAGCACAAAATCCATGCTCAGGTGCTCACATGGGTTATTCGACACTGATAATGGTGTATACAACCCCGTATTCTTACTTCTTCCTTTTTCCAATTGGAAAACTCGACACTGTCATACCCACTTACCAACATCTATCATAATTCCTAACCAATAATACTTTTCTTCGACCAACGCCTTGGTCTTGTCGATGCCAAAATGACCTGGTAATCCACCACGATGCAAATCTTGGATTAGGTTTTCTCTTACGGATCCTCTAGGAATACACAACTATTGTCCCTTGAATAGGTATCCCTCTTGGATAAAATAATACAAGTATGGATTCCTATCGACACTCCATGGTTCATGACTAGCCTTCCATGCTTTCATAAAATATTCGTTGGTCTCATACTCTGTCTTCACCAACTTTATTCCCATTTCCTAAACTATCGTCGTGTTCAATAATGCAACTCTCTGACTCAGCGCATTGACAACCTTGTTCGACTTGCCTAACTTATGTCGCAATATGAAGGTATATCCCTGCAGGAATTTGACACACTTCATGTGCCACTGATTCAACTTTGACTGAGTATTCAAGTACTTTAGTGCTTGGTGATCTGTGTACAACAAAAATTCCTTGGGAAACAAATAATGCCTCCACTTCTTTAATTCTTGGACAATAGTATAGAATTCCTAGTTGTAGACCGAATATTTTCACTTTGCTTCATCCAACTTATCACTGAAGAATGCAATTGGTAGGCCCTCTTGGCTCAACACTGCACCAAGTTCCATTTCAATCACATCGCAATCGACTTGAAAAACTTTGTTGAAATATGGGAGCGCTAACACTGGGCTCTCAGTCACCTTCTGCTTTAGCTTGTCAAAATATTTATGAGAAGCTTGTGTCCACTTAAACTCCCCTTTCTTCATGCACTCTGTCAATGGTGTAGATATCCGACTGAATCCTCTGATGAAATTCCTTTGGAAACTATCAAGTCCATGGAAACTTTGCACTCATGTCGCACTTGTTGGTTTTGGCCACTCCAATATAGCCTTTACCTTCTCTGGGTCCATCACTAACCCTTTACCTGAGATTACAAATCCCAAGTACACCAATTCTTCCTTCATGAAGAAACATTTATGCTGGTTCACCATCAACTTCTCCTCCTACAGCTTCCACAACACTTGTCGAATTTGCTCCAAATGTTCGACTGAATATCAATATGTTATCGAGGTATACTATGACGAACTTTCCCAAGAATAGTTTCAGTATGTCATTCATCAACTGCATGAATGTACTGGGTGCATTAGTCAATCCGAATGGCATGACTAACCACTCATATAGTCCTTACTTCATCTTGAAGGTTGTTTTACATTCATTGCCCTCTCTTACCCTAATCTGGTGAAAACCACTTTGCAGGTCGATCTTGGTGAAGTATTTCGCTCCACTCAAACAATCCATCAAGTCATCCATCCTGGGAAATGGAAATATGTACTTAATAATGATCTTGTTGATAGATCTGGAGTCTGTACACATCCTCCATTCTCCACCCTTCTTCGTTTCTAGTACTCCTAGTATCGAATACGAACTCAAACTCTCTGTTACCAATCCTCTTTCCAACAACTCCTGGAATTGTTGATTGAGTTCCTGAACGTCTGTCGGATTCATTCTATGCGGTGCTTTGTTTGGAAAACTCAATCCTGGAATCAATTCGATCTGATGGGATATGCTTCTCGTTGGTGGAAATCCCATCGGTGCCTCGTCGACTACTATGCTTTGAAACGCATCGAGCATCTCTTCGACTTCGACCGGAATCCTCTCCATTGTCAAACTCTTGAAGCATGGTCCTTTCGGAATGATGGCAAAAAATACTGACTTTTTCTCCTCCTCTGCGAGGAATTCCTTGGCTGAGCACATAAGCACTCGCTTATCGCAATAGTTTCTCTCTCCCTACTTGCAGTTGGCTTGGTCCTCCTACTTCGACTTTAGCATCCTCCACGTACCATTTTTCCACACTGTGACTATGTTATCCCAACCATCATAGATCATCTTCTGATCATATTGCCATGGCCTCCCTAACAACATATGAAATGCATCCATTGGGATTACATCGCACAGTACACTGTCTTCAAGTTTCCCAACTTTAAATTTTTTCAAGCATTGTCTGGTTACCTTGACATGATGTCCTTTCTGCAACCATGATATCTTGTATGGGTGTGAGAGCTCTCAACATCTCAAACCCAACTTGCCGATGACCTCTGTCGACACAAGATTCTCTGTATTTCGACATCGAATATGGTCTTTCAATACCTATCGCCAATCAACACTCTGGTTCAAAAGATAACCTTTCGTTGTGCTGACTCCTTCTCGTTGCGTCAGTCATCCTGAACGAACGTTCTTCTGGACATCATGGTTCGACCTTTTCCTCCACCAGGTTCGCCACTATCGTATTTCAATTCCTCCCTCTCGTCGACTTGCTCATCTCTTCGACATCTGGGTTTCGACTCCTCTACAATGTGTAGGTTCTCTGGGAATTCATATGCCTTTTGTCTGAATCCACGAAACTTACAGCAGACTACAACAGGTCTATCAACTCCTTTTCTTTTGCCTGGACAACTTCGACCATATGCACCTCGACTGTGGATCTCTCGACCATCCCGTCGGTTTTCTTGCGCTTTCTCTTTGGTCATTGTCCCTTCTGCATGTCGGTTATCTTCGACGACTTCTCTTCTAGTTCTTCTACTTTGACCCTTTGCGTAAATAGTCTTTTCACCTCGACCAATCATCCTCCCTCTGGTCGATGCGAATTTCCTCGACATTTTCTCTTCTGCCTTCAGATCTAACTGGTAGGCTTCACCAATCGCTCTGAACCTCGACAGGCTCAACTTGTCCTGTATTGAATACCTCAATCTGTTCAAATATCTCATGACAACTTCTTCACCTTCATTGGTTCTCCCTTACCGAATCGACAGTCTATAAAAATCTTCCCTATACTCCTTCACGTTCATCTCTTTCTGTCAAAAGTTCTGTAATTTACTGAACAAGCAAATCACATAGTCATTAGGCAAGAACTTCCCCTTCAGCTTGGAAACCATCCTATCCCAAGACTTGATCTTTTCCTTGCCTTTCTTAAATCTGTCAACCTATACATTGTCCCACCACAATGAGCAATGACCCTTCAACCTCAGACATGCAGTTTTAACCCGTTTAGGATCCTCTATCTACTCTATGTCAAATTATTTTTCCATCTCTCTGAACCAATCTATTAAGTCTTTTGGATCCATACTTCCTAAGTAGGTACGTACATCCATCTTTGTCCAAACTATCATCACCGTCAGAAGCTTGATGAGTGTATATTTTGGTTCTTCCTTTGCTAATTCCCAGGCTTCCACTTCTTCGGCTTCCTCATCGTTGTGGTCTAGTACATCGGGAATGCATCCATGCCTTTGGCTCTCTTTGATCGCTGCGACCTCACTGGTCAAAATTCTCATCGTTCGCATGCACTCATTGAACATTTCACGATCAACTGTGCCTGCTGCACCATGTGCTCTTTGTCCGTAGACATTACCTTTTTGATCCATTTGAACTGCAGTTGAAATCTTCCTTCATCCAATCGCAACTAGAATTCCACAACTCATGCACAACTCTACCCAACCACAGCTGGAGTTGTCTACGCACTCACGGGATCTTCCAACTCTCTGTATTCAACTGCTCAACACTTGATTCTAACAAGCACTGATAACAACTAGCGCAAGTCAGGCTGGTCTCCCTATCTCTCATGCTCACATGATGCTTCTTCTCTGATACCAACTGGCGCAAGGGTAGTCCCGGCGCAAGGGCGGTCCCAACAAGGGGCCTCTTGCTTAAAAATACACACAACAACACACAAATTCTCACAAATACTGGATGTGAACTGGATGCCAAAAATTGGCTTCTATTACTTCAATCAATTACAACGTTAAAATGAGAAATAAAAAACAACTAAACTAGTCGGCCTTAGCCTGCTACAATATACAAAAGTAAATGTTGTGTTTTTCTCTATGTACGATCCTCTCCTCCTCTCAATTCTCTACTGAGTGCAACAATGAATGAGCGATGAGTGACGAGCAATCCCTTCCTCTATGCCTTTGCACTATTCTTCTAATATGCTCTGTTGCTGATCCCGAGGTCACTTCATTCCATGAGACGTCCTTCCTCTCTGTCTGCTGAATTCTCCCTGATCATGCAGACCTACAGTTGTCAGTGCCCCTGGCCGAGCTGCACAACCTTCTCTTGTGGTGACATCTGGTGCGATCCCAACCACCTTCATAATTGCTCATAACTTCCTCAACAACATTCAACGACTGTTGCTTTGAATTCTGCATCTCTGACCGCTATAGTTGTCGATCCAATCATTGTCCTCGACCATATTTCACTTCGTCATCCTCGACCTTACTTGTTGGCTTCACTTAGTATTTACGGCTTCCAGTCCTCCCCGTACTCCATGCTTGGCTTTCACCGCAACCTGTCGGCATCGTTGTTCGAAAACATGTCGACCTTCGACGCCTTCGCTCATGTTCCTGTGATTTGTCAACATCAAACTTGTCGACTCTCGACCTTTAACTCCTGTCGATCGCCTATCGACAGATTCTTCTTGACTACTTGGCTTCGACAACCATCTCTTTCACACCAGTGGTCGTCGGAAATCCCCCTGGTGGACTTCTCCTATCGATCAAATTTGGCTATTTATCCTAGGCCCCAATGCTCCTACATCAGTGATAATCTGTGAACGAAAAGTATGAACATCATGAACTTTGAAATATTCACAGATCGAATGCCTGGTTGACCTCTCATCCTTGATTCACTTGAAATATTGATATAAATTCTCTTTGAAAACATTTTTTTAGACTAATGTGCTCAGCCAAACTGATCCATTGATTATATTTTCTACCACAGTGGTCAATTTATCTTCATCAAGATCATGCAATGGTCTAAAAAATTAGATCCATGATTCTTTATTTTATTTTGAACAAAATCAACCTAAGTGATGCTCTTGGGTGAGCATGGCAAGGAACCACTTTTTTAAATCTCAAATATAGACATCCATTTTCTCTACAGTTGGTCTGATGTGAAAACAAGAGTTAGCTTATCTTTAAGGCTATCTTTTGTTTTAAAAACAAAGATATCCATACATTCACCTTGGAAATCCTTCAAACATATAAAATTAAAGATAATATTTAATTTACTAATTTTAGAACACATGCATTAATCTACGGACTTTGATTGATAAGAAGAAAAACTCTATACCTTCCAATCCTCACTGGAAGCATTTCCCTTTCTCGAGTGGGATGGACTACCATAGGATATCCATTTCTCCCTTTCTTTTACAACTTGATAAATGAATGTAGTGTCTACAAATTCCTTGTTTCATAATTTTGTTGTTTGCATAATTTGCTGATAATGCTTTGAGGAACATCTTTATGTAGAAGACACGATGTTTGATGACAATAACTTGAATGAACTGATTGATATTTATCAGTTTCAGTGATTTTTTTATGTGCTGAAATAGTATGCTTCCCACCCCATATATAGAAATTTATTGAAGGAAAATTAATTTCCTCTTCGTTTCTAGGAAGAAATCCCAACTTGTTCTCCTTATCGAAAGGAAATAAAATAGTATCTCTCAATGTTGTTATAAAAACTGAGACAAGAGATAAAACCATCTTTTCCATGACCTCCTCATCAACTTTCTGATATTGCAAATGCGAAGGTGCAATAACACATATTATTACATCAATAGAAAAAACTTTCTCATTGAACAAAAAGTATTTGATAATTTCTTGTTGAACTTCTTGTGAGCTTTCAAAGCTCGTAGACGATTTCTGCATCATCGCTTTAGAAGGACTAGGTTTCGGTGCTTTGAAGGAATATTTGGTCACATCTTTTTCAATATGGTTGAGAAATGTCCTTCTAAGGTAGAAAATAATTTTTTATGGCCTCCATTGTCAACTTCTTTTCAATGTTCATGTAGTGCAATATAGACAAGGTTTTCGCAACCAGGATTCTTTTCTTCCATATCGACAAAATTCCTTTCTTCAAAGATGACACAGTATTAATTTCAGACCTATTACAAACATCATACGAGGGAAAAACCCACCCTTCCTTCTCACAGGAAACCGGATTTGAATCGAGACCACTTTGCATTAGATTTTGTCAAAATTTACAAACCATAAGATCAGTTTGTAGAAGGAAACACCAGTCTCTCTCAATCACTTCAAATTGAACTCGTAATAAATCGTCAAAAATGGGATTTGCAGATGTCAATATTCCATCTCGTGTTGGAACTCCTTCCTCATCCAAGCAGAATACATATAAATCCAGGTACAAATTATTTGGTTCATCCATCTCAATATACCATCCATGCTTGAAAAAACCAAGGTTGTGATCTTTTAACAAATCAAGGATTGATATTTCTTGTTATTGACTAAGGCTCAACAACGCAAACATATTTTATCTGTAAAACAATAAATATTATGTAGTTAATATAAGAATTCATACAATTTTTATAATTATCAATTAGTGTTTGTATATTAGATGTATAATTGCAAATGTTTAGGCGAATGATTGATGGAGAAGGAATGACCACTCCTTTCAAAAATCAATTGATTGATTAAGAACAAATCTCCTAGGATTATCCATGAGAGATCGAATGTACATTTTATATAATCATTTAAGAAAGAATCGATCATAGGAGCGATCATTTATTCATATTAGATGTCATTTTAATTTGGTATTTGTGCTAGAAAGAAATAAATCGAGAATATTACAAGAAGTCACATTTCAATCAAGTGCTACTCCTTACCATTTAAATGGATCTTTATTGTGGTTTGTAGAAAATGGATTGATCCAAGAAGGAGCATCCATTTTTTTCTCAAAGTTACTTATGTCAACGCTATCTAGATAGAATATCTCCATGATATTCTTGATATTTGGAGAATATACGAAGGCGCGTCCGATCCTTCTTGGGTTTTATTTTACTAATAGTTATATAATATAGAAAGGGTCGTTCGATCCTTCTTGGGTTCACCATTCTAGATATAGGTGAATTCTTGGATGACTATTCAGAGCTTCAATAGTTTTACAATTCTCTAATAAATGAAGGGGCGGTCGATCCTTTCACTCCAAGATATTCTTGATATTTGGAGGATATAAGAAGGGGCACCCAATCCTTCTTATGTTTACTATTCCTAATAATCATACAATACAAAAAGGGCCATCCATTAATTCTTGTGTTCACCATTATGGATATAGATGAATTATAGGCCTAGCCTTTGTAGGTTGAATATATTTACATTTCTATCATAACTAAAGTGGAAGTCAACCCTTCCTGTGCTCAATATTCTTCCAATGTTCACCATTCTGAATAAAGATGAATTATCGGCCTAGCCTTCGTAGGTTGAATATTTTTAAATTTCTCTCATAAATGAAGGGGCGGCTGACCCTTCTTGTGTTCAGTATTATTTTCATAATAGTTCTATAATACAAAAAGGTTCATTTGTTCCTTCTTGTTTTCATCATTTTGGATATAGATGAATTGTTGGATGACCATTCATAGCTTCAACAGTTTTACAATTAATTGTACTAAACGAATGGGAGGCCATTCCTTTCACTCCATGATATTCTTGATATTTGGAGGATAGAAGAAGGGGCACCTGATCCTTCTTGTGTTTACTATTCGTACTAATCCCACAATATAGGAAGGTTCAACAATTCATTCTTGTGTTCACCATACTATATATAGATGGATTTTCGACCTATCCTTCCTAGATTAAATAGTTTTACATTTCTCTCATAAATGAAGGGTTGACCGACCCTTCTTGTGCTCGGTATTCTTCCAATGTTCACCATTCTAGATACACATGAATTGTTGGCCTAGTCTTCCTAGGTTGAATATTTTTACATTTATCTCATACCTGAAGTGGCAACCGACACTTCATGTGCTCAGTATTATTTTCATAAGAGTTCTATAGTATAATAAGGGTCAGTCGTTCCTTCTTGTGTTCACCATTCTGGATATAGGTAAATTGCTGGATGATTATTCGTATCTTCGACAGCTTCACAATTCTCTACTAAATGAAGGGGCGGTCGATCCTTTATCTCCATGATATTCTTGATATTTGGAGGATATAAGAAGGTGTTCCTAATCCTTCTATTGTTTACTATTTATAATAATCCTACAATACAGGAATGGTCGACCATTCATTCTTCTGTTCACCATTCATGGTCTAGGTGAATTGTCGGCCTAGCCTTCATAGAATAAATATTTTTACATTTCTCTCGTAAATGAATGGTCAACCGACCCTTCTTGTGCTCAGTATTCTTCCAGTGTTCACCATTCTAGATATACATGAATTAACGGCCTAACCTTCGTAGGTTGAATATTTTTACAATTCTCTCATAAATGAAGGGGTGACTGACCCTTCTTCTGCCCAGTATTATTTTCATAATAGTTCTATACTGCAAGAAGGGTCGATCGGTCTTTCTTGTGTTCACCATTTTGGATATAGGTGAATTGTTGGATATATGTTTTCACAATTCTCTACTAAACGAAGGGGCGACCAATCCTTTCTATCAATGATATTCTGGATATTTCGAGGATATAAGAAGGGTTTCCCAATCCTTCTGGTGTTTACTATTCCCACTAATCCTACAATATAGGAAGGGTCAATCGTTCATTCTTATTTTTTCTCTCATAAATGAAGGCTCGACTGACCCTTCTTGTCGGAAGTCAGAACTCGGAAGTCAGGACAAACATTTTTATATACTATAACTTAGCTGATGTACCGATCCCTACTATTTACTGTTGAAGTCGGAAGTCGGGAAAGTAATATTTTTATTTGATTTTAAAAAGCTTGGGAAAGTTATACAAAGCTCACCAATTTCCACCCAATCCACTCAATTGGTTGTCCCTTCCCATTCCAGTTACTTCTCAATTAGTACCCTTAGTCACTGTACTTAACCCACCTTCTTCCACTACTGAGGTGGTGGCATATTTTGTGGAAGATGCATTTGTGTCTCTTGATGATTATTTTTGGAGCAATACTGAGAAAGCAGTTGTTAAGAGAGGATCTAAAAGGTCCAGGGAAGGAATAGTTGTTCAAGGAACTCTTCCTGACCAAATCATTTGGAAAAGAAGCTGTGGATACATCAACTACCATGGGAGCCTTTGATGGAGCTAACTTTGACATAATTACCTCACTCAATAAGGAAATTGATGATATAGAAGCTGCAAGATACATGATTTGCAAAAAGAGAAAAATGATTTGGAACACCAGTACCAAACTTAGTTGCAGGAAATGCAAGCTCAATATCCCAGGTTTTATCCACTCGAGTTTCACACTCTTTGATCCTTTCCCACATAATTTACCACACTGGGATAACATGAATATAACTGATTCTTTGTTCATCTCTTCAGCTATGTCAACTGTACAAAATTAGTCAGGCCAAACATCCATTAATATCCAATCATCTTATTCATTGTCCTATGTTCCTACCACCATTGTCCTTACTCAGTCAAGTCTACCTCAACAAACTGAAATTATAACAACTCCAGGTTTTTCAGAGATATCACAGATCTTGTCACAACTCCCTCCTACTTCAGTAATCCTACCATTCCCTCTTCCTAATCCAAGTGCTCTTATGCCATCTTTTTCTTAAGAATCAACATATTTTGGAGGGGATATTGTAGTTTCCCTTGGCAATTATTTTTTCAGCAGAAAACATAAAGCAGCCATCAGAAGAGGAACTAAAAGGACAAGGTGGAGAGAAATCAAACCTAGTCCTATGGAAAACTAGATCATTTGGAAATAGGACATGTATGATTTTAGAAAAGAATCCATTGAGACAATAGTAACTATGGGAGCCTTTGTTGGGGCTAATTATGATACTATCTCAAATTTAAACCAAATGATAGATCAAGAAAAGGGAAAGTGCAAATATTTAGAGCAAGAGAAGGAGGTTTTGAAGGATGATTTCTTAAAATAAATGAGTGAATTGAAAGAAAATTTTGAAATACAAATTACAGAACATCAGAGAAAGTGCCATCTTCTCTTGGATTAGAAGACAAGATTTGTCATCAATCTAAGGAGCTTAAATATATAAAAGAACAGTTGGATATTTTGAAAGCTCAACCCACAATTTCATAGTTCTGTAAATCCACTGCAAAAGAATTGAAAACATTGGCCATTTCTGTTAATGAAGAATTCAGACAATCTTAGAAGCTTTTCTTCGTAGGCTTGAACTAGATTTAGGATGATTTCAATGCATTTGAGCATTTTTCAGACTCAGTTGAAGATCACTTATAGAAATCAAATCAAAGTTTGAATCCTCCTCTCATCTCCCAAATCTAAAAAAGGTCATGAGATATTATTGAATTTGATAAGACAACTCATAAGTAGCAAATTTGCGGAATCCCCCTACAACCATTCAAATCTCTTCAACACATGGTTGTAGGTTGTCTACATAAATGTACAGAGATACAAGGTTCATTATTCCTTCATGTTATGCCTTTAAGGAAGAGGTGGATTTCCTAGCACATTGACCATTGACACATTCAGGAGTGCATCATGCCTAGGAAGCCTCCATTAGATAAACCAATGGCTGCAAGGTGCTGGACCTAGGAGTTATGTGGAAAATCCTCTACTCCTGGTGTTCAATGGGGTGCCACTAACAATCTTGGGAACTCACAGAAGTGGAATTAGGATCACATAAAGGAAGATGTGTTAATAGTGCAAAATGTAAACATTAACCATTTTTTTAGGAAACATAAAGGGAAGCTAAGGGTCACTAATTTTTGTAGCAACTGTATAGATATGACCAACAACATGCACATTAATAGAAGCATACATTAATCAGACTTCCAAAGGATAAATTGACAACCAATTAATCCTAATGGAAATCTTACTATGTAACGTCCCCACCCATCTATCCAATTTCTGGAAGGGAACATGATGACAATCTATGGGGCTTTTTAAACAAACTCATCCCATTCATTAGATTCATACAATTTAGAAAACCATGTGTGCAGATGTAAATTCAACAAACATGCACAGCAGAGATAAACTCATCCACACACAAAATTTCATATGCATTCAATATATCAATAACAATCATTTAATTTAAACACTGCAAAGGCAAAACACATAGATAGAAAACACTTATCTTTGTTGTGCAATTGTCCCACACAACTAGCTATGTCGCTGCAACTTTCCACCCAACCGTAGGTCTCTGTCCAGCCTGTATTATTTCGGTACTCAGAGACCACCCCTGAGCTGGGCATGATCTCTACAAGGAAAAGGGGACTCTCAAGCTCATCATAGCCCAAAGCAATGGATACCCATCTCAACCCCCAACATTTCTTAACACACAGAAAAATCAAAACTGAGCATGGATACACATAACAGAAAAATCATAATTTCTGGGCATGAAGAAAAAGTGTTTGGCAACCAAAAACGAAATGGAAATTGGGAAATCACCCTAGGAGAGCAAAACCGTTTCCAAAAAACGTTTGTGGGCACTCAAGGGACAAAAACGGCCTCCATAAACCCCAAATTCGTGGCTCCCTTCCTCCCATCCATTGTGCAATACAAAAATGAGTTCCTAGACATGGAAATGCAGGAGATAGACGAAAACGTGATGGGAAAATCCCCAGCTAGCTCAGACTGCATGAGAGGGAAAAGGCTTGGGCATTCAAGGGCCAAAACAACCTTCACACAGTCATTCACTAGCAGCAGGGAACCAACATGATTTTTGGGCAAAATCGTGATAGGTTGGCACCCGAAAATTGACAAATAACAGTCACACAATTGATGGAAACATTCAAAACGATTCCTGAGGTAGGAGGTAACTACTGGGTTCACAAAAAACGATTCTTCCACAAATGAAAACCAAATCTGGAAATTCAAAAACGTTTTTACAACAATAATGGAACAACAAGCTATCAAAACTTATCTATTGAGCTTTCCAATGGATTCTCCCCTTTCCCCACAGTCTAGCCATCACAAAAGCGGAATTCCCAGCTTGAAAACCAGTGAATTTACAGCATACTTCATGAGAAAAATGCCCAGCAAGCTTCCAAAACGTGAGAGAGTGAAGTATGATCCTGCATAATGGCTTGGGAAGGAAATCTGTGGCTGTTTTCTTTCCCAAGAAGCAAAAACACCATTTTCCATGAGGGTGGCTTGCCCATACTCGAATTTGGACAGCCCTACCTCCCCAATCCCCAAGGCATTAACTACTTCACCCAACTCTTGAGAGAAATGAATGATTAGGCACCAAAGTCAATGTGCCTGGCTAGCACGTAAACCATATGCATCAATAAATCAATGGCAGGGCCTTGGCCTTGAGCTCCTCACCATGATTTTATAACAATATTACATCATTTACATTTTAATGCAAATGGGTAAAGATGGGGACGTGACATACTAGCTATTGGAACATGAGACATAAGCTAGAGATATTGGATCAAACTTGGAGCTTTATTATTAACTCAAAATGTCAGAATGGACCATGTACATGAGAGAAGCTACGCTAAGAGAAACAATGATAGTAGAACCATATAGAAATATAGAGAAAGAGGAGAAAGAGGAACTTGAACCTTAGGAAAAATTTGGGAACATGACATAACATAGCCATAGTTTTCATTGTTGGATGGGATGGAACCCCAGGCAGGAAGCATCAATAGGAGAAGATGGGCGGGAGGAAGTAAAACGTAGGTCGGGTGTTTCCTACAAAAGGAATGGAGGCATCATTAGTTTTTTTTTATTTGGATTGTGAGTGTGAGGATTGAATCGATGGTGAAAATGCAAATTTGAGTGCAAACCCAACTGATTGTGGACAAGGGTTTAGAGTAAATTCTTAAACCCTTGAGCCCGGATTTGATGTTTTGCAGGGATTATTGAGTTTTTTATTCTCCCTGCACTATGTAGATCTATTTGGGTTAACCTAAGGAAGGAAAGGTGTGTGTGCACCCTCCCTGACTTAGTGAGGCATAGAGGGAGTGTAGTGCCCCTAGACTACTATAGACATTGAGGGGCACCTGCTGAGTGACCCAACTATTTAAAGCATAAATAAAATAACCCTATGATTTTATTTTTGAGTATATTTATGATTGCAATTGATTGATATATGTGCATTTGGGTAGTTATTGTGAATGGACGATTTTGTGTTGTTAATGATTAACTTTGATATGAATGATGCTTAACGACTAGCTGTTCAATTGATTATGTGATTAGATGAATGAGTAATGATTGAGTAAATTATAGATGCTTAATGAAGCAGCAGATTTATAAATCAAATTGTGATTATTGAGGACAGTGCTACTAATTTACGTTTGTGAGAATAGTGTGTAGCGACAGGTGAAACGGTTCACCGACGGACACACAAAGGAATATGAAGGGTCGTAGAGTACGGGTAAATCACACACAAGGAGAGTGACGACGATGTCCACTTCCGACAGAATACCACGCTTGAGCAGATAAGCATTGATCCGCTTGCTCAAGAGGAAAGCGTGAGGGCATACGAGGTGAGCCACGACGGAGCTGGTCACGTACGAGTTGGGGGGCGCGCAGTGAGAACGGACTCACTCCTCAACGCCATTAGTCCCTAATAGCGTGTAGACGGAGGATGGAAGGTAACGGCTCCTGAAACCCCTACATAAAGTTCCCGCAAGTCAAAATAGAAGGATGACGGCAGAAGGGCCCGACGGTACGGTACCCTGCCGAGAACGGAAAGAACAGACACAAGGGCCCAACGATGTGGTACCTTGCCAAGGAATGGAAACTACGGACGACTGGACCCGATGGAGTGGTGCCATGTCGGGGAAATTAAATTAAGGAACAAGGAGGCCCAATGGTGTGGCACCGGGGTCCTAGTAAAAGTTGATTGCTAAACTTAACTGCATTGAAACGTATAAGTTTGCACCTAGAACATTAGTTAGAAATGTATTTGAGAACTTTAGGCATTTGCACATAAATGATTACTTTGGCATTTAAATAATATTAAGTGTTATTTAGGCATTTGCACATGAAAGGATACTTCTGATTATTCAAAAATATTATAAATATGTATTTAGGAGCAAAATGGAATCCTAGGCATGGACACCTAGTCAACTCCACCTACACCACAAATCTAGGAGTTAAGTGAAATATCTAGGGGACAAACTTGAGCAAACTTAGGGATGTTGGTGCATCTCCTAGAGAAACTGACACATGGATGGGTGAGTTTTATTAATTTATTAATTTAATAAAATGAATATTTTTGCATGAAGCGACATGTGTCGCATGAGATTTTCCTTTATAAGGAAGGCATTGGGAATGGGTAAAGGACCCAGACCCTGGATGACTATCGGAATATTGAGTTACCTCATGACTTGCTGCTATTAAGGGTTTGGCTGGAAATCTTGGTGGGTGGGAATCCCAAACTGGGTTTCATGAATATTTTTTTGTGTGTGAGCTCTACGACCCAAAGCTCGGGGGAGGCCATGCGACTGAAAGCATGAGCCTATGGTTGGGTGGCGAAGCTAACGGTTGCTTCGCCTACGGTTAAACGAGCTTTGTTGGAAGGATCCTACGGAAGACGAAGGCGACAATGGACCAGTCGGATCGGGTTGACAGGTTAAAGTTTTGCTTATTTTTGTTAAGTTATTCACGCTTTTTATTTTATTTTTCCAATAACTGTGATGGCTAATTTGTTTGTATGAAGTGGTTGAGTTTCAGGTTAAGCATGAAGGCCCCTACAGGAGGGGCACTACATTTGGTATCAGAGCCAGGTTGAGCCTTGAGGGCACCGGACTCATATTTTTATCAGGGGTCTTCGGTGAATTGTCAAGCAAGGAAATTTTCTGGATCGAACTGTACATCAACAGGCTCATCACCGTGCTGCTGATCGTCGAAATCAGGTTCAATCGTTTAGTCCATTTCTCATTGTTAAAAACTCTTGTGGCGGAATAAGTGAATTTGAGTACATAATTTTATTTACTGAATTTGTGTTGACCGGAATAGATAGACCCAGCGCTATTGTTACCATATTTTCTGAAAGTTGGAGTTGAAAATTCTGAATTTACTTGGCTGAAATTTTAGATCTCTATGCTCTGTTATTGCTTAGACCATGGGCAAAACCGGATCCAGGGTAACACCGTTGATCCCTGTAGATATCATTTCTGTAAACTGATTTTGGATATCTCTAATTGATCTCTGTCTGATATAGTTTATAATGTGTGTAAACCAGATCTGGAGTAATCCTTTTTAAAAAAAACTCCGTTGATATCTTATATACACCGGTGCAAGCTGAATCTGAGCTTTCTTTATTTCGATCTCGGTAGCTGTAATTGTATAGGTTTAATCGGAAGGGCTTTCATTTCATTTTATGTATATACTCCCTTCTGAGGGAAAAGGGCGCAGCTCTGGGAGAGCGCAGCCCTGCTAAAAGTTCAAGTATCGATCTCGTAATCGGGTTCCTCTTTTATTCCTGAGTAGAGGAGGGCACTCCTATGGGAGGTCGCAGCTCCCAATTTCCCATTTGTGTCATTTAAATTGTTTCTGTATGGAGTGGCGACGGGAGATATGTCATCGATCAGGTGGAGGATTGATCTTGGTAAGGAAGAACGTGAGAAAATAAGATCCGTGAGGAAGGAGATGAACACCGTCGCAGTCACTTGATAGAGATGCGATCCAGGGTAAGATCTATCCCTTTATTGCTATCGCTACTTCAATAGAGGTATTTCCAACTCCCCTGGCTTATTTAATTTCTGGAGAATACGTTTTACACACCGTAGGCTATCAGAGTTCATCTCTGTGTTTCTTTTTATAAATGCAATCCAGGAGTTCGATCTCCGCCATCGATCTATGCTTAGGTTTTTGACTTTGAGTATTACAACTACACACACGTTCAGTACGGTTTCTGCAAAGACCTCTGTTTTTTTTTTGGTTGCCTGTTGATACCCGTCATCCCCGTTCCTTGTACCGCAAGAATATGGTTTTTCTGCCCTTTAAAGATAGAATCCACGCTCGTGGCTTGATAAGGGTATGATCGTTACCTTGCAGGAGTTGTATTTAAAATCTTCCCATCCCAGGATAGAATTATTTTCCTTTGCAGCTTTCTTAAACACTTTTTGCACTTGATTATTTTTAACAGCTAAGGTTTCCTGATCGCCGAATGTGTTCCCCTGCATTTTAGCATAAGTGTTGTCTGCACTAATTGTTGGTTAATGTAATTTAATTGTGAATTGGAACGACGGCTGCCATAACCTGTTACACTATGATAGTAAGGGGTATTTCTTTTATCTATAGCATTGCCATTATGATAAGTAAAATCAGTAGTTAGTGATCCCTGATTTCCCCCCTGTTAGTTAGACTGCGTAAAGGATGACTTCCGTGAGAATGTCTAATCACTCATCACGGTTTGAACAAAGAAAATGGATGGTGCGCCTTCATCAGGGAAAGCGGTATTAATTTTTATTTAACCATGATCTCCTTCAACAAGAAATCTTAGCCAGGATCAGATTTTATATGCTTTTGGATCGGGCAATCTAGTTCTATCCCTTAGCGCATTATTCTTTATTCCGATATAGAATGGGCATTCTTCTTTGAATTCGATCCTAATGTTACTTATAAAAATCTGAATCTATTCGACCTCTGTACATTGTTATTTGGACTCTCTTCATCGTTGTATTCGACCTCTGCACATTGTTATTTGAAGTCTATTCATCGCTGTCCATAATTGATGGTTAAACCCATGATTTGCAGATTTCACGCCACCTGCCCATACACATAGAACTGGAATCCGATGGAATTCCTCTCTGCTACCTGTCATGAGTGACTATAGCCAACACTTGTGCACTCACCATACATTTAAGAGTATAGAAAAAGAAAATATATATCTTGTGTACACTTTCTGAAGGGTCCTTTAGGTCATCGAGTAGCTTTTATAAATGGTTATCATATACACGGTTGAAAAGATATGAATGTTTAATATATATATACATAGTTTGGAACTATAGAAGGAATAAATAATCGAATTGAATTTATGTATGTGGACTTTTGAAGGGCTAATTCGGGTTTAGAAGAAACAAACTATTCAATCGAATTCATGTAGATGATTCTGGGTAGTTAAAATTCATTAATGATTGACAACAGTAATTATAGCTGTTATGCACATGAAGTAATTAAGAAGGAGGTGCGACCGTAACAATCTCCATCCGGTCGTTGAGATCGTAATCCTCCTCAATTCCCTATTTCCGTCTACTAATTAAATATTCAGTTCTGGATCAGAAAAGTATACAGGTAGCTGTCAAAACATCATGTGCTAGAACAGAAGATCGAATAGGGGTTTATTTTGCCACCTGCCTATTCACGGTTGTATTGTTTAAACTCAGAGTTGATTCTTTCAAATCCCTGTGTTTAAATTCAGAGTTGATTCTTTCAAATCCCTGTGTTTAAATTTCCGAATTACTTCCGCAATCTGGATAATTTCAAACCTCGACAAATTGGGTTGAATACAGAAAGATCCCTTCTATTTAAACTCTGTGCAAATTATTTTTATCTCTTCCATGGGTCTCTGGAAACGAATTCATTTTACTATGTTTAAATTCCATTTTCTGAAACAACATGAATTGACTTGTTAAGGCTATCTGGAGGACGAATTCGCATTAACTCTGTAGTTACCCATTTTCTGTACAATACGATTTACTTCGTTGTGGATAACTGGAATTTGTGTTCATTTAATCGCTGCTTATCAACATTACTCTACTAAATTCAAGCTACCATATTGAATCTTTGTTGATTAGCGTGGCAACCTTCTTTTTAAAGTGAATCTGGAGCTAAATCATATCGAGCTTTATTTTTGATATCGTATAGACCTTTCATTAAATTGAATCTGTGGCATTTGACCTCTGGTTGTGAATATCGTATCAGACATTTATAAATTGAAGATGGAGCATTCGATCTCTGGTTGTGATTAGCGTATCAGACATTATATGAATTAAATAGGGAACATTGATCCCTTGATTATCGTATCAACCGTGTTACAAATTTAATCTGGAGCATTGACCTCTGTTGATTAGTGGATATCTGGAAATTGGAATCATATAATCTCTCCTTATCAACATTCCTCTACCGAATTCAAGCTACAATATTGAATCCCTGTTGTTTGTTGGCTTATAACCATTTCACAAATTAAAATTCAAGCTTAAATATTGAATCTCTGGTTATGGTTGGCGTATAACCATTTCATAAATTAAATTCAAGCTATAATAATTGATCTCTGAGCATATAATCATTTTACAAATTGACTTCGTACTGTAATAGTGGTCCTCTGTTATGAATCTCCGTTTCTTGATTTATGTTCCATTATCTTTGATCTCTGTGGTAGATCTATAAACACGCCAGATCACCGTATAATTAAACTCTGTCCCATTTGTTGACTTTAGATCTCGGTTTCGTTGGTGAATAATTGACCTCCTGTGATAGCTCACCCATGCGCCCAATCATGGGATTTCTAAATTATTTTCCATTGATTCACAATCGAACTCTGCTTCATTATTATTCAATTGGATCCTAGAAAATTTGCATCCCCACACCGTTGAGTGAATATCTATCTCAGACGTCTTGTATGTAGCCCATTCGATCTGTAAATATCGCAATCAACGCTGTTGATCGAAACTTCTAGATCAAGTACTCAATCTGAGTGGAGCGCAATCAATTATGTTATAAGACTTAAAAGGGCCTCTGTCTGCGATTTAGCATCCTACACAGACGCAGCGTCTCACCTTAGTCCGTGTCTCTCTGTAAGTAGTGAAACTCACGATTGACGGTTATGTATTCCACTTTTCCAGCCTGCAATTCCGTTGGAGTCTCAATTCCAGTTCTACCCACGTTTTTGTTGATGCCGTGTAATGGTGTTAGCGAAGGAGCTGCGAGAAGACACTTGTCCACCGTAGGCTATGTTGTGGTTGAGTTCCACATAATGTATACAATTGATTAATTTAAATTGTACCAGATCGTTCCTCTACTCCAGTTTATTTATGAAGTAACTAAGACTGCGAGATCCGATTGAATCGTGTTATGGATTCCAACAATTACATGTGTAATGAGACGAGTTAATCCTTTGTTTATATTTTTGCACCTCATTCGAATGAATGTGCATTATGATATTCCTAGCCCGAATTGACTCGTTGATACAGGCATCATATACCGGTGAGGATAAGTTCTACCTGATAACTTTGTTTTATAAACTTGATGAGTAGGGGTTAAAATCAGAACGGACTCGGATCCTGCAAAATATATAGCCGCTGCCTGATTTAGTCAATAGCGTGTGTTTCTGAGTGATACCTGTAAGATCCATTACTTATCTCTGTAACTATGTGGAAGTAGAGGTTATATTATCTCACTGACAGTCAGGCTATAATTCCGTCCGAAGTATTGATTCCTATCTCTCTTATTTAGGCGTATGAAAAGTCATGATCCTACTGTCAGTCAAACTATCCTCTCTCAATATCATTCGACACCTAGTTGAGACCGATTACCAGTTGTCCATCAAATACCGTTTTTCCCTCGAGAATTAACGACTCATGCATTGAATTACCTTTCCAGATGTGTAAAGCCTTTAGGGTTAATCTCTTTTTATGCCGCTTTTTGGATAGTGAGACGAATTTAATTATCTATTCCGTAGTATGCATACTCCCATTTGATAGCAAATAGGGTATGTAGTCTAAATAGTATTTATTTAATCCCCTATGACCTCAATGACTATATCATTTATATGAATGGAATTAGTATGAAATCGCAAAAGTAAAAAGTTACACACTTGAAACTTATATAATATTATGAATGGAGAGTGCCGCCAAATATATGTCATATACCCAATCACAAATTTATATGTGTTATATTTTAAAAGGAAGAATTTATATGTTTAAATTTGTAAATCGTAAGTGGTATTGATAAATAGGAAGAATTATATATGTTTTAAATATTATATTCTAAATTATATTTAGAGGTGAAGAACTTATATGTTTTATACATGTTATGTTGTAAATTGTAATTGGTATGGTAAAAAGAAAAAAATTATATATGCTTTAAATATTATATTGAGAGGTGGAAGAATTTATATGCGTGATATATGTGACATGTTGTAAATTGTAATTGGTATGATGAAAAGGAAGAAATAATTGGTATTATAAAGTGTATTTAGTACGAAGAAATGGAGGAATTATGCATATACAATTTGGGTAACTATATGTTATTATTGTTTAAAGTATTATTGAGTTTTTATAAATTACCCTATGTTACTGAACGATTAGATATAAGAAATTTAGTGAGAATGATACTAGTGATATATGGGATTCTGCTTTTCATTTTTAATCCTTTTAAAAAGAAAATTCTTATTATATTTTCTTTTATAGAAGTTATTTTCTTTTTATGTCAATGGTTATCATTTAGGACATTTAGTTCTTGCGTGATTCCATTTATGTGAAAAGATATTTATACTATGTATACTATGATATCTACTCCTACAAAAAAAAAAGTTAAAGTGAAATTTGATAAATTTTGGGTGACTATTGACGCAATATAACTAGTAAATAAATTGGATATCATGAATCTTTGCGGATGAATAGGAGGTATAGGAAATCTAGGATGGAATTGACAATTAGGATGGCACTGTCGGATTTGCATTATGTAAAATTACGATTGAGTTCCTGAGGATGTATTGGAACCATAATAGATGATTTAGAAAACTAATGATTAATGATTGTTAATGAAAAATAGAAGAGAATAACAAGAAGATGAAAATAGAAATTAAGATAAAGCCTAGCTTCGAAATTTCAAGAACAAATTAACTTCGGGACGAAGTTCTAAATAAGTAGGGGTGTATGTAATGCCTCTAGAATGACTGTGGACCTTAAGGGCACCTGTCGCGTGACCCGGCTGAACAACTTCGATATAGTGGTCTCTTGAGCCTTGTTATGTCTTAAATAATTGAGGAAAACCTGAAGATGTGAATGACGACAATGATTGATAAATGAATTAAGGAATTAAATTCTATGTGTGGCGAGGGATAATTGATTGATTACATCTTGATTAATGATTATCCTTGATTGATCAAGTCAAAGTGTAGTGGGACAGTGACAGTCCTAGCTCTGTGACTTGGGGGGACGCAACTGAGATGCGTCATAGATTTCTACATTTATTCTGAACTTCGGGACGAAGTTCTAAATAAGTAGGGGTGTATGTAGTGCCCCTAGACTACTATAGACATTGAGGGGCACCTGCTGAGTGACCCAACTATTTAAAGCATAAATAAAATAACCCTATGATTTTATTTTTGAGTATATTTATGATTGCAATTGATTGATATATGTGCATTTGGGTAGTTATTGTGAATGGACGATTTTGTGTTGTTAATGATTAACTTTGATATGAATGATGCTTAACGACTAGCTGTTCAATTGATTATGTGATTAGATGAATGAGTAATGATTGAGTAAATTATAGATGCTTAATGAAGCAGCAGATTTATAAATCAAATTGTGATTATTGAGGACAGTGCTACTAATTTACGTTTGTGAGAATAGTGTGTAGCGACAGGTGAAACGGTTCACCGACGGACACACAAAGGAATATGAAGGGTCGTAGAGTACGGGTAAATCACACACAAGGAGAGTGACGACGATGTCCACTTCCGACAGAATACCACGCTTGAGCAGATAAGCATTGATCCGCTTGCTCAAGAGGAAAGCGTGAGGGCGTACGAGGTGAGCCACGACGGAGCTGGTCACGTACGAGTTGGGGGGCGCGCAGTGAGAACGGACTCACTCCTCAACGCCATTAGTCCCTAATAGCGTGTAGACGGAGGATGGAAGGTAACGGCTCCTGAAACCCCTACATAAAGTTCCCGCAAGTCAAAATAGAAGGATGACGGCAGAAGGGCCCGACGGTACGGTACCCTGCCGAGAACGGAAAGAACAGACACAAGGGCCCAACGATGTGGTACCTTGCCAAGGAATGGAAACTACGGACGACTGGACCCGATGGAGTGGTGCCATGTCGGGGAAATTAAATTAAGGAACAAGGAGGCCCAATGGTGTGGCACCGGGGTCCTAGTAAAAGTTGATTGCTAAACTTAACTGCATTGAAACGTATAAGTTTGCACCTAGAACATTAGTTAGAAATGTATTTGAGAACTTTAGGCATTTGCACATAAATGATTACTTTGGCATTTAAATAATATTAAGTGTTATTTAGGCATTTGCACATGAAAGGATACTTCTGATTATTCAAAAATATTATAAATATGTATTTAGGAGCAAAATGGAATCCTAGGCATGGACACCTAGTCAACTCCACCTACACCACAAATCTAGGAGTTAAGTGAAATATCTAGGGGACAAACTTGAGCAAACTTAGGGATGTTGGTGCATCTCCTAGAGAAACTGACACATGGATGGGTGAGTTTTATTAATTTATTAATTTAATAAAATGAATATTTTTGCATGAAGCGACATGTGTCGCATGAGATTTTCCTTTATAAGGAAGGCATTGGGAATGGGTAAAGGACCCAGACCCTGGATGACTATCGGAATATTGAGTTACCTCATGACTTGCTGCTATTAAGGGTTTGGCTGGAAATCTTGGTGGGGGGGAATCCCAAACTGGGTTTCATGAATATTTTTTTGTGTGTGAGCTCTACGACCCAAAGCTCGGGGGAGGCCATGCGACTGAAAGCATGAGCCTATGGTTGGGTGGCGAAGCTAACGGTTGCTTCGCCTACGGTTAAACGAGCTTTGTTGGAAGGATCCTACGGAAGACGAAGGCGACAATGGACCAGTCGGATCGGGTTGACAGGTTAAAGTTTTGCTTATTTTTGTTAAGTTATTCACGCTTTTTATTTTATTTTTCCAATAACTGTGATGGCTAATTTGTTTGTATGAAGTGGTTGAGTTTCAGGTTAAGCATGAAGGCCCCTACAGGAGGGGCACTACAGGGAGGTCCTAATTTGATAAATGAATGATCCAAGTACAAAAGAAGCAAATCCAATTTGTGAAGTATAGAATAAATAAAATAAACATAAAAGTTATAAACGCAAAAGCTGTAAACAAAGTGGATAGGGGGTGTCCCTTCATTGGATATTGACATACGACAAAGGCTCTGTAGGGACCCTCCCCTTTAAAAACATCTTCAACGTAAAAACATGTTATGCATATGTAAACAGTAAAAGGAAACAAGAGAATTTCCCAAGAGGGAAAAAAACATTTTATGCAGATGTAAACAAAGAAAGGAAAAAACAAAAAATGCCACAAAGATTAAAAAAATCTTTTTGTGCAGACGTAAATAGTGAAAGGAAACAAGAAAAATTACCCCCGGGGTGAAAGGTTGCAGATGTCTTTGTCTATCGAGCGGTGGTGCTTACTCAACTGTTGGATTCGGTTGTCTTTGTATACCAGGAGGTGGTGTTGGCCCTGCTCTTTTTTTCCCTTCTAAGAGTTGTCAGAATGAAAAAAACCTATGCCTATTGTAGCCCCTTTTTCGTTCAGGCTCTGGGGTACCTTTCCTTTTAGCTCTTGGTTTAAAGCATTCAATCACATGCTATATCTCCTTGATTCTGTTGGGCACCTATAAAGTTTATAAATCAACGTAGGGTCCTATTTCACTTTGATGGACTAGGATATACTGAAACCTTCAATGCTAACATGTTAAAATAAATTGTTCCTTTCATTTGAAAATGTAATAATAGATCAAAAATTCATTGTATATTAAAAGCATTGTAATCCAATTTCTCAAAAAAGCGACAAAATTTGCATTGTTCCACTCTATAGCTTTTAATAAGTAATGTCTAACCCAAATAACCCAAGAACCCATATAGAGGAAATTTTAGAAATATAAAAAATACCTGACAATATGAAAAAATATCATTATGGGTGTAATCCCCCTGAGATGTTCTAGGCTGAGATAGAACGATATCCCCCTGAGATGTTCTAGGCTGAGATAGAACAATATCCCCCCTGAGATGTTCTAGGCTGAGATAGAACGATGCTAGGGCATGAAGAATCTCAAAATTTTAAATATCTTAGAGCTCAATCTTTATAATTTAATCATTTAAATGTTTCTTTATCATCTTCCATATAAAAGAGGGCTTACAACACAAATCTTACTATAAAAACAACTTCTAAAGGAATTTCATGGAGCTATTTCAGTGTAAAGAATTTTAAATGGAGTGTGGATGTAGCAGATGGAACAAATACAATTCAAAGAAGTGCCTGAAGATAACTTTCTTCAAATATTTAATGGAGAGTAACGTGGTGAGCTTATCTTTCAAAGAATTCAGCAGTTTGACATAAATGAAAGCTTATACAGGTCATTATATACATTTTGAGCAGCAAAATATTCACATAGAAGAGTAGCAAAAACCTTCATCTAAACTTAATAGGAAAATATTTCTAGTATACATCGGAAGTCATATAAAAATGAATTTTCTGACATTAAACTAATATTCCCATACATCCAAGGAAACAATAAAGACACATAAGAACATGCTTCTCAAAAATCTAGGGTGGAATAAGCATAACATGAAAGGGGGTATCTGAATCCATCTGCGGTGTTAAAAATTAGTAAATTGTACAAATTCATTGTCAACATTGCAATTTTCCATTTTCGGAGTGACACAACTAACAATGACCAAATAAATGACTAATTCATATTCTTAATGTTATTGTTATGTGGTCATTTTTAGTTTAGTTACTTGTTATCTGGTCATATATTTTATCCCGTGACCAATTGATCATTCCTTTGGTCATTTTAAGTTGTCTCACTCAAGTTTGGTCATTTATACCTTGAAAAATTGTGGAGACCAAATTTTTTGGTCGCTTGGTCATTTATCTCTTATTTTCTACTAGTGACATGTGCATTAAATAAGATAAAAAAAAATGAATCTAGATAATTAATCAAAATGTAATGATAATATTACCTCTATCATATAATGTCTCATCCTAGATAAAAAGGATGTTGAAACATCATCTCTAGGTCATCCTTACATATGTGTATTTCACAAGATCCATGGTGTGATCATCCTCAGTCAGAAGCATCTCCAGTACCTTTGATCTAATCCCAGTAAAAAACATTTTTTCGGCCCCTCTTAGGCATCATCTATTCCCACATATGCATACATTCCTAAGTCCTTGTATTAGGAGCATGGTGGTTGAATGGCGATCCAATCACTACAAACCTTTCAAAAATTAAACAAAATAAATCTAATCCAAAAGGGAATCCCATCCTCTTATCAAACATAGAACAACAATCATCGAAAGCTAAACAAACTTGTCGCAAAAAAATGGTAGACCACCTAGCCAATCTATGTCTCAGCACCATTGAATCAAGATAATAAAATAGATGGTAACTAAAGTGCTACCCATCTAAGGTGTAGCGGGCCATTGTCATGACCATAAGAGAGACGCACCTGAGCCCCTCTACACCAAATTCTGTAATACACAACTAGCCACTACAAACCTGTAAGTCACCTAGGGTAATTAGGTCCTAACTAACATATGACTAAACATATGATAGATGGAACTCTCGAACAATTCTAGGTGGTATATTTGAGAAGTGGGGGAAATACTCCCCTCCTAGAAAAAACTAGTAGTTGGTACCACATATTGTGACAGACCTTAAATGCTTGTCCCATATGATCCCATCAATGGGTCCGTTGCACCAATAAGTGTGATGTAATGTCCCTTCTTCACCAATTTATTTTTTGTTTAGAAGGACCAATAACCATATCATTGTCTTAATACAATATTGAATTTCTTGTTATTAATCTTATTTAAGTTGTAATTCTCAAGGCGTGCAATCTATGTTTAAAAATAGTATGCTTAACTCATGATTACATGAGTACTACACATATATTGTGGACTATTTTAATATTAATATAGTTTTCCCTAAATACAATACATTCTACATTTTATTATCTTTGTATATGTTACTATATACCCTCACTAAGTGCATACCAATAGTTGGCAACTAAACAAAACAACATTCCTAACCGAATATTACGTTCTAAGTAATATTATAAACATGTTATAAAAGCGTGCATTACAATTCCACAACCAACATACACTATAAACAGTTAATCTATAGTCATGCCCTATGTTGAACTTTGTATAACATTAGCAACCAAATCCATTATACATATTTTGTTTACCAAATAGGAAATGCAAAGGTAATGACTATGATATCATTTGTATGTAATATGATTCAAGCGCTATTGTTCATATAGGTTATGTATGCACATTAGTTATATTAAAATCATGCATTACATGATACTACCAACATGCATTATAAACATTTATTTGATATGCAAACATAATCCAATTATTATATTCCTCGTAGGTTAATAACACAACACACACATAAGATTTAGTTGTAAATTATTATAAACATATGTTTACATAGCTCGTGAATGAAATACTAATGCTATGTTTACCAATGATACAAATATCTTCATGCTTGATTTAAGGTTATTCCACGCAGGATTTGCAATGAAAATCCAGTGTTCTAAGCCCATTGTGGTGTTGATGCCACCTTGGCAGGTGGGCTACACACTCGGCATCACCAGTGACTCATTACCTAGAAGTGAATACCGCGTCCACTTTTGGATGGTTGACTCGAGCTACCACACAAGTTTAAGGCCACGATAACAATGGTATTAAATGCCACCTGCTGGTGAGTAAATTCACTTGAACTCTTGACCATCGATCACGATCCGAGGAAAAAAAGTTGGAGAGTGTGAACGATCTACGCCGTTGATCTCCGGGTTAACTATTTGTGGTTTTTGTGCTCATTAATAGCACTAGACTTCGCATTGAATACTCTTTTACCCATTTCAGAAGTGAAACTTACCGGTGGCGAAAACTAAGGAAGTGTAGTTTCCTCGGAGTCGGTTCATTATTACACCGAGAGGCTCTATGCAAAGCTATTCTGCTTTGTGCAGAATGTACAAACTCTGAGCACACTGGAGTGGCTCACCTCGATTTTGAGCAAGCTAAGTAGTGAATGGGGAACTCGGTGAAAGTATCCACACACGTCCAGGTAAGGAGGAAGTTACAAACACTATGTTTAACTCTGTCAAATATTTGTTACATCCAAAGCGACATCTAACTTATTGTTTGTTTCCTTGTGTAGGTAAAACGCTGCTATGGAACCACTTCCCGCGTTTGTTCTACCCACAGGTAATGTATTATATTAACCATAATGTAAACTGTGGTATTTAGTTTGTTTACTTCTTTCGTCACCAAATGGTTAACCTCCACTTTGTTAACATGTGCAGGTGAAAGGGGAAAACTCAAGGCGATCAGCGTAAAACTCGCCAACAAATCCAATTATATTATGAATGATGCAATTCTCCTTGTTGTCCAGGTAACCCATCAAAACCGTTTGTCTTGGGTATACTTGCCTTCATGGTTCGCGATGGGTTACTTAACACGTTAGGTTTCCTTACTTAGGCTACTCACCGAGAAGATATGGCCGCCTGCTCCTTGATTGTTGTTTCACTATAAAAACACCTTGCAGAAGGTATTCATGACCTATAGCTGTAAATCTTGTTTAGTTTGTATAATGGAAACTCTTAGAGTTTGAAAAGATTCGACTTAGCATCTTACTGTTTTGTTATGCGACTAAATGCAAACAGTCAAGTTGTTGAGATATTGTAACTTATAAGAATATTATACTTGTACTTTATTATTCTGGAGATGTTCCATTCCTTTGTGAAGATCTTATTGTATATCCGGAGATGTTTATTCCTCCGTCGGATTGGGGTAACTTGGGTTATTAGACTTCCCTAGTGGGTTTTGGCCCTGTATGTGTTATGTGTGTCAAAGGGTTATTAGACCACCCTAGAGGGGTTGGCCCAGTAGTTGTAGTGGGGTGTTTAACCCAGTAATTAAGTTGGGGCTGACCTAGCTTGTGTAAAAGTCAGTCGGGGAACAAGTATAAGTAGAGGAGGATGTTCCTCACTTATCTCACTCATTCATTCACTTGTGAGTGGCGCACTTGTGTGAGAGAGGTCTGCTATAGAGGAGGAGGAGCTCATGTCTTTTGTTTACATCTTTTTATTTTCTTATAATCTATATTGAGGAAGCTTTGCTGGGTTTTCTACCCCATGAGGGTTTCCCAGGATAAATCTGTGTCTCTTGTGTTTATGATGTGCTTGTTGTTTCTTCAGTGATCTTGTATATGCTATTGTTGTGAAATGAAATACAATTCTGATATTTTATGTCTTAGCATATTGAATCTTAACATGGTATCAGAGCTAACATGAAGGAAGGCAATGTATGGCACTTACGACACTTGCTTCACTTGCGACAATTTGAAGGTTTGGGTTTTATATAGCAAAAACCAGTCATCATGGAAATTTTACTATAAATCCACTTTTGCGATCATTCAGGATCTGAAAAGTTTACAAGGCGTACATAACATCCCCATGTACCTTTTGTCCAAAGGAAACCCTTAGATTCATTGTACTTTGTGATTTATGATCAGTACAAGTTAGGGTTTCTGCCTCTTCCAGATCTCAGTCATAATCAGGTGACCTAGGAAAAAAAGTCATAATTTGGGTTAGGAATCTCCAAATGAAAGTTCATAAAAAGTGACAGGTAGTACACAGACTGTACCATCTCAGGAAATATTTTCAGAGGCCGAAGTTGAACCAGTGGCATGTGGCACGCTGTACAAGTTCTCTCTCCTGTTTTATCCCATTAACAGGTCACGTTGCCACACTTGGCATAACTCTCTCTAAGAAAATCCAATTGAGGTCAGACCTATCGAGATGGAAAGTTGACAGGTCAGGATACCACAGAAAACGTTTTCAGACTCTGTGGATTGAAAAGTTTGGAGTTACAGCAGAAACAATCAGGTACATATTTCTGTCAAAACAGAATTATTTTTGGAGCACCTTCATTCATGGCTTCTAGAATTTAGGTTTTCGGAGAAAATTAGAATTTTTGGAATCGGATTCCATAGCTGAATGCTACTCAGGAAAATCGAAATTTAGAGACCAAGATCGATTATTTTGGTTGGGTAGAAGACCAGGCTTGATCAAACCCCAGTTCGGGATTTTGATCGGAAAGATGGAAAATTAGGGCTTTAACAAAAGTTGGAATTTTTTAAGTCTATGACCACAGCAGGAAGCTCCTACAAAAAAATAAGAGTTTAGAGCCTTAGATCGAACCTTTTGATTAGGGAGAAGGGTGGGCTCCATAGAAACCTAGTTCGGGATCCTGTCCAGAAGATCCAGAAGTTTCGAAGGCAACTTTTAGGGGTCAAATTTTGGAGATTTCAAAATTGAAGTATGCTAGTTTGATCAGCTCAACAGGACACATTCTTCCATACATTCAGAAGTGTGAAAGTCAAAGTTTGAATTTTTAGGGTTTCTCTTACAAACCCTAATCAAGCCCCAGATCCAATTTCAGGGGGAGTTGAGGCTAAGGCCTTACATAAGAAGACTACAAGAATTTCCTAGCAGGTATGACTTGAGGAAATACAGGTATGTCTTCAAATCTAATTCTTGATTAAGTTCATAATATGTTTGTCTTCATATTATTTAGGTTAGTACAATCTTGATTAATGATAGAATTGTCTTATCACCCTAGTAAAAGTATGAATGCATAATAGAAGACATTCATTGATTAGGGCTATATGATTGTACTAATGCATTGTGGTGTTGTATGAGGTTGATGTTGTCTGCTAACAAAATACAGGTACATCACGAAAGATAAATCAAGTTCGATGACCATGACGACATGAAGACAAAGACTCATCCATAATCTTTGATCACATAGAAGGTCTACTTACGAGGTATGTATAACTTTGTTCTATTATGCTTAACCTATGAGATATGTAGATTCTAGCACGGGATCTCTAAATCATTGAAGAGAACAAATAAGATATTGTTTAGGTATACTAATCCAGGCATGTTTTCCTATATCAAGTTAGAATCTTACCTTGTGTTAGGATCCCTTATATAAGTATACTTGGTATGATTGGTTATGCTTATTCATAAAGTTAGAAATGTAAGTAATCAAGGGTTTATGCATATTATGTCTCTTATATTGATTGATGATTTAACTAACCAAAAGAGTCCTAAGATCAAATAAGAATATGCATGAGTAAAAGAAGACTTCCCTGAAACCTTGAATACTAATGTTTATTATCTATGATCATGACTATACATATTCAAGATTATTTAGAATTATAATGTTTTGATAATATTGAGATTATACTAATGAATGTATGTTTGTGTATGAGATCATGAGGATGACACTAGTGCACACTTGAGCATGCACAGTGGTGCAGAATGAATAGAAGTTCAAAAGTCATATAGAAGATCAAGCGGGAGGCAACCACACAAACATTAAAGATAATTATTTGAGTTGTTATTTTAAATAGTAAATGATATTGCTTGTAATAGTTGTATGCATAGTTGTATTCCTAGAATATATCATGCTAACTGTAAACATTCATATAACATTGAACAGTCTACTACTAATATTCATATGATTGGTAAGTTGGACAAACATTCCATTGTTGCTTGTCTAGAATGAAACCTCTTTGCTGACATGCTGAGAGATTTGCACACTCTGGATAGTATGTTCTAGTAGAGATGGAAGGCATCTAGATAGCCACTGTATGCATACAAGATATGGAAAAGTGTTGTGCAAAAGTATTGGTCAAGATAGTAGCATAACTATGTAATTCATATCTGTATGCATAATAGGTTATCATGTCAACATGATTTGATGATTATGAAGCATTACTAATCATGTACATAATCTTGATTTGTAGGAAAGATCATGAAGAATGATGAACACTGAACAAGTAATGGATGTTCAACAAAAAGATTTACAAATCAAACATAATATAGAAGGATCGTGGCTAGAAGATTCTCTTAGAAAGAGGAAGACAATCATGATGAGATGTTTGCTCCAAGTGGCTAAAGAAGACCATTATATTAATGATGTAATTGAAGAAGAAGTGCGAATCAAGGATTCAATTGAAGAAAGCTACGTTTGGGTACCCAGTATCGATAGTCAATTGATGAGCTTAATGATCACCACGGGTGATGTGGATCTCAACCTTTGCTACAAGGTTGAATATGGTTTCTATACATAGATGACATGGATGTAAGAAAGAACTCACCACAGAGTTCGAATGATACTGAGGCTCATATCAGTAGACCCATCTGATGAGAGATGGCACAAATAGATATGTAGAAATCACTCTAATGTAGAGTGTGAATGATGTTCAATCACAAAGGAAGAATTGACAGTTTCTTCATAAGCTTGGCCTTTATCAAAAGTAAAGATGATCCGTTATGAATGATGAACCTATCATACTATTACAGTATGTGGATGATCTGTTTTTATAGATAGATCATGAAAAGAAAGAAGAAGATGGCTACAGAAATGAAAATGAAATATCTCAGATTGATGCATTACTTCCTAGTATGGCAAGGCTCAGAAGGAATCTTTCTCATCCTGGGAAAGTATGTTGTGGAAATCTTGAGAAGAATTGATATGTTGGAATTGTTAAATTTTGAGCATTAATTCATTATACTCTAGGATCTTTGCTGAGAGAATAACATCTACAGTATATCAATGCATGACAATCATAATATGACAAGCATCAAAAGAATCACAAGAATCAAAAGCATAGGGACAAGAGACACAGAGTTTCCGTGGGGAAAACCCTAAGGTGAAAAACCCCACAACTTCCTCAGAGATAGAGAGAGCAATGGCTCAACCAAAATACAACCAAATAACACAGAGATAGTCTCCTAGCAGATGATCCCCCTCCTCCTCACAAGTGCGCCACTTTCCAGAGAGAGAGTGAGTTACCTTTTCGGAGTGTGAGTAAAATAGAGATCTCCTATCTCTATTTATACTTACCTTTTTTCCCAGTGACCTACTGGGGCCGACTTGTCTACGTAGATACATCCACATTATATTATATATAATTCCGGGCCAACCCCAAATGGTGGTCTAATAACCCATCGGCAAGTACACATACTTGCGACACTTGTCAATCCACATGACGACACTTCCTTATAGAGGAATAACACATCTCTTATAAGGGTACAATAAATATATATAAAATATACAAATGAAATACATTCCGAAGTTACATATACATCAACACTCCCTCTTAACTAGGAAGGTATTTCTCGACACAGATCTGCTAGACAAGTCTTCTTCTCTGGATCATCGTCATCGATGCATCATCATCATCATCGTCACTGCTGCTGCTATCTCAACCAATCTCTGACTCTACTCGTCATAGGAAGTTCTACAGAGCCAGTCCTTTTTCATACTGGATGTAGGCCCGCCATCTGCAGGTCTTCAACATCACTGGCCATACTGTGGAATCCTCAAGACTCATTACGTGCGTCACAAAACCTGGCTGCAACATCCCAGGCTATTACGATCACACAACTCTACCTGTAGGATCTCCCAGGAGCACATTACATGTGACCCATCACAAAACCTGGCTGAAGCATCCCAGGCTGTTACGAGCACACGGCTCTACCTGTCGGATCTCCCAGGAGCACATTACATGTGATCTCACCACAAAACCTAGCTGAAGCATCTGAGGCCTTTTTCATCCTGTCCAGATCTCCCAGGAGCAAATTACATGTGGTCATGGCAAAACCTGGCTGAAGCATCTGAGGCCTTTTTCATCCTGTCCATATCTCCCAGGAGCAAATTATATGCCATAGGACAAAACCTCGCAAGAGCATCTCAGGATGTTACGAGTACACAACTCCGTCCTGAAATCTCCCAGGGCACAAATTACATGTCCTCCCAAGCAAAACCTCGCAAGAGCATTTTCCAGATGTCCCAGGGCACTGAATTACATGCCATAGGCAAAACCTTGAAAGACCATCTGCAAATCTCCCAGGGCACAAATTACATGCTTTCCTGCACAACCTGATCCACGGCCACAAAGTATTATCTGATACTCATCAAACATCATCCTGATGTACACATGATCATCCTGATCATCATCACTGCAACATCCTGCTGCATGTCATCTGGAGAAGCTCGTCATCCACGATCATCCAAGTATCCACCTGATACATACATAGATACATGATCCACACAATGTATCCATCAGCATACATGATCCACCTGATCATACAAAGATACATGATCCACACAATGTATCCATCAGCATACATGATCTACCTGATCATACAAAGATACATGATCCACACAATGTATCCATCAGCATACATGATCTACCTGATCATACAAAGATACATGATCCACACAATGTATCCATCAGCATACATGATCTACCTGATCATACAAAGATACATGATCCACACAATGTATCCATCAGCATCCAACATGATGCATATACAAAATACATACACATGATCCAACCGATCATATCCAGCATCCAACATGATGCATTCATACATACATATAATGATCCAACTGATCATATCCAGCATCCAACATGATGCATATACAAAATACATACACATGATCCAACCGATCATATCCAACATCCAACATGATGCATTCATACATACATATAATGATCCAACTGATCATATCCAAGCAGAAACCAGAACATCCTCCTGATGTTCATCATTCAGCGCTTACATCCACAGCCATGTGAAGGATCCCCCTTCCAACATGCTTGGAATGGATTCAGCAAATGTGTTCATCACTTCTTCCTCAAAGTGTCCTCGATCTGAAGCACGCCAAGCCTCTCTCTGAAGTACTCGAACTTCACCCTGGCTAGTGGCTTCGTCAGCACATCTGCAATCTGCTCGTCCGTCGCAACATACAGGAGTTTCACGGCTCCTCTCTGCACCATATCCCTGATATAGTGATATTTGATCTCTATGTGTTTCGACCTGTCATGAAACACTGGGTTCTCGGATAGCTTCACACAACTCTGGTTATCACAGAAGATACCAGTAGCATCCAGCGAGAGATCAAATAACTCAGACAGTAGCTTCCGTAGCCATACTACCTCACAACTAGCTGAACAGGCTGCAACATACTCAACCTTTGCTGTACTCAGTGCTATGCAGGACTGCTTCCTGCTAAACCAAGAGATCACACCTGATCCCATATTGAAGCAACACCCAGATGTGCTCTTACTATCTGCAGCACTGCCAGCCCAATCTGAATCAACATAACCCTGTAGGTTAAACTTTTGATTTGCTTCATACTTGAGCCCATAATCCACTGTACCCTTCAGGTACCTCAGAACATGCTTTACAGCAACCAGGTGAACACTCCTCGGATCTGTCAAGAACTGGCTCAATGTGTTCACAGCAAAGCAAATATCTGGTCTCGTGTTCGTCAGGTACATCAAGGACCCAATCATCTGACGATACATAGAGACATCAACTGGCTCAGATGAAGCATCAGATAGAAGCTTCAGATTCGATGCCATAGGTGTGGCCATGGCCTTGCAATCCATCATCCCAAATCTCTTCAGGATATCTACTGTGTACTTCCCTTGACCAAGGAAGATCCCACCTGCATTCTGTCACACCTTCATACCTAGAAAATAGTGCATCATTCCCAAATCTTTCATATCGAATTTAGCGGCAAGCTTCCTTTTAGTATCTGCAATCAGTCTATCATCTCCTGTTACAAATAAGTCATCCACATACAGGAGTAGAATCACAGGATTCCCTTCCTCAACCTTGTAGTAAAGGTTGGAATCCGCTTTACTCTTGGTAAAGCCCAAACTAGATAGGAAACTGTCCATTCTACCATACCAAGTTCTAGGAGCTTGCTTCAAGCCATACAAGGCTTTCTTCAGTCTGCACACATATGACTCCCTGTCATGTATTTCAAAGCCGAGTGGCTGTTCCACATATACTTCCTCTTCTACTACACCATTCAGGAAAGCAGTCTTGACATCCATCTGGTGTATTTTCCATTTCATAGCTGCAGCCAGGGAAAGTACTGTTCTGATGGAAGTATACCTGGCTACAGGTGCAAAAGTTTCTTCATAATCTATTCCCTCTTTCTGAGAGAATCCACGAGCTACGAATCTTGCTTTGTATTTCTCCACACTGCCATCTGCAGCATGTTTGATTTTGAAGATCCATTTAGAAGTCACAACAGACTTCTCTTTAGGTCTTAGGACAACATCCCAAACATCATTCTTCATTATTGATTGGTATTCCTCAACCATGGCATCCTTCCATTCTTTCTTTTCTGCTGCTTCTTCATAACTGGAAGGCTCTTTGTTCATAATGTCACAGAGTAAAGCAACATAGCTGGTCTGTGATCTGGTTCTTTTCTTTGCTCTGTGTTCTTCTTCTGGAATACCAAATCTTTCTGCATCTTGAATGAGCTCTCTAGCCCATACAGGTTTCCTCTTGTGAGAGTTATCCTCACGGGGTGGATCTATAGGTTCTTGTGGATCTTCAAACTCACGAACAGCTTCTGGAACTGCTTCAGTCATGGGAGTGTCCTGAAATCTTGATTCCTTAGGTTCTTCATAAACTTCAGTAGGTGCCTTCCTTGATTTGATGAATGCTGAGTTTTCATCAAATGTTACATCCCTGTTGACATCAATCTTCTTGAACCCTGGAAAGTATATTCTGTAAGCCTTCAAACTTTCACTGTATCCCACAAAAATACCCTTCTTTCCTGAAGGATCTAGTTTAGTCCTCTTTTCCTTTGGGACATGAGTGTATACTAGACAACCAAATATTCTGAGATGACTGACTTCAGGTTTCTTACCAGAAAAGACCTCTTCTGGTTTCTTGTTGTCCAATATCTTGTGGGGTGTTCTGTTCTGCACATGTACAGCTGTTCTAGCTGGTTCTGCCCATAGATGCATAGGAAGATCCTGGTCATGCAACATTGCCCTTACTGCTTCCATGATAGTTCTGTTCTTCCTTTCTGCAACACCATTCTGTTGAGGATTATAAGGAGTAGTCAACTCCCTCTTAATCCATGAATCACTGCAAAGCTTCTTGAAGTCACTTGAGGTGAATTCTCCACCATTGTTGGATCTGAATGTTTTGATCTTCTTGTCAGTTTGATTCTCCATCAAGGTTTTGAATTCCTTGAATTTATCAAGCACCTCATCTTTGCCCTTCAAGAAGTACACCCAAGTATTCTTGGAGAAGTCATCAATAAATGAGACATAGTAAACATACCCACTCAGGGAACTAGATGACATAGGACCACATACATCTGAGTGGATGATTTCCAGGATGTCTTTTGCCTTGCTTTCACTGCTTGGGAAAGCCTTCTTAATGTTCTTACCTTTTGCACATCCTTTGCAAACACCTTCATTTTTGGTCTTGATTTCAGGAAGACCCTCTACTGCCTTGCTTGCAATTGGAAGTGCTCTATAGTGCATGTGAGCAAGTCTTCTATGCCAAAGTTCACTTGGCTCCATGGATTCATGTACCATGGCATGTTCAGGTTGTCCTTTTAATTTATACAAGCCTCCCTCTTGCTCTCCAATTACTACTGCATCATCTATGGTCTTTCCCTTTGGCCACATTAGGACTTGGCCATCCACAAATGCAACCCTCATACCTTTTGCATCTAATGCAGAAATGGAGAGTAAGTTCTTCTTGAGCCCAGGTACATAAATTACTTCCTTCATCTTCAAAGATTTTCCAGAATCTAGGTTGTAGGAGGCTTCACCACTTCCTTTGATTGGGTATTGATAATCATCCCCAAGTTTCACCTTATGGGGTGATTCATGTTTAGATAGGTTCACAAAAGATTCTTTGAACCCAGTCATGTGTTTGGAAGCCCCACTATCAATCAACCAATCATTACAACCATGAGAGATGGTACCTGTGAGAGCAGAGATCAGAACATACTCTTCTTCACTTGATGAGTCATCATTACTATCACTTTCTTCCCTAGCCTTCTTCTTTGGAGGTTCATCATCTTCGACAGCATGAGCATGAAACCTTCTTTTGCCACCCTTCTTCTTCTTGTTGGAGACGTTGTTGTCCTTTTTGTTCTTGGGACAATTTATGGCATGTCCTTTCTCATTACAGGTGAAGCATACTCTTCTTTCTTTGAATTGATGTGAAGATCTCTTGGAGTGAGATGGCTCTTTCTTGAACTTTCCTTTCCTGGTGTGGGCTGCAAGAGCTTGATCTTCACCTCCCATCTTTTCTTCACGAGCTATAAGTCTAGCTTCTTCTTGAGAGCATTCTTCCCGAAGTCTACTGAAGGAGATCAACTTCTTCCTTGCACAAATTCCTTGAATAAAGGAATCCCATGACCTGGGTAGGCCATTTAGAGTGGTCATCACCACTTCACCATTCTCCACCATTTCATCTACTGCTTCTAATTGTTCCTTGATCTAGGAGACCCTTGAAAAGTAAGATTGAATGGTTTCTCCATTCTGAAACTTCACTGCTTTCAATTGGTTCTGCAGGGTCATCTTCCGATTTATGTTCTTTCCTTCAAATAGCTTGGTCAAAGATTCAAACATCTCCTTGGGTGTCTTAAGAGAAGACACATGGGGTATGAGATGGTCTTTGATAGAATCAGCAATGATTATCTTTGCCTTCACCAAGTTCTTCTTGTGTAATGCCTTAGCTTCTTCATCCTCTGGGATAGGGATGTCTTCTTTCACATATGAGTCCAACACATTCTCTTCCAGGATTAACCCAATCCTATACTTCCAGGCTCGGAAGTTATCAGCCCCTTCAAGCTTATCCTCAAGCTTAGTGTGGAGAGACATCTTTAAGAGTACTTCAAATGGAAATAGAAAAGATTTAGGACTTACCACTTGAAGTGCTGAAAACTGGATCTGGTCCCGGATTAGGGTTTGTCAGAGAAACCCTAAAAATTCAAAATGTGAATTTCAAAATTCCGAAAGGATAGAAAGATGCACCTTGGGGAGCTGATCAGCCTAGTACATTCAGAATTTGAGATCAGCAAAGTCTTGCCCTTCAAAATTGCCTTTTTGTCCTCCCGGGTTCACTAGGGAGAGCCCTGAATTAGGGTTTGAGTTTCCCGGAGATCTACCTAGCCAAAAATCTCGATCCAAAGCTCTAACCTTCGATTTTTGCAAGGAGCTTCCAGCTGTGCCTTCAGTTTCCAGAAATTCCTATTTTTGTGGAAACCCTAATTTTTAGGGCCAAATCTGAAAATGCTCGGACCTGAATTCTGATTGGACAGATAGATGCGCCTTGATGAGTAGATCCAATCTACTATAATGAATTTCAAAAATCTGTGGAGAGAAACCCAATAAACAAGGAATACAAGCTTCCGTTACTGCAAAATGTCTTCTTCTCAGGTTAGCTCTGATTCCATGTTAAATTTTGAGCATTAATTCATTATACTCTAGGATCTTTGCTGAGAGAATAACATCTACAGTATATCAATGCATGACAATCATAATATGACAAGCATCACAAGCATCACAAGAATCAAAAGCATAGAGACAAGAGACACAGAGTTTCCGTGGGGAAAACCCTAAGGTGAAAAACCCCACAACTTCCTCAGAGATAGAGAGAGCAATGGCTCAACCAAAATACAACCAAATAACACAGAGATAGTCTCCTAGCAGATGATCCTCCTCCTCCTCACAAGTGCGCCACTTTCCAGAGAGAGAGTGAGTTACCTTTTCGGAGTGTGAGTAAAATAGATATCTCCTATCTCTATTTATACTTACCTTTTTGCCCAGTGACCTACTGGGGCCGACTTGTCTACTTAGATACATCCACATTATATTATATATAATTCCGGGCCGACCCCAAATGGTGGTCTAATAACCCATCGGCAAGTACACATACTTGCGACACTTGTCAATCCACATGACGACACTTCCTTATAGAGGAATAACACATCTCTTATAAGGGTACAATAAATATATATAAAATATACAAATGAAATACATTCTGAAGTTACATATACATCAACAGGAATGTGAAGCCATGGCCACTCTCATGGGTTCCAACTTGAAATTGTTATATGATGACTCCTTAGAGTTAGTTGATGTGACTCTATATAGACATATTATTGGGTGGTTGATGTATCTGATGAATACCAGGCCAAATATATATTCCTTACTGTGAACACCTTGAGTCAGTATCTAGTGGAAACTAGATGTGTTCACCTAATAGTTGCAAAGCATGTGATGAGGTATCTAAAGGGTACAATAAACTTTGATCTATGTTATCTTGGAGATCATGACTTCAGATGGCTACATATATGTTCATTGGAAAGGAAGTGTATCAGACAGGATGAGCACATCGAGAGGATGTTATTGTATGGGATCAGCCATGTTCTCGTGGTTTAGCAGGAAGTAGTCTAGTGTAGATGAAGCGGAATATATGGATGCTTGCTCTGCTAGTTGTGAAGCGGTATGGCTTCAGGATTGTTTTACTTAGTGATAGATCCAACTGTGATCTTGTGTGACAAACAGAGTTGTATCAAGATGGCAGAGAATCCAATGTTCCATGATAAGAAGCACATAAAGATCTGACATTTCTGGATACAAGATATGGTGCAGAAAGGAACTATAAAGATCGAATTTGTAACAAGTTACCGATGTACTAACCAAACCTATACCTCAAGTGAACAAGTTACCGATGTTCTAACCAAACATCTACCTCAAGTAAAGTTTGAGTACTTCCGAGACAAGCTTGGTGTAGTTCAGAAGGATCCTCCCCGAAAGGGGGAGTGATGTGGTCACTTATGATGAGATTGCTTGCATCGACAGTGAGGTTGATGATGTGGATACCTATATTTGTGATGCCGATAGTGAGGTTGGTGAATGGTCCTTAGACAGGGTCTAAGTTGACAAGGGGATTGCATCATCCTTGAACACATGTTCTAAAAGGATCTGTAGACATATGTCTCTCAGAAAGAAGAGGGATTGCATCATCCTTGAACACATGTTCTAAAAGGATCCGTAGATAGATGTCTTCGATAATAAAGTCCCTAGTGGACAGGTGGGGATTGTATCGTCGCTGGACATCGGTCCCTTGAATTGATCCGTAGACATATGTCTCCGAGAATGAAGTCCTTAGTGGACAAGTGGGGATTGGATCATCCCCGGACTTCGGTCCCTTGAATTCAGCCATAGACAGATGTCTCCGAGAATGAAGTCCTTAGTGGACAAGTGGGGATTGGATCGTCCCTGGACTCCAGTCCCCTGAAGTGATCCGTAGACATCTGTCTTCAAAAATTGATGATAGGACTGCATCGTCCCTAAGCGTTTAGTTCAAAATGTACGTGATAAATCCTAGAACTGATCTAGGTTACATCCAGCATGAAAAAGGGATGGCTCTGTAGATGTGTTACATCCAGCATGAAAAAGGGCTAGCTCTATAGATGTGTTGCATCCAACATGAAAAAGGGATGGCTCTGTAGATGTGATACATCCATCATGAAAAAGGTTTGGCTCTATAGACATGATACATCCAGCATGAAAAAGGGTTGGCTCTGTAGATACTGAAGACCTGCAGGTGGAAGGCCTACATCCAGTATGAAAAAGGACTGGCTCTATGGTGGTAAATCCTAGATCTAATCAAGGTCACATCCAGTATGAAAAAAAGGACTGGCACTGTGGTTGGGATTGCATCATCCCTATACATGGATTTGTCTTAAATGGATCATGGAATGCATTGTCCATAGACATGGATTTGTCTTAAAAGGATCAGAATTGATCATCCTGTAAGTAGATCTGGATTGCATCGTCCATAGACATGAGAGGTGTCTTATGTTGATGTATATGTAACTTTGGAATGTATTTCATAAATATATTTATTGTACCCTTATAGAGATGTGTTATTCCTCTATAAAGAAGTGTCGTCATTTGTATTGACAAGTGTCGCAAGTGTGTTAACTTGCCGATGGGTTATTAGACCACCTTGATGGGGTCGGCCTTGTATGAGTCATGTGGGTAAAAGGGTTATTAGACCACCAAGTGTCGGGTCGGCCTGGATCAAGTTAACCATGGGTTAAGCTAGACATGTAGGCCCCATTAGTTTATGGGGCAGGATAGGACAAGTATAAATAGAGATCGGGAGATCTCTATTTGATCACTCATTACACACACTTCTCTCATTCGGAAATTGGCGCACTTGTGAGGAGGCTCTGCTACTAGGAGAAGACTATCTCTTGTATTCTGGTTGTATCATTGCTTTATCTATCTCTGAGGAAGTTATTGGGGTTTTTCACCTTTATAGTTTTCCCCAAGTAAACTCTGTGTCTCTTGTGTGCTTGCATTATTGTGTCCATGATTGATATGCTGTAGTTTTGTTGTACATGTTGTTCTCTCAGTTAAGATACTAGATCAGATTGAAGTAAATTCTGAAAAACTAACATGGTATCAGAGCTAGCCTGAAAGAAGGCATGATATGGCATGTATGTCACTTGTTGCACTTGCGATGCTAGGGCTTGATATAGCAAAAACTAGTCATCGTAGCAATTTCGCTATAAATCCATTTTGGAGAACATTTTGGATCTGAAACTTTTACAAGTCGAAGATCATATCCTCATGTATCTTGTATCGAAACGATGACTTCTAATTCGTTGTACTTTTTGGTTTATGATCTGTACAATATAGGGTTTCTGCCTCTTCCATATCTCAATCAAAAACAGGTGACCTTAGAAAAAAGATCATAACTTGGGCTAGGAAGCTCCAAATGAAATTTAGTAAAAAGGGACATGTAGTACACAGATTGTACTATCTCAAGAAAGGTTTTCAGAGGCTGAAGTTGAACTAGTGACACATGGAACACCATACAAGTTCGCTCTCCTTTTTTATCCCATAAACAAGTCACATTGAGACACTTGGCATAACTCTCTATCAGAGAATCCAATTGAAGTCAGACTTGTCGAGATGGAAAGATGACAGGTTAGGATACCACAGAAAATGTTTTCAGACCCTATGGATCAAAAAGTGTGGAGTTACACTAGAAACAATTAGGTATATATTTCTGTCAAAACATAATTATTTTTGTGCACCTTTATTCATGGCTTCCAGAATTTAGGGTTTCAGAGAAAGTTGGAATTTTTATGATCAGAGACTATGGATGAATGCTACTCATAAAAATAGAAATTTAGAGACCAAGATCAGAATTTTTGGTTGGGCAGAAAACCAGGCTTGATCACACCCTAGTTTGGGACTTTGATTGGAAAAGTGGAAAATTAGGGCTTCTGCAAAAATTAGAATTTTTTAAGTCTGTGACTATGACTGAAAGCTCCTCAAAAAATTAAAAGTTTAGAGCTTTGGATCAAACCTTTTGATTGAGAAAAAGGGTGGGCTGCATCAAACCCTAGTTCGGGATCCTGTGCAGAAGATCGACAAGTTTCAAAGGCAATTTTGAGGGGTCAAATTTTGAAGATTTCAAAATTGAAGTATGCAAGTTTGATCAGCTCAACGAGACACATCTATCCATCCATTCAGAAGTGTGAAAGTCAAAGATTGAATTTTTAGGGTTTTTCTAACAAATCATAATCGAGCTCCAGATCCAGTTTCAGGGGTAGTTGAGGCTAAAGCCTTACATAAGAAGACTACAAGAAATATCGACAGGTATGACTTAAGGAGATATAGGTATGTCTTAAAATCTGATTCTTGATTAAGTTCATAATATGTTTGTCTTCATATTATTTAGGTTAGTACAATCTTGATTAATGTTAGAATTGTCTTATCACCCTAGTAGAAATATGAATGCATGTGAATGATAGAAGACATTCATTGATTAGGGTTATATGATTATACTAATGCACTGTGGTGTTGTATGAGGTTGATGTTATCTTCTAACAAGATACAGGTACATCACGAAAGACAAATCAAGTTCCATGACAACATGAAGACAAAGACTCATCCATAATATTTGATCACATAGAAGTTCTACTTACAAGGTATGTATAACTTTGTTCTATTATGCTTAACCTATGAGATATACAGGCTCTAGCACAGGATATCCAAATCATTGAAGAGAACAAAGAAGATATTGTTTAGGTATGTTAGACATAACTAAGCAAGTATACTAATCCAGGTATGTTTTCCTATATCAAGCTAGAATCCTACCTTGTTTTAGGATCTTATACTGTTGTGTTGTTGATAATGATTATTTATGAAGTCATAGGTTTGAATAGTCATGGTTATATGCATATTATATTTCTTACCATAATTGATGATATGACTAACCATAAGAGTCCTATATAAACCTTGAATACTAATGCTTATTATTTCTGTTTGAAATGATGCTTAAGATTATTGTATTTTAATAGTATTAAGATTATACTAATGAATGTGTGATTATGTATGAGACCTTGAGGATAACACAATGATGATACTAATAAGCATGCATAGTGATGGATATAAGTTAAAGGACAGGTAATCCGAGAAGCAAAGATCAAGAGGGAGCACACTCTAGTTGTTCCTGCAAGGAAGCAAAGATCAAGAAGGAGCACACTTCAGTAGTTTCTGCAAGGATGCAGATATTCAGAGGGAGTTGACCACTTCTCACAATCCGCATCAGAATGGAGTTGCAGAAAAGAAGCAAAGACTGAGAGGGATTCAACCCAACAAACAAACAGAGATAAGTATTTGAATTGTCATTACTTGCATATTTTATTGTTTAAATAATACTGTTCAATAATGTATATACTGATGTTCCTAGAATTAGGTTGTGTATTATGCATATTATAATAGTTGCATTGATGAACAGTATACTACTAATATACATGGGTAAGTGTCCTATGGCACTATACAACATTCCATTGCTACTTATCTAGAATGAAACCTCTTTGCTGACATGTTGGGAGTTGTGCACACTCTTAACAATGTTCTGGTAGAGATTGGAAGGCATCTAGAAAGTTACAGGATATGGATAAATGTTGTATTGAAGCATTGGCTAAGATAATTGCATGACTGTATGACATATTTCTTTATGTGTAAGAATTTGTTCTGAAAACTATGAGCTATTTTCTAATCATGCAATTTAACTTGTTGTGTAGGAAAGATCGTATACCATCACCTACAAAAGAAGGACTACAACATTTGTTCATCAACAAAGTTATCTATTGAAAATGTTGAAGATATTGAAGTTCCCAGGATCGGGGAAGAATGCCATGATTGAGGAGTACCAGTCGATCATGAAGATGTTTGGGATGCAGTCCCAAGACCTGAAGGGGAGTCTATAGTGACTTCCAAGAGAATCTACAAGATCAAGCATGCTACAGGTGGTAGAGTAGAGACTTTTTCTCCTGTAGCCAAATACACTTCCATTAGATCAGTACTTGCTTCGGCTACAGTGATGAAGTGGAAGATACACCAGATGGATTTCAAGACAGCTTTCTTGAATGGTGTAGTTGAAGAAGAAGTGTATGTGGAGCAGCCACTTGCTTCTGAGACACATGATAGGAAGTCATATATGTGCAGAACTTGGTATGGTAGTATAGACAACCTTCTATCTAGTTTGGGATTCACCAAGAGTAAAGCGGATTCCAACCTTTACTACAAGGTTGAGGAAGGGAATCCTGTGATTCTACTCCTGTATGTGGATGACCTACCGACACACAGTAGAAGCTTGCTTCCAAGTTCGAGATGAAGAACTTGGGAATGATGCAATATTTTTTTTTGGCATGGAGGTGTGGTAGAGTGCAGATGGAATCTTCCTTGGACAAGGGAAGTATGTAGTAGAGATCTTGAAGAGTTTTGGGATGATGGAATGCAAGGCCATGACCACACCTATGGCATCGAACCTGAAGCTTCTGTGTGATGCTTCTTCTGAGTCAGTTGATGCTACGATGTATCATCAGATGATTGGGTCCTTGATGTACCTAAAAAATACAAGTCCATACATTTGCTTGCGGTGAACACCTTGAGCCAATATCTGACAGATCCGAGACATGTTCACCTGATAGCTGCAAAGCATGTTATGAGGTACCTGAAGGGTACAGTGGATTATGGGATCAAGTATGAAGCGAATCAAAAGTTTAACCTGGAGGGTTATGTTGATTCGGATTGGGTAGGTAGTGCCATTGATCGGAAGAGCACCTCAGGGTGTTGCTTCAGTATGGGATCATGTGTGATCTCTTGGTTTAGCAAAAAAGTAGTCCTGTGTGACACTGAGTACAGCTGAAGCAGAGTATGTTGCAGCTTGTTCAGCTAGTTGTGAGGCAGTATGGCTTAGGAAGCTACTGTCTGATTTGTTTGATCTCCAGTTGAGTGCTACCTATATATATTGCGACAACCAGAGTTGTGTGAAGTTGGCAGAGAACCCAGTGTTCCATGACAGGTCGAAGCACATTGAGATCAAATTCCACTATATCAGGGATATGGTGCAGAGGGGAGCTGTGAAGCTTCTGTATGTTGTGACAGACGAGCAGATAGTCGATGTGTTGACCAAGCCACTTGCCAAACTGAAGTTTGAATACTTCAGAGGGAGACTTGGTATACTTCAGATTGAGATGCCTTCCAGAGGGAAGTGATGAAGTATGGAGACACAGATGCACACTAGGCCATTCTTGCATGGTGGTAGGTTGGTCCTCCCATGGCAAGATGTAAGGGCCAAGCCATTCTTGCATGGTGGCAGGTTAGTCCCCCCATGGCAGGATGTAAGGGCTGAGCCATTCTTACATGGTGGTAGGTTAGTCCTCCCATGGTAAGATGTAAGGGCTGGGCCATTCTCACATGGTGGCAGGTTAGTCCTCCCATGGTGAGATGTAAGTGCTCGGCCATTCTCACATGGTGGCAGGTCAGTCCTCCCATGGTGAGATGTAAGGGTTGGGCCATTCTCACATGGTGGCAGGTTAGTCCTCCCATGGTGAGATGTAAGTGCTGGGCCATTCTCACATTGTGGCAGGCTAGTCCTCCCATGGTGAGATGTAAGTGTTGGGCCTTTCCGACATGGTGGTAGGTTGGTCCTCCCATGGTCGTTGATGTAAGTGTTGTGCCTTTCTGACATGGTGGTAGGTTGGTCTTCCCATGGTCATTGATGTAAGTGATGTTAGCCTTTCCCATATGGTAGTAGGTTGGTACTCCCATGCTAGTGTGTGTAAGTGTTGTGATCCTTTCACATGGTGGCAGGTTAGTCCTCCCATGGTGAGTGTAAGTGTTGTGTGTGTGCATCTGGGTTGTTTTTCGTGGACTACGTGGTGATCTGAAGACATTGATGTGACAGTTTGGTACACAGGTTTTGCAGAGGCATATAATCAATCCTGAGATGCTCTTGAAGGTTTTGCCGAGGTAGTGTAATCAGTCCTGAGAGATCTTGCAGGTTTTACAGAGGCAGCGTAATCAGTCCTAAGGTGTACCTACTTGATGGCTTGATCACAAAGATGATGATGATCAGGTTGATCAAGTGATGATATACATCATTTGGATGTATGGTGAGTATCAGGTGGATACTCTGTGGTTGTGGACAAGTTGTGCAGTGGCATGTAAAAGATCCTGAGAGATTCAAGAGGTTGAGTTGTGTGCTCGTAAAAGGCCTGAGATGCTCTTGCGAGGTTTTGCATACGCACGTGATGAGTCCTGAGGATTCCACAGTATGACCAATGATGATGAAGACCTACAAGTGGTGGGCCTACATCAAGTATGAAAAAGGACTAGCTCTGTAGAAGTTCCTATGACAAGTAGATTCAGAGATTGATTGAGATAGCAGCAGCAGTGACAATGACGATGATTCGAGGATGATGATTTGTTGATGATGATCCAGAGAAGAAGACTTGTACTAGAAGATCTGTGTCGAGAAATACCTTCCTAGTTAAGAGGGAGTGTTGATGTATATGTAACTTCAGAATGTATTTCATAGATATATTTATTGTACCCTTATAGATATGTGTTATTCCTCTATAAGGAAGTGTTGTCATTTGTATTGACAAGTGTCACAAGTGTGTTAACTTGTCGATGGGTTATTAGACCACCTTGATGGGGTCGGCCTTGTATGAGTCATGTCGGTAATAGGGTTATTAGACCACCAAGTGTAGGGTCGGTCCGGATTAATTTAACCATGGGTTAAGCTAGATATGTAGGCCCCATTAGTTTATTGGGTAAGAAAGGACAAGTATAAATAGAGATTGGGAGATATCTATTTGATCACTCATTACACACACTTCTCGCATTCGGAAAGTGGCACACTTTTGAGGAGGAGGCTCAGCTTCTAGGAGAATACTATCTCTTGTATTCCGGTTGTATCATTGCTCTATCTATCTCTGAGGAAGTTATTGGGGTTTTTCACCTTTATGGTTTTCCCCAAGTAAACTCTGTGTCTCTTGTGTGCTTGCATTATTGTGTCCATGATTGATATGTTGTAGTTTTGTTGTACATGTTGTTCTCTCAGTTAAGATCCTAGATCAGATTGAAGTAAATTCTGAAAAACTAACATCTTAAAGTGAGAGGGATTGATCATCCCGTAATTAGATCATGTGTAGATTGAGATGATCCAGATGCTATAGATCTAGATGATCCAGATGTTGTATATCAAGTTGAGATGACGATGCTAATGATCATATGATGACAATGCTAATGATCGTGTGATGACGATGTTGATGATCGCGAGGATCCAGATGATGATATTGCTGCAACTGTTCAAGTGCTGCAGAAGATTCGGTATTGAAGAAGTTGATGTTCCAGTATTTAAGATCTTGAAGATATTCTAGTAACTGGTTGAGTTACTGATGATGTTGAGAAAGCTTCCAATGATTTATAGATGTATCATGTTTGATTTTGATGACTCCTTGTTCCTGCAGATGTTGTTATAATATCCTTCTCATTAAGGGGGGGTGTTCAGATATTTTAACTTCTAAGAATATTATATTTGTACTTTATTATTCCGGAGATGTTTCATTCATCCATGAAGATCTTATTGTATATCCGGAGATGTTTATTCCTCCGTTGGATTCTGGTAACTTGGGTTATTAGACTTCCCTAGTGGGGGTTGGCCATGTATGTGTTATGTGGGTCAAAGGGTTATTAGACCACCCTAGAGGGGTCGGCCCAGAGAGTTGCAGTGGGGTGTTTAACCCAGTAATTAAGTTGGGGCCGACCTAGCTTGTGTAAAAGTCAGTCGGGGAACAAGTATAAGTAGAGGAGGATGTTCCTCACTTATCTCACTCATTCATTCACTTGTGAGTGGTGCACTTGTATGAGAGAGGTCTGCTATGGAGGAGGAGGAGCTCATGTCTTTGGTTTACATATTTTTATTTGCTTATCATCTCTATTGAGGAAGTCTTGTTGGGTTTTCTACCCCATGAGGGTTTCCCAGGATAAATCTGTCTCTTGTGTTTATGCTATGCTTGTTGTTTCTTCAGTGATATTGTATATGCTATTGTTGTGAAATGAAATACAATGCTGATATTTTATTTCTTAGCATATTGAATCTTAACATGGTATCAAAGCTAACCTAAAGGAAGGAAATGTATGGCACTTACGACACTTGCTTCACTTGCGACAATTTGAAGGTTTGGGTTTTATATAGCAAAAACCAGTCATCTTGGAAATTTCTCTATAAATACATTTTTTAGAAGATTCAGGATTTGAAACGTTTACAGGGTGTAGGTAACATCCCCATGTACCTTGTGTCCAAAGGACACCCTCCGATTCGTTGTACTTTGTGATTTATGATCAGTACAGGTTAGGGTTTCTGCCTCTTCCAGATCTCAGTCATAATCAAGTGACCTAGGAAAAAAGGTCATAACTTGGGATAGGAATCTCCAAATGAAATTTAGTAAAAAGTCATAGGTATTACATAGACATTACCATCTCAAGAAACGTTTTAAGAGGCCTAAGTTGAACCAGTGACATGTGGCACGCCGTACAAGTTCGCTCTCATGTTTTATCCCATAAACAGGTCATGTTGAGACACTTAGCATAACTCTCTCTAAGAAAATCCAATTGAGGTCAGAGTTATTGGGATGGAAATATGATAGGTTGGGATACCACAAAAAAAAATTTCAGACTCTGTGCATTGAAAAGTTTGGAGTTACAGTAGAAACAATCAAGTACATATTTCTGTCAAAACAAAATTATTTTTGGAGCACCTTCATTCATGGCTTCCATAATTTAGGGTTTCGGAGAAAGTTAAAATTTTTGGAATAGGACTCCATGGCTGAATGATACTCAGTAAAATCAAAATTTAGAGACCAAGATCGAATTTTTTGGTTGTTTAGAAGACCGGGCTTGATCAAACCCCAGTTCGGGATTTTGATCGGAAAGATGGAAAATTAGGGCTTCAACAAAAGTTGGAATTTTTTAAGTCTATGACCACGGCTGGAAGCTCCTAAGAAAAAATAAGATTTTAGAGCCTTAGATCGAACCTTTTGATTAGGGAGAAGGGTGGGCTCCATAAAACCCTAGTTCGGGATCCTGTCTAGAAGATCCAGAAGTTTTGAAGGCAAATTTTAGGGGTCAAATTTTGGAGATTTCAAAATTGAAGTATGCTAGTTTGATCAACTCAGCAGAACACATTCTTCCATACATTCAGAAGTGTGAAAGTCAAAGTTTGAATTTTTAGGGTTTCTCTTACAAACCCTAATTGAGCTCGAGATCCAGTTTCAGGGGGAGTTGAGGCTAAGGCCTTACATAAGAAGACTACAAGAATTTCCTAGTAGGTATGACTTGAGGAAATACAGGTATGTCTTGAAATTTAATTCTTGATTAAGTTCATAATATGTTTGTCTTCATATTATTTAGGTTAGTACAATCTTGATTAATGATAGAATTGTCTTATCACCCTAGTAAAAGTATGAATGCATGATAGAAGGCATTCATTGATTAGGGCTATATGATTGTACTAATGCACTGTGGTGTTGTATGAGGTTGATGTTGTCTACTAACAAGATACAGGTACATCACAAAAGATAAATCAAGTTCCATGACCATGACGACATGAAGACAAAGACTCATCCATAATATTTGATCACATAGAAGGTCTACTTATGAGGTATGTATGACTTTGTTCTATTATGATTAACCTATGAGATATGCAGATTCTAGCACATGATCTCTAAATCATTGAAGAGAACAAAGAAGATATTGTTTAGGTATACTAATCCAAGCATGTTTTCCTATATCAAGTTAGAATCTTACCTTGTGTTAGGATCCCTTATATAAGTATACTTGGTATGATTGGTTATGCTTATTCATAAAGTTAGAAATGTAAGTAATCAAGGGTTTATGCATATTATGTCTCTTATATTGATTGATGATTTAACTAACCAGAAGAGTCCTATGATCAAATAAGAATATGCATGAGTAAAAGAAGACTTCCTTGAAACCTTGAATACTAATGTTTATTATCTATGATCATGACTATACATATTCAATATTATTTAGAATTATAATGTTTTGATAATATTGAGATTATACTAATGAATGTATGTTTGTGTATGAGATCATGAGGATGACACTAGTGCACACTTGAGCATTCACAGTGGTACAGAATGAATAGAAGTTCAAAATTCATATAGAAGATCAAGCGGGAGGCAACCACACAAACATTAAAGATAATTATTTGAGTTGTTATTTTAAATAGTAAATGATATTGCTTGTAATAGTTGTATGCATAGTTGTATTCCTAGAATATATCATGCTAACTGTAAACATTCCTATAACATTGAACAGTCTACTACTAATATTCATATGATTGGTAAGTTGGACAAACATTCCATTGTTGCTTGTCTAGAATGAAACCTCTTTGCTGACATGCTAAGAGCTTTGCACACTCTCGATAGTATGTTCTGGTAGAGATGGAAGGCATCTAGATAGCCACTGTATGCATACAAGATATGGAAAAGTGTTGTGCGAAAGTATTGGTCAAGATAGTAGCATAACTATGTAATTCATATCTGTATGCATAATAGGTTATCATGTCAACATGATTTGATGATTATGAAGAATTACTAATCATGTACATAATCTTGATTTGTAGGAAAGATCATGAAGAATGATGAACACCGAACAAGTAATGGATGTTCAACAAAAAGATTTACAAATCAAACATAATATAGAAGGATCGTGGCTAGAGGATTCTCTTAGAAAGAGGAAGACAATCATGATGAGATGTTTGCTCCAAGTGGCTAAAGAAGACCATTATATTAATGATGTAATTGAAGAAGAAGTGCAAATCAAGGATTCAATTGAAGAAAGCTATGTTTGGGTACCCAGGATCGATAGTCAATTGATGAGCTTAATGATAACCATGGGTGATGTGGATCTTAACCTTTGCTACAAGGTTGAATATGGTTTCTATACACAGATTACATGGATGCAAGAAAGAACTCAGCACAGAGTTCGAATGATACTGAGGCTCATATCAGTAGACCCATCTGACGAGAGATGGCACAAATAGATATGTAGAAGATCACTCAAATGTAGAGTGTGAGTGATGTTCAGTCACAAAGGGAGAATTGACAGTTTCTTGACAAGCTTGGCCTTTATCAAAAGTAAAGATGATCCGTTATGAATGATGAACCTATCATACTACTACAGTATGTGGATGATCTATTTTTATAGATAGATCATGAAAAGAAAGAAGAAGATGGCTACAGAAATGAAAATGAAATATCTCAGATTGATGCATTACTTCCTAGTATGGCAAGGCTCAGAAGGAATCTTTCTCATCCCAGCAAAGTATGCTATGGATATATTGAGAAGAATTGATATGTTGGAATGTGAAGCCATGGGTGAGCCATGGCCACTCCCATGGGTTCCAACTTGAAATTGTTATATGATGAATCCTCAGAGTTAGTTGATGTGACTCTATACAGACATATTATTGGGTGGTTGATGTATCTGATGAATACAAGGCCAAATATATATTCCTTACTGTGAACACCTTGAGTCAGTATCTAGTGGAAACTAGATGTGTTCACCTGATAGTTGCAAAGCATGTGATGAGGTATCGAAAGGGTACAATAAACTTTGATCTATGTTATCTTGGAGATCCTGACTTCAGATGGCTACATAGATGTTCATTGGGAAGGAAGTGTATCAGACAGGATGAGCACATCGAGAGGATGTTATTGTATGGGATCAGGCATGTTCTCGTGGTTTAGCAGGAAGTAGTCTAGTGTAGATGAAGCGTAATATATGGATGCTTGCTCTACTAGTTGTGAAGTGGTATGGCTTCAAGATTGTTTGACTTAGTGATAGACCCAACTGTGATCCTGTGTGACAAATAGAGTTGTATCAAGATGGCAGAGAATCCAATGTTCCATGATAAGTAGCACATAAAGATCTGACATTTCTAGATACAAGATATGGTGCAGAAAGGAACTATAAAGATCGAATTTGTAACAAGTTATCGATGTACTAACCAAACCTCTACCTCAAGTGAACAAGTTACCGATGTTCTAACCAAACCTCTACCTCAAGTAAAGTTTGAGTACTTCCGAGACAAGCTTGGTGTAGTTCAGAAGGACCCTCCCCGAAATGGGGAGTGATGTGGTCACTTATGATGAGATTGTTTGCATCGACAGTGAGGTTGATGATGTGGATACCTATATTTGTGATGCCGACAGTGAGGTTGATGAATGGTCCTTAGACAGGGTCTAAGTTGACAAGGGGATTGCATCATCCTTGAACACATGTTCTAAAAGGATCTGTAGACATAGGTCTCTGAGAAAGAAGAGGTATTGCATCATCCTTGAACACATGTTCTAAAAGGATCCGTAGACAGATGTCTTCGATAATAAAGTCCCTAGTGGATAGGTGGGGATTGTATCGTCCCCGGACTTCGGTCCCTTGAATTGATCCGTAGACATATGACTTCGAGAATGAAGTCCTTAGTGGACAAGTGGGGATTGGATCATCCCCGGACTTCGTTCCCTTGAATTGAGCCATAGACAGATGTCTCCAAGAATTAAGTCCTTAGTGGACAAGTGGGGATTGGATCGTCCCCGCACTTCGGTCCCCTGAAGTGATCCGTAGACATCTGTCTTCGAAAATTGATGATAGGACTGCATCGTGCTTGAGCGTTTAGTTCAAAATGTACGTGATAATTCCTAGAACTGATCTAGGTTACATCCAGCATGAAAAAGGGCTGGCTCTGTAGATGTGTTACATACAGCATGAAAAAGGGCTAGCTCTGTAGATGTGTTACATCCAGCATGAAAAAGGGATGGCTCTATAGATGTGATACATCCAACATTAAAAAGGTTTGGCTCTGTAGATATGATACATCCAGCATGAAAAAGGGCTGGCTCTGTAGATACTGAAGAGCTACAGGTGGGAGGCCTACATCCAGTATGAAAAAGTACTGGCTCTGTGGTGGTAAATCCTAGATCTGATCAAGGTCACATCCAGTATGAAAAAAGGACTGGCACTGTGGTTGGGATTGCATCATCCCTAGACATGGATTTGTGTTAAATGGATCATGGACTACATCGTCCCGAGACATGGATTTGTCTTAAAAGGTTGAGGATTGATCATCCTGTAAGTAGATCTAGATTGCATCGTCCATAGACATGAGAGGTGTCTTAAAGTGAGAGGGATTGATCATCCCGTAGTTAGATCATGTGTAGATTAAGATGATCCAGATGATGTAGATCGAGATGATCTAGATGTTGTAGATTGAGTCGAGATGATGATGCTAATGATCGCGTGATGACGATGCTGATGATCGTGTGATGATCATGCTGATGATCGTGTGAAAACGATGTTGATGATTGTGAGGATCCAGATGATGATATTGTTGCAGCTGTTCAAGTGTTGTAGAAGATTCGGTACTGAAGATGTTGATGTTCCAGTATTGAAGATCTTGAATATATTCTAGTAACTGGTTGAGTTACTGATGATGTTGAGAAAACTTCCAATGATCTATAGATGTATCATGTTTGATGTTGATGACTCCTTGTTCCTGCAGATATTGTTATAATATCCTTCTCGTTAAGGGGAGTGTTGAGATATTGTAAGTTCTAAGAATATTATATTTGTACTTTATTATTCCGGAGATGTTTCATTCCTCCGTGAAGATCTTATTGTATATCTGGAGATGTTTCATTCCTCCGTGAATATCTTATTGTATATCCAGAGATGTTTATTCCTCCGTCGGATTGTGGTAACTTGGTTTATTAGACATCCCTAGTTTTGGTCTTCCCTGTATGTGTTATGTGGGTCAAAGGGTTATTAGACCACCCTAGAGGGGTCGGCCCAATCAGTTGCAGTGGGGTGTTTAACCTAGTAATTAAGTTGGGTCCGACCTAGCTTGTGTAAAAGTTAGTTGGGGAACAAGTATAAGTAGAGGAGGATGTTCCTCACTTATCTAACTCATTCATTCACTTGTGAGTGGCTCACTTGTGTGAGAGAGGTCTGCTATAGAGGAGGAGGAGCTCATGTCTTTTGTTTATATCTTTGTATTTGCTGATCATCTATATTGAGGAAGCTTTGCTGGGTTTTCTACCCCAAGAGGGTTTCCCAGGATAAATATGTGTCTCTTGTGTTTATGATGTGCTTGTTGTTTCTTCAGTGATCTTGTATATGCTATTGTTGTGAAATGAAATACAATGTTGATATTTTATGTCTTAGCATATTGAATCTTAGCACAAGTCAACTCAGTTGAGTCACAGTTCATGCCCTATGCATGAACATGCTTATTTCTATTGGTTTTGAGTAACAGAAATCGGTCTTGGTGACCTTGACTGTAATACTCTCTCTTTTTGGTAAATGCGAAACTTCGAAACTAAATGATTTTCTTGTATTCGGTTATCTTGGAAATTTGCTATGCATTTCGATTTAATATTAGTGTAGTTTCGCATTTATAAATGATCTCTATGGCATCAATGTTTCTAGCCGTGACTGCATAATTACATAAAATTGCTACGTTCTATGTACCATGTTACAACGTTGTTTCTATCTGTGTGTATATGTTTAGAAATGGATTTAATATTTATGTGAAATATGCTTGTAATTTATTGCTGATTTAAATACAGGGTATTCTGCCCTTGATAACACGCATTCACATAGGGTTTGGGTATTAAACCCTATCTGCATTTCTTGGCAGAGTACATTAAAAGAAATCAAGTAATAATTGTTTTCGGGATTAAGGATATTCCAATCCTAATTATAATCGTGGATGTAAATCGTTACTCACACTTAATAGAATACATAAACATTGTTTCCTTTATAACCAATATGCTGATCGATTTTTGACCATGGAGTTTACACTCCCATGCCGAAAATAACTGGCATTTGATACAATAAGGAGATATGGATTCACATTTCTCATGCCGAAATGAATGGCATTATAAAAAATTAGTTAAAGGTATTTATGTGAACGACTTTGTGAGCATCGAAATCGGTTGAGTATGAGTTTTTATGTCTAATGTATTTGAGCATATTTGATGTATCTTATAAAAAGACAATATAATCAATAGTGATACTATAATTTCTCTCTCAATAATATGTATCAACATCTTCCATGTAGTTTGTCTACACACTATACAAGCAATACATTCAGGTTTACAAAAATATGGGTCACAAAGTACTCAATATTTCTCATGCAGAACCCTACTTTGTAAAACATTATTGAGAAATAATAATTCATACAAGATACATATACAGAGTTCCTTGTGTAACAAAACACTTCTGTTCAGATTTAATAAAACAAATATTTCGTAATTAAATAAGAAATATATAAACAAACCCTTTGTAGACAATCCATAATAATTTTTTTTTAAAATACAAACATCATATCACTTATCTGTATTTCTAATGACCAGTGGAACATGGCCACAAACCTCCCATCGTTAGACCATCAAGTATTCCTTGCTCTCGTAGTCACCCCCGAGCTGAGTTCACAGTTCCTCTAGGTTATAGTTTCTCTTTTATTTTCCATTAACGTGTTCCCCAAGTTAATTATAAAATTTTTTATACAACAGACAACCCAACATCCAACCAAGTACTCGTGAGCTCCAGGATGCTCCCCGGACTTTTAAGTCTCTGTACTTAAGAAAACAACCAGTCACATCCTATACAAGGTATTTGCACTGCTCCTGCAACTTGTGGTAGTAAACCTACCTGAACACTGCTACTGCTCCAAGTTATACCCAACTGCTATTTTTTTCTCTTCTTCTAATTCAGTTTGTGCTCCAAACTGCCACCATTTCACTTTCTTCATTAATTCTGGTTATTCCATCCTCTTGGATCCCCTCTCTTTTCATTCTCTCTTTTCTCTCTTGAGTGATAATCATGATCACGAGTGAATGCCCTTTTTTTTCTTTCTTATTCTCCTTTTGTGTGTGTTCTCTTAATAAATTTATTTCTTTAATTCCATTATTCTACAAAAACTCTTCTTTAGGGGTGTGTCAATAATAATTTCTCATTATTATTTTATTTTATATTTATCCTCCAAACCCATAGGAGCTGTCACTCCCATCTCTTTAATGTGCTGGTCCACATAGTCATCATAAATTACTTCTTTAAGTTTCTAATGTCACATAAGTATAATGAAACAATACTTAGCAAAATATAAAAGGGGTTAAATTCCAAAATTTGGGGTATTACATTTCCCCTCCCCTTCATTTTTCACCTTCCTCGGCGTTAAAAAGTTTCAAAACAACAAAATAAATAGAATAACTAATTCAGTTTGTTTCATATACTTCTTCGAAAAGAAAAGGGTATGCTTCTCTCATTTCCTAAATTCCATTTCCTAGGTAGCCTCCTCAGGATTCTAGTGCTCCCATTGCACTTTTACCTGGGTGATGGTTCGATTCCAAAGTACCACCTCTTTCCGATCCAGTATACATACAGGATCTGTTTGGAAGTCTCCTTTTGATTCCACCTGAATCACATGCCAATTTACAATATGCTTAGGATCATATACATATTTCTTTAACAATGAAACATGAAACACATCATGTACTTTAAATTTTGTTGGTAGAGCTAACTGATAAGCAACAGATCCTACTCTAGCAATTATTTGAAAAGGAGCATATTATCTTGGCACTAGTTTGGAAACCTTTCCTAAAATCGGAGAGATTATCTTTGCTTTCACCCTTAGCAATACATGATCCCCAACTTTATGTTCTCTATGCTGATCTGCATAACTTTTATGTCTATCCTGAGCAGTTTTTAAGTTTTTTTAACCTTCTGCATAATGTTTTCTAGTTCTTCTAACAACTCGAGACCCAACACAATACTATTCATAGGATCATCCCAAGTCATAGGGGTTTTACATTTTCTGTCATACAAAATTTGAAAGGACTCATTCCTAAAAAAGTTTGATACCCATTATTGTAAGCAAATTTAGCCAAGTGTAGGTAATTTTACCACTGTTTTTGGTTATCCATGACATACAAATGAAGCATGTCTTCCAAAATCTAATTCACCCTCTCAGTATGTCCATCTGTTTGAAAATGGTAGGCTGTACTAAAACTCAACTTTATCCCCAAACCTGTAAATAACTCCTTCCAAAAGTGTGAGGTAAACTTCGCATCCCTGTTGGATACAATTACCTTCGGAATTCCATGAAGTCTAAAGATCTCTTTCATGAATATGTCTACAATATGTATTGATTTGAATGTTGATTTAGCTGGTATGGAATGAGTTGTCTTAGTTAATTTTTCTACCACAACCATAATAGCATCATGTTGATTGTTATTTTTAGGAAACCCAGTGATGAAATCCATGGAAATAGTCTCCCATTTCCATTATGGTACAGGTATAGGTTGTATCAAACCAGTTGGGTGTTGATGTTCTACTTTCAATCTTTGACATTCCATACACCTTGTTATATACTCAACAATTTCATACTTCAATCTGGGCCAATAGTACTATTTTTTACGATTGTTAGCATTTTTTGATAACTAGGATGACCCGAATATGGCCTCTTTTTAAATTCATGTAAAATAAATGTTGCACGAAATTACAAGTAGTCAGTGCTCCCTAGTGTATCATGACAAGGGACTAATCACCTCTTGTAGAACCTTGAAATATGGCGGTGGTGAGTTTACCAATCACCTGCGGGTTTTGGTGTAACGACAACCGTGCTACCAACAATTGGTATCAGAGCTAGAGGTCATGAGTTCGGTACACACTCGGCTCGCGCTGAGGGGGATATTGTTGCACGAAATTGCAAGTATTCAGCGCTCCCCGATGTATCGTGACAAGGGACTAATCGCCTCTCGTGGATCCTTGAAATCTGGTGGTGGTGAGTTTACCAATTATCTGTGGGTTTTGGTGTAATGGAAATCGCGTTACCAACAATAAATTACTTTAATTCCATCAGATCCGGTATATATAATCTGTTTTTAAACAACAACAATTCTTCTTTTGATAAACTGTAACCTATTGTTTGCTATTCTAAATTTTCTGCATGGTATTTTTGCATTAAATTCAGATATTTCGGGTCTTTTTCAGTTGCTATCTAAATTTTTAATACCAAATCAGATTGAAAACTACTAGCTGACGTCATCGTTAACATGTGCATTCTCCTACTAATATCATCAGCTATTTTGTTTTCCTTTTCGTTAATGTGCTGAATTTTGAAGTCAAATTCGCTTAAGAAAGCTTACTACCTCGCTTGTCTACCATTCAAATTTGGTTGTTCAAAAATGTATATTTCAGACCAATGTTATCAGTTTTAAGAACAAATCTCTTCCCAAGAAGATAATGTTGCCACATCTTCAAAGCATAAATTATGGCAGCCAATCCTAAATCATGCGTTGCATATTTTACTTCATGCATCTTTAATTTTCTAGATTCATAACTGATTACAGAACCTTCTTGCATTAACACACTTCCCAATCCTTCCTTGCACACATCCGTGCATACTATAAAGTCACCATAAGGATCAACCACCTTTAAAACTGGAGCTGAAGTAAGCAACTATTTTAGCTTCGCAAAACTATCTTCACATTTGGCTGTCCAAATAAACTTGACTTCCTTTCTCTGAAGAGATGTGATAGGATGAGCCACTTTGGAGAATCCTTCAATGAATTTCCAATAGTATCCGGCTAATCCCATAAAAGAGCATACATCACTTACATTTTGGGGAGTAGGCCAACTCATTATGGCCTTGATCTTATCACGATCCACCGCAATACCTTGGGCTGGTATTATGTGACCCAAATATTGTATTTGGTCTTTGTGAAAATCATATTTACTTAACTTTGCATATAATTGATTTTCCCTTAGGACTTGCAACACTAATCTCAAATGTTCCTCATGCTCACTTTGTTTCTTTGATTATATGAGTATTTCATCTATAGACACCACAACAAACTTATCCAGGTACTCATTGGAAACATTATTCATAAGGCACATAAATGTGGAAGGTGCATTCGTCAAACTGAATGGAATCAACACAAATTCATAATGTCCATACCGAGTATGAAAAGTTGTCTTATGTATATCCTCTTCTTTAATTTTGATTTGATGATAACCAGACCTTAAATCTATTTTTGAAAAGGCAGTAGCACTTCCAACTTGATCGAACAAATCATCAATCCTCATTAAAGGATACCGATTTTTTATAGTTACTTTAGTCAGCTGTCTATAATCTATACACAGTCGGAAAGTGCCATCCTTCTTCCGTACAAAGATCATTGGTGCTCCCCAAGGGGATACACTTGGACAGATATAACCCTTTTCTAATAACTCATGCAATTGTTCTTTCAATTCTATCAATTCAGGAATACTCATCTGATAAGGTGCCTTAGAAATAGGTACTGCTCCTGGAGATAGGTCTATTGTAAAATCAAGTTCTCTCTTGGGTGGTAACTCAGGAATTTCCTCGGGAAACACATCTTCAAATTTAGCCAACACAGGGTGTTTTGTTAAATATGAAACTTTATTTTTCTTATTTTCCACTAAGTGAACAACATATAATTTACACCATTTTCATGCATTTCTTTTCAATTGAAGTGCAGAAATTTCCCTTAATTTTACTATACTTACACTCCTTGAATCTTTTCAAACTACCCATCATTATTCACAAAGGTAACAAACTTCTGATAACAATCTAGGACATCTCTATGTTTTTCCAGCCAATCCATACCGATAAGTAAGTCGTAAGATCCCAATGGAAAAACATGTATATTTGCACTAGTGTAAGATTCATTTAACTTTAAAGGACATTGATTTACTACTTCATAAACTTTTCTTTTTTCCCTTGTGGCCATTTGAACCAGCCAAAGCTGCATATATTTGTTTCTTCTTAGTTTGCAGGACCTACAAATATTTGGGTCTATATAACTTTTACATGCACCAGAATCAATCAATATAGACACAGGTGTCCCAAAAATCATACCTTCAACCTCGATAGTAGAGGCTTGATGTTCTGCTTGTCGGCTATTTAATGCGGCATAAATTTTTGGACTCCTTGATACATCTTGAAATGTAGAACCCTCTTGAAGATAATGCACTATTTTTTTTCTCCTTCCAATGAGGACTTTCATACCATCTATAATTTCTCCACAACCCCATCATTTAATTGGTGGTTTAGATGGTGTGTCTTCCGGTTTTCTTGTACTTTCAGTGTTCATCTTCTTACTTGGTGGAACAAATTTTGATTGTGGTTTACTGCCCTCGAACTTGTTGCTAAAAGGTGCATGCATAACTTGATTTTTAAAACTATTGGGCCTTATGAGCTTTATGTCTACTTTCAGACTTTATTTTCTTCTTTTCATTCCACCTCTTAGATACTTCAGCCTTATTCTGACTCTGTTCAAAACACAATCTATCCTTTCTGAAAGCATCTTCCAAGGTCTTTGGATCATCAAACTCTATCTGATCTTTGAAACTAAAAGGTAAACAATTCAAGAAACGCTGAATTTTGACCTTTTCATCTTGAATATAGGGAACATACTTGGGTAATTCCAAAAATTTGCTTATTAATTCCTCCATAGTTTGATGTCCTAGTTTTAGGTCATAAAAATCTTTTACTTTCTTGTCATAGTACCTTTTAGATAGATATTTATGTTTAAAGAATGTCGCAAAATCTTTCCACTTCACTTTTTTCTCATTGATAGATTTTGTAAGCTTAAGATCATCCCACCATGCTAAAGCTTTCCCTTGCAGATTGAAAATAGCAATTCTTGCTTTTATGAGACTAGAATAGTCAAACATTTGTAAATATTTCTCCATGTCCCTAAGCCACAGCTCAGCTTCTTCTCGAGTCTTAATTTCCCCATTGAAAGTAGGAGGCTTAATTTTCCTCAATTCTGAGTGTAATTGATTGATTTTTCCAGTTTTCTTTTTCTTTTTAGGAACAAACTCTTCGGAATCTCCACCAAGTGACTCTTCGTTGCTCATATCCATATTATAGCTCACATAATTTCTTGGATGAGCAGTCTTAAATTTGAAATTTATTTTTGTCACTGAATTTTCTTCGTGTTGTTCTTCTTGTGTTGGTATATCACTGTTTTCTTTCTCAATCAGCTTTTGTAGCAGAATCACATTAATCTCTCTCTGTTCCTCAAAAATTTTAATATTGTCTTCCTTAATGCTTAGTAGCTTAGCTTTAAGACTTTTGACAGCTTCTAGCATTTCACTAGATGTTCTTACTCCTTATTGAGAGTTCAAATTTCTTTCCTACCTACTAGCCATTTCGCCTCGTTGACTAGATGTTTCCACAACAATCCTTCCCTCCTGTTCCATAGAATTCATTTTCAGTTATTTCCTGTTTTAATACCACACTTCTGTCTATGTGTGATAAACAACTATTTGTTAGACAACATAAAATACATCTTTTCATTAATAAATAATAGTATGCTATAGAATATTTTTTTTATATAGCAGCATTTATCATAAACATGCCTAAAGGTCCTAGTGTAGTAATCGTAGCTCTGATACCAATTTGTAATGTCCCTTCTTCACCATTTTTTTTTTTTTTAGTATAGAAGGACCAACAACCATACCATTGTCTTAATACGATATTGAATTTCTTGCTATTAATCCTATTCAAGTTGTAAGTCTCAAGACGTGCAATCTATGTTTAAAAATAGTATGCTTAACTCATGACTAAATGAGTACTACACATAGATTGTGGACTATTTTAATATTAATATAGTTTTCCCAAAATACAGTACATTCTACATTTTATTATCCTTGTATATGTTACTATATATATTATCATTAAGTGCATACCAATGGTTGGAAACTAAACAATACAACATTCCTAACCAAATATTACGTTCTAAGTAATATTGTAAACATGTTATAAAAGCGTGCATTACAATTGCACAACCAACACACACTATAAACATTTAAGCTATAGCCATGCCCTATGTTGAACTTTGTAGAACATTAGCAACCAAATGCATTATACATATTTTGTTTACAAAATATGAAATGCAAAGGTAATGACTATGATATAGTTTGTATGTAATATAATTCAAGCGCTATTGTTCATATAGGTTATGTATGCACATTAGTTATATTAAAATCATGCATTACACGATACTACCAACATGCACTATAAACATTTATTTGATATGCAAACATAATCCAATTATGATATTCCTCGAACATTAATAACACAACACACACATAAGATTTAGTTCTAAAGTATTATAACCATACGTTTACATAGGTTGTGTATGCAATACTAATGCTATGTTTACCAACGATAAAAATATCGTCATGCTTGATCTAAGTTTATGCCACGCAGGATGTGCAATGAAAATCCAGTGTTTCAAACCCATTGTGGGTGTTGATGCCACCTTAGCAGGTGGGCTATACACTCGGCATCACCAGTGACTCATTACCCAGAAGTGAACACCGCGTCCACTTTCGGCTGGTCGACTCCAGCTACCACACAAGTCTAATGCCGCGATAACAATGGTATTAAATGCTACCTGCTGGAGACTAAATTCGCTTGAACTCTCGACCATCGATCATGATCCGATGAAACAAAGTTGGAGAGTGTGAACAATTTACGCCGTTGATCTCTAGGTTAACTGTTGGTGGTTTTTGTGCTCATTAATAGCACTGGAATTTGCATTGAATACCCTTTTACCTGTTTCAGAGGTGAAACTTACTGGTGGCGGCAACTAAGGAAGTGTAGTTGCCTCTGAGCCAGTTCATTCTTACGCTGAGAGGCTCTATGCAGAGCTATTATGATTTGTGTAGAACGTACAAGCTATGAGCACACTGGAGTGGCTCACCTCAACTCTGAGCAAGCTAAGTAGTGAAGGGGGAACTCGATGAAAGTATCCACACACGTCCAGGTAAGGAGGAGGTTACAAACACTATGTTTAACTCTGTCAAATATTCGTTACATCCAAATCGAGGTCTAACTTATTGTTTGTTTCCTTGCGTAGATAAAACGTTGCTATGGAACCACTTCCCATGTTCGTTCTAGCCACAAATAATGTATTATATTAACCAGAATGTAAATTGTGGTATTTAGTTTGTTTACTTCTTTCGTCGCCGAATGGTTAACCTCCAATTGGTTAACGTGTGCAAGTGAAAGGAGGAAAACTAAAGGCGATTGGGTTAAAACTCGCCAACAACTCCAAGGAGATTAGGAATGATGCGATTCTCCTTGCTGGCCAGGTAACCCGTAAAAACAGTTAGTATCAGGTATACTTACCTCGATGGTTAGAGATGGGTTACTTAACACGTTAGGTTTCCTAGTTCATGCTACTCATCGAGAAGATATGGCCGCCTGCCCCTTGATTGTTGTTTCACTGTAAAAACACCTTGCAGAAGGTCTTCATGACCTATAGCTGTAAATCTTATTTAGTTTGTATAATGGAAACACTTAGAGTCTGAAAAGCTTCGACTTAGCATCTTACTGTTTTCTGATGCGACTAAATGCAAATAGTCAAGTCGACTTGGTTGAGTCGCTATGCATGAACATGCTTACTTATGCTGGGTTTGAGTAACAAAAATTGGTCTTGGTGACCTTGATTGTGATACTCTCTCTTTTTTGTTAATGCAAAACTTCGATACTATATGATTTTCTTGTATTTGGTTATATTGGAAATTTGTTATGCATTTCGATTTAATATTAGTGTAGTTTCGCATTTATAAATGATCTCTGTGGCATCAATGTTTCCAGTGGTGACTGCACAATTTTATAAAATTGCTATGTTCTATGTACCATGTTACAGCGGTGCTTCTATCTGCGTGGATACATTTATAAACAGATTTATTATTTATGTGAACTATGTTTGTAATTTATTTTTTATTTAAATACAGGGTATGCTGCCCTTGATAACACGCATTCACTTAGGGTTTGGGTATTAAACCCTATCTGTATTTCTTGGGAGAGTACATTAAAATAAATGTATTAATTTTTTTTCGGGCTTAAGGATAGTGAGACCCTAATTATAATCGTGGATGTAAATCGTTACTCACACTTAATCGAATACATAAACATTGTTTCCTTTATAACCAATATCTTGATCGATTTCTGACCGTGGAGTTTACACTCCCATGCCGACAATAACTGGCATTTGCATAATACAATAAGGAGAAATGGATTTGCATTTCTCATGCCCAAATGAATTGTATTATAAACAAATTAGCTAAAGGTATTTATGTGAACAACTCTATGAGCATCGAAATCGGTTGAGTATGAGTTGTTATGTCTAATGTATTTGAGCATATTTGCTGTATCTTATAAAAATGTACTATAATCAATAGTGATACTATAATTTCTCTCTCAATAATATCTTATAAAAATGTACTATAATCAATAGTGATACTATAATTTCTCTCTCAATAATATGTATTAACATGTGCCATGTAGTTGTTCTACACACTCACTATATAAACAATACATTTAGGTTTACAAAAATATGGGTCACAAAGTACTTAATATTTCTCATGCAGAACCCTAATTTGTAAAACCTTACTGAGAAATAATAATTCATACAAGATACAGATACATAGTTCTAGTGTAACAAAACACTTATGTTCAGATTTAATAAAACAGATCTTTCATAATTAAATCAGAAATATATAAACAAACCCTTTGTAGACAATCCGTAATAAACTTATTTTTAAAATACAAACAACATATCACTTATCTGTATTTCTGATGACCGGTGGAACACAGCCACAAATCTCCCAACCTTAGACCAGCAACTCTTCCTTGCTCTCGTGGTCACCCCCGAGCTGAGTTCACAGTTCCTCTGGGTCAGAGTTTCTCTTTTATTTGCTCTTAACTTGCTCCCCAAATTATTTATAAAATTTCTTTTACAACAGACAACCCAACATCCAACCCAGTACTCCTGAGCTCCAGGGACTTTTAAGTCTCCGTAGTTATGAAAAAAACCAGTCACAGCCTATGCAGGGTTTTGCAGTGCTACTGCAACATGTGGTAGTACTCCTACCTGAACGCTGCTAGTGCTCCAAGTTATACCCAGTTGTTATTGTTTTCTCTTATTCTAGTTCAATTTGTGCTCCAAACTATCGCCATCTCACTTTTTTCATTAATTCTGGTTATTCCATCCTCCTGGATCCCCTCTCTTTTCATTCTCTCTTTTCTATCTTGAGTGATAATCATGATCATGAGTGAATGCCCTTTTTTTCTTTCTTATTCTTATTTTGTGTGTGTTCTCTTAATTTTTATTTCTTTAATTCCATTATTCTCCCAAAACTCTTCTTTAGGTTTTTTACAAGTGTCTCAATAATAATTTCTCATTATTATTTTATTTTATATTTATCCTCCAAACCCATAACAACTGTGACTTTCATATCTTTAATGTGTTGGTCCACATAGTCGTCAGAAATTACTTCTCTAAATTTCTAATGTCACATAAGTATAATGAAACAATACTTAACAAAATATAAAAGGGGTTATAAGTCCAAAATTTGGGATATTACATGTGAGTTTCCCCAAAGGGATGCAACCTCCTTATAAATCTTGAGGAGGCAAACATTCCTTAAGAGGGAACATATATTTGCTATAATAGGTCAAGCGTACAAATCTCTCTCCCTCTTTTAGGCCTTCCATGCCTCCGTTACAAAGTTGTACGGGTCAACCCACTATTGCTACCACTATTATCACTACTATCTCTAATTCACATACAACGTTCATTAGGTACACGCACACACCAACACATACACAAAACACACACATAAATTTAAAAAATTATATTAAACAACCATTTTTATTTATTAATAATTGATTTTTTTTCAAAAAAATATCTAACATAACCAATCACAATGCACGTTTAAAAATAGAACACACCTTTTGCAATACTTTTGTAAAATAAGTGCGCTATCAACAATGTGATATAACTAAGTATTCCTCATCGTTAATGCAGAGTGGGTGTTGGAAGTGTTCAGTAGTGCTCCCCTAATAAGAGCATCAGTAACATCGATGCATCACCATTAAAACATGGCACCATTGTGGTGTACTAAAATTAAACATACGCACTAGCACAATGATTCCAAAACATTCAATTAGGAGCAGAGACCTGCTAGGATATTCAATAGTTGAAAATTATGCATGGTTCATTTATGACATCATTGGTACTCAAGGAATGTTAGATGCACGGAATACCTAATTGCTTGGTAGGGTTTCTACATTTATCTAGTTTGGCTTCAATATTCATATGCATAATTTTCGATGGTTTGAGTTACTAACAAGAGCACTGCTCAAAGTGACGCATTTTTTAAAAAAATTGTAGAGTGCGTACATAATATAATGACACATCATTACCTGTTTTTGCAACTTTACGAGTTGAAACTATGCATTTTTAATAGCATTTCTCATCACGATTCATTGTATTACAAAGAGCACATAATGATGGCTTTAAAAAAATATATATATGTTGTGGTTTTAGCTACAATATGCACAATCCATGGTGCTTATTTTTAATAAACAAAGCATGTTTAACTAACTCGAAAGTTAACTGTACTTTGATGCATTCTTTAAAGTACATTCTTTAATTTTTTTTAAATTTGCTTGGTGTGTTTTTATTTATAATAAGCACCATATATGATGCTTAAATATTTAATAAACAATGCACCAATTAACTAAATTCAAAGTTATTAATCGCGCTTTACCATTACGATTTTAATACATATTACGAAATGGTGGATGTGGAAGCTTCCTTCACATGTTGACATATCAAGAAGTGTCACCGTAGCATATTTTACTTTATTGAATTAGAGGTTGTTGCAAGATTAGGTATGCTTTGATTTTCATCTCTACATTATGACTCTTGTTTTAAAGAAGAATAGGTTCATTGTCGGGTTTTTGATCAATTAATTTATACTAAAAAAACTCAAAACCCTAATTCAGTATTAATATAATTTCATTGAAGTAGTTCTTTTTCACTAATTTGGACTTATGGTGGAAATTATTTTCTTTGTTTTATTTCCAAAAATGAGGCCTTTTATATTCACAAGTATAAAATTGCCATAGACTATTTTTTTTCTATATTATTTAAGTTCTTTTTTATTTATTTACAATATAAATATAAAAATAAAATTATTTACAAATATCAATGCAAAAAGTGGAAGAGTAGAAGAGTATACCCAATGGATATTATAATCTATTCATAGCAACTAAAGTTGAAATAAAATCAAAATAGGCTATGGGATCAAGATAATAGGCATACTTGATCAACGAGTGCTCTTGGCCAAGAGTTGGTGTATCCCATTTTCCATAGAGAGAAAAAATCAGATAATGAGTTGGGCTCACTCTCGAAGACAAACTTACAACCCACTTATTAAAGCTAAAATATGCAAGGACAGCTGTGAACCAACATCATCTTAAAAGCTGCAATCACAAACAGGTCAAAAGTATCATGCCAATTAAGATTGATCTTATCAAATCAAGGCGTCAGCCAATAAAAGTACCCTTTAATATATAAAAAAATTATGTCAAAAACATAAAAATATAAGAGCACAAATTGTTAATAAGATCATCCATAATACAATCCTAATTGTATATGTCTATGATCCATTCAAAGTTGAGAGGTATCAAAAAACTTGAGAGTACAAATTCCAGTGTTTTTTGCACTTAGAATCTTAGTGTTCAGAACATTGATATTTGCATCTCAAGTTTTGTGATACCTTTCAACAGAATCAAATATATGGAGTTAAAATGGTTATGGACCAATTCTTGTGATTAAATATTTGAAGGTATATCTTCTAGACTCGAGTATTGATTAAATTCATAAAATTTATTTTCATATTTCCTCTAGATTTTAGCTTGAATAACTTATCTAGTTGTTTTGATTTGTCAATTCAAATGGTAGGGACTAAGCTACTCATAGCTCTTGTTTCAAATATTGCTCATGATTCATGAATAGTAAATAGTAAGTCTAACTCTGAGGAAATTAAGAAAATCAAACCCTTCACCTCTCTAATTTTTTAGAGAGAAATTTCATATCTGACTCATAACTACTTGACCCAACTCTCAAAACTTTATTATTTTTTCTATATATATATTTATATTTTAATCCGTATAATCTCTCTTCTATATATATTATTTTAACTTAAATTTGACTCTTGACATCCCTCTTTCAAATTATTTTTTAACTTTCTAGTATTAAATCATTTTCTTCGCATTTATTTTATTATCTTAATTTCGAATTTCTTTACCCTAATTTAAGCTAGCCCCACGTTCTAATCTTAATTATAAATATTATTCTATATTTTATTTTAGTAAATATTATTATTTTTAACCCTATCTTATTCTTATTTTTTATATTTTAACTTAATTCATGTATATACTTTTTTCTCTTAATATTTAATATTTAATTTATCTTTTTCTATATTTTATTAATTTAATTTATATCTCCTAATAATAATAAAAGTATATTTTTCTAATTTTTAACTAAATTTATAAGAAAAGTTTATCCAAATTTAAAATATATAGAGAGAGAGAAAAATAAGGTAAATACTTTAAAGATTGAAATAAAAATTTGTCAATACTTTTTTTCACATATATTTATATCTTATATCTTTAAAAGTATAATGCCTCTTACATATAAATATGAATCCTTAACTAAAATACTATACTCTTCATCAAGGTACTCAAAGACAAAGTAAATTATAACAACACAAATCATAATAACATAACAAGCATTTTCCTTAAATATGCAATCTTTGTATGTGAGTCTACAACAATGAACTGGTTTCCTCTCTACAACCCATAACTTACAATGCCTTTGAATAGCACATGTCCTCGTAATCAAGTTGTCTTCTTCTTATCAACAATGTCTTCTCACACAACTCCTATATCTTCAACTAACTACTATTCACACAAACACACAAGAAGCCACACAACCTTCCACAAAACTCAACTAAAAGTGACAAAGCTAGTGAAGGTCACCCAATGAAGAAGCATCCTTAGAAAAAGGAATCCCCTTTAAGCACTTGATAGGGCACACGAATTGATAAAAAAAGCCATTTCTTACACCACCGTGGATAGTAAGCCATGTATTTTTTTATTTTTATTTTGATCATTTTCACTACAATTATAAAATTAAGAGTTTTGTGTAGTAAAAATTCAAAAATAGTAAAAATAAATAAATAATGAGAAGACAGCAAAATGCATCCACAAAAAACTTACCCAAAGAGGAGACGGAAGTTGTTTATGGGAAGTAATCCAGAAAGAAGCTACTGAGCTTGTTAATGAGAAGGAACCCAAAAATGAAGCTACTGACAAAGCAGGGTGACTGACAATGAAGCAGGCCAGTTTTATTCACTTTTTGGCAGAGTTTTAAGAGATTTTTGGACGGTGTCAGATTTATATGACACTAGTTTAATGCAGAATTTTGTTCATTTGCGTTGTTGGGAATAAAATCTGTTCACTACAGAGGGGGCTGACAATGACGAATATATATCACTTCAATGTATAAGCACGATTTTCCAAATGCAGAAAGGTATAGCAGTAGAACAGGTTCAGCAAGAAGCATCTCAGTAGGTATTTATTGTTGATCGTGGGAGGAGGATGTTGACCATTGGATATGAACTTTGTAATTTTGATAGTTTTAGTACGATGACGATATTCACTGTCCGATCAGGATATTCACCGTTCGATTATGAACTTTAGTAGTTTTATGGCGATTGTAAGAATGGTGCTCTACTGGAGTATGGTACTGTCTTTTTTGGAAAACCATGATAACCGTATTTGAAAAAGAGTTGCAATTTGCCTGTACATTGATATTCTAATATCCAAAACCGATCTGTACAACATGACTCTAAAAGATATTCTTATGCTCGCCAATAACCATCCTATTCGCTATTTAATGTCATAATTTTCTCTCTCACAAATTGGCTATGGAGAAAAGTAATATGAAGGCTACGTAGTGTATGCTTTTTGTATGATTTTTACATGGAAAATGAATGGTAGAATCCAATGGAGATGAGAGAAATTTTTTTATCATGAAAGGAAGGATACTTATAAAATTATATTCGTCCTATGTGTCATGGGACTAGACTTGTTTTTCCACTCGAGCATTCCATACTATCCAAAATCCTAGTGACTATGTAACACTGACGTGATATTGCTAGTTGATGACAACCATCAACCACAAGTATCACCTGGAATATGCCTCATTGAAACTAACCTGACTGAACCCAAGCCAGGCACCTTAGAGTATGTGGATTTCCAAGTGAAGTGATCATTTCACCGTAGGCGATGCAGTCCATCACATAATCTTATACAACATTGTACCATCACATCGCCTCCCCCGAGCCAACACTTGAATGACTGATTTCCCAATGCCATGCTCTCGCCCATCTAGCCTCAATCCTCAATGGTGCTCGAAGGTTTTCTCCCGGCTCCGCTCGGCCACATACTTTCACTGTATCCATCAATGTTATTGTTCTAGCAAGGTTGACACATCGCACATAACATTGCCAATCGTGCCATCCTCCGTCGAGCCTGCTAAACAACATCTTGCTAGTTTGTCTCATCCTACTTCACTCAACATCATCCTTGGTCCTCCTAGCAAGCCTACTCGCTGGTACACTATCCTAACCATCTCATCGCCTATCACCCATGAGTTGGCCACCAAGTCTAACAAAATCATATGGACTCATCGTGCACCCTTAAGTAATGCATCTCACAGTGACCTCCATCAAGCCATTTGCAATGGTGTTCATCATAGCTTCGTTACAATATCCCCCACTTAAAGATGTTGACGTCCTTGTCAATGTGGCTCCATCGACATATCCAATGAAAGGGGCATTGGTGGTGAAGAGACACCTCCTCATATGCCATAACTGAATGTGGCTATGATACCATATGTCATGGCACAAGACTTTTTTTCCTCTTGAGCTTCCCATGATGTCCAAAATTCTAGTCACTGAATGGCACCGATGTGATATTGTTAGTCAGGCATGACCATCAACCACAAGTATCACCTAGACTACACTTCACCGAAACTAACCTGAGTGAACCCACGTCCTCGTTTTATTGTAGGCGGTGCAATCCATCACATCGCCACCAAACCTTAGACAACGTTGTACCATTGCATTGTCTCCCCCAAGCCAACACTTGAACGACCAACTTCCCAACACATGATAATGCACAAGTTCATCTAGTCTCAATCCTCAATGATGCATGAAGGTCCTGTCCCAGCTCCGCTCGGCCACATACCTTCACTACATCCATCAATGTTATTTTCCTAGCATGGTGTACACATCACACATCACATTGTCAATTGCATCATCCTTCGTCGAGCCTGCTAAATAAATTCTCAATGGTTTGTCTCGTCCTACTCGAATCAACATCATCCTTGGTCCTCCTTGTGATCCTACTCACTAGTATATCGTCCTTGCGATTTCATGGCTTATCACCCATGAGCCAGTCACCGAGGCTACCAAAAATCATATGGACTCATCATGCACCCTTAAGTAATGCATCCATGCGCGCCCTCTGTCAAGGCATTTCGAATGGCATTCAACATAGGGTCATTACACCAAGATTCCATAACTACATGGGAAGTTTGGCCCTACCAAAATCACATGGACATTCAATGATTAGATTTGATAGTCAAAGGAAGTAAATGGCTCATTTAAGGCACACAACATAAAGAAAATGGATGATTCCTAAGGATGACACTTCACAAAAGAGGATTTACTCTCCAATAGACCCCCTTTCCTCTTCCTCTTTAGCGGAATTGTAGCCCCTATAGTGCTCCTTACACAACATCTTGGATTATTTTATTCTTTTTCATTAGGGAAAATTTTAAGGATCTGTATTTTTCTTAAAGTGTAAAAACCTTGGCAAATCTTACTAATTCTTAAATTTCAAACCATAAAATGTTTGACGATATTTTTGTAAAAATATTCAAATTTTTAAGCATTTTAGAAGTTCCTCGACAACTTTGGTAATATTTAGAATAAAATAATTTTTCCCATGGATTTTAGACAAATCAATTTAGGAAAAAATAGAAATTGACAAATATTGTTTTGGAAACCCCCCCTAAAATTAGCACATGGGATAAATTTCTGCAGTAAAGTATTCATTGTTTTTATCGTAATATTTACACATATTTTAATTCATCAGGACCAACCAACTACAAGACCCATATACAAATATTTACATCATACATTCCTAAGCATTGACTAATCGGGCCTTGGTCTTCAGCTCTATACTAGTGTTATTAGTCAAAATGGCACTTCTTCATCTGTGACTACATTGCCTTGTCGGTCACACAAAAGGACCTTATGGATGGAAGAGATTATTTTTTCATAGATGCTTTGGCCCAAAATTTGCAATATCCTCCTTAAAATTACCAATTTTTGTGACATGTTTTGAAATATAACCGCGACTCTCAGATCAACAAACTCATGGGTTAACCATGACAGTCTATATTGACAGCCTACGGGTAACACCTAAAAAGCTACACCCGCATCTTGATGGAAACTATACTCGTGACTCACTCACTATTTTTCAAGAGACATACCCGTAGGTATCTCTAAATCACAAGAAAAAAATAATAAAAGATTATTAGAGATCAGTTATGGTAGTTAGCCTAACTACCACAACCTCCCTAACCAATTCCCTTTCGATTCTATCCTCTCAGCCTTGCCATAAATACAAGGAGAGGTCCTTGAGAAAGGGAGAACCAATTTTGCTAAAGAAATGCTGGAGAAAATTGTACTGAAGGAAGAGGAGCAGGAGCCCAGGGTCAGGTTTCAATGGTGCCAGTTGCAATATAGGTTTAGTTGATTGCCTTTAATGCTAATAATACACAGATGTTCCTTCCCGTAAAAGATTTGTCCATTATATCAATTAATGTCTTTGAATATTTCATATCTTTAATATATGAGTTTATTGTTAAGCATTTATTTCTATTTGGTCAAAATATTTGAGAAGAGTATGTGTTTTATGGTAGGTAATCTATCTAGAGCAGTGGAGCAGGAGATTAAAATTTGAAAGCTTGGATTGAATGCTGGTTATTCAGGTATTCATTTTAACTTTATGTTTGGTTCTTTTCATTAAAAGAATATTGTGTGTTGCACCTGTTTACTATCTTGCTTCTGTAACTAAATTACATGTACATTGATGATCTCTTGGATTCCCTATCATAGGTAATTTTACCGCACAACAGAACTAGCGACTCCACTGGGGATTTCTTGTTGTTGCTCTAGAAACCCTAAGTTAGTTTTCTTCAGTTTTATTATTTTTGTTGGTCTCTGGGAGAGTTTATAGGGTGCATGTACCCTTTTTAGTGACTCAGACCTGGTCTTGATTGAGTTTTCTTTCATTTTTTTTTATTAAGGAAGAGCCACGAGTTACACTTAGTAATAGTCGTGCTTTTCGCCTGGACCCACGAGTTGTTGTCTTCTGGACCTGCGGGCTACCCTCATGGTGATAGCACTGACAGCCATGGTCATTTCCTGAGTTTTTTGGTTTTGTACTAGGGTTTAATTTTTAGGTCTATAATTTGTTGATGAAAGTCTTGTTCATTTCTGGACCACTTATACCTATCTTTAGGTTCATACTGATTTTTCTTGGCTCTTTTTGAGATTTATTTTGGTTTCTTTGCTTTGCTTGTCGGACATACCTAGGTCTTTCAAATCCATTTTGTGTTTGGTTGATGCTTGGATCTTTCCTTTTATGGTCATTGGTTTTTGGAAAGGCAGTTTGATATCTAGTTGATTCTATGTTATTTTCTTTATGTCAGTTTAATTACATAGTGTCTCTTTACCGAACTTAGTTACTTCTTGCTTCTTGGAAGAACTTTTTGGGTTTGTTATCTTCAGAAGTCTTGTGCGGGTAGATTTTCTGAGTTTTATAGGTCTAAGTACAGTCATTTATACTTGCATTGTGTATTTTTCTTGTCTTGTTTATACTTATTTGCCATTACTTTTTTTAAAGAGAAAAATAAAAAGCAAGTACTTTCTTTAAGCAAGAAAATTTATTTTTCTAGATTTTAGTTGTATATGCTAGCTCTTTGAAAAAGTAAAAAACATTTTTTAGATTTTAGGTTTACTTTACAAGTTTTTAATTTTGAAATATAAACAAAAATAAATTTGTGAAAAGGATTTGCATGTTATACACTTTGCTTTTTTAGTTGTAACCATCTTGCACACAATCACTCCTTTCTAAGTAAGTAAAAACCCTAAAAAGAACATCTTTAAGTTAAAATTTATTAGTAACTATTCTTTCTAGGGAACACACACCAACTACCTTAGGATAGGGTTTTAGATAACATCATCTTAAACTATCCAAAACCATTTTTAACTCAAAATCGTAGTGAACTATCTTTAGGTAAATCCACCTTTGTGGAAGGTGTTCCAGGAAGCTCCACTCAAACTGGAGTTAAGCACGAGTTCGTGTGAGGTTTATTAGTTGGGGATACCCCCTCGCTTCTCAATTGAGTATCTACCAAGAAAGATACGCATACGAGGATCCATTAGTACCTTGTGTGTTTTTCGATTTCGGGCTTAGATACTATGTCAATGCATGTTAGTTTGACCTGAAACTGTCCCCCCCAGACTCTTTTTTGCATTGATGGTAGCCTCAGTATCTTGACCAATAGGACTCTACATAGGTGTGAGTGAAATGATATTTTCACTTCATCTAGGATAGATCTGGGTGGGAATCCTCTACAGCTCTTTGGGAAGGTGGTTGGGTGATTCCATCACTTGGCCCCATCGTGACTGTACCGTGAACCCCAGATAATTGTTCTTCATTATTCCATTGGCTTGTTCTGGGACCCAATCATCCCAGAGTTCCCTTTGGGAGACTATCTATTTGCTTGGTGTGGATCACTTTAGGAAATTTTGTAGTGGTGTGCTGTGTGTTTATCATAGTTCCAGTGGCCCCTAGGTTTATTATATAGAACATTTTTGTTGTAATTGTGGAGGACCAACCTCCTCATAGATCAAGAATGTTGAGAAACCCTCCTCCACACACAATGGAGCCTCCACTACCAACTTAGCGGCACAGATCAGATTCTAGTGGTTCTTTTGAACTAATTGTCACAACTGAAACCCCTAAAGAACCTCAACTCATTTCCCAAACTTCATCAGTCTCACAGATCATCGACGTTGAAGATTTTCCAAGAGAATACTTTGCAAGACAGTTCAACCCTCCCTTAACTGAACCAAACGATCCTTTTCTCGAAAGAGTTGTCTCTTTAGGTTTACCTGAGTTAAGTGTATATAGATTTACACCTGGACTTAATATGGATAATATAGGAGATGTATCGAGAGTTCCACATACTCCCACATCGGCTATTAGACCTGGAGGTTTGTCTCCTCCACACATTAATAGCCCGGTACCGAAGTCATTGTAGATGTCTTCTGCTCCGAGCACTTCTTTTAGTTTCAATGCTGAACCTTCAGGAACATCTAATACTCAATTTACACTAACATCTCTCCTTTTGGATCCACTATTGGATCATCCAATATTCCTTTTTTTAGGGATACCTACGGTACCATATACATCTTCCACTTTCATCCAAAAGTTCTAGGTTAATCCCAACTCAGCTCCTTTCAATCAAGGTTTTCCTTGGCATGGAGGGCATATTGATCATTCTGCACCATTTGTGGGATCAATGCATGCCCCTTCTATTGCACAAATACCCATTTTCAATCCCTTTACAAGATTTAATGTACATTCTTCAAATGTTCCTGTAGGGAGTGTTCCTTTTTCACTTTTTGGTGGAGGAGGTAGTAACACTTATACTCCATTCGGAAGTACTTACACTCAGTCGTAATGGACTGGGACACAAGGAAGGAATCCTATATCTTATGGCTAGATCAATTTCCAAAATACTTTTTCACCGCAACCGATGGCTGGGGGCAACCCCAACCAACCTTATGGGAGTCATGGAAGACAACAAAATGCATCCACGAAAAACTTACCCAAAGAGGAGATGGAAGTTATTTATGGGAAGTTGCCAAGTTCGAATTGGAAGTAATCCAGAAAGAAGCTACTGAGCTTGTTAATGAGAAGGAACCCAAAAATGAAGCTACTGACAAAGGAGGGTGATTGACAATGAAGCAGGCCAGTTTTATTCACTTTTTGGCAGAGTTTTTAAGAGATTTTTGGATGGTGTCAGATTTATATGACAGTAGTTTAAGGCAGAATTTTGTTCATTTGCATTGTTGGGAATGAAAAACGTATTCCTTTCACTATTCTAATCAGGAACTACCAGAACTATATAAAATCTGTTCACTAGCTGACAAGCATGATTTTCCAAACACAGAAAAGTTTAGCAGTAGAATAGGTTCAGCAATAAGCATCTCAGTAGTGTATTTATTGTTGATCCTGGGAGGAGGATGTTGACCATTGGATATGAACTTTGTAATTTTGATAGTTTTAGTACGATGACGATATTCACTATTCAATCAAGATATTCACCGTTTGATTATGAACTTTGGTAGTTTTATGGCGATTGTAAGAGTCGTGCTATACTGGTATGGTACGTTGTTTTTGGAAAACCATGACAACCGTATTTGAAAAAGAGTTGCAATTTACCTGTACATTGATATTCTATGATCCAATACCTATCTGTAAAACATAACTCCAAAAGATATTTTTATGCTCGCCAATAACCATCCTATTCGCTGTTTAATGTCACAATTTTCTCTCTCACAAATTGGCTATGGAGAAAAGCAATATGAAGGCTACATAGTGTATGATTTTTGTATGATTTTTTACATGGAAAATGAATGGTAGATGAGAGAATTTGTTTATCATGAAAAGAAGGATACTTACAATTTTCATAAAACTATATTCATCCCATGTGTCATGGGACTAGACTTGTTTTTCCTCTCAAGCATTCCATACTATCCAAAATCCTAGTCATCATGTAACATCGACGTGATATTGCTAGTTGGGAATGACCATCAACCACAAGTATCACCTAGAATACGCCTCATTGAAACTAACCTAAGTAAACCCAAGCCAGGCACCTTAGAGTATGTGGATTTCCAAGTGAAGTGATCATTTCACCATAGGCGATGTAGTCCATCACATTGCCACCCAACCTTAGACAACGTTGTACCATCGCATTGCCTCCCCCGAGCCAACACTTGAACAACTGATTTTTCAAAGCCATGCTCTCGCCCATCTAGTCTCAATCCTCAATGATGCTCGAAGTTTTTGTCCCGGATCTGCCCGACCACATACTTTCATTGTATCCATCAATGCTATTGTTCTAGCAAGGTTGAAACATTACACATCACATCACTAATTGCGCCATCCTCCGTCGATCCTGCTAAACAACATCTCGCTAGTTTGTCTCATCCTACATGACTCAACATCATCCTTGGTACTCCTAGCAAGCCTACTCACTAGTACACTGTCCTAACCATCTCATCGCCTATCACCCATGAGTTGGCTACCAAGTCTACCAAAATCATATGGAGTCATCGTGCACCCTTAAGTAATGCATCTCGTAGTGACCTCCGTCAAGCCGTTTGCAATGGTGTTCAACATAGGTTCATTACAATATGCCCCACTTAAATATGTTGATGTCCTTGTCAATGTGTCTCCATTGGCACATCCAATGAAAGGGGCATTGGTGGTGAAGAGACACTTCCTCATATGCCATAACCGAATGTGTCTATGATACCATATGTCATGGCACGAGACTTTTTTTCCTCTCGAGCTTCCCATGCTGTCCGAAATTCTAGTCACCGAATGGTATCGACGTGATATTGTTAGTTGGGCATGACCATTAACCGCAAGTATCACCTGGACTACACTTCACCGAAACTAACCTGACCGAACCCAAGCCTGGAAGCTTAGAGTATGCGGAATTCCACGTCCTCGTTTTATCATAGGAAATGCAATCCATCACATCGCCACCAAACCTTAGACAATATTGTACCATCACATCGCCTCCCCCAAGCCAACACTTGAACAACCAACTGCCCAACACATGATGATGCACACACCCATCTAGTCTCAATCCTCAATGGTGCGTGAAGGTCTTGTCCCAGCTCCGCTCAGCCACATACATTCACTGCATCCATCAATGCTATTTTCCTAGCATGGTTGACACATCGCACATCACATTGTCAATCGTGCCATCCTTCGTCGAGCCTGCTAAATAAATTCTCGATGGCTTGTCTTGTCCTACTCAAATCGACATCATCCTTGGTCCTCCTAGTGATCCTATTCGCCAGTACATCGTCCTGACTGTTTCATGGCTTATCACCCATGAGCCGGTCACCGAGGCTACCAAAAATCATATGGACGCATCATGCACCCTTAAGTAATGCATCCATGCACGCCATCTGTCAAGCCATTTCAAATGGCGTTCAATCCAGGGTTGTTACACCAAGATTCCATAACTACATTGGAATTCTACCGCTACCAAAATCACACAAACATTCAATGATTAGATTTGATAGGTCAAAGGAAGTAAATTTCTCATTTAAGGCACACAACATAAAGAAAATGGATGATTCCTAAGGATGACACTTCACAAAAGAGGATTTACTCTCCCATAGGCCCCCTTTCCTCTCCCTCTTTAGTGGAATTGTAGCCCCTATAGTGCTCCTTACACAACATCTTGGATTATTTTATTCTTTTTCATAAGGGAAAATTTTAAGGATCCGTAATTTTCTTAAAGTGGAAAAACCTTGTCAAATCTTACTAATTCTTAAATTTCAAACCATAAAATGTTTCACGATATTTTTGTAAAAATATTCAAATTTATAAGCATTTTAGAAGTTCCTCCACAACTTTGGTAATATTTAGAGTAAAATAATTTTTCCCATGGAGTTTGGACAAATCAATTTAGGAAAAAATAGAAATTGGAAAATATTGTTTTGGAACCCCCCCCAAAAAATTAGCTCATGGGATAAATTTCTCCCCTAAAGTATTCCTTATTTTTCATCGTAATATTTACACATATTTTAATTCATCACGACCAACCAACTACATGACCCATATACAAATATTTACATCATACATGCCTAAGCATTCACTAATCCGGCCTTGGTCTTCAGCTCTATACTAGGAATGTTTTACTCACATGAGGTTCAAATAAATAGTTTTATTGGAAGTGACAAGGAAAATTTGAAAGCCATAAAAGGTTTAATTTGTATTTGCTTGTAAGAAGACCTTGTTGAAGATGAATTTGGCATAATGTATTATGATCTATGATTCGGAAATGAAGACAATTGAATACTTCCTATGAATATGTTTTCCAAGCTAGGTCATATGACTATTGTTCATGAACAAACATTGCAATCATTACAAAAGAGATATCATAATAAAATGACTTCCTTGGCTTATGTCTTAGACCTATCCTGAAATCTAAATAAAAGGGTCTAAGGACACATGTACTTGTGTTCCACTATGCATGATTTCTTAATGCTCATGATGTGTTGTGTAACACCCCATATTTTGGGTGGACAATGAAACCACATTTTGACATATTGCATTTATTTGTGTATTACATGCTGGGCACAGTTTGACTAAGTAGACTACGTGTTCATAATTATGAACCTAATTATATGTGACAACTATGTTTTAAGTTTATCATTTCTCTTATTAATGATGATAGTTATGTGTTTTCGCTTTTAGTATGAAAATTTTAAATGAAATGATGAGGTGAATGGATACCATTCTATGTTGTAGTTGAATAAATGGATAGATTCCATGCATATGTTAGATATATTAAATGGTTTATATTAACTAATGAATGATCAATTGATAATTGAGATGGAAACAATGAAAGAATGATTGTGTATGATTGTATGTTTTGGATAATCTAAATAACTTGCATGTTACAAGGGCTAAGTCCTATCCAAATACTTGTCATGATGTGTGGACTAGTGCAAGTTTATACAGGAAACTACGTTTCCCAAACTAGTCATTTGATGACACAACTCTAATAACAGCACAATAGAAACACAATATGAATTTTTATAGGGCATTGAGCCTAGTCCTATTAGGAGGGGTGGAGGTATTTCTCACCGTGTACCCTCCAAAACTCAGAGTCGTGGGAGGATTGTGTTGAGTCATGCTCCCCAAGTTGTGAGATGATGACGGTTGGTTTCCTACTGGGGAGGTTAGGTCGATTTACTTGATGCTTCCATTTCCAAATTATATATGGGGTTAGGTCGATATATTTGATGCTCTACGATATTCCAGTAGAGGAATAGATAGGAATTGAAAGTCAAAAGTATGTTAGGAACGAAGGATGATTAGATTAGTACCATTTTAGGTTGGGGGTTTGGGGCACCAAAATTTTTATAGTTGGTAGCTTTCACATGTAAATAATTGTTTAATTCATTAAGATAAAAATAAGTACAATGTTGATGTGTTCTAATGTAATTATTGGTTAATGATGATGGTATTGGATGGTTGTCTTCTCTAGTATGTGTGGTTATCTTCCCTTGCATGTGTGGTCGTTATTGAATTTCCAGTTAGGATTTATGCATTAGTAGTGATGATGGTTTCATATAGTACATGTGCAAGCTATGAGTATGATGTCCATGCATGCACACCTTGCACACATATGCTAGTACTAGTAATGATGTAAATCCAAGTACATATCGGCGCTTTTACTGTTATGATATGTGGTGTGAATGACTGTAAAAATATTAATATGTGATGTTAATTAGACTATTAATTAATAATATCAAAACATTAATTTATTTAGTTAGGTTGCATAGCAGGCCACTCACATTAGCTTTTGTTCTCAGTCAAAATATAAATTATTAATTTCCTGCAATGTGTCATTATTGGTTATCTCACTATGTTGGTTATTATATTCCATGGGTATAAACTATTAGTTTTGTATCATGTTAGGTGGATCATTTAATGCTTACCTAAAAATTGTTATATGAATGATAACAAATTAATGGTGTGAATGATGCTTGAGTTAAAATAATCAACCTAAAGATACTTTAATATTTAAGAATATTTAAATTTACGAGTCTGGATTGGGATAAATGCATTAGTTAGGATTAGTTAAGGGTAATGTCAGACCATTACGGAAGTATGTGAATTATATTTATGAGGGGATTTGAACTTGAAGGAGGTGGTTGAAGGAGGAATAAGGAAAAATTATTTGAGGAGATGGGGGGACTGGAGAAGGGGGTTCTGAGAGTTTGGGAAGTATATTTTGTGACAAAGCACTGGTTGTTTTGAGGAGGAGGATATACTTGATAGGGTACCAGTTATTTTGACTGTGGATTGGCATACACAAATGTTTGGAAGGAGGGATGATGTTGTGGTTATCCAATCTGTCGGAACGAAGGGATAGGAAACCCATAGGTTTCTTATAACTAGCATTTTGCTACTAGTTGGCTGGGAAGATTAATCTTAGTTTGGGAAAACTTGTATACTACTAATTGGAAGGACTTGTTAGGATATTTAGACAATTAGGAGTTAGTTAAGATCAACTTGTGTAATATATTCGTTAGGGATAATGTGTTTCTTTAGTATGCATTAGTATGCATTTGTAAATACTTAATCCGACGGTCATGATATGTTCCCGACATAGAGTGATCCGACGGCTCAACTTCTCTTAGATCAAACCTAACCTTGATCCGTGGCTTAACACCTGATTGGTCCATGATCTCTATTTAAAGAGCATGGAGGGTCATTATTTAGTTGATCGATTATGAGAAGCTCATTTGTAACTTTCTTTCTTTGCATAATAAATTGTCCCGTAGAAGCTAGTCGGGGCCGTGGAGTGTTTCCCTCAAGAGGGTTTAAACCACGTCAAAACATCGGTGTGTTGATCTGTGATCTGTTTGTGTGAAGTGGTTTCTCTTAGTGTTCGGTCCTTTGGTAGTACCCTGTGTACCCGAACATGGTATCAGAGCTTTTATGAAGTGTCGCTTCCGGTTATGATCTAGATCTTGAACTGCTATTGCCGAAACTCGAAAGGGTTTCTAGTTGTGGTATTTCAGTGCATTTTTGGGCTGTGGGAGGTGTTCCATTGTGTCCGGAGCACCGTTTCCATTGGGAAATAGTTTTCGTTTGATCGAAAACGGTTCTCGGTTGCTCCAGAAATGCATATTTCATCGGATCTAAAGGTATAATGTTACAGTGACGCATTTTTTATTTCCTTTTTTAAAAAGAAAAAAGATCATATTTCATTTTTTTTACTATTAGATTTTTTTGGGGGTTCGGATTATTGCTTTCCCGTCTGCGTATGCTCTTTGTCGTGCCCCTTGAGCGATCTCGGCAAATCAAAAATAGAAAGGGAAAGGGTTTTTCCCGACTACATATGCTCTTTGCCGTGCACCTTACGCGATCTTGGAAAATCAGAAACAGAGAGAAAACGTAGACTTTCCGGGCAAGCTAAGAAGATCTAATTCCACAAGTGTGGAAAAGTTTTTTTTGTTTCGATTTGTGGTGTGTTTTGCAGGAAAAAGGGTAAGCACACAAACTGAGCAAGAAGAGTAAAAAAAAAAAAAAAGACCATTCCTCATTCCCATATTTTACATACCTTTTAATCTAGCTCACTTTGTTCAAAATTGTTTTATTCCTTAATAGGTCTTGAGTTCAAGTCTTAGGAAGTTACTTTTAAAAGAAAAAATGCATTCAATTTCTATTTTCAAGTTATTTATTGTAAAAGTGCATCTCACTTAAATAATAAAAAATAAAAATACAAGTGAGTCACTTAAGCTTTTTTTATTGTTGCACTATTTAAAAGTAATATCATTGTAAAAGTGAAATCACTTATTTTACAAAAGTGGTTCACTTCAAGAAACTTTCTTGTAAAGTGATTATCAAAAGGTTCATCTTGGGAAGAGGGGGGTTCTTTTTTTTTGCTGGACATTCCCTAGTTGCCACGTCACTATTGGGGACATCTTCAACAGTTTCTTTGTTCAAGCATAACTTCATCATACAGAGTCAGTTTTCAGTGCCGTTTTTTTTTAAGCTGCCTATTTTTTCAAGCTCTTCCAATCCAGACTATTGGTTTCTACTTTTACAGCCATTAATTTATAAATATGGCCACCCCTTGTGATATTCTACTTAACAGTTCCAACTATTTATCATGGAAATCTCGTATGGAGGATGTTCTATGAAGTAGGGGACTTTTCAGAATTAACTCAGGGAAAGAAACAAAACCCATTGATGATGATAAGAAAATAAAATGGGCAAATAGATGTGATGAAGCTCGTGAATTGATTGGGATGTCAATCTCTACTGATTTGAGATTCCACATATCTGGAATTGATAAACCTGATGCTGCTTGGGACAAGTTGGAATCTGTGTTTGGTAAACACAATGAAATTCGAGGTCACCAACTCGAAAATGAGTTGATTTATTTAAATACAAGTGACTTTTCATGCATTCAAGATTATTTATCTAAGTACAAAACTCTTAAACTCTTATGTGCAGAATGTAAGATTGAGAGGGAAGATAAACAATGCATTTATTATATTCTTTCCAAACTTGGACCTGCATATTTTGTTTTTGTATCTACATTTTACTCCATGAAAGCATCCTTGAATGCATCTAGCTATCAAGAGCCTAGTCTTGAATCCTTTTGTGATTTCTTGATTAGAGAACAAGATAAACTCATTCATCTTGGAATAATCAACAATGCAGATACATCTGAGAAAGCCTTATTGTCCCAACAGAAAGAAAAGTCCAAGCCTCCCAAGAAACAAAATTTTCACAATAATAAGTCAAACAAGGGTCCCAAACCCTCTCAGTCAGCTCCTTCTTTAAAAAATGACAAAGGATCCAAGCCAAAAGGCAAGAAGACTGAGAATCATTGCAACTATTGCGGGAAATATAATCATGATGAATCTAAGTGTTTCAAGAAGATGGCAGCCTTGGAAGCAGCAATGAAGAAGCACCACATCAACCTAGATTCATCTTCAGAATCTGCATGTCATGGACATGCACTTTATGCTTCTGGTTATTCTTATAATGCATCTTCTTCTTCTACTTCAAATGAATGGCTCATTGATTCTGGAGCATCTTATCATATGGATAAAGATCAAGCCATCTTTTCTACTATGCATGAATGTAACACCAAACAAATATTTGTCGGTGATGATAGATTTCTAAGTGTTGTAGGAGATGAAACAGTTCCAGTAGATAATGGTCATTTTAGTGATGTACTATGTGTTCCAAGAATTTCCTGCAATTTGTTATCAGTCTATCAGATCACTCATTCTGGTGAAGGTAAAACTGTGACCTTTACACCTCACCAAGTTGTAATCAAGGATTTTAATGATCCTCAATAGGTCCTAGCTACCAGAATTGTTGATGATATTACCAGGTTGTACAAGTTTAACAACTTTGGGTCACCACCTTTCCCTTCAGTTTTTGTTGCTCATAGTGATAACTTGAGCAAACTTTGGCATGAGCGATTTGGTCACCTAAATTATCGTTCATTGCAACAACTATGTAAAGAAAATATGGTGACAGGTCTTTCGATGGTATCTTGCAGGGATGGTGTTTGCTCCGGTTGTATACTCGAAAAACATCATCGGGACAGTTTTGACAAACGTGCCTCTTGGCACGGCTCGGTTCCCTTGGAGCTTGTGCATAGTGACTTGTGTGGTCCTCTTCCATCTGCTTCCTTTTCTGGTTTCAAATATTTCTTAACTTTCATTGATGATCACACCAGACGCACTTGGGTTTATTTCCTAAAACTTAAGAGCGAAGTATTTAACATGTTCTTGGCCTACAAGGCCCTTGTGGAAAAACAATCTGGTCATCAAATTATTAAGTTAAGATCTGATAATGGATGAGAATATGTTAACAATAAGTTCACTACTTTCTGCACTGAACAAGGCATCCAACAACAGCACACTGTTCCATATACACCACAACAAAATGGTGTAGCTGAGCAGAAGAACCGCACTTTAAAAGAAATGGCTAATTGTATGATCCAATCTAAGGGACTAAGTCTTCAATTTTGGGCCGAAGCCATTAATTGTGCAAATTACATAGTTAATCGCACCCCCACTAAAGCATTACAAGGTATAACACCGGAAGAAGCATGGAGTAAAACTAAACCTGACATAAGTCACTTCTGTGTGTTTGGTAGTGAAGCATGGGCTCACATTCTGGATGAAAAATGGAAAGCATTGCAGCCTAAAATTGAAAAGTGCATATTTGTTGGATATTCTGAAGATGTAAAAGGTTATAGACTTGTTCAACCACATTCTCATGATATAATCATTAGAAGAGATGTTAAATTTGATGAAAATCTCTTGGCCTGTGAGCCTAACTCGGTGATTGTGCCATCTTTGGCCTGCGAGCCTGATTCGGCGTTTGTGCCTTCTTCTTCTTCTTCCAACTTTGTTGACAGGTTTTCAACTCCAGTTACTAATGATGACAGTGAGGATGAAAATCCACCTCCGCCTACTCATGTTCCTCCAGTTGCACCAGCACAAGTGCTTCCTCGACGGGTCCGTTCAACATGTGAAGTAGCTGGTGATCTTGTTGATGATCCTAGAGATCAACATCGAACACGTTCTCAGTTTCAGCGAGCCTCTTCTCTTTTGGCTCAAGTTTCCGAGAATCATGATCCATAAACTTTTGCAGAAGCTTCAGGGAATCTAGATTGGGATGCAGCCATAGATGAAGAATATCGTTCCTTAATGGCAAACGATACTTGGGATCTTCTACCTCTTCCAAAAGGAAGAAAACTTGTCAGATGTAAATGGGTCTACAAAACTAAGTATGCATCAAATGGAAGTGTTGAAAGACTTAAGGCAAGGTTAGTTGCCAAAGGTTTTTCCCAAGTTGAAGGGATTGACTACAATGAAACCTTTGCTCCCGTCGCAAAAATGAACTCCATCCGCCTTGTTCTTTCTCTTGCAGCCTTACACAACTGGGAAGTCCATCAAATGGATGTCAAGTCTGCCTTCTTACATGGTGATTTACAGGAGGAAATTTACATGGAACAACCTCCTGGCTATGTTCATAATAACTCTAGCCTTGTTTGCCTCCTCAAGAAATCCTTATATGGCCTTAAGCAAGCTCCTAGAGCTTGGTATGCCAAAATGGATAACTTTCTCCTTGACACTGGTTTTTCTAGATGCCATTCTAACCCCAATGTCTATACCAAGAAAGTAGGACACCATCTCATCATACTTGTTCTATATGTTGATGACCTTATTCTTACTGGTAGTGACCCTAAGCTTATAACCCATGTGAAATCCAGTCATAAACAAAATTTTGAAATGTCAGACTTAGGAAATTTTCATTATTTTCTTGGTCTCCAAGTCCTGCAAACCAAAGAAGGAATATTTCTTTCTCAGTCTAAGTATGCTTGTGACCTTATTCGTCGCTTTCACATGGAAGATTGTACACCAGCCCCTTCTCCCTTCCAGTCCGGAGTCAAACTTTCTGCCACCTGTACTTCACTTGTAGTCGATGCCACCTTGTATCGTCAGCTTGTTGGTAGTCTCTTATACTTGACTCATTCCCATTCTGACCTTTCCTTTGCCGTTGGTCGTGTTGCCCATTATATGCAGACACCTCATGAAAGTCACTGGAAAGAAGCTAAAAGAATACTTCGATATATTCGAGGTACAGTTCAGTTTGGGATTCATTACAGTACAGGGGGGAAACCTTTGTTGGTTGGTTTCACTGATTCAGATTGGGTCGGTGATCCTGATGATCGAAAGTCTACTGCAGGTTATGTTTTCAGTCTGGGATCTGGACCTATCACTTGGGCTTGTAAGAAACAACAAGCTCTTGCTCTTTCTTTAGCAGAAGCAGAATATCGAGCCGTAGTTAATGCCAGTCAGGAAGCTTTATGGATTCGATAGATCCTTTCAGAGTTTGGATTCGAGCAGTAGCAACCTACTCCACTTTGGTTTGACTATCAAAGTGCCATCAAGCTTGCCAAAGATCCAGTTCTACATCAACACAGCAAACACATTGAGCTACATATGCACTTCATCAGAAATCTTGTTCATGATCATATTCTTGAAGTGCTATTTTGCCCTACAGATGATCAAGTTGCAGACATCTTCACCAAGTCTCTTACAGAAGCAAATTTTTCTAAACATTGATCTATGTTAGGAGTTCAGGAACTTGTCATTAAGGGGGGATAGGCTCTAATGCCTCCTTCCTTCTCATAATAGTGTCACTTTTGTAAATCCTTCAATCCTATCACAAGTTGTTCTTAAGGGAGGGTGTTAGGATATTTAGACACTTAGGAGTTAGTTAAGATCAACTTGTGTAATATATCCATTAGAGATAGTGTGTTTCTTTAGTATGCATTAGTATGCATTTGTAAATACTTAATCTGACGGTCACGATATGTTCCCGACATAGAGTGATCCGACGGCTCAACTTCTCTTAGATCAAACCTAACCTTGATCCATGGCTTAACACTCGATTGGTCCATGATCTCTATTTAAAGAGCATGGAGGGTCATTGTTTAGTTGATCGATTATGAGAAGCTCATTTGCAACTTTCTTTCTTTGCATAATAAATTGTCCCGTAGAAGCTATTTGGTCGGGGCCGTGGAGTGTTTCCTTCAAGAGGTTTTAAACCACGTCAAAGTATCGGTGTGTTGATCTGTGATCTGTATGTGTGAAGTGGTTGCTCTTGGTGTTCGGTCCTTTGGTAGTACCCTGTGTACCCGAACAGGACTAGATCACCTAGATTGCATCGAGGAGTTGCTTGTAACTACACCTACATGAGAGGTATTCTACTGTTTCAAATACTTATTCATTTTATTTATACATACATGTAAATGGGTTGTTGATGAAACAATAAGAACTATACAATTATGTTGTTAAATTGGTAAATTATGCCATTTGTGTTTTATGCATGTAATATATATGTGAAGAAGTGGAATATGCACATAAATGGATAACATGGTAAAATTAAATGAGTAATTTCCTGAATATGCATTAGATATTATTAGTTAAATTATGCTTTCATTTATATTTTCTTCAAAGTAAAAGAAATTAGCACTCGTTAGTATGATAGGGTGACACATGTTTTGTTTACTATGTGACACACATTTAATTTGGCAAAAACCATCACAAACATGAAGTAAACAATCATAAACCATTTTAAAGTGCATAATGAAAGATGGCGTCGTGTTTAAGGATCATGAAATAATCACTTATAAATGGATTGAAATAAAATTGTAAATTCTATTTGAATAAATAGTTTGTTGTGTGATTGAAATTGAAGCATAAGTTTGATTCATTAAGTGGGTAAATTGGCGATCTATTTTAAAATTGACGTGCTTGAAATTTGAATAAGGTGGTTAAGTTGTCCTCAAAATCAAATTAAAAGATCATTTTAATCAAAATTTAAGGATCCATTTCCAGTTGTTCCTAACAACCTAAAGTTGACATAAACGCAATCGAGCATGAAAACACACAAAAACAAACAAGCACAAGTGAGTGAGTTCAAATGAGCATTAAAATTGAAAACAAAAAATGGGTAAAGGTGGAAAGCATTTACAAAATGCAAACCAAGAAATCAAATAAATTTGGAACTCCTTACATGCATCGAATAATTGGATTGTTGATCTTGATAATCAAATTTATGTCAAGGATAAACTGATTGAAGCACTCCAACTAAAGTTAATTGAACATGAGCAAGAAATGGTAAGAATGCATATGGTTGATGCATCTTGTGATACATTTTCTATAATGCAAACATTTGATGCTACATGTGATACAAGTGACCTATTGGTTGAAAATGATGCACCAGAAGATAAGATTGTGTCATGCCCCCAAATTTTTCATTGGGTCACAATGGCCTAAGCCCCTTGGCAATATTCATGACAGTTTGTCAAATTAATGCTAAGGGCCAAATAATTGCCAAGAATGATGTCCAAGTTAGTAATAATGTAAAATTAGATCCAAATGGACAAGTTGGGTCACATTAAGAGAAAATTCCCAATTCAAAGTTTGTAATATTCCCATCCAAATGAACTATCATGGAGGAAAATTACTAGTTCCCTAGGTTGGGGGTGGAAGCATTAAAAGTTGGAGTAAAGGAGATAAAAGACCCAAAATGACCTTAGACTTACAAATTCACATTAAAGGGCTCAATTAAATAATAGTAAAAAGAAAATAAGGTGGCATTGGATCATGAGGGAACATAAGACATTGTGGGACCCACATGTGACAAGATTCCACGCTACACTTGGCATGATTCTCTCACCAATTCTAGTTCAAGATGAAGGGAAACATACTTGGGGGAGTTTAAGAGGTATTATTCATAGCATGAATCATGTAAGGTCTAATTAGAGTGGAAGAGTAACTCCCATGGAAGAGGAAGAGGCATCTTAGAAGAATTGTGACACTTGGAGCTAGATTCTCTAACTCCTATGACAACAATGATGAAGATTCTATGACATTTATGACAAATTTCAGACCTAATTGCTGAAATCTGACATATATGATATGTTAGGGCTAAACAGATCCTCCAATAGGGTGCACAAGGGGAGTTATGGCAGCCACGGTTCCCCCATTCGAATTGATGAAAGAGGAGAGCTAGGAAAAGTTGGACAAGTGGCATTCATGGGAATATCTCCCTAATTCAAGTTGGGATGAGTCTCTTGGATTGAATTCGAGCTAAGGAGGCCTTTGGAAGTTAATAAAATACAACAAGAAAGAACGAGACTAGATTTTGATCATTTCTCATTTTGCAAATTGGAGAGCATAGCTTGTCCATGCAAGTTGAATGTTTATTCTTATTGCCTTAGTACCAATTTCAAGGGTGCAAGATTCCCATCCTAATTGGAAATTGGAGAGGCCATTCAAACCTTTCATTAGATCTGCATTAAGTTATTTGTTACAATTTGAAGGTACAAGGATGCTCGTGACCATTTCTTCTTCACTTGTTCCCACATCTCTCTCACTTTTCTCTTCATATTCTTGCTCTTGGAGGAAGGGCGCACATGGTGAGATGATTATCTATTTGGGGAAGTCCAAGGGGACCCATTTATTTGTAATATGATGTATACACTCTTTATTTGATGCTCAGATTAACCTCAGATCTAAACTCCAAGTGAAACTATGTAAAAATGCCAAACTATGTATGAATGGTGCCATTTTCCCCTATATCTTGTTGTAAGAGCTTGAAGTTGTTTGGTATTGAATTGTTTCAGTCAATATATTTGATTTTATTCTGTATGGAGAGCCATTAATGTACTGAATAAGTTTCATATACATTATACAATTCCTTAGAACATTTCTCTCAAATTTCATAGCAAGTTTTAGCGTTTTTCTATCCTTTCCCCCAATGTGAATACATGTCTACACATATCTGATTTATGGGAGATGCAACAGCCTTTAGGAACTGATTAATAATGCATTTGGGTGCCCATTTAAGTCATATAACTAATCCATGTATTTGTACTGAAATTTTGGATGGTCGTAATGCGTTTGGGAAGCCATTAGTGACCTCAACCCTTGGGGGTTTGAACCTCGAAATTACTAGTAAAATCCCCCAATTTCTCCTGAATTTAAATGAATGTTGCAGAATTATTTTGAGAGTGTACAAGAACCCATCATATTAATTTTTATTTCCTAATACCCTTCAAACACCTTCATACCCAATTAAAAATCCTTAGGATTCATTTGGATCCATCTACCCTTGGGGATTTTAACATCGATTTTCCTAGTATTTTTTCCTTTCATTCTCTAGTTGTAAATGCAAGTTTATGAATTATTTATGTAATGTCCCTTTTTATGAATTTTATTAAAATGACAAATTTTTCACTTTTTCCCTAATTCAACCTTTGACTAGTTTTGATGTCTAGGTCTCCAAATTGATCCAAATGCTCCCAAATATTTTGAGGAGGTGTATGAATGATATTAAGACTTGATTATTATGTTCAGGGATGATTTAAGACCATTAAAACACTTCTTCAAACTCCTTTAAGATTCCAATCAATGTATGGTATTTTACTAGCAATTTCTCTTTGACTAGTATTGGTCCCTTGGTCTCCAAATGACTCCAAATTCTCCCAAATTGCTACAGATGGTACTTGGATGATATTAAGACATATTTATAATGTTTACTGATTCTCTTTAGTGTTCATATGAATTCTGAAACTCCTCTTTCAAATATGGTCAAGATAGGGATTTTACTAGTAAATTGTGGTTCAAATCCCCTAGAGGTAGATGATGAAAATTACTTTCCAAATTCACTCAATCCAACTAGAATTTATTAATTGAAGTAGGTGACATATAAAGGACATAAAAATTAAATAATATGCATCACTATTAAACTTGTAATGTCTTCTATAAATCGGTTAAATCATATGTAAAAAGACTAGTTTCAACCTTGGGGGAAATGATAGGCAATCTTCTCCAAATGCTATGAAACTCAGCAAAATGACTCCAAATGCTTATGTAATGAACACTAAACTGATATAATACATAATTAATATTCCATTCATCAATAAACCATCTGTATTTTACTTATCCATTCGAATCCATCAACATTACATTTGTTCACAACAAGGTAGTGGGGAAATGGCACTGTTTCTTCAATAAACATTAGATTTACATCATTCCAACTGCATTTTAGACCTGAGACATTTTTTAATATGAATAACAGAGTATATGAATCTTATTAAAACATAAATGGGGCATGCAAATCTCTGCCAAACAGTACAATATCTCACCAAAAGCGCCCTCCCTCAAGGAGCAAGAATATGCAATGAAAATTGGAAATGGCTGAGTGAGTGAGATGAACTAGAAGAAACCACAAGCTGACATGTAGCTTAAACCTGCAATTAAATAATCCATTAAATCTCCATGAAATACATGAATGGCCTCTCCAAACACCAACTTGGATCGGGATCTTTCACCCTCGAAATTGGCTAAGGTAAGAAACTAGTCATCCCCTAGCTCTTCTCTCACAAATGCAATTGCAAATTCTAAAAATGATCAAAAGCAACCATTATTCTTTTTTATTGTATTTTATAAACTTCTAAGGTCCTCCATGGGTCGAATTCCTCCCAAGATATTCATGCCAACTCAAGTTGGGAAGAGATTCCCAAGTATGCCACTTGTCCTTCCAATTCTAGCTCCCTCCTTCTCCAAATTCGACTTGGTGTCTCTTTGGCTGCCCTAACTCACTTGAGTGCTCTCTTGGAGGATATTCTTAGCCCCGACATGTCATATATGTCATATTTCATCCTTCATATCTTATTTGTGTCATAGGTGTCATAGCATCTTCATCATTGTTGTCATAGAGCTAGGGAATCTAGTCCAAGTGTCTCACTAGCTCCAAAATGCGTCTTCCTCTTCCATGGGAGTTACTCTTCCACTCCAATTCGACCTTAATTGATTCATGCCAAGTATATTGGCATTCCAACTCACCCCAATAACCTTGGGATTCTTATGTATTCGAAATGACAAGAGGAGGATGCCATGTGGCACAGAAAATCTAGCTTGTGTGGGTCCCACTTCCTCCATGTGTCTTCATGATCAAATGCCACTTTGATTTTCCATTTTAGATATTTATTTAGATCATTTATTAAATATTTATTCTCTTCTAATGTCCACACATCATTTATTATCCTTCTTATTTCAGATCCCAATGCTTCCACCCATAGCCTAGGAAACTAGTAATTTTCCTCCTTGGCAATTATTTGACCCAATGAAAAATTTGGTGCATGACAAATCCTCCCTTCCCAATATTGCTTGTCCTCAAGCAATTTCAAACATGGGTGTTGAAGAACCTACTTTCTGTATAATTCTTTGAAGTTGCCACTGAGTTGCCCAACTTTGAGTCTACGAGATTCCATGAATATTTTAGAGAGGAACCACCATGCTTGCCGCTGAACTAATATGATTAAACTCACTTTATTAAGTGGGGAATCCATTCCCCATACTACTTGTTTCCACATAAAATTGAAACCAATGAGACTAAGAATTATGCCAGGGTCCCATTGCTTGTATTGCACTCCAACAATTAGAAGTCCTCTCCAATTCATAGTTCCTGGATCTCATTTTCTTGTATGAATTCTTCCAAACATCATGAATACATAATATATATCATCAAAGTACATAACAACATAATGAAAATGTACATCAAGAAGATGCTTCATCAAAGAATCATGAAAGTGCATATACCTCCAAGCAAGTCGACCACCATTTTCCAAGTGCATACAAGCATCAAGTAACCAATCAAATCTGCTCCAATGACATAGGTGAGAATCCCATGTCCTATAAGGCTGCTCCAAAAGGATGTGATATGCATCAAAATATTCATCCAAGAAGTGAATGAAGAATCTCCACAAAAATCTGAACCAAATAATGAGCAAAAAAAACAAGGAGACTTCAAATGACTCAAATAAGTCTCACCCATACATGCATGAATGTGAGAATCATAAAGATATAACAAAGTATGTGGATGCCAAAAAAAATGTTCTCCAATCATAAATCTATTCACCCAAGGGTTGGATGAAGTTCCTCCAACATCAAATGAACCAAGTGTTGAGCAAGAAGAACCATGAATCTTTAAGTGACTCAAATACATATCATAGGTGCATCTAGGTAGATGTGCATCATCATAAAGTAACAAAGGATGCTGCTGAAAATGTGAATAATAATGTTCTCCAACCATGTCAACATAAAAAGTAAATCTAGGAGCTCCATACTCCTCATGTGGCACCATAAAAAATAACCGTTTCACCCATACTTCATTGAGACTAATACTGCAAAACATGTAATTGCAAGATGTAGGAGAATGAACTAACTCACCCAAATGATAAACAAGTGTAGAATTTTCATCATGGGAAGGATCCATATGGTTAGTATCATGCAGATCCTTCAAAAGTGTGAAGCCTATGTTGTAGATTAGTTCCAATGTAGAGGAATCAAGAGACAATTCAAGTTCCTCTTCCACCACATCAAGTGTTTGAATATCATCAAGTCCATCTTCAAACACATCAAGAACATTAAATTTTCCACATTTCTCATGATCCACCATATCATGAGAATCCTCCAAACAATCTACCATTTGACAACCTGAATGGCATAAGAGGAAAAACAAGTATCTTGCAACTTTTCAAGAAGTTGCTCATTTTGAATTGTGAGCTTATGATTATCCTCATTATTATTCAACTATGCATCATGTAACAATTCATTAAGATAAAACAAATGGTTTCTATCAAAAAGAAAAGACATGAAATTACCTTTGATGTGGCACATTTCTCTTTGAATCTTCTCCATGTCTTCAAGGAAGGATGTTTCCTCCAATGAAGTAGCTCTCCAACAAGAATTTGACACCAATTCTTGAGTGTCATGGAGAATTCTAAGGGACTCTTGGATCTTATTTTCATTCATCTTTAAGGACCCTTCAAGAAAATGAGGCTCTTGCAAATGAACCTCTTCATCTTCTTCCTTCTTGCCTGGACCAACTTCATGAATCTCAAGTGTTGATGGGGAAGTTGATCTTATTTCTTCTTCAACGGCTACAAGGTCTTCATTTTCATGCTTAGGGGGATTTTTCTTGCATAAATACTGTCAAAAGTGATCTCTATGTCTCCAACATAGAGGTTTGAGCACCCATTAGTAGGTACTCCTTGGTTCATGTCCAAGGTAGAATATGTCTCAAAATGATCTTCAATATTTTCAATAGGATCTTCTTCAAGTTAATGGGATCTATCTTCATCTTTCTCCTTCAAGCAATCTGATGTAATTTTCCCTTTGTTTTCCTTAGAATCAATATCTTTGGAATCTCTTTTTGAAGAAAATCCAAAAACTCTCATCCAGTAGGAAAGAGACGTATTCTTTGAAGGTTCAGATATTTCACTGCTCTTTTCACTCACACACACATGATTTTCTCTCCAAGGCCTTTTACAAGAAGGGAATAAACCTTTCTTTGCTAACTCCACATCTTCATTTTTGGGTCTATTTGAAAACAAACAATCAACATAGTATTCAAAAGACATTGCATTTTGTGTATCTTCCCTCGAAGCAAGATATTCTTGATATTTTTGATATTGTTGGGGCAAGGCTTTATATGTTGCTCTCCATATTTGTAACTCATTCATAGGATTATACTTTGGTGGTTTGACATACTAATATTTATCATACATAGGGTCATAATAATAATCATCATTCCTCCTGAAATTGTAAGAAGTGTTGCATGATGGCACCTCTTCCTCATACCTCTCACATTCTCCTTCATATTGTTCACAATCATCTGCATATTCCTCATAAGAATTGTACTCATGGGATTCATCATAATAGTAAGACATGGCTGTAAATTATTCTTTAGTGTATGTATTAATCCATAGGTGCAAGGACCATGTTATGATACAATTGTAATGTCTCTTTTTAAGAATTTTATCAAAATGGCAAATTTTTCACTTTTTTCCCTAATTCAACCTTTGACTAGTTTTGATGTCTAGGTCTCCAAATTGCTCCAAATGCTCCCAAATATTATGAGGAGGTGTATGAATTATAATAAGACTTTATTATGATTTTTATGGATTATTTAAGACCATCAAAACACTTATTCAAACTCATTTAAGATTCTGGTCAATGTATGGTATTTTACTAGCAATGTCTCTTTGACTAGTATTGGTCCCTTGGTCTCCAAATGACTCCAAATTCTCCCAAATTGATACTGTTAGGTTATTCCTATACTCCGTCCTAGTCCCACCAGTATTTTGATCATTTACATTTTTATTCATGCATGCACCTTTAGTTTTTGCATGAATTCTAGGGTTTGCATGCATCCCAGTCATCAATCCAGCACCTAGCCCTCAGTTAGCCAACCCCCAGGAGCTTCTCACTATTCAGTTTTAGCCCTCCAGTTGCTTAATGCACCCTTCTTCCTTGATTTTAGGGAGCAACTTTCCCTTCTTCACCTACCAGTCAAGTTGTATTCAGTTTACAGTCAGTTACACTTAGTTACAGTCAGTTACACTCAGTTACACTGAGTTACACTCAGTTACACCTACCAGAGTTAGTTTGACTGATGGTTGACAGTTACTTGAGCATTGATGACTCCATTGATGATGATGAAGACTTCCCGTTGTGCTCCGATGATCATGAGGACACCTAGTTGTGCTCCGATGACACTCTATTGATCTTATGATCACTCTGAGAGGCTATTTCGAATTGTCACCTTGGGCATTCGAATCCTCTCTACCATTGTACTATTTATTTGTCCATATTGTGATTAATTAATTAGTGTGTGTGAAGTATTATTGCTTCTATCTGAATTCTACTGTACCATATTATTCTGTTTCTCATTATACTGTATTGTTCACTCTTCTTCTATTTTCCTGCTTAATCATAATTACTCTTGTGAGTAATACATCGTCTCTTAGATCTGCTGTGAGGATTTTCACATGGTATCAGAGCATGTTGAGAGTATTGTTTATCTCCATTCTTGAGAGTTTTTTGTAGGTTATTACCAATATTTCGAGTGTAGCAGTTTCTGCATTTTTGCAGTAGTAGCAGTTGTAGTTATTCTATATTGTTTTTGCAGGTCCTCTACAACTTCAATGTATGATTCAGAAGAAATCCCTCCTCTTTCTCCACTCAACTATGATGAATGGAAACCGAAAATGATAGCATATTTGAAGAGCCATGATCTCTTTGATTGTTATTTTGAAAGAGAGTTCGAATCCTCTGAAGAGAATATTGACTGGTTGAACAAAGGTGACATGGCCTTTGGAACAATGATGCTTTCTTTGCATAAATATCAGAGATTTCTTTTCAAATACCATGATGGTGTTGAAACTCAAAGAGAGTTATGGACTCCAAAAGAGTTATGGGCTCACCTGGATGAAAAAATTGGCAGAAAGAATGAAAGGATTGGTCCAAATCCATTCAAAAGCAAGCAAAGTGTTCCATTCGCTCCCCTTGATGGTCTCTCAGATCATGCACCAGTATCATCTCATATTGAAGTTGTTGACAAAGAACTTGTAGATTCTCCACTCATGCTCAATCTTTCTTCTCTTTCTGTGCCAGCTCACACTCTAGATATTGCAGAAGGTCCTAAATCCTCTCTTGCACCAGAGTCTGTTGGTTTGCATCATGATCACATGATTATTTCAGAGGTCAAAACAACTACTGAAGGTAATGCATTCGCTCCTCTCCAGCTATCTCCTCTTTTATACTACTATATGATCATAAATTCATGTTTTTAGAAGGTCATTGAAGAATATGGCCATGGCCATTCGCTTGGGATAATTTCTCATGCATCTGATAGTCTTGATCTCACCCCTGCTGGTTCAAAGGAGATCTCAAGAAACTGTTTTGAAAGTCTTAAATCTGATTTTGATTTCAAGCAAACATGTAATAGTTATTTTTGGCATAATCTCACCCATGGTGGTTCAAAGGAGAAGACAAAAGACTATATGCACTTTCACAGATTTGATCCTACCTCGGCTGATTCGAATCATAGGTTCAAGGATCATTCTCATACAGTTGGATTTTTTCTCATCACATTCACTCTGAAGAGCAAGTACAAGCACATGCTTTTTGAGCATGATCCACTTCTTCCCAAGAAGAAGATACCTCCAGACATATGACCAAGCATCACACCTACTTGAGTTTGGAGCATTTATTTTTATGTGTGCCTTACAGTCTATTTTTTGAAGAGGGGGTATGTTTCACATGGAATTTTCCCACTTCCTTGGTTTATTGATTGTTATTATTCATTGTATTGGGTGACCTTTGGTCTTAGTTACTAGGGCCCAAGATTGATTAAGGGGGGGGTGTTAGGATATTCTTGTTAGAAAAACAGGATCGCAGAGCAATAACAATAAACAGAAATGCAAATATAATCACACATACACATTACAAGAGAGACATAGATATATCGTGGTTCACCCAACTTGGGCTACGTCCACACTGAATTTGCCAGTCCTTATTATTATTACCATCCAGCAAGGTTAAGGGATACAACCTGCAGCACAATCGTTGCACTTCCTCTTCTCTATTTCACAGTCTCTCTCCTGATCTCAAAGATCTTTATAATGCATAAAACCTAATACATCATCATTTCTAGCCGTATTACAATGTCTTTATTTTATAAGGGAAATACAATGGGAAAATACCACGGGATACCCAAAACCATGGGCTCGCAAAACAGCTAGCGAAAACAGCCCCAAAAATTTTCTTCGGGGGCATTGACCCCGAACCCCCATTTCTCTGGGGCGCTGCCCCCGGACCCCCCATCCAAGGGGAATGGTCCCCCATGGAACCCCTTGGGGGGGCAATGCCCCCCCACAAACCCCCCGCTGGGGTGACTGTACAATCCACCTACATATCATATAAAACTGGGGTACAAACACGACTGATACAATATCATCTCTGAGACTAGAAGATCTGGCTCCACAACCAACAATCTCCCACTTGGAGACTGATCACAACAACTCCACCATTGCTGCACTTGCTGGACTTGGACTTGGCAAATTTCTCCTCTTCACCTTCATGCTAGAAGGCCAACTGAAACCGAGCACGAACTCAGTTTCTCTCTGGTCACTACCTTTGTGAACATGTCTGCAGGATTCTGGCTAGTATGTATCTTTTCCAGCTTCAACAGTTCATCTTCCATAACAGAGCGTATGAAATGGTACTTGAGTTGTATATGTTTAGTCCTGGAATGGAATGCTGAGTTCTTTTCAATATGAATGGCACTCTGGCTGTCACTATACAATCTGCTATCCTTCTGCTTCTTACCCACTTCCTCCATAAATCTCTGCAACCAAATCATCTCTTTACTAGCCTCTGTAATGGCAACATACTCTGCTTCTGTTGTTGAAAGTGCAACAACCTTTTGTAGTTTCAAAATCCAGCTTACTGTTGTTCCACCTACAGTAAACACATACCCTGTGGTGCTCCTCCTGCTATCCTTGTCACCTGCCATATCTGCATCAACATATCCTTGTAGAACAGTGTCTGAACCTCCAAAACATAATGCCTCAGTGGTAGTACCTCTCAAATACCTGAGAATCCACTATACTGCCTTCCAATGTTCTTTACCTGGATTGTTCATATATCTGCTCACAACTCCCACTGCATGTGCAATATCTGGTCTTGTGCACACCATGGCATATATCAAGCTGCCAACTACTGATTGATAGGGAATCTTGGACATGTAATCTATCTCTTCTTGTGTCTTGGGACACATTTCCTTACTTAGAATGAAATGGCTAGCCAAAGGTGTACTTACAGGCTTTGCATTCTGCATTCTGAACCTCTCCAACACCTTTTGTATGTACTCACTTTGAGACAATGTCAATTTGCGATTTTTCCCGTCTCTTGTTATTCTCATACCAAGGATTTGCTTTGCAACACCCAAATCCTTCATCACAAATGAATTAGCTAGCTTCCTTTTGAGTACATTTATATCCTGCATGTCATACCCTGCAACAAGCATGTCATCCACATACAATAACAAGATAATATATCTTCCATTGTCTAGCTTCTTGAAATAAACAAAGTGGTCACAATGACATCTACTATAACCTTGTTCTGTCATAAACCTGTCAAACTTTAGATACCACTGCCTTGGAGCTTGCTTCAATCCATACAAGCTCTTTTTCAACCTGCATACCAGATCCTCCTTACCTTTGACCTCACACCCTTGTGGCTACTTCATATATATTTCTTCCTCCAAATCCCCATGGAGGAAGGCTGTTTTTACATCTAACTGTTCAAGATGCAAATCTTCTACCACCACTAGACTTAAGATAGTCCTAATTGAAGTCATCTTAACAACAGGAGAAATTATTTCATCAAAATCTATACCTTTCTTCTGTGCAAACCACTTTACAACAAGTCTGGACTTGTACCGCTTCTTACCTCCTTCTTCTTCCTTCAACCTGTAAATCCATTTGTTTTGCAATGCTCTTTTACCAGCAGGCAACTGAACCAAATCCCAAGTCTAGTTTCCTACCAATGAGTCCATCTCCTCATTCATGCCTTGCTCCCACTTCTTTCTAGTTTCCACCTGCATTGCTTCTTCATAACATTCTGGTTCACCAGAATCAGTCATCAATAAATAATACATTGAAGGAGAGTATCATTCAAGGAGTCTACTTAACCTGGTAGATCTTCTTACAGTTTCAGGAGTTTCAGGTACTTGCTGCTGCTCTTGATTTTCTGACACCTTCGGAACTCCATTTTCTTTAATTTCATCAAGCACTATGTACTATGTGTTTTTCTTTTCCTGTTTCTTTCCCTGCAACTGATCTTTATACATGACCTTTTCATTGAATATCACATCTATACTCCTGATGATTTTGTTATTTTCATAATCCCATAAACGATAACCAAATTCATCAACCCCATATCCAATAAAGGTACATTTCTTGGATTTAGCTTCAATCTTTGTTCTATTTTCTTTATCAATATGGACAAATGCTTCACAACCAAACGTTCTCAGAAATGAGTAGTTTACCTTTTTATCTGTCCATGCTTCATCTAGAATACCACCATCCAAAGCACTTGAAGGTCCTCTTTTTATTAAATAAACAGTAGTATTTACAACATCTACCCAAAACTGTAAGGGCAACCCTACATGCAGTCTCATACACCTTGCACGCTCCATGATCATTCTGTTCATCCTTTCTGACACACCATTTTCCTGTGGTGTTCCTGGGACTGTCTTCTCTCTACGAATCCCATGGTATGAACAGTAACTATCAAACTCCTTGCCGCAGTACTCACCTCCATTATCAGATCTGAGACACTTCAATCTTTTTCCTATCTCATTCTCAAAAAAAGCTTTCCACTTCTTAAAAGTAGCAAACACATCACATTTCTGTCTAATGCAATAAACCCAAGTTTTTATAGTTGCATCATCAATAAATGTAACATAATAATGAGAGCCACCAAGAGATTGTACCTGAGCCGGTCCCCATACATCTGTATGCACAAGCTCTAATTTTTCATTCTTCTTTTGTTTCCCACCCTGAGAAATCTGACTCTCTTCTATTTTCCATAAACACAGTTTTCACAGAATTCCAAACTTACCTGCTTCAAATCCGGCAGCAACTTCCTTGAGTGGAGAATCTGCATCCCCTACTTACTCATGTGGCCAAGCCTATGATGCCACAATGCTGTATTTGTTCCTATGGAAGCTAAAGAGATAGAATGGTCAGTATTATGAGGACATAAATACAACGTACCTACTCTGTCTCCTTTTGCTATCACCATTGATCCTTTAGTGATCTTCCACCACTTTTCTCCGAACGTAGATAGACAGCCACCATCTCCCAACTGCCCTATTGAGATCAGATTTCTTTTCATAGCAGGAATATGCCTAACTTCTTTCAACAACCAATCAGTTCCATTATTAACTTTTATCCATACCTTACCCATTCCAACAATTTTACATGGCTCATCATCACCCAATAAAACATGTCCAAAGTCGCCAGGAACATACTCATGAAAGTATTTCCTATGGGGTGTAGCATGAAATGAAGCTCCTAAATCTACTACCCAATAATCACTTGTATTATTTAATGCAAGAATCAAAGCATCTTGTAACACATCACCTGCTACATTTGCTTCCTGGGTAGTTTTCTTCTGTGCATCTCCTTTCATCTTTAGACATTTGCAGTCTTTCTTCAGATGTCCTTTCTTTCCACAGTTCCAGCACTCTATCTTTCCCAGTCTAGACTTGGATCTGCCCATTTTAGACTTTCCACGATTACCTTAGCTCTTTCCTTTCTCCTTTTGTCTTCCCCTGCTCTCCATGGTCAACGCATTACCTGATGTCTCACCTGTGATTTTTCTTCACATTTCCTCGCTAAGAATAACACCAATAACATCATCAAATTTCAAGGTGTTTGAACCAAAGACAGAGTTACTTACAGCCATGACCAAGCTATTCCATCTTTCTGGTAATGAACACAAGATTAGAAGAGCCCTAACCTCATCATCAAAGTTCACATTTACAGAACTTAGCTGATTTGTAACCGTATTAAACTCATTTAAATGATCAGTAACAGATCCACCTTCAGACATCTTCATTTTAAATAAACGCTTCATTAGAAATACCTTGTTGGAGGCCGAGGGTTTTTCATACAGCTTACCCAATGCGCTCATCAAACCCTCTGTTGTCATTTCTTTTGAGATATTGAAAGCCACCGACGAATCCAGGCTCAACCGTATTGTTCCCAGAGCCTTTCTGTCAAGAACCTCCCATTCTTCATCCTTCATAGCCGTCGGCTGCTTTGCTTTTCCTCCCAACGGTAGGAATAGATCCTTCTGGTACAAATAGTCCTCCATTTGCATCTTCCATAACCCAAAGTTTTGGTCGTTGAACTTCTCGACCTTAAACTTTCCTTCTTCTACCATTGCTCCCACTCGAACCAGAAACCCTAGCTTCCTGCGGGTTTAACTGCCAAATAGACCTTTGGCTCTAATACCAATTGTTAGAAAAACAAAATCGTAGAGCAATAACAATAAACAGAAATGCAAATATAATCACACATACACATTACAAGAGAGACATAGATATATCGTGGTTCACCCAACTTGGGCTACGTCCACACTGAATTTGTCAGTCCTTATTATTATTACCATCCAGGAAGGTGAAGGGATACAACCTGCAGCACAACCGCTGCACTTCCTCTTCTCTATTTCACAGTCTCTCTCTTGATCTCAGAGATATTTACAATGCATAAAACCTAATACATCATCATCCCTAGCCATATTACAATGTCTTTATTTTATAAGGAAAATACAATGGGAAAATACCACGGGATACCCAAAACCATGGGCCCGCAAAACAGCTAGCGAAAACAGCCCCAAAAATTTTCTTCGGGGGCGTTGCCCCCGAACCCCCATTTCTCTAGGGGTGCTACCCGCAAACCTCTGCCGGGGGACCATCGGCCCCCAGATCCCCCAACCAAGGGGGAAGGTCCCCGCTGGGGTGACTGTACAGTCCACCTACATATCATATAAAACTGGGGTACAAACACAGCTGATACAATATCATCTCTGAGACTAGAATATCTAGCTCCACAACCAACAATTCCTATACTCCATCCTACTCCCACCAATATTTTGATCATTTATATTTTTAGTCATGCATTCACCTTTAGGGTTTGCATGCATCCCAGTCATCAGTCCAACACCTAGCCCTCAATTAGCCAGCCCCCAGGAGCTTCTCACTATTCAGTTTTAGCCCTCCAGTTGCTTAATGCGCCCTTCTTCCTTGATTTTAGCGATCAACTCACCCTTCTTCACCTACCAGTCCAGTTGTCTTCAGTTTACACTCAGTGATAGTCAATTACACTCAGTTACACTGAGCTACACTCAGTTAAACCTACCAGAATTAGTTTGACTGATGGTTGATAGTTACTTGAGCATTGATGACTCCACTGATGATGATGAAGACTTTCAATTGTGCTCCGATTATCATGAGGACAGCTAGTTGTGTTTCGATGACGCTCTATTGATCTTATGATCACTCTGAGAGGCTAATTCGAATTGCCACCTTGGGCATTTGAATCCTCTCTACCATTGTACTATTTATTTGTCCATATTGTGATTAATTAATTAGTGTGTGTGAAGTATTATTGCTTCTATCTGAGTTCTACTGTACCATATTATTATGTTGCTCATTACACTGTACTGTTCACTCTTCTTCTATTTTCTTGCTTAATCATAATTACTCTTGTGAGTTATACATCATCTCTTAGATCTGCTGTGAGGATTTTCACATATACAGAGGGTACTTGGATGATATTAAGATATATCTATAATTTTTATGGATGCTCGGGAGTTTTTATATGACTTCTGCATCTCCTCTTTCAAATCTGTTCAAGATAGGGATTTTACTAGTAAATTGTGGTTCAAATCCCCTAGGGGTATATGATGAAAATGACTTTCCAAATACACTCAATACAACTCGAATTTCTGAATGGAATTAGGGGACATATAAAGTACATCAACATGAACTCATATGCATCACCATTCAACTTTTAATTTCTTCTATAACTCCCTTAAATCAGATGCAAAAAGACTAGTTAACCTTGAAGGAAATGATAGGCAATCTTCTCCAAATTCTATGAAACTCAACAAAATGACTCCAAATGCTTATGTACTGAACACTAAACTCATATAATACATTAATAACATTCCATTAAGAATCCATTAGTATTTTACTTATCCATTCGAATCCATCAACATTATATTGGTTCACAAGAAAGTAGTGGGGAAATGGCACTGTTTCTTCATGAAACATTAGATTTACATCATTCCAACTACATTTTTGAATTGAAACATTTCTTAAGATGAATAACAGAGTATATTAATCTTATTACAACATAAATGGGGCACGATAAGCTCCCCCAAAGAGTACAATAGATCACCAAAAGCACCCTCCCTCAAGGAGCAAGAATTTGCAATGAAAACTAGAAATGGTTGAGTGAGTAAGATGCACTAAAAGAAACCACGAGCTTCCCTATAGATTACACCTACAAATAAATACTCCATTAAATCTCCATGAAAGACCTGAATGGCCTCTCCAAACACCAACTTGGATGGGAATCTTTCACCCTCGAAATTGGCTAAGGCAAGAAACTAGTCATCCACTAGCTCTTCTCTCAGAAATGCAATTGCAAATTCTAAAAATGATCAAAAGCTACCTTTCTTATTTGTTATTGTATTTTATAAACTTCTAAGTTCCTCCATGGGTCGAATTCCTCCCAACATCTTCATGCCAACTCAAGTTGGGAAGAGATTCCCAAGTATGCCACTTGTCCTTCCAATTCTAGCTCCCTTCTTCTCCAAATTCGACTTGGTGTCTCTTTGGATGCCATAAATCACTTGAGCACCCTCTTGGAGGCTATTTTTAGCCCTGACATGTCATATATGTCATATTTCAGCCTTCAGATCTGATTTGTGTCATAGGTGTCATAACATCTTCATCATTGTTGTCATAGAGCTAGGGATTCTAGTCCAAGTGTCTCACTAGATCCAAAATGCTTCTTCCTCTTCCATGGGAGTTACTCTTCCACTCCAATTCGACCTTAATTGATTCATTCCAATTATATTTACATTCCAACTCATCCCAAGAACCTTTGGCTTCTTATAGGTTCGAAATGATAAGAGGAGGATGCCACATGGCACATAAAATATAGCTTGTGTGGGTCCCACTTCCTCCATGTGTCTTCATGATCAAATGCCACTTTAATTTTCCATTGTATATATTTATTTAGCTCATTTATTAAATATTTATGCTCTTCTAATGTCCACACATCATTTATTATCCTTCTTATTTCAAATCCCAATGCTTCCATCCACAGCCTAAGAAACTAGTAATTTTCCTCCTTGGCAATTATTTGACCCTTAACATCAATTTGACAAACTCTCATTGATATGGCCAATGGGATTAGGCCATTGTGACCCAATGCAAAATTTGGGACATGACAATTTAGAAAGTGTCCAATCATATAATATCTGCATTAGTGTTTCCTAATACACTTCAATCCACTCTATACATAATTCGAAACCATTAGGGATCATTTGGAACAGTTTGGGGTTTCACTAGTCCAAGGTTCGAAAATTGGCCAAATTGGGGATATTACAGTGGTATCAGAGCATGGTCCTTGCACCTGTGCATTAAAATAATCCATTGAAGAATAATTTGCAGCCATGTCTTACTATTATGATGACTCCTATGAGACGATGATTATGAGCAATATGAAGAAGAATGTGAATGGTATGAGGAAGAGGTGCCATCATTCAACACTTCTTACAATTTCATAAGGAATGAGGGTTATTCTTATGACATTGATTCTGATGAATATGATTTTGTCACACTACCAAAGGATAATTCTATGAATGAATTACAAATATTGAGAGCAACATGTAAAACCTTTCCCCAATAATATCAAAATATCTTGATCTGTATAAGGGAGATACACAAAAGGACATTCCTTTTGAGTACTTTGTTGATTGGGTGTTTGAAAATAGGCCAAAAAATGAAGATGTGGATTTAGTGAAGAAAGGTATATGCCCTTCTTGCAAAATACATTGGAGAGAAACTCATATATGTTTGAGTGAAAAGGAGGAGCGAAATGACAAGACCCATGAACCACCTAGTTCTAAAGGTGGTGAAGTAGAAGAAACAATACATGAAGAGGATTGAAATCAACTCCCAAGTGACTCTGAAAAATATGAATAAACATCACATGAGCATGAAGAAGAGTTACATTCTGACACACACTCTACTTTGGACATGAATCAAAGAGCATCTACTGATGGATTCCTGATCTATGAAGGAGTACCTACTGTTGGGTGCTCGCACCTCTATGTTGGTGACATAGAGATCACTTTTGAAAATGTTTCTACAAGAAAAAGTTCCATCAAGGATTAAAATGAAGGCTTTGCAGCACTTGAAGAAGAACCAAGATCAACTTCCCCATCACCACTTGATCCTAATGAAGTTGGTCCAACTAGTAGAAAATAAAAAGAAGAGGAGGTCCCTCTATAAGAGCCTCTTTTTCTTGAAGGGTCATAAAATATGAATGAAAATCAGATCAAAGAAACCCTTAGCATACTCCATGACACTCAATCATTGGTATCAAATTCTTGTTGGAGAGTTTCTTTTTTGAAGGATCCAACCTTCCTTGAAGACATGGAGAATATTCAAAGAGAAACGTGAAACATCGAAGTTAATTTCATGTCTTTGATTTTTGATAGAAAAAATTTGGTTGAGCTTAATGAATGGTTACATGGATCATACTTGAAGAATAATGAGGATGTTCATAATCTCAAAATGAAAAATGAGCAACTTCTTGATAGGTTGCAAGATACTTGTTCTACCTCCTATGTTTCAGATTGTCAAATGGTAGATTGTTTGGAGGATTTTCATTACATGATGGATCATGAGAAACATGGAAACTTGCAAGTGATTGATGTGTTTGAATATGATCTTGATGAGAACCAAGAACTTGTTGTGGTGGAAGAGGAACTTGAGTTGCCTCTTGGAAATGGTTACACAATTTTTTAAGAAGTGTATGATTCCACTACCTTGAAACCAACCTATGAGGAAATGTTTTCACTTTTGAGGGAGGTGCATGATCCTACCCTTATGAAGCCTTCACATGATGACACTTTTGCATATTCTGATGATTTGGGTGAGTTGGTTCATTCTCCTACATCCTACACTTCCATATTTTGCAGCATTCATCCTAATGAAGTATGGGTGAAAATTGTCTTCTTGATGGTGCCACATGAGGAGTATGAAACTCCCTAATCTACTTTAGATGATGAAATGATTAGATAAATTTCTTATTATTTACATTTGTAGAAGCATCCTTTGTTTCCTTGTGATGATGCATATCTACATGGATGCACCTATGATGTTCACTTGAGTCACTTGAAGACTCATGATTTTCCTTGCTCCTTGATAAGCTCAATGGATGTTGGAGGAACTTCATCCAATACTTGGGTGAAGAGATATATGATTTGATAAAATTATTATTGGAAGCAACATCCTTTGTTATTTCTTGATGATGCACCTGGATGCACCTATGATGTTCACTTGAGTCACTTGAAGACTCATGATTTTCCTTGCTCCTTTCTTAGCTCAATTGATGTTGGAGGAACTTCATCCAATACTGGGTGAAGAGATATATGATTGGAGCAGATTCTTATTGGAAGAAACATCCTTTGTTTTTTCTTGATGATACACATATACCTGGATGCACCTATGATGTTCACTTGAGTCACTTGAAGGCTCATTGTTTTCTTTGCTCCCTCCTTGGTTCAGATTTTAGTGGAGATTCTTCATTCACTTCTCGGATGATAGAACACATGGCTGATACATGTGGATGCCTCTGCTATTGCATTAGGGGCAGTGCTAGACTAACCAGGGGAAGGTCGTTTAGACCATCCTATTTACTTTTCCAGTAAGAAGCTTGCTCAGGAAGAATGCAACTATACCACCACCAAGAGAGAAGGTTTGGCCATGGTCTATGCACTTTATAAATTTAGACACTATTTGTTAGGAGGCAACTTTAATTTCTTTACAGATCATTATGCACTTATTTATTGGGTAAGGGTAAGGGTTTGAACGCAGGTAGATATTTAAAAATCCCTCTCTATTGTTTCCTTCCTCGGATGTCCTTTGGAGCAGCATTATAGGAAATGGCATCCTCACCTATGTCATTGGAGCAGATTTGATTGGTCACTTGATGCTTGTATGCACTTGGAAAATGGTAGTCTACTTACTTAGAGGTATAAGAACTTTCATGATTCTTTGATGAGGAACCTCCTTGATGTACAATTTTATTATGTTGTTATGTACTTTGATGATATATATTTTGTACTTATGATGTTTGGAAGAATACATACAAGTAAATGGGATCCAGGAATTCTCCTGCCTAATGGTATGGGTTAAATAGCACTCCTAATTGCTGGAGTGCAATACAAGCAATGGGACCATGGGATAAATTTTAGTCTCATTGGTTTCAATTTTTGGGGGAAACAAGTAGTATGGGATATTGGGTCCCCACTTAATAAGGTGATTGTAATCAGATTAATGCAAAAGCAAGCATGGTGGTTCATCGCTAAAATTTTCATGGAATGTTGAAGACTCAAAGTTGGGCAAATCAGTGGAAACTTCAAAGAATTATACAATGGTATCAGAAAGGGGTTTCCAAAATATGAAAGAGGTAAAGAGTAATTGTGAAAATTTTGTTTTGATGGATTTAATTAATATTTTTTTGTTTAGTGTTGATGTCACATGGGATATCAATATGAAAAATAAAGCCCACATCTCCTTGCTTTTGGAAACACACAATTGTAGTGCATGAGTGCCACTACTCAGATTTTTAGAAGGGAAGTTTTGGAAGCAAAGTTTTGGAAAGAAAGCAGGTTCTTCCATATCCATGTTTGAAATTGCTTGAGGACAAGCAATATCGAGAGGGGATGATTTGACATGTCCCCAAATTTTTCATTGGGTCACGATGGCCTAATCCCCTTGGCCATATTCATGATAGTTTGTCAAATTGATGCTAAGGGACAAATTCCAAGCATGATGTCCAAGTTAGTAATAATGTAAAATTAGATCCAAATGGACATGGTGGGTCATATTAAGAGAAAATTTCCAATTCAAAGTTTGTAATATTCCCATCCTAATGAACTATCATGGAGGAAAATTACTAGTTCCCTAGGTGGGGGGTGGAGGCATTAAAAGTTGGAGTAAAGGAGCTACAAGACACAAAATGAACTTAGACTTACAAATTCACATTAAATAGGTCAATTAAATAATAATAAAAAGAAAATAAGGTGGCATTGGATAATGAGGGCACATAAGAGGCTATGGAACCCACATGTGGCAAGATTCCCCACTACACTTGGCATGATTCTCTCACCAATTCGAGTTCAATATGAAGGGTAACATAATTGGGGGAGTTTAAGAGGTATTATTCATGGAATGAATCATGTAATTTATAATTGGAGTGGAAGAGTTACTCCCATGGAAGAGAAAGAGGCATCTTAGAAGAATTGTGACACTTGGAGCTAGATTCCCTAACTCTTGTGACAACAATGATGAAGATTCTATGACACTTATGAAAAATTTTAGACCTGATTGCTGACATCTAACATATATGACATGTCAGGGATAAAAATAGCCTCCAATAGGGGGCACAAGGGGAGTTATGGCAGCCAATGTTCCCCCATTCGAAGTCATGGAAGAGGAGAGCTAGGAAAAGTTGGACAAGTGGCATGCATGGGAATCACTCCCTAATTCAAGTTGGGATGAGTCTCTTGGATGTAATTAGAGATAAGTAGGACTTGGGAGGTTAATAAAATACAAGACTAAAGAAGGATACTAGATTTTGATCATTTCTCATTTCTCAAATTGGAGAGCATAGCTTGTCCATGCAAGTTGAATGTTTATTCTTCTTGCCTTAGTACCAATTTTGAGGGTGCAAGATTCCCATCCTAATTGGAAATTGGAGAGGCCGTTAAGAAATTTCATTGGAGCTGCATGAATTTATTTTTTACAGGTTGAATATACATGGCTGCTCGTGACCATTTATTCTTCATATTGTTCTCGCATCTCTCTTACTTTTCTCTTCATATTCTAGCTCTTGGAGGAAGGACGCACATGGTGAGATGTTGATGTCTTTGGGGAAGTACGAGGGGACCCACTTATTTGTAATATGATGTATAAAATTTGTACTTTATGCTCAGATGAACTTCATATCGAAACTCCAAGTGAAACTATGTAAAAATGTCAAATTATGTATGAATGGTGTCATTTTCCCCTATATCTTGTTGTACGAGCTTGAAGTTGTTTGGTATCAAATTTTTTCAGTTGATATATGTGAATTTATTTCTTTATGGAGAGCCATTAATGTACTAAATAATTTTCATATAAATTACACAAGTCCTTGGAACATTTCTCTCAAATTTCATAGCAAGTTATAGCATTTTTCTATCATTTCCCCCTATGTGAAGACATGTCTAAAAATCTCTGATTTATGGGAGTTGCAGCAGTATTTAGGAGATTATTAATGATGAATTTGGGTTCCCATTGAATTCATATAACTAATACATGTCCCTGTACTGAAATTTTGTAGGATCATACTGCATTTGGGAAGCCATTAATGTCCTCTACCTCTGGGGGTTTGAACCTCGAAATTACTGGTAAAAATGCCCAATTTATCCTGAATTTAAACTAATGTTGCAAAAGTATATTGAGAGTTTCCAAGCACCCATAAGATTAATTTTTATGTCCTAATACCCTTCAAACACCTTCAGACGTAATTCGAAATCCTTAGGAGTCATTTGTATCCATCTACCCTTGGGGGTTTTAACATCAATTTTCCTAGTATTTTTTCCTTTCATTCTCTAGTTGTAAATGAAAGTTTCTGAAGTATTTAGAAAGTTTACAAGAATATAATAGCTGAATTAGTGTGTCCTAGTATGCCTCAATCCACTCTAGATATAGTTCCAAACCATTTGGGATCATTTGGGACAGTTTTCGGTTCACTAGTCCAATGTTAAAAAATTGGCCAAATTGGGGATATTACAGATTGATGATGATGAGGAATCAATGATACACAATGAATTTATAAACAATATTTTTTAAGAAGAATTAAAATAAGAAGAAAATAATGATAGCAACAACAATGAATTTGACATTGAAGAAAATATTAATGAAGGACATTATCAAGTATAGCATGATCTTGGGAGAATGACAATCCAACATAAATCGATATGGCTTGGGATATGAAAAAAATAACATATTTCATACTCCATAGTACTCCAAACCATTTTAATATGTGAATTTAGGATTTCTTGATGAAAATTTGAAGGCTCTGAAAGTTAATGAACAAGTTGATCAAGAAGTTGATGAAAATCACATGGAATAAATGATTGAATATCTGTATTGTCATAGATTTGGCCATTTAGAGAGAGCATGCTTTGATCTCCATCCTTGTATTCATTGTGGGAAATCTGATCATCACTCAGATAAATAAGGACAAAAATAAAACAATCGATCATAGATGGATAAGTTCTTGGATATGGAGCCAAACAGTCAAGAAGCTACATAACTCATAGCATCTAGTTCAAACATAGGTAAATGCACATTTGAATGGTGAAATTGTAAAAGAAAAATAATCCAATCAACTAGTGTAGATGAATTGGTACTCCCTTGTACCTTAATGGGGTGAAGTACAAAAAAATAAAGATGAAGGCACTCACTTACACCTTAAGGGGGGAGTACATTGAAGAAATGAGATCAAGTAAAAAGGTTAGTGGTCAACCAAAATCGCCACATCCATTGATGAAAATGATTAGTGGTAAAATGAAACCACTAGATACAAATATCAAATTCAGCTATTGAAGAAGAATCCAAAAGATAAAGCTGGATCCCTTCCATATTATTTCCACCTTGCACCTAATGGGGGGAACACCATTGATTATAATCAGGATTCAAGATTCAAATTCCTATCAATCAACAATTCAATCATCTACAAATCAAATCAGTGAATTTTAGCATGGAATTTGAGCTCCTCTTGAAATCATCTTCAAATAATCAAATCATCATTTGTGAATTCTAGGATGTACACTAGCCTCTTCAACAAACTATTCAATTATTCATGGGATGTTCAACACCTAATTGTGTCTAAACTTAGAGAGCAATCAATGATCTTATTTTTTCATTGATAGCAGAATGGGGATCTTATTTGTTCACCAAATCAACAAAAGACACCATCTTCTTCTAGATAAATCATGGAATGTTCATACATGGAAGCTATTCACTTCCAAAAATTTCAACTCTAATTCAAATTACATCATCCAAATTAGTGGTTCTTCAGGAATATCTTCATCAAATATATGTTTATAAGTTTCATATTGAAGATGATACCAATTCTTGTCACTTTGCTCATATAATTAATCAAAATTCTGATTAAGGGAGGGATGTTAGACTATGATTCCCTATGCAATTACAAATTCCTTGAACACCTCTCATGTGAGTTATTGTTATCACTTTATGAATTTGCATACCTATCCGCTCATGAGTTGTTAGTGAAATCTAGATCTAAATTTGACTATGATCCTTGTGCTATATAATACCATCATTGGCATGAAGATTAATGTTGAATGTGGCTAAAGGCTTTTCCGCCATTTTTGTTGTTGTGATTTCTTGTTCTATAGTTTAAAAACAAGTATATTACAACTTTTTTGTATTATGATTTAACACATTCTGTTAATCAAAACAAGGATATTACATCCCTCTCCCCATTTGGAGTAACACCATACTTGGTGTTGTCTTGTCTTTAGCAAGGTCCCATGTCCTTATTTTTAAGATGCATTTGCAATCTCTTTCTCTTCAAAGCCAATTTCTCTCATTGCCATATATCTTTTTCAACAATTTTAAATCATTCTTTTGTACTACCTTCGAATACCTCCAACACATTCAATGTTTCAACAAATTCCTATTACAATCATTAAAGGAAAAATATGCTCATCATAGAAATTTTAAGTAACACTTGATCCATTCATAAATATTAAAGTTTCATAATCGAAGCATATATATTTATAACAAAAGATAAAGTATGTAAATAATCCTAATAATTATTTGTATGAACATACCTCTGCTCCACCTAAATTCCACAAGTGAGATTCAACTCAATATCTTCTCTTAAATACATAAAGTATACTACCTTCTTGATCCTATCTAGTGTATAACATGAATCTCTCATAATATATTAATCCAAGTTACCTCTTCTTTGTAGTCACTCACCATATAGGCTCATGCATCCCCTTCATTGCTAAACATTCCCTTAGGTGAACCATAATTTTCCAAGTCTTTCTTTCTCAAGAAGAGTGCAGGCTTATATAGTCTTACTTCTAGGGAATTCCACTGGAAACCTCTAATATACATAGCTAATCAAGTCCTATCATAGGGTTCTAGTGTTATTAGTAGCATTCTCCCGTTTTTTTCCAAGATTGTTGTAGCCATCATATATCATCACTACAAATATACATCATCTCACCTATATTATACATACACTATTCCCATAAGATATCATGATAATAATTTCACTTCGAATTTTTTTAAAACAATTTCATACATAAACCATATTTTGTAAGTATGACATCCTTCTCATAATGTTTGGTTTTGCAGTTGAATATAGCACCTACTCTTCCTTATGGACTTACATTAATCGCCATATCTAAGACAACTCTACCTACAATATGAAACGTTTAGTCAACCAAACACACTGTGAGTATTTATGCATATAATCCTTCACTGCAACATGTACACCATCCCTTAAAGTGATCTTAGAATTATAACACATAAATAATTCAATCACTATCAACTATCAATATCTCAAATGCAATGAAATGCATTCACTATATGTGCTTCATTAGCACAATAAGAATTACACAATGCAATTACATTGTCTATGAAATTGAACAAAAGTGCTAATACTCATGGTTACACCATCACATTCCTCAACATATTCATATTTTTTACAAATTTTTCCTCTTGATAGAGTATTATTGTAGTTCATAAAAGCATGAATACATTTCATACAACCCTTTAACTGCATCCACAATAGCTCATGATATGAGCTTAGAATCATGATTTATCAATAATCCCATAATGTCAGCCATTAACATATTAAACACAATGAAACATGGAATAATTGTGCATTCACACAATGCATTTAAACATATGTACCGAGATATATGTGCGCATAACCAATTTATACATTCTATTAATACACATCTCACTCAATACACCCTTGTGTTGATTTAGAAATACCATATTCTCATGCCATGCATTCGACCATAATGAATTGGAAGTATAGGAAATGCCTCAACATGGCATTAATCCACCTCACCAATACTTTCACAACCATATAAACACCTTCTTATTCATCCCAACAAACACTAGGAATATAATATTTCTTTGCTAAACAATCCCTTAGGATTACTAGAAGGCATTTCCGTTCTTTGTAGAAAATTTTCTCAAGAAATGTTTCCCATTTAATGGTGTTTATGTGTTGTTAAAAAGGTTATAGTCTAGGAAACCAAAACAATTAGGGATACCATTATCCACTTTCTTATCTCTGTATCCTTTCCATATCCAAAAACACTATGGTTTCACATATGACCATCTCGCATGACATTCACTTACACATCAGGATCATAAGTCTTGACTTGCCTTGGTTATTTAATCATAACCAATGCACATGCATGTTATTTTACTTCATATGAATGCATTTTAAATTATAAAAAATATATAGGTATAAGTATTCCTACCCTTACCACATCATACCATATGGAGTATCATTCACATATGCATCCAAACATTGCAATCATAGTCAATCATAGTCATTTATGATATTAAAATGGGGTTGAAGGGATAGTTACCCAATCCATTTTCCAGCACACATATAATTAACATAGATAAATCCATACCTACATGGATTTCAATGAAATATATGTTATTACCTTATCAGTTGGTTTCATATGGAATCTTACATAGCACTTCAATGTCCTCTTCATCAATACTTTATTGGCCTTATCCTTTTTTTACAAGGATGTCTTCCATGTGTAGTAGTATCATCAACATCTGCATCCATGTCTATTCATACAACCATCATCAAGCACACTAATTATCATTATGCTCATTGAATAGGTAACATCATCCAAATTTTACCAATATGAAATATCATATGTATGCACAATAACATTTTCATGCACTATGCATCATCTCTTAGTATGCTTGCTAGTGCATATGCATTCTAGCTATTGCATTCATTTGAATTTTTATGATTCTCATGCCTTAATTATGTATATATAAAATTCAGAAAATGTAAAAATAGCAAGAGATGAATTAATAGTTTCCTCCTTTGAACTTATCTTAATAACATAGAATTCCCCTTCCACGTCATAGCTAATCCAATCCGTGGTCCCTTCTTCCAAGCAAACAACATATCATTAATTATGGTTTTCTTTCCATGTAGCAATTGAAAAATGTTTAAACATTTAATTTATACTTTCTACTGTATAAGTTTGCAACTATTTTCTATAAACAAAATAACATTAAGGTGAAAAATCGTCCTCCTATCAATTCTATGTTGGTGGCATTGTTCTCTAGTTTATGCAAAAACAATTTTATTAGTCTTATGTAGCTCTCTTAGAATTGCAACAACTTTATTTGTTGTCTTTAATTGTCCGCAAGTTCCACCTGAATATGGAAGCAATATCTCTTAATTTGGGTTGTCTTTGCATTCTATTTATCTCTGCATTAATGTTACATTTACCTAGAGCAATTTTAGCAATGCCCAACTTGGGAATTCCTAATTTCTAGTCCATCACAACACTACCATCTTCTTTCACTACTTTCATTCATGGGCCAATATTTCCCCAACATTATCTTTATCTATAATCTTGAGCACTTCATGGTGATGAAATAAATTCCATTCCAATTCTAGTTGGAGTCTTTTTAAAGTCCATTGTATTTCCCTATCTCTAGTTGTCTTTAAGTCTTATTCAATTATTGATCTTGCTTTCCTTTCACATGGAAATATTTGCTACAGTTTTGAACTGCATGATACATCAACATGCTACAACATCTTAGTCCATGATCAGGAGCTTCTATGAGAATGGAATCTCATCACTTATTCCCATTCTTTACACATAATTAATTGGTTGATAACTTGCAACTCTTCCAAACATGTATACACTTGCCTGCAAGGATGATTTACACATCCCTATATGAGTTGCATTTCCCCCTATCTATTGATCCATTTCATGTTCTTTTCCTACTTATCCATTCCATGATTTCATTAGATATCATTTCTACTTGGATGCACACAAAAACCAAATGCAATGGTCATGGATCCCACTTATCTTCTCTATCTACTGGTATCTTCCATATATAGTATTCTAAATATAATAAATGCATTATATGCAATATGGATAAGAAATGATCAATCACTCTTAGTTCCTTCTTTCGTCATGGATTTTTATTAATTACAATATGCGAGAATATAATATTATACATTCAATATGTTTTTCCAGCCATTAAAATACATTACCATGATAGTCCCACTCAAATACCCCTTCTCATCAATAATATTGTCATGTCAACATCCTTGGTTTAACCACTCACATGGTTGGTAAGCAAGCAACTTATCATGCTTTTCTTTCTCAAACTGTGTTTAGTACCAAAATGAAATCACCATTATAATGAAATATATATCATCATCTCTGCTCAATTTCATCATTAGAACACTCATATATCATCTTACAACATTTTCGCCAATGTTTAGCATACTTTTGAAGCTACCCACATTGAAATTGTCTTGCCAAATCAATCCTAGTGGCACTATTCTACTTGCTTTCTGAAGCAACTAGAAACATTTATAAAAAAATTATAACCTTCCATTATATTTTCTCATACATTACCTTTCCAATGATTATATTTGGACTTAATTCTAGGATTTGAGATAAAAGTTACATTTTCCCAATGTTAGTACTTATGCTTAATTATGCACTAATTATGTAGGTGCATTTAGCCTTAGAGACCAACTTTAGCCACCTATAGAAGAAAATATAGGCTGAACTAGAATTTTTTTTCTATTGGGTGTTGATAATAATTATGATAATGATTAGTCAACAACTTTCAAATCTCTTATCTAATGACCTCTTCAATTTGTAAATTTTTTTTCAATTGACTACATTGTCCTTTTTACATTTTCCCAAACTTTCAATATTTTGAAAAAACTATCCCAAATTGATCATTCTTGGGAAATATTTAGTTTGATGACTTATTTTATATTGATCAGGAGGTAAAATATGGAAATTATGAGAATTTTTAGTTATGAGTTCTTGGGTAACTTTTCTCTCCTGCAAGATTTTTAAAATCCTTAAAAGTGTTATACCAAACTAAGGATCATTAACCTATTTATGCATCTCCATTCCACACTTCTTGGAATTTGGAAACAATATCCATGGGTTATGTTCGGGTACACAGGGTACCGCCAAAGGACCGAACACCAAGAGCAACCACTTCACACAGACAAATCACAGATCAACACACCGATGTTTTGACATGGTTTAAACCCTCTTGAGGGAAACACTCCACGGCCCCAGCCAAATAGCTTCTACGGGACAATTTATTATGCAAAGAAAGAAAGTTACAAATGAGCTTCTCATAATCGATCAACTAAACAATGACCCTCCATGCTCTTTAAATAGAGATCATGGACCAATCGGGTGTTAAGCCATGGATCAAGGTTAGGTTTGATCTAAGAGAAGTTGAGCTATCGGATCACTCTATGTCGGAAACATATCGTGACCGTCAGATTAAGTATTTACAAATGCATACTAAAGAAACACACTATCCCTAACGGATATATTACACAAGTTGATCTTAACTAACTCCTAAGTGTCTAAATATCCTAACATCCCCCCTTAAGAACAACTTGGCATAGGATTGAAGGATTTACAAAAGTGACACTATTAGGAGAAGGAAGGAGGCATTAGAGCCTATTCCCCCTTAATGACAAGTTCCTGAACTCCTAACATAGATCGAAGTTTAGAAAACTTCGCTTCTGTAAGAGACTTGGTGAAGATGTCTGCAACTTGATCATCTGTAGGGTAAAAGAGCACTTCAAGAACATGATCATGAAAAAGATTTCTGATGAAGTGCATATGTAGCTCAATGTGTTTGCTGCGTTGATGTAGAACCGGATCTTTGGCAAGCTTGATGGCACTTAGATTGTCGCACCAAAGTGGAGTAGGCTGCTGCTGCTCGAATCCAAACTCTGAAAGGATCTGTCGAAGCCATAAAGCTTCCTAACTAGCATTAACTACGGCTCAATATTCTGCCTCTGCTGAAGAAAGAGCAAGAGCTTGTTTCCCTGCAAACATAACCTACAGTAGACTTTTGATCATCAGGATCACTGGCCCAATCTGAATCAATGAAACCAACCAACAAAGGTTTCCCCCTATACTGTAATGAATCCCAAACTGAACTGTACCTTGAATATATCGAAGTATTCTTTTAGCTGCTTTCCAGTGACTTTCATGAAGTGTCTGCATATAATGGAAAACACGACCAACGGCAAAGGAGAGGTCAGGATGGGAATGAATCAAGTATAAGAGACTACCAACAAGCTGACGATACAAGGTGGCATCGACTTCAGGTGAAGTACAAGTGGCAGAAAGTTTGACTCCAAACTGGAGGGAGAAGGGGCTGGTGTACAATCTTCCATGTGAAAGCGGCGAAGAAGGTCACAAGCATACTTAGACTGAGAAAGAAAGATTCCTTCTTTGGTTTGCAGGACTTGGAGACCAAGAAAATAATGCAAATGTCCTAAGTCTGACATTTCAAAATTTTGTTTAAGATTGGATTTTACATGGGTTATAAGCTTAGGGTCACTACCAGTAAGAATAAGGTCATCAACATATAGAACAAGTATGATGAGATGGTTTTCTACTTTCTTGTTATAGATATTGGGGTCAGAATGGCATCTAGAAAAACCAGTGTCAAGGAGAAAGTTATCCATTTTGGCATACCAAGCTCTAGGAGCTTGCTTAAGGCCATATAAGGATTTCTTAAGGCAGCAGACAAGGCTAGAGTTATTCTGAACATAGCTAGGAGGTTGTCCCATATAAATTTCCTCTTGTAAATCACCATGTAAGAAGGCAGACTTGACATCCATTTGATGGACTTCCCAGTTGTGTAAGGCTGCAAGGGAAAGAACAAGGCAGATGGAGTTCATTTTTGCGACGGGAGCAGAGGTTTCATTGTAGTCAATCCCTTCAACTTGGGAAAAACCTTTGGCAACTAACCTTGCCTTAAGTCTTTCAACACTTCTATCTGATGCATACTTAGTTCTGTAGACCCATTTACATCTGACAAGTTTTCTTCCTTTTGGAAGAGGTACAAGATCCCAAGTATCGTTCGCCATTAAGGAACGATATTCTTCATCCATGGCTGCATCCCAATCTAGATTCCCTGACGCTTCTGCAAAAGTTTATGGATCATGATTCTCGGAAACTTGAGCCAAAAGAGAAGAGGCTCGCTGAAACTGAGAACGTGTTCAACATTGATCTCTAGGATCACTGTCAAGATCACTAGCTGCTTCACATGTTGAACGGACCCATCGAGGAAGCACTTGTGCTGGTGCAACTAGAGGAACATGAGCACGTAGAGGTGGATTTTCATCCTCACTGTCATCATTAGAAACTGGAGTTGGAAACCTGTCAAGGAATTTGGAAGAAGAAGAAGAAGGCACAAACGCCGAATCAGGCTCGCAGGCCAAAGATGGCACAATCGCCAAGTTAGGCTCACAGGCCAAGATATTTTCATCAAATTTAACATCTCTTCTAATGATTATATCATGATAATTTGGTTGAACAAGTCTATAACCTTTTACATCTTCAGAATATCCAACAAATATGCACTTTTCACTTTTAGGCTGCAATGCTTTCCGTTTTTCATCCGGAATGTGAGCCCATGCTTCACTACCAAACACACGAAAGTGACTTACATCAGATTTAGTTTTATTCCATGCTTTTTCCAGTGTTATACCTTGTAATGCTTTAGTGGGGGTGCAATTAACTATGTAATTTGCACAATTAATGGCTTCAGCCCAAAATTGAAGACTTAGTCCCTTCGATTGGATCATACAATTAGCCATTTCTTGTAAAGTGCGGTTCTTACACTTAGCTACACCATTTTGTTGTGCTATATATGGAACAGTGTGCTATTGTTGGATGCCTTGTTCTGTGCAGAAAGTAGTGAACTTATTGTTAACATATTCTCCTCCATTGTCAGATCTTAACTTAATAATTTGATGACCAAATTGTTTTTCCACAAGGGCCTTGTAGGCCAAGAGCATGTTAAATACTTCGCTCTTAAGTTTTAGGAAATAAACCCAAGTGTGTCTGGTGTAATCATCAATGAAAGTTAAGAAATATTTGAAACCAGAAAAGGAAGCAGACAGAAGAGGACCACACAAGTCACTATGCACAAGCTCCAAGGGAACCGAGGCGTGCCAAGAGGTACGTTTGTCAAAACTATCCCGATGATGTTTTTCGAGTAGACAACCGGAGCAAACACCATCCCTGCAAGATACCATCGAAAAACCTGTCACCATATTTTCTTTACATAGTTGTTGCAATGAGCGATAATTTAAGTGACCAAATCGCTCATGCCAAAGTTTGCTCAAGTTATCACTATGAGCAACAAAAACTGAAGAGAAAGGTGATGACCCAAAGTTGTTAAACTTGTACAACCTAGTAATATCATCAATAATTCCAGTAGCTAGGACCTGTTGAGGATCTCTAAAATCCTTGATTACAACTTGGTGAGGTGTAAAGGTCACAGTTTTACCTTCACCAGAATGAGTGATCTGATAGACTGATAACAAATTGCAGGAAATTCTTGGAACACATAGTACATCACTAAAATGACCATTATCTACTGGAACTGTTCCAGCTCCTACAACACTTAGAGATCTATCATCACCAACAAATATTTGTTTGGTGTTACATTCATGCATAGTAGAAAAGATGGCTTGATCCTTAGCCATATGATAAGATGCTCCAGAATCAATGAGCCATTCATTTGAAGTAGAAGAAGAGGATGCATTATAAGAATAACCAGAAACACAAAGTGCATGTCCATGAGAGGCAGATTCTGAAGACGAATCTAGGCTGATGTCGTGCTTCTTCATTGCTGCTTCCAAGGCTGCCATCTTCTTGAAACACTTAGATTCATCATGATTGTCTTTCCCGCAATAGTTGCAATGACGCTCAGTCTTCTTGCCTTTTGGCTTGGATCCTTTGTCATTTTTTAAAGAAGGAGCTGATTGAGAGGGTTTGGGGCCCTTGTTTGACTTATTATTGCGAAAATTTTGTTTCTTGGGAGGCTTGGACTTTTCTTTCTGTTGGGACAATAAGGCTTTCCTAGATGTATCTGCATTGTTGATTATTCCAAGATGAATGAGTTTATCTTGTTCTCTAATCAAGGAATCACAGAAGGATTCAAGACTAGGCTCTTGATAGCTAGACGCATTCAAGGATTCTTTCATGGAGTAAAATGTAGATTCAAAAACAGAATATGCAGGTCCAAGTTTGGAAAGAATATGATAAATGCATTGTTTGTCTTCCCTCTCAATCTTACATTCTGCACATAAGAGTTTAAGAGTTTTGTACTTAGATAAATAATCTTGAATGCATGAAAAGTCACTTGGATTTAAAGAAATCAACTCATTTTCGAGTTGGTGACCTCGAATTTCATTGTGTTTACGAAACACAGATTCCAACTTGTCCCAAGCAGCATTAGGTTCATCAATTCCAGTTATGTGGAATCACAAATTAGTAGAGATTGACATCCCAATCAATCCACGAGCTTCATCACATCTATTTGCCCATTTTATTTTCTTATCATCATCAATGGGTTCTTTTTATTTCCCTGTTGTAATTATGAAAATTTCCCTACTTCGCAGAACATCCTCCATGCAATATTTTCATGAGAAATAGTTGGAACTGTTAAGTAGAATATCACAAGGGGCAGCCATATTTATAAATTAATGGCTATAAAAATAGAAACCAATAGTCTGGATGTGAAGATCTTGAAAAAATAGGCAGTTTAAAAAAAAAGGGCACTGAAAACTGACTCTGTATGATGAAGTTATGCTTGAACAAAGAAACTGTTGAAGATGTCCCCAATAGTGACATGGCAGCTAGAGAATGTCCAGCAAAAAAAAAAACCCTCCTCTTCCCAAGATGAACCTTTTGACAATCACTTTACAAGAAAGTTGCTTTAAGTAAACCACTTTTGTAAAATAAGTGATTTCACTTTTACAATGATATTACTTTTAAATAGTGCAACAATAAAAAAAACTTAAGTGACTCACTTATATTTTTATTTTTTATTATTTAAGTGAGATGCACTTTTACAATAAAATAACTTGAAAAGAGAAATTGCATGTACCTTTTCTCTTAAAAGTAACTTCCTAAGACTTGAACTCAAGACCTATTAAGGAATAAAGCAACTTTGAACCAAGTGAGCTAGATTAAAAGGTATGTAAAATATGGAAATGAGGAAGGGGGCCTTTTTTTTGTTTTTGTTGCTCGGTTTGCGTGCTTGCCCTTTTTTCTGCAAAACACACCACAAATCCAAACCAAAAAAAAATTTCCATGCTTGTGGAGTTAGATCTTGTTAGTTTGCCCGGAAAGTCTACGTTTTCTCTCTGTTTCTGATTTGCCGAGATCACGCAAGGTGCACGGCAAAGAGCATACGCAGCCGAGAAAAACCCTTTCCCTTTCTGTTTCTGATTTGCCGAGATCGCTCAAGGTGCACGGCAAAGAGCATACACAGACGGGAAAGCAACAATCCAAACCCCCCAAAAAAAATATAACAGTAAAAAATGATGAAATATGAGATTTTTTTTTTTTTTTAAAAGGAAATAAAAAAATGCGTCACTATAACATTATACCTTCAGATCTGATGAAATACGCATTTCTGGAGCAATCGGGAATTGTTTTCGATCAAACGAAAACTATTTTCCAATGGAAACGATGCTCCGGACGCAATGGAACACCTCCCATAGCCCAGAAATGCACAAAAATACTAAAACTAAAAACCCTTTCGATTTTCGACAACAGCAGTTCAAGATCTAGATCATAACCGGAAGCAACACTTCATAAAAGCTCTGATACCATGTTCGGGTACACAGGGTACTACCAAAGGACCGAACACTAAGAGAAACCACTTCACATGGACAGATCACAGATCAACACACCGATGTTTTGACGTGGTTTAAACCCTCTTGAGGGAAACACTTCACGGCCCCGGCCAAATAGCTTCTACGGGACAATTTATTATGCAAAGAAAGAAAGTTACAAATGAGCTTCTCATAATCGATCAACTAAACAATGAACCTCCATACTCTTTAAATAGAGATCATGGACCAATCGGGTGTTAAGCCACAAATCAAGGTTAGGTTTGATCTAAGAGAAGTTGAGCCGTCGGATCACTCTATGTCGGGAACATATCGTGACCGTCGGATTTAGTATTTACAAATGTATACTAATGCATACTAAAGAAACACACTATCCCTAACGGATATATTACACAAGTTGATCTTAACTAACTCATAAGTGTCTAAATATCCTAACAGGTTATCTTCATGCCAGGTAAATTTTGGCCCCATTAAGGCCCCTATCAAAAACCTTGGCATGGGTCTTCAAAAGTCACTGATTCCCATTTTTTGGAATTTTGAAGAACATGAAAATTCCCCTTTTGTCATTTTTGTAGTCCTCCACACTATGGAAAATGCCTAAAATTTCATCAAATTCTGATTTAATCTGCTCCAATTGTGGCTAAAAAAGGATTTTGGCTCCATATTTTTTTTTTTAATAAATACTTGATGTACAATATGTGGCATCATGTTGATGTGGCATGTCATATGGTTGGTGGTGATGTGGCATTGTAACCAACTTGGACCCTATGTGGAATCCCCTAATTCATCCATGACATATTTTTCAGCCCATGTCCATGTCATTGTGCCAATATAGAATTCCCATGTGCCATAATTTGTAACACTATTGGAGGGAATCTTGTTACCAAACTTGATTCATAAATGTCTAATCCAAAAATAATTTATGCCATTCATGGAAATGCACTCTCTTCGTCGCATTTTACTCTATCCAACCATACAAACAATCTCCATTATTGATCTCATCTACATGATGCAATCGTGGACATTCAGAGTAGTGAATCTCGTATTAAAACTTGGTCATGTTCCTTTGCATGTACAGATGCGATCAATTAATCTAAAGGGTGTAATGAAACCTACACCATTTGCAACAATACCCATTGTGTTAAATCTCAATCACTTATTTCAGTGTGAATGGATACGATCTATCAATTTGACAAGTCCAATTTAATCTCATCCTTTCATGGAAACCTCCCCCATCGTATGTGACAATCACCTTGTTTTGTATCAATAGATAGGATCTATTAATATGACATGCCCAATTTAATCTCAATTGTTTGTGGAAGAAAAACCCAAGTTAAGTCCCAATCATCTTGATTTGCACAAATGATCAAGATCAATTGATCTAACCTACTTGATCCAATATCTACCACTTATGGCATTGTCCCTCATGTAATGTTTCAATTATGTTCATGTGCACCAATGCTCAAGATTCAAAGATCTGATCCTCCCAATAAAATATCATACATTCATGACAATGCTCCCCATGATAAGTCCTAATCACTTATATTTGTGCAAATAGTTATTTTTTTCAGTGGGATTTTCTTGATTTAATATAGGTCGTTCATGGTGAGGGTCCCCACATTAAGACTCAAGCACTTACCTTTGCATGAATGATTTAGATCCGATAGTAGAAGGTGCTCAGTTTAATTTGGTCCATTTGCACAGTTACTTACACTTATATGGATGGTTTAGATATGATGGTGTGAACATTTTGATTTAATCTCAACCATTGATCTTCCTTTAACTCTCAAATAGATTTGCGAACCCAACAACTTTGCATTGAAGTTTTGTTAACCGACAAAACTAATATTTGTATTAATTTAAAAATTCTTACTAAAAAAAAATCCAAGAAAAATCTACAATTCCTCCTAGTAAACACAATACATAATTTATAGCTCTATTAAATACTACATGTAATTTAGGAACGATGACTTTTTTTAGAGGAATTTCATTAAATAGTTAGCTTGCAACCTTTGATTTTCCCAAAATTTTCACATAACCAAATCTGAATCTCAAAATGTTTACTTCATCTACCCTCCATGTTCTATATAATTATTCAAAAAATAATATATTTTTTCAATTAGAGCCCCAAACTCTATTGATGTATATGTAACTTCGGAATGTATTTCATATATATTTATTGTACCCTTATTAGAGATGTGTTATTCCTCTATAAGGAAGTGTCGTCATGTGGATTGACAAGTGTCGCAAGTGTGTGTACTTGCCGATGGGTTATTAGACCACCATGTGTGGGGTCGGCCCTGAAATATATATTATATTGTAGATGTACCTAGCTATACAAGTCGGCCCCATAAGGTCACTGGGCAAATAGGTTAGTATAAATAGAGATAAGGAGATCTCTATTTAGATCATTCGGAAAGTCATATCTCTCTCACTCAGAAAGTGGCGCACTAGTGAGGAGGAGGATCATCTGCTTTTAGGAGACTATCTCAAGTGTATTTTGGTTGTACTTTAGTTGAGCCATTTCTCTCTCTATCTCTAAGGAAGTTGTGGGGTTTTTCACCTTAGGGTTTTCCCCACGGAAACTCTGTGTCTCTTGTCTCTCATGCTTTTGATTCTTGTGATGCTTGTCATGCTTATTGTGATTGTTATGCATTGATATACTGTACATGTTATTCTCTCAGTGAAGATCCTAGAGTATTGTGAATTAATGCTCAAAATTTAACATGGTATCAGAGCTAACCTGAGAAGAAGACATTTTGCAATGATGAAAACTTGAGTTTCTTGTTTATTGGGTTTCTCTCCACAGATTTTGGAAAAGCAGTATAGTAGATTGACTCTACTCATCAAGGAGAATCTATCTATCCAATCAGAATTCAATTCTGAGCATTTTCAGATTTGGCCCTAAAAATTAGGGTTTCCACAAAAATAGAAATTTCTAAAATCTAAAGACATAGCTGGAAGATCCTTGCAAAAATCGAAGTTTAGAGCTTTGGATCGAGATTTTTGGATGGGTAGATCTCCGGGAAACTCAAACCCTAATTCAGGGCTCTCCCTAGTGAACCCGGGAGGACAAAAAGGTGAATTTGAAGGGTAAAGCTTTGCTGAACTCAAATTCTGAATACACCAGGCTGATCAGCTCATCAAGGCGCATCTTTCTATCCTTTCAGAAAATTGAAATTCACATTTTGAATTCTTAGGGTTTTTTCGACAAACCCTAATCCGAGACCAGATCCAGTTTTCAGCATCTCAAGTGGTAAGACCTAAATCTTTTCTATTTCCATTTGAAGTACTCTTTAGGATGCCTCGCCACACCTTGCTTGAGGATAAGCTTGAAGGAGCTGATAACTTCCGAGCTTGGAAGTATAGGATTGGGTTAATCTTGGAAGAGAATGAGTTGGACTCATATGTAAAAGAAGACATCCCTATCCCAGAGGATGAAGAGGCTAAGGTATTGCATAAGAAAAACTTGGTCAAGGCAAAGAGAATCATTGTTGATTCTATCAAAGACCATCTCATACCCCATGTGTCTTCCCTAAAGACACCCAAGGAGATGTTTGACTCTTTGACCAAGCTATTTGAAGGGAAGAACATAAATCGGAAGATGACCCTGCAAAACCAATTGAAAGGAGTAAAGTTTCAGAATGGAGAAACCATTCAATCTTATTTTTCAAGGGTCTCTCAGATCAAGGAACAACTAGAAGCAGGGGATGAAATGGTGGAGAACGGTGAAGTGGTGATGACCACTCTAAATGGCCTACCCAGGTCATGGGATTCCTTTATTCAAGGAATTTGTGCAGGGAAGAAGTTCATCTCCTTCAACAGATGGCGGGAAGAATGCTCTCAAGAAGAAGCTAGGCTTGTGGCCTGACAAGAAAAAATGGGAAATGAAGATCAAGATCTCACAGCACATGCTAGGAAAAGGAAGTCCAAGAAGGAATCATCTCATAACAGGAGATTCTCACACCACCATTATCATAAAGATAAGAAAGATCTTAGATGCTTCAATTGCAATGAGAAGGGACACTTTGCTTCAGATTGTCCCAAGAAGAAGAAAGACAACAACAACAACTTCAATAAAAATAAGAAGAATAAAAAAATAAGATATCATGCTCACGCTGCCGAAGATGATGAACCCCCAAATAAGAAGGCTAGGACAGAAAGTGATAGTGATGATGACTCATCAAGTGAAGAATAATATGTTCTAATTTCTGCTCTCATAGGTACTATCTCCCATGGTTGTAATGATTGGTTGATTGACAGTGGGGCTTCCAAACACATGACTGGGTTTAAGGAATATTTTGTGAATCTATCTGAACATGAATCACCCCATAAGGTGAAACTTGGGGATGATTATCAATACCCAATCAAAGGAAGTGGTGAAGCCTCCTACAACCTAGATTTTGAAAAATCTTTGAAGATAAAAGAAGTCCTTTATGTACCTGAGCTCAAGAAGAACTTACTCTCCATCTCTGCATTGGATGCAAAAGGTATGAGGGTTGCATTTGTGGATGGCCAAGTCCTAATGTGGCCAAAGGGAAAGAACATAGATGATGCAGTAGTGATTGGAGAGCAAGAGGGAGGTTTGTATAAATTGAAGGGACAACCTGAACATGCCATGGTACATGAATTCATGGAGCTAAGTGAACTTTGGCATAGAAGACTTGCTCATATGCACTATAGGGCACTTACAATTGCAAGCAAGGCTGTAGAGGGTCTTCCTGAAATCAAGACCAAACATGAAGGTGTTTGTAAAGGATGTGCAAAAGGTAAGAACATTAAGAAGGCTTTCCCAAGCAGTGAAAGCAATGCAAAAGACATCCTAGAAATCATCCACTCAGATGTATGTGGTCCTATGTCATCCAGTTCTCTGAGTGAGTATGTTTACTATGTCTCATTTATTGATGACTTCTCCAGGAAGACTTGGGTATACTTCTTGAAGAACAAAGATGAGGTGTTTGATAAATTCAAGGAATTCAAAACCTTGATGGAGAATCAAACTGACAAGAAGATCAAAACATTCAGATCCAACAATGGTGTAGAATTCATGTCAGGTGACTTCAAGAAGCTTTGTAGCGATTCAGGGATTAAGAGGGATTTGACTGCTCCTTATAATCCTCAACAGAATGGAGTTGTAGAAAGGAAGAACAGAGCAATCATGGAAGCAGCAAGGGCAATGCTACATGACCTGGACCTACCTATATGGGCAGAAGCAGCTAGAACAGCTGTATATGTGCAAAACAGAACACCCCACAAGATATTGGACAGCAAAACACCAGAAGAGGTCTTTTCTGGTAAGAAACCTGAAGTCAGCCATCTCAGAATATTCGGTTGTCCAGTGTACACACATGTACCAAAGGAAAAAAGGACCAAACTAGATCCTTCAGGAAAGAAGGGTATCTTTGTGGGTTACAGTGAAAGCTCGAAGGCTTACAGATTATACTTTCCAGGGTTCAAGAAGATTGATGTCAGCAAGGATGAATATAAGTTCAAGGATAGGTAATCCAGGAAGCAAAGCTCAAGAGGGAGCACACTCCAGCAGCTCCTGCGGATGCAGATTTTCAGAGGGAGTTGACCATCTTCCTACATTCCACAACATAAAGGTGTAGAAGAAGCTACTTCAGCAGCTCCTGCTAGGAAGCAAAGACTAAGAGGGAGTCCACCCAACAAACAAACAAAGATAAGTATTTCAATTATCATTTCTTGCCTATTTTTGTTTAAATAATATTATGCTTAGGAGATGTATTGTGCATATTAGAATGATTGCATTAATGAACATGATACTACTAATATGCATGTGATGGGTAAGTGGCCTATGGCACTGTACAACATTCCAGTGCTACTTATCTAGAATGAAACCTCTTTGCTGACATGTTGGGAGTAGTGCAAACTCTTAACAATGTTCTGGTAGAGACTAGAAGGCATCTAGAAAGTTGTGGAACATGGATAAATGTTGTATTAAAGAATTGGCTAAGATAACTACATGACTGCATGACATATTTCTTTATGTGTAAAGAATTTGTTCTGAAAATTGTGAGATGTTTCTAATCATGCGATTTAACTTGTTTTGTAGGAAAGACCATATATCTTCACCTACAAAAGAAGGACTACAACTTTTGTTCCAGCAACAAAGATATCTATTGAAGATATTGAAGTTCCCAAGATCTGGGATGAAGAAATGGAATGCCATGATCCGTCGATCATGAAGAAGATGTTTGGGATGCAGTCCCAAGACCTGACAGGGAGTCACATGTGTGCAGATTGAAGAAATCCTTGTATGGCTTGTAGCAAGCTCCCAGAACTTGGTGTGATACAAAGAGGAAGCTCGCTGCTGAGTTCGATATGAAAGATTTGAGAATGATGCATTATTTCCTACGTATGGAGGTGTGGCGGAGTGCAGGTGGGATCTTCCTTGGTCAAGGGAAGTACACAGTAGATATCCTGAATAGATTCGGGATGATGGATTGCAAGGCCATGGCCACACCCATGGCATCGAATCTGAAGCTTCTATGTGATGCTTCATCTGAGTTGGTTGATGTCTCTATGTATCGTCAGATGATTGGGTCCTTGATGTACCTGATGAGCACGAGACCAGATATTTGCTTTGCGGTGAACACATTAAGCTAGTTCCTGATGGATCCGAGGAGTGTTCACCTGGTTGTGGTAAAGCATGTTCTGAGGTACCTGAAGGGTATAGTGGATTATGGGCTCAAGTATGAAGCAAATCAAAAGTTTGACCTGCAAGGTTATGTTGATTTAGATTGGGCTGGCAGTGCTGCAGATAGGAAGAGCACATCTGGGTGCTGCTTCAGTATGCGATCAGGTGTGATCTCTTGGTTTAGCAGGAAGCAGTCCTGCGTAGCACTGAGTACAGCCGAGGCAGAGTATGTTGCAGCCTGCTCAGCTAGTTGTGAGGCAGTATGGCTACGGAAGCTACTGTCTGAATTATTTGATCTCCTGTTGGATGCTATTGGTATCTTCTGTGATAACCAGAGTTGTGTGAAGCTATCCGAGAACACAGTGTTTCATGACAGGTCAAAACACATAGAGATCAAATATCACTATATCAGGGATATGGTGCAAAGATGAGCTGTGAAGCTCCTGTATGTTGCGACGGATGAGCAGATTGCAGATGTGCTGACGAAGCCACTAGCCAGGGTGAAGTTCAAGTACTTCAGGGAGAGGCTTGGCGTTCTTTAGATTGATGACACCTCAAGGAAGAAGTGATGGACACATTTGTTGAAGCCATTCCAAGCAAGTTGGAAGGAGGATCCTTCACATGGCTGTGGATGTAAGCACTGGATGATGAGCATCAGGATGATGTTCTGGTTTCTGCTTTGTATGATCAGTTGGATCGTTTATATATGTATGTATGCATCATGTTGGATGCTGGATATGATCAGTTGGATCATTTATATGTATATGTATGCATCATGTTGGATGCTGGATATGATCAGTTGGATCATTTATATGTACGTACACATCATGTTGGATGTTGGATATGATTGGTTGGATCATGTGTATGTCTTTTGTATATGCATCATGTTGGATGCTTGGACCATGTATCTGTATATGTATCAGGTGGATACATTGTATGATCAGGTATATCATGTATGTTGATATGTATCAGGTACGATCACGTGGATCATGTATTTGTATTTGTATCAGGTGGATACACTGTATGATCAGGTGGATCATGTATGATGATATGTATCAGGTAGATACTTGGTGTGCATCAGGTGGATGCATTGTATGATCATGGATGACGAGCTTCAAGATGTTGCTCCAGATGACATGTAGCAGGATGTTGCAGTGATGATGATCAGGATGATCATGTGTACATCAGGATGATGTATGGTGAGTATCAGGTTGATACTCTGTGGCCATGGAATAGGTTGTGCAGATAAGCATGTAATTTGTGCCCTGGGAGATTTGCAGATAGTCTTTTGAGGTTTTGCCTACGGCATGTAATTTGTACCCTGGGATATTTGGAAAATGCTCTTTCGAGATTTTGCTTGGGAGGACATATAATTTGTGCCCTGGGAGATCTGCAGATAGTCTTTCAAGGTTTTTCCTATGGCATGTAATTTGTGCCTTGGGATATCTGGTAGATGCTCTTTCGAGGTTTTGTCCTATGGCATGTAATTTGTGCCCTGGGAGATCCGATAGGTTGAGCCATGTGCTCGTAATCAGTCATGGGATGCTCTTTCGAGGTTTTTCCATGACCACATGTAATTTGTGCCCTCGGAGATCCGATAGGTTGAGCCTTGTGCTCGTAATCAGTCCTGGGATGATCTTTCAAGGCTTTGTGGTGACCACATGTAATTTGTGCCCTGGGAGATCCGATAGGTTGAGCCTTGTGTTCGTAATTAGTCCTAGGATTCTCTTTCAAGGTTTTGTGGTGGGGTCACCTGTAATAAGTCCTGGAGATCTGGACAGGATAAAAAAGGCCTCAAGTGCTCTTTAGGGTTCTTGCTAGTCAAGAGACTCTTTTAAGGTTTTGTGACGCATGTAATAAGTCCTGAGATTTCCACAGTATGGCCAGAGATGATGAAGACCTGCAGGTGGTGGGCCTACATCCAGTATGAAAAAGGACTAGCTCTGTAGAACTTCCTATGACGAGTAGAGTCAGAGATTGGTTGAGATAGCAGCAGCAGCGACGATGATGATGACGATGATCCCGAGAAGAAGACTTGTCTAGCAGATCTGTGTCGAGAAATACCTTCCTAGTCAAGAGGGAGTGTTGATGTATATGTAACTTCGGAATGTATTTCATCTGTGTATTTCATATCTATTTATTGTACCCTTATTAGAGATGTGTTATTCCTCTATAAGGAAGTGTCGTCATGTGGATTGACAAGTGTCACAAGTGTGTGTACTTGCCGATGGGTTATTAGACCACCATGTCTGGGGTCGGCCCTGAAATATATATTATATTATGGATGTACCTAGATAAACAAGTCGGCCCCATAAGGTCACTAGGAAAACAGGTTAGTATAAATAGAGATCAGGAGATCTCTATTTAGATCATTCGGAAAGTCATATCTCTCTCACTCAGAAAGTGGCGCACTAGTGAGGAGGAGGATCATCTGCTTCTAGGAGACTATCTCAAGTGTATTTTGGTTGTACTTTGGTTGAGCCATTGCTCTCTCTATCTCTGAGGAAGTTGTGGGGTTTTTCACCTTAGGGTTTTCCCCACGGAAACTCTGTGTCTCTTGTCTCTCATGCTTTTGATTCTTGTGATGCTTGTCATGCTTATTGTGATTGTTATGCATTGATATACTGTACATGTTATTCTCTCAGTGAAGATCTTAGAGTATTGTGAATTAATGCTCAAAATTTAACAAAATCAACAGTTATAGGCTCCAACACTATTTTCTCTAAGTTTTTCTCTTATGCATTTTGGCATACACTTCTTGTGTAAATTTTAATTTATTCCTATAAACATTGATTTTGGCCCATACATCCCTAATGTTGTAACCACGATTTCTAATGCCACTACGTAACATTCCCATCCATCATCACGACTGTTAGTCCCATAGGTAGGCTAGGTTGAAATAGTGTACGCCCAGGCATGATAGAAGCTCAACCTTTGAAGATATTAGAGCTATATCTGGTATCAAACATATTTTTGATTTCCTTCTTGTGATTTATCAAAGGACAAAGGTTATGGATATATTTTACAAATGTAAAGACAAAATTGCAGAGGAAACTTATAGCATGTCACAAAATATAGGAAATGATGATGGTGAATTTAATATATGAAATGCTAGGGTTATTGAAGAAGTTCCTGCAAAGACAAATTTCTTGAATCAAAGCTTACATGAACGTATCGATCCTTATGATGAGGAATTTAGTAATTATTACACAACCATTAAGTAAAAAATTTGGAATAAATAAATGAAACATGACATTTATTTATATAACATGCATAGGAAATTCGTTATAACTCTGAACAAACATAAAATCTCAAACGTAATAACAGGGGCAGAAACAATTTAAGAATATCTTATATAACTTTTGATTTTCAACCATCACAAGCATCACTGACACTATAGAGGGATCCAAGCTACTGCATAAAGCTTATATTAATCTCATGAATCTTTGCATACAAACATAGATGAAGCAACAATGGATTCACTTAATAGAGGAAAAACATCTCTGAATAGTGTTGTATCTTTAACCTCATACAAAGGAAAATTACAAGGGCGAATTCTGACCTTCGACTCTACAAAACTAGATAAAGATCCTCTCTTCCTAAAATTTCCATCCTTTTAGACCAAGTAGAAGTAACATTATATAGAGTCCCTATGTAATTGAATTCAATTTTTTACTTTCTAACTGAATTGTAAAAGGATTCAAATATTTACTTTTTACAAAATTGACTTTTACACTTGTCTTTTCTAACATTCCTCATTCAAATTAGCATCTTTAATTCCTCCTACTGAGAGTCTTATTTTTTCCTCTCATGTAGATATTTGGTTGTTTAGGAGACTTCCCCATTGGACTTACCTGAGGAATACCATCCTGATTCATTTGATACTTCATTTGTACATTGGCTAGTCTTGAAGGTGGCATGAAAGAAATTGGTGGTGGTTGATTTGCAAATTTCCTTGGTACTTGTACTGATGGTTGACTTGCTGCTTCACTAGATTGCAGAGTAATTTTTAGGGGCAAAATTTCTCCAAATGACTATTTTTGGGGCATTTTTTCAAAAAAAATTCGCTATTTGGTAATTTTTAGTCTCTAATATCCCCTATATTTACATAAAATATGTTTTTTTACCATAATATTTGCCAAAATTTACATGTTTCAAAAGTAAATTGTACGTTTCATATTTAATATTCTCCTAACTATCTATATATATGTTTTTTTTAATCCAAAATAATCGTCTAGAATACTATACTTAAGTATAATATTAGAATCCTTAAAAAATACCCTACCAGATGTAATACCCCATTTTGACCCTTAGGATATATTAGCTTGTAATGCAAATATTGTATACATGAGATGTATGTGTTCCTAGCGTGGAGCTCAAGGCCAAGGCCCCGCTAGTGGATGCTCGAATTTTATTTAAAAAGCAAAGCATTGGATATTATGTTTCCCATGTGCTATTTGGCCATGGAACATTGTAAAAATGATGTAAATAAACATCATGCAATAAAATACCAAAACTGGCTATGGAGGCAATGAATGAGAAGGGGCCATGTGTATCCACTAGGGAGTGGTGAGGAGGTTGTGGGATTGAGCCATAGGTTGTCAAATGTCATCTTGAGAACCCATTTGAATTACCTTGCTGGCATTTATTTCTGTTGTAAGGAAGTGGTTGAAGAAAACAGTCCATGGCTTTAATGGAGCATAGGCAACCCAACAATTTGTATGGAAGAGTATGGGCTCTGTTTTCTTGTACCACAAGTCACTCTAACTCATGGGGATTGCTTATTCCTCACTCCCATTCCATTGTGGAGGAACCGAGCATCATTTTCCATCCAAAAAAATGAATTCCCAGCAGGGAGAAAAACCAGAAATTGCAAATGTGAAAGAACCCAAGTTTTGAAGAGCCATAAACACCCAGAATTTGTATTGGACAATGAAATCCAAAGGGGGATCCATAGGTATGAACCTTGGGGAAAATTTGGGAGCATTAGCTACCACGGAATCCATTGGAAAACCTAGTTTTGATAGCCTAGAAAACCAGTGATGGGATTAAGTTATTCATTGACAGAATGGTGAGAAATCCAAGTGTGGATATTTGAACAGAGGATTGGATTGCTTGAATTTAGCTTGAGATGTCTGTAGCTTTGTGGTTGAGCTCACTGGCTTAGCATCCTCATCCTTTCCTTATTGTATGCTTGATAAACCCAGCTGTGTGCTGGCTTAGCATGACCGTTTGAGTGAATCCATGGTTGTGAGTGAGCCTGTCTAGTTCCTCCTTAGTGGATACACAGCCCAGCTCGGGGGTGATCTCTCAGCTGAAAGAATACAGGTTGGACAGATATCTATGGTTGGGTGGAACGTTGCTCTCACATAACCAGTTGTTGGACAGTTTCATCTTCAAGATAAGTATTCTTTGTGGTTTGAATGATGTTCATTCTGTGGTTTGTCCTGTATGTTAAATTACTCATATTACTTGGATGAAATGATTATCTTAAGTTAGTAGGAATGAAACCTATGCATAACATGAGAATGATATTGATTATTCTGTGATTGTTTCACTATTCTGCCTGAAAGAAATAGGTTGGTGCATCTCCTTTTGCGTGTATGTTATTATGGTTATTCCGCTGTGTTTATTAATTGAGTTGTGTTAACTCTATGCTCTATAATGTCTTAATTAATGAATGTTGTTTATATGCTGAATGCATGATGAAACTATGTGCATCTATAGTGTTTAATTCTGTTGTGCTTGTTGAGTATGAGTATGTATGCACAAGTTTTATTAAACCATGCATTTCTTAAGAATTTGGATGGGGCTGAGATTTCTAATAAGCGCGGTAAGTTTGGTTCACGTTTCCTTCCTGGCATCGGATTCAATGGAAGGGGACGTGACAGAGTGGTATTAGAGCCCAGCTTGCAGCACTGGGGCTGCTTGGGCTGGACTGTGAATTATAGGTAAGTGACAGAACGTTTTAACATGGTATTGGTGAAGTTGGGGCATCATTTTGGAATGGAGAAATGATAGGATTAGAGTTCTCAGATGTGGCAGAGGACGACCTAGGTGCATAGAGCTCTGCAAGAGATTTCAAACGATACCAAACTCGTCCCATTTGGTCAAAGGACAAAGGAGTTATGAGCCCCATAAGCTTAGTCATGTTTCCTTCCATGGAATGGATTGATAGAAGGGGTAGCCAAACCTTCTTCTGCTGACGTGATAGAGAAAACACTAATCACCAGAAGGGGCAGCCAACCCTTCTCCTACGAATTGTGATTAGAGGAAGTCACCAGAAGGGGCGGGCGACCCTTCTCTTGTAGATTGTGATTAGAGGAAAGAAGGGGCAGGTGACCCTTCTCCTGCGAATTGTGATTAGAGAAAATGCTAATCACCAGAAGGGGCAGCTGACCCTTCTTCTATGGATTGTGATTAGAGAAAATACTAATCACAAGAAAGGGCGGCCGACCCTTCTTCTACGCAAAGGTTAAAAAAAAGAAAAAGAAAAAAAATCCCGTATTCGAGACTTGGCTTTTCGCACTTGGAAGCGCGGAGTTACGGGATTGCAGGTTGCAGGATTGCGTAAAGGTTAAAATTCCCTTGTCCTCGACTTGGCTTTCCACACCCGGAATCATGGAATTGCGGAGTTGCGAGATTGTGGGTTGCGGGACTGCGGGATGGTGTAGTCCCGGGTTGGAAAAGTAGCATTTCTGCACCCGCGATATGGATTGCGGGTTGCGGGCTGTGTGCTGTGGGATTAAAAAAAAAAAAAAAGATATAGAGCCCGAAAATTGAAATTTTAGAAAAATGTGAAAAGTGAGAAGTAGTCAAACCCAGAAATTTGTAGAAAATGAATGGAGTATCGGAACAGAGATCTGTGAGTTGTTGAGTGTTCCTTGCTATATGGACTAACTTCACCCGGTAGAAAAGTTTTCCTGAATCCTTATGGATTTGCTTCTACAGGTGGCTGAAGTTGGCAGTTCATGATATTTTACAACTGTGTAAAAAGTGCAGAATTGTGGTGAAAGTTGTTATTTTTTAAGTAATGCAATTCCCACACCCGAAGTCGGAATGGAGCAAGTGGATAGGCATTGGAAAGCTTATCCAACAGGGAATAATGGTGTACGACCAGAATTTGAATGAGGTTATCATACGTCATAGTTATGCAGAGCAGAAAAGTGCCAGTGGTTGCTTTAACAAAATTGTTGTTGTCAATATGGGCAATTTCTAGAATTGCATGCCTGGAAAGTAGTAGAGACGATGAAATCGAACCAGCTATGATGTGGAAGATCTATCATCACCAACACTTAGAGATCTATCATCACCAACAAATATTTGTTTGGTGTTACATTCATGCATAGTAGAAAAGATGGCTTGATCCTTAACCATATGATAAGATGCTCCAGAATCAATGAGCCATTCATTTGAAGTAGAAGAAGAGGATGCATTATAAGAATAACCAGAAGCACAAAGTGCATGTCCATGAGAGGCAGATTCTGAAGACGAATCTAGGTTGATGTGGTGCTTCTTCATTGTTGTTTCCAAGGCTGCCATCTTCTTGAAACACTTAGATTCATCATGATTATCTTTCCCGCAATAGTTGCAATGACGCTCAGTCTTCTTGCCTTTTGGCTTGGATCCTTTGTCATTTTTTAAAGAAGGAGGTGATTGAGAGGGTTTGGGGCCCTTGTTTGACTTATTATTGCAAAAATTTTGTTTCTTGGGAGGCTTGGACTTTTCTTTCTGTTGGGACAATAAGGATTTCCCAGATGTATCTGCATTGTTGATTATTCCAAGATGAATGAATTTATCTTGTTCTCTAATCAAGGAATCACAGAAGGATTCAAGACTAGGCTCTTGATAGTTAGATGCATTCAAGGATGCTTTCATGGAGTAAAATGTAGATATAAAAATAGAATATGCACGTCCAAGTTTGGAAAGAATATGATAAATGCATTGTTTGTCTTCCCTCTCAATCTTACATTCTGCACATAAGAGTTTAAGAGTTTTGTACTTAGATAAATAATCTTGAATGCATGAAAAGTCACTTGGATTTAAAGAAATCAACTCATTTTCGAGTTGGTGACCTCAAATTTCATTGTGTTTACCAAACACAGATTCCAACTTGTCCCAAGCAGCATTAGGTTCATCAATTCCAGTTATGTGGAATCGCAAATTAGTAGAGATTGACATCCCAATCAATCCACGAGCTTCATCACATCTATTTGCCCATTTTATTTTCTTATCATCATCAATGGGTTCTTTTTATTTCCCTGTTGTAATTCTGAAAAGTCCCCTACTTCGTAGAACATCCTCCATGCGAGATTTCCATGAGAAATAGTTGGAACTGTTAAGTAGAATATCACAAGGGGCAGCCATATTTATAAATTAATGGCTGTAAAAATAGAAACCAATAGTCTGGATGTGAAGAGCCCGAAAAAATAGGCGGTTTCAAAAAAAAGGGCACTGAAAACTAACTCTGTATGATGAAGTTATGCTTGAACAAAGAAACTGTTGAAGATGTCCCCAATAGTGACATGGCAGCGAGAGAATGTCCAGCAAAAAAAGGAACCCCCCTCTTCCCAAGATGAACCTTTTGAAAATCACTTTACAAGAAAGTTGCTTTAAGTGAACCACTTTTGTAAAATAAGTGATTTCACTTTTACAATGATATTACTTTTAAATAGTGCAACAATAAAAAAAACTTAAGTGACTCACTTATATTTTTATTTTTTATTATTTAAGTGAGATGCACTTTTACAATAAAATAACTTGAAAATAGAAATTGCATGCACTTTTTCTTTTAAAAGTAACTTCCTAAGACTTGAACTCAAGACCTATTAAGGAATAAAGCAACTTTGAACCAAGTGAGCTAGATTAAAAGGTATGTAAAATATGGAAATGAGGAAGGGGGCCTTTTTTTTTTTTTGTTGCTCAGTTTGCGTGCTTGCCCTTTTTTCTGCAAAACACACCACAAATCCAAACAAAAAAAAAAATTCCATGCTTGTGGAGTTAGAACTTATTAGCTTGCCTGGAAAGTCTACGTTTTCTCTCTGTCTCTGATTTGCCGAGATCACGCAAGGTGCATGGCAAAGAGTATACGCAGCCGAGAAAAACCCTTTCCCTTTCTGTTTCTGATTTGTCGAGATCGCTCAAGGTGCACGGTAAAGAGCATATGCAGACGGGAAAACAACAATCCAAACCCAAAAAAAAATCTAACAGTAAAAAATGATGAAATATCAGATTTTTTTCTTTTAAAAAATGAAATAAAAAAATGCGTCACTATAACATTATACCTTCAGATCTGATGAAGTACGCGTTTCTGGAGCAACCGGGAACTGTTTTCGATCAAACGAAAACTATTTTCCAATGGAAACGATGCTCTGGACGCAATGGAACACCTCCCATAGCCCAGAAATGCACATAAATACTAGAACTAAAACCTCTTTCGAGTTTCGACAACAGCAGTTCAAGATCTAGATCATAACCGAAAGCAGCACTTCATAAAAGCTCTGATACCATGTTCGGGTACACAGGGTACTACCAAAGGACCAAACACCAAGAGCAACAACTTCACACGGACAGATCATAGATCAACACACCAATGTTTTGACGTGGTTTAAACCCTCTTGAGGAAAACACTTCACGACCCCGCCAAATAGCTTCTACGGGACAATTTATTATGCAAAGAAAGAAAGGTACAAATGAGCTTCTCATAATCGATCAACTAAACAATGACCCTCCATGCTCTTTAAATAGAGATCATGGACCAATCGGGTGTTAAGCCACAAATCAAGGTTAGGTTTGATCTAAGAGAAGTTGAGCCGTCGGATCACTTTATGTCGGGAACATATCGTGACCATCGGATTAAGTATTTACAAATGCATACTAATGCATACTAAAGAAACACACTATCCCTAACGGATATATTACACAAGTTGATCTTAACTAACTCATAAGTGTCTAAATATCCTAACAGGTTATCTTCATGCCAGGTAAATTTTGGCCCCATTAAGGCCCCTATCAAAAACCTTGGCATGGGTCTTCAAAAGTCACTGATTCCCATTTTTTGGAATTTTGAAGAACATGAAAATTCCCCTTTTGTCATTTTTGTCGTCCTCCATACTATTGAAAATGCCTAAAATTTCATCAAATTCTGATTTAATCTGCTCCAATTGTGGCTAAAAAAGGATTTTGGCTCCATATTTTTTAATAAATACTTGATGTACAATATGTGGCATGTCATATGGTTGGTGGTGATGTGGAATTGTAACCAACTTGGTGTTAGGATATTCCTATACTCCATCCTAGTCCCACCAATATTTTGATCATTTACATTTTTAGTCATGCATGCACCTTTTAGGGTTTGCATGCATTCTAGGGTTTGCATGCATTTTGCATGCATCCCAGTCATCAGTCCAGCACCTAGCCCTCAGTTAGCCAGCCCCCAGGAGCTTCTCACTATTCAGTTTTATCCCTCCAGTTGCTTAATGCGCCCTTCTTCCTTGATTTTAGGGAGCAACTCACCCTCCTTCACCTACCAGTCCAGTTGTCACTCAGTTACACTGAGTTACAGTCAGTTACAGTCAGTTACACTCAGTTACACTCAGTTACAGTCAGTTACACTCAGTTACATTCAGTTACACTCAGTTACACTCAGTTACATTGAGTTACACTCAGTTACATTGAGTTACACTCAGTTACACCTACCAGAGTTAGTTTGACTGATGGTTGACAGTTACTTGAGCATTGATGACTCCACTGATGATGATGAAGACTTCCAGTTGCGCTCCGATGATCATGAGGACACCTAGTTGTGCTCCGATGACACTCCAGTGATCCTTTGATCACTCCATGAAGGCTAATTCGAATTGCCACCTTAGGCATTCGAATTTCTCATGCATTGTATTATTTATATGTCCATTTGTGATTAATAACATAGTATGACCGAAGTATTATTGCTTCTATCTGAGTTCTACTGTACCATATTATTCTGTTTCTCATTATACTGCATGTATCACTCTTCTTCTATTTTCTTGCTTAATCATAATTATTCTCTTGTGAGATACATCATCTCTTAGATCTGCTGTGAGGATTTTCACATGGTATCAGAGCATGTTGAGAGTATTGTTTATCTCCATTCTTGAGAGTTTTTTGCAGGTTATTACCAAGATTTCAAGTGCAGCAGTTGCATCAGTTTCTGCATTTTTGCAGCAGTAGAAGTTGCAGTTATTCTATATTGTTTTTGCAGGTCTTCTACAGCTTCAATGTATCCTGAATTAGAAGAAATCACTCCTCTTTCTCTATTCAACTATGATGAATGGAAACCAAAAATAATAGCATATTTAAAGAGCCATGATCTCTTTGATTGCTATTTTGAAAGAGAGTTCGAATCCTCTACAAAGAAGATTAAATGGTTGAATAAAGGTGACATGCACATTGGAAGAATGAAGCTTACTATGACTGATTACATATTGTACCCGACCATCTTTGATATTGAAACTCCAAAAGAGTTATGGGCTCATCTGGATGAAAGATTCGGCAAAAAGAATGATGGATTTGGTCCAAATCCCTTCAAAAGCAAGCAAGGTGATGCATTCGCTCCACCTGATGGTCTCTCAGATCATGATGCATTCGCTCCACTTGATGGTCTCTCAGATCATGTTACATTCGCTCCCCTTGATGATCTCTTAGATCATGAACCAGTATCATCTCATATTGAAGTTGTTGACAAAGAACTTGCAGATTCTCCGCTCATGCTCAAACTTTCTTCTCTTTCTGTGCCAGCTCACACTCTAGATATTGCAGAAGGTCCTAAATCCTCTCTTGCACCAGAGTCTGTTGGTTTGCATCATGATCACATGATTATTTCAGAGGTCAAATCAGCTAATGGAGGTAATGCATTCGCTCCTCTTCAGCAAACATCTCTTTTATACTACTATATGATCATAAATTCATGCTTTCAGAAGGTCATTGAAGAATATGGCCATTGCCATTCGCTTGGGAAAATTTCTCATGCATTTGATAGTTTTGATCTCACCCCTGTTGGTTCAAAGGAGATCTCAAGAAACTGTTTTGAAAGTCTTAAATCTGATTTTGATTTCAAGCAAACATGTAATAGTTCTTTTTGGCATAATCTCACCCATTGTGGTTCGAAGGAGAAGACAAAGGACTATATGCACATTCAAAAATTTGATCCTACCTCAGCTGATTCGAATCACAGGTTCAAGGATCATTCTAATACTGTTGGATTTGTTCTCATCACATTCGATCTGAAGAGCAAGTACAAGCACATGCTTTTTGAGCATGATCCACTTCTTCCCAAGAAGAAGATACCTCCAGACATATGACCAAGCATCACACATGCTTGAGTTTGGAGCTTTTATTTTTTATGTGTGCCTTACAGTCTATTTTTTGAGGAGGGGGTATGTTTCCCATGAAATTTTCCCACTTCCTTGGTTTATTGATTGTTTTTATTCATTGTATTGGGTGACCTTTGGTCTTAGTTACCAGGGACCAGGATGGATTAAGGGGGGGTGTTAGGATATTCCTATACTCCATCCTAGTCCCACCAATATTTTGATCATTTACATTTTTAGTCATGCATGCACCTTTTAGGGTTTGCATGCATTCTAGGGTTTGCATGCATCCCAGTCATCAGTCCAGCACCTAGCCCTCAGTTAGCCAGCCCCCAGGAGCTTCTCACTATTCAGTTTTAGCCCTCCAGTTGCTTAATGCGCCCTTCTTCCTTGATTTTAGGGAGCAACTCACCCTCCTTCACCTACCAGTCCAGTTGTCACTCAGTTACACTGAGTTACAGTCAGTTACAGTCAGTTACACTCAGTTACAGTCAGTTACACTCAGTTACATTCAGTTACATTCAGTTACACTCAGTTACATTGAGTTACACTCAGTTACATTGAGTTACACTCAGTTACACCTACCAGAGTTAGTTTGACTGATGGTTGACAGTTACTTGAGCATTGATGACTCCACTGATGATGATGAAGACTTCCAGTTGCGCTCCGATGATCATGAGGACACCTAGTTGTGCTCCGATGACACTCCAGTGATCCTTTGATCACTCCATGAAGGCTAATTCGAATTGCCACCTTAGGCATTCGAATTCCTCATGCATTGTATTATTTATATGTCCATTTGTGATTAATAACATAGTATGACCGAAGTATTATTGCTTCTATCTGAGTTCTACTGTACCATATTATTCTGTTTCTCATTATACTGCATGTATCACTCTTCTTCTATTTTCTTGCTTAATCATAATTATTCTCTTGTGAGATACATCATCTCTTAGATCTGCTGTGAGGATTTTCACACTTGGACCCTATGTGGAATCCCCTAATTCATCCATGACATATTTTTCAGCCCATGTCCATGTCATTGTGCCAATATAGAATTCCCATGTGCCATAATTTGTAACACTATTGGAGGGAATCTTGTTACCAAACTTGAGTCATATATGTCTAATCCAAAAATGATTTATTCCATTCATGGAAATGCACTCTCTTCGTCGCATTTTACTCTATCCAACCATACAAACAATCTCCATTATTGATCTCATCTACATGATGCAATTGTGGACATTCGGAGTAGTGAATCTCGTATTAAAACTTGGTCATGTTCCTTTGCATGTACAGATGCGATCAATTAATCTAAAGGGTGTAATGAAACCTAAACCATTTGCAACAATACCCATTGTGTTAAATCTCAATCACTTATTTCAGTGTGAATGGATACGATCTATCAATTCGACAAGTCCAATTTAATCTCATCCTTTCATGGAAACCTCCCCCATCGTATGTGACAATCACCTTGTTTTGTATCAATAGATAGGATCTATTAATCTGACATGCTCGATTTAATCTCAATTGTTTGTGGAAGAAAAACCCAAGTTAAGTCCCAATCATCTTGATTTGCACAAATGATCAAGATCAATTGATCTAACCTACTTGATCCAATATCTACCACTTATGGCATTGTCCCTCATGTAATGTTTCAATTATGTTCATGTGCACCAATGGTCAAGATTCAAAGATCTGATCCTCCCAATAAAATATCATACATTCATGACAATGCTCCCCATGATAAGTCCTAATCACTTATATTTGTGCAAATAGTTTTTTTTTTTTCAGTGGGATTTTCTTGATTTAATATAGGTCATTCATGGTGAGGGTCCCCACATTAAGACTCAAGCACTTACCTTTGCATGAATGATTTAGATCCGATAGTAGAAGGTGCTCAGTTTAATTTGGTCCATTTGTGTAGTTACTTACACTTATATGGATGGTTTAGATATGATGGTGTGAACATTTTGATTTAATCTCAACCATTGATCTTCCTTTAACTCTCAAATAGATTTGTGAACCCAACAACTTGGCATTGAAGTTTTGTTAACCGACAAAACTAATATTTGTATTAATTTAAAAATTCTTACTAAAAAAAAATCCAAGAAAAATCTACAATTCCTCCTAATAAACACAATACATAATTTATAGCTCTATTAAATACTACATGTAATTTAGGAACGATGACTTTTTTTAGAGGAATCTCATTAAATAGTTTGCTTGCAACCTTTGATTTTCCCAAAATTTTCACATAACCAAATCTGAATCTCAAAATATTTACTTCATCTACCCTCCATGTTCTATATAATTATTCAAAAAATAATATATTTTTTCAATTAGAGCCCCAAACTCTATTGATGTATATGTAACTTCGGAATGTATTTCATATATATTTATTGTACCCTTATTAGAGATGTGTTATTCCTCTATAAGGAAGTGTCGTCATGTGGATTGACAAGTGTCGCAAGTGTGTGTACTTGCCGATGGGTTATTAGACCACCATGTGTGGGGTCGGCCCTGAAATATATATTATATTGTGGATGTACCTAGCTATACAAGTCGGCCCCATAAGGTCACTGGGCAAACAGGTTAGTATAAATAGAGATCAGGAGATCTCTATTTAGATCATTCGGAAAGTCATATCTCTCTCACTGAGAAAGTGGCGCACTAGTGAGGAGGAGGATCATCTGCTTTTAGGAGACTATCTCAAGTGTACTTTGGTTGTACTTTGGTTGAGCCATTTCTCTCTCTATCTCTGAGGAAGTTGTGGGGTTTTTCACCTTAGGGTTTTCCCCACGGAAACTATGTGTCTCTTGTCTCTCATGCTTTTGATTCTTGTGATGCTTGTCATGCTTATTGTGATTGTTATGTATTGATATACTGTACATGTTATTCTCTCAGTGAATATCCTAGAGTATTGTGAATTAATGCTCAAAATTTAACATGGTATCAGAGCTAACCTGAGAAGAAGACATTTTGCAGTGACGAAAACTTGAGTTTCTTGTTTATTGGGTTTCTCTCCACAGATTTTGGAAAAGCAGTATAGTATATTGACTCTACTCATCAAGGAGAATCTATCTATCCAATCAGAATTCAATTCTGAGCATTTTTAGATTTGGCCCTAAAAATTAGGGTTTCCACAAAAATAGGAATTTCTGAAATATGAAGACATAGCTAGAAGATCCTTACAAAAATTAAAGTTTAGAGCTTTGGATCGAGATTTTTGGATGGGTAGATCTCCGGGAAACTCAAACCCTAATTCAGGGCTCTCCCTAGTGAACCCGGGGGGACAAAAAGGCGAATTTGAAGGGTAAAGCTTTGCGGATCTCAAATTCTGAATACACCAGGCTGATCAGCTCATCAAGGCGCATCTTTCTATCCTTTCAGAAAATTGAAATTCACATTTTGAATTCTTAGGGTTTTTCGACAAACCCTAATCCGAGACCAGATCCAGTTTTCAGCATCTCAAGTGGTAAGACCTAAATCTTTTCTATTTCCATTTGAAGTACTCTTTAGGATGCCTCGCCACACCTTGCTTGAGGATAAGCTTGAAGGAGCTGATAAATTCCGAGCTTGGAAGTATAGGATTGGGTTAATCTTGGAAGAGAATGAGTTGGACTCATATGTAAAAGAAGACATCCCTATCCCAGAGGATGAAGAGGCTAAGGTATTGCATAAGAAAAACTTGGTCAAGGCAAAGAGAATCATTGTTGATTCTATCAAAGACCATCTCATACCCCATGTGTCTTCTCTAAAGACACCCAAGGAGATGTTTGACTCTTTGACCAAGCTATTTGAAGGGAAGAACATAAATCGGAAGATGACCCTGCAAAACCAATTGGAAGGAGTAAAGTTTCAGAATGGAGAAACCATTCAATCTTATTTTTCAAGGGTCTCTCAGATCAAGGAACAACTAGAAGCAGTGGATGAAATGGTGGAGAACGGTGAAGTGGTGATGACCACTCTAAATGGACTACCCAGGTCATGGGATTCCTTTATCCAAGGAATTTGTGCAAGGAAGAAGTTGATCTCCTTTAACAGATGGCGGGAAGAATGCTCTCAAGAAGAAGCTAGTCTTGTGGCCCGACAAGAAAAGATCGGAAATGAAAATCAAGATCTCACAGCACATGCCAGGAAAAGGAAGTCCAAGAAGGAATCATCTCGTAACAGGAGATTCTCACACCACCATTATCATAAAGATAAGAAAGATCTTAGATGCTTTAATTGCAATGAGAAGGGACACTTTGCTTTAGATTGTCCCAAGAAGAAGAAAGACAACAACAACAAATTCAATAAAAAGAAGAATAATAAAAAAATAAGATATCATGCTCACGCTGCCGAAGATGATGAACCCCCAAAGAAGAAGGCTAGGACAGAAAGTGATAGTGATGATGACTCATCAAGTGAAGAAGAATATGTTCTAATTTTTGCTCTCATAGGTACTATCTCCCATGGTTGTAATGATTGGTTGATTGATAGTGGGGCTTCCAAACACATGACTGGGTTTAAGGAATCTTTTGTGAATCTATCATAACATGAATCACCCCATAAGGTGAAACTTGGGGATGATTATCAATACCCAATCAAAGGAAGTGGTGAAGCCTCCTACAACCTAGATTTTGAAAAATCTTTGAAGATAAAAGAAGTCCTTTATGTACCTGAGCTCAAGAAGAACTTACTCTCCATCTCTGCATTGGATGCAAAAGGTATGAGGGTTGCATTTGTGGATGGCCAAGTCCTAATGTGGCCAAAGGGAAAGAACATAGATGATGCAGTAGTGATTGGAGAGCAAGAGGGAGGTTTGTATAAATTGAAGGAACAACCTGAACATGCCATGGTACATGAATCCATGGAGCCAAGTGAACTTTGGCATAGAAGACTTGCTCATATGCACTATAGGGCACTTACAATTGCAAGCAAGGCTGTAGAGGGTCTTCCTGAAATCAAGACCAAACATGAAGGTGTTTGTAAAGGATGTGCAAAAGGTAAGAACATTAAGAAGGCTTTCCCAAGCAGTGAAAGCAAGGCAAAAGACATCCTGGAAATCATCCACTCAGATGTATGTGGTCCTATGTCATCCAGTTCTCTGAGTGAGTATGTTTACTATGTCTCATTTATTGATGACTTCTCCAGGAAGACTTGGGTATACTTCCTGAAGAACAAAGATGAGGTGTTTGATAAATTCAAGGAATTCAAAACCTTGATGGAGAATCAAACTGACAAGAAGATCAAAACATTCAGATCCAACAATGGTGTAGAATTCACGTCAGGTGACTTCAAGAAGCTTTGTAGTGATTCAGGGATTAAGAGGGAGTTGACTGCTCCTTATAATCCTCAACAGAATGGAGTTGTAGAAAGGAAGAACAGAACAATCATGGAAGAAGCAAGGGCAATGCTACATGACATGGACCTACCTATATGGGCAGAAGCAGCTAGAACAACTACATATGTGCAAAACAGAACACCCCACAAGATATTGGATAGCAAAACACCAGAAGAGGTCTTTTCTGGTAAGAAACTTTAAGTCAGTCATCTCAGAATATTCGGTTGTCCAGTATACACACATGTCCCAAAGGAAAAGAGAACCAAACTAGATCCTTCAGGAAAGAAGGGTATCTTTGTGGGTTACAGTGAAAGCTCGAAGGCTTACAGGTTATACTTTCCAGGGTTCAAGAAGATTGATGTCAGCAAGGATGAATATAAGTTCAAGGACAAGTAATCCAGGAAGCAAAGATCAAGAGGGAGCACACTCCAGCAGCTCCTGTGGATGCATATTTTCAAAGGGAGTTGACCATCTTCCTACATTCCACAACAGAAAGGTGTAGAAGAAGCTACTTCAGCAACTCCTGCTAGGAAGCAAAGACTCAGAGGGAGTCCACCCAACAAACAAACAAAGATAAGTATTTCAATTATTATTTCTTGCCTATTTTTGTTTAAATAATATTATGCTTAGGAGATGTATTGTGCATATTAGAATGATTGCATTAATGAACAGGATACTACTAATATGCATGTGATGGGTAAGTGGCCTATGGCACTGTACAACATTCCAGTGCTACTTATCTAGAATGAAACCTCTTTGCTGACATGTTGGGAGTAGTGCAAACTCTTAACAATGTTCTTGTAGAGACTAGAAGGCATCTAGAAAGTTGTGGAACATGGATCAATGTTGTATTAAAGAATTGGCTAAGATAACTGCATGACTGCATGACATATTTCTTTATGTGTAAAGAATTTGTTCTGAAAATTATGACATGTTTCTAATCATGCGATTTAACTTGTTTTGTAGGAAAGATCGTATATCTTCACCTACAAAAGAAAGACTACAACATTTGTTCCAGCAGCAAAGATATCTATTGAAGATATTGAAGTTCCTAGGATCTGGGATGAAGAAATGGAATTCCATGATCCATCGATCATGAAGAAAATGTTTGGGATGCAGTCCCAAGACCTGACAGGGAGTCACATGTGTGCAGATTGAAGAAAGCCTTGTATGGCTTGTAGCAAGCTCCCAGAACTTGGTGTGATACAAAGAGGAAGCTTGCTGCTGAGTTCGATATGAAAGATTTGAGAATGATGCATTATTTCCTAGGTATGGAGGTGTGGCAGAGTGCAGGTGGGATCTTCCTTGGTCAAGGGAAGTACACAGTAGATATCCTGAATAGAGTCGGGATGATGGATTGCAAGGCCATGGCCACACCTATGGGATCGAATCTGAAGCTTCTATGTGATGCTTCATCTGAGCCGGTTGATGTCTCTATGTATCGTCAGATGATTGGGTCCTTGATGTACCTGATGAGCACGAGACCAGATATTTTCTTTGCGGTGAACACATTAAGCTAGTTCCTGATGGATCTGAGGAGTGTTCACTTGGTTGTGGTAAAGCATCTTCTGAAGTACCTGAAGGGTATAGTGGATTATGGGCTCAAGTATGAAGCAAATCAAAAGTTTGACCTGCAGGGTTATGTTGATTTAGATTGGGCTGGAAGTGTTGCAGATAGGAAGAGCACATCTGGGTGCTGCTTCAGTATGCGATCAGGTGGGATCTCTTGGTTTAGCAGGAAGCAGTCCTGCGTAGCACTGAGTACAGCTGAGGCAGAGTATGTTGCAACCTGCTCAGCTAGTTGTGAGGCGGTATGGCTATGGAAGCTACTGTCTAAATTATTTGATCTCCTGTTGGATGCTATTGGTATCTTCTGTGATAACCAGAGTTGTGTGAAGCTGTCCGAGAACCCAGTGTTTCATGACAGGTCGAAACACATAGAGATCAAATATCACTATATCAGGGATATGGTGCAAAGAGGAGCTGTGAAGCTCCTGTATGTTGCGACGGACGAGCAGATTGCAGATGTGCTGATGAAGCCACTAGCCAGGGTGAAGTTCGAGTACTTCAGGGAGATGCTTGGCGTTCTTCAGATTGATGACACCTCAAGGAAGAAGTGATGGACACATTTGTTGAAGCCATTCCAAGCATGTTGGAAGGAGGATCCTTCACATGGCTGTGGATGTAAGCACTGGATGATGAGCATCAGGATGATGTTCTGGTTTCTGCTTTGTATGATCAGTTGGATCGTTTATATATGTATGTATGCATCATGTTGGATGCTGGATATGATCAGTTGGATCATTTATATGTATATGTATGCATCATGTTGGATGCTGGATATGATCAGTTGGATCATTTATATGTACGTACACATCATGTTGGATGTTGGATATGATTGGTTGGATCATGTGTATGTCTTTTGTATATGCATCATGTTGGATGCTTGGACCATGTATCTGTATATGTATCAGGTGGATACATTGTATGATCAGGTATATCATGTATGTTGATATGTATCAGGTATGATCACGTGGATCATGTATTTGTATTTGTATCAGGTGGATACACTGTATGATCAGGTGGATCATGTATGATGATATGTATCAGGTAGATACTTGGTGTGCATCACGTGGATGCATTGTATGATCATGGATGACGAGCTTCAGGATGTTGCTCCAGATGACATGCAGCAGGATGTTGCAGTGATGATGATCAGGATGATCATGTGTACATCAGGATGATGTATGGTGAGTATCAGGTTGATACTCTGTGGCCATGGAATAGGTTGTGCAGATAAGCATGTAATTCGTGCCCTGGGAGATTTGTAGATAGTCTTTTGAGGTTTTGCCTACGACATGTAATTTGTACCCTGGGATATCTGGAAAATGCTCTTTCGAGGTTTTGCTTGGGAGGACATATAATTTGTGCCCTGAGAGATCTGCAGATATTCTTTCAATGTTTTTCCTATGGCCTGTAATTTGTGCCTTGGGATATCTGGTAGATGCTCTTTCGAGGTTTTGTCCTATGGCATGTAATTTGTGCCCTGGGAGATCTGATAGGCTGAGCCATGTGCTCGTAATCAGTCATGGGATGCTCTTTCGAGGTTTTTCCATGACCACATGTAATTTGTGCCCTCAGAGATCCGATAGGTTGAGCCTTGTGCTCGTAATCAGTCCTGGGGTGCTCTTTCAAGGTTTTGTGGTGACCACATGTAATTTGTGCCCTGGGAGATCCGATAGGTTGAGCCTTGTGTTCGTAATTAGTCCTGGGATTCTCTTTCAAGGTTTTGTGGTGGGGTCACATGTAATAAGTCCTGGAGATCTGGATAGGATGAAAAAGGCCTCAAGTGCTCTTTAGGGTTCTTGCTAGTCAAGAGACTCTTTTAAGGTTTTGTGATGCACGTAATAAGTCCTGAGATTTCCACAGTATGGCCAGTGATGATGAAGACCTGCAGGTGGTGGGCCTACATCCAGTATGAAAAAGGACTGGCTCTGTAGAACTTCCTATGACGAGTAGAGTCAGAGATTGGTTGAATAGCAGCAGCAGTGACAATGATGATGATGATGATCCCGAGAAGAAGACTTGTCTAGCAGATCTGTGTCGAGAAATACCTTCCTAGTCAAGAGGGAGTGTTGATGTATATGTAACTTCGGAATGTATTTCATCTATGTATTTCATGTCTATTTATTGTACCCTTATTAGAGATGTGTTATTCCTCTATAAGGAAGTGTCGTCATGTGGATTGACACGTGTCGCAAGTGTGTGTACTTGCCGATGGGTTATTAGACCACCATGTGTGGGGTCGGCCCTGAAATATATATTATATTATGGATGTACCTAGATAGACAAGTCGGCCCCATAAGGTCACTGGGAAAACAGGTTAGTATAAATAGAGATCAGGAGATCTCTATTTAGATCATTCGGAAAGTCATATCTCTCTCACTCAAAAAGTGGCGCACTAGTGAGGAGGAGGATCATCTGCTTCTAGGAGACTATCTCAAGTGTATTTTGGTTGTACTTTGGTTGAGCCATTGCTCTCTCTATCTCTGAGGAAGTTGTGGGGTTTTTCACCTTAGGGTTTTCCCCACGGAAACTCTGTGTCTCTTGTCTCTCATGCTTTTGATTCTTATGATGCTTGTCATGCTTATTGTGATTGTTATGCATTGATATACTGTACATGTTATTCTCTCAGTGAAGATCCTAGAGTATTGTGAATTAATGCTCAAAATTTAACAAAATCAACAATTACAGGCTCCAACACTATTTTCTCTAAGTTTTTCTCTTATGCATTTTGGCATACACTTATTGTGTAAATTTTAATTTATTCCTATAAACATTGATTTCGGCCCATACATCCCTAATGTTGTAACCACAATTTCTAATGCCACTACGTAACATTCCCATCCATCATCACGACTGTTAGTCCCAGAGGTAGGCTAGGTTGAAATAGTGTACGCCCAGGCATGATAGAAGCTCAACCTTTAAAGATATTAGAGCTATATCTGGTATCAAACATATTTTTGATTTCCTTCTTGTGATTTATTAAAGGACAAAGGTTATGGATAGATTTTACAAATGTAAAGACAAAATTGCAGAGGAAATTTATAGCATGTCACAAAATATAGGAAATGATGATGGTGAATTTAATATATGAAATGCTAGGGTTATTGAAGAAGTTCCTGCAAAGACAAATTTCTTGAATCAAAGCTTACATGAACGTACCGCTCCTTATGATGAGGAATTCAGTAATTATTACACAACCGTAAAGTAAAAAATTAGGAATAAATAAATGAAACATGACATTTATTTATATAACATGCATAGGAAACTCCTTATAACTCTGAACAAACATAAAATCTCAAACGTAATAACAGAGGCAAAAACAATTTAAGAATATCTGATATAACTTTTGATTTTCAACCATCACAAGCATCACTGACACTATAGTGGGATCCAAGCTACTGCATAAAGCTTATATTAATCTCATGAATCTTTGCATACAAACATAGATGAAGTAACAATGGATTCACTTAATAGAGGAAAAACATCTCTGAACAGTGTTGTATCTTTAATCTCATACAAAGGAAAATTACAAGGGCGAATTCTGACCTTCGACTCTACAAAACTAGATAAAGATCCTCTCTTCCTAAAATTTCCATCCTTTTAGAACAAGTACAAGTTACATTATATAGAGTCCCTATGTAATTGAATTCAATTTTTTACTTTCTAACTGAATTGTAAAAGGATTCAAATATTTACTTTTTACAAAATTGACTTTTACACTTGTCTTTTCTAACATTCCTCGTTCAAATTAGCATCTTTAATTCCTCCTACTGAGAGTTTTATTTTTTCCTCTCATGTAGATATTTGGTTGTTTAGGAGACTTCCCCATTGGACTTACTTGAGGAATACCATCGTGATTCATTTGATACTTCATTTGTACATTGGCTAGTCTTGAAGGTGGCATGAAAGAAATTGGTGGTGGTTGATTTGCAAATTTCCTTGGTACTTGTACTGATGGTTGACTTGCTGCTTCACTAGATTGCAGAGTAATTTTTAGGGGCAAAATTTCTCCAAATGGCTATTTTTGGGGCATTTTTTTCAAAAAAAATTCGCTATTTGGTAATTTTTAGTCTCTAATATCCCCTATATTTACATAAAATATGTTTTTTTACCATAATATTTGCCAAAATTTACATGTTTCAAAAGTAAATTGTACGTTTCATATTTAATATTCTCCTAACTATCTATATATATATATTTTTTAATCCAAAATAATCGTCTAGAATACTATACTTAAGTATAATATTAGAATCCTTAAAAAATACCCTACCAGATGTAATACCCCATTTTGACCCTTAGGATATATTAGCTTGTAATGCAAATATTGTATACATGAGATGTATGTGTTCCTAGCGTGGAGCTCAAGGCCAAGGCCCCGCTAGTGGATGCTCGAATTTTATTTAAAAGGCAAAGCATTGGATATTATGTTTCCTATGTGCTATTTGGCCATGGAACATTGTAAAAATGATGTAAATAAACATCATGCAATAAAATACCAAAACTGGCTATGGAGGCAATGAATGAGAAGGGGTCATGCGTATCCACTAGGGAGTGGTGATGAGGTTGTGGGATTGAGCCATAGGTTGTCAAATGTCATCTTGAGAACCCAATTGAATTACCTTGCTGGCATTTATTTCTGTTGTAAGGAAGTGGTTGAAGAAAATAGTCCATGGCTTCAATGGAGCATGGGCAGCCCAACAATTTGTATGGAAGAGTATGGGATCTGTTTTCTTGTACCACAAGTCACTCTAACTCATGGGGATTGCTTATTCCTCACTCCCATTCCATTGTGGAGGAACCGAGCATCATTTTCCATCCAAAAAAACGAATTCCCAGCAGGGAGAAAAACCAGAAATTGCAAAAGAACCCAAGTTTTGAAGAGCCATAAACACCCAGAATTGGTATTGGACAATGAAATCCAAAGGGGGGTCCATAGGTATGAACCTTGGGGAAAATTTGGGAGCATTAGCTACCACGAAATCCATTGGAAAACCTAGTTTTGATAGCCTAGAAAACCAGTGATGGGATTAAGTTATTCATTGACAGAATGGTGAGAAATCCAAGTGTGGATATTTGAACAGAGGATTGGATTGCTTGAATTTAGCTTGAGATGTCTGTAGCTTTGTGGTTGAGCTCACTGACTTAGCATCCTCATCCTTTCCTTATTGTATGCTTGATAAACCCAGCTGTGTGCTGGCTTAGCATGACCATTTGAGTGAATCCATGGCTGTGAGTGAGCCTGTCTAGTTCCTCCTTAGTGGATACACAGCCCAGCTCGGGGGTGATCTCTCAGCTGAAAGAATACAGTCTGGACAGATATCTATGGTTGGGTGGAACGTTGCTCTCACATAACCAGTTGTTGGACAGTTTCATCTTCAAGATAAGTATTCTCTGTGGTTTGAATGATGTTCATTCTGTGGTTTGTCCTGTATGTTAAATTACTCATATTACTTGGATGAAATCATTATCTTAAGTTAGTAGGAATGAAACCTATGCATAACATGACAATGATTTTGATTATTCTGTGATTGTTTCACTATTCTGCCTGAAAGAAATAGGTTGGTGCATCTCCTTTTGCATGTATGTTATTATGGTTATTCCGTTGTGTTTATTAATTGAGTTGTATTAACTCTATGCTATGTAATGTCTTAATTAATAAATGTTGTTTATATGTTGAATGCATGATGAAACTATGTGCATCTATAGTGTTTAATTCCGTTGTGCTTGTTGAGTATGAGTATGTATGCACAAGTTTTATTAAACCATGCATTTCTTAAGAATTTGGATGGGGCTGAGATTTCTAATAAGCGCGGTAAGTTTGGTTCACGTTTCCTTCCTGGCATCGGATTCAATGGAAGGGGATGTGACAGAGTGGTATCAGAGCCCAGCTTGCAGCACTGGGGCTGCTTGGGCTGGACTGTGAGTTATAGGTAAGTGACAGAATGTTTTAACATGGTATTGGTGAAGTTGGGGCATCATTTTGGAATGGAGAAATGGTAGGATTAGAGTTCTCAGATATGGCAGAGGACCACCTAGGTGCGTAGAGCTCTGCAAGAGATTTCAAACGGTACTAGACTCGTCCCATTTGGCCAAGGGACGAAGGAGTTATTCGCCCCATAATCTTAGTCGTGTTTCCTTCCATGGAATGGATTGATAGAAGGGGTAGCCAAACCTTCTTCTGCTGACGTGATAGAGAAAACACTAATCACCAGAAGGGGCAGCCAACCCTTCTCCTACGAATTGTGATTAGAGGAAGTCACCAGAAGGGGCAGGCGACCCTTCTCTTGTAGATTATGATTAGAGGAAAGAAGGGGCAGGTGACCCTTCTCCTGCGAATTGTGATTAGAGAAAATGCTAATCACCAGAAGGGGCAGCTGACCCTTCTTCTATGGATTGTGATTAGAGAAAATACTAATCACAAGAAAGGGTAGCCGACCCTTCTTCTACGCAAAGGTTAAAAAAAAGAAAAACCAAAAAAATCCCGTATTCGAGACTTGGCTTTTCGCACTTGGAAGCGCGGAGTTACGGGATTGCAGGTTGCAGGATTGCGGAAAGGTTAAAATTCCCTTGTCCTCGACTTGGCTTTCCACACCCGGAATCGTGGAATTACGGAGTTGCAGGATTGCGGGTTGCGGGACTGCGGGATGGTGTAGTCCCGGGTTGGAAAAGTAGCATTTCTGCACCCGCGATATGGATTGCGGGTTGTGGGCTGTGTGCTGTGGGATTAAAAAAAAAAAAAAAGATATAGAGCCCGAAAATTGAAATGTTGGAAAAATGTGAAAAGTGAGAAGTAGTCAAACCCAGAAATTTGTAGAAGATGAATGGAGTATCGGAACAAAGATCTGCGAGTTGTTGAGTGTTCCTTGCTATATGGACTAACTTCGCCCGGTAGAAAAGTTTTCCTGAATCCTTATGGATTTGCTTCTACATGTGGCTGAAGTTGGCAGTTCATGATATTTTACAACTGTGTAAAAAGTGCAGAATTGTGGTGAAAGTTGTTATTTTTGAAGTAATGTAATTCCCACACCCGAAGTCGGAATGGAGCAAGTGGATAGGCATTGGAAAGCTTATCCAACAGGGAATAATGGTGTATGACCAGAATTTGAATGAGGTTATCATACCTCATAGTTATGCAGAGCAGAAAAGTGCCAGTGGTTGCTTTGACAAAATTGTTGTTGTCAATATGGGCAATTTCTAGAATTGCATGCCTGGAAAGTAGCAGAGACGATGAAATCGAACCAGCTATGATGTGGAAGATTAATTTCATGCAAAGATGAGGGATTGGAAAGGGAGAATTCTTTAACCCCTATCTTGCTAACCGCATTTATATTTTATAAGCTTTATGTACATAAAATTATGGCATGAGAATGCTGAAAATGCAAGAGATTAGATGAGTGGCATGAAGATGCATTGATTGGCATATTAATAAACATTTCACAGTGCATGAGCATATGTTTTGCATGCATATGACATTATATATTGGTAAAAGTAGTGAGATTTCACATATGCAATGAACCACTAATGATAAATATTGTGGTTGATCATCACTATTGGTGTTGGTTTTGGTTGTAGGACCAAAGACAACAGAAGCATGGCTAAAGATGTGGATGATGTTGTTGCATGAAGCCTACAACCTTATGAAGAAAGTATGGTGCAACAAATCTGTGATCATGAGGTTGGAAAAGGGACTCTGTAGCCTTGGTAAGAGGCCAACCGATCAGGTAACATCAAGTGATGTTAATGACAACCATACAGGTAATGGTTATTGATGCATAATTGCATGAATGTTGAAAGAGGATTTGGTAAGATCCCTTCGACTATGTTTGAACTATGTTGATTTGGTTTACATGTGGTATTGAGTGCCCGAATGAGAATGTTAACCTACCGAGTATGGTGAGGTGTGGGTAAGTGAAGGAAATCATCCTTACACCCTATAATTGCTTAGAAATCTCAATGCATTCATATGAAATTATATCATGCCATTTGAGTATGTCAATTGTGAGTTTAACAACAAAAGCAAGTGAGGACCGATGGTCCTGATTATGGGAATGCATGTTATATGAGATAGTCATGATTAAGTCATAATATGCTTGAATGCATAGTACTCATGAAACAATGCAAGGTGGCATTGAGTGGATGTGCATTAAAAGATTTTATAAATCTTGTAGTTAAGCATTGAGTGAATGCATATGAAAAACTTGAGTAAATGTTGTGAATATGCATGCATGTGGGTAGCTATACCTGAGAAGATGTATGGTATGCATACATGATTGTTATATATGTATATGTTTCATTACAATTGAGCAATAGATGAAATGATGAATTAATGATAATTCTGAGATCATTTAATGAGCTGCTATGAATGCAGGGAAGAATTGCATGAAGGTAGTCATGATCGACAGGCTTCCAGAGTGCTCTTTTGGAAGGACAGAGTTGTATAAATGATATGGCTATGAATTAATGAGCATTTAAAAGCTTTAAGTTGATTGCATAAATGATGTGACTGTACCTTGCATTTTTAGTATGATAATGATACACGTGAAGTAAATGAGTTTTGGTGATATTGATATGTTAACTGCTGGAAGTGTTTGAATTATGGAATGTTATAATTATGAAAATGCTTCATTGACTGTTGCAGAAATGAAATATTATATGCATGGAAACTTACAAGTGTTTGGGTGATTGAAGTTTAGATTTCAGGTAGAAAAGTCTGGCATATGGCAATAATGATAAGTCCATAGTAAATACCGGTATCTACCATGTGCAGAAGCCAAAGGTTATGAGAAGGTTCTCATGGTTGTAACTTATGCATGAACCAAATCTGAAAATTGTCTGATTTAAGTTTATGAGATTAATCTCATGGTTGCAAATCTAATTTCTGTAGAAAAACAGATTTGTAGATTTCAGATTTGAGAATTTTGCTAATAATTGCTAATGATTGTTTGGCTTATGTAAAATTGTGTCAGGAGGACATGTTGTAGGTGGATGTCCATGTATGGTAGAAAACATAAATCCATAATGGACAAAATGGTGCCACTTACAAGAGCCAAGCAATATGAGGATAGTCTCAAGGCTAAGAAAATCAATTTCTGTAGTAGACAGAGTTGCAAATTCATATTGAATTTAATTATTAGTACCATTGATTAGTTATGGAACAATCAGATTTGAATTGTATTGTTAAATGTTGCTGACTGTTTGGCTATTTAATAAGTGTGCCAGGAAGACACATTGCAGTAAGACCAAGGGAGAGGGCCTGCAAAAGCCAAACTTCATGGGAAGGGATTCCATGATTTGAAAATGGGTTTCGGGTGAAACGCCATTAGACATTATTAATGTCTCATCCGCACTGCATGATTGGTAAACAATATGAGTGAGATGGTAAATATTATGTCAGTAAGACATATGAAGGTTATGTAACATCAAAAGGAGTTGGGATTGCAAACCGAGGGACTATCAACTCAGAGAAGGAGCCCCCATTCCTCATTAATGAAGAGAAATTACATCTGTGAAATGGATAACTGTTCTGTAAACCCTAACTGATATATATATATATATATATATATATATATATATATATATGTATATGGGCATCTCTAATTGTTAGAATTACTACGCAGAGCATATTCCATTTGTTTATATTATTCAGACTGCTTGAAGTATGATTAGGACCTACATAATTCACATCAGTAAGGAGTGCACACCTTTCTGGTGTTGAGTTATGTTAGGGATGACAATATTGACTACACCCTAAGGGAATGGACGCATTCCTGGTGTCTCAATGTTGGATAGTGAATGTTATGAAATATGTTTACAGTTTTAGAGCAGCAATACTAATGAGCTTTCTTATCCATTTTGTGTTGTCAGCTTATACATATGCAAATTGGTGTTGCACATTAAAGGGACAAATGAAGAAAAGGGTACTCAAGAGGACTGTATGAGCAGTGGTAACCTTTGTGTAGTGTGAGTGGGTATCATGGGGCCATGATAGCCTGCAGTTAAGAAAGTCACCTAAAGAGTTTCTAAAGGGAACCGCCGGTTTGCACAAGAGAAGGAGTACCACCCTTATGTGGGTGACGAATTGTTATGTGCATTGAGGGATTGTGACACATGTGAAAGGATGATGCAAGCCTAAGGAAGAGTAATAGAGACTTGACCTATAATGGTCGGTGGTGCAGTTACCTTCCATTGGCCGATGACCCAAATGGATGTGCTGGATCGGCAATGGAGACGGCCAACCAGTTATGGAACAAGTTGGGCACCACCAAATGCTTGGTAAATCCAGTCGGCGTGAAGGTGTACTGGTTGGGCATTAATTATTTGATGATTTGGAGTAGCCTGCGTGCTGCCAAACATCCCAATCCGCAGGAGGATCCCAAGGCTTATAAAGTAAAAGCAGGACCTTGTGGACTAGAGAGGAAATACACAATACAGATAAGTATTCAATATCATTTATTTCTTGTTTGGAATAATGAATATTTCAAGTATAAGTCTTATAACAGTTAAGCTGATGCACTATTGTTTCTTTGTTGGAAACCTTGGTCATTACAGGAAACAGGGACCCTAAAAGAACTATAAATTGCTTGGTAAATCTAGATAGTGATTAGTTGAGCATTAACTATTTGATGTTGTGGAGCAGCCTACGTGCTGGCCAAACATACAAGACTATTTGATGTTGTGGAGCAGCCTGCGTGCTAGCAAAACATACAAGACTATTTGATGTTGTGGAGCAGCCTGCGTGCTTGCCAAACACACAAGACTATTTGATGTTGTCAAGCAGCCTGTGTGATGGCCAAACATACAAGACTAATTGATGTGGTGGGGCATCCTGGGCGCTGGCCAAACATCCAAGTCCATAGGCGATCCTAAGGCTTGTAAAGCAAAGAAGGACCCTATGGAATAAAGTGAAGACATCCAATGCAGATAAGTATTTGGTTATCTTGTAATTTCTTGCTTATGAATATACATGTGTATATGATTTCGTTATGACTTCCTAAACTCTTGTTTAGAGATAAATCCTATGAAAATAAACTAAACATGTAAATTGATTCAATGTTTGAGTGTAGGTATTGTTGGAAGCAAGGACTATGAAAGCATCTTAAGAATGCATGTGGACATGTGACTGTCCTAAAAATATCAGCTTGAGCAGCAATGAAAGATGGTGCTAGTGGGACTATGTGGGTCCTAGTAGCCAAGAGTTGTAGACAAACCATGTGGAGGGAATCCATGGTTGAGAAGTCTGGAATAGACCATAGACACTAAGTGTCATAGCCAAAAAGGGTTGGTCAAACATTCACATGGAAGTGAAAGAGGCTAGGAGCATGAAAACCACAATGGTGGTGTGGGCTCCATAATGGAACAAGACGAAGAGGAGAAAACTCTTACTGCTCTCTCTTTCATTTTATTGATGCATTTATAAAAACAGAAAATTGTTGAATGCATGTTATGGATGAAAGTAGAGTGTGTTTAATTGCTTGAAATAAATTGTGAATGCTGAAGTAGTTAATTCCCTGTGAAGGAATGGACATGAATGAACTCATGTGCCTGTTGGGAAAGCATGAAAAGTATGAAAGTCTCATGGATAAAGTATGGACTACTCATGTCAATTGGGCAATTAATTGATTGATTTTAAATGTTTGTATTATGGTTGGCCTAATAGAAAATTGCCATGATGTATTTCACAGGTGAGAAAGGGAAGCTAATTTATTACAATTGTTGCAAAGCAAGTGCTGCTTGTGAGCAAAGTGAAAGCCAGTTGTGCACAGTGACCATGGCAGCAGACATAGGCTATTGGAATTGGCTAAAAGTGGGAAAGGAAAGTGGATCAATGATGTGACATTCATCCAATCGGTCCATTAAGAAACGTTCCAGACATGAAGACTCAAAGGAAATTGAGCAGGTAAAGATGAAGCAGCTAGTGAAATGTTGAAAATTTGGAGGACATCATTGCTTCCGCAACTTCCCAACAAGGGAACATCAAGAAGGAAGTAGCCATAAAGTTTTCAGACTTGTGGATGAGCTGAAAGATTAGAACTAGCAAGAGCAGTTTTTGGAATCCAAAGGACTTGGTCCCGAAAGTTCAAAGTAAAGGATAGAATGCAGGGCAGATCTGCAAAATGTTTTGAAAATTTTGGATGTGTAAATTGTATATGGTTTTCCTAAGTATTGGAACACCGAGGACGGTGTTATTCTAAGGGGGAGGGGATTGTAATACCCCATTTTGACCCTTAGGATATATTAGCTTTTAATGCAAATATTGTATACATGAGATGTATGTGTTCCTAGCATAGAGCTCAAGGCCAAGGCCCCGCTAGTGGATGCTCGGATTTTATTTAAAAGGAAAAGCATTGGATATTATGTTTTCCATGTGCTATTTGGCCATGGAACATTGTAAAAATGATGTAAATAAATATCATGCAATAAAATACCAAAATTGGCTATGGAGGCAATAGATGAGAAGGGGCCATGTGTATCCACTAGGGAGTGGTGAGGGGGTTGTGGGATTGAGCCATTGGTTTCCAAATGTCATCTTGAGAACCCATTTGACTTACCTTGTTGGCATTTAATTCTATTGTAAGGAATTGGTTGAAGAAAACAGTCCATGGCGTCAATGGAGCATGGGTAGCCCAAAAATTCGTATGGCAGAGTATGGGCTCTGTTTTCTTGTACCACGAGTCACTCTACCTCATGGGGATTGCTTATTTATCATTCCCATTCCATTGTGGAGGAACCGAGCATCATTTTCCATCCGAAAAAATGAATTCCCAGTAGGGAGAAAAACTAGAAATCGCAACTATGAAAGAACCCACGTTTTGAAGAGCCATAAACGCCCAAAATTGGTATTGGACAGTGAAATCCAAAGGGGGATCCATAGGTATGAACCTTGGGGCAAATTTAGGAGCATTATCTACCCTGAAATCCATTGGAAAACCGAGTTTTGATAGCCCAGAAAATTAGTGACGGGATTGAGTTATTCATTGACAGAATGGTGAGAAATCTAAGTGTGGATGTTTGAATAGAGGATTGGATTGCTTGAATTTAGCTTGAGATGTCTGCAGCTCTGTGATTGAGCTCACTGGCTTAGCATCCTCATCCTTTCCTTATTGCATGCTTGATAAACCCAACTGTTTGCTGGCTTAGCATGACCGTTTGAGTGAATCCATGGCTGTGAGTGAGCCTGTCTAGTTCCTCCTTAGTGGATACATAGCCCATCTCGGGGGTGATCTCTTAGCTGAAAGAATACAGGCTAGACAGAGATCTATGGCTGGGTGGAACATTGCTGTCACATAACCAGTTGTTGGACAGTTTCATCTTCAAGATAAGTATTCTCTATGGTTTGAATGATGTTCATTCTGTGGTTTGTCCTGTATGTTAAATTACTCATCTTACTTGGATGAAATGATTATCTTAATTTAGTAGGCATGAAACATGTGCATAACATGAGAATGAGATTGATTATTTTGTGATTGTTTTACTATTCTGCCTGAAAGAAATAGGTTGATGCATCTCTTTCTTCGTGTATGTATTATGGTTATTCCGCTGTGTTTATTAATTGAGTTGTGTTAACTCTATGTTCTGTAATGTCTTAATTAATGACTGTTTTTTATATGATGAATGCATGATGAAACTATGTACATCTATAGTGTTTAATTCCGTTGTGCTTGTTGAGTATGAATATGCATGCACAAGTTTTATTTAATCATGCATTTCTTAAGAATTTGGATGGGGCTGAGATTGCCAATAATCCCGGTAAGTTTGGTTCACGTTTCCTTCCTGGCATCGGATTCAATGGAAGGGGACGTGACACCAAATGGTTGGCTTGAAGATTGGGTTGAAGGCTTCCCTCTTGATGTCCTAGGTGGATATACATGTTTGTGATATTGTATAACCATATGCTACTCCTTTCCCAATGGTGTTTGTGAGCTCTCAAGGATTCCAAATATATCTTTGCATTTGTTGTTTTCTCATAAGAGATTGGCCCCAATCTCTTGGCAATATTTTTTAATCATAACCATATTTCAAAACAGTTCTTGAGTCTATCCACTACCTGCTCCACTTCAATTTATCCTTCCAAGGGTTCCGGGGGAACCTCTTCCTTCTTTTTATATAGATGTTCTTTATAGGTAGCGTTACGGTAAGAATCTCCATTTTCATCCTACGGAGAAGGCATTCCCACACTCAACACATCTTTGAACAATGCTTTGAAACTTCTTATTTCACCTGTCAATTGTTTAACATTGTCTTTCATTCTAAACACATATGTTTGTTTCATGATCATGGACCTAGCTATCTTGATGATCTATGTTCTTTTATCAATCCCCTTCTCATCTAACTGCCTTTTGGTTCAAGTAATCTATTACTTCAGTTGCTTGTTTGGGCATGTTTCCTAGATGATTTTCTATTGATTTCACCTCTACATTAGCTTATGTTTCCATTTATACTTCATCTTGAACGACCTAAAAATAATCCGATTTTTGTATGCACCATTCAGTAATTTTATCCCAAACATTCTGTGTTATCCTTCTCAAAATTTGCTCCCCTTGAGCATTCATTTCCAATGAGGTTACATGGACTTTTAATTCTCCTACTTCTTTCTGCATATCTATTATATCATTCTCCTTTTTACTGACTTCATTCTCTAGTTCTAAGATCCTTCTATATTTTATCTTGATCTCCTTTTCAATTTCTTCGAGCTTGCCACTTTGGTCATTGTCCTCCTAAATGGGTTGAGGACTTGACCTTTGATTTTCTTGGTCTTCTTCCATAGAATCCATGTCTATGGCTTCTGAAGGGACAACTCGTTGCCCATCTGTTGTATCAGCTACATCTGTTTTTGTAAGATGACTCTCTGATGCTTCTGTTATATCTACTGCTGCAGGATGACTTTCTGCAATAATTTCAAGCATTAATGTTCCAGTATATCCCCCAGTGGATATTTTAATCCTTTCTAACTTCATGTTGTCTATCTTCGAATATGAAAATCATCAATCTTTTTTCTTCTCTCTTCAGATAACTTCTAGTATTCTATCATGGTAGCATAATTTTTCTCTTTTTTCTTCATGCACCTTCTTTAGCACTTCATCCTGGTCTGGGTCTATTGTCAATTTCTTCCTCAAAGTAGCTATCTCATTATCTTTCTTCTCAATAAGTGATATGATATGACATCTATCTGACAGATCAGCTTCCAATGCCACCTACTTTCCTCTAGTGAATTTATTGTGATTTGCGTAGCCCTAGTTGTCTACTTCTCCATCTTGTATAGCTTCTCAAACTTCTCTATGGATATTCTGAGATTTTTCTCCTCCTTTTCTGATTTAATTATCTCTGTGCAGATCATGTCACTGTCCTGCTTGTAGAATTCCAATTTATCCATTTTTCCAAATTCCTTGAAGTTGACAATGTGTTCCTCAACTCTCCAATTACTCAATTTGACAGGTTTAGGTACTTTGGGCTCAAGAACATAAAACCTAAATGTATCTTGCTTATGATCAGCAACTGATATCGGTCTCTTTCCTATTGCTGGGATTTCTTGCCTCGTATCCTTTACCATCTTCAATCCTTTTTCTTTGATGTTCATGAAGCCAGATTGAAGATCTATTTTCACTAGTACTAGCTCTCCTAATGATGATCCATGTATCTTATGAGGGATTTTGAACTCTATATATGGATAAATGATGTATTTAATGTGAGTTAATTCCTCCAATTTCTCATGGATTACTCCTTCTAGGTGAGTGCAAACGTTGAAATGGGGAGGATTTCTACCAAATTTTGTGGTTAGCTTAAGTAGAATCCCTAGGATCACTTAATCTACAAAATTATCATCTTCCAGGCCTACACTGTGTACAAATGATGGAAATGGACTTCCTGGAACTTTCATAAAAGACAATGGTGACATAAGGAGGCAGGGTGGTAGGTATGGCCATACCTAGTTCTAAGTGCTTAAATAGAAACTGGTGATGTTCATAAGGCCCAAGACTGTGAAATGCACTCGCTAGGGCCTTCTCATTAAATGGATAAGGGACTAAGGACTCTGGAATGTAGAACATCTATCTCAGTTCATCTGGAGTGATGTAATCGAGGTTTTTTGACATATTAGAGGAAAGGATTTCCCACTTGGTAGGGGAATAATGCTTTGACCACCAGGTTACAAATTTAGGGAATACCATAGATATAGGGCAAGCGGTACAGGAAAATTTTGAATTCCATAGATTAAGGTTGTCCTGGTTAGCAAAATATAGGGGTTTAGATTCCTTAATGGTCTTTTTCATATTTAAATTGGTGATAATAGTGTTGAAAACATCTGCTTCATGGTTGTAAACATGTTCTTCTCCTGAGAGGGGTTTTGGAAGCCATTTTGGGTAAAAATTGGTTTGATAAATTTAGTGGATATTAGGGTAAATTTTATAGAAATTAGGGCTTATTTCTGATTAAGTAGAAGGAAAAAGGTATTAGCAGAAGTGTTGGATATCAGTTAGTAGGAAACACCCAGATGACGGATGATGATTGAGTTGGACGTTTCGACGCTGACGTGGACTAGTCAGCTTCGTGCAGATGGTGGACCTAGTACACTGGTCTGTAGGGAGCACGCTCGAACTTGATGAGGAAATGATATTTTAAATTAGGGAAAATATCATCTTATTCACTTTAGGAAGCATCACTTTCCACATTGGATTTCATGGCAGAGGTACGAGGAGGAAATGTCGGGAACTACTTGATATATGGTAGGAAAAGGTACAAGGAAGAAGGGTCAATATGATGACCTATAAATTTCTTTGGGTGCGGTCATACATGGATACTGATTTTGATTTCACACGATGGTAACTTGCTAATAATGAGTGGTAAAAGAAAATAGCGCTCAAGGAGGCGTAGTCAATCAACGATGAGCATACGTCCTCAGTGGTTTTGAGGACAACACGTGCTCATGTACCTTTTGGGGATGGAAAAGCTTATAGGCACACATTATATCTCTGTCATTGATCTATGCCACACCTTTCCAAACTTTCACGTATGCATTTCTGCCTTAACCCTCTTATACTTTATGGGTGCGTCTGATCTTTAGGTCGTTAGATATCTCTTGATATAATGGCTCAACAAATTTAATGTTTATGATCTCTTCAGTATTCCCTAGGTCACTAGCCATTGGTCACTCCTAAGGCTTCGCTCCGTTTTGTTTTAATTCCTTTAGCTCCCAAGGGATGAAATAAACTGAGCATGCCATATGAAACAACTTCAAGGATGCATTTTCATATAGAGAAAATTCTCAGTACTAACAATAACTATTGGAGGGGGTAGTTACGAATTTCCCCATACAAAATTTCCCCCCTTGGAGGTCATTATTCAAATTAAAACCAATTTCAGTCTCCCTTTGGTAACATAAACTAAGTAATGGATGTGTAGGTGCATGAGTATAGAACACAACATTAACAAATATATTCACACACACATTACGCATAAATAAACACATTCATATTAGGAAATAAATATAATCATTTCACATTCATAGAAAATATATAATACTTATCTTTTAATTGAAGAAGATCCAAGCGACTATCAATGTAAGACCAATTTTCCACCTGTTAGGGTTAACCTTGACTCGAGATTGAGTCAAAGTTGGTTAGGTCTAGCACATGTTTTTGGGCACGTGGTTTGTTGTAGCCCATGGTATTGCCCCATGGTATTGCATGTAAGGAAGCCTTTATAAGGCTTGAGGAGGCTCCATTGTAAAGTGGCCTGGAGGTGAGCGGGTGAGCTCACTTGGCCCAGATGGCTGGTTTTGGCCATGTAATGAAGATCTTCATTGAGTGCTATTTTTTCCCCGTATGGGGTTTCCAGGGTAAATTATGTGTCTATTATGTAACTGCTTGTTTCTATTTATTTCTCTCGAAAGTTAAAATATGTATGCTCATATAACCTAACAAGTGGTATCAGAGCCATGGTGTTTGGAGTTTGGAGTCCCATCCAGTGAACATAAGGGGGGAGTCTGGGGGCCTCATGGAGGCCCCTGGCCTGAAGGTTCATGGGGGTTCAGGGGTGGGATCTCTCGAGAAAATTTTTGGGCCGTTTTATTTAAAAATATGGGTGGTGTGAAAATTATCTTCTGCTGTGATCATTATAGATCTGGTGCAAATCTTGTTAGATATGTAGATCTTGTAGATCTGCAAAGTGGAGGTTGCAGTGCTGTAGCCAAACATTGAATGAATGCCCAAGATATATCGTGAGGAACACTTCAAGCTGTGGAACAAGAGGCTTGCTGGTCGATTCCGAAGAGAGATCGGGTGCTTTATGAACCTGTTGTGTAGTTGAGGAGCCGTCATTCGAAGAACCGTGGCCAAATTCCTATGAAGAGTCCACTGGAAGTTAACGTTAAAAATCGTGAAGGATCTGCTAGCTGAAGAGATTTTTGTGCTCATGTCGTGAAGGAGGAAATCATTGCTTGTGAAAATCCAGCCTGAGGTAGGCTGATAATGTGAAGGTAAAAGAAACCCCAGCATGCAAATGCATGAAGTATATCACTGTTGTTGGATTCTGGTAAGGAGAACCCATTTCAAAATTGTTGGTGCCGAGGTTTGTAGAACACAATAAGGAGCAGAGATCCGATGATAGAGAGAGAGCCACTGGTGAGCATCACTGCCTAGGAGAGCTGTCAAGCCAGTCATGGAGGATTCGTTCTAGTGGAAGGGCATCGTTGAACCCATGGAGAAGAGCTGCAAGCTATGGAGGAAGGGCTCACTTTGGAAGATCCCATGAGCCTATAAGGGAGCTCGAGCAGTCATTGAGAGGAGTCCCGTCATTGCAGAGCCAAGTCGGTCCACTGACCTGAAGAGCAAGAGCCTGACGGTGCATGTTCTGGAAGAGATCCAATGAAGATGGATCTGTGGGGCTGCATTTGAGAAATTCATGATAGGTCATGAATGGAAGAAACCCTAGCCACATGAATGAAGATAATGTTTCTATAGAAGATGAAGCTGTAGCTATGTGAAGATTGAGAGGCATCTATGTGTGTGAGGAGATGCGTGCAAGTGGGCTGGTCAAGAAAGCCATAGACGGAACCGATATTTCATGAAACGATGAAACAAAGTAGTGGGCTAAGTAGTAGTCATGACAAGCCGTAAAGTGTGTGGTCCACTGTGGTATTATGTGGGTTGTAAAATGGAAACAGCATTGGATTTTCTTAGGTTAGTGGAAATGCATGTTTCATAGTTTCCTTGGAACTTTCTTTTTATGGACCATGGTTAAATAGAAGCCAAAAAGTCATTGTGGCAAAGCATGAGAAGACCATCATGGTAAGAATGTAGGGCATGGTAGATGACGAGAATGGGAAAGCGAGAGGATGAAGCAACCGATGGTGATGGTGTAGTCACCATGAAGACACATGAAAAAAAATAAAATTAATGGAGCAGTTTGCATGTAAAAGGGAATATGGCTGTAAGACTTGGTAAGGCATGCATACCCCTGGTAACTCACCCGTCAAGTCGGGAGAAAGACCAAGGTGATAGGAGGTGTATGTAATATTCCTCGGTTAAAACTTTGAGGGGGGTTGGTGATTACTCCAAGTCAAGTTTAAAGGGGGTATTGTTAGGGTTAACCTTGACTCGAGATTGAGTCAAAGTTGGCTAGGTCTATCACATGTTTTTGGGCACATGGTTTGTTGTAGCCCATGGTATTTCCCCATGGTATTGCATGTAAGGAATCCTTTATAAGGCTTGAGGAAGCTCCATTGTAAAGTGGCCTGGAGGTGAGCAAGTAAGCTCACTTGGCCCGGATGGTCGGTTTGGCCATGTAATGAAGATCTTCATTGAGTGTTGGTTTTTCCCCGTATGGGGTTTCCAAGGTAAATTATGTGTCTATTATGTAACTGCTTGTTTCTATTTATTTATCTCGAAAGTTAAAATATGTATGCTCGTATAACCTAACACCACCTAACCGTAGGTATCAACTACAAATACCACCCACAATTCGGGTTATGAGGCCACTAGGGTGAACGAAACATCTACATGATTTTCTCTCTCAACTCAAAACCCATTTTCTCTCATGCTTAGACATTCTTCTCACCATTGAGCACTACAAGCATCTCATTTAGCCATCCCATCCATGGATCTCTCCTCCACTATGCCACACAATAAAAGAAAGGCCTACTCTTTCTCTTCTCAATAGTCCCTCAAGGTACCCAACCCTTATAGTGCTCCCCAATGTGTACAAAAAAGTTCCAACCTATTATATGTTTTTATGGAACCTCCTATAAAATTAGTTCATGGCTCTCAAGCATTTAGGAACAACAAAAAAATAGTGGGTGAAAGTTGTTATCTTTCCCAGCCTCTAGATAATTTCACAGTATGGTAACTAGTTATGGAGAAAAATAGCATGAGTTTTATGTAGCGTATGATATATACATGGAAAATGAGTTATAAACTCCAATGGAGATGAGAACCTTGGTGAAAACACAATTGACATCACTTCTGACCATAAAGGAAGGACACTTACAATTGTCGTAATAGTCTATTCATCACATGCTTCTATAATTGCACGAGAAGACTTTCCCACCAATATCACACATGCATTCAGTGATTGGATTGGATAAATAAAAGGAATTAAATGGCTGATTTAAAATACATGGTTGAAAATGGATGAGTTCTGAGGTTGAAAATTGTAAGAATAGGATTTAATCTCATGTAGGCTCCCTTTCTTCTTCCCCTCTAGCAGAACCATAACTACTTTAGTTCTCCTTATGCATCCATCTTGGACCATTTTATTATTTTCCATCATAATATTTACATAGATTTTGAGACACTAGGACAAGCCAACAACATGGCCCACACATAAGTATTTAGATCATACATGCCTAAGCATTCACTAGTCGAGCCTTGGCCTTGAGCTCTGCACTAGGAATATTTTACTAGCATATTACATCAAATTACATATTATGACTTAAAACATTCCAAGGGTCAAAAGGTATTACATTAATAAACCCACAATTTCCAATCCCTTTATCCCCCTTTCCACTCCTCCACACTTGTGAATTCATATCCTCCCAAACTCTTTTTTGTCTTTCTTCATTTGTAGCCATTGGTACCTTATATTAAAAATAATTGTGTATAATTACAATACATATTTTCATCCCATGCTATTTATATCCAACTTCTAATCATTTCATCATTACATACACATTTGCATTCTTGTGTCAAAAACGGGGTGTTACATTCCTATCCCTCTTAATATATGCATTCTCCTTAGTGCATCATCAACAATATATATATATATATATATATATATATATATATATATATATATTATGGCATTTTTTAACAATGTCTTTAAACATGCACACTATTCCTTCACATGGCATCCTTTAGCTTACATGTTTCTTCTTCATCTGCATTTGCCATGCCATTCTTACCCCTTGCAATATGGCATAAATATATTGTTGGCTATCCCATATACAATTGCATCAACATTGACTATTCATTTCCCTAGTTTCATCCCAAGGCTTAGCATACAAGTATGTACCCATCAATCATCAAGAATAAATGTGCATGGTTTTTTTTTGTGCTAGGGGAATCAACAATTGGAGACTGGGCTGGTACTCGCGTGACACGGGGTCCAGGGATTCAATCCCGCTACCACTATACCCCTAGGTGCCCCACACACCCCACAAGCATGGGACACGGGTAAAGTCGGGTGTGATTTGAACTCGTGACCTCCAATTTACAACATGTGACTTCATATCAAGTGAACCGCCAATGAGCCACACCCGTGCAGGAAGAATAAATGTGCATGTTATAACCATTCACATGCAACAAGTATTATGTTCATGGGAATTTTCAATATCACAAGGAATGCATGTATATCCATATAACCAAATAGTATGATATTTTAATCCAATAATTATCCATATGATTATATCTTTTCTTTGACATTGTTACCATGGGAAATAATTTATCTCACTACTCTTTCTGAGACATCCTCCTTGTTTCAAACAGGATTTCCACATGAATATCTCATATAAAATTCATATAAATTTCCTATTCCTTGCCACACTCACCCTTCTAGGCTTAGGCATCCTCTTTGATGATAAACAGTCCCTTCGGTGACCCATCCTTACAAATCCTTATTTCTAGGAAGCCTCTATTAATCAACCAATCATATGTGGAAATCACAGGGTTCCAATGCCATGGAACTGACCTTCTTCGCACACTTTTGAGCTCACAATAGCCATCCATTTTACTTATTTGGTATATTCAACATTCACCAATGTCATAAAAAATATAAGTATACAATATCATGATTTGTATTCTATCTATCAACCAATCTTGGAAATAATTATTACTACCATTAAATTCCAAATAATGAAAAATATTCCACATAATACTTAGCTTTGAATTGTGTAGGCACTAGATAATTCTTGTAGTCCATCAAAACATGGATATTTTTTGATGCAATTATTTTATTGCATTCAGAATATCTCATGAAATGATCTCAAGATTATGAGTTACCAATAACTCCTTCATTTAATCTATTGATATTCTAAACGCTATGAAATATGGCTGAAGTGTGCATTCACAAAATGAATTCAAACATATGTTCCCACATATATGAGTGCATATCCAAAATATTTACAAAATCCATTTATTCACATCCACTCAATGCACCCTTGCATTGATTTAGGAATACCATATTCTCATGTCATCCATTCCACCATAGTTATTTGGAAGGTCTAGCAAATTCCTCAACACATCATCCAACCATCTTGCCAATACTTCAATAACTACCTAGACACCTTCCTATTCAACCCAACACATCACCATGAATATATACCTTTTTCTACTAAAGGCATTTCCTTGCTCCACTCAACAACCCCTTATGAAACCCTTCCTCCCTAATGATGTCTTTTTGTTGCCAAGAAGGTTACAATCCAAAAAACTCACACAAGTAGGGAGACCATTGGACACTTGTGTAGCACTATACATTTCCATATCCATCAACATTATGGCCATACCCATGACAATATCACACAATATTCATTTACACATAAAAATCATAAGTCCTAACTTGCCTTAGTAAGTTACTCATAACTAATACACATGGCATGTATTTACTTTCACATAAATGCATTCTATATTTTTAAGCAATCATATAGATATAATGTTTCCTACTAACATTTAACACCCCATATCATATCTTACCATACTCAATGGGGTATCATTCACACATATGCATTCAAACCTCACAAGCATGCCAATTTATGATATTAAATATGGTAGAAGGAATTCATATGCAAACCCTTTTTCCAACACCTAGTGACCATCTTAAATAAATCCATATTTTCCAATATTCCATAAAAATCTTTGATGTTACATGATTGTTTGGTGTCTTATGGAGGATTAGAAAATCCCTTCACCAACCCTATGTGAAGACTTTATTATTATTATCCTCTTTTCCTCAGTTAGCTATCATATGCAACATGATCATCGATTTCTCCAGCCATGTTATCCATTTCTAGTTACACAACCATCATCAAGCACAACAATTTTCTTTGTGCGCTCGTGGAATTTGTAGTATCACACCACTTTTATCAATTTGCAGAATGATATGTATGCACAAGCATATTTATATGTACTATGCATTATCTATTAATATTCCCACTAGTGCACATGCATTCTAGCTATTGCAATCTTTTAAATTTTTAGTTTTCCAATACCTTAATTATATACATGTAAAACTCATGAAAGATAAATGTAATAGGAAGACATGAGTTGAGTAATTCCCCCTTCAACTCTTCTTCATAGCATGGAATTCCTCTTCCATGTCATAGTTGATCCAATTTGTGGCCTTTCTACCAATTCCACAATGCATCATCAAATGTTATTTTCTCACTAGGTAGCCTTTCTAGTACAATCCTATTTCACCATACAACCTTTTCATGAAGTTTAGTTAACTTTTAAGGTTACCCAAATTGATAATTGCATTGTCTAATTAACTAGGGAGGCTTTGTTCTACTTAGTTTTTGAAATATGTAGAAATAGATTACAAAAAATTAAAATTATATATTAAATTCTCTTATGTGTTACCTTTCCAACAACTATACTTGAGCTTAATTCTGGGTTATGACCTAAAAGTTACAATTCTCCAAAATTAGCTCTTTTGACCATTTCTTCATTGTTCCTATAGCTACTCTAAAGCTTAGGGACCAAATTTGGAGACTTTTAGAAGAAAATATGGGGAGAATTGAGAATTGTTTGTATTGAGTGTTGATATCCCATATGATCATAAGTAGTTATTAACTTCGATATAACTAATCTGATGCTCCAACCATTTTTTTGCACAATTATGGAATTGCTAACTTTTACCTTTTGCACTTCTTGCAAAATTGGAATTTTTGGTGAAACCTACTATCGCACAAATAGAGAAACAATGGAAAAAATTATCTTGACTAAAGTTACTCAACTTGTTCAGAAGCTAAAATTTCCCAGTTTTGAAATCTTGGGTGACTTTTACCTCGAAGTTTCCAAAATCCCCAGAAAGTATTCTAGAATAGTGGACTTTGGCCTATTTTTTCATCTCCATTCCAATTCCTTTCCAATTTAGCCAAAATATCCACTCAGAATATCTATTCTTGGTCATAGACCGTACTATAAAAAATTCAACCCCAATAATATCTTTGTCAAAGACTTGGGTATGGGTCTTCAAAATTCACTACATCCCCATTTTCAAAACTCTAGAGCTAAATAAGAAAATTCCCCTCTATGTAATTTTTGTAATCCTCATAGTTGCAGACTTACCCCTAAAATTCCATCCAAATATGACTTCAAAGTATCCTATTATGGCCAAAATAAGATTTGGTTCCATACTTGTTTTTTTATAAACCATTTGTTATCATGGCACAATGTTGGTGTGGCATGACACATGGTAGCATTGGTTTCCACTTGGAGTGTACATGTTAGCTGCAGGTTCTTCCATGTCAATCCCTTCCATCCTAGGTCCTCCATGCCATCATGACCTATCAAACCATCATGAAATGGATCTTTTTCCCAATAAGATCCTCATTATTTGTGGCCTTTTACCTTTACCATGAATTCCTGTGAGAGATCTTCGTCATTTGATCTATTTTGTGGGATAAAATCTAGTTGATTCACACAATGACCCCTTTTCTTAAACCTCTGAGACTTTCCTTTGCATGAATGGTCATGACCTAAAAATTCCTATGGACTTAATGAAATCTCAACCTTGTGTGGTAATGTTCCCCATGTTAATCTTTGTGCACTTCCATTTGCATGAATTAACAATACATATAGATCTAATGACCACAATCTAATCTTGTCCATTCATGGGCTGATTATTCCTACTAACACTTGATCACCTTCCCTTATGCGAACAGTCATGATCTACTAATCTCATGGGAGTAATTTAATCTCAGTCATCCATGACCTTACCACTAATGTTAAGGTATGTTCACCTTTCCTTGTGTCACTCGAGATATATTGATTTGGGTGGCCCAAATTAATTTTATTTGTTCATGGTGTTTCCGCTCATGATAAGCCTTGATCATGTTGATTTTCATGAATAGTCACAATCAACTAATATTACTTGAAATAGTTTAATATTATCCACTCACATAGGAGACCCTTGTTTTCAGGTACAAGAACCTACCTCTGTATGAATGGTCAAGATATATCAATCCTAATAGCATGACTCAATCTTAGTCATTCATGGCTCTACTCATCATGTTAAGGTACAAGCACCTTTCTTGCATGTACAATCATGATTCAGGGATCCAGATCACCATATTAAATCTGGGTTCTTGGAAATATTAATAACTAATTTCTACCTATACTATGTAGATGCCACCCACGCATTTGAACATGATCTAGGATTTCCACCTGTACACCTAGTTTATGTGTCTCCTCCTCATCATACCTCTTGTCCATGTGCAATTTATGGGGCCCACATTAAGTTTTTCCAAAATACACATTTTTATTTTCTGAACAAGTGGCCAACAAGAAATTTACACCTGAATTTTCTCCAAACTACTAGTTTTTTCATCAATTAATAGGACTGGTATTTCTTTTACAATGGATGAAATTCTTCCCAAATTTTTAATAACTAAATTTTTTCCTTTGTAAAATTTTACCAACATCTCTCAGGCTGGTCCTAAAAACAACAATTGGGCATTCATAACTAAGAATTTCCATAGGGGTGTTTTGTCAAATAGTTAGCTCTCAAACTATGATTTTCCCCAATTTTTCATAGAAATAAATTTGAAACTTGAAATTTTTTACTTCAACTACCCTCTGTATCCAACCCAGCCACTCAAACAACCATTCAATCTTTTAATTAGAGCCTTGAATTAAACAATTGGAGGATTCAACATTGTTCTCCCCATATATTTTTTCATACACGTTTTGTGAAACACTTTATGTGCAACCCCAAATTCTTCTTTTAGAATTCAATTATGGCACATGTAACCCTAATGTTGCAACATGTGGCTTTGATATGATTCTATTGGATAGAAAGTAGCCTATTTTAACTATTGAGACCATGGGGTACATCAATTTCACCATGTAAATTTGGAATATGATAGCCAAATTCAAATTATATGGTTGGCTATTATTATCATTTTAGTAGTGAATTACACAACTACCGAATATCATAATTATTTAATTTTTATATCCATAACCATGTATGCAATTTACAATGAATTATGCCACAATTATTACAATTAATTCATGCACATTTATTTACATAAGTTGTAATTTTAAATAGCCTACAAGAGTGTAGCTCAACTGGAAAATGATGTGAAATGAAATGTTATGTTGTAAAAGAGGTCACAAGTTCAAATCACCCTGACTTACCTGATCCCCATGCTTGCGGGCTGTGTGGGTGCAAATAGGATTATAGTGGTAGTAGACGAGAATTGACAACGTGTAACGTGAGTACATGCATCGCCCAAGTTTCCAATTCCCCCGGTAAAAAAAAAATTGTAATTTCAAATAAATATAAAACAATAATATAAAGAATGACATTTCATACACATTGAAAGTACTTATCTTTCTAAGAGATAATCCTCTAACTCACTACAAACAAAGGACATTTCTCCCAATTGTAGGAACCTTGTCACACTTAGTATTTCTATGATAGAGGATTCCCCTGAGATGAGGCTGTAAGTACACAAGGGTGGATTTATTGAAACCTTATACTCATCCCATAAACCAAACAAATATTCAATTCCAAACCCCCTCTACAACTTTCCTAATCACCAACATCCTTCTCCCTTGGCATACACACCACTAGGAATTGGATTCCCTTCTTTGCTTCTAGTCTCTTAGGCTATCCCGATTCCCTTCCAGTGCACCATCATATGTTAGGCAAGGAAAATCACTAATGGGAATCCAAAGAATCTCAGTTGTATCTGTATTTCCTCTCACTAGGTCACAATAATCATTACCGTAGATTTCTCAAGATAATAAGCACAAACTGGTATGAAAATTTAGGTTTTCCATGTTTTTCCCCTATGTTATCATGGAAGGATCCTAAAAAATGATAGCTAGAATGATACTTTGAACTCAAATATCCACCTTTTGTATGCATGATTAGAACTTCCCATGTGGCATTCATGAGGATCCAACTTCTCCCCCTTTAATCCCTATTTAGGATAATTAATAAGGTAAATTAAACCACTCTCATACACATGGGTTTAGAGACCTTATCATAAATCACTAGAGAAATATTTCAACTAGGGATAAGGTCTTATGTTAATAACCCCATAAGCTCCAATTCCCTTACCCACCTTTCTAATTCCCCCACTTGTGGAATCATAGGCCCCCCCACTCTTATTTTTCCTTCTTCATTTGCAATCATCAGGATTTTATATTAAAAGTTATTGTACATGATTACAATACATATGATCATCCTAAACCATGTATATCTACATTCTATCCATTTCATCTTTACATATATAATTACATTCTAGGGTAAAAAGATGGGTATTACTGGTCCAAAGACTCAGGGATCAGAGGCAAACTGATAGAATGGGTGGCCAAAGGATAGATCAAATAAGGTCTAAAAATTATGTCCAAAATATGGATGAGGACATGGCTCTAATACTAAATTAATGAACAAAATTAATTTCCCAAAATATATAAATAGAGTTTATTTATTGAATATCCAATGTAAAAAGGACAATAGGTTCAAATCTATATAGGTAAAATAATAAATAAATAGAATTGAATAAGAATATATGATAGAAAGATTGATACAATGCCATGTGATGGTGTACTTATAACATCAAGTAGTTACACTGGTTGATAGCTCATGTCCCTTCAAGTCTAGGTCATCTCCTTTAGTTATGATGTGTCACTTAATTTATTTATTTTTATTTTGTGTGTTTGTGTGTTTGTGATTTCTTTTCAATTTTTAACATCTTAAAATGTGTGATAAAGTTTTGACTATAATTCTTAAGACAATAAAATTCTTTTTCTTTATTAATGTCAACCTCATCAATTTCTTTTTTGCGTCGAGAGGCGCTCTACAGCCCAGTATGGGGGAGATCTTGTAACATGTAACAGATGTAACATGTAACGTTTGTCGAATATAATAAAATGTAAAAATAAAAAATAATAGTATGGGGGAGATCTTGTAACATGTAACGGATGTAACATGTAACATTTTTCGAATATAATAAAATGTAAAAAGTAATATATATTATGATATATTAAGTCGGCCATTAATATATATTTTGTAACCACTTGTATTTTCGTTTGAAAAACACCTTCCAAATCAATTGCTATATAATGGAAATTAAAACAACATAAAAAAAAATATAGAAAACATTAATTAAAAAATTAATGTTGGTTCATAAAATAAAATATAGAAATCCATGTTGTTTCATAAAATAAAATATTATGAAAAGTAACTAAAAAATAGATATTCATTTATAAAATAAAAACTTAAAACTTAAACCTAGATCTATCAATCAAGAGAGATCAAATTTCTCGAGTTTAAATTTAAAAAAAGAAATACACCTTAACAAATTGGATCCTCTCAGTGCTTGATAGATCCGGGTTTGAGATGGATCTACGCTGGTTATATTTTGCATTGATATCTGATTATCTTGAAAGATCATCTTTGAGAGATCTTTAAACTCTTTTGATGAGCAAGCAACTTCTATATCTGGCTTTTAGTGTAACATCATACAATGCTACATTCTTATTCTTATAGTGAAATGTCAAAATAATTTTCGATATGTTTAATATGAAAGTACTTAGTGTCTCTAGCCAAGTTGAACCTAGAATTATGTAAACATGGTTTTTATACATAGTTATAATAATAAATTAGGATACGTTTTTATAATCACCTATTATCACTTGTAAGTTCTTAATTTAATATTATTGCATCGAGAGGAGCGAGATGCTCTACAGCCCAGTATGGGGGAGATGTTGTCACATAAGGAAACGTAACTCAACATAACGCACACAAATAATTAAAAAAAATCCTGTCAGCTCATAAAATAAAAAAATATGAAAAGTAAAATAAAAAATTATGAAAATTAATTAAAAAATAAAATAAAATTTAAACTCGGATCTATCAAATTAAAACTTAAACCCAGATCTATCAACCAAGGGAGAGATCAAATTTATTGAGTTTATTTTTTTTTAAATTACACCTCAAGAAATTGGATCCCTCTCAATGCTTGATAAATCTAGATTTAAGATGGATCTATGCTGGTCCATTGCAAATTGTATTTTTCTTTTCATTTATACTTAGCTTTACCACTAATAATTAAATTTCCAATTCAATGTTAATGTTATTAATTTAAACATAAAAATATTAACATTTTTCCTTCAATAGTCCCTTTGACTTTTAATGATGTCAAAATAAAGGTTAAATCCTTTTATAAATAAAAATTCGTTTTTTTATTAAAAACATTTTTAAATTTTTTTAAACACCTTAGTAATTACTTTAAAAGACTTTAAATAGCCTTTCATAAAAGTTCTTTGTAAAATTATTTCGTCAAGCATTAAATGACACCGTAATTTATTAGACTTCTACCAAGTCGTGTTAACTTATCCTTCATATCCTTAACTTTGACTTAATTTCTTGGCGGCTTTCCATCGGTTTTCGCTACAAGAAGTCCACGGGGCCCTATACAACTTGCACATTTACAAACTTGTGGTAATTCAATCGCTTTTCTTGGCGACTCCCTATAATTTTCAAGAAGTTCATGGTAGATAGGAAAATGGTGAGTGTACCTTAAATAGATACAATGCTATGACCCTTCCTAGGGTGTAAGGGGGATTCTAGTGCCCATTAGAGTAGAACGGGAAGTCATTCAATATAAAATGGGTTAGGTGTACTATATTGTTATGATGAAATAAGGTTTAATATGTTTGTAAATAAATGTAATGGAATCTTATTAAAGAAGGTTTACTAGGTGGTTAGGATGTTTGAAGGTTTATATTGTGTGGTGATTATATAAATAAGGATGAAGTCCTCCTTATGAGATGTAGAGAAGAATATTGTATGTTGAGCTTAGCTCATTAGTAGGTATCCTCCTCGAAGAGGTAAGTGAACAAGGTTGATTCATCTCATCAAAGAATCACTTCTATAATAATAATAAGCTGGAGTTTATTCGATATCTCTTAGATTATTTATTATTGCTGACATCTCTTGTGTATGATTTGAATTTAATATTTGGTTTATAACAAGTAGTGCCTATCAATTCCCATAATGCTTCCTTTTCAATCATAAATTTCCTCATTGATCCATCAATTTACTTCTATATGGCATATCCATTTCCTTATGGTAGGCTGATTCTTTGGATCCACATGACCATGATCAACATGTGCCACATAACACTCAGAGGTTTGTGGAGCTTCAGTTCCATCACATGATTTTCATTTGGCAGACATGGACATGGGACCCAAGCTCAGGATGGAGACTACTGGATTACGTCAGCATGGCAACTTACACTTTTCCATGGAGCTCGTGGGACTACCTCAACATAGTGGCTCAGAATTCTACATCATGGGCCCCAACATATTTATCATACTTTAGCATGGAGGTCAACATTTTCCCATGGGACCCATGGTTATGTTTGTACTACTTCACACCAAGCATTGAGATCAATGCTTTCCTAAGGTGGGTGGAGTGTTATGACCCTCCCTAGGGTGTAATGGAGGGCTTTGAAGGACCATTAGTGTAGTAGTGGAGGCCATTTAATGTAAAGGGGACTAGGTCCACTATATTGTTATTATGAAATAAGGCTCACCATGTTAGTAATTAGATGTAAAGGGGCCTCATTAAAAAAGATCCACTAGATGGTTAGGAGGATAGAAGGTTAGTATTGTATGGCAATTTTATAAATGAGGATAGAGTCATCCTTATGATATGTGGAGAAGAATATGGTATGCTAAGTCTAGTTCATTAGGAAGTTTCCACCTTAAAGAGGCAAGTGAACAGGGATGATTCATCCCATTGAAAAAATCACTTCAATAATAATAATAACGTAGAGTTTATTGAATATCTCTTGCATTGTTTATTATTGTTGATATCTCTTGTGTGTATGATCAAAATTTAATATTTGATATATATAATACAAAGAATATGAATTATTTACATCTTTATATCATATTTGGACTATTTTACATAGTAATTTGGCATTTTACACGGGAGACAATTGTGCTATCATATTCCCTTATTTTCTTTGTTGTGTACCGATTTCACTCCTAGTATTTTCCATGAATTTTGAATGATATTTCATTGTCATTTTATGATTTTTGTCGTTATTCGAAACATCATTTTCTTCATAATTTTTGTTGATCTTAAATAAACTCCTTATAATGCAATGAATTATAATTACATGGACATTGCCTTTTTTCCTTCTTAAAAAAATGTATTTTTGGAATGGCCAAAGGCTAGGTTATGGCCTAAAGTCAAGTTGTTTTTAAGGATTTAAATATTAATTAAGTATAGTATTGATCTGGGCTATTAATTTGGATTGAAAAAATCATAAATGTAGATATGTAAGTGAATATTTAATAAATAACATATGATTTATTATTAAAAATTTTATTTTTTTTATAAATATTATCAGTATAAGCATTTTTTATGTTAAAAAAAGAAAATAAATTTAAGTGAAAATGGTAAATTGGTGAATTTATTTTTTGAAAAAAGGAAAAAATAGCCAATTAGTGAGAATTTGACTCTAAAAAATAGCATGGTCCAAAGACTCATGGATTAAAGAAATTTTGATATTAATAGTATAATATCCCGATTTTGACCCCATTGTATTAAAATGTCAATAATGTAATATTGTTATAAAATTGTGGTGAGGAGCTCAAGGCCAAGGCCCCACCATCGATTTATTGATGCATATGGTTTACGTGCTAGCTAGGCACATTGGAATTGTAAATATGCATTTTAATAAAATACCCACAGCTAGCTATGCAATGCGACAAGAGATGGGGGCATAATTTTACAAGGAATTGGGAGGGAAAACATTCAAACCCTTGAGTCAATCAATTCAAGCCAAGTGTCAATGAGAGAACCCATCAAACCCTCAACTACCCATGTTGAATTTTGTACCCAATCATTCATTTCTCCCAAGAGTTCGTTGAGGTAGTTAATGCCTTGGGAATGGAAAGGTACGGCTATTCAAATTCGAGTATGAGCAAGCCACCCTTCATGGAAAAACGTGTTTTGCTTCTTGGGCAAGAAAACAACCATGAATTACTCCCTAAGCCATTAACCACTTATACTATGAAACGAGAACTATATACTATGAACGAGAACTCTACCCATAAAAACGATGATTTTTGCAAAAAAAACACCAAAAACACCCCCCAAATAGAAAAGTGTTGATACCAATATACACATTTTTTTTAGGGTAAAAAATAGAGCCATGGACTAAACATTCCATATTGTTGTTTAACAAAACTTTAAAATCAACCTTAAATTGGAAAAAAAAAAATATTGAAGAGATAAATTACAACTTTCTGGAAAATTGCATATTAAACAAAAAACAAATTTCTCTAATAATTTCACCATTATAACCATATAAAAACAAAGAAATTATGATGTGATTCATAATGAGATAATATATTAGACCATACAAGGACAAATGGTTCATATAAATATTCAAAAACTCCTCTAGAGTTTCAATTACAAAAATCATACTAGTAAAAAGCATCCTTCAAATTCATCCATGGATTCTGACACCCCATCATCAAAAACTCCTCTAGAGTTTCAATTACAAAAATCATACTAATAAAAAGCATCTACACTGCTTCTTCAAATTCATCCATGGATTCTGACACCCCATCAAAATCTACATTTTTTGCAGATGAAGGACTTGATGAAGATGTAGATGACCCATACTCTTCTCTATTATCAATGGGTGCACCATCTGAGTCTACATCTATGCCCATCATTTCAGATATCATATTCCTTTGGGATCTACGGCTTGGTTTAACAGACTCCCATCTTGCAACTTCTAGTTGTGGCAGCAACCTCTTGATAATCTCTATAGTCTTGGAGCGGAGAGTGTCTTTCTTTGTCAACTTGAAATCATAAACAAGTATATCAACTTCCTCTAATTTCAAGATGTCAATGCGGCGGGGATTTATTTTTTGACCCTTTCTGTTTCTCTTTCTGCAAACCTTTTTCTCAACCACCATCTCTGCCTTGTACACACCATCAAATGGGTGCGTATCTATTGCATACCAATGTACTTCTACTGATACTACTTCTTCATTTTCTTTATTGACCTTTATAGCTTTTGCAATCCATAATGGATATTGACATGGATCATCTGTAGCCAAAACTGCAATCATGCAACCCTCCTTGATATCTTGTACCGAGCCCCTGTAAAGGTCTTCCATCTCTTGACGCTTTGCGGATGATCTTCTAGAGCCAATATACATTTCTCTTTCCTCTACTTGAGAAAACTCAACAGCTCGAGGTTCAACATTTGTTACCTCGTTTTCATTTGATAAACTTTGTGGTCAAACAAATGGAGTCTCCAAAAATATATCTCCATTTGTAGAGTTTGAAATTATGTCACTCTGCTCCATGAAAAAAGACTCCCACCAAACGGAATCAGCAACATCAAATTACTCATATGTATCTTTAATAGAATTTTTGATTTCTTCCAATCATTTATAAGAATCAACATCTCTACTATGTTGCCTTGCATTATGAATCTCTGTAGATGATTGCAATAACAATAAATTTGAAGCATACATTTGACGACTTGGGATGAATTTCAAAAATGCCAAACCTGGTGAAGGCCCCCATTCCGTGCTCGTTGAGTACTTCTTGCCCCACAATAGTGTTTTTCCATCAATCTTTTTTATACAAAATTGATGTTGAAAGCTAATGTCATTAAGTTTTTCAATGCACCTTTCTTCACCATGCAATCCAAACAGAAATCTTCGCATGTCAATAGTTTCTTCCAATTTCTGTACAGTAGGATCTGGATGGTATGCTTTCCCTATAATTTCAATCAATGATGGTAGGCTCCCGAATTTCTTCCTCCTCAATGTCCTTGCAAAATGGCTGAACATTTGATCAATATGATCATCTGTATGCCCAACAAGAAGGAACCCAACTTTTACCTTCTTAAAAATTCCCAATTCCACAAGCATGCTTAGATAACCAAATACGACCTGGTTTTTGTTTTCTTGGCTTGTATTGTCTAATTGTAGATATAGAAGTTCTGGAAGATCACCAGGCCAATGAGTAATGACATGGTGAATTCTGGTGATGGTCAAATTTGCATCATTGTGAATATTTGGAGCTGTAAAGTAAACCCTTGGAATCATTTCACCATTAAAAACCATACACCCAACCAAGTGAAACTAAATAAAATTCTCCTCCTTTAAATTCTTTGTCACACAGAAAAAATGTGGCAAGAGTGTTTTTTTCTGATCCATGCCATCAATTATCAAACCCATATACTTATGTGGAGCATCGTAACACTTCTTGCGATGTTTGTACAATTTTTTCCGTTCATTTGATTGTTGATTGCGATGTTCTTGCAGTGCATTGATTATGGAATCTACAAACAACATAACAAAAAAATATTGTTAACTAGCTTCAATAATTGACATTTATCTATTTGTTTTTTTTGTTTTGTAAACATACCTCTTTATATCCCTTCTGATCTATCCCTTATTTCTTTAAGAGAAGCACATGTACTGCAGACCCCCATCCTTGACCTCTTTGGAATGCGGACGTTGTTGAACTTCTTTTTCCATACTCTTGTGAAATATGCATATCTGATGAAGTTGTCATTTCCTTGACCACCTTGAACATAATCCTTGTATAAGTTGTAGATTTCATGCCTTGTGAAATTATCTGGAATGTGTATTGTTTCTCTATTTGGCATACTCTTTCCATACTTGGAAAAGAAATCATGCATCCATGATATTGCAATGTGTGTTGATGGCCCAGTGATTTGTCCCTGATAATCGTCAGTGTAAAATGTAGGATCCGTTTCCAATCTTGTTTGGATTCTTGATAAACGAAGATTACCAATTGAGTGAATCCGTTTGAATGCCTTTCTACAAAGCATAATTCTTCCAATGCGATAATCATAGCCTGTCCTGGTAGAAATCATGCACCCCACTAAATATGAATTTTGCATGCTTTTGTTCATTGAAAGATACATCTTCCTTCTCTCCAAGACATAATTGTAGCCTAAACTTTTCAAACAACTTTTGTGGCAACACTCACTCAAAATCAAATGAGTAATGGAACTTGGACTTGTGAGCAATTCTTTCCTAGACCTTGTATAACTGGAATGCTTTAGATTGACATAAAAAGGTCTAGTCCTACACTAAATCCTGCTCTGCATTGGATTCTGTCATTGGATTTCCTGGACCATTATGTCTGCAACAACATCCTTAGCAGGATGATTGTTTTCATTGTGATGCATATGACCCCCCTCATTGAAAATTTCATCACCAAATTCATTATAAAAGTTATTGTCATGATCACTTGCTGCCAGATCAATGTGACCATCAACATTATTTGTGCCACTAAATTCTTCACTGAAAGGGAACTCTAGAGATTCAACATTCTCATCATTGTTTCCTGTAAAATCTTTACTTGGAGGAGAATCACTGTCTTCATCATTGCTTCCTGTAACATCCTTACGCGGAGGAGAATCACTGTCTTCATCATTGGTGGCTTCATCATCAACAGAATGATCATCGGTGCCATTTAAATCCTCGCTCGGAGAGAAATCATCATCGGTTCCATTGAAATCTTCACTCGGAGGAAAATCATCATCAGTTCCATTGAAATCCTCGCTTGGATGATAGTCACCATCGTTGCCATTGAAATCCTTGCTTGGAGGTAACTCATCATCAGTGGCATTGAAATCCTCGCTTGGAGGAAACTCATCATCAGTTCCATTGAAATCCTCACTTGGAGGAAACTCATCATCGGTGCCATTGAAATCCTCGCTTGGAGGAAACTCATCATCCGTTCCATTGAAATCCTTGCTTGGAGGAAACTCATCATCTGTGCCATTCAAATCCTCGCTTGGAGGAAAGTCATCATCTGTTCCATCGAAATCCTCATTTTGAGGAAAATCATTTTCACCATTATTGATGTCTTCTTCCTCACCAGAATCATCATCTATCCCATTAAAATCCTCACTAGGACGAATATCATCATCAATCCCACAAAAATCCTCGCTGGGAGGAAAATCTTTGCTTGAAGGAAAATCATCGTTGGTGCCTTGAAAATCCTCGCTTTCAAGTAAATCATCATTGGTGCCTTGAAAATCCTCGCTGGGAGGAAAATTGTCATCATATTGTTTGTTGTCTTTAAGATCCCCACTTGGAGGAACCTCTTCATCATCATCACATTCTTTCTCTTCATTACTAGTGTCTTCAAAATCTTCATAACTAGGAAGTTCTCGAATAACATGCTTGATTACATTGCTTGCACTGCCAGTATCTTGGCTAGATGAACTATACATTTCTTCATTGACATTGGAATTTTCTTCAGATGAGTCCATGATTTCTCACAAAAAGATAGAATTATAGAAAAATATGTATCGCTCAACTGCAAAGAAATTTTACCACAGTCCTCACCAAAAAGTAGAATGGTGCAACTGTCGACTGACAATCTTATAGCTATGAGAACAAAAATATCCCTCCAAAATATTCCCTCCAAAATTTTCGTTCAAAATTTTCCCTCCAAAATTTCCCTACAAAATTAAAGCGCACATTCATATAATATTAAAAGAATTGAAATAATACAATAACTAATTACATTTTTCTATCTACACATTTAAGACTAATAAAATTTCTCACAACATTTTTTATTCACAATTTGTAACAAAACAATGATTATTTTCATTTTTTTTACCCAACATTCATAACATTAGTAATTATTTAATTTTAACCTATATTATATATATTTAATAATAATGTAGTAACTACTTTCATTTTTTTTTATCCCACATTGGTAAAAAAGTAATGTTAAACTTACTCTACGCTAAATAAAAATTTTAGATTTCCTACTATTCATCATCTATTTGGGAGCAATTTAGTAACACTTGCAAGGTTAGTAATTATTTTATTTTTTTATTAATTTAGTAATGATTGTTTTATGGCTTTATTAATTTAGTAATGTGTTTTTATTGCTTTATTGCTTTATTTTTTTACATTTTTGTTTTTTTAACATTCTTAAGAATGGAAAAATTAAACCTAATCTATCTTATTAATACAGGATTGTTTAGTCTTTGGAGCAATTCACGAAGGTTTTCAAGAAGAACAAGAAGATTGCAGAGAGGAACTTCTGGCACATTCAACAGAGGAGGCTCTACCACTTTCCGGGTTAGTTTTATATTTTTTTTAAACGTTTTTTTTTTTTTAAATTCGTGTATTATTAATTGAGGCAAGGCTTGCCCCTTATTCTAAGAATATTCGCTTTGGGTTTAAAATAGAAACTAATGTTTTTTACCAAACCTACCCATGCCCCCTTCCTTATTTTTTTTTTACCCTCTGCCCATGTTCTAATTTTATTTTTATCATCAACCTCGCCTCCCCACCCCCTAAAAAATATTAGAAATTAATTAAAAAAAAAAAAAATTAAAAACCCTCACCTTCCCCCTCCTCCCGAGCCCCCCGCTTGGGAGCCAAAGGGCGGCCCTCACGGTCGCCGTCGATTCTCGGCATCGAGCCACCGTGAGGGCCTCCCTTTGGTGCCCAAGCGGGCGGAGGTCCACCGCTTCAGCGCCAAAGGGTGGTTGGGTCCGCCGCTTGGGTGCCAAAGGGCGACCCTCACGGCCCCCGTCAATTCCCGGCATCGAGGGGGCCGTGAGGGCCACCCTTTGGCGCCCAAGCGGGTGGCCCGGGAGGAGGGGGAAGGGAAGAGTTATATTTTAATTTTTTTTAATTAATTCTAAATTTTTTTTGGTAGTTTAAATATTTGGTTTTTAATTTTTATTGCATTGTCTTTTTAAATTTTTTTTTATATTGCTTTTTAAATTTTTATTAGTGGGGTTAGTTTTAATTTTTTTTTAAACTTTTGTATTATATTGCTAGGTAGGAGGGTTATTTTTAATTTGTTTTTAAATATTTTATTATATTGTTGAGGGGTTAGGGGGTAGGAGGTTAGTTTTAAATTTCTTTTTTAAAATTTGTATTATATATTTATGTGGTAGGGGTAGGTGTAATTTTTATTTTAAAATTAATTATTATGCTCGTTAGAGGGGTAGGGTGTAGGTTTACATTTTTTTTTTAAATTTCAAAATGTAAAAAACAACGATTATGAAGATAAGAATATTTTTAAATTTTTGAAAACGTTTTTCAAATACAGTTTATAGTGAATATTGATGTTGATTTTGTTTGGATTATAAATTTTTGTTGATTTATTTTAAAATTCTACATTTTGGATATAGGTACAATGGCATCAAGGCGGATATCTGTAAACGTTTCTGGATCAAGAGCGGCAATCATTGCATCGAAAAAAATAGTTGAGGCATCTAAGAATGTTAAGACTCAAGAGAGAGTTCTTAGCTTTGAAGAATTAAGAATGAAGAATGCTAGAGAATGGAAACATGCAACAGAAGAAGACAGAACAGAGTATCATTAGCATCTAAAGGAAAAAAATCAAGGAAAACCAGAAAGCATTCTCTTATTTTGTTCTGCGGATCCATATATTCAAGCAGGTTACAATCTATTGGGATTGCTGAGAGATATATGTGTAGTGTCGGGTACAGATATTGTTTATGCATAGGTGAAACAAGACAAGACCTTTGAAAAAATCCTATATGCTTTGAAGATTGCAAAATATAATGTTCAAGAAAATTTCAGAAATTTTTGTCAAGGGGTCGTGGATGAAATTGAAAGTAGGAGAGTAAGTTTGAATATTGATATTATTCTTAAACTGGTTTTGTTATAACTTGGATATCACAATGTAATAGATTTAATACGATAATGTTTGTATTTTGCAGGATTTTTCCATTTTGATTTCAAAAAAGTTGAATGGAATTTATTATACAGAGGACGATCCTATGGATGTCATTACTATTGCTATTCAAAAGGGACCAGAAGCAAGGAAGAAAAAACAAGTGCTAAATGTTCAAACTGAAGAAGTACAAGCAGAAAGAGGAAAGAGCATCCGACAATCAAATTAGGTACCTAGAAGGGTTATATTTAAATCTTCATCTCGCCGAACTGAACATGATGAAATTGTTGCAAATGAGCATGTTACTCCTACTAGTAAGAGTAGCAAACAATCTCGTAAAAGAAATATAGTTGAGAGTGCCTCGATTCCTGTTGAAGGCATTGTATATTTAGAAGGAACCCCTTCAAATCAAAAAAGGAGGAGATCTGTTGTTGCTGAAACCAACATTATTACTGAATCTGAGAGTGAAAATTCTGGTGGCAGTAGGGAAATCATTACTCTAGGTGCTGATTTAGAGGATGGCATTGTCAAGACAACACAAAATGCCATTCGAGATCAATTGCGGAGGGATAAGTTGGTTAACAATGGACATACATTTGAGTTGAATGTGAATCAACTTTATAAACCCACAAAAGGGAGAGATCACTTTAGAATTAGAAAACCACATCACTTGCATATTCACAACTTGAAAGCATTGATGAGGCACAATCCCTATGCACATGTTGTTGACTACCTAGTCCTTGTTGACCCAGAAGTTGTTCCTACTAGAGATGAATTGATGAAACAAGATGTTTTCATTACAAATATTATGTTCTTGGAGGGAATCATTCTGCAGAGGCAAGAAGATAGTTGATGCAAGAATAACCCAATAACCCTATTTTTGAAACAGTTAAATGCATCATTTATGCTGGTTTAACAGATGTTGAAGCAAAGTTATTGGCATGGGATCATAACACAGATAGTGAATATAGGTTGACAATGACATTTGTTCAAAGGGTGAAATTTATACACAATGAATTTGTGCAAATATGTGGTGGGGAAAAATCTAGAGTTGATGGAAATTTTCGGAGACAATGTTGTATGGAAATAGGTCTCCCTATTAAAGATGATATTATGCTACAAAAAAGTTCCAGGGGAAGTGATGCATTCAGGACTGTAGATTCCTATTTCTAGTTGGCATTCAAAGTTGGGAAAACATGGGATTTGATTGATGACATATTTAGCTTGTGGGAGAATATTGGCATAAAAAACCAAAAAGTGAAAAATGGTAGAGTTGTTCCATGGAGTGGTGGTAAGGTAGGTCCTGATGTCAAGAATCTGCTAGAAGACATGACTATTACACCTTGGAGAACAATGCAAGGTGTGAAGGATGAAACATTAGTAGCTCCAATACTATCATCGGTAAAGTCAGGTGAATTATCCATGGAGGAAATGTGCAGCGAACTTGAGAAGTAAGTTGAGCATTTTTTTGAGTTTAACATTTTTGTTATGTTCTAGGTATTCTGTTATATTATTATATATGATTGTAAACATCATTTATTGTTTCATTGTCTAGTCACAAGGTCTACATGAAAATACAATAGGAGATGGTTAAAATGTTGAGTGAGAAGAGTTGGGATGATGTCAAATGCAACTATCCAAACTCAAGCTCGATAGAAAGTTTACAACAATTTTTTGTTGCGTTCAAGAAGATATATTGATCTATGATACATCCTATTTTATTTATTTTCTAATTCAATTCATTTCTATTTTATTACTTATAGAGATCATTTTCATTTGAAGATGCCAAAGAGAGGTGGAGCTGGAGTACCAGAGTCCTTCAAAATCCATATCCAAAGAGCCAAAATAGAACAACAAAGGAGACAATGTCTTGCAAATGTTGAACTTGATGATACACTTGATCATTATATTTGGAATGGGCTTTGACACTGTGCAATATAGAGTCATTTTAGGTGACTGTGCAGACATTGCAAATCTTGTTCCTAAAAAAGAGTATGCACTAGTGATTGCAGATATCCCTCATGGATACAATATCCGAAACACTACTTACGATTGTGAGCCTTATACTTACCAATCATTCAGTAAAGTGGTTTCGAGATTTGTATATGCCACAACATCACCACTATGGAGATTTGTTGTTTTCCATTCAGACACACAATTAGGGGGCTTGTTGACAGCCTTCAGGGGTAAAGGAAAAAAAAGGAAGCAACTTCATTGGTAATATATTTGCATTATATTATCAAAATTTTGAATTTATAAATCAATTATATTTATTGATAAGTTAATTAATTGTTTTATATTTTTGTTACAGGAAAAAGCCTAATGTTCGTAGCTTAGGTAGCGATCAATTCTTGAGTGATGTTGAAAGCATACATGTTGCAACTTGGACACAGGAGGATGCTTATGAACCTCTTTTAATCAATGAAAAGAGAGGAGGAAAACATAGTCAGATATTGAGTTATAATGCTGTGGTAAAAAAATTAACATATGAAGAAATGGATTTGAAAGGAGTGACTGTAAACGTCTATCAAAAGCCACAAGCATTGATTAATTATCTCATAGATACATTTTCAAGAGAACGAGATTGGGTCTTAGATTTGTTCTCAGGTTCAGGTAAATTTTCTCATATTACATATGAAATAATATATCAAGTTTTATTGTATGTTTTATCCTTCATTATTTTATTGTTTTAAAGTATGCTTCTTTATGCTATTTGACTTAACTTTAATTTTGTTTTTGGTGATTAGGTACAACAATAGCATGCTCCTTACAGAAAGGAAGAAATTGCATATTGATTGATGATGATCCACTCCAATGCAATTACATAAAACAAAGAATTAAGGCTATTCAAGTTCTTCCAGATGAACCGCAAGAAGTTGGTTTGAAGAAATGAGAGTTTAGTGAAACACTTGTGGCAAAGATGTCATAAGAACCCCAACCCCCAATAGGAGGGGTGTTTGGAAAGGAGCACTTTGGGGATCTTGTAGACATAGAAGACCCAATGGAAGAGGACATTGATGTCCCTGAGGAAAGTCAAGCTCCAGAAAATTCCAATATCGATGAAGAATTTGGCATGCATGATATTATTGAATAGTTTCATGTTTTGAAGAAAATGTTAATTTTGACAATTTTTGACAGTTTTTTGATCAGACATATTAGTAATGTTTTGACTTTCAGACTTTATTTTAGTAATAAAATTTCTAAATATAATGTTTTTAATATGTTTTTTTACAAATAATTTGTATATTTTTTCTTGAATTTATGTGAGTAGTCACTTTTCGATAACTAATATGAAATATGATCATTTTTAGAGAAAAATTCTCTGAAAATTCATTGAAAATGGTTTTAAATGTCTTTATTTTCTGGAATTGTTTACAATTTTGTCAATAAAAATGCCTTATTTTGTCCATAAAAATGTCTTATTTTATAGAAAAAATCGTAAAATGTATATGTTTTTCATTATAAATTGCTTAAAAATGTATGTTATTTTGTTAAATTTCAAAAAACACACTTGAAAATAGAAATTAAAAATATTTTACAACAAAGATAATTCAAAGGCCCCAAAAAATATCTCAAAATGAAAATGTGTGATATTGGCATCAACCATTTTTGAAACGGGGGTAAAAATAGCTACTAAAATTAGGAGAGAGAAAAACAAGTACTGTGTCGAGTTCTCGTTTCATAGTATAAGTGGTTCATAACTCATCAACAAATTTTTCTCTCCCACGAGTTTGGAGCTTCCTGGACATTTTCCAACCCTGTTTTTCTAGTTTTTCCTTGTTTCTCAGCTGGGAGAAGGGCGTTTTTGCTTTGGTTACCAGTGGGGAAGAGAACGGATCGATTTGGGGGTTTCCTGGAGGTTGTTTTGGCCATTAGAATGCCCGCAATCTGTGGGATAAATCATTTTTCTCCATGTGGTCGAATTGCCCTTTCTCACAGTCCGTTTTTCGTGTGCCCACGTTTTGGGAAAATCCATGGCCATCGTGTTTGTAAATCCCATTGCTGAAAATGTGTATCCATGCCCAGTTTGAGTTGCTATGTGTGAAAGAATGATGGGGTTGAGATGGGTTCCTATTGATTTGGCTATGCGTGAGCTTGAATGTCCCCTTTTCCTAGTAAGTATCATGCCCAGCTTGGGGGTGGCAGTTGTGTTGAGAGATTGATGAACACAACTGACCTATGGCTAGGTGGAACATTGCAGCGATATAGCTAGTTGTTTGGGGCCATTTCACCATAAAGATAAGTGTTTATCTATCTATGCATTTACTTCTGCAATGTTTAAATTGATGACTGTTTTTTATATGTTGTATGCATATGAAATGTGTGTGTGGATGAGTTTTAATTCCGTTGTGCTTAAATTGCTTAATTTGCATCTGCACACTCTGTCTTTAATTGTATGAAGCTAATGAGTTAGTCTGAGATTATGTGAAAGCCCAGACTTTGGCATCATGTTCCCTTCGAGGAATTGGCTTGATGGGAGGGTGTGTGACAAATAGTGGCAAAAGGATGCATCAAACGAGGTCTGAGAAAGTGTTGCAAAAATCCGGACCAGAAGATGATTCTAATACCAAATGAAATGAACAAAGTTCATTTAGAGAAAATCCAATATAAAAAGGACAAGGTGAAATTATTTGAAGGACAAATAATAAATAAATATAATTGAATAAGAATAGATGATTAAATGATTAACAAAATGTCGTGCGATAGTGTACTAATAACATTGAATAGCCACAATCGTTGATTGGTCATGTCCCTTATTTAGATAATGTCCTTTAGTTAGGATTTAGGTAATGTCCTTTAAAAAAACTTAAAACATTTCACCTCTTTCTTATAGGTTTCCTAGTTCTTAAATATGCAATTTTTTAGCGTAATAGATGTTATGAAATATGATAAAATAACATCAAAAATATAAAATTCATATTGAATCTCTCAACGATTCAACTAATGAGGCAATCCAAGAGAAATATAACAAATGTGGGATAACAAATTTCAACCCTCTAGGGCCATCTTATCAAGCATAAATGTTATGTAACTTAACAGTAAAATAGGAAATTCATACTAGATATAATATTATATTTATAATAATATTTTAGAACTAAAAGAACATAATTACCATAACAATAGACAATTATAGACAACCCAATACCACAACAAGAACACATGTATTGATGAACGAAGTGTTGATCACTTACCTCTTTGAGGGGGAAACCTATGAATGAGCATTTAATTCTCTAATTACAATAATCCCACAAGACATATTGTTACATTTCTTCTACTCCTTTATATAGTTTCTATTGAAATAATTTTCTAGTAGGTGGAACCTTCTATTAACCCTTCTTAGTGAAGGAAATTTCTAGTAGACAAAACCTTGTAGTAAGCCTACTTGCAAATATTGTTTTCACATTGTATCTACTTTGTGGTCCTTATTTAATATATATGGTATTAATACATAGAAACCTATTTATTTATTTAAGGGGGTTAGTATAAGACCCTAACATGCCCTCCCCCTTAAAAGGAAACATTGTCCTCAATGTTGGAGATGTGGAAATTGTTGAATTATCTCCATTGGTTCCCATGTAGCATCCTCATAATGGTATATTTTAGAACAAATTGGTTGGTGCACTAGTGGAGACATTATCATTGTTTGTGAGGAATGGGCTTGATATATAACCATAGGGAACCTTCTTCATCCAATTCAGGAAGGCTAGTTCAAATAACATAGTGAGAGTTGACCACTTTCTTCAAGAGATATACATCGAATATGGGATGAATCTTAGAATGGCTAGGTATCTATAATTTGTAATCCACAAGGAAAAAATGTTTGAGGGCCTTATAGAACCCATAAAAATTTGGATAAAAATTATGGTGGTGGTTGGACTTAAGTGAGGTTTTTTATAGGGTTGTGGGCACATGAATACATGACGTCCTCTTGCAAAATCGTGTTTTAAATGATGGTGATTATCATGTTTCTTTATTAGATTCTTATCCATTCCCAACTTATCCTTTAGAGAGAAGAGAATTTCATCTTGATATGTGAATTTTTTGTCAACCTATTGACTAATAAATTGTGTTCATTTTGAAATATCCCCAATTTGGCCAATTCGAACCTTGGACTAGTGAAACCCCAAACTGTCCCAAATGATCCCAAATGGTTTCAAATTAGGTATGGAGTGGATTGAGGTGTCTTAAGACACACTAATGCAACTATTATATTCTTGTACACTTTCTAAAGACTTCAGCAACTTTCATTTACTACTGGAGAATGAAAGGAAAAAATACTAGGAAAATCAATGTTAAAACCCCCAAGGGTAGATGACTCTTTTGGCTTCCCAAATGTTGTACGAACCTCCCAAATTTTTAATCATAGACTTGAATATTTTAAAGGACATCACTTAAAACATTTTTTCAGCATCATATCAGGTTTTAGGGTCGAATAGGTATCCCAAAGGACATCAACTTCTAGAGTATATAATTTGGGTAAAAATGGTAGACAAGGGGCCTTGAATTTATGTCACAAACTATAGTAACACTTTAGGGGTATGCATACATTATTTGGGACATAAATTTAATTCCATATTCATATAATAACATAGACAAAAATATCAGAAATATCTGATATAAAACAGGTGCAATATCATCCCCAAGTCACCATGAAAATACTATGGGGGAAATGGCTCGAATCTTAGTTTTAATTGGAAATGTCGCATGAAGTACTTGGTATTTCGAGTTGTGGGTCTCATGATATGTATATTACAGATTTATGCATCAACTAATAGTCCCATAAGCTCCAAATATCAATCCTCCATTAGCTAGATGCAATAAGAAGTGCACCATCCCACTTTTATATGACATTGAGAGAAAGAGAAAATTAGCTCGAATATCAATGTTACTTGGAGAAATAGTACATGAAGTGATTAGTATTTAGAGTTGTGGATCTTATGATCTATCCATTACATATTTATGCATCCATTAACAATTTCATAAGGTCAAAACAACAACCTTCCATTATCTATATGCAATAAAGAGTGCGCTATCTCACTTTACATGAACATTGAGAGAAAGATAGTAGAATGAGAATAGAGAAGAATGAGATAATATGAACTCAAAATCAGATGGGGGTTGAACCTACATCAAAAAATATCCATGAATATCTATTGATAGGTCTAAATGGCCTCTCCATCAACCAACTTATATGGGAATCTTGCACCCTCGAAATTGGCTCTAAGGCAGGGAGGATGAACATCCACCGTGCAAGGACAAGCTTGAAGCTCTCCAAAATTGCAAAGATGCAAATCACAAATGACCAAAATATACCCCATTTCGACTTGGCCTCCTTTTAATAACTTTATTTGACTCACTTACCTCATTAGAACTCAAATTATCTCCTAATTACTCATGAAATTCGAATTAGTGGGGGTTATGACCCTTCATTTGCCCCACATGACACTTGGATCATCTTTTGTCTCCAAATCCTCCATGAATTCGAATTGGGTAATATTTTGGATGCTTTGGCTTACATTGTTATAGATGTCATAAAATCTGTCATAAGTGTCATAGGTGTCATAGAATCTGTCATAAGTGTCATAATGCTTGTCATAGTTGTCATACAATCGGTCATTTCCTATTTTTATCCCTATGACTCTTCCTCTTCGTTCATGAATTTTACCTCTTCCCTTCCAACTCGAATTTGGGGATGGATCCATGTTTAAAGGAGGAATATTCTGTCATGTGGACCCCACATGTCCACTTATGTGCCCCCCAAGTCCAACTAGGACCTAATGCCACTTCATTTTGGAGCATTTAACATTTATTTCATAATTTATTGGCTTATTTTTCCACCATCAATTTATAATATTGAATTTTCATGAGAAACTATAGACCTTGGGGTTAAATGTCAATATTTTAATTCTTCCACATAACCCTTAGGATATGGGTAGGCCAACTTAATTATTTATTTGAAAATCGTTTAATTGGGGACATGACAGTCCTCCCCACCCAATATTTCTTTTCCTCAAGAAGTTTCAAACATGGATGTTGAAGAACCTGCTTTCTTTCCAAAAATTTCTTCCAAAACTCTGAGTAGTGGCACTCATGTATTGCAATTGTCTGTTTACAAAAGCAAGGAGATGTGGGTTTTCTTTTTCATATTGATATCCCCTGTGACATCACCAATAAACACCAAAAGATTAATTAAATCCATCAAAACAATTTTGCACAATTACTCTTTACCTCTTTCATATTTTGGAAACCCTTTCTGATACCACTTTATAATTGTTTCAAGTTGCCATTGAGGTTCCCAACTTTGATTCTTTAAGATTCCATGAAAATTTTAGAGAGGAACCACCATGCTTGTTGCTGGACTACTTCGATTACAACCACCTTCTTAAGTGGTGACTCAATCTCCCATACTACTTGTTTCCCCAAAAAATTGAAACCAAGGAGACTAAAAATTATCCTAGGGTCCCATTTCTTGTATTGCACTCCAACAATTAGGAGTGCTCTCCAACCCACAGCATAGGAAAGAGAATTCCTGGATCCAATTTCCTTGTATGCATTCTTCCAAACATCATAAGTACAAAATATAGATCATAAAAGTACATAACAACATAATACAAATGTACATCAAGGAGGTGCCTCATCAACAAATCATGAAAGTGCTTGTACCTCCAAGTAAGTAGACCACCATTTTCCAAAAGGATGTAAGATTCATCAAAATAATTAGCCATGTGTTCTTTCCTCCAAGAAGTGAATGAAGAACCTCCACTAAAATCTGAACCAAGTAGGGAGAAAAGAAACAATGAGCCTTCAAGGGGCTCACAAAAGTACCATTTGTGCATCCATGAATATGTGTATCATCAAGAAATAACAAAGGATGTTTCTTCCAATAAGAATTTTCTCCAATCATATATCTCTTCACCCAAGTATTGGATTAATTTCCTCCAACATCAATTGAACTAAGAAAGGAGCAAGGAAAATCATGAGTCTTCAAGTGACTCAAGTGAACATCATAGGTGCATCCATGTAGATATGTATCATCATAAGGTAACAAAGGATGTTGCTGCAAATGTAAATAAAAAAGTGCTCTAATCATGTCATCATCTAAAGGAGAAATAGGGGTTTCATACTTCTCATGTGGTACCATCAAAAATTATTTTTTCACACATACTTAATTAGGATTAATGCTGCGAAATATGGAAGTGTAGGATGTAGGAGAATGAACCAAATCACCCAAATGATCAGAAAATGGAAAAGTGTCATCATGTGAAGGCTCCATAATGGTAGGATCATGCACCTCCCTCAAAAGTGATAAAATTCCCTCATAGGTTGGTTCCAAGGTAGTGGAATCATACACTTCTTCAAAAAGTGTTAACCATTTCCAAGAGGCAACTCAAATTCCTCTTCCACCACAACAAGTGCTTAGCTCTCATCAAGCTCATATTCAAACACATCAAGCACATTCAATTTTCCATGTTTCTCATGATCCACCATGTCATGAGAATCCTCCAATCAATCTACCATACGAGGAAGAACAAGTACTTGCAACCTATCATGAAGTTGCTCATTTTGCATTTTGAGCTTATGAATACACTCATTATTCTTCAAGTATGTTCCCTATAACCATTCATTGAGCTCAACCAAATTGTTTCTATCAAAAATAAAAGACATGAAATTACCTTCGGTGTTGCACATTGCTCTTTGAATCTTCTCCATGTCTTCAAGGAAGGATGGATCCTTCAATGAAGAAAATCTCCAACAAGAATTTGACACCAATGCTTGAGTGTCATGGAGTATGATAAGGGTCTGTTGGATATTCTTTTCATTCATGTTTAGTGACCCTTCAATAAATGGATGCTCTTGTAGAGGGACCTCCTCTTTGTTCTTTCTTCTTAGACCAACTTCATTAATATCATGTGGTGACGGAGAAGTTTATCTTGTTTCTTCTTCAACTGGTACAAGGCCTTTATTTTCATGATTAATGGAACTTTGGATTGCAGCAACACTTTCAAAAGTGATCTCTATGTCACCAACATAGAGGTGTGAGAACCCATAAGTAGGTACTCCTTCACAATTCAAGCATCCATTAGTAGATTCTCTTTGATTCAGGTCCAAAGTAGAGTGTGTCTCAGAATGATCTTTTGTATTTTCAATGGAATCTTATTCATTCTCATGTGATGTTTCTTCATATTGTTCAGAGTCACTTGGGAGTGAATTTCGACCATCTTCATGTAATGCTTCTTCTGCTTTACCTATTTCAGAACTAGGTGGTTCATGGGTCTCCTCCTTTTCACTCAAACATATATGATTTTCTCTCCAAGGTATTTTTCAAAAAGGGCATAGACCTTTCTTCACTAACTCCACATATTCATTCTTGGGCCTATATACAAACACCCAATCGACAAAGTGTTCAAAAGGAATGGACTTTTGTATATCTCCCTTCAAAGCAAGATATGCTTGATATTGTTGAGGCAAGGTTTTACATGTTGCTCTCAATATTTCTAATTCATTCATAGGATTATCCTTTGGTGGTTCACAACATTCATCTTCATCATACATGGAGTCATATGAATAACCTTCATTCCTTATGAAATTGTAAGAAGTGTTGCATGATGGCACCTCTTCCTCAAACCATTCACATTCTTCTTCATATTGCTCATAAGCATTGTACTCATATGAGTCATTATAATAGTAAGACATGGCTGAAAATTATTCTTCAATGGATGATATTAATGCATATGTTCAAGGACCATGCTCTGATACCACAGTATTATCCCCAATTTGAAACTTTACCCAACTTTGCCAATTTTCGAACCTTGGACTAGTGAAACCCCAAACTATCCCAAATGATCCCTAATGGTTTCGAATTAGGTATTGAGTGGATTGAGGTGTCTTAGTAAACACTAATGCAGTTATTAAATCATTGGACACTTTCTAAACGCGTCAGAAACTTGCATTTGCAACTAGAGAATGAAAGGAAAAAATACTGGGAAAATCGATGTTAAAACCCCCAATGGTAGATGACTCTTTTGGCTTCCCAAATGTTGTACGACCCTCCCAAATTTTTAATATAGACTTGAATATGTTAAAGGAAATCAAGGAAAACACATGTTCAGCATCATATAAGGTTTTAGGGTCGAATATGTATCCCAAAGGACATCATCTTCTAGAGTATATAATTTGGGTGAAAATGGTAGACAAGGGGCCTTGGGTTTATGTCACAAACTAAAATTATTTGTGCCATCACTTAAAATCCATATGCAGCTCATAACATAGACACAAATCTCAGAAATATATGATATAAAACAAGTGCAATATCATCCCAAAATCACCATGAAAATACTATGAGGGAAATGGCTTGAATCTTAGTTTTAATTTGAAATGTCACATGAAGTACTTGGTGTTTTGAGATGTGGGCCTCATGATATGTATATTACAGAGTTATTCAAAAACTAACATGTCCATAAGGTCGAAATATCAATCCTCCATTAGCTATATGCAACAAGAAGTGCAGCATCACACTTTTACATGACATTGAGAGAAAGAGGAAACTAGCTCGAATATCAATGTTACTTGGAGAAATAGTACATGAAATGCTTAGTATTTCGAGCTGTGGCTCTCATGATCTATCCATTACAGATTTATGCATCCATTAACAAGTTCATAAGGTCAAAACAACAACCTTACATTATCTATATGCAACAAAGAGTGCGCTATCTCACTTTACATGAACATTGAGAGAAAGATAGTAGAATGAGAATAGAGAAGAATGAGAGAATATGAAATCGAACTCAGATGGGGGTTGAACCTGCATCAAAAAATATCCATGAAGCTATATTGATAGGTCTAAATGGAAGGGAGGATGAACATCCACCATGCAAGGACAAGCTTGAAGCTCTCCAACATTGCAAAGATGTAAATAACAAATGACTGAAATCTACTCCATTTCGACTTGGCCTCCTTTTAATAACTTTAGTTGACTCAATTACCTCCTTAGAACTCAAATTAGCTCCTAATTAATCATGAAATTCAAACTAGTGGGGGTTATGACACTTCATTGGACCCACATTGACATGACACTTGGCTCATCTTTTGTCTACAACTACTCCATGAATTCGAATTGCAGAATATTTTGGATTCTTTGGAGATGTGTAACTCCTCTCATGTGCCCTCTTGGTCTACTTTTAGCTCTTACATTATCATAGATGTCATAGAATCTGTCATAAGTTTTCATAGGTGTCATAAAATTTGTCATAAGTGTCATAATGCTTGTCATAGTTGTCATAGAATCTGTCATTGCCTATTTTCATCCCTATGACTCTTTCTCTTCCTTCATGAATGCTACATCTTCCTTTCCAACTCAAATTTGGGGATGGCTCCATGTTTAAAGGAGGAATATTCTCTCATGTGGGCCCCACATGTCCACTTATGTTCTCCCAAGTCCAACTAGGACCTAATGCCACTTCATTTTTTAGCATTTAACATTTATTTCATAATTTATTGGCCTATTTTTCCACCATAAATTTAGAATATTGAATTTTCATCAGAAACTATAGACCTTGGGGTTAAATGTCAATATTTTAATTCTTCCACATAACCCTTAGGAATTGGGTAGGCCAACTTAATTATTTATCTGAAAATAATTTAATTGGAGACATGACACATTTTTTCAATGAAGTTTCAACGTTTTGATGAAATTTTGTTAGTTTAGGTGTCCTCGAAATTTCGACAAAAATAGGGAAAAATGCCTAACATTTGACGTCAATATTCTGACTTTTCAAACTTTCATCAGAATTTCGATGAAAGTCAGAATACCAACATTGAATGTTCAACATTTTTACCAATTTTATTTAAAATTTTGATGATACCTGACCTAACAAAATTTCCACAAAACATCAGAACTTTGTCGAAAAAATGACCCAAAATTTCTAGTAAGTAGGATAGTGCTAAGGGGGACTTTTGTCCATAGACAACTTGAGAGGGAGTCATTTGAGGTGTCGCATTATAATTTTTTATTAAAGTTACAACATCATGAGTCATTCTCCAGGTGAATCGTTTTTGTCAATATTGAGCCTCATGTGTCGAGGTAGTTCCTTATAGGAGCCTAAGTTGGACTCATGTGTTAGGATAATTAATACTCTAACCTTTGTCCAACTTAGTATTATTTCCCTTTTCCTAGTATTGGATGATGTTTTTGACCCCCTAGTGGTGTTCAGATGTCATATATGCCTCATTAGCCACCTGATGCACCCGACATGCATGAATTTAGGCCATGCAGAGTCAGTTCCCTACATTTTAGGAGCTAACTCAGTGATCTGGTTCAGTCCACCTGAGTTCATGACTGTAGTGGGGGGTTTGAGCTCTGATTGCCACTGATTGTCAACTAATGATCCCTCTCTAGCCCGATTTGCATGCTAAAATCACTAATGCACCCTTCATGATCATTTAACTAATAGTATATTCAATTCACTGACATTTAGATGATTTTGGCACCATTAGAGCACTGTATTGGGGACAATTCCTATGCTAGACCGACATGGAATTGAATTCCTCTTGGATAATCAATTTCTCTCTATTGTACTATATTCTTTTACTATATATATTAATGGAATATCACACCAGTTTTGATGCACATCTAAGTTTCTTTGCATGTTTGATTTTACGCTCAATTCTTGTTAGATTTCACTGCAATTCTTCTTCCTTTCTAATTCTTTTACTGTGAGATTTTCCCAAGCTCAATGATCTGTTGCGTTATATAATTTCACATGGTATCAGATCTCAGCAGAGCTGGTTTATATTCGTTTTGATATTTTTCTGCAGGATTTTTAGAAGTTTTTATAGCAGCAGTAGCAGTTTGCATTCGCTCCAATAGCTATAGATGGAGAATTCGAATGATCCTTTGACACCAAGAATATTGAAACCCTTCAATTATCTATATTGGAGGGAAGATATGTGTTGAAATATTGTAACTTCAAAGAATATTATATTTGTATATTATTTATTCCGGAGATGTTCCATACCTCCGATGTGATTATACTATAAATCCGGAGATGTTTATTCCTCCGAGTTGGGTGTGGTAACTAGGGTTATTAGACCCACCATGTGGGGGTCGGCCCAGTCAGTTATAATGGGGTATTTAACCTAATGGTTAAATACGAGCCTACATGTACTTGTGTAAAATACATATCAGAGTAGTGTATAAATAGAGGAGGTGTGTTCCTCATTTGATACACTCACTCACTTGAGGATAGCGCACTTGTGGAGGAGAGGTCTGCTATTGTGGAGGAGGAGATCATGTCTTAGGGTTTCATCTTTGTATATTGCTGGTCATCTATATTGAGGAAGCTTTGCTGGGTTTTCTACCCCATGAGGGTTTCCCAGGATAAATCTCTGTCTCTTGTGTTTATGCTGTGCTTGTTGTTTCTTCAGTGATCCTGTATATGCTATTATTGTGAAATGGAATGTAATGCTGCTATTTTCTGTCTTAGCATATTGAATTTTAACATGGTATCAGAGCTAACCTGAAGGAAGACAAGGTATGGCACTAAAGACACTTGCTTTACTTATGACAATTTGAAGGTTAGGGTTTTACATAGCAAAACCCAGTCATCGTAGCACTTTCGCTATAAATCCGTTTCGGAGACGTTTTCGGATCTGAAATTGTTACAGGACGAAGATTAAATCTCCAGGTACCTTGTGTCCAAAGGACAACCTCTAATTCGTTTTACTTTGTGATTTATGATCTGTACAATATAGGGTTTCTGCCTCTTCCAGATCTGAGTCAAAATCAGGTGACCTTGGCAAAAAGGTCATATCTTGGGCTAGGAAGCTCCAAATAAAATTTCATAAAAAGTGACAGGTAGTAAACAGTCTGTACTATCTCAGAAAACGTTTTTAGAGGCCGAAGTTGAACCAGTGACACGTGGCACTCCGTACAAGTTCGCCCTCCTGTATTATCCCATAAACAGGTCATGTTGCGACACTTGGTATAACTCTCTCTCAGAGAGTCCAATTGAGGTAAGACATATCAGGATGGAAAGATAACAGGCCGAGATACCTCAGAAAAGTTTTTTAGAGGCCGAAGTTCAAACAGTGACACGTGGCACGCCGTACAAGTTCGCTCTTCTGTTTTATCCCAAAACAGGTCACGTTGCGACATTTGACATAACTCTCTCTCAGAGAATCCAATTGAGGTCAGATCTGTCAGGATGGAAAGATAACAGGTCAGGCTATCTCAGAAAACTTTTTCAGACCTTGTGGATTGAAAAGTTTGGATTTACACCAGAAACAATCAGGTACATATTTCTGTCAAAACATAATTATTTTTGAGTACCTTCATTCATGGCTTCCGGAATTTAGGGCTTTGAAGAAAGTTGGAATTTTTGTAAACGGAGACCACGGATGAATGCTACTCATCAAAATAGAAATTTAGAGACCAAGATCAGATTTTTTGGTTGGGCAGAAGGTCGGGCTTGATCAAACCCTAGTTCGGGACTTTGATCAGAAAAGTGGAAAATTAGGGCTTCTGTAAAAATGGGAATTTTTGAAATCTGTGACCATGGCTGGAAGCTCCTCAGAAAAATAGAAGCTTAGAGCTTTGGATCAAACATTTTGATTGGGCAGAAGCATGGGATTCACCAAACCCCAGTTCAGGGTCACGTCCAGTGAATCCGGAAGTTTCAAAGGCAAAATTGAGGAGTGAAACTTTGCAGTTTTCAAATTCTGAATATATCAGTTTGATCAGCTCATCAAGGCGCATATTTCTATCCTTTCGAAAGTTTGAAATTCAAAGTTTGAATTTTTGGGGTTTCTCTGACAAACCCATATCCAGCTCCAGGTCCAGTTCTTGCAAATCAAGTGGATAGGTTTAATCCTAGAAGAAGATGGATTGGTCACCTGCATAAGTGAAGGAGTTACTGTTTCAGAGGGAGATGAGGCTAAGGCTTTACATAAGGAGATTACAAGCGATCTCGACAAGTATGACTCATCGAGGTATGTTTTGAGATTTGTTCATGATTAAGTTTATGGTATGTTTGTCTTCATGTTATTATGGTTAGTACAATCTTGATTTTAGATTTGTTGTATCACCTTAACAAAATTATGAATGCATGATAGAAGATATTCATTGGTTAGGGTGTTGACACTTATGATTGTACTAATGCATTATGATGTTGTGTGAGGTTGATGTTGTCTACTAACAAGATACAGGTACATCACAAAAGACAAATCAGGCTCCATGACCATGAAAACATGAAGACAAAGACTCATCCATAATCTTTGTTCTACTTACGAGGTATGTATGACTTTGTTATATTATGCTTAACCTATGAGACATGCAGGTTCTAGCTCAGGATCTCTAAATCATTGAAGAGATTGTTTAGGTATGTTGTACATAACCAAGTAGGTATACTAATCCAGGTATGTTTCCCATGAATCTTACCTTGTGTTAGGATCCCTTATATAAGTATACTTGGAATGATTGGTTATGCTTATTCATAAAGTTAGTAATCAAGGGATTATGCATATTATATCTTTTATCTTGATTGATGATATGCATGAGTAAAAGAAGACTTCCCTGAAATCTTGAATACTAATGTTTATTAACTATAATCATGACTATACATTTTCAAGATTATTTAGTACTATAATGTTTTGATAGCATTTAGAATATACTAATGAGTGTATGTTTGTGTATGAGATCATGAGGATGACTCTTGAGCATGCACAGTGGTATAGAATGAATAGAAGTTCAAAAGACATACAGAAGATCAAGCGGGAGGCAGCCACACAAACATAAAAGATAAGTATTTGAGTTGTTATTTGAAATAGTAATGATATTGCCTGTAATAGGTTGTATGCATATTTATATTCCTATAATATATCATGCTGAGTGTAAATATTCATAGAACATTGAACAGTATACTACTAATATGCATATGATTGGTAAGTTGGACAAACATTCCATTGTTGCTTGTCTAGAATGAAACCTCTTTGCTGACATGCTGAGAGTTGTGCACACTCTCGATAGTATGTTCTGGTAGAGATGGAAGGCATCTAGATAGCCACTGTATGCATACAGGATATGGGAAAGTGTTGTGCCAAAGTATTGGTCAAAATAGTTGCATCACTATGTAAATGATATCTGTATGCATAATAGGTTATCATGTCAATATGATTTGATGATTATGAAGTATTACTAATCATGTACTTAATTTTGATTTGTAGGAAAGGTCATGAAGAATGATGGACACCGTACAAGTCGTGGATGTTCAAACAAGAAGATTTACAAATCAAACAAAATATAGAAGGCTCATGGCTAGAAGATTCTCTTAGAAAGGGGAAGAGAATCACGACAAGATGTTTGCTCCAAGTATGGTGTAATTAAAGAAGAAGTGTGAATCAGGTTCTGTATAGGTACCTAGGATCGATAATAAATTGATAAGCTTAATGATCACCATGGGTGATGTGGATCTCAACCTTTGCTACAAGGTTGAATATGATTTCTATACACAAATGACATGGATGCAAGAAGGAACTCACCACAGAGTTCGAATGATATTAAGGCTCATATTAGTAGACCCATCTAACGAGAGATGGCACAGATAGATATGTAGAAGATCATTCAATGCAGAAATGAAAATGAAAGATCTCAAATTGACGCTTTACTTCCTAGGTCTGGAAGTATGGCAAGGCTCAGAAGGAATATTTCTCAACCAGGGAAAGTATGATGAGAAATATGACTTGAGGTGTTGGAATGGCCACTCTTATGGATTCCAACTTGAAGCTGTTAGGGGATAACTCATCAGAGTTAGTGGATATAACTCTGTACAGTCAAATTATTGGGTCATTGATGTATCTAACATATACTAGATATATGCTTTGTTGTGAATACCTTGAGTCAGTATCTAGTGGAAACTAGATGTTTTCACTTGATAGTTGCAAAGCATGTGATGAGGCACCTAAAGGATACGATAGACTTTGATCTGTGCTATCTTGGAGATCATGACTTCAGATGGCTACTCAGATGCTGATTGGGCAGAAAGTGTATCAGACAAGAAGAACACATCAAGAGGATGTTATTGTCTAGGATTAGCCATGATCTCGTGGTTTAGCTGGAAGCAGTCTAGTGTGGCTCTCAGCACAAGCAAAATATATGGCTGTTTGCTCTGCTAGTTGTGAAGAAGTTTGGCTTCAGGATTGTTTGACTTAGAGATAGAACCAACTGTGATCCTATGTGACAAATAGAGTTGTATCAAGATGACATAGAATCCAGTCTTCCATGATAAGTCAAAGATCATAGGGATCTAACAAGATATGACACGGAAAGGAACTATAAAGTTTGAATTCGTAACAGGTTACCGATGTACTAACCAAACCTCTACCTCGAGTGAAGAAGTTACCAACATACTAACCAAGCCTCTGTCTCGAGTGAAATTTGAATACTTTTGAGACAAGCTTGGTGTAGCTCAAAAGGACCCTCCTCGAAAGGGGGAGTAGTATAGTCACTGATGATGAGATTGTCTCATCGAACAACAAGGTCGATGATGAGGTAACCTGTTCTCTACACCTAGATACTTAGAAATATTTAGATTTAGGACTCGTATACTTATACATGCTTTTGATGTTATATGTATTAGTAAGAATACATGCTTTTGATGATAGATGTATTGATGAGAATACATGTGGGGATTGTATCATCCTTGAACACATGTTCTAAAGTGAGCCGTAGACGTATGGTCTCCGAAAATGAAGTCCTTAGTGGACAGGTAGGGATTGTATCATCCCTGGACTTTGGTCCCTGAATAGATCCGTAGACGTATGGTCTCCGAAAATGAAGTCCTTAGTGGACAGGTAGGGATTGTATCATCCCTGGACTTCGGTCCCTGAATAGATCCGTAGATGTATGGTCTCCGAAAACGAAGTCCTTAGTGGACAGGTAGGGGATTGGATCATCCCTGGACTTTCAGTCCTAAAGAGAGCCGTAGACATGAGGTCTCCGAGAATGAAGTCCTTAGTGGACAGTTGAGGGGATTGGATCATCCCTGGACTTTCAGTCCTAAAGAGAGCCGTAGACGTGAGGTCTCCGAGAATGAAGTCCTTAGTGGACAGTTGAGGGGATTGGATCATCCCTGGACTTTCAGTCCTAAAGAGAGCCGTAGACATGAGGTCTCCGAGAATGAAGTCCTTAGTGGACAGTTGAGGGGATTGGATCATCCCTGGACTTTCAGTCCTAAAGAGAGCCGTAGACGTGAGGTCTCCGAGAATGAAGTCCTTAGTGGACAGTTGAGGGGATTGGATCATCCCTGGACTTTCAGTCCTAAAGAGAGCCGTAGACGTATGGTCTCCGAAAAGTGGGGATTGTATCATCCCCGGACTTAGGTCCCTAAATTGATCCGTAGACGTGAGGTCTCCGAGAAGTGGGGATTGTATCATCCCCGGACTTAGGTCCCTGAATTGATCCGTAGACGTGAGGTCTCCGAGAAGTGGGGATTGTATCATCCCCGAACTTAGGTCCATGAATTGATCCGTAGACGTGAGGTCTCCGAGAAGTGGGGATTGTATCATCCCCGGACTTAGGTCCCTGAATTGATCCATAGACGTGAGGTCTCCGAGAAGTGGGGATTGTATCATCCCCGGACTTAGGTCCCTGAATTGATCCGTAGACGTGAGGTCTCCGAGAAGTGGGGATTGTATCATCCCCGGACTTAGGTCCCTGAATTGATCCGTAGACGTGAGGTCTCCGAGAAGTGGGGATTGTATCATCCCCGGACTGCGGTCCCTGAATTGATCCGTAGACGTATGGTCTCCGAGAAGTGGGGATTGTATCATCCCCGGACTTCGGTCCCTGAATTGATCCGTAGACGTATGGTCTCCGAGAAAGTGATTTTTGATGTGGTTACTTGTATCGGTAGGATACTTGTATTGATGATGTGGTTACTTGTATCGGTAGGATACTTGTATTGATGATGTGGTTACCTGTATCGGTAGGATACTTGTATTGATGATGTGGTTACTTGTATCGGTAGGATACATGTATTGATGACATGATTACTTGTATCAGTATGGATACTTGTATTGATGATATGTATACTTGTATTGGCATGAATACTTGTACTAATGATGTGGATACTTGTATTGTTATGGATACGTGTGTCGATGACGATACTGATGATCGTGTGATGACGATGCTGATGATCGTGTGATGACGATGCTGATGATCGTGAGATGACGATGCTGATGATCGTGTGATGATGATGCTGATGATCGTGTGATGACGATGCTGATGATCGTGAGATGACGATGCTGATGATCGTGTGATGACGATGCTGATGATCGTGAGATGACGATGCTGATGATCGTGTGATGACGATGCTGATGATCGTGTGATGACGATGCTGATGATCGTGTGATGACGATGCTAATGATCGTGAGATGACGATACTGATGATCGTGAGGATCCAGATGTTGATGTTGTTGTAGATTGTTCGAGTGCTGCAGAAGATAAAGACTCAGTACTGAAGATGTTGATGTTCCAGTATTGAAGATGTTCCAGTAACTGCTTGAGTTACTGATGATGTTGAGAAAGCTTCCAATGATTTATAGATGTATCATGTATGATGTTGATGACTCCTTGCTCGTGCAGAAACTGTTATAATATCCTTCTCGTTAAGGGGGAGTGTTGAAATATTGTAACTTCAAAGAATATTATATTTGTATATTATTTATTCCGGAGATGTTCCATACCTCCGATGTGATTATACTATAAATCCGGAGATGTTTATTCCTCCGAGTTGGGTGTGGTAACTAGGGTTATTAGACCCACCATGTGGGGGTCAGCCTAGTCAGTTATAATGGGGTATTTAACCTAATGGTTAAATACGAGCCTACATGTACTTGTGTAAAATACATATCAGAGTAGTGTATAAATAGAGGAGGTGTGTTCCTCATTTGATACACTCACTCACTTGAGGATAGCGCACTTGTGGAGGAGAGGTCTGCTATTGTGGAGGAGGAGATCATGTCTCAGGGTTTCATCTTTGTATATTGCTGGTCATCTATATTGAGGAAGCTTTGCTGGGTTTTCTACCCCATGAGGGTTTCCCAGGATAAATCTCTGTCTCTTGTGTTTATGCTGTGCTTGTTGTTTCTTTAGTGATCTTGTATATGCTATTATTGTGAAATGGAATGTAATGCTGCTATTTTCTGTCTTAGCATATTGAATTTTAACAATATGAAAATTGTGTTGCACAACAAGAGTCTGCATAGGGTCACAATGGGAAAGGAGGTTGAACCTCAGGTAGCTGTTGAGAAATCAAAGTGCCTGAACAATTTGGATGAGGCTTTTGGTTTTAGGTGTATTCACATCTCCAAAGAATTACTATTCCATATTGATGGATTTAAAACCCCAAGGGAGGTCTATCGTAAGCTTGAAACTCTCTTTGGTAAGTAAGATGAGCTAAGAGGCCATGTTTTGGAGAATGAATTAATTGCTCTTCAACCCAGCAGTTTTGAAACCATACATCATCTATTTTCAAATTTCAATTCCTTGGTTATGTAGTGAAAACAATGTGGAATTGACAAGAAGGATGAGCAATTGGTTCCATCCATCCTAAGAAATATTAGCCTGAATTTTTAGTATTTTTGTCTACCTTCCACTCTAGGAGATTGTCAATCCCCAAATGAAAAATGCCTGCTTTAGATGCATTCACAGAATCCCTGATCCATGAACAAGATAAACTGATTCAAATGGGAGCCATGAAATCCTCCAAGAATCAAACTCTTATGGCGGGGGAGTCCAAAAGTGCGAATGCTAAAGGGAAGAAAAAGGTAAAGGAAAAGAAGCAATCTAAATACAAGCCAAAGGATAAATCTAATCCATCATAAGGAGCCTCCAGTTCCAAAAATGATAAGCAAAAAATGACCAAGAAATGAAGCCATCCAGTTTGAGAATACCAAGTGTACATATTGCAAGAAATGAAACCATCCAGAGAGTTCCTACATGAAGAATAAGATAGATCGGATGACCAAACTTCTTGAAAAAAACAACATTTCCCTCTTAGAAGGCATAAGGAAGACTGATTCTGGAAGTGAGACAAATGATCATGAGAGATGCCATGCATTGAAGGATGCATTCTCACAATCACAAGCCTTCCTCGTAGATTATGGAGCCTCCAACCACATGGTTGCCTCCAGAGAGTCTTTTTCCTCTCTAGATCTCATTGATGGTCCTAGTATCCACATGGGAGATAATTCACAGATCTATGCTGAAGGGAAGGGAATAATACAACTAGAGCATGGAAAGTTCAAAAATGTTATGTATGTTCCTTCCTTGGCAACAAACTTGTTATCTGTTTATCAGATAACACACGTAGGTTCATTGAAGAAAGTTTTTTTTGGACTTGACACAGTCACGATTGCAGAGATCTCTTATGGGAATCTAATAGAGAAATGTGTTGCAAACCATGCCTCCAAGGAATATGGATTCTCTCACTTTTTTCCATACTCTCTGCCTACTCCATTTGCCCATGATGAAGATCATAACGATGTCTCTTTTGATGATCTGCATTCAGATTCCAAAGATGAGGACCAAGTTGAATCAAATATTGATATTTAGTATGAAGATCTAGATCCAGCACCTACTCTCAATTCAAGGCCAAAATGGGCTCAAAAAGTCCTTGAAGCTGCTGGGAACATAGTTGGGGAACCACCTGACCATAGAATAACTAGACCTCAGTTTCAAGATGAAAAAATTACACTATGTCATACAGATCCACTTCTCCCATATAGGTGATACATGATGGTGGGGTTGTTAAGTTTAGCCTAATTTCACAAGCAAGATCACTAAAAGAAACACAATCACAAGATAGACAAAGATTTACCCTGGGAAACCCTCATGGGGTAGAAAACCTAGCAAAGCTCTCCTCAATACAGATAATCAACCAATACAAAGATGTAGTCCAAGACTAGAGCTCCTTCTCCTCCTATGCATACCTCTCTCTCTCCTATGCGCCAATCACAAGTGAGTGAATGAATGAGATAAGTGAGGAACATACCTCCTCTACTTATACTCATCTCTCAATTGACTTTTTAACCTAATGGGGACAACCTCTCCCAGGAGAGTCTAATAACCCCCAAATAGTAAACTCAGGGCCGACCTCACTTGGGAGATCTAATAACCCTAGTTACCACACTCTCTCGGAGGAATAAACATCTCCAGATATACAATAGGGTCACCACGGAGGAATGTACCATCTCTGGAATAATAAAATACAAACATAATATTCTTTGAAGTTACAATATTTCAACACTCCCCCTTAACGAGAAGAATATTATAACAACATCTGTAGGAGCAAGGTGTCATCGACTACATGATACATCATACATCTATAAATCATTGGAAGCTTTCATTATACATCATCATCAGTAACTCATTCAGTTACTGGAATATAATCAATACTGGAACATCAACATCATAAGTATTGAGTCTTCATCTTCTGCGGCACTTCATCATCTACATCATCATCATCATCTGCATCACCCAATCAACAGCCTCATCGTCTGGATCTACTGATCAACATCATCATCTGGATCACTTGATCAACATCATCATCATCTAGGACATCACGATCAACAGCATCATCATCTAGACCATCACAATCAGTAACATTGTCATCTAGACCACCATGATCAACAACATCATCATCTAGACCACCACGATCAATGACATTGTCATCTAGATCATCACGATCAACACCATCGTCATCTAGATCATCACGATCAACAAAATCGTCATCTAGATCATCACGATCAACACCATCGTCATCTAGATCATCACGATCAATAGCATCATCATCTAGATCATCACGATCAATAGCATCGTCGTCTAGATCATCACGATCAACAACATTGTCATCTAGATCATCCGAATCCTCTCGATAAACAACATCAACATAATGCACAAGATCCTATTACAGGATGATCAATCCCTCTCACTTTAGGACATAGGTCCAAGGATGATACAATCCTGATCCCATGAATGCTTTTAGGGGTGAAATTTCGCCAATGGGCGAAATTTTCCCTTTTAAAATGTTCACTTGGGCGATTTTTTCAATTAAAAACGTCAAAGAATTGTTATACTTTAGCCCCAATTTTATATATTATATTAAATAAATTGATTTAATAGCCAAAAATATATAAGAGAAATGGTACAAATTCTAAATCTTCGCCCTCTTTTTTTAACATGAAACCCGACCTTCGCCCGTGCACAATTGACTCCCTGCAATTTTGGCCCAAATTCGCCATGTTTTACTCTATTATGGAAAATGGTGGTCAATATTCGCCACGGTTTCCCAATTATTGGGAAATATTGGAAGAATTCGCCCTAACTTCCTCCTTGATTGAGGGAAATGGGAATAGTTTCAATGTTTTACGGAAATGGGCTCAAAATAACTATCATAAGGGTTTATCATGGTCGATTTCTTCTGTATTCTCCTCGTTTGATGCTTATGCTTTGGAAGTATGCCTGCAATTACATATGCTTAAGATTTGGGAGTAATAATTCCTGCAGTTACAATTTGATAGCTCTCTACCTTCACCAGATAGCTACTTCATTCTGCGATGGTTGCATGTAAGTATTTCGTGGTTTCTTGTAACTATTTCAACTTGAAGATAGTTGGGGTTTGAGAGATATATTCAACATTAATGGTCATGATGAGGAACTTAATATGCCCTGCTTTGATTGAGATAAGTTGCTTCCTCAAATTTTGTATGGACTCCCGATCTATTTTTAGCACATGTCTTTGGATTCCTTTCATTTTCAAATATTATATGATATATATTAGCTACAACACTGTTGCATATTTTTTTTAATCCAAACATGGTTTTTGTAATCAATATATATGATATAGTGTACCCAGGGGTCAAATTCTTTGCACCAGTACCCATAGGCATATGTATGTACAAGAAATGTACCCCTACCCAACTATACCCTTCAACACCTTCGCTTACCATGTCATACACTTGGCATAATTCAGAGGCATACATTGAGTTTTGGTATATCAACACTCCTTTTAGCATGAAAAATTCTTTTACCGCAGGAGGGGTACGTTTTTGAGCAAGAGTTCAAAAGAGGGTCCCAAGTTTCAACTTCTAAAAGATCGTTGTACTGATGCAGGGTTTTAGAAAGTCCTTTTCTATTTATTTCTTTGTGTTTACTTTACTTGAGATTATACTAGTATGTTATTTTACAAATAATTTTCACGAGGTAGAAAATATGGTCACATTCCAATTTATCATTGAGGCTCATAATTGTCTGGTTGAATTTCGAAGACAAAGACAAAAAAATTACAACCCATAATTCAGAAAGGAATTTCCAAAGATGACATATGGAAAACATCCCATTTGTAAGATCAATTTTCTCTTAGAAATCTATGAGCAAACTCCATTCCTGGAAAGAGATTCTTTACACTAGCCATCATTACCTGCAAGAGAAATTTACCATAGCTGCCAAAAATGTTTATGGAAAAGATGGAGTCATTGGTAAATGTGAAATCTAAATAACTCTCACTGACAAATATGCATTCTCGAAATGTGCAAGAGAGTTGGATCTATCGAAATTATGCCCAATACATAACATGCGTATTGGATATTTAGCATACTATCACCCCAATTGCTTTGAAATAGTGAATGCAAATTTATACCCTTTATGGAGATAGAAAAGAATGTGCAAGATAGAGAAATTGAGAAAATACAGAGATATTGAGAAAATGTACCCTTTACTTGTTTTCACATTGTTGTCATTGGCATGAAACATATGTTTCTCTCCTTCTTGCATGACTCAATAGCATTCTCTTCAGTTAATATAGGGATCATAGATCTTTCTAGAACATCAGAAAGCAATTGAACATTTTTATGCCTCCTAATGTTATTTGGGTTAATTGTACTATGTGATGCAGTTTAGAAATGAAGGTCTGATACCTGCATGATCATTGGGAACAAATAAATCAGAACTATGAGCTTTAAAGGATGGCATAAAATAGGAAGGGGATTATTGCAAAATATCAAGAGAAGAACCAGATGGCAAAGTTTCACCAATATTTGAAGTATTTGAATAAATATTAGATGTTGTTCTCGATAACACTTCCGTTTCAACTCCAAATTCTCCCTTGGTTTCCATTTAGGCATGGGTTCACTGTCTAGATTCCTTTTCTCTAGAAAACTTAACAACTCCTTCCTGGACCAAAATTGAAGTGATGGGTACAATGGATTAGAGTCAAACTACAAAACAAACAACATTGGAATACCCATGGCATTCCAGGTGAATTAGATACCGGCTCTAATTTAATGTGAACGAATGGAAAAGAAAATTGTGCTTCAAAACTAATCATTATTTTCTACAATTAGTTTTATATTTTATTTTCATATGATAGGTACTCTAGATTTTCAATCCGTGCTTTGTAAGAAAGTGGACTTAAGTTCATGTTACATCTAATAAATAGAAGGCTAGCATTCATTTTCTTTCTCAAACTTATAATCAATGATAACTAGGATGAGCATTGCTCCTCTCTATAGGGACTAGTGAAGGAAAACGTGTTCACAACAGACAATTCATTGGTAATTTTTTTATGTTGAGTTCTTTTGCTTATTTATTTCTTTTCTATCATCTTTGAGCAAGAGTTGGAAATCTTGAATATGGTTGTGGGGTATTTCATATTCATTCGTTTAATTATGTTTTTTCAAATTAATTTGCTCAATTTTAAGGTAGTTTTGTGTCAACATCTACAATTTTTCATAATTTCAAAACATATAAGGTAATTTTTTTGAAGGGTTGTTTTAACTTTCAAGCATGAGGAGAAGGGTTAGTTTGCAATCATATTTTTTTGTTATAATTAGGATAGAAAGAGACAATAGGAGTGATATCTTTCAATTTTAGTAGGTGAATCCCACTACAGAGCAAATTGGATGAAAAATACAATCTTTCACATAATAACTACATATGATGCTTTTAACTGTGAAGTATGGAAGATGTGGAACTTAAAAAAAAATTCTTCTCCAAGTTAAAGGATGCCAAATGGACTTAAATGGTACATGGAAGATTGCTTTCTTCCCCTACTTTCAACTCATAGAAGATATCTTTTCCATTTTAAAAAAGTTAGACTTCACTCCATGCACCTGTAATGCCATGCTCCCTAAAGCCGGTATCTAATTCACAAGATGCTGTTTTAAAATATTTTGATGATAACTGAGCAACAATAAGTTGTTCAAATTGCCATTTGCTACTATCCTGGTTGATTCTATTCTCTTCAAATATTGCTATAATCTATATTTATAAGGTGTATTTTCCTAAACATAAAAATACCTTGGATTCCTTTCCATCATGAAGCTCCTATTCCCTCTTGTGAGAACATGGGTTCCTATTATGCATAGAGCAATGTTTGAACCCTAAGCTTCACTGGATCAAAATAAAATTTTATACATTCCATGAATGGCATGGGTGCATGTAGCTTGCACATTGCTGCAAAAACTTAGAAACAATCAAGGCCACTTAACATAGCTAAAGTTAAAGCCAAAATGAAAAACCTTTGATTCCTGCATCTAAAATACAAGGGACATAAGATAAAGCTCCTCCTGATGCAGGGGCATTCTGCTCTTGGTCAAAACTCTAAAGTCTGGTCAGGTCCTAAGACCATGACACTAGCCTAATGTGTGGTGAATTGTGAATTACTTGTAAAATGTTTAAGTTTTCTCATAGTTAGCAAGTATAGCATAGTCTAAGAAGATTCTACTTTCTGTTAAGTATCGATGTAATGGTGAGTCATGAACTAATTCCTAAGATAAAGGAATGACTCGAGGGAGTCATGAAGATATCTAGAAGTGAGTTGAATGTAAATAACAAACTGTTTGAGTCATTAGAGATAGGCTCGAATAGTTCTAATTTTAGAAATTGTTGCTTTAAATTAGGAAACAACTGCAAGATTATAGGAGTCATTTTAATGAGCTGGAAGCTCAGTTTTGTAAATAATTTATGTAAGCCTACGGGCATGAAAAAACAGAGATGGCCAAGCAAGTGAGAGCAGGCTATAGAAGGAGTAGATCGGGATTTCTATGTAGGTACAGTTTCATTTTTATAAATAAAAAGGCAGATTCCCCATTTCTGGGTAATTTTGCATTGATACATTGAGTACTGGTGAATGTTAGTTATCTGTATGATTAACTAATTCTGTACATAAATCCTGATAGAAAATTAAGAAGTGGAGCCGGGTAGAATCTCAGTGAGAGGTTCCAGTTTATATGTATGAAGTTGGGTAGAATCTGGTTAGATTCCAATTTCTGCAGAAAGTCTGTCAAAGACTTTAGAGAAGTCCTATATAGAACCAGTCAAATGTATCAGACTGTATGATGAGAGCCGAGAGTTCCTAAGCCAATTTACCTTGTAGATTGGATGAGTGAGACTGGGAGATGAAGATTTCGATGAATTTCATGTGACAGAGTTGAATTTCTGCGTTATTGAAGCAGAGCCAAGAATATGGAGGCATCGTTGACTGTATGCATTCAATTGGTGACAGAAGTATTATTTCCGGCAAATGCAGACTGGGCATAGTAAGTTTCAGCAGGGCAAGTGTATGCTCAGATAGAAGGTCGAGACTCGACTGGTACAGTCGATGGATTCAAACAGTGAAAATTGCATAGAATTCAAGCTCGGCGATTGAAGATCGAATGGAAGAGGTCGATTGAAGGTTCAATCAATGGCCTAAATTGCATTTCGCTGAGCAAAGTGCAAGCAAGTTAATGTTTTGGTGAGAGGCCGATCGGTAGTGCCTAAGGTAAGAATTCGGTCATATGTTACGGTTGAGTCCCTTTTAAGTTATAAGTTGTGAGAAGGAGCCGATATACAAGTGCTTGTGTGGACTGACAAGTTCACCATATGCCTTAGTGCTGAGTGCTAGTTTTATAAACCAATGGCATAGCGGAGTCAACATATTTGGGAAAGATTTGGTAAGGGCCCAAATCTGGTGGAGAGATAAGGGAAAGGTTAGTGGAACTGCCAAAGGTAGAGGAGATCTATTTAGAGTTGGAGAGAGGCACGCGCCATGTGGCTTAATACATGTATTTTAATACAAGAATGAGCCGATTGATGTTTGGAGAGAGTGGAAAGATCCTCGAGCAAGGTAGGGGAAGGTGACCCATTGCCATCACCTCCTTTCTTGAATTAGTATAAAATGTTGTGTCAAGTAATGATGCTTATGAATTCTTGAGACAAAGAGATTTTGAGAAGCAAAATGAAATAAGATCTCTATATTTTAGACCCTTTCAATATTGTGCCTCTCGCAAAGCAATTGTGGCGTAATTATATTCAAGTTAGCCTTATGATGAGGTTGGTGAGAATTCATACATAGAGAAATTAACAATAAATAGAAATGGATTATATTGTTGCAATAATTTGGCCATCTTGAAATATATTGTTCCAAACCCTTCAAAAACAAGTGTTAAAATAACCACAAAAACACCCATATACTAAATATAGATTAGCAAATGAATACAAGTATCACATTCCACCTGTCATTGTAGAAAATCCCAATAGCCAATAGCTATTGGGCTTTAAGGTCAAGGTGTGATCCCAACGGTTGATTTGAGAAATTCAACATGTATAGATTTTATAGCATTGAAGGGGTTTTGTGAACTGAACATGTTTTCTTTGAGATGTAGAGTAGGAATTTTGATTAGTGTTTCTCCATTATCACATTACAAATATTTCACTCAAATGGCAAGTTTAAATGAGTGTTTTTCAGTGTTTCTTTTGGGTTTTAGGGCTTGAGGTTTGGTTGTTATTGCCAAGCCTTTCTAAAAATTTACAGCAACATAAATGTCTTCCTAAAAATTAGCTTTGTTGTGAGTTTCATTAGATTTTACTGTTTGAATTTAATCTCTGGAACATGCTATATGATGGGGAGGGATTTAGGTTTATATATAAATTTTCAATGGATAATGAAGGAGTGATGTAATTGAATGGTGTAATATGAGGCAATGAATCCAAGGCTTATCCTTTGGTAGATTCTCAACTTTCAATAACTATTATGGATTTGGTGCAGCAAGCTGCCAATTACAAGCAACTGAATAAGTAAAAGTTTTAAAGGATTGTTTCTTTAAGATGGTTATGTTGAAATTAACTCTTTAAAGTGATGTCCTAAATCCCATCAAGCATTTGTTCATGGAGATCATCGTCACTGGACTCAAATTATTAGATCGGATTAGAGAATGAGCATGGCAACAAAAATACAAATAGGGGGTTTCAAACTTTCTGCTCTCTTTTGCTCCTTGAACTCGTGCATTCTCCTTTGCTAAGTAATGAACTGTATGTACATTTAATAAATGCATGCTTCACAATCATGTTCCATGTACATGTATTGTGAATAATAAATGCTTAATGATAATAAATCCCAAGTTGCTGAAATCAAATTCTGCCATTGAACATTATCCTGGACAATGATAAAGCCCAAGTTGCTGAACTCATATTCTTCCATTGAATAACATTATTTTAAAAAAAATTCCTCATGCTTAGTGTGGTTTGTTTGTTATGGATAGGCTGATCTCAGGGTGATACAACTTGATATGTGAAGTGAGTTTATTGACAGTCCAATTATCAAATTCATAGTTGTTATCCAAATCACTGTTGTCATCAAATCAAAGATCTCTTATGTCATTGATATTGCAAGACTTTTGGTATTTTACCTAGACTACCATATACTGTAAAGCTCTACCTATGCATGTTAGATAAGAGTAGAAACTCATACAATTATTGAATGAATTAACACCAAGTGAGCTCAAATCCAAAAGTCTAGAATACTTTATTTTCGAAATCTGTAACCCAACTCTTCAATTTATGCAACCCATATGTTAGTCACCAGGACAGCTTTTTATTAAAAAAAAGGTAGACTTATTCACAACTCAAATGAATTAGTTAAAGCTGGCTGAGACCCAACATATGCATTATTTAAAATTTTATTTATTATTTTAGCATTTTTTAATGTTTTGGGTAGAATTATACACCTTCAAAACCTTGGTTACAAAGAAAATACAATTTCAAATTTTTTGGTTAGTGTTCACATTCTATGTTTTAGATTTTCTCATTATGCAAATTGCATATTTTATTGTAAAAATTGATTCAATCCTCCCAAATACTCCTGTGTGCCCAGCTTTTGCAATTTCAACAATGTATATCTGCAATTGAAGTGTTTCAGCAGGATTTCCATCCAAAAAATGGCCAGAAAGATGGTTGAAAACATAGAGATTATAGTTGACTCTATTTTTATTTATAAAATTATGCCAAGCATCCAAATTTCTATCATATCAATTATTATTATTTTTTTAAATAAAGAATTTGAAATAACTTACATTGCTGGTTTAAAAAGATAAAAATAAAAGTTTAAAATAATCTTCATCATACCATTTTTTTAACACCATTTTAGATGTTAAAAAAAGATATACAGATGGCTTTTTCATGCCTAAACTGTACTTAACTTTCCAAGGGAGCAATGTATGTTTATAAATTTGGAACATCATCTTTTATTGAGATATATATGCAACAGTAAGTTACATGAGCAGTTTTTTCATAACTTTGTTCAATTTACTTTGGCCATCCCGTGTTACTATGTTGAGTGATTCACATACTCAATGAATAAGTCCAAGGACATGCATGTCCTTTTCTATAAAACGTGCACCCAACTCATTTATCACTGTGCATCAAATAAACAAATATACCCATACGTGGAAAGAATTATCTGAGTGGGTATTTTAGGTTGTGATTTATGCATTGTTACAATGCATTGTATTCTTTAATAGGCCGTGGCCAATCTCATCTATTTTGTTTTGTTCAAAGTCTAGGTTTTGGATCATTGGTACTGGAGCTCAAAGTGACCCCACCTGATATCAATCACTTGATTCCCAGCCAGAAACATTGTAAGACTCAACAAACTTCACAATTTCCATGTTCGATGCTTTGAATTTTGGGAACAAAGAATCTTCACAATATCAAATCCATTTTCAAAGATATATCAGAAATGTTGACATTAGGTTTTGAAGGATGTGTCCTATCCATTTTCAAACACATTAAATATGTGAATTTTTAAGTGTTATAGGATATATATATGAATTTTTTTTCAAATGTGAATTTTTAAGTATTTCACGATGTGTTGTTGTGTTGCTGGATGTTTCATTCATTCAAGCATGTCAATATTGATATATACAATACAAACCTATTTCCTATAGAAAAAGTAGCATGAGATAATATGTGATCAATCTTCTTAAAACTCTATTAATTAGACTGAGTGACCATACATATTACATTTACATTTACTAGATGTAATATAGTAGATATAATATAGTATATATTATTAGAGTGTTCTCTCATTTAATGATTATAAATTTAGCTAGAGGATTCATTTACTGATCGTAAATAAATAGGAGATAAACAAGTCAATTTTATATTGAGATAATAATTAAATTTACAATAAAAAATAAAAGAATTTATTTTGTTGGAAAGGGAACATCATGAAATATTTTAGGTTAAAAGTTGGGTTGATATAGAGTCTTTGCATGTGTAAAGGAATTTGGTGTTTGATTTTTTTCAATTAATTTACCACATGCTTGGCATATTTCATTGTATTGGTACTATGAACTAGCAAGGGTGGGGGTAATTCATTCACATGCACAATTTCACAGGTATCTCTCCACAAATACTCACACCTTTCAACAATTATACACATGAAATTTTTAGCCTACATCTTAGACATGACTTGAGCATAACATCTCAAAATATCCATAGTAAAAAATGTTGTAACAATTATTTGGATGGATTGCTAGCATGTTCACTAAAAAACACATTCCTTTATGGTGTTCTCACTAAACAAGAGTCTTTATCCTTGTAGCCTATATTAAACAACTAATGTGGCTCATTTTGTCTCTACCCATCATTGTTGTCTCATTATAGAATTAAGATAATTAACATAACATGAAGTTGAACTATCTCAATCCGTTTCATATAACCGGAAATCACATGCGCTTAACCTCACCGCAATGCCCATCAAACCACTATCACATGGGAAACAATAAGACAACATGATCTTCTCTATCCAATACCTAACCAATGTCACCCTTGCAAGAGAACATAAGAATGGGATTCATCTCAATGAGGAAGAATAATATGAAGAAACAAGAGCATTCAAGAAAATTGAGGAGCATATCATAATCAAGTGGTAGATGTGCATGGGAAGGTGATGTATACTTTTTGTCATAGGGTTTATACATTCAATCAACATTTCATTTATAAAGTAAGAGTTGAATGGATTCCATGACCATGCTTAACTTGATTGTACATTTAGGTGATCAGAGGGACAAAAAACAAAGTCAATAGTTGACTCTATAGCTAGCCCCTCCAATCAACAAAGGTACAATTAGGTTAATTTGGGGTGGATTCCATATGCCCCCTCACTCTCTCTTATTTACCTATTACTATTTATCAAGTCTTAACCCTCCTCTTTTATCTTATAAAATCTTTGTGTTTATTGGTTCTTGTATTAATGTTTTTTTTTATTGATGACGATGTATTGATCATCTCATCTCTTAATATTCAACTTATGAGTAACATAAGATATATCCTAATAACTCATTTTTTATACTCATTGGTAAGGTCTTAACCTTAGGTTCTCACTTGGAATTTGCATAGTCACACATTTTTACCACATCAATACAAATCGTTTACATCCAAGGTACCATTGACTTGGTACAAAGGAAAATACCATAAGGTACCCTTAATTTGACACTCATGTAATATATACATATATGAAAGATATTTACACATTGAACAATATCCAAAGAGAGTGTTTAAAAGAGGCACGTTTCCTTCTTTGGTCTTGAATAACATCATCCTCCATGTAGTCTTTACAAATCAAATAAATTTGGATACTTTACATTCATGGCATCCTCCATTTTCCAAGTAACCTCACTTGATATATAATGCTCCCTCTAAATATTAACATATGTGAAGGCTCGATTTTGTAACATCGTCACCTTCCTATAAAGGATGCCCAAATGTTTGGTTCAAAACCTTCCATCTAGTTTTTCCTAAATCATATTTCAATCAATCATATTAATAAAATTATGCACATATTTCTCAAGAAAATGTTCATCAAAAACATTATGTTCTCTATTGCTAGAAGGCCATGTAATGTAATTATATGTAGGTGTCCATATTTTCTCAAGATTCTAAGAAGGCCAACCATGTCTAGCTTAGCACAACTTCCCAACTTTAAGAAAATATTCTTAGTATTCACCATAAGAAATACATGAACACCAACTTTGAATATCCTATGAGTTCATTTTACATATACTTTGTTTATCCTAGTTTACCTTCAAATTATACTTAATTGAAACAACATGTTGTTCCATTTCATTCAACTAAAATATGCATAGTCTATTTATTAAATTATCCCATCTCTTTAGATCATTGTATATTCTACAACACAAAGAATCCTAAAACAAAGTCAATAATAATTTATTAAATTATCCCATCTCTCTAGATCATTGTATATTCTACAACACAAAGAAGCCTAAAACAAAGTCAATAATAGTGATGCATGCCATTCATTGTAATATTTTAACTTCAGTAGTTGTAGATAATCCTATTAGTTAGATATAATGTCCATCACACCCATCCAAAACATGCTTTGGATGCCTTAATTAACCCTCTCAATTTTCCCTTCTAGTTTGATAAGATGTAATGAATTTCAACTTTGCTTTCAATACATAAAAATTCACTTTTTCAAATGATTTCACTATAAAATTCAAGTCTCTATAACACAATCATATTAGACATACAATGTAATCTCACCACTTTTCTAATAAATATCTCAACAATACCCACATCCCTTGTGAGTATCCTATATTGAAATAAAATATGCTACTTTCAGAAATACCCACATCCTTATGAGTATACTAAATTGAAATAAAATATGTTACTTTTACAAGCTTATCTACCACTATGGAATGGTATCGTTTCACTATCTAAGTTATCTCAATGATGAAATCCATTGTAACTACTTCCCATTTCTACTTAAGAAAGGGTAAATGGCATAATACTTTACTTGGATTCTGATGCTCTTCCATAACCTTCTAACACTCTTGGTATATGGACACATGTTCTACTACATCCTTCTTCATACATGGACCAAAACACCCCTTTCTCATAGCAATAATTGTTTTCCAAAAATCATAAATGTTTTCCGTGTGGAACATCATGCATTTGTCTTAAGTTTCCTCAAATCCATGGAGGTGGTTACATATATATATCCAACCTATATTTTTTAGAATTCCATATTAAGAAGTTGAGTTGAAATCCTTCATACTTTTGATATGGTATTTATTTTCCCTTTTGCATATTCTCTTTCAGTTTCAGTTACTTGAATGTGATTTTAATCTCCAATAAGAGGTTCTTTTCGTAACATCAAACTAACAAATCATGATGATAAGTATATATGTTCTTTTGTTAAGTCCATTTATATCATAATGAAGCCCGCGGAATTAACTAAACCATAATCATAGTGAAGAGAAACTTAAAAATAATAAAAAATATAAAATGAGGATAAGATTAAAGGAAGCAGTAGAGTTAATAAAAAAATAAAAATAAATATTAAAGGAATAAGAAAAAAGAAATTGTTAAACATGTAAAAAGAAAGAAAAAATGAAAAAATATAAAGGTGAAATCAAACCAAATAATGTGACGTTGTTAAAAAACTTTCACAATTAATTATTAGATATAATGAATTTTCCCTGCATGGGGTGAGATGGAGGAGAGGCATTATTCTCCATGAGAAAGGGCCTATTAACACTCTTATTCTTTTGGGGTTATTAACGGATAGAATCTTGTAACCTCCTATCTAGGAACATCCTATGATGTGCTAAAATATTACTTTCATAATAAATTAATTGATAATGAAAATTCCATAATAGAAATGGGAGAACAAACATTAATCTCTCGCAATCTTGAGAAAGTGGAGTTCAAGTTCACTACATATAGGAATTTTGCAGTGATAAATTATCAAAATTGGATAGGGATTTACAAGAGTGTACAATAGAAACCCCAATGAATGCAACCCCTAATTCTTGATGTGTTGTCTATAAGAGGGGTAAATTATGTTTGTTTTTCCAAACTTAGAAAATGAGAAAATTATAATTTTATGAAAATATTTTCCTATAATTGTATATGGTCTTATACTTTATCAGAAGATTCGCCAAGACTTCACAATATTTATAATTCAACAAAAGATTCATCAAAACTTTCTAATTTGGTGAAATATTCACCAAGATTTTACAAAGATTTTATAATTCAATGGAAAATTTGCATATATATATATATATATATATATTGATCAATTAGCGTTCGAATTTTCCTACTTACCACTATAATTTGCCCAATTCTTATAAATATAAATTTAGGGGGGGTTCTTAAAATTATCGTTGGATCTAAGCAATTAAAAAAATTCATCTCCCAAGACTATTAAAGAAGAAGAAGAAGAAAAGGCTACTAATTGTAGGGAGAAAACTACAAATAGAAACTCAAGTAGTAGAAGAAAAAATTGTAAGTAAGAAGAAGAGGCAATTGCTATCGTCATCAGAGCTATTAATGACAATCTCCACCCCAAGAACCCCTCTGATAATGTTCCTCCCTGCCATGTCCATGTTGAGCATATCCTAAAAGCATTGCATTCTATGAGACTGTATTTCTCTCTAGCACTTGGTTAAATACTTTACGTGCATCCTCCAAACACCCACATTTAGAATACATGTCTACAAGATCCACTTGGCTTTGCTTGGATATGAAGGCTTCATTAAGGCCACTACCATTTGTTATTGAGACCAAAACATGAAATAGAGCAATTGAACTCAACATTTGAAGAAGCTTTGAACTCAGAATTAACAAGTAGAGTGCCATTCAATGTGCTTTATAACAGTGAAAGATTCGCCACATTTTTACAATATTTTATAATTCAGTGAAAGATTCGCCAGACTTTTACAATATTTTATAATTCAGTGAAATATTCGCCAAGATTTTACAATATCTGATAATTTAGTAAACTATTTGCCAAGATTTTACAACATCATATAATAAAATGAAAGATTTGCCAAAAAATTATATATACATATTACATTATTGATAAAATTGCCTTCAAATTTTCCTATATATCGGGGAGATTCGCCAATTTTTTATACATATAAATTTGGGGGAGGTTCTTAAAATCATCCCTTCCTGATCCGCTTATGGCATGATCAATCCCTCTCAATTTAAGACATCTCTCATGTCTATGGACAATGCAATCCAAATCAACTTACAGGATGATCAATCCTTATCACTTTAAGACACCTCACCATGTCTAGGGACGATGCAATCCCGAATCAGCTTACAAGATGATTAGTCCTTATCACTTTAAGACATCTCACCATGTCTAGGGACGATGCAATCCCGAATCAACTTACAGGATGATTAGTCCTTATCACTTTAAGACATCTCACCATGTCTAGGGACGATGCAATCCCGAATCAGCTTATAGGATGATTAGTCCTTATCACTTTAAGACATCTCACCATGTCTAGGGACGATGCAATCCCGAATCAGCTTATAGGATGATTAGTCCTTATCACTTTAAGACATCTCACCATGTCTAGGGACGATGCGATCCTGAATCAGCTTACAGGATGATTAGTCCTTATCACTTTAGGACATGAGTCCAAGGACGATGCAATCCTGATCCACTTACAGGATGATCAATCCCTATCACTTTAGGACATGAGTCCAAGGATGATGCAATCCTAATCCACTTATGGGATTATCAATCCTTATCACTTTAGGACATGAGTCCAGGGATGATGCAATCCCAATAGTCCTCAGTCTAAGTACCACTACACTGACCTCATCGTCGGAACAGGTAACCTCATCATCAACCTCATCGTTGGAACAGGTAACCTCATCACCAACACATGTATCCTCATCATCGATACAAGTCTCCACATCATCGATACAGTACCCTCATCAATACAGGTATCCTCATTATTGACCTTATTGTCAATATAGGCAATCTCATCATCGATATAGGTATCCACATCGATACCGGCATCCAAATATCATCATCGACCATATCACTTCCCCTTTCGAGGAGGGTCCTTCTGAACAACACCAAGCTTGTCTCGGAAATACTCAAACTTTACTCGAGACAGTGGTTTGGTCAATATATCAGCAACTTGTTCATCAATGCCCACATACTCAAGCTTGATAGCTCCTTTCTACACCATATCCCGTATATATAAATACTGGATCTCTATGTGCTTTGACTTATCATGGAATACCGGATTCTCTGTCATCTTGATACAACTCTGGTTGTCACACAGGATCACAGTAGGGTCCATCTCTAAGTCAAACAGTCCTGATAACAACTTCCGAAGCCATACTGCTTCACAACCAGCAGAACACGCAACTATATATTCCACTTCAGCAGTACTGAGAGCCACACTAGACTGCTTCTTACTAAACCACGAGATCATGGTAGATCCCAGACAATAACATCCACCTGATGTACTCTTCCTGTCTGATACACTTTCTGCCCAATCAGCATCTATGTAGCCATACAATCTAAAGTCATGATCTCCACGATAGCATAGACCGAAATCTATCGTACCGTTTAGGTACCTCATCACATGCTTTGTAGCTATCAGGTGAACTCGTCTAGGTTCCACTAGATACTGACTCAAGGTGTTCACCGCAAAGCATATATATGGCCTGGTATTCGTCAGATACATTAATGACCCAATAATCTGTCTGTACAGAGTTACATCCACTAACTCTAAAGAGTCATCAGCTAGCAACTTCAAGTTGGAATCCATGGGAGTGGCCACGGCTTTGCATTCCAACATATCGAATCTTTTCAAGATTTCCACAGCATACTTACCCTAGTTGAGAAAGATTCCTTCTGAGCTTTTCCATACTTCCAAACCTAGGAAGTAGTGCATCAATCCGAGATCTTTCATCTCAAATTCTGAAGAGAGCTTCTTCTTGCACTCAATAATTTGTTTATCGTTTCCAGTCAGAAATAGATCATACACATATAGCAACAATATGACAGGTTCATCATCCATAACCTTGAGATAAAGATTGGGATCAGCTTTACTTTTGGTAAATCCCAAGCTTGTCAAGAAACTGTCAATTCTTCCATACCAAGCTCTAGGAGCTTGCTTCAACCCATACAAAGCCTTTTTCAGTTTGCACACATGGGTTCTTCCATCTTCCACCTCAAATCCTTGTGGTTGTTCTATGTACACTTCTTCCTCAATCACACCATTTAGGAAGGCTGTCTTTACATCCATCTGGTGTAATTTCCACTTCATCATGGATGCAAGTGCCATGATGGTTCAAATGGAAGTGTACCTCACAACTGGTGCAAATGTTTCTTCATAGTCAATTCCCTCTTTCTGAGAGAATCCTCTAGCCACAAACCTTGCCTTATATTTTTCAATGCTACCATCTGTAGCATGCTTTACTTTGTATATCCATTTGGAGGATACCACACTTTTGTCTTTAGGCTTGGGAACTACATCCCAAACATCATTCTTCATTATTGACTAGTACTCCTCAGTCATTGCCTCTACCCACTCTTTCTTATGAGATGCCTCTTCATAACTAGTGGGTTCTTGATCTACCAGATCACACATCAAAGCCATATAGTTGGAAAATGTCTTTGGTTTCTTGCTCACTCTGGTGGAGCCTTCAGGAGCTCCATACTTTTATGTTCCTAGAATAATATCTCTTGCCCATGCTAGATTTCTTTTTCTTGATATGTTTGTGATAAGGGGTTCTTATGGTTCTAACATGTCATGGTATTTAGGTGTTACATCTTCAGGGTTGGGTACAGCCTCTGCAGTTCTAGAAGGTGCATCTTCTTCATATAATTCTTCATACTGGCACTTCCTAGATCCCTTGAGAGCTGCTTCTTCATCAAATGTCATATCCCTACTTATTTCCATATGATGGAATCATGGGATGTAAACTCTGAATGCTTTGGATGCTTCACAATATCCAACAAATATTCCCTTCTTCCCAGAAGGATCCACCTTGGTCCTCTTTTCCTTTAGAATGTGAATGTATACTGGGCATCCAAATATCTTGAGGTGACTTACCTCAGGTCTCTTTCCTGTGAACGCTTCTTCTGGGGTTTTGAAATCAACAGCACTATGAGATAGTCTATTTTGCACATAGACTACTGTCCTAGCTGCTTCGGTCCATAGGTACATAGGTAGGTCTTGATCATGTATCATTGTCTTTATTGCTTCCATAATAGTTCTATTCTTTCTTTTCACAACACCATTTTGTTGGGGATTGTAGAGAGTGGTTAGTTCCCTCTTGATTCCAGCTTATTTACAAAAGTCTTCAAAATCCTTTGAAGTATATTCTCTGCCATTATCTGTCCTGAGTATTTTGATCTTCTTTTCTGAATGATTTTCTATCAAGGATTTGAACTCCTTGAACTTTCCAAAGACTTCATTCTTTCCTTTTAGAAAGTATATCCAAGTCTTTCTTGAATAGTCATCAATAAATGTAAGATAGTATTCATATCCACTCAAGGATGTGGAGGGTATTGGTCCACATACATCTGAACGAATCATTTCCAAGGTACTCTTAGTCTTTGTTTCACTCTTTGTAAATGGGTTCTTGATATTCTTCCCTTTTGCACATCCTTTGCATGTACCATCATTATCAATCTTTATGTCTGGAAGTCCTATAACTACCTTGCTCACATGAGGTAGTGCTTTGTAGTTAATATGATCAAGCTTCCTATGCCATAGCTCATTTGGGCTAGTGTCTTCATGTACAAGGGCAACTTCTGGATGGCCCTTGAGTTTGTATAGACCTCCTTCCTCTTCACCAATAACAATTGCATCCTCAATTGATTTTCCTTTGGTCCACATTAGTACTTTCCCATCTATGAATGCAACCCTATATCCTTTCTTATCCAAAGTTGAGATAGAGAGTAAGTTCTTCTTCAAACCTGGTACATATAAGATCTCCTTCATCTTCAATGGGGTTCAAGAATCAAGCTTGTAGCTTGCTTCACCAACTCCCTTGATGGGATATTGATAGTCATCTCCAAGGGATACCTTCTCTGGAGAGGTCTTCTCTTCAAGTTTTGAAAGAGTCTTCTTTTGACTTGTCATGTGCTTCGAAGCACCACTATCAATGACCCATGTATCTTCTCCAGGTGTTACTGCCCCAGAGAGTGTAGAGAATAGAACATACTCCTTTGCATCTTCTTCTTCTTCTATTTTAGATCTTTTCTTTTGAGGCCTATCCTCTTCTTCTTCTTCAATATCATCTTTTGCTAGATGAGCTTGATGTCTTTTGTGGTGAAAACCCTTTTTCTTCTTTAGAGGACAACCCTTATCAATTTGTCCTATTTTGTGACAAGTAAAACATTGGAATGATGAATAATCTTTTCTTTGATTAGTTCCTCTTTTCTTTTGAAATCTTTGTGGAGGTTGAGACTCCTTGTGACTATCCTTCTTGAGGTAGGATTGATTCCTTTTTCTCTTGGTGTGGGTGTCCAAGGCTTGGTCATCTTCCTTGAGCAAGGCTTCTCTGTTGGCAACCCTAGCTTCTTCTTGAATGCAATCCTCCCATACCACATCAAACTTCATACTTTCTTTTCTGGCACACATAGTTTGGATGAATGACTCCCAAGGTCTAGTGAGACCATTTAGAGCAGTCATGACTAGTTCATCTTCATCAAGGGTATCTCTAATGGCATCTAGTTGTTCCTTGAACTGGGAAACCCTTGAGAAATAGTCTTGAATATATTCTCCTTTATTCATCTTGGTGCTCTTCAATTGAGCTCTTAGGTTCATCTTCCTATTGATGTTCCTTCCCTCATACATCCTGCCTAGGGTATCATACATTTCCTTTGAGGTATTCTTGGATTCCACTTGGGGAATCAAGTGGTCTTTGATAGAATCAACAATGATTCTCTTTTCCCTAATCAAGTCCTTCCTATACTTCTCCTTGGCTTCATCTTCTTCAGGTTCTGCAACCTCATCTTTGATATATTGGGCAAGATCATTCTCATCAAGAATAAGACTAATCCTATATTTTCATGCCCGTAAATTCTCTATACCCTCTAACTTGTCTTCGAGCTTAGTGCTTGGAGCCATCTTATCTAGGGATCACAGAGATTGAAGTTTCTTAAGAGATAGAATGGTACTTACCAGGAGATGTGCTTGATTGAGTTGAGAATACTAGTGAGTTCTGCTTCTGGAAACTTCAACTTTTCACCTTCTGGATCTGCAACAAAATTTCTGGTTTTCTTGTCTTCACACTTCTAGTTTACTAGTGCACAGGTTTGCAGCTTTTCTGGTTCACTGGTGCACAGGCTTGCAGTTTTTCTGGTTTTCTGGTCCATAAGTCAAACTAGGGTTTGACAAAGCCCAGGGTTATACCCCCTCAAAAAGTTCGATCTAGGGCTCAAAACTTCGATTTTGAGGAGGGCTATCCAGCCATGCAATCAGAATCCAAAAATTCCTACTTTTGCAAAAACCCTAATTTTCACTGAAGGAGGAGAGAGAGGTATTTTCACCTTGTGAAAGATGTTCTATTCAGGCTATCTCTGATACCATGTTAAGTTTAGCATAATTTCACAAGAAAGATCACTGAAAGAAACACAATCACAAGATAGACAAAGATTTACCTTGGGAAACCCTCATGGGGTAGAAAACCCAGCAAAGCTTTCCTCAATATAGATAATCAACCAATACAAAGATGTAGTCCAAGACTAGAGCTCCTCCTCCTATGTAGACCTCTCTCTCTCCTATGCGCCAATCATAAGTGAGTGAATGAATGAGATAAGTGAGGAACATACCTCCTCTACTTATACTCATCTCTCGACTGAATTTTTACCCTAATGGAGCTGATCTCTCCCAGGAGAGTCTAATAACCCCCAAATAGTAAACTCAGAGCCGACCTCACTTGGGAGATATAATAACCCTAGTTACCACACTCTCTCGGAGGAATAAACATCTAGGGATATACAATAGGGTCACCACGGAGGAATGTACCATCTCCGGAATAATAAAATACAAATATAATATTCTTTGAAGTTACAATATTTCAATAGGGGTCTGATCCGCAGTCGTTCAAAGAGGCTTTTCATGATCCAATATGGTAGGATTGCATGGTTGAATAATATGAGTCACTGTAGAACCATGAGACATGTGATGTTGTATCTCTTCCCCTAGGGAGAAAGGTAGTCCAGTGCAAGTGGATCTACAAAACAAAAATTGCTTCTAATGGATCTACAACCAAGTAAAAATATTGGTTGGTTTCCAAGGGGTAATCACAATTTCATGGCCTAGAATACAATGATGCATTCGCCCCAATAGAAAGAATGGATACTGTAAGACTTGTTTTGGCAATTGCAGCTTCAAAACAATGGGAGGTACATCACATGGATGTAAAGAGTGCCTTCCTACATGGTGACTTAGGAGAAGAGATCTATATGAAACAACCCGAGAGGCATACACAGATGATCCATACTTGGTATGCAGATTAAGGAAATCATTGTATGGGCTCAAGCGATCCCCACGGGCATGATATACCAAAATGGATTCCTTCTTACTGTCACAGAAGTTCGAAAGATGCAGATCTGACTGTAATGTCTACATGCAGTAGAAAGGAGGTTGCCTATTGTTGATATTTCTGTATGTGAATGACTTGCTCATCACTAGTGGTTCATCTACTGGATTGAAAAACATCAAGTTTGCTTTGAGAAAAGCCTTGTCCATGATAGATATAGGGCTGCTGAAATAATTTATTGGCCTCAAAGTAACTCAAAAATATTCAAGGATAATGGTTTCACAGTATAGGTATGCATCTGACTTGCTCAAAAAGTTCCACATGGATGATTGCAAAGAAGCAACTTTTCCTTTCCTATTTGGCATTAGATTGGAAGAAGGTGGTTCTACTCCTTTGGATGACAACACCTTGTACAAGCAGTTGATTGGTAGCTTATTGTACTTGACACATTCGATACCATATCTGTCTTATGTTTTCATTGTTGTGGCAAGGTACATGCATGAGCCACATGAGATGCATTCGAAGGAAACAAAGAGAATTTTGCACTATGTGCAGGGTACAAAAGAGTTTGGGATTCATTATTCTGCTGGTGCTCAGTTAGATTTGGTTGGTTTTACTGAATTAGACTTGGAACGAGACAACACCGACAAGAAATCTACTTCAAGCTACGTGTTCATGTTGGGATCAAGACCAATCTATTGGTTAAGCAAGAAGCAAGCAACACTCACACTCTCTTCAACAGAAGTAGACTATAGAGGGGTTGTGAATGCATCTATTCAGAAAGTTTGGTTACATGTCATCTTGACAGAGTTTGGAATTCCCAATTCTCCTCCATTAGATATTTTCTATGATAATCGAAGTGCCATAAATATCTCCAGTGATTGAGTTAAGAACCAAAGAACCAAACATATTGAGGTTCACATGCACTACATCAGGGATCTTGTGCACAACAAGACCATCACAATGCATTATTTCCCTACAGAGGAGCATATTGTAGACATTTTTACAAAGTATTTCACTCATAAGAGATTTTCCTATCTCAGATATCTACTTAGTGTGAAGGCTACTTGAGTTCCCTATTGTTCATTTTTTAGGGGGGATTTTTCCCATGACGTTTTCCCCATTTCCTTAGTTTCATGAACAATTATTTTTTATTGTTTGGGTGACTTTTGGTATCAGTTAATAGGGCCTAGGTTGTCTAAGTTTTGATTAAGGGGGGTTGTTAGGATAATTAATACTCCAATGTTTGTCCACCTTAGTATTATTTTCCTTTTCCTAGTATTGGATGGTGTTGTTGACTCCCTAGTGGTGTTCAATTGTCATCTAGGCCTCATTAGTCACTTGATGCACCCTCCATGCATGAATTTAGGCCATGCAGAGTCATTTCCCTACATTTTAGGATCTAACTTAGTGATTTGGTTTAGTCCACCTGAGTTCATGGTTGTAATGGGGGGTTTGAGCTCTCATTGCCACTGATTGTCAACTAATGCACCCTCTCTATCCTGATTTGCATGATAAAATCACTAATGCACCCTTCATGATCAGTTAACTGACAGTAACTTCAGTTCACTGACATTCAGTTGATTTTGGAACCATTAGAGCACTGTAGTGGGGACAATCCCTATGCTAGTCTGAAATGGATTCGAATTCCACTCGGATAATAGAATTCTCTATATTGTACTATATTATTTTACTATACATATTAATGGAATATCACATCATTTTTTATGCACATCTGAGTTTCTTCGCATGTTTGATTTTACTGCTCAATTCTTTCTAGATTTCACTGCAATTCTTCTGCTTTTCTAATTCTTTCACTGTGAGATTTTCATAGGCTCAATGATCTGCTATGTTACATAATTTCACATCACGAAACTTGGAGAATAATCTTGATTTGGACTCGATAATGGTTAAGATTCATGTGTTGAGGCAAGTGGTTTGTTTGGAAAAGTGATGATGTTGTATAGTTTTGCTAGTCAAGGCTAAGTTCTTGTGTGTCAAGGCAGATCCTCATGTGTTGAGGTGATGATTTACATGTTGAAGCATGTATGGTGTGTGATGTAATACTGACCATGGTTGATACATTAAGTCTCCTCTAGAGAATGGACACCTCTAAAGTGAATTACTTTAGCATATAACCATTTGGAATGATAGTAGGACAATATGATCACATCATTGGGAAAATATCCTTAGAATATTTGATATGATAATTAAGTTGGCACATGTGGACCATGCAGATAAGACTAGATATAAATATAATATGTCATAAGATATGTGAGAATTCGAATTGCACATAAAAGAATTAATTAAGAGAGAATTCAAATTGTTAAAATTCAATGAAGACTTCAGTAAATCAAAGGAGAACTCGAATTAATCACTACAATGATGTTAACAAGAACAAATCAGTTAAATAAACTTAACTAAGTGATAATGAAGAATATCTAGTTAATTAAGTGATAATGAAGAAGATCTAGTTAACTAAGTGTTATTGCATGATGACACTTATGTGAAACTAAAAGATGACACTTATGTTAAGCTAAAAGATGGAACTTGATTTGTGACACTTGCATGGCGACACTTAAGTTAGACACCTAACTAAGTGGGAAAGATTTCAGTTAAGGGGTGAGTTCATCCTAAGACTCAGTTCAGTAAGTTTATGCACTGCATGAGAAGTGAGACGCTCTTCTTCATGCAAGATTGAAACATCCATATTTAGGGAGAGTTCACCACGAAGCCAAAATATAAAAATAGAAGCTGATGCATGTGAAGAATATATACATATGTTATACATGATTGATGAATTCAATGTGAAGAAAATTCTCTTCTTCCTTGAAGGAAATGTGCTTCTATTTGTTTAGGATATTATTCTGAGCCTCTCTCTTTATCTTTATCTTGCTCTGTAATTGCACTAGGGGTGCTTGATGTAAAAGACATTCTCTTCTATATACAAATATACTAAGGAAGGTTTTGCTGTGGTTTTTTCCCTCAATTCATAAAGGGTTTCCCAAGGGTAAACGCATGTGTAGAATGTGATTGCTTATGTGTATGATTGTTATTTGATTTCAAGTGCTATTGCATTTCTGAATTAAAGATAAAAAATTAACATAATATCAGAGCTCGCGGTATGAAAGAGCTAAATTCAACAATCAATATTGAGCCTACGTAGATCCTGAGTGTGCATAGTACTTGAATAATTATGGCTTCAATCTCAGTAAAACTAGAAGACTGTCTTAAAGAAACTTTGAATTTCAATACTTGGAAGGACATGATCTTGAATATCTTGGAAGAGCATGATTTGGACGGATATTTCTCCAGTGTTATTGAAGAGCCTACTACTATTGCATGGTGCACCAAATTCAAGAAGAATCAAGCCAAGGAAAAGAGCATTATTTATGATTATATGAAAGACAAGTTGATGCCCGTGATTACTCTATTGAATATCGCAAAAGAATTCTTTGACACTTCGAAAAATATTTATGAGAAAAAGGAACCCAGTCAAAATAGGGCATTAAAGAACAAGATTCGAAATCTAAAGATGCAAGAGGACAAAGGCGTGGCTTATTTATTCACAAATATCTCTCAAGTAATAGATCACTTCATGAGCATTGGTGTGACGGTCGATGATGATGATCTCATTCAAACTGTTGTCAATGGTCTTCCATCTTCCTGTGAGACATTATTGGCTGCAATAAATGGTTGATAAGTGAAACCTAACTTTGAGAGACTATGGCATGATTTCCTACAACAATAAGGGAAAATCTAGAGCAATTATACTAGCTCCAAAGAAGAGAACCTCTCTCTTGCAGCACAAATGAAAAGAGGTAAGAAATCTCACAAGAAATTATCTCATCAAAAGGAGAATGATTTCAAAAACTTTGATAAGTATAAATTTAAATGTTTCAATTACAATAAGAAGGGCCATTATGCAAGAGAATGTCATGAAAAGCAAAGAGGAATTTTCAAGGGTAGGTTTCATGCTTCTACTGCTACAAAAGATTAACCTACAAGAAAGAAATAATCCAATGATCAAGAGACAAAGAAGCAATACTATCTTGTCTCGGCCCTTTCTGGATCCATTACCAATAGTGTTGAGACATGGTTGGTAGACAATGGCACATCGAAGCACATGACTAGATATAGGAGCGCTATCACAGATCTAAAGGAAATTAAGTTTTCCTATAAAGTGGAGCTTGGATATAATACCACCTATTTGATCCAAGGCATTGGATCCACTTCTTTTTAGTTGGATTTAGGAGATTTATTGCATGTGGATGGAATTTTTTGTCCCCGGATTGAAGAAGAACCTCCTATATGTTCTATTCTAGAATATGAAGGATTCATAGTTATATTTATGGAAAAAAGGGCTCCTATGGCCTAAGCATGAATACTTTAACTCTACACAAGTGATTGGAGTTAGAGAGGGAGGTATCTACAAAGTTCTTGGAAAAATAATTCAAGCCATGAACCATGACACAATTAGTCCTTGTGAGTTGTGGCATAGAAGGCTTGGTCATCTCCATTTCAAAGAACTATCTGGATTGCAAAAGATGGTGAAAGGTATGCCCATGTTTAAATATGATTTTGATAGTGTTTGTAGAGGTTGCGCTCTTGGAAAAACATTAAGAAGATTTTTGCAATTATTACCAAAATATCCAAGGGGATCCTTGACTTGATTCATTTTGATCTATGTGGTCCTATGCCTTCACCCTCCTTGAGTGGTTATTTGTATTATGTGCTTTTCATAGATGACTTCTCTCGCAAGTCATGGGTTTATTTTCTAAAAGAAAAGAGTGTAACTTTCAACAAGTTTCAAGATTTTAAAGCATTGGTTTAGAATCAAAATGCGAAGCACATTCATGCTTTGAGATATGACAATGGAGGAGATTTTGAGTCCCATGAAATCAATGAATTCTGTCAAGATGCAGGAATAAAAAGACAGCTGACTATACCGTACAACCCCCAACAAAATGGGGTTGTTGAAAGAAAGAAAATAACAATATCTGAGGCTACAAAATCCATGATGTCTGATCAGGATCTACCCACATCCTTATGGGAAGAATCATCCAGCACTGCTATTTATATTCAGAACAAAATCCATCATGCTATCTTGGGAGAAAAGACTCATGAAGAGGTTTTCATTGGTTAAAAAACAGATATTGGACACTTGAATATTTTTGGTTGTCTTGTTTACATTCACATACCAAAAGAAAAGAGGACAAAGATGGATCAATCTAGTAAGAAATGAATTTTTTTTGGATATAGTGAATCCTCCAAAGCCTACAAAATCTATGTTCTAGGACAAAGAAACATTGAAGTCAGTAGAGATGTAACATTTCATGAAGAGGCTACCTTCAGGTGCTCCAAAGAACTTCATTGTGATTTAGATATGGAGGAGCATGATACTCCTATGATGGAGGATCCAGTTTCTAGTTCTCCCCTTTCAGATGGTGAGAGGGAGAATCCAGATGAGTCTTTAAATCCGATTGATCCTGAAGAGCCAGAAGATTGGAAAGAAAGATCTCTGGTTGAACCTTATACTAAGAGGAGATCTACATGGTGTCGAGACATTCTGCAAGAGGTAAAAAAAAATGGACCACCTCCAAGCTCATCCAGAGACCAAACGAAACCTGAAATGTTTCCAGGATATGTAGCACAGATGAGTCACATCAGTGATTCAGAACCCTCTACCTATGAGGAATCCTCGAAGTAGCAAGTATGGAAAGATTCCATGGTAGAGGAATACAAATCTATCATGGAGAATGATGTGTGGGAATTGGTTCCTAAACCTGCTAGGAAGTCAATAGTAACTTCCAAGTATCCTTATAAAATAAAGCATGCACCCACGGGGGGTTCACTCAGTGAACTTGTTACATAGCACAACCGTTCGCAGGATATTAAAGAATATCCCTAATTTCACTAAATACTGGAAAATGTCTCCTAAAATTGTATTGTTGAACCCCTTTCCCAATATACCTTTCCAATTAAGAAAACCCCTAGTTTCACCATACATTGTAGGTATCCATTTTTATCAACCCATTTGTAATACCCCCTTTATATCATATTATCAAGTTGTAAAAAATAGGATCCATAATGCATCTTAGTTTAAGCAAAAAATGATGCTAAATAAAATAATAGTATAATGCTAATAAAAATCTCACCGGTATTGCAGGGGTGACTGATAAATTTGTAGCGTTGGATAATGGAAGACCCAACTAAATAGTAACGGGGAAGGAAAAATGTGTAAAAGGAAACCCATTCAAGTGATCAATGTAACAAAGAATGTAAAAGACTAATAGTCCAATAGCTAGTGCAATGCTCATAAAAGATGAGAATTGCAGATGTTTCACACCACATCCTACCAATCTACCAATTTTATATAATGTAAATACAACTATATCCATAGAGAGCTCATGTTTAATATAAGATTAATAAATTAAACTATATTTAGAAGGAAATGGAGGTTTTCTATCATCCTTTTCTAGTTGTATGAGAATAAGTAGACGATCATATAAGACATTGGTTCCTACCCAATAGTTGTATCATGCAACCTCCTCCACCAATTTTTCTACCATTAAGAATATAACCATCATCTTAGAGATGCTTGTTATTCCATGTTAGAACACAAACTAGAATCTTAAGATTGAATTCCTAAAATCAATCTTATGGACAACTAAGAGGGAGGCCATTGTCACCACACTTAACATTTTTTTTCTCTTTAGGCCATCTCTTCTCTATCTCAAAGGTGGAGTCCCTAGGGTAGGAATACTAGAGTTTAACAATGGAGTACATAGTGAAAATGAAGAGTAAGTTTATAAAAACAAAGTGTTTTGTTTTTTGTAAAATATAAGCGTCATGAAGGAATTGGACATTAGTGTTATATACAATGCAAAAATGCATTCAACTAAGGATTGCATGAAGAGTCTTTAGTAAAATTAGAAATGGACAAGGTCGCAATGCACAAACCTAGATGCTCTCTATTGAATGGGATGATTTTAGAGATCACACAAAAGGAAATTTCTAGAGCAAGAAAAATCAAATGGACTCAAGGAGGAAAGCTACATTGAAAGGCATAAAAAACACATGATTTCTAGACACAAAATATGCACCTATACTACACTTCCAATTGTTAACAATCACATAAAATATAGAAATCCTAATCCTTCATTACCTCAATTCCATTAATAATTTGAATATTGTAGGAACTTGGTAAATATTTTTTTTTTTAAAGCTCAAGACTACATAAACTCAAATTTACATAAAAAGAAAGAAAAAATTCATCTAGGAAACTAGCATGCATAAATGTACCCTCACAGTATTTTTCACATATCATTATTTCTATTTCCATTAATGCTATGCCTTCTTCTAGAGTTTATTCCTTTAATGTCATGATTTAATCCAAGAATTTGTATAGATCACCTACTAACATTTTCCTATACAATTGATTCATTCATTTAGCCACCAAACATACTTTATTATACATGACTGCAACTCCTTCATTCATTGACCACTAGTTATGCATTTATATTTATTTATTCTGGTCCATATTTTGATCAACTAACATATTAATAGAGTGTATATATTTAGTCATATGTCGACTACACGAGCCACATTTGCATTCACATATTCTTATTCATATTTCAATTACAACTAGCATATTTAAAATATATGTAAATATATATTGGATCCTAAATCCAATATATACCATATCTTTACACATAAATAAATTCACAGTCGGAGTTAAAAAATTACGATTGGAAATCTGAATAGCGATCAGACTCCAATGAGAGCGTTTTGGTATTGATCTATTGGAGTTTCCAGTTCTTACCAGATATTATATCTTTTTACATAAATAAATTCACAGGCGAAGTAAAACAATTACGATTGGAAATCCGAATAGTGATGAAACTCCAATGAGATTGTTCTGGTCTTGATCTATTGGAGTCTCCCATGCTGACCAGATACTATATCTTTACACATAAATAAATTCACAATCGGAGTTAAAAAATTACGATTGGAAATCCCAATAGCGATCAGACTCCAATGAGAGCGTTCTGGTCTTGATCTATTGGAGTCTCCATATCTGACCAGATAATAAAATTATAATATAACTTCACACATAAGTTGATTTCTCAGACAGAATAAAGTAATGCGATTCCAGAATATAATACGATTCAAATTCTGGTAAGTTTTTTTTTTTCTTTTTATATATAATCTCATGGCTAGACAACCGACTAATATTTGCATATATAAAAATAAAGAAGAGGAAATTAACAGCTCCCAACCTGTTCGAGATGCTTGAAATGATCCGCGTTGAGAGGGAGAAGGAGTCGCAATTGTCCAATCTCATCCGACGAAGCTCCGCAAATTTACCAAGAGACCCCTCGGTTGACCTCCCTACCGATTCCGGGAATACTCTTCTTCTTCTTCTTCTTCCTGAACCCCCGAGCAATGGGGCCGTAGAACTCACACACATAAACCAGGAATCCAAAAATGGGCTTCCCCCCACCAAGATCTCTTTCCAAACTCAAAATAGAAGCAAACCAATGTATTGCAAACATTACGGTAACCATCCAACCATAGGGTCCCTTCCCTTTCCTCTTGCCTTCCTTAAATAGAAAAATTCTCTGCGACACATGTCGCTTCATGCAAAAATGCCTAAAATTCTAATTATTTAAATATAATTAGCTCACCTAGCCATGTGTCCAATTCCTAAGAGAGTGCACCTACATTCCTATATTTACTCAAGTCTGTCCCCCGTGATGCTTCTATCTAGTTTCTATTTTTGTGGGTGCGAGTGGAGTTGGCTACATGCTAATGTTTAGTATACTATTTTCTCCCAACAAATATTCTTCAACATTTTAATTACTAATGATAATTTCATGTGCAAAATAGCATAAATGCAAACCTACATGCTTAATGCATGGTATTCATTAATTGTTTTCATCTTGGGTCTAGGTACCACATCGTCGGGTCCATCTGTCTCTTATTTTCTTTTTATAAACATGGTACCACATCGTCAGGTTCATTTGTCCATCATTTTCGTTTATCGACAAGGTACCGCATCATAGGGTCCTTTTGTTAATACTTCTTCATTTCTTCTGATTTGCGGGAACTTTAATTTAGGGATATAGGATTCGTTACCTTCAATCCTCCGTCTACACTCTATTGGAGATTAATGGCGCTGAGGAGTAAGTTCGTTCTTACTGCACGTCCCTCAACCTTGTACGTGACTAATTTCGTCATGGTCCACTTCGCACGACTTCACGTTTCCCCGAGTAAGTGGATATGTGATTTTCAACTCGTGCGTGGAATCCGTAGGAAGTCGACACCGTCGTCGTTCTTCCATGTGTGATTTATTCGTACTCTACGACCCATCTATTTCCTTTGTGAGTCAGTTGGTTATGATAATTACCTGCTTCTGCACACCTTCTCAAAGTACCCATCAATAGTATTGCTCATCATAACTCATCAATATGCATCATGTCAATCAGTCCATAATCGTAATCATGTTTCGTAACTCTACTAATAATTAAGCAATACCTGTAATTCATTCATTCACATCATATATTTCATAACATAGCTAATCGTTAAGCAGCACATGCAAATTCATTTATACACATCATATATTTCATAAAACAGCTAATCATTAAGCAGAGCATGCATTTATCCACTAATTTAAGTAAAGTATCCATTTCCAAAAGTATCATTTATTTCATTGTTTTTGTTCATCATTTTGTGTTTCTCAATTATTCAAAATATAAATATTCAAAGGGTCATTTTATTAAAGTTTTATTCAGATGAGTCACTTGACAAGTGCCCTCAAAGTCTACATCAGTCTAGGGGAATTACAAATATCCATTAACCAACCAAGCACAAGAGCAACATGAAAACCCTTCAATAGAGCACTAGCATCAACCATCCTACATGCTGATTGAGTATCCCTTGTCCATCAAACTCAATACCTCGTGCCCCTGTTCCCCGATTTTCCCTCTACCTCCCCTCCACCACTTCTACGCAAAATGTAATAAAATATACCATAAATATTTGTATTGCCATATAACATAATTAATCCCCCTTGGCCCCTTAATATAGGGCAATATATTTTCTCATTTCCATATCATATTTTATTCCCCAATATGAATGAACATGATAGGATATTTCCTATCAACTGACCCTCCCATGCATGCAACTGATGGAAGTATTGAATAGTATAAAGGAATATTTGTGGCTCGTGGTTTTTCACAGAAAGAAGGGATAGACTATGATTTGACATTCACTCCTGTGGCTACGTACACTACTATCTAGACCTTAATTTCCCTTGCTTTAGTTTTTGGTTGGAAACTTCACCAGATGAATGTGAATATTGCCTTCCTTAGTGGTGAGGTCGAGGAAGAGGTTTACATACAACAAACTAAGGGGTTTGTAATTCATGGGAAGGATTCCCATGTATGCAAACTTAATAAATCCTTGTATGTGATTAAGCAGGCCTTGAGGGCATGGTATTCAAGGATTTACAACTATCTTCTAAGCTTGGGCTTCTCCAAAAACGAAGCTGACACCAACTTGTACTTCAAGGTTGTGAAGAACCAACCATTAGTCTTGGTTCTCTATGTTGATGACTTGTTCCTTACTAGCGAGGAATAACATATAGCTCGGTGCAAGAGGTAGCTCACTTCTGAGTTTGAAATGAAATATTTATTTAAGTTTTTAATAAATGCAACACTACTTCTTTTTATATATTTAATAAAATCTAAAATTTAAATAAAAAAAGTAAAATTACAATGAAAAAATATAATTACAATAATACTAAAAATAAACAATCACTATTTTTATTTTTATTTATATTATCAATAATTCCAAGTTCTTTAAAATACAAGTATCACATTAATTTAGATGGTAGTGGAGTAATTTTGAAATAATAAAAATATTTATATAATAAATCTCTAAAAAGTAAAAATAAATAATATTTAAAAAGTATCATAAATTTAAAAAAAATGGGAGAGAGATAAAATAAAAAAATTCTATTTTTTTGATAACTTTCTCCTCTGAACTCATAATTTGACGTTTTCAGTACCGTTGGAAATCTCTCGTCAAGAGATTTCCAATGGTACCAAAAAAGTCAAATTCCGAGTTCGGAGGAGAAAGTTATCGCAAAAATAACGAAAGTTTATTTTATCTCTCTCCCATTTTTTTTAAATTTATGAGACTTTTTAAATATGATTTATTTTTACTTTTAAGAGATTAATTATAAATATTTTATTATTTCAAAATTACTTCACTATCATCTTAATTAATGTGAGATTTATATTTTAAAAAACTTAGAAGTAGTGATAATTTATAAAATACTCTATATTTATTATTTCAAAACCTCCACTATCATCTTAATTAGTGTAAGATTTATAATTTAAATAAATTAGAAGTAGTAATAACATAAAATACTCTATATTTATTATTTCAAGTATATTTATCATATTTCGAGACGAACTTTTCAAAATCTTAACCAAGGTGAGGTTTATATGAAGTTAGCTATTGTCAAATAAAATTTTGACAGATAGCATCTTTGACTTCTATTTTTCCAACTCAACCATAATGGTTGACCAAAGTTATTGAAATTCTATTGGTTTGAGAAATCCAACTCACTGATGGCATATTTTTTTATAAGGCCCATTTTAGAGCCAAATTTCCTCTAATAGTAGGTCTTATGCACTATTTTCTGGGTCTATAAATTTGGAAAAGGAAAGATGTGATCTTTCTTTCTTAAGGAAAGTACACAGTTAATGTATTGCAGAGATTTGGTATGATGGAATGTAAGTCCATGCCTACTCCAATGGTGTCTAATCTAAAGAAGGTACATGAGTCAGATTCTAGATCGGATCTAGTGGATCCTACCATGTATAAACATCTCATTGGTTCCTTGATGTATTTGATACATAGTAGACCATACATATGTTATACAGTGAGTATCTTGAGTTAGTTCATGTTTGATCCAAGACATAGACATTGGGTTGTTGCTAAGCATGTGCTTAGATACCTTTGAGTTTCTATTGCTTATGGACTCAAATATGCTTCCAATGTTGGACTGATGTTACTTGGATATGACGACTCCAACTAGGGTGGTAGTATTGTGGACCGAAATAGTACATGTGGATTTTGTTTTAGCTTGGGATCAACTATGATATATTGGTCTAGCAGAAAGCAGGGTTCCATAGCCCAGAGTACTACAAAAGAAGAGTATATTGTAGCTAGTACCTCCTATCCACGGGGGCTTCACTAGAAGGAAATATAATATCACGTTCATTCATATTGCAGTATTAAATATTCATGAAAACCTAAAAATTATATTGCTTATATATTAAGGGGCAAAGGTTTTTTTTATTTAATGTAACAATACAAAAATACTTTGGGGACTTTTTTATATTGGTGGGATGACAAATATCCGCCAAATGGAGATGGCGGGATCACGGCCGAATGAGAAATCGGGTTGAGGCAAGGCTCGGGCTTACCAGTACGCAGGGAAATCACATCTTGAGGCATTCTTGAGGCTAGGAGTTTCACGGTGAAGTGGTTTTCCAATCGATCATAGTCGAGAGACAGTGGTCATTGACAACCAATTGCTACCAATAGCACTCAACTAGTTGTTACCAATAGCCTTGGGAGGCTATAAGCCTCCAGGGCCTGTTATAGGCCCTTGATAGGCCTTGGGGGCTTGAATACCCAACCACTCATGCCTATTACAGGCCTTGGGAGGTTTAGTCAGCCTCCTAGAGCTTGTTACAGGCCTTAGGGGCTTGGATACCTAGCCCACAACAGGTTTAGTCAGCGATTGGGGAACTGCAACATGCAATCTAAATGTTGTACTATGTGCATTGGCTCTAGTGACATATAAGAAGTGATCTCCTATCTCTTCATTAGACCATTAGATGTTGCAAATCATAATGATATGTGGTTGAGTGATTGCATTGTGGGTGAAGTAATGTGCATCCACAATATACATCTAAAGAAGCAAGGTGCATTGTAGAATGCATGTGGGGTCATAAGAGGGGTATCATATCAATATACTAGGTAGAAATATAAAGGGGTATAAAAAATGTTAATGAAAAATTTGATACATACAATATCTAGTGAAAATAGGGGTTTTTTAAAATTGGGAAGGCATATTGGGAGGGGGTTAAAAAAATGATTTTGGAAGTTATTTTCCAATATTTAATGAAATTAGGGCTATTGTTTCATATGCCACGAACGAACGTGCTATGATTGCGGTTTATTGAGTGAAGCCCCCGTGCTCCTATCGAGAAGATTTATGGCTTAAGAAGATTCTTGTTGGGTTGTTTGGGGAGAAGCTTGAGACTACAATCATTCGCTCTAACAATCAGAGCTACATTTAGTTCTCAGAAAACCATGTGTTTCACGAGAGATCAAAACACATTGAGATGAAGTATCGCTACATTAGAGACATGGTCCAGACAGGTTCCATAAGACTTCAGTACATTACTATTGTTGAGAAGATTGCAGATATGTTGACTAAGCCTCTGTCTGTGATGAAGTATAGGTACTTCAAGGAAAATCTTGGCATGACAAAGAATGGCTCCCTCATTTAGAGGGAGTGTTAAATTTACAGCATCATGATTCATTCTCTAGGTCAATCTTGTGTGTCAATATTGAGCCTCATGTGTCGAGGTAGTTTGTTAGGAACCTATGTCAACCCTTCTATTTACTTTGTTAGTATATTGTTGTTGGAGGCATATGCTTTGTAAGTTGTCCCGTAGTATTTGTTGATCCATGGTTGTGTTATTGTTGTTTGGCAGATATGCTTTGTAAGTTTCCTATAGTATTGTTGATCCATAATTTGTATTGGCCCATGGTTTTGACCCATAGTATTGGCGCCTAAAATTAGTATATAAGTGTGTGTTGAGGCCTATGAAGGCACCGTGAAGTTATTTGTATTGAGCTTGCTCAAATGAGGTTTCCCCCTCGAAGTGGCGTGCGATCAATATAAAAGTGATTCTGAGTTCTGTCATTTCTATTATTTCGCATATTGTTATTAATTAATTGTTGCAGGTTCTCCACATCTGGTACAAGAGCACTTTCTTGGGCTCGCTGGGTGAAATTTCTGCAATTTTTTTTTTCACATCTGTTGCAGCTTCGGATCTGGGAATAATCCCTATCCGCTTAACTGTGGGAAGTACTTGGGAATAAGCCCTAAAAATCATTGTGAGGAGTACCATAGGAACCCCAAAGTAGCTGGCCCATTGAGAGGACCTTCCAGCGAAAAGGGCAACGACCCCTACCTAATTGACTAGTTCCCACCCGTGAGGTAAACCAAGAGCTATCATTTGTGGCAAAGTGGTTATCAGTTTTACCTGAGACGTGGAGTGAGGGGTACTGCCCCAATACACAAGCCATCAGACAGCATTGCTGGCCAAGTGAAACCCATGAACTGTTAGGAAGCCGCACATACCTGGGGTCCATATCTATTTTTTAGCTGAACTGTTGCCGCGTCATTTTAGATCCATTGTGAAAGTCGCTCCAGATCTAGCCGTTTTAGATCTATTTCAAATCCAGCATTTTTCGATCCAATCGACGCTGTTTCAGATCCCTCTGTTTTCGATCACTTCTGCGCCATTGCAGATCTATCTGTTTGAGATCCCTTCTGCGCCGTTGCAGATCCATTCCTGAAAAAAAAGTATAAAATTATGTTTTTTGGCCATATCTCCCTTGCTTTCACTCCATTTTCCATGAAACTTCACTGAAACCCCTGCAATCCCATTCTGCATATTTCATTCCTGAGGACCCTATCCCAAATTCCACTTCCCAAAGCCCGAAATCCCACATTTGTCTATTTGTAGGGTTTGTCGTAACTTCTTCGGATTTTACCCAATTGCCTTCAAATTTTTCCACTGAGTTCCTTTCCTAATTCTGCTTCTTTGTCCCTCTCTGCCAAATTTTCTCATTCTTTCACCCTGCTTCTAAAATCCCCATTGTTTGCTTCCCTATCCATCAGAAAGTGTCCAAAACCTAGTCAAACCCCAATTACCCCTCCGAGTTTTTCCCAAATCCAAATTTTCCTTTACTAAATAAGATTTTGTTTGTGTTTTTCTATCCATTCCCGCCCCCCCCCCAAAAAAAAAGAATCATGGTTATGGTTGTCACCCGTGCCTGAGCAAAAACCATGGAGGAAGCACTTGCAGCCATCCAAACCAGAATCCAAGATCTTGATGCAAAATTTCTTAGCCTCCATCTTCAGCATTCAACCATGAACAATAACCGACAGCAGGAATCTTCTACAACCACTGGGTTCTCTTCTTCCAGCCATTTCCGTGGTCCAGAGTTTGAATTTCCTCGCTTCAATGGTACTAATCCGACTGGATGGGTCTATCGTGTAGAACAGTATTTCAGTCTGCATAATACTTTTGATGTCCAAAAAGTTCCACTTGCATCCTTTCATTTGGAACAGGAAGCCCTTCAATGGTACTGTTGGTGCATCAAGGCTCATGACGAGCCAAAATGGACAGATTTTTGCCAACTCCTTTTGCAATGATTTGGTCCCAGTGCTTTTGATGACTTCACCGGAGCACTCACTAAACTCCGTTAAAGTGGCACTGTGAGAGAGTATCAGACCGAATTTGAGAAACTAGCCAATCACACAGAAGGCTTGTCTGATGAATTCTACAGGAGTTGTTTTATCAGTGGTCTTAAGGATTAAATCCGGTCAGAGGTTAAAATGTTATGTCCCAACACAATGATGAAAGTCCTAGGGTTAGCTAAGTTGGCAGAAGACAAGATTGCAGCCCAATGGTGCTCCAAACCCACTTTTGTTCCCTTCCAAAATATGGGTTCTCAACGACCTCCCATTCCGCAAGCAACTTGACCAACTCCTATCAAATATTTGTCTAAAACAAAGATGGAGGCACGCAGAGAAAAAGGGCTTTGTTATAATTGTGATGAGAAATTCACCCAGGGACATAGATGTGTTCAACAAAAGCTCTATCTCTTGGTTATGGGTTCTCTGCCTGCCTCTAAAATTGGTGAAGAAGCTCCAGATCCAATGGATGCTCGGGTCAACATTCAGGAGCCTCCTATTGACCCCCCATCTCAGGATGAACAACCATAGATATCTCTCCATGCTTTATTCGACGTCACCACCCCCCAAACAATGCGGGTCAGGAGTTATTTCAAGAAGCTACCTCTTACAATACTCATTGATTCTGGTAGCACTCATAACTTCATTGACCCCTGGATCGCCAAACAGGATGATTGTTTTGTCCATCCTCGCTCCAACTTTGAAGTCATGGTTGCTAGTGGAGGCACCTTACCTTGCAAGGGAAAGTGTCACAATGTGCGTATCTCTCTGGAAGATTATAACCTACGCTCTGACATGTTTGCCTTATCCTTAGGCGAATGTGATGTGGTTTTGGGCGTTCAATGGTTACACACACTTAGCCCCATCTTATGGGATTTTGCTGAACTTTGGATGCAGTTTTCAGTCAATGGGACACAACACAAATTTACAGGCTTACAAGCAAGGTTTCTCTGCATCATCAGTTCACATCGCCTGGAAAAGATCCTTAAGAATAATTAACATGGTGTCACCGCTCAGCTCCATTCCATTCAGATGCACCCATCAACGGTCTCCACTACTTCCTTGGATAGATATGTAGGTGTCTTTGATGCACCAATGGGATTTTCACCTTCAAGAGACCTTTCCGGTAAGCATTTAGCCATGTCTACATCTCAACAGGAAATGATGGCTATTTTGCATGCAGTACCGACGTGATATCCATCCCTATTAGGGAATTATTTCTGCATCAAGACTGCTCTCCAGAGTCTGAAAAATTTCCTGGAACAATCGGTCTCCTCCCCAGCACACCTAAAATGGGTTATCCACCTCATGGGTTATGACTATGTGATCACTTACAAGAAGGGTAAGGACAATATGGTGGCAGATGCTCCTTCTCGCACATTTGATGACCCAGTTTCTCTTACAGCTGTTTCTCTGCTTGTTCCAAATTGGTTGCAATATGTTCAATAGGGCTATCTCTTCTATGAACTCCATGCTTCTTCATTGGCAGGGCACTCTGGGTTCCTCCAAAAGTATGACCAGGAACAATGTAACTTCTTTTGGCAGGGACTGAAACTGTCAATTCAACAGATGGTGGTTGACTATGATACTTTCCAGGTCAACAAGGGTGAAACGACACTCCTTTTGGGACTGCTTGAACCCTTTCCCATCCCTACATAGATTTGGACAACTATTTCTATGGATTTCCTAGAAGCATTCCAGTGGTACAATACCACATCTACAAGGACACCATATGAAGAAGTATATGGACACGCACCTCCAGTTCTTCTTCCATACACCCTCAGCAGCTCCCCAGTTCAGGAAATTGACTCAGTTCTTCAAAATTGCGATCAAATTCTTCTCATTATGCAAGACAATCTTCACATGGCAAGAATTCGACTGAAACAAGAAGCCGGTCAGCACCGTTCAGAGCACACTTTTCATGCAGCTGATATGGTTCCTCTTCAGCATTCCAAGCAATCCTCCTGAAACTCAAAAGGCGTCAATGGCCCAGAATGCAACCCGAAGATGCTACAGGCGAACCACTCTATCCAATTCTGCATCAATTTCCACACCTAAAGCTTTGAGGACAAAGCTTTTTCTAAGGGAGAGGGGATGTTAGGAACCCATGTCAACCCTTCTATTTACTTTGTTAGTATATTGTTGTTGGATGCATATGCTTTGTAAGTCATCCCGTAATATTTATTGATCCATAGTTGTGTTATTGTTGTTTGGCACATATGTTTTGTAAGTCGCCCAGAGTATTGTTGATCCATAGTTTGTATTGGCCCATGGTTTTGACCCATAGTATTGGTGCCTAGACTTAGTATATAAGTGTGTGTTGAGGCCTATGAAGGCATTGTGAAGTTATTTGTATTGAGCTTTCTCAAAGGAGGTTGTCCCCTCGAAGTGGCGTGCGATCAATATAAAAGTGATTCTGAGTTCTGTCATTTATGTTATTTTGCATATTCTTATTAATTAATTGTTGGAGGTTCTACACATAGTTCCTTATAGGAGCTTGTGTTGGACTCACGAAACTTGGAGAAGAATATTGAGTTCGACTCAAGAATGTTTAAGCTTCATGTGTTGAGGAAAGTACTTTGTTTGTCAAAGTGATGATGTTGTATAGTCTTTCTAGTCAAGTCTAATTTCTTATGTGTCAAGACAGATCCTCATGTGTTGAGGTGGTTCCTCATGTGTTGAGGTGATGCTTTGCATGTCAAAGCATGTATGGTGTGTGATTTACTACTAACCATGGTTGAGCTATTAAGTCTCCTCTAGAGATTGACCACCTCTAGAGTGAATTACTTTAGCATATAACCACTTCGAATGATAGTAGGATAATATGATCACATCATTGGGGAAATATCCTTAGTATATTTGATATGATAATTAAGTTGGCACATGTGGACCATGCAGATCAGACAAGAGATAAAGATAAGATGTGATAAGATATGAGAGAATTCAAATTGCACATAAAATAATTAATTGATAATTCGAATTGTTAAAATTCAGTAAAACTTCAATAAATCAAAGGAGAACTCAAATTGATCACTACAATGATGTTATCAAGAAATAATCGGTTAAATAGAGTTAACTAAGTGATAACAAAGAAGATCTAGTTAACTAAGTGACAACAATGAAGATCTAGTTAACTAAGTGTTATTGCATGACGACACTTATGTGAATCTAAAGGACGACACTTATGTTAAACTAAAAGACAAAACTTATGTGAAACTAAAGGACGAAACTTATGTTAAAGTAAAAGATGACACTTATGTGAATCTAAAGGACGACACTTATGTTAAACTAAAATATGACACTTGAGTTGCGACGCTTAAGTTAGCCACCTAACTAAGTGGGAAATATTTCAATTAAGGGGCGAGTTCATCCTAAGACTAAGTTCAGTGAGTCGATGCACTGCATGAGAAGTGGGAAATATGACACTTGAGTTGCGACGCTTAAGTTAGCCACCTAACTAAGTGGGAAATATTTTAGTTAAGGGGTGAGTTCATCCTAAGACAAGTTCAGTGAGTTGAAGCACTGCATGAGAAGTGGGGTGCTCTTCTTCATGCAATATTGGTACACCCAGATGGAAGGACAGTTTATCATGAAGTCAGAAGATAAAAATAGAAGTCGATGCATGTGAAGAATATATAAATATGTTATAAAGGATTGATGAATTCAATGTGAAGCGAATTATGTTCTTTTTTGAAGGCAAGGCGCTTCTATTTGTGCAGGATATTATTCCGAGTCTCTCTTCTTTGTCTTTCTCTTGCTCTTTAATTGCATCGAGCATTCTATGCTATATTTCAATATACTAAGGAAGGTTTTGATGGGGTTTTCTCCCTCAAGTCATAGAGGGTTTCCCCAAGCTAAAGTCATGTGTCGAATTTGATTGCGTATGTGTATGATTGTTATTTGATTTCAAGTACTAAAAGATAAAAAAATTAACAGTTTTATTATACCACCATTCTACTAGAGGTAACCATTAATCCTATTGGTACTACCTCTCTCATGTAAATCTCCACAAATATGCTTTCGGGCACTTGTTGTAAACTTTATTATGACCATTAGTTTAGGGGTGATAAATAGTGCTAAGATTCAATTGAATACATTGAGTTGAAACGAATATTTCTAGAATTTATTAGTGAAGGTTGGGTCATGGTCCATGACAATAGACTTCAACATACCATTGAGTTTGAAGATATTTTTTAGAGCATATTGTATTTCTCCTTAGAATTAATCATTCACCTAGGTAATTTAGAGCTTGATCTCATGATTCTAATGGTCCAATTTTGACTAAATTTGATGAAGTGAGAAATGGGAGTGTCCATTCCTAAATTTAAGGGGGAATCTTCTATTTTTATACACTAAGGGAAGATTCCTTGATTATAGGATCTTATTCCCTAATTTTAGGATCATATCTTCTATGTTTGAGTTCCTAGAGTGATTAAAGAAACCTTATGCCATGAATCAAGGAAGGGGAGCACTCTCCTTTACTATTTTTAGTTGTTTCCTATGATAAATGAATATTTATCCATGGATTAGATCCTTTATTTTAGTAAATTAATCCTCCAGTTGTCATCCTGGGTTAGTTATGAGCTATTTAAATCATTCTTGAGATAATGCATGGGTAATTAGGGAATTTGAACTCTGAGTTAATCCCAACTAGGTCTTCATGCATCAATAGTACAATTCAAATTGCTTTATGTCAAGGATAATTTTAGGGGCAAAATTTATCCCATGGGCTATTTTTCCATGTTTTTTACCAAAAAAAGATTTGCCAATTTGCATTTTTTGAAGCCCCATTTCGCCCAATTTTGACGGGGTAAAATTTTTTCACTCTTAAAATCGCCAAATATTTTATAGTTGACATTTTAAGAATTGGTAAGATTCACCAAGGTTTATACACTTTTAAATAAGTATGGGTCCTTAAAATTATCCTTGCTTTATGTACCAATATTCTTCATTCTTTGAATTAATCAATGAGAATTCAGTGTGTGCTATATTATTTTTTCTCTCTTCACTCTCTCCTTTCTTTTTCTATTGCAAAATTTATAAGTGTATTACTATTTCTTAGATTTCTATATCTATTTGATCTCTTGTAGGTGATGATTAAAATTTACATGATAGTAGAGCTCTCTGGAATATAGGAGGAACATACTTTTATTTTGCAGGAATAATACACATCAATAGAATCCACATCATATAACATGTATCAACACCAACATGTTATTCTTACTCCATTTAGTTACCATGAGTGGAATTTTGAGGCCATTATTCTTGTGAGGAGTAAGGGTCTTTACAGGATTACTATGGGACAAGAAATTGAACCATATTCTACAACGAAGAGAGAAAGGTGGTATTATAGGATGGATAAGAAGGATTTGTGTTGTTGTTCCTTTCAATTTATTTAAACCATTGATTTCATATCGAATATACTTGAACACCAAATGAAGTATGGATCATCTTAGGAGGTATTTTCTAGAAGAATGATATGTTGTTAGAACAACAATTGGTGAATGAGCGCATTGCTTTGATACCAAGTAACATTTTCACTAAATTTAAAGCTTTTTTATTGTAGCTCAATTTGTGTTGGATTTAGAAGAAAAAGAGAAGCCAATACTCTATAGTCTCTCAAATCTGGGTCCATAATACTCATTAATCTTGTATCTCTCTTCCATGCTACAAAACTAGCGATGGGAACTACAAGGAATATTCCATATATGGATAATTTTGCTATGACATTAACTCAACAACATGGAAATATAGATTATATGGGTTGCATCAAGTCCTCAAAGGCCCATGCCCTTATAGAAACTGAGGGAGCTTATACAACTAGTAAGATAGACAAGAAGCTCATGTGTTAGCTCAAGCGGTTAAGAGCTCTTCTTGCACGCAGGAGGTATCACAGTCAAATCCCTCGATTGGTTGTTTATAATGATTATATTAGGGGGCCTCAGTTGATGTCCCCATCGGGTTAGGGAGCACATAACTGCTCCTGAATGGTTTACCTTGGGTACCATCCTCAAAATCAAGGGAAGTACCTGAGAGATTCCCCATGATTTTTTCCAATGAAAAAAGAAGTAAGATAGATAGGAAAACCAAAGGTAAGAAAGACCCAAATTAGAAAAATGGTTCAAATCCAAAATCCAATGGGGAAAACTCCAACCCCAAGAGGGGTAAGAAGAAGGAAAAATAAAAGTTTAGATACTGTGATATAATATTTCATCTTGATAATTAATGCATGAGGAAGATCATAGATCATATGGCACAAACACTTCAGCAAAATAATTTAGAAGTGCCAAAATATTATAGGAAAAGTGATGTTGAAATCCCCATGATAATTAAGATAGATGAAGATAAGCTCATTCTTTGGTTGTTTTTTATTCACGATCAATGACATATATTCTTGATTAAGGTGCGTCATCACTGCCTCTAATCACATGGTAACATAATGAGATTCCTTCACTTTTTTGGTTATTTTCACTAGTCCTCCCATTCTAATGGGAGATGACACACATGTTTTGTTCTAGTATGTGGGAAAGGTGGGATTGATCTAGATGGTGGGTATTTTTAAAATTTGTTAAATGTACACTTACTATCCACAAATGTGTTTTCTATATATCAAACCACACATTCAGGTTCTAGAAAACAAGTGGTATTCACTCTGGATTCAATGGTGATTTCAAATATTTTCGATGTGTCACAGGTTGATGTTAGGATAGCGGATTACCAATCCATGTTATATATTTTTTCCCATTTCATTCATAAATTTACATCTGCTGAAGTTTTATCCCATGGTAATGAATTGACAAATATAGTTCCTCACAAAGAATTGAAGCGAGTCACCCCTTTCGAGGCTTGCACTGGTAAGAAACCAGAAGTCACACATTTTTGGGTTTTTGGATCTTATGCTTGGGAACATATACCAATATAGGAGTGGGGGTTTCTTGAACCTAAAATTCAAGAGAATATATTTGTTGGGTATCTAGAAGGTGTTAAGAGGTATAATATGCCAAGCCTTCTTATATATTCATTGAAAGAAGTGTTAAATTTGAAAAATGCCCCATCCATGCACTTCGGGAGGAACCCATTGTAGATCCATTGATTCTAGTTGATGTAGATATTTTAGATTCTAGTCAAGATTCATATTCATATTATATGATGATGATGAGGGGAAACAAGTGACTTATATTAGAATTTAATTTCACATCCAGCACTGAGACCAATTTGGGCACATCATACTCTACATGTACCGTAGATTTAGTTTGTGATCCAAAAGATACACAAAGAACTAAATCACAGTTTCATGGTGCTCCAAAATCATTCTCTACTAAATATCACTTGATTACTATTCATTTCTACATGGTCTCCACATCATATCCTCATTGTTATCTATAGGTTGTAGGAAACCCATATTCAAAGGCTGCCATGGATGAGGAATATTGTTCGACCTCCTCCTGGTAGGAAGTTTGTTCGTTGTAGGTAGATATATTGAAATAAAAATGGCAGTATATGATATTGGTAGAAAGTACCAATCTCAACTTGTAGTTAATGGATTCTCAAAGGTTCATGGGGTATATTATATAGAGATGTTTGAACTAGTTTACAACATGGACTCCATCAGACTAGTTCTAGCCATTGTAGTAGCCAGACATTTGGAGGTTCACCACATGGATGTGAAGAGCCACTTTCTACATAGAGACCTTGCAGAAGCTATATCTATGGATAAGATATAGGGATATGTCCAGGATTCTCACTTGTTTCCAGGTTGAGAAAGTATTTGTATGGCCTCAAGATGGAACCCCAAGACTAGTATGAAAATATGGACTAATTCTTGTTGTCATGGGGTTTCTCTCGGTCCCATTTGGATCCAAATGTGCACATGATGAGACGAGTGGAATCCTTATTATTGATAGTGCTTTATGCAGATGATTTACTTATGACGGGGATCTTAGCACCATCCGTTGCTTCAAAAATATGCATTGCATGATAGATTTTCCATGACAGATATGGGATTGTTCCACTATTTTATTGGACTTGAGATCAACCAATATGATTCAGGGATAAAGATGGAATAGTCTATTTATTCCAAGGATATACTTATCAGGTTTCAAATGGTAGATTGTAAAATGACATCATCACCATTTCTTTTCAAGGTGAATATTGACGATGGGAGTACTACACCTTTGGTTGATAGTATTAGGTACATGTAGTTGGTTGGGATTATAGTCTACCTAACTCACATTAGACCTCACCTGTTTTATGCAATTGGATTTGTTTCCAAATACATGCAGGAGCCTCATGAGATACACTAGGAAAATGCAAAGAGAATTCTTCAGTATGTGAAGGATACCCCTATTTTGGTATTCACTATGCTTCAAGTTGAAGACTATATCTTGTGGGTTATATAGATTTATATTGGGCAAGTGATGGCACCAATATCAAGTCTACATATGGTTATGTTTTCATATTTGGCTCAAGGCCTATATGTTGGTCAAGAAAGATGTTGTCAATTGTTTCTTTATCATCTATAGAAGCAGAGTACTGGGAAGCAGTGAATGCAAATATACAAGCTATTTGGTTCTAGGGTATGCTTACAAATTGTGGTCTAGAGTTCCACCATTCGAGTGTCATATGGTATGACCATTAGAGTACTATTAAGATTTCCACAAATCATGTATAGAAGTAGAGGTCTAAACACATAAATATACACATGCACTACATTCGAGGGTTCATAGATGATTGAGTTATTACACTACAATATTGCCGACTAGCAGATCAAATTGTAGACGTCTTCACCAAGTCCTTCATGAAGCAATGATTCTGAGACTTGTGGGAACACTTGGGATTAGTGGAGACTTCTTAAAAGACTTCCTAGTCCTCTTCTCATCACTGTCCTCTTTTGAGGTGGGGGATTTTCCCACTTGGATTTCCCTGTTTCTTCACTTCATGAGGATTCTTATTATACTTGGGTACCTAATATGGAATCATTTTATCTAGGACCCATATTTTTATGCATTATTTTCACCAAGTTAGGCTTATGGTGGGTATTAAGGCATATTTTCCTTCCCATTAGCATTAAACTCTTACCCAAGTACATTACAGATTGGTCTCATGACTCTAATGGTCTAATTTTGACTAAATTTGATGAAGTGAGCCACATGAATGCTCCATCCCTATCTTTAAGGGAGAATATGTTATTTTTAGCTAGTGAGGATGCATTCCTTGACTTTAGGATCTTATTTCCTAATTTTAGTATCCTACCTTCTATGTTTGAGCTCCTAGAGTGATTCAAGGAACCTTATTCCATTAATAAAGGAAGGGGAGCACTCTCCTTTACTATTTTTAGTTTTTCCTTTCATGCATGATTTACACATGGAATAGATCCCTTTAATAAATTAAGCCTCCATTTGTCATCCCGGTTTATTTATGAGATAGTTAACTCATTCTTAAAGATTGGATGGCTAACTAGGGCATCTAAGCTCTAAGTTAATTCCAACAAGGTTTTCATGCATCAGTAGTACAATTTCAATTTCCTTCGTTGGAATTTGAATTGCCTTATGTACCGATATTCATCATTCTTTGAAATAATCAATGAGAATTCAATGTGTGCTCCATGATTTTTTCTCTCTTCACTCTCTCCTTTCTTTTTCCCTTGCAAAATTGCTAAGTGTATTGATTTTCATTAGATATTTAAATCTATTTGATCTCTTCTTGGAAATCATTATATTTTATAATATTATCCATGAATACTTGATATATTATAGAGGCCTTGAAAGGGTGTTGTAGGGAACAAAAATTAGCATATTTGAAAAGGTGATAAAACAAAACCATGATTATAGAGTTACTGCCATATTTTAGTAGCCCCGCAATGAAATCTATATAAATGTCAGTCCATACCATAGGTGGATGGGGAAATTTTTAAATTTTGACCTGGAGGTTTCACTATCTCACCTTTATCTCAATGGAAAGTATCACAATCTACCACAAAGGTGTAGATTAATTTTCCTTCTTCATGCCTTCCTAGAAAAATGATTTTTTTATCGTTTCATATGTTTTATGAAACCCAGGATGATTAGATGTGGAGGATTAATGTATCTCAAATAAAACCTAAAATTTTAGTATGGATTTCTTGTCCAAATATGTATTCCCTTTATAGAGAATCTCTTCGTTGTTCCAAGTGTATCTTAGATTTGCATGGGGTTCCATTTGAAGTTGTTGGATCATGCTAGTGGCATTGGGATTTGTGAACCATTCGTTATGGATTCCATTCAACTAGTTTTCTATGATGAATGAGAGGGAAAATAGGGAACCTTATTTTTCATACTTTTGATAGAGAGAATAATATGATACCACATTTTCCTTATACTTATGATAGATTATCTCCTAGTCATATCCCAACAATTTTCTAATCCATTTCTATTGCTTAGGAAAGGAATTTATTTTTTATATAAATTAGTTTAAGTTGAGATGATCGACTTTGATATGGAAATGTTTCCCAAGTAGGTATGGATTCCAAATGTACACAACATGCAATATCACTACCATTTTTATTTCATAATTCGTTATTCCCAAGTGTCTCTCGCGAAGTTGTTTTCTAGTAAAACTCAATGGTCTGATACCTTCTTACATGAGGATTGCTTCAATTCCTTTACTCGGGGAATCATATTCTAAGACAAAGTTTTTAGTGAAGTCAAACAAAGCAAGTACATGGGCGGTAGACATAGCCTCCTTTAAGTCATGGAAATCCTTTCTCGATTAGAGGAAATTTGGGTAAAAAATGGGCCTCCAAAGGAAAATAATAAAATAATAGTAGAGAGAGAGTAAAAAAACTACTTTTTTGGATCATATTTTCAACTTATCTGCTTGTAGGTTTACTCAAATTTCAAGAGGGAGGACTCGTTGGATGCATAATTAAATTATGCATCCAACGAATACCCATGTTGCATACTTTTAACAACATCCACACCATGAAAAATTGAAAATACATTAAAAACGTGTTTCTAGTGCACGTTTTTAATGTATTTTCAATTTGTCATGGTGTAGATGTTGTTAAAAGTATGCAAAATGGGTACTCATTGGATGCATAATTTAATTATGCATCCAATGAGTCCCCCCACTTGAAATTTGAGTAAACCTACAAGGAGATAAGTTGAAAATACGATCCAAAAAAGTAGTTTTTATTTTTTCCCTCCAATTTTTTTACATGCACCTTGTTTGAATTTTAAAGCATTTTGATTGGCTAATATGTGATGACAAAAAATTGTACTTTAGAGTTAAAAGGCCCATTTTTCATCCAAATTTTCTCTAATAAATTTTGTTTCATTCCAATTGGAATATATTTATTGTTATAAAAGATGTAAGTGAAGTTGCAATATTATCATAATTTCATATGAACTTTATATAATAACTAGTGAGACCTTGAAAACCTCTTAGGATTTTAGGATTTTTGGGGCAAGGTCAATCCGTAATTGCTTCAATTTTCTTTAAGTCTACATGCACCCCCTCCTAACTAAAAATATGTCCCAATTTAAACATTCCACTTCAGAGACACCAAAGGCACATTTTGTTTTTTTAAAAGGAGTTGATGATCCACAAGTAATTGTAAGACCCGATCCACATGGGCTACATGGGATTGATATAATTTAATGTAGATCAAGATGTCATAAAAAATTACAAATAAAAAATTATGCAGAAAGTGCTTAAAACATTGTTTTCTTGAGACTCTGGAAGGTGGAGGATGCATTGCACAGGCCAAAGTTCATCACCAAGAACTCTGAATGGCCCTCATTATTGCAAAACATAATTTTTGGAATACCCCTCTCCTTCATGTCAATTTGATGATATCCTAAGTGGAGATCAAGTTTGTTGAAGAATTGAGAACCCTTGAACTCATCTAGAAGGTCATCAATAATAGGAATGGGAAAATTATCCTTACCAATCAATTTATTCAAGGCACAAAAGTCAATACACATGTGCTAAGAAAATTCTTTCTTGAGGACAATAAAAATGGGGAATAATAAGTTTGGTATTGAGGAATATGACACTAGCAAATAGAAAATCCTAATCTATCTTTTCAATTTCATATTTTTGGGAAAATGGATGGTGATATATTCATACATTGAGTGGGAGGATACTAGGTATGAGTAGAATGGAATGATCATGCTCATGACAGGAAGTGGGGACTCTTTTAAGAGTGTCAAAGATGGATTGTTGTTTGTCCAAGAATAACTACATGTCAAAAGGATTGGGTTTAGAATAGGTCTTAAAATATTCAATGGCATGGAATTGAACCATAATACTTGAATGACCATTTTTAAGAAGTTGTTCCATATGACACAAGATGATAATATTTAGAGATCTAGTTGTAATTCATTTGAGCACATAGTTATTTCATTGAACCATAATACTTTAATGACCAATTTTAAGAAGTTGTTCCATACGACACAAGATGATAATCTTTAGAGATCTAGTTGTAATTCATTTGAGAACGTACTTATTCACTACCTATAGGAAAATCATGTATAAGGAACTTAATTCCATGCTCATCGGGCATAATATCCTTAACCATTCAGTGGTTGAGAAAACATCACAACCAATTTCAATAGAAATCATGTGGGTTTAGAGGGAATAATCACCCATTTGAAGCACCACAATTCACAATGACCACCACATTTCATAGGTCCTATATTCAGTCATGATTTGGAAGTTTTTCATAGTAGGGATATAGTAGTGTGTTTCTTGGGCTACATGACAATGAATAAAGTTATGCATGTTAGCAACATCAATTATTATTATTATTAATATTTATTTTTGATGTAGCCAATCAATTTCATGGTTTGGGGAGTAGAAAGACTAGTCAATGCATGCATAGAGAGATGGGGCTCCACCTTTGATAGATAAGGCTAGGGAATATCTTCCACAAATGCATAAGGGACCTTTTTTATGATAGTTTCAACTTTCTCATAAAACATTTCCTATGAAATGGCCATAAATATTTTTTTATTGTTACATTTATGCATATGGGAATATTTATCATCATGGTTGTAGCAAAGACCTTTCATGGAATATTTAGGGGAATATTTATGCATAGTCAAGTAAACTTTTATTTATTGAGATATGGAGAGGATGGTGAGGGATTAGTGGAAGAAAAGATAGGTGGATGGGCATGGGGAATAAATGAGGCATTTTTTATTTGATCATTCGTTACCTTTTGGGACCTTTGCTCTTTGATTAACATCTAACCAAGTAGTATTATGAGCCAAAAGACCTATGCACGTATCTCTTTTTTCAAATCACTGGTGAAATATTCGTTGTAAAAAATACGAAATGTGGTTGGCCAACTACTCAAAGTTAAGATGAAATATTTGACTATGCCATATAGTTTGACCTTCATTGAATTCCCCAAATAATGAGAGATTAGTTTGAAACATTTATAGAGATTTGAAACAAATCGTGTCCAAGAAATGTAACCCTTGTAGGATTTCTTGTTCCATTTATACTAATGTCAATGTTCAAGATCCAACTATAATACACTCAATCAAAGTTTGATAATTTCCTCTATGATTCCATGCAAGAAAATGTATTGTTCCATTTGAGTGATCCATGTTGTGGGGTTTGAGCTACTAAATTTGGTGAGATAGACATTATGAAGTCTATGCCACATGTGACTAATCAAATTATAGACAAGTAGAGTAGAATGAGTTCCACTAGTATTGGATGCTTAGTTCCTTCCTTGTGATGAGGCTAGTCTAGCTCTGGGTATCTTGAAGATGGTGAAGGAAAGAGTTTCATAATGTCATCCACTAATGGTCAGGAAGAAACTCCAATTTGGTAATATTGGGATGAATGTCATCGATGTTTCATTGAGTAGATGTGGTTGTGGTCTAACTTGCGGTTGCAACTCATCATATAATTTGTGTAGGTGGTAAACTTTGTGGGAGAGCTCTCCTCCTCAATTGTTAGCGATGGGGATAACAGGTCCACATAAATGAATACAAAAGAGTGGAACCAATCTCATCAAGTCATTGTAAAGATTATGTTGAAATAATTTTGAATTAATAAGGTTATGGAGATGTGGTTCCACATGAAGGGTTACTAGAGAGTGATACCAATGTAGTCAACACAACACAAATATTCTATTTGGATAGGTTTGAAATAAGGGTCTGGGAAAGAACTACATTTTTTTCTTTCTACTTTTGGCAAAGTTGTACTCCCTCCTGAATATTACTACATGGACATAATTCCCAAATTCTTAATATTACAAATTATGTAATATTTTCATGGACTAGATTTACATGGTCCTAAGGACAAGGGAATTATAGGTGCTATAGCTTTATAATATACTTGGAGGGTCCAATAGTAGTACTTGTCCCAATGTCTCAGGGTAATAACTAAGGAGGCTCGATCATGTCCTTAGTTATACGACATGACAATGTAGCTACTAGAGAGTGATCTTCCCAAGTCTTCTGATTAGTGCAATTATTGTAGCAAAATGATTGATTGGATTATCTTAAGGTAGTTTAAAGTCACCTTGGGTAATTCTGATATACTCGAGGTTGTGTGGAAGTGAAATTCTATATATGGATGGTGTATGATGTAGTAGTACTCAAAGCATACCAACATGGCATACAAGGGTGTCCAACTCAGTTAAACCTAACATATTTCATGCATGTAGTCTTGAATCCCCAATCATAGATTTACCATTTGAATGAACATGTCCAATGTAAAAAAATTCAATTTTTTTTGGCTTAGGAAAGTGCTCTAATACCAAATGTTATGCATCTTAATAGAATAATAGAAAAATTAGAGCATAAATAATTGAATATAGCAAGATTTTATTGTAGTGCCCCATTTTTGTTATAGGCTATATACTTTGATTATGACTATTCTTTAAAGGCATTCAGTCATGAATGACCCAGTTATGTGTGGCTAAAAAAATGTGATGTTTATGTGACATTGATGATGATTCCATATGATTATGTTGTAAGGGATATGTTATGATCTCATTAATAATTATGCTATGATTATGTTATGATTTCACTAATGATTATGCTATGATGTTGATCAAATGTTATATGTCTACATTACTATGGTTAAGATGATATCTGATTTTCTCATGATTTGATAGAATTGAGTGAATGTGCAATGTGAAAATGTTGATTAATGTTTATATATATATATATATATATATATATACTCTCATGAGTTGTCTAGTGTGACATGTAGAACAGGTACATGTGATGCAAATAGGCGTTGATATTCCTTGTACTCGGAATGAGTCACAAATTAGTAATGGGTATTGACAGCCTAGTATATACATGTGATTATGTGGACATATTGGAAAAATATTTGATGCACGTGATGTGCATGGACTTGGAATAAGTCGGATACATTGATAGGTAATGTCAAGCTATGATTCATGTTTTATTTGAAATCTTATTTTATAATATTTGATGCACTTGCTTTTTACGTACAATTGTTGGATGTGATTGCCAATCGATCCACATCAAGGGATGGCATTGAACCTGATACAAGTTAATTCTAGCCAATGTCCACACGATGAGTATGATTAGAGCGAAAGAGCCTTCGACTCATCAGGTCCATGTTGTTGTGAGGGTAGGCCATAGTATGGTCACTCATGAGGTATATGTCTTGGGGGCATGCAATAAGGACTCATCCTTATTCCCCATGAACCACTAGTCCCTCAACAAGGTAGACGGGTTGAGCTAATGACATCTCAACTGCCGTACCATATCGCCACCTGAGGGAATGTATGAAAGACATGAGGGAAGTATGGAACCTTGAAATCCTTCGTCGCGATGAGAATGCAACAACTAATTAATTCATAATTGGGCAAGGGAGACAAGAATTAATAAAATATAAACTAAAAATGAAATAATCAAGCAAGTAATAATAATGATGATGATGATGATGAAGAAAATACAATGAATCTAATAATAATAATAAGATAAACATTAAATAATAATAATAATAATAATAATCAAACAAGCTAAGTATTATAAATAATAATAATAATAAAATAAGATAAACATTAGAAATAATAATAAAATAAAAGGGGTAGGAAAATAAAGCACAATGGTTGCAATGAAAGAAAGAAGGAAGGAGCTTGAGATATATGTTCCTTGCAAAAGAATTTTGGAGGAATCTTGGGTTGTGACTCGTGTCTAGGTGGCTCTTGGAGGGTGTGGTAGTGGTTCAATATGATACAAGTGGGGTTGGGATTCCCCCTCAGTAAAGAGTCTGGTATCATAGTTCATTGGCTAGCAGAGTATCGTCAACCTCGTCGTAGCTCGGGGGTCCCAAAGGAAGAAGAGTACTATAGTGTATGGTAGGGAGGAAACTGGTGGATCAATTTGAATTGGCAATCTTGAAGACTAATCTTGCGGTGGAATTGGCGGCAACACCAACCTTCGGCTTCGTCCTCAACCTTCAGCGACTAGTGATTTTTCAGGTATTATATGATTATTGTTTTCCATTATGAATTATGCATTGAATGAAATTGGATTAATTTTAATGTTGAAAGTTTAGATGTGTTGGTAGTATAAAAAGATTCTAAAGATCTGTTATATGTTTTATGTGATAAAATAAAATAAAATAAATGTTGCTAGATTCAGTTTTAGATCTGTTTTGTGATTAGTACATATTAGATTTAGCTATCCCCGAGGAGGGGCATTACATTTATAATAAAAGTGATAGAGCAGTATAATAGCAATACCTTTCACGATGAAAAGAATCTTCACATGTCTCGTTGAGGGGGAAATCTCTAATTCCAATATATTTCACAAGGCATCTTATTACATTGCTTCTACTCCCATTGTATAATTTCTAGGGAAGGAGCATTCTAGTAGGTATAACCTTATAGTAAGTTTTCTTAGTGAAGGAACATTCTAGTAGAGAGAACCTTTTAGTAAGTCTTCTTACAAATATTTCTTGCACACTATATATACTTTATATAATGGTATCAATACACAACAATCTTTCTATATATTTGAGGGAGTTAGGCTAATATCTTAACAATAAGCCAACCTTAAATATACATGATGACAACTATAATTGTAGTAGTAAATTTGTCAAGATCTATGTTAAGACCCTTACAAATTTCAGCCTTAACATACGTTAAATTAGAGAGACATACGAATGTTCAAAATTACCAAATCATGAAGACAAAAACAATCTAAAATCAAATCTACAATAAAACAAATAAGACAATTTCTATATGTATATCAATGAAGTTCATGTACATATAATAACCTCATCCTAAGAATATTACAATCCTCTATTGCTTCAAAACCCTAACCAAGGAAAACCAATAATACTCTAACCATTACAAATGAGCCCTTACAAGCTAGCATAGTAGGCAATGGGTCTCCTCTTCTCAACTCCTCGACATGTACAATCTAAAATTTAAAGGAAAAACCTTAAGTCTAATGTCTTCTGAGGATGAAACACAAACCTATTGTCTCCCAAACAAGAGAGAAAATACAAAGATAAAGAATTAAAAAAGGAGAGAGAAGTTAGTGTGTCGTTCTAGTAATATGTCTAACACACACAATTAAGTAATGAAAACAGTCTCCTTAATTTTGAAGAATCATGAAGAGTATATATACACTTATGTATACAACATTTATTTAAAATAAAAAAATACATATTCCAATATACACACCATTTAATACTATATTATTGTTGAAAAACAATGGACATTCTCAATGGTTCATTGGATATACAATGTTGTGGTTGCAGCTAAATCACCAAGGGGTGTGCTAAATGGCACTCAAATAGTCTCGGTATTTTAGTGACTGAAACTTTTTCCGCGAGGCACAGTTCCATTTTTTCTGGTTTTTTTTTTGGAATTTCGATGATCTGGATCGTTTTAAAATGGGCCAAAACCCCTAGGAACACAGTTCCATAACATAATTCCGCAATAAATGAAGTGAAATTACAATTCCACCCGATTTTTATAACCAGATCTAAAGAACAAATTACCAAAAAAACGAAGCAATTTGAGTACCAGTTATCCCACGCCACGCCCAAAATTAGATCTAAGTCACTCTTTGATCACCACGCCCAAAATTAGATCTAAGTCACTCTTTGAAGGGAGGACGGTATGGTTTCTGCTCTCTTACTTTTGAGTTTTTGGGTTTCCACATAGTTGACATCACCGTTTTTAGCTATCAAATGTGCAAGAATTGGTTGGTGCGTTTTAATTTACAAACTTCGATAGTAATTTTTTAATATTGTTCCTGATCTATATATCCGTCAGTCAATCGTCGTGAGTCTCAAGTTCTCGAGGAGTCACCTACGCTTCCTTCCTCTCATTTCCATGGCCGTTGCTTGCACACTCACCTACACAGCCACGCCCACACACCAAACAAACACACAGGCACCAACGTGCTAAGTCCCTTACCAACCAATAACTTGTCGCCACAGAGATTTGGCCGACTTGCTCAAATATCCTATTTATGCTTGTATGAGTCGCTACAATATTCAGAGGTCATTATCAAGAATACTGCTACTGTATGGTGGAACTTCTTATATGGAATCGCTGATCTACAAATAGTTGTTAAAATGGTCAAGATTTATCTACAATAGCCTCTTTATGCAGGCATCTGGCGCTGCCACATTCAGGACTTCACACTTTGAATCTGAGGAGCCAAGGAAATATATTATGTGCTACAGATTTCTATGTACTCTAAATGCTACTGTAAAATTGTGGAACTTGGTATATGGAATCGCTTCAAAACGAGTCATAACAGGTGAAACGAGAATTTTCATTATTTCCTTTTAGTTCGTTGTCCCTTTTACCGAATTTGTGATTGTATTTTCCACTGATTTTTTCGTCTGTGCTTTATTTGCAGAATCAAGCAATATGTTTTGTTGAAGCTTTCGTGATCTTAAAACTGATCCTCGATCCTGTGAGTTTTACGACGAATTAAGTCCTCTGCTGTCAAGTTTCTTGCTCAAATGAGTATTCCACGTAATTTAATATCCTCTCTTTGATCAGTTTAGTTTGGTTTCGTCAGAAATCTTCAGCATTTTCCAATTCTTACCCTGACGATGATACGGCATTATGCCCATAGCTGCCATGCCTTGAATTTTAAAACAGGAATTAAACACTTTTCCATAAGTAGGTTCAATATAGCTTGTGGGTATGATATAGCAAAGAGGAATTACATGTCTAGAGCTTTTAGGGTATTACTTTTTTCCATAGGATCTGACACAGAGATGCACTGATCCAGCTTCTATGAATCTGAGTGTTTAATTCAGATTCAGCTCTCTCCTGAGATCTCGACTGAAAATAGTAGCCTCGCATCACACTTAATATTTATATACATCTCAAATATAAGGAGTGTATATGTTTTGAAAATGCAAAAACAAAAAAAATCCTGGGAAAGGAAAAGCAAATTACTGGTTTAATTTGTGTCTTCTGAGAAGGAAACAGTAGTGAAGATATCCATGATCTTCGGATCATCTTGATAGCAAAAGCTTAGTACTCCAATGATCTATGCCTTGTACTCCAATGATCTATACATTGTTGCACAGACATTTAAATTAAAAAAAGGACAAAACTATAGAAATACTCATTTGAGCAAAGAATTTGGCATTGGAGGTTAACGCAAATTACGATTTCATGGAGCCAGATGCGAAGCTGTGAGTAGCCACTTCCTCAATCATTAGCAAGGGAGGACGGTCTGATTCAGCAACATTTGAGAAATTTTGTTTAAGCTTGTGGAAGTAATTTTGTAGTTGGGATATATTTCCTTACACAAACAGTGTCATATGGTCTCTGTAATCACGTTTTTGTTTATTTTCTATTATAGCGCTGATATCTGGCTCTGGCTGATCAATTTTAAGTGAAATCTGACAAATTTTCTGTTGAGATTGTTTTGTGATTGCATATTGGTCACACTCTAGTTTTTGAAGCTTCCGAATCCATTTGTGCCGTTGGCAGCACTCAATTTTGTCATCTCCAGAATATTTTAAGCTGGATTTGCTTCTATTACTCTAGTAATATAATAACTCTATGTTTTAATTATGTTGTTGACTGGTTGCATTTACAGTAGTTGGGTGTTTTACTGCACAGTTCAGTACAGTATGAGCTAGATGTTGTAATTGGTAAAGCTGTGTAAAATGCAGTTACTAAAAAACAAACAAATAATGATGAATATATATTGATGGATAATAGAAGACAACATATCACAGCATCTCATTATATCTTTAAGCACAGTTTACATGTCCTACTTCTTATTTGGTTTTAGCATTTCCCGTCAATGCACTGTATGCCAACAGATCTGTCAAATTGGACAAGCATTGTTGAACATATACACTTATTATTTGAATGGCAATGCAGTTATAAAGGCCCAACATAATCCCATTTGTTTCTTATGATTCAACTCCAAAACGACTAGATCTTTAGGCATTCTCTATCAATTTAAGCACTGTAAATGGGAGTCTGCTTCGATTTAGTGGCATTTGAAATTATCTAAGGGCTCTTATCATTTTAAATTGGATTTAAAATATAAAATATAGAACACCGTTTTGTTATCTTCGGCCTTGAATGGATTCTTGAAGGTTTGGTTGTGCTTTTACTGAATGAAATATGTTTTCTTTAATATTAGGTTTCCTCTTTTCATCTTCAAATGATTCGATTTCCACATTGTTCTTATCAGTCAATATGAGAATTCATTACTCGAGACTCCATCATCATAAATCTCACTCCACCTTTGTCTATCTCTCGATCATATGCCATTCCATGTGTTGTTGGAGCTGTAATGTGGGTTTAAACATAGAGTAATGGGTTTTTCCACTTCTAGATACCTTCTTGTTGTTAATGGATGCGATACTCCATCACTTAAACCTTAGGTTTCAGCTTCATAGAAGATGCCTGGATAGAGGATGGTACTCATAAATTTGTACATTTTGGATTAAGCTTTATTGAATGAATGGTTGTACTACCATTCACCATAATGTTATGAATCAAATAAGCATAAGAATTGATAAATTCATTAAATCCATGTTAAAGTTTATTTTAGTGAATGTAACATGATTATTAAAATTAATCTCTTTCATGCATATATATGAAATGAAGAAGGTTAAGGAGCATATTAAGATAACTATAATTAATATAATAATAATTAATGAAGGATAGGTTAAAATATTAACATGTCTTTTTTCTTTAAAGAAATGCTTTTTTCAACAATGTTGATAATTTGGAAATGCTTTTTGAAATGCTTTTGTATGAAGAACTCATTTCCCATTTTGTATCTTTTCTCTAAAGGCTATTTCCACTTAATGAAGTACTCATTAATTTCTCTTATCCTTAAATGTTTTATCCATATTTTGATGGTTGTTACATGTTTTAGTATAAATGATTGTCTCTTCATTGAGATTTGATATGATAATGTGAAATGGGATCTTGTCATCAATTATTTTCTTTAAGCATGAAATGAAACACATAAGGCTAAATGGACATGTGAAAATGAAGAAAACTTGAAAATGTAAAGCATATTGCAAATCCTCTACAACATTTTATAGGGACTATAATGCATGGACACTAATTCATTGTCGTTCTTTTGTCTCTTGAGGGACATGTATTTGTTTGGTTGTGTCCTAAGAAATACCCAATCCCCCACCCCAAACTATTGTAATGTTGATCTACTTGTTTCCTTCTATTTTGTGGTCTAGCTAAATTGTCCTTCCATATTTGGATAAATTATTTTTGGTGTTAATGGATGTGATTCTCCATCCCTTGAACCTTAGGTTTTAGCTTCAGAGAAAATGATATGGATGGAGGATGATACCCATAAAAGTGTCATAAATGAGTACATTTTGGATCAATCTCTATAGAATGATTTGTTGTACTACCATTCCTCTAAAGATAACCAATTTCCCCATTGTGTTTGTCTATCGAATACAAAGAAGCAAAGATAACCTTCAATACATCTATTTAGACTTGTTGTTTTCCCTTCATAATAATGGTGGTAAGAGGAACTATGAGCTAGTTGAGTACCCAAAAAATAAAGCAAGGCAGACAAGAAATTACTAGTGCAAATTTGAACTCTATCACTTACAGTAATTCAAGGATTTCCATGTATGTTCTCAACTATTTCAATGAATGTTGTAGGTACTATACTTTCTTTAAATGGAAAAATTGCCGAAATGGTTGACGGAAAAGTAAAATGTCCATTGATTGGTGAGAAACTGGAAATTCGTCGAAATTGATTGGCGGAAAATTGACGATTGCATCGATCGACAGAAAAGTAAAATGTATGCCGATCGGTGGAAAAATGAATTTTGCGCCGAAGCAGGTCCGCGAGAAAGTGAAAAGTGCGCCAAAACGGATCGATGAGAAATGGGAATTGCGTCGATCAAAGGAAAATTGAAAGTGCATCGATCGACGCCAAAATGAAAAGTGCATTGAAAAGGCTTTCGGAGCAAAATGGAAAAGTGTGCCGATCGGAGCCAAATTGATAAGTCCGCCGAAATAGGTCGAAGAAAAATGGAAAAGTCCATCGAAATGGGGAAATTAAGAAGTTTTTCCAGGGATATTTTTAGGTGCTATAAATTGAGAATTGGCATTGAACTTATGCACTAGATTTCATGAAATCGAAAGATTTACAAAAAAAATAAATGAGGGCGCTTCCCTCGACTTCCACATGGGGGAAAGCCCCCTTGACTCTTGTCGTCCCCCTGAGACAGTCGTTGATTTTGAGATAATTTTGTGGTTGACAACAATTGCCAATATGATATTTTCCCAAATGCATGGAAATTATTTTGGTATTTTTAAGAGTGTAATGAGGCTAGAATGCAGGAGAATCAATAGAAAAGGTTCTTGTTTTGAAATGAGTTTCCAGTTGTTTCAAATAACACGTAGAGGAAATCCTCTAGGATTGATTGAGCAAGAAATTCTCATTTCGGGTGACCTCCAAAGCAACCAAAATTTTTGGAAAGGCCTTACATGATCGTCCAGGAATACTAGATATGGAAGTAACCCAAGGTGAATCAATTTTATGGTATAAACATCATGGTAATTATGCTATCAAAATAAAAATTGGAGGCATATTTGGGATCATGATCATCGTAAAATTGTTGGTTAGCTAGCAATGTGAAGAATTGAAGCAAGCTTGGTTGGATGCTTAGTGACAAGGTAGTTTCACTAATGAGCAAGGATACTCAATTGAGAGTATTATGGTAATTCACGTTAACATGTGGAAAAACATGTTGAATAGATAAGAATACACTCTTGCATCTTGTAATTTTATAAGCATGGGATGAAGTAAGGGAACTGAAAGGAAGTGATTTTCTTTATCCAGAATGTATGAAATGCATTCTCTATGCTTAGAATGTGCAATATGAATTGCATAGATAGGTTGTGGAAGCCTTAGTAAGAGTAATTGGTTGTAATATCCATTATGGAGGAGTCATAATTGTGTCTAATAATTGGTGGATGAAATGGACCAATAATGGACATCGGTGCCTTGGATAAGAATGAATCCAATGTACTATTGTTAGTAATATATGCAATTTGAATTACAAGGAAGAGCCATGGGATATCTTGATTATCAAATATGGATATTGTATTCCATAAGAGAATGTTGAACAAAGTATGGAATACATTTGTAGGTAAGGAACATGTAACTTGTAAAGGTGATGGGTGAATCATCCTTGTGGGAAAGTGCATGCATGATCAGGGAAGTTGCAAGATATGAGTAAGTAATGGGAATGGGTAAGGCAATTCCATTATCCCAAAAGTTGTCACTCATAGGAATAAGACATCCCAGTATGTGGAGTTGGCATGTGGCTCATGATAGTGACATGGTGGCCATGCAAAGGCTGTTAATTGAGGAATGAGGCATTCCCATGTGTGAATCAATTGTATGGTTCAACATTGTGGCAAATATTTCCATGAGAAAGAAAAGGAAGTATCATAGTTGAATGATGTACAAGGGCATATAATAGACTTGGAAAAGACTCCTTATGGAGTTGATATTGAATCAATTTTAGCGCTAATAAGTGCTAGGAATTCCAAGAAGGTCCAGTTGAACTTGGCCATAATTTCTGAAAGCAATTGGAGCAGTAAGCCAATGTTGATAAAGAGGGAAATTTCTCACCTTAAACTATTTATGTTTATAGCATATAAGAATTGCATGTTGGGAAAGTAGCAAGTGGCATTGAATTGTTGCTTGGTGAGAAAATCATAGCTAATGATTCCTTATGTGCTTGCTAGAGAGGCCATGAAATTGGATCAGCTATGATGTGGAAGAGGAATTCCTTGTTATGATGAGGGATTGGAAAGGGAGACATGAACTCTTCTCTTGTTGATATGATTATATTTTCAAGTTTTATGTATAGAAAATTTGGCATAGGAATGCCAAAAATGCAAGCGATTAGATAGATGAAGTGAATATGCACTAGTGGGAATATTAATAGACATTGCACAGTGCATGTGCATCAATATTATGTTGCATGTTGGTAAAGCTAGCGAAGTTTTACATATGCAATGAGTCACTTAAGATAATTATTGTGGTTGTTAATAGTTAGTGGTGTTGGCATTGGTTGTAGGACCAAAGACAACCGAAGCATGGCTAAAGATGTTGATGATGTTGTTGCATGTGACCAACAACGTTATGAAGAAAGGTTGGTGCAACAAATCTATGATCACGAGGTTGGTGGAAGGATGGTGTAATCCTTTGCAGGAGACCAACTGATCAGGTAACATCAAAGATGTTAATGGAAGCCATGCAGGTAATGGTTTATTTATGATTGCATACATAAAGGGGATTGAGTAAGAATCCCTTTAGCCATACTCAGTAATCGTAAATTGGTATGTATGTGATGATGAATGCATTTATGTGAACATTATCCCACTGGGTATGGTGAGGTATGTGGTAGTAAGGGAAGGGATCCTTATACCATCTAGATGTTTGGAATTGCAAATGTACTGAGATGAAAATATATCATTACATTTGTGTATGTTGGTTATGAGTTTAATAACCAAAGCAAGTGAGGACTTATGGTCTTGTTGTGGTAGTGCATGCCATATGAGATAGTAATGGTTAAGGCCATAATGTGGTGGGAATGGTAATGCTATGGTGCTGCACAAGTATCCCATGGACTCCCTATTGGTGTTAATTTTTTATGAAACCTCTTTTTCGATAACCAAGGAGTGAGAAAACTCATGATGTGTTGTTCAGGTCGAGAAGAAAGGCACCTAGATAAGTTAACCAAGTGATTGGGGAGATGGTTGGGTGATGTGTTGAGGAAATATCCATACTTTCCAAAACATAATGGTGGAATGCATGACATGACATTATGGTATTCATGAATCAATGCAAGGTGGCACTGAGTGGATATACATTAAAAGATTATGTAAATGTTGTGAATGTGCATGCATATGTGTGGGTGCACATGTTGAGATGCATTGTGCGAATGCATCGTTGTGATATATATGTTTCATTGCAATTAGATAATAGATGAAATGATGAATTATTGTCAATTCTGAAATCATTTCATGAGCTTCTATGGATGTAGGAAAATACTTGCATGAAGAAGGTAGTCATGTTTTATGGGATACTAGGATGCTTTGTTGGAAGGACAGAGTTGCATGAAATGATATGATTTTGTAATCATGAATATTGAAAGTTTTATTTAACTGCATATATAATGTGATTGTATCTTGCAATTTTATTGCAATGATGATGCATATAAAGTAATTATATTTCATTGAATTTGAGATATTAATAGTTGATAGTGTTTGAATTATTGAGTATTATAATTCTGAGATCACTTCAGTGACTGTTGTAACAATGAAAATATTATATGCGTGAATACTCACAAAGTGTTGGACTGACTGAAAATTTCAGATTACAGGTAGAATTGTCTTGGATATGGCAATGTGGGTAAGTCCATAATAAAGACTGAAATCTACCAGGTGCAAAAGTAAAAAATAAAAAATTATGAGAAGGGTCTCATGGTAGTGAAATTTAACTTATGTACGGAACATATTGTAAAATTTCAGATTTGAGATTTTTCTAATGACTGTTTGGATTATATAGAATTGTGTCAAGAGGAAATGTTGTGGATGTTTATGTTATGGGAGCAAGTGAAAAACCATAATGAACAGAGTTCTACCACTTACAGGAGCCAAACAATATGAGGGTGGTCTCACGGTTAAATAAATATATTTTCTGTAGGAGATGGAATTGTAAATTCAGATTTGAATTTGATTATTAATGGCATTGATTGGTTGATTGTTTGTGAATTGTATCGAGAGGACACAATGCAAGAACACCATGTGTTACAGCCTGCAAGGGCTAAGCATCATGATAAGGAACTCATGTTTTGGAAATCTAGTTTCTATATGAAACATAGTTGAGAAATTCTAATTGAAATTATTATGATGAAATCTCATGTGAATAGCATGCTTGTGTGTAATGTAGGTGAGACGGTGAAAATATGCCATTGGGAAAGATGTCAGCTGCTAAAGCTAAAAATAAAAAGGAAATTCCAAGAGTGGATTGGGTTTGAGAAACCCTACAAAAATTGTGTATGTGTTCTTGACTCTCTGTAGTGTTGTTAAACCCAGTACGAGCATGGGTACTCAGGAGGATTGCATGGGCATTCATATCCTTTCTACTCTCACACTAAAGAGCATTGGAGGGATGGGTATGCCTGAGGGACTGTGTAGCAGAGAAGGGGTACTATCCTTGTGTTGTGTGAGTGGGTATTGTGGGGCTGTGTTGGCCTGCAGTCAAGTGAGTTACCTATGGATTTCATGGAGGGAACCACTATTTTGCATAGGAGAAGGAGCCACGTAATTGTATTTTGTTGTTTTATTGCTTGATAAACCTAGTAGAGACGTTGGCTTGGAAATGGTTTATGTATGCTTGATAAACCCAGCCGGATAACTGGATTAGCATACTAGTTAATGGAATTCCTGGTAAACCCAATCGACGTATTGGCTTGGCATTGGTTATTTGAATGATGTGGTGCAACCAGTGTGTTGGCATAACATTTTTTTTATACATATTCACAGGTGATTTGAGGCTTGCAGAAACTTGGTTACCTTTCGATGCACACCCTAAAGAGCATTGGAATGGGTGGGTATGCTCGAGTGACTGTGTATCAGAGAAGAGGTACCATCCTTATGTTGGGTGGGGTAGGTCTTGTGGGTGCCATAGTTGTATGAAGTCAATGCAGGATACTTGTGGAGATAAAGGAAGATGCTCATGCAGATAAGTATTTCATTTATCTTGCATCCTCTTTCTTATTTAATGTGAATATATGTGTGTATATGATTCAGCTATGGTTTTGAAACTGTTGTTAAGAGATGAATCCTATGAGAATGGATTTGAAATAGGAATTGACTCATTGTTCGAGTATAGGTATTATTGGATGCAATGACCTTGAAGACATTTTAAGGATGTAATGGACATGTGGTTGTCCTAAAAGGATTAGCATGAGTAGCTAAATATTAGAAGGAGATCCAATGGACGTTGATGAAGAGAGAGAAAGGAATTGCAGTAGCAACTGGAAAGAAGGACATGGAACTTTGCTAAAAATAAAGAGAGCATTGATGACGGTGTTATTCCAAGGGGGAGGGGATTGTAATATCCCGATTTTGACCCCATTGCATTAAACATGTAAATTATGTAAATTTGTTATAAAATCATGGTGATGAGCATAAGGCCAAGGCCCCACCATCGATTTAGTGTTAAAATTGATGCATAATGTTTGCGTGCTAGCCAGGCACAATAGAAACCATAAATATCATGTAAATATTCATTTTAATAAAATACCCACAACTAGCTATGCAATGCAATGCAACAAGAGTATGGGGCATGATTTTTACAAGGAATCGGGGATGATTTTAAGAACCCCACCAAAATTTATATGTATAAAAAATGGTCGAATCTACCCGATATATAGGAAACCTTGAAGGTGATTTTATCAATAATATAATATGTATATATAATTTTTTTGGCAAATCTTTCATTTCATTATATAATGCTATAAAATATTGGCGAATATTTCACTAAATTATAAGATATTGTAAAATCTTGGCGAATATTTCACTTAATTATAAAAAATTTTAAAAACATGGCGAATATTTTACTGATTTATAAAATATAGTAAAAATTTGGCAAATCTTTTGCCAATAAGACTCAATCTTTTGATTTTGTAGATTACTAAGGTAGTGCAATAGAAGAACATACACCGGAGCTCAACTCTAGACCCTCTCGACTCCTAGACTCTCGAATGAACAAGTGTATGAATGAGGAGAGGATGTATTTATTTATACATTTGACAAGTAGTATTTGATTACTCATAACTAGAAGGTGTCGACGAAACACGACTGCACTAACTAGATTCAGGGCAGTTAGGGACTCTACTTGTTATCTCATCCTGTAATGGTCCAATGGACATGCTGGGTCATGAAACTTGACATGCTAACAAATTGGTATAATTAAGTGAATATCCTAGTAGCAAACCACTTCCTTTATATAGAGAGATAGTTATTGGATCAATTCCAAGATTCCAACCAATCTTCTCACCAAAATTTCTTCTCTTTGGTGTCGAATGGTAGCAGAGTTGCATATTTGTCAATGAATACTTAAAATGGCTCAATCCACACAAATTTTCCTTGGTAAGTGATAACTTATCCCATCACTATTTTAAAAAGTCCCAACACCATAAAAGCATCCATAAATTGATAAATAAAAACCCCATGCACTTCTAAATTCACCTAGTGATGAGAATAACGCCCCTTGCACTTCTAAATTCACCCAATGATGAAAAAAACGCCCCAGACACTTCAATACTTGCCCCGGGCACTTCAAAATTCTCCCAAAGATGATAAAAATTCCCTAAGCACTTCAATATTTTCCCAGGAACTTCTAAATTCTCCCAAGGATTATAAAAACTCCCCATGCACTTCAATATTTTCCCCAAGAAATTCAAAATTCCCTCGAGGTGCTTCAATACTTACCCCATCCACTTCTAAATTGACCCAATTATGATAGAAATGCACCATGCACTTCAATACTTGGCTCAACCACTTCAAAATTCTCCCAACGATGATAAAAACACCTAAACACTTCAATATTTTCCCCAAGCACTTCAAAATTTTCCCAGCAAAGATAAAAATGCCCCCATCCACTTCCATGATTTCTCGGGCACTTGATTACTTTCCCCAGACACTTCAAAATTCATCCAATCATGATAAAGATGTGCTTTGCACTTCAATAGTTTTCCTAGGTAAGGGATAAAACACCTGACAATGATATAATCACCCAGGAAATTAAAAAAATGCCTCAAGCCACAAGAATTTTCCTTGAAAAGTGATAACGTTTCCCATCATTGTTTTAAAACGTCCCAACACTATTAAAGAATTCATACATTGATCAATAACAACCCCAAGCACTTATAAATTCATGCAACGAGGATAAAAACAACCCATGCACTTCTAAATTCACTCGGTGATGAGAACAATGCCCCATGCACTTCTAAATTCACCCAATGACGGGGAAATTCCCTGGGCACTTCAATACTTGCCCCAGGCACGTCAATTTTCTGAAAGATGATAAAAATTCCCTAAGAACTTCAATATTTTCCCAGGAACTTCTAACCTCTCCCAAGGATGATAAAAACTCCCCATGCACATCAATATTTTCCCAAATCACTTCAAAATCCCCCCGAGTCACTTCAATACTTGCCACATGCACTTTTAAATTGACCCAATGATGATAGAAACGCCCCATACACTTCCAAATTCACCCAGTGATGATAAAAATGCCCCGTGCACTTCAAAATTCACCCATTGACAAGAAAAACACCCCATGCACTTCAAAATTCACCCATTGACAAGAGAAATGCCCCAAGTACTTCAATACTTTCCCCGGGCACTTCAAAATTCTCCGAAAGATGATTAAAATTCCCTAAGCACTTCAATATTTTCTGAAGCACTTATAAATTCTCCCAAGGATGATAAAAACTCCCCATGCACTTCAATATTTTCCCCAAGCACTTCAAAATTGCCCCCAAGCACTTCAAAATTGCGCCCAAGCACTTCAATACTTGCCCCATGCACTTCTAAATTAAACCAATGATGAAAGAAATGCCCCATGCACTTCAATACTTGCTTCGTCAACTTCAAAATTCTCCCAATTATGATAAAAACACCCAGACACTTCAATAGTTTCCCTAGGCACTTCAAAATTCTTGTAACAAAGATAAAAACTCCCATGTCCACTTCCATATTTGCGCAGGCACTTCATTACTTTACCTAGACACTTCAAAATTCGTCCAATGGTGATAAAGCTTCCCTAGGCACTTTAATAATTTTCCTAGGTAAGGTAGAAAAACACTCGACAATAATATAATCACCCAGGAAATCACAAAAATGCCTCAATACACACAAATTTTCATCAACATGTGATAATTTTAGCCATCACTATTTTAAAATGTCCCAACATTATAAAAACATCCTTACATTGATAAACAATAACCCCATGCACTTCTAAATTCACCCAGTGATGAGAAAAACACCCCATGCACTTCAAAATTCAACCATTGACAAGAAAAATGCCCCATGCACTTCAAAATTCACCCATTGACAAGAAAAAAGCCCCTGGCACTTCAAAATTCTCTGAAAGATGATAAAAATTCTGTGAGCACTTCAATATTTTCCCCAAGCACTTCAAAATCCCCCCCATGCACTTCAATACTTGCCCCATGCACTTCAATACTTGCCCCATGCACTTCTAAATTGACCCAATAATGATAGAAACATCCCATGCACTTCAATACTTGATTCTACCACTTCAAAATTCTCCCAACGATGATAAAAACACCCATAAACTTCAATATTTCCACAAGCACTTGAAAATTTTTGCAATGAAGATAAAAACACCCCCGTCCACTTTCATGTTTTCCCAGGCACTTCATTACATTCCCTAAACACTTCAAAATTTATCCAATGATGATAAATATGCCCTAGGGACTTCAATACTTGCCCTAGGCAAGGGAGAAAAACACCCAACAATGATATAATCACCTAGGTAATCACAAAAATGCCCCAATACACACAAATTTTCCTCAGCATGTGATAACTTTGGCCACCACTATTTTAAAACATTGCAACACTAAAAAAGCACCCTTATAAACAACAACCCCATGCACTTCTAAATTCACCCAGTGATGAGAAAAAATCCCCATGCACTTCAAAATTCACCCATTGACAAGACAAACGCCCTATGCGCTTCAAAATTCATCCATTGACAAGAAAAACACCACAGGCACTTCAATACTTGCCCCGGGAACTTCAAAATTCTCCGAAAGACGATAAAAATGCCCTAAGCACTTCAATAATTTCTGAGGCAATTCTAAATTCTCCCAAGGATGATAAAAAGTCCCCATGCACTTCAATATTTTCCCCAAACATGTCAAAATTTCCCATAGGCACTTCAATACTTTCCCCATGCTCTTCTAAATTGACCCAATGATGATAGAAACACCCCATGCACTTCAATACTTGACTCAGCCACTTGAAAATTCTCCCAACAATGATTAAAACGCCCAGACACTTCAATATTTTCCCCATGCACTTGAAAATTCTCATAACGAATATAAAAACGCCCTCCTCCACTTCCATATTTGTGCAGGCACTTCATTACTTTCCCTAGACACTTCAAAATTCATCCAATGATGATAAAGATTCCCTAGGAACCTAAATACATGCCCTAGGTAAGGTAGAAAAACACCTGACAATGATATAATCACCCAAGCAATCACAAAAATTCTCCAATACACACAAATTTGGCTCGACATGTGATAAATTTGGCCATCACTACTTTAAAACGTCCCAACACTATAAAAGGATCCTTACATTGATAAACAACAACCCCATGCACTTCTAAATTCACTTAGTGATAAGAAAAATGCCCCATGCACTTCAAAATTCACCCATTGATAAGAAAAACGCCCCATGCACTTCAAAATTCACCCATTGACAAGAAAAACGCCCCGGGAACTTCAATACTTTCCTCGGGCACTTCAAAATTCTCCAAAAGATGATAAAAATGCCCTAGGCACTTCAATATTTTCCCCAAGCACTTCAAAATTGCCCCCAGGCACTTCACAATTGCTCCCAGGCACTTCAATACTTGCCCCATGCACTTCTAAATTGAACCAATGATGATAGAAACATCCCACGCACCTCAATACTTGCCTCGACCACTTCAAAATTCTCCCAACATTGATAATAACGCCCAAACACTTCAATATTTCCCCAGGCACTTGAAAATTCTTGAAATGAAGATAAAAACGTCGCTGTTCACTTCCATGTTTTCCTAGGCACTTCATTACATGCCCTAGACACTTCAAAATTCATACAATGATGATAAAGATAAAGATGCCCTAGGCACTTCAATACTTTCCCTAGGAAAGGGAGAAAAACACCCGACAATGATATAATCACCTAGACAATCACAAAAATTCCCCAATACACACAAATTTGCCTCGGCATGTGATAACTTTGGCAATCTTTGTTTTAAAACATCCCAACACTATAAAAGCATCCTTACATTGATAAACAACAACCCCGTGCACTTCTAAATTCACCCAGTGATGAGAAAAACACCCCATGCACTTCAAAATTCACCCATTGACAAGAAAAACACCCCATGCACTTCAAAATTCACCCATTAACAATAAAAACGCCCCAGTCACTTCAATACTTGCCCCGGGCACTTCAAAATTCTTCAAAAGATGATAAACATTCCCTAAGCACTTCAATATTTGCCGAGGTACTTCTAAATTCTTCCAAGGATGATAAAACTCCCCATGCACTTCAATATTTTCCCCAAGCACTTCAAAATTGCCCCGGGGCACTTCAATACTTTCCCCATGCACTTCTAAATTGACCCAATGATGATAGAAACACCCCATGCACTTCAATACTTGCCTCAACCACTTCAAAATTATCCCAATGATGATTAAAACATCCATACACTTCCATGTTTTCCCAGGCACTCCATTACTTCAAAAATGCCCCCGTCCGCTTCCATACACTTCAAAAACGCCCTCGTCCACTTCCATGTTTTCTGAGGCACTTCATTACTTGCCCTAGACACTTCAAAATTCGTCCAATGATGATAAAGATTCCTTAGGAAAGTGAGAATCACACTTATGCTAATCTATCCTTTATCAAACACTAGAATTTATGGAAGTGAAATAAATCATGCTAACTCTCCATCAAATCCTTTCTCTCATGGTGATCTATAACCTAGAGAACTCTTCACGCTACCATTTGAGAGTTTATACTCTTTCTTTGTGAGAATCTTGTTGAGCTTTTATGTTGAATAATGATATTTTATTACTACAAAGAAAGTCCATAGATGGATGGTATGAGAAATTGCAATTACAAATCTTTGTCTCAAGCTCTAGAAAATCCTATAAGACTGATCCAGATGGATATCGATGGCCACCCACCTATTCCCCTAGCTCAAAACGGTTTCCCATTTTGACAATTTTCTAGTAATTGTTCTATGGTTTTTCGGGTCCTAAACTTCCGGGGCCATTTTGAGGCCCTAAAAGATGTTTTTTTTGCGATCCATTCTCTAAATGTTAGCTCAATGATAACATTTAGTTGAATCTCTCATATTGTATTTCTCGGGTAGGCCTTTCCAACGAGCTGTAATTCACTCGAAATAGAGTTTGTATGCAAAAGTTATGACCCCGGGAAGTTGACTGTTCAACTAACCACCTTGGGGCCACAAACTTTATGATGGTTCATCTTCTAGGGTTAGGTTTTTGGATGATTGGGATTATTTCCCTCATGCTTATGATAAATAGGCCCTTTCGGCATCTTTTTGTATTCATCTTGGCACGAATTGGCATAGCGGCCACATCTCTTCTCACAGATAGCTTCCACCATTCTAGCTATTGTATTTTACAGTCTGTTTTATTTCCGCTATTTAATAGAATATGTGTTTACTATATCACTATGCTCTTTCCAATATATCTCCGTATATGATTCTGTATATGTTATCTAATTTCGTTCCTGCATAAATCCGGATCAGTGGTATCCAAGCAATATTCTCTTTGATTGTTTCTCGATACATGTCCTCGACGAGGTCAAGATACAGAGAGTTGGGTCTCAAACTAGTTTCACTTAGGGAAGATCACTCTCGCTACCCCAAACAGCCTCCCATGGCGGAAGAAAAGAGAGACGACGGAGCAGGAGATCCTATCAAGTTGTTGCTCGAGGAAGCCCTCGTGTGCAGAGTAACGAGATGATGGATAATTTCATCCAGTTCCTTCGACGCATGCCGACAGTAGAAAATACACCTTCAATGAGCAGCCATTTCGGAGATGCGACTCCCTTAAAGGTACAAGTTAATTTTGATATCCCTTTATTTGAAGGTTAGATCGATGTCGATGCCCTAGATAAATGGTTGAATCTAGTAGAAAGGTATTTCTCTGTCCACAATTTTTTCGACAGGGAAAAGATCGTCTTTGCGCTCCTCAAGGCTATGCCCCATGTCAAAAATTGGTGGGAAACATATTGTGAGAAAAACTCATCAGACAAGTCTGGATTGTTTGATGCCAATCTCAATTGGGCCTCTTTTATAGATGTTGTTAAGGAAAAATATTAACCTGTGGGAAACTAGGATGACCAGTACACAAAATGGACCATTCTACATCAAGAGAGGGACCAAACGGTGTTGGAGTACACCAACAAATTTCATACCTTGTGCACAAAGCTAGGTATCAAGGACTCCAAGTGGAACCTAGTACTAAAATATCGCAGTGGCCTACACTGGTACATACGAACAGAGATGGATTTTTTGGAAATATATTCACTCAGATCTAGCTATCGATATGATGTCAAAATTGAGTAGAAATTTCAGCAAAAGAACAAGCGTGACTTCGGACCTGTGCAGAAGCAGGGCAAGGGAAAATCTGGCTCACAGAACACGGGGCAGGGAAAGGACAACCAGTCCCAACCACAAGCGAAGAAGGGTAACAAAAAGACAAATAAGAACACCGAGAAGTGGTGCGAGTTCCACAAAATCCCCTGGCACAACAGTGATGAATGTCGCTCAAAAAAATCATTGGTGGTTGAGATCAAAGCTTTAGAATCAGATCCCAGTTCCAATTCTGACTCAGAACCTAATTTCATAGCCGCAGACAAAGGGAAGCAGATCATTGATGCAGAACCCAATGTCGTTGTTGCTACCACACAGATTCAACCAGAGGAACCTGAAGAGTCAGAGGCAAGAGAGTGCCTTTTCCACTCACATATGTGGGTGAAGGGAATTCAACTACATTTTGTTGTTGACAACGACAGCCAAAAGAACCTGATCTCAGTAGAAGTCACCAAGATATTGGAGCTACCAATAACACCACACCCACAACCATACACCATTGGGTGGCTAAGCCAAGCACGAGGTATCTGCGTCAGTCATCAATGTTTTCTACCATATGGCATCAAGCCCTTCATAGATGAGGTATTGTGTGATGTGGCCCCACTTGAACTATGTGATGTTCTTTTAGGACAACCATATATGTGAAAGCGCTATGCTGTATATGAATCACAACCTTGTAGTGTCATTGCCACTTTGGGAGGACAACTCTATTGGATACCAGAGATAGTTGCACCTACCCCAAACAAGCAGTGTAAGAAGATAATCTCCCACACTAAGAAATTTTCCCTATTCGCAATTTCCACTGAAGGAGAACATCATATCGCAAAGGCATACACAACCTCTGCACATGATCCCTTTACTCAACAGAAACAAGAAGAACGCAAAGTCATTGCAGCATTGTCTATCCGGGTACCTCTATAGTGAAAGGGAACGCATTCAAGGTGCTCCTCCCAAAAGAAACCATCTACACCAATGTAGACCAAGGATAACACGACAACCAAAACTATTGAACAGATCTAGCGCATCCATCAACAACAATTACAACCTTCTGAAGATGTCAAAGTAAGGCAGCCTTTTCACTTCAACATATGTCGCACCAGGAGCTCAAATCAACAAACAACTTGACATATGATAAGGGATTTGATGCAATGGAGACCATTGATTCCTAAGGAGGTATAAATGATCCAATTCGATAATGGTGGCCACCCACCTATTCCACTGGCTCAAAACAGTTTCCCATTTCGACAATTTTCTAGTAATTTTTCTATGGTTTTTTGGGTCCTAAATTTATGGGGCCATTTTGAGGCCATAAATGATGTCTTTTTTCGATCCATCTTCTAAATGTTAGCTTAATTCTAACATTTATTCCTATCTCTCATCTTGTAGTTCTCGGGTAGGCCTTTCTAATGAGTTATAATTTGCCCGAAACGGAGTTTGTATACAAAAGTTATGACCCTGGGAAGTTGATTGTTCAACTAACCACCTTTTTGCCACAAACTTTATGACGGTTCATCTTCTAGGGTTCGGTTTTGGGATGTTTGGGATTCTTTCCCTCATGCTTATGATAAATAGGCCCTTTCAGCCTCTTTTTGTATTCATCTTGGCACGAATGAGCATAGCGGCCACATTTCTTCTCAGAGATAGCTACCACCACTCTAGCTATTGTATTTTACAGTCTATTCTATTTCCGCTATTTAATAGAATATGTGTTTACTATATCACTGTGTTCTTTGCAATATATATATATGTATATGATTCTGCATATGCTATCTTATTTCGTTCCTGCATAAATTCGGATCAAAGATTCACTCTTTCATAACAAAGGCTATGAGGACCTTTTATAACTAGTTAAATTGTCAAGGAAGTTACAGAGTCACATAATATATCAAACAATTTGTTTCAGCTTCGTCATCTTCTTTCATATTTGGAAAATTGTGAGATCCTTTAATTGTCTTCTTTCAACATCATGTTGTGTGTCTCCTTGTTCTTGTCGATGCTCTTTCCATGTTGAGGTCTTGTGCATAGTTGCATAGTCGCATAGTTTTTTGTTTTTGTAATAGTGTATTTTTTATTCTCTACGGCTGCAAAGTTGTGTTGCAAACGTATAATCATTGTAATGTTGAGTTGCAAATTCCACAACTTTGAGTTGTAGGTCATCAATTCCCACAATTGTATGTTGTTTGGGTTCTAGTTCTTGCAATTTTGGGTTTTCTACCTGTAACTTTGTGCACTTCCTAGGTTATAATTATTTTCTACCATGACCTACAATCTCATGACCATCACTTGTGCTATATGATGGGCTCTCTATTGACTACATATTGCACATAGCCCCCCATTGGAAAGAAATTTATAAAATCTCAAGTTCAAAACTTTAGTGTTAGCACCTAGAAAAGTTCATATTCAAGGCATCTTTGTGGCTCACAAAGCATTTGGGAACCCTATGAAACCATCAAGCACATTTGAGTTGGTAGGGGTATTCCCTTCAAATTAGCATTTCTTTGAATGACCACTACATTTGGTGGTTTCCCTTGGTTCTCTTTGAAAGAAAATCTCTCACTAGATCCCCTTAGTTTTCACCAAAGCAACTTTTTCAAAAGTGTATTATGCAAGCCGATGACCTTTTATGATGGCAATTTCCATCACTAGAAGACTTGAGCATCTCTAAATGTTGATTTTTGGCTCTTTATCACTTTAGATTTTTAGAGATTTCATTGCAAAAGGATCATTTCTAAAAAAAGTTGTCCCAATGCATTAACATGGTGGAAACATTGGTAGTGAAATCCCTTCATGGAGTATAAACCAACATAGGGTTATCAATGGTTCGATGCTAAGCCTAGGGTAGATTCCAAGCTTAACAAGCTTTGGTGACTTTTCTCTAAACAATCTACATGGCTCTTGCCACACTCAACGAGCTTTGGAGACTTCGCTCTAAGCAATCTACATGGCTCTTTCAACTTCACTCCATATGCAAATATTTCATTGAGCCTTAAAACATTTTTTTTCCTCTTTGACTCTAGGAAACCTTCCTCTTTCCTGACAACTAAAATATCTAAGATTTCCATAGCATAAGTGCCCCATTTGTTACAAACATGAGAATGTTAAAGCATCTTTTTTGGTAACTATACATTTTCTAATGCAATGTGAGAATCAATTGCAACCTTGTGTGGTCAATACCTTACAAGCTCTGTTACTTAGAACACCATTATCCTTGGTGATCCATTCCCATGGGCTAATGAATGTATTTTTAAATACACATTTCATTCATTTCACCAACTATGATGAGATCTTATACGTTTAAATCTATGCTTACAAATCCAGGTCCATGCTGAGAAGGTGGAGCGGCCAATGGCACATCTATTGCAATGGATTTCTAGGGGAAGACCACATGCACTTATGAATCAAATCCCCTAGAAGTGCATTCTATTATTGACTTGACACATTCAGATAGGTCTAGTAGCTCAACCTAAGGACAAGGAAGGAATGAAAAGCATATATCACATGTTTCAACAAGATCAATAAATAGTTTGCCATTAATCCATCCCACAATGAGTAAGAAAATAATTTAAAAGCATCCACAAACCTTGAAGGAAATACATATGACTAGTTCATGTGATGGACATGAAAAACTAATGGCATCTATCTAGGCAGAGAAAAATATTCCACAATGACTTCTTCAAGAGATTTCACAATGATGAAGAGGACATATTCACTAAATTTACTTATTTGTGCCAGAAGGGATCAGTAAGGACCAAACCAAATTCTAGAAATGTATATCACAGTTATGAATTCAATATGTGTAGCGAACTTAAATTACTTAAGACAAGAAATATGGCCAAAGATGAAAAACAAGGATGATAGAATTATAACTTCCTCATACAAATGCTAATTGAGGTGATATTTGGACCGTTGAAGAGCTCTTAGTAAATATAATAGCGTCAGAGGGATGGGAATTTCATTTGCAATGTTTTTACCCCCCCAAAAAGCATCTAATACCCAAAACAGGGTCCAAAAGTTCAAGACCCCAAATCACCAAAATAGGCTCTACCCCTAAAATGGACCCTACAAGTCCATGGCTCTAATTTTCCACTCATAAAGTACCAAAACATATGACAAATTCAATCCCTTTCAAATCACTACAATTTGATGCACATTATAGCAAGCACACCCCAGCCTCAATGCATCCAAAGGGTAGAGCCCCTACAAGATTCTATGGTCTTTACCCACACAAAGTTCTAAGCTAACACCATAAAAAAAATCTAAAGGATAGTGCTTCTGGAGATGTATGAGTAGTATTATCAAACAATAACTAATATGCAACAATTCAGAAAAATCCATCAATGTTAAGTTTAACCACCTAAGTACATTTATTTTTGTTCACCAGATCTATTTCCAGGTTGAAGAAGATAGATAACTCACTGAACATGAAAACTTTTAATAAATGAGAAGATTTGCTAGTATCATGTTAATAGATACACCAAAACTTTGGCCTGGGGGAAAGAATTTTCCAATTTAACCTGTACCCAATATATAACGTTTTCCTCTTCACTCAAAGAATAATGTGGCATGTAATTATAGATAATATCAGAAATTAAAACCGAAATTCAATTGAATGGATTCCCAACTAACCTTTTTTTCCTTCCCCGTGTACTTTGGCCATTTGTCTTTCTAATAACATGTCACATATCGTATAAATAGTTATGCTTAACTTATAAGTTTTGAAATAAATGGTCAAGCCCAATACTGATTTTAACTCGGTGAGTATAAACACAAAAGGTGAATGAATGTGCACAATACAGATATAGGGTAACATGGAGAATTCATGTATGCCATCATATAATGGTCATAGCACTGGTATTTTGTCTTTGTTCCTAGATGGTATGCAACCTCTGCCCAGTTCCCTAGTCCATACATTTCAACTCCCAACAAATGGGCAGATTAACAAATGATATTTATGAGAAGTAAAGTCCACATAAACTAATAAAGACGACAATAAAAAGTCCAACACAATACCAACTCGTTAAAAGTAAACAATGTGTTGCATTTTAGATACCTTCCAGTTTGTCACACCTCTAAGAGAAATATCTCTTCATCTGCATTCCAATAAGGGTGAATAAGGGGAAACGACATATTGTCCTGGATAAAAAGAATATTAAAAGTCAGCAAAGCATGAGAGTGTTGAAACAAAGCACATAAGCAAAGGGGTTTGGAGCTCAAAGTATTGAAGAAAACATGGGCCAAATGTGAGAATATTTTCATTATGGGTTAACATGTTTGTTGCAATTCTTATGATAGTTCTTGATTGCAAATCAAGCTATGCCAATTTTCAGTAAACACCAATATACAAAATCAAATGCCCCTTCATTCATACATGATCCCAACCTCACTATGAACTAAGTGTTCAAAGATGATGTCTATGATCCTTTTTATGTAATTTCCAAGAAAAGTAATTAGTCTTTTGTGGGGAAGATTAATTTTCTGAGATGGTTTATTCCCAATTTTGCAAAAATCATTAAGCATATAACTGTGATGTTGAGAAGAATCAAGAAGTTAAATGGATGGCGGAAGCAATATTATCATTTGAAAAAATTAAACAAGCTCTCACCGAATCTCTAGTGCTGGTAAGTCCATATTTTACAAAAGAATTCATGACCTTTTCATTTGCCTCTGAAGACACCATAGCAACAGTTCTTTTACAAAAAAATTCACAAGATCTTGAACAACTTATTTCCTTCTTCAGTAAAAATCTGAGAGACTCTGAACTCAAGTACAACATATTAGAAAAACAAGCATACACTCTTGTTAAATCCCTTAAATTTTTCAGAATTTATTTACTGCATTTAAAGATTATAACATATGTTCCTAACGCAGCAGTTAAGGAAATTCTAACATAGCCTGATAGTGAAGGAAAAAGAGGGCGTTGGATAGCAAAAAACATGGAATATGATGTTGAAATCAGACCTACCAAGCTGGTCAAAGGACAAGGTCTAGCTATACTCCTTGCATATTCAAATTATGAAGCATTGGGACCGAGTGCATGTTAAATCAGTCATCTCAGGAAAAATTGCAGCATGAACAAAAAAGGGATCAAGTTTATCAGAAATATGTTGAATCTTCTTGGTACAATGATATAGTGTACTTCCTTTTATTTTTACAATGTCCATGAAATTTAGATAAAAGGAAATACCGATCTTTAAAGTTGAAATCTTTGAATTATTGTATTTTTCAGCAAACTTTATTTTGGAAAGATCCAGCAGGTATACTTCTTAGATGGGTGAATGAAGAAGAAGCAGATGTTATTGCAGTAGATTTACATGGAGGGGTTTGTGGTGGACATTGTTATTGGAAGGCCATTGCTTTTAAAAATTTGAGAGCGGGCTATTACTAGTCTACGATATTTACATATGTTTATGCCCGAGTAAGAGCTTGTGTTGAATGTCAGAAGTTTGCAGGTAAACATAAATTGCTTTCTTTGCCACTAAAACCTATTGTAGTAGAGGCACCGTTTCAGCAGTGGGGATTAGATTTCATAGGTGAGATAAATCCTCATTCAAGTGGTTAGCACAGATATATTCTAACAACCATTGATTTCTTTACAAAATGGGTAGAGGAAATTCCCACTAGAAGAGCAACTGATAAGGTTGTAATCAATTTTTTGGAGGAAAATATCTTGAGTATGTTTGGCTGCCCAAGCAAGCTTCTGACAAATAATGTTGTTGCTTTCAAATATCAGGATATAGTACACTTTTGTGAAAGACATGGAATTATTTTAAAGCATTCAACTCCATATTACCCATAGGGTAATGGTTTGGCAGAATCCAGAAACAAGAATATAGTAAACAACATTAAAAAGCTATTATCTCAAAATAAGAAGGCATGGAACAACAAGTTGAAGTATTCCCTTTGGAATGATCATGTTACTACAAAGAAAGCCATTGGTACTTATCCATTTCAGCTTGTTTATGGAACTGATGTTGTTTTTTGGGTGCAGCTAGGTTTACCAGTCATGAAGTTTATGCAAGATAGTTTAGAGGAACCAAATGAGGTCCAAAGAAGAATTTTTTAGATGATTGAACTGCAACAGGAGAGAGAAATCCTTGCTGAAAAAGCTCAAATACATAAGGATAAGGTAAAATAGATGTTTGATAATTTTTTTAAAGAGGATAACCTTTTTCCTGATGATTTGGTACTTAGATGGGATTCCAATAGAGATGAAAAATAAAAACATGGAAAGTTTGATCATTTGTGGTTTGGTCCAAAATTGTCAGAAGCTTGGGAAATAACACATTTGTTTTACAAACTTTGGAAGGTAATGAACTCCCAGGCTTAGTTAATGAGTGTTTTCTGCAACATTTTTACACAAAATAAGATCTGAGCGGGATTTATCACATTTTAAATACCAGTGAGTTTCAAATCTATTTGAATAAGACTCTAGCCCAATGGATTAGCAGTTGTTATGATTCAGTTTTGGTTGAAAATGATTAATAAGTGGGACTTGGTCTACAATTCTTGGCATATCATAAGGAAATTCCACCCCCAGAGGGAGCCAGATGTTAGTCCTAGACCTGTCAAATTCCTTTTTCTTATACCCTGTTATAACTACCTTACATTCCTTTTACTTCATTTTATTTTACTTTATTTTCGATTATTTGAATTTATTTTTGAATTTCATTTCTGCATGTAAGTGTTATCTTAGCTCCCAATTTTTAATCTTTTAAGTGTTCCTTGTGTTCAAAATGAATTATGGATTTAAGTCTTGCAGCTTGATTAGACATTTTTTGCTTTAATACATTCTGGAAGTGCGTCACATCATTTTTATACATATGCGCGTTACCGGATTGTGAAATTATGATTTGTTCAGATTTAAAGACACGCATTCTAATTGTTACAGGTTTTAGCTTCATGAATTGTTTCAATTATTTCATTTGTTTATGGTTATTAATTACATCTGTAAGAAAAGGTTAATGCCCCATATTTTCAAATCTTTCAGATTTAATTCATGTACTCCTCCGATTGGATCTGAAATCGGTCATTTTGGTTTCAAAGGGTTCAAAGGTTCCAAGGTGATTAAACATGTATCATATTTATGTATTTAGCTTTTCATTCTCAATCTGCAAATTCAAAGATGACTTCTGAAAAGAAGAGGCGACCTAGTGGCCCTAGTGGGAAATTGCTTTGGATCGAGCCACATAATACCGATTGGACCAACAAATTTCCATGCTCTATGATTAAGCTGAAAGAAGTGGGTTAGTTCTCTCTATGTGAGAGAATTCAAGGTCATAATCCAAAAGTGACAAGGAATTTCGCCTTAAATTTTAAAGGGTCAGTTGTGAAATTTAATGAATTCGAATTTCAGGTGACAGAAGAATCCATTGCTTTAGCAATTGATGTGGTTCCTGAGGGGGAAAGATGCTTTAAGAGGCGTGCAACTGATGAATATTACAATCAGTTTCTTTTAGCCAAGTATAGAAACCCTGATTGGCGTAAAGGAATTCAGAGGACCTGTTTACTAGAGGAGTGGTGCGATGTCTTGGAAATTGTACAAATATATGTCACCTGTGAGGGGAGGCTTGCCACCATTTTTCTGTACCATATGCGATTTCTACTTCATGCAGCAGGTACTAATTAATTGAACCTTCCTTATTATTTTCTGAAGAGTCTGAGTAAAATGGCGACTAGGTTACAGAATCATCCTGAGTCTTAAGGTCACAACATATTTCATCATGGACTGGTTAAACTCTTTGTAAGAGAAGAATTTAAAAAATATAAAAGGTCTTGGCCTCACTTCTTGTTTTGGTCGGGTTTCAAAACCGAACACAAATAATTTGAAGAAGATAAAAGGAAACGAGCCTATGTTATGAAGAAAACCCCAAAAAATTCTTCCTGCCTTGATAAAAAGGAAAATAGTACACCAAAAATTTCATTCTGAAGAGGGAATACAGATTCAGTCAGAATTTAAATCTATTGAAGAAGAAATCACTATGAAAATTCCCTCTAAATTTGATGAAGGAAGAGTTGAAGATGAAGGGAAGATACAGGGTTTTGGTTTTCAGAGTGATGACACACCTGGAGACTCCGCTGATATGGTTATTAAATAGAAGAATGGGATTGAGACAAAGAAAAAGACTGATATAGATCCCTCTCATGACAAATCTCAAATTCTTACAGAGGGTTCATCAAAACCATTTAAGGTTTATCAAAGACCCAAGACCCCACCTGCAAATAAGCTAAGATTGAATATGAGGCTAGTCTAGACCCTAAAATTAAGAAAAAATAAACTGTGAATGTTCAGGACTCGCCAGATGAGGAGGATCAAATGGAAAAAGTGTTAGAATCTACGTTGGATGAAGTATTGAAAAAAATTGACCAGAGTTTAAAGAAAGTTCCTGACCTTATTGTAGATGATCATCTATTCAATTCTGAAAATGAAGACCCGGAAGAAGGAACAACACTAGAGTCTTGTGATATCAAAGTAAAAGCCATTATGGATTCTGAATTGGGAGAATCCTCCAGGAAAGAAGTCAATTTGATTGACGATGATCCTTCAAATAAGATTAATGAGGACTCATACCTTTTAATAAAATAATTTGAAATATATAAACATAAGAAAGAAATACATTAGTTTAAGCTTCAGAATGAGCATGAAAATCAAATTAATGATGTTTTGCTACAGGCTAACAGAATGTTGAAGTAGGATCTCCAAGAAGTAAACAGAAACTATTCAGTGCTGGTACAGGTTGCAGAAGAAGTTGTAAAGAGGAGAAAGGTGGCGCAACAACATAATATTGAGCTTGTTAAAGAGAAAGAAGAGCTTGAAAACAGACTGAATCAAACTAAAAAAGAATTCAATCAACTTCAGAAAAAGGCTCATGCATTAGATGGTATTGCTGTGTTGGCTGGAGTAGCTAGGTGTATATGATTTAGTAGTCCTGTTTGATGAGGTTTAGAGTTACACATGGCAGGATAAGTTTGGTCAAAGTTAATATATGTTATTTAGTATTGATTGTATATGGTTATTTTCTATCTTTAGTATGGTTCGATCCTATAATAGTGGATCTTGAAACAGTTACTAGGGAACCTTTTTCCTATAAATTGTAAAAGATAATAAAAAAACTGGATGAATAGATGAGGGTCGAGAGTATGTTTGAAAATTTTGGGGCATACTTATCTATATTTTCCTAATATAAGGACATATTTGATGATGGAATTGACTGTTGTTTAAAGTTGGGAGTTAAGTTTTATCCTTCATGTTCTTAGATATTATGTGGTTCTGTTTGAAATTTTGCATATACTTTTTATCTATATCGATGTTTTCTATATGGATGCTTGTACATGCAAATGGATATTTATGCAAAGATGTTTGAAAAGTATTTTTAAACATCAAAATTACCATGATGCAAAGTTTATAAAATGTTTGTTTCTCTTGTATCATTTATGGAATTAAAGCCTAAATTCCTCTTTTATATCAATCATTTCTTTTCAGATTGTTAAGTCACTATTCATATCCTTATTTAGCGGGAATCTGATGTCTTGTGATTTTCCATCGGTCTGTGAATTCTTGAAAAATATTGCTTTTTTAATCCCTCATAGTCATCAAGCCATGAACAAAAACCAACCCATAAAACTTGAGGTGCCTAAACTCTTCCACCCCGTAGTCTAGTTGTAGACTTTAGGACTAACATGTATGCCATTCATTTTCCTCTTCCCAACTCCAAAATGATGTTAAAGTTCATAAAGTTTCATTTTCTTATGTGGTTAACCTTAATTCTAAATACTTTGTTTTGGACACCACTACCACATCATAGCTCTATTTTACTTTCCTTCACAAAATTTCCATATCTTCCTACTCCACCCACCCCTAACCCATGCAATAATGTTTCTAAATTCTCTTACAATGTTGAGTCACCTCACTATCCTATACCTTTCCTCAAATACAAATTTTGATTGTAAAAACCTATCTCAAGTGCCACCAGACCGTGGATTTCTTGAAAACCAAATTCCTGGTGGGAATTTTTTGGGTATAATGTGGGTATAATAATTTTTAGATGTGAAAACCCTCTGTGCATAGTTAGAAAAATCTTGTTTGAAAACCAACTTACTGGCAGACAAGATTTGTAAATAATGAAAGTCAAAATCAAACTTCCATCAAAGTTCAGTTTCTCTTTGAATAAATATTTTGACATTTCATTGCTCCATCAAAATCTTGTTTTGGATCTCAATTTATATAAGACAGAATTTCCAAGTACAACTCATCATTCTACAAGATTAAAGTTTCATAGTATGCAATATATGGTTCTTTCTCAGAGAATTTTATACCATTGTGGACCAACTCAGCTCTCCCACCTCTCAAGATTTCATGTACTTGTTGCATATCTCATTGAATTTCTAGGTAGGTGTAGGTATGTTTCTTCTTTTTGGTATTTAATCACAATTCATTAAATTCTATAGGATTTTAATTGGAAAATACCTTATGTATACTATGATCTTTTTGTTGCTTTCCTACACCCTTCCTATTTGCCCTTTTTTCAAGGACAAAAAAAATTAAGTTGGGGCGTGGAAATCATACCATCATCACTCTTGTTCAAAACCATCACCACCTTTCTCACTCCATTTAAACCATATCATCCCACTCTACTTCCATTCCAACACCCCCTCAATCTCCAAGAATGCAATGGATCAAAAGATTCACTATTGTTGCTCCACAAAAGACAACAATAGAAGGCCTTTCTACTAATCCACAAGAAGTAGTAACAGGAGAAAAAGAATACATTGTCGCTTCTTCACAAGAACCAAGAATGGAAAAGAGGCATCTAACAAGGCTAAGCTAAAAGGGACTGCTATAATGAGGAACATGTTGGAACTATCAAACATAAATTAAGTAGGGATTCATTGGATACTACAAATCATATGGTATGTGGATTGTAAATTTTTTCATATATTTCATACATGTTATTTAGGAATTTGATGGGATGTGAAGTGTATAAGCGTTCAAAGATCTAAAATGTTTCCAACCTCTTTATTGATGCACGTCTCCCTCATATCTGACTATTTCCTAGTACGAGAAAGTCCACAATCCTGTAGTTGTCATTAGTGTGCATAACAACACAAAGTGTAGTCAGAATTGACCACTTGGACAATGATATAGAGACTATGAGGATTCTTCAACAACTACCAAATGTTGGGAAGGTCAAGTGATGACATCATTAAAATATGGTCAAAGTACAAGTCATTTTAAAATTGTTAATAGTTTCTTGTTAAAAGAAACCCAAAATCATATAACCCTCAATGGTTTACATACTAGCATAGATCCAAATCAAAATCCACTACTTGGAGGTCATTCTAGATGACCAAGGGATGATTCAACACCTATCAGATGAAAACAACCTCAAACTCAATGGATATGAGAACAAAGTCAAACCAAAAGTCAAAATTGTCAAATCTACTCCAAGGACAGTTTTTGCATGCCATTTCCGTGCATTCGAGGCCATATCAAGAATAATAAAGACATGGGTTCTATGATCAGTATAATCATTCAAGTATCTGTGCCTAAAAAATAATTAGAAAAATCACAAGGAGGGCTATGCAGGCATGTTTTTAAGTCAGTTTTAAACTTTGACCATTCCATAAAAGAAAGCTAGAATTCAAATATTTTTGCATGGCATGGGATTCTTCATCAAAATGGAAATATAGAATTGTATTAAGGTGGGGAAAGAAAAAATACATCCTCTCCCTTTTGAAGAAGAACTCAATTTGGCCTTAAAATGAGCCCTGGAGTACATTTTTGTGTAAAGGGTTGTGAAAAAAACAGGCAAAAAGGAAAAACCAACCAACTTGATGGATTCCATATATGTAAATGAAAAAGAGCTGGTGAATTCTGAGATCTATGTTTTGTCAAAAGATTTAGCCAACATATCTTATCTTCCAAAAATGGAACATCTAGAAGTTTTCCCTACGGTTGTCTAAGGCCACTCAAGTAGGTGAGCACTATGTTTTCAACTTTACTCTTGAAAATTTGAAAAAAATCAGTAAATGCATAAACAATAGTTGTACACCTAAAATTATTGTGTGCATGGGAAAAGTAGGTAAGCACTATGTTTTCAGCTTTACTCTTGGAAATTTGAAAAAAACCAGTGAATGCACAAACAAAAACTCTATGCCTAAAATTATTGTGTGCATGGGAAAGATGTGTGTTTGAATTTGCTTGGCATCGACAATTATCATTTTTAGACTCTTATATTCCCACCAAGAACCCTCAACTCCGAGTTACTACATTTGAACTATATTTATCCCATGAGGGTGGCAAGGGGTGGCATTTAAATCTTCCATCATTTTGGTTATCTTCAAAGTGCAACGTGGAAATATAATGGCGTTTGGAAGAAACTACTTTTGCTGGTAATAATGTACGTTTCTATTGCTCTTTAGTTTAGAATATCTCGTGGTAGCAAACCCTACCAACCTGGCATTATAAGAAACCTTCTAGTGTTCAAATGGAACCCCTAACTTCGTGATGTCTTAAAAGGTGGTGACAAACCCTGATGTAAGATTTTATTGCACCCATTTAATGCAACCTAGCATCTCCGCTTTAAAGTGCAACAGTGACAACAGGTGTTCTTCTAATAACGTGTTGGTGTCTGCAATTTTTTATAGTGTTGGCGAATTAATGGCACTTATAACCATAAAGACGTGGACTAAGTGAAATATAAATAAGCTGAACTTGGATTATTTAGGTTTGTAAAAAAGAATAAAATCATTAAATGGTAAAATATTTGTAAACAAAGATTGAGTCTAGTAAAAGTTAATGCTTTCTCAAAAATAAAAATTAATTATTCATTTTCATACATTTATATGTGTTCTTTGAAGACGTAATGGATATGGATGTGAACACTCCTCAATTAAAATATTCAAATTAATTATTCATTTTCATACATTTATATGTGTTCTTTGAAGACGTAATGGATATGGATGTGGATGTGAACACTCCTCAATTAAAATATTCAAATTTGTCTAGAATTATAAAAATTATGTAAAAAGTAAAAAAATTAATTAAACATTAGACTAATAAAAATTGATTAATTACTCAAATCAAAACCTCGTAGTATGATTCCTTTTTTGACATACATCATCTCAAAATGTAAATTGAAATATTAAAATAAATGTTTATTCAAATTATTCTCATCTATCAAGATGCTCATTTAATTTATGGATGAAGTGTCAAAAAAATGACAAAGTTGTCAAAAAAATTATTCCAAATACAACTAAGCCAAACCAAAGCATGTAATCAACTTAGATAAGTTTAAATATGAACATGCAAGCATCGTTTAATAACCAACAAGGCTAAAAACTCAAATGACACAATGATAACTCATGCGATGAAACAAACAATTTAAATGATGTAGTGAAAAAAATGATTATCAAATTTTAGTAATTGCTTCACTACAATAAGACCATTTGACAAAGTCATGATCCCATGAAAGATAATCCCAGAGAAATGAGAAATGCATAAAATCAAAGATCTAGGAAATGGGATAATAAAACCATCGACTAAATCAAGTAAGACAAACCGAAAGCAAATTGAAAGCTAAGTATTTACAAAATTTAGATGGGGACCCCTTAATTTTTCGCAAAATTTAGGGGGGGGTTGTTGGAGGTCCAACAAATGGAGACACACTGGGTGAAGCAATTATCTCGGTCAATATTGTTTGGAAGACTTACACACACCTAATAATAAAGATAAGTTCAATAACCATAAAGATAAATCTCTAAATAATGGGTACCACCATATGCTTATGAACTTTGAAAAGTTATTTACACTTAACAAAAAATTAGGTAACTTATTTTTTCTTCTAGCCAAGGTATGAGGTTAATTCTTCTTTAGCTTATGGTTCCCAAACAGTTGATAGAAGGCATGACCAAAAACTTAATTTTTTGTGTGTACATATTGCCTATGTGTGTTCTTCATCTCTCTTTGACCCAACATTCTTCGTTGTCTGTGACCGTCCATAGCCTCAACAAGTTTGCTTATACTTCCCACACTAGTTAGTACTATCAACTTCCATTTGACTACCCTTTAAGATATATATATATATATATATAAATTAATGTCAAGGGTAATGAAAGCGGGGAGGTCAACAAGCATGGCCTTGCTACTAGCAGGCATCCATAGCCCTAATGGGTTAACTTGTTGTTCCTATACTAACTAATGATTTCAACTTCTCTTTTACAACTACACATTTAAGATTTGAATAAATATATTTGCATGTATGTATATATATATATATATATATATATATATATATATATATATTGCATGTACAATTAGGGTGCAAGAGGGTGCAAGAGAAGCGGGGTGATATGAGAGTCATTTTAATTTGCTTGGTAGATACTCACTTACAAATTTTGTTTAAGGCCTTCGATTCATCAACTACTTTAGGCATAATCTATTTAGTGTGAAGTGGATGGGAGATAGCAGAAGAAAACTGTAAGAAACTTGAAATAAAAGGTGTGCTAGTGCTAAAAAGATGAATTCATATAAACAAAGGTGTGCTAGTGTGTGAAAATAGCTTCTTCTTGGTCAATGTCGGAATCATATCCATCGCTTTCTTCATAAGAGCTACTATCCAATTTAGAGTAATTTTTTTCTTCTTAGCATGTTTTCCACTTTGGTGTCTATAAGGTTTGCTTCCTTTCCAATTGTTATTCTCTTCTTCATCATCACTATCTTCCCTTTCTATGTATGGACACTTAGCAGCGATATGTCTTATTATACCACAATTAAAAAATTTAAAGGGTATCTTACCTTTCAATTTTCTTGATCCCCTTTTTAGCTTTCTCACAAACTGTGCTTCCTCTATATCCGATTCATAGCTTGAATAATCACATGTTTTGTGTCATTTTTTCTTCTTTGATTCTCTAAACATTTATTCCTTTTATGTTGGATTTTCTTTTTCTTCCCTCATCTCATAGGTTTTCAGGATTCAGTATAATTCATCCATTGTTAGTCCATAAAGATCCTTGATTTATTCAGTGGAAGATACTTTGGCATTAAATCTTGAGGGAGTGACCTTAACACATTTTGTTCAATAATCAGTTCTTCAACTTTTTCACCAATTCCTCTGATGGTGTTGACAATTTCATCTACATAGAGGAGATAGGTTGCAACATTTTCTTCTTCTTTCATGTTCAACCTTAGAACTACTCTCTATGAGTTTGGAGTTTTGTCTTCTTAATATTGTGATCACCTTCATAGATATTTTAAAGCTTGTCTCATATTTATTTTGTTGATTCACAATGCATCACTTTGAAAAAATCAGATTCTGATAGACCGCATAAATTGGCATTCAAATATTTTGCATTATTTTCACTAAGATTCTATCCAGCCGCATATGTTGTTGATGTTATTGGATCTGTATAACCTATCACCACATATCTCCAAATATCAAACCCAAGAGCAATTAGATATGTTCGTATCCTTATGCTCCAGAATGTATAATTTGTTCCATCAAACAACATAGCCATGTTTGTAGATAAACCTTCATTGCAAGCCATATGTGCTCAATATCTTCCTTCTAGTGGTTAAATTTTTTATGAAGGAACCTAATTTAATACCAATTGTTGAACTTGTGCTTATAGTAAGTGGGAGGGGTGGGTTAATCAATACAAGATACTTTTTCTTACTTTAAACATTCATCAATCATTTATTTACTTTGAAATAGTAAATAAGCATAAACTCAAATCATAGTACAAAGAATTTAACGTGGAAACCCTTTCGGGAGAAAACCACAATATACTATATTTATAAATTCATGTAGGCGCCAATGTATGCACTAACCTATGGGACATACTAATCCCCTCAAATAAGAACCAACTAAACAATACATAGGCACCAACCTACTGGAGACATAAATCTCCTCAACTGAGCACCAACTCAACAATATGTAGGAACCAACCTATTGGAGATACCAATCTCCTCCACTAAGAACCAACTCAGCAATATGTAGGCACCAACCTACTAGAGACACCAATATCCTCAACTAAGCTGTTAAGACATAAATATTGGCACATTACCCCTTATGTAGTGGCACATTACCCCTTTATTATGGTGCACTACATATTGTTGATGTAAACCCGGGTCTATTAGTGGGTCCACTAGTTGTTATTGTACCCCTTTGCCTCCTATATATAGGAAGGAGACCTTTTTCATTTTAGTCGTCATTGTATCGTGTCTTGTCTTTTGTACTTAGTATATTGTGTAAGGAGGTTCCTCCCTCAAAGAGGATTGTTATTCATCTCAGTTATTCATTATTAAGTTTTGGATTAATTTCTTTTGGTCTATTTCTGCTATTTTTATGCTATATCTGGGACTTGGTTGCATAACATTTGGTATCAAAGCTCTCAGGATTGGTTTCTTCAAAATGATTCATCTTGGAATTTTCACTATAATTTTTCTTCTAAAAGGATTCCAAAAGCGATATTAAAAAATCATCTCCAAAATCATCCAAACTATCTGTGGTCCAATTTTCATATCCTGAGACCATACAGGTTCGGAGATATTCGCCTCTGAAGCTAGGGTCTTTTACTAGTCCAAAAACTAGTCTAAAACAACTGTTTTGGGGAAACTGGTCATATCTGGGGTATGCAAGGTCCAAATTGATTGAGACCTAGTGAATCATAAAGAAGACAGACCACAATATCCGTGGTAGGTTTTTCAACCTCGGATATGAAATATTGGACACAAGATAGACCCAACAAGTTATCTCTTCTGGAAAGACCTAAAATAAAAAGTGTTGGGAGATTCAAAATAACTTCTTATTGGTACATCAAAATTAGGTCAGACCTACAGCATTGGAAAAAGGACACATCAGGATACATCAGGCCAAATTTTCAAACATAGGGGGCAGAAAATTCAAATTTAACTCAGTCACAAGTCATCCATAAAACAATCTTCCAATTAGGGTTTGAAAAAGGTACACCATTTTCAATTTGAATAGCTTTGAGTAGAAGGATCTAATTATGGTGAAACCTAGGGTGTGATATCTATTTATATTGTTCAAAATTCCACCAAAAGGAAGTGTAAAAATCACACTCCCCACAAACCACCAGAGGATCCATCCCCGACTTACGATGAAAGGGAAGACCTATCTTTTCGAGAGTCCCAGTTGGAGGATATGATTAAAGCAAATATGAAAAAAATTGATTTAGTTAATTTAGAGGATAAGTTGAATAAAATGGAGGAAAATATGAAAGTTTCGGTGAGAACAGTTGATTTACTCAATTTAGAGGAGAAGTTAAACAATATTTTTAATCTCATACAAAATTCAAGGGATACTCCCCCTACAGGTGATTATGTGTTCCAGGATACTCAGGAGGATAAATATAATTTCCATGTTGAGAAACATTCCATGAATACGAATATTCCAAGAGGAAATGATTCTAGTAATGGAAGTCATCAGGGATGGTCACCAAAGGGTACCCAACTTCCTAAAATTGACATGAGAAAGATTGATGGAAATGATCCAATAACTTGGATATTCCATATGGAGTAGTTCTTTGATCTACACCAGGTGTTAACTTTGCAAAAGGTAACTATTGCATCCTTATATTTAGATCCTGATCAATTTGTATGGTACCAATGAATTTGTGACCGTAAAAAGGACTCTATTATCTTATGGTCTATATTCATAGAAGAATTGATTGAACATTAAGGGGTGTTGACCAAATCAAGATCTCACAGTTTATAGGGGTTCACCAAATGTCGACACATACCACAGTCTCCCTGGGCACCGGCCTGGGTAGGTTTGAGCCCACCCAGCAACACCCGCAGAGCAGATGAGGTCTCACCCAAGGCATCCAGGAAGAGCAGACAGAACCATGTTTCCTTCAAGGGAGGAGGCGAGTTGTGGCAGTATGGTACCAACAACAATTCTAAATATTCATCATGAAGTTATAGCATATCACTTTAATCGCAACATTTAACATTACAGTAAACAGATATTTATAACATATTATTGCGGCATTCACATCATAGCAGCAGAAATAGATAATTGCATTAAGAAAAGGCAATAACATAAGTATCGAGCAACATTACACACAGATTGCACCAAATCATCATCCTTATATTACTATGGCAAACCAAAAGTAGTACATAAATCTCTGCGCAACTTCTGCATTATCTCTTTGTCAATCTCCGCATGCAACTCTCTTTCTATCTTCTATCTATCTACTTCCCTTTCTAACACTTACAATTCTCATCTATTTATAGGCTTCCATCAATTACAATACTTGTCCACTTTCCTAACCGACACTTATGGACAATCAACTAACTGACTTGGTCTAATGACCCAAAAACCCACATAGTGCAGTACAATTGACTTGATATTACAAAATACATGACCCAAAACCTGCCAACTGTGGTATACTTGACTCAATATTACAAAACACATGGTCCAAGTGACCCAAAACCCGCCAACTGCAGTCTATTCTGGTACAAAATACTCCTTTCGCGCCTTTATCCAACGTGTCGCAACATCGGCGGTACCATGACATGTCCTCATCAAACCGCTTGCCAACAAGGGGATATAAATAACAACACCTTCTTTAGCAAGTTGGTAAATCTAAAGCAAAAAGGCCCAGTTATAGAGCACATCAAGCAATTTCAGAAGCTAAGTCTCAGAGTGAAGAATATTTCAGAAGATAATTTGTTGGATCTCTTTATTGGAACTTTGAAGGATAACATCCAACATGAGGTTCTCCTTTGGGAACCTAAGTCCTTGGAGCATGCATTCAGGGTGGCAAGAAAATTTGAAAACAAAATTATGGCAACAAGGAAGTCTACCACTTACAACTATAAAGAATGAAGTGTGGTCTCAATTCATCCACAACCTACAAGGTTTACACCACAACAACTAGAGGAAAAAATATCAAAAGGGATTTGTTAGAGTTGTGATAGCAAATATAGTAAGGGCCACAAGTGCATTGAGAAGAAACTATTTTACATAGATTGTGAAGCAGAGGAATAAAATGAACAAGAAGCACCAAAAGAACAGGAACCATCTCAAGATGAAGAAATAGAAGATACTACTTCCGAAGAGATTACTCCCACCATATCATGTCATGCACTGGCTGGAACTATCACTCCTCAAACTCTGCATAACTAAGGATATATCAAAAATAAAAAGGCAACCATGTTTTTTTTTTTTTTGTAAATAAACACAACTATATATTACTGATTGTAAATAGAGTACAGAGCTTGTCCCATATTTTTCAAACTGTCACAGAGCATTCCTGGCTGCAAGCAACCAAACAGGAATCCCTTTCCATAAGTTTGCAAAAAACTGACCTGGACTATTCCTGGCTTAAACTTCGCCAAACGGGAATTTTGACATAGACATTGATGTTCAATTCCTATTTTAAACAACCTATAAAAAATACTGAAAACTTCTAGACTGTGTAACCAAAAACCTGGTAGACTGAGCATTATCAGTAAGACAACTTTAGTCAATATTGACAACTGGCAGACCCCTATCCATCGAATCCGTCTCCTACTTGTAGGCACTGGGCTCACCCTAAGTCTCTGTCTGCACCCCAACAACAACCGATGGAGTTCTGGTGCCTTCACCTACCATACTTCCTAGTTCCTCGTCCCCTTTCTTCTTAATGACAAACTCCATGCCAATTTTCTTGGCAATAGCATCGATTTTGGCATGCATAATTCGGTTATCCATATTATGGATCTTCCAAGCCCGCACAGGCTTTTCATCCCCCTAGTTCTTGTTGTATGCCTCCATCAACACATTATCCAAAATGTTCTTTGTGACCCAATAAGTCATCAGGGTCCTCTCATAGAGGGAGGCACGTCCTGCAGTATGGCCTAGGTCCATCACCCACTCTGTCACCCCCTCGACAAGCTCTTCCCAGGGGATATTCCTAACCTCATCCCACAGAGCCAACTCGGTTGCCTCAACTTCCTCTTGGACAGCCTGAGGAATACGCCACAAAAGAAAGAAGTTGAAGCCCGAAGACAAGCTCTAGTTGAAACCCGCGTTACTCTGCCACCTCTAACATTTCCCTACCCAGAGGAGTCCCCACCCTCCAAACTCCGTGACCCTTCCTGGCCAGAAGAAGTGCAACCCTTATGGCGATGGGGAGGAGCCATGACAGGTAGAATTCTGAAATCTGGTGGTCTAGATCTCGTAAACCACCCTTGCTCCCGCTTACAAAAATTCACAGAAAACACAATGCACCCACTCAAAATCCTATGGCAAGAGACGCAGATACCTTGGTTGATGAACCTCCTCCATTTAAGGACCTAAACCGCAATAATTGAAACATCTATGAGGAGATAGCCAACCCGCAGGAGCTACAGGCCGACCTGCAGCATCATAAATAAAACTGCTACCCAGATCATTGAAAAGCCAGGACTGGTACTCCACAATCTCCCACCACCTTGATCATTCAAGTTACCTCGCCTTAATATGCCGTCGGCCTTAAAATATGATGTGACCATTTGTACAAGAGACATCATGCAGAATCATGACGAGTTCGGGTGCATGGCTCTCCACGTGTAGCGCTGTCAGACCTCCTTTCATTCTCCGATATGGTGTCCACCTATATCCTGTGCTGTCTATGACCCATCACATCCAGCTCTTCCAGGTGGCAGCAGACTCTTTTCCATTCTTCCTCTAGGAAATCCGCCACAGAGCCAGATGCCAAGTGGACGCCAGCATTAATCCCCTGACTGGATAAGAGGTCTGCCACTTTGTTGGAATCCCTCTTAACGTGGGAAAATAATACAGCACTCTGGGTGGTGAGTAATGCCTTCATATTCTCTAACCTGGAAAGCAGGCACCATCTAGATGAGACTTTCGCAGGGGTTTTTCCGTGTTGGAGTTTCTTAGCCATCCGAATTAGAATTTGAGAGTCGCCCTCAATAATAGCAGGGAACCAAGCCTCAAAATGGATCAACCTCAGACCCTGAAGAATACCTTCAAGCTCAGCTAAGTTATTGGAATCATGACCAATATATCCAAAAAAAAAAATTGAATGACCCCTCACTATTTCTGCAAACCCCACCGAACCCTGCAGGACCTGGATTTCCCCGCGACGCCCCATCGAAATTGATCTTGAACCCTAACTGGCTAGGAGGTGACCAACTGGTTGGAATAATTGGGTGACACATTATCATTTTCCTGCATAGTCCTGCCATATCTACCTAGGTCAGACCCCATCCTTCAACAATTCGGATTACCTGCGAATTGAACTCTTTATATTTCTCACTCCATTGCTGGTTCTAAATTGTTTCCTTCATGTTTCGAATAAGGCACTTCCAAACTTCCTCCTCCTACTGCTGCTTATCCCTGAAAATACGATTATTCCGCTCCTTCCAGCTTTCCCATACCACCATCCCAGGGAAGAGTAACCAAAGAGTGGCGATGATTGGATTTGAGAAAGCTTTCAGGTACCAAGATCTAAGGGTCTGATCAGGCTGTCCCCTGATTCGATTGCTATGTCTAAAAATTGAGGCTCCTCTATCCCATAACGAAGAAGAAAAGTGACAAGAATCCAAAAGGTGACCCATTGTCTCTTCGTGATTATGACAAAGAGGACACTGAGAAGGTCCCAAGATGCCCTGCTTCCTTAGGTTCTCATAGGTCAGAATCCTACCCCGAATAACTAACCAACAAAACATCGAGATTTTGGGCCAAATGTTCATGGTCCAAATTTTCCCCCATATTTTATCCACCTCCTCATTGGTTTGGGTGCAGATATCGTAGGCCTGCTTAATGTTGAACATACCCTTCCGAGTATGGCCCCATCTAATTTTATCCTTCACCGGGTTTCGCCTGATGAATCGTTCTTGGAGCAATCTGTTAAAGGATGAGACCAATTCCTCCAATGAGGTGGTATCCCATTGTTCTGCGTCCCTCCATTTCTGATATCCTTCCTGAGTCTTGGGTTCCCAGTAATGCCCAACCTTTATCTTTCCTGCTGCCATACCTTGGACCCTTAAGGGATGCCATCTGGGGTCATCACCCAGTTTGGGTAACTCGTTCCACGAATCTTCCCAAAAGTTTGCATCCGATCCATTTTGGATTTCCCAGAAACTGTGATCCTGGACCACCTTTCTCCCCTGATATGCTTTATTCCATATGTGGGATCCCTGCTTTTCTTCCTTAAATATGATAAGCTGACTTCTCTCTTTATCCCGAGCATACTTAGCATGCCAGAGTCGTGCCCATGGTTCACTATCATGAGTGCACCATCTCCACAAGATTTTGGCTCCGTAGACCTCACTCAAAATTGCTGGATCCCGCAGACCCAAACCACCTTGAAACTTAGGACGACAAATGGTATCCCAATTTACTAGAGCAAATTTTGATTTCTCATTCCTTCCTCTCCACAAAAGGTCCTTTGCATACCGCGGATCTCCTTCAAAACCGTTTTGGGAGCTGAAAGCATGGAAAATAAGTAAACTGTCATCGCTTGGAGAACAACTTTGACAAGCAGCCTACTAGGGAGGTTTAGAGGGCGCAAATTCTAGCTATTTAATTTCCTCTTCAACCTATCTAGTAGATCCTGCCAAGACACCTGTCGAGTCATACCTTCATTTAACGAAACACCAAGATACTTGGTCGGGAAAGATCCCCAATTGAAACCAAGTATTCTTAGGATGTTGCATTGTGTTGGAGCTGGGGTGTTGAGGAAAAAGACCTGAGACTTGCCAGGATTGACTTCTAGGCCTGAAGCCTTCGTAAACTAAACTAGACAGTTTTTTAAGGTCCTTGCCTCTTGGACTGAAGGGTGCCCCATGAGCATAGTATCATCCACAAACTACTGGTGTGTCTGTTTCTCCATACCAGCATGCAGCTGTAGACCCCGAATACCCCCATTAGCCACTTGGGCCTGCAGGAGTTTACTAAGACCTTCAGCCATTAGAATGAAAAGAAAGGGTGAGAGAGGACCCCCTTGTCAAATTCCCTTGGAAGCTTGAAGAATTCTGGTAGGAGAGCCATTTAGAAGAATGGGGTAGAAACCAAATTCATAATCCAATCCACCCAAACCCTGCAAAAGCTAAAAGCCTCCAAAATTCACCACATATACTTCCAACTGATGTTATCATAGGCCTTGGCTATATCGAGCTTGATAAGCATGTCAGGTTTCTTAGACATTTTGAGGGAATGCATAGTCTCTTGAACAAGTATGATACCATCAACAATTTGTCTCCCAGCCAGATTTTTCCTAGTTGATCAGCAAGGGGAGAATGGGTTTAAGCCTATTGTCAATCACCTTGGTGATCAACTTGTAAATCACATTGCAGAGGGCTATTCGTCTGAATTTTCCTAGAGTATCAGTACCATCTTCCTTGGGGTTAAGAGAAAGGAAAGTGGCATTAAAGGCTTTTATCACTCCCCCACACTGCCTTGATTCTTCCACAATTGAGTGGAACTCAAACTTAATAAGATCCCAGAAGAAATGAAAGAAATTAGAGGTGAAATCATCCGGTCCTGGAGCCTTACCTAAATCCATTTGATTCATAGCATCCTCTACCTCCTGCAGGGATATAGGCTTGTTTAACATCTCATTCTGCTCTTGACTGACCAACCTAGGGATAAGGTTGGCTATTCTGGAGATGTCCTGGCTGCGATCCAATCTATCCTCTTTGAGGATTAGTTCAAAGTGGTTGACTAGTTCATCAACTATGCTCTCTCTATTGTCCAAATATTCCCCATTAGCCACTCTGAGCTTTAGGATTTTAGATCTGTGTCGGTTTTGAATGACAGTGTTGTGGAAGAATTTGGAGTTCCTTTCACCCTCCTATAACCATTGGACTCATGACTTCTACTTCCAATATGTCTCCTTTTTCCTTTCTCTAGCTTCTAATTGCTCCATTAAAACTTGTTCCTTCTCTCTGAGGTCATCACTCCAGCTTTTAGCCATTCCCTCTGTCTGTGGGATTTCCAGCTCTTCTATCAACTTCATTTTATCCTGAAAGATATTACCAAAATCCTCCTTATTCCAATTCCAGATTTTGCCTTTCAGGATCTTCAGTTTTTATTGGAATTGGCACATTCCTGATCCCTCAAGGGGGACCATCTCCTGCCACCACTGCCCCACCAAATCCTTGAAATCTTTGTGTTCCAACCAAAATTGCTCAAAACAAAAAGGTTTGAAAAGATTGCTATTGGTCATGTCCCAGCTCAAACAGATTGGCCAAAGATCAGAACCTGTCGCAGGGAGAACACTGGCATTGACTTCACTAACCCCTCGTGCTATGTCCTCAGAAGCCAAAAATATGTCCAATCTAAAGGAAACTAAATGATTGCCTCCTATTTTATTATTCCATGTGAACCATCCATTACCAGTTTCTACATCGATCAACGGGCCTTGACTAAGAAGATCCCTAAAAGCTTCCTGGTACCTATCTAGACTCCTTCTCTTGCCTTTCTTCTCTTCCAATGAAGAGATTAGATTAAAATATCCCCCTACAATCCATGAACTGACCTGAGCCTGCCGAAAGATCCACGAGAGGAAGCAGAGAAATTGGTCTTTTAGAGGAGCAATACTGGGGCCCTACAGATTAACGAAAGAACCAGAACGACTAGAATTATTGATCTAGAAATCACAAGATAGAGAGAACCGATTTGCTCTCCCATTATTCATAGAGACTGCCCCAGGTTTCCAAAGGATAGAAAAACCACCTGTGAATCTAGCTGCATCCACTGCCATAACCTCGCAACCTTTCCACATTCTTTGGCCTAACTTATCAAGAGTAGCAATAGAACATTTTGTTTCCTAAAGAAAAAGACATCAGGCTTCTCCATTTTCACCTTTCTTGCTATCGCTTTAATTTTGTGAGGATGATTACTTCCCCTTATATTCCAGGATAACACTTTCATTGGGAAACTTGGTTTACAGCAGAAAATTTCACCTTAATAGACGGGTACTGCCCAGATTCAATAAGCCTTACTCCAATCTCTGTTATTCTCTGTCTATTGGGTTTCCTGCCTCGCTTCAGATCTCCAGCCAGGGATTTCTGCTTATTCCCCATTTGGGATTCAGCTCGAATGCCCAGCTTTTGACTAGCTTTGGTCTTGATGATTGCATCCTGGAGGAGATCCATTTGTCTCCTGGATACATACCCTTCTCCCTTCTTTTTTTCGCACTCTCTTTCCAACTCAACCAAGTCTAATTCTCGCAAATCTACTTCCTCTTCCCCATCTTCCTCCATAGCAATTATCACATCTTCCTATGCTTCATCCGGGATCACTGTTTCCAAAGTTTCAACTATTCCAACTACCTCTTTTGCTTTGTCTTCATTGTGGATCTCACCTTCCTCATTGACTTCTTCCAAGATCTGAAATGAGTTTTTACTGATTGCCCTGTTTTCGGTCCTCTCCTTCCCTTTCCTCTGGTTTTCCCTCGAACGAGGTTTCCTTCTGTTGCGGATCTGGGTGAACCCCTCCTTATCTTTTTTCCCCTCCTAATCAACTTGGGAGAGAGGCTTTGTCTGGAGATTCAAAGGGCAGTTTCACCCAAAGTGACCATATTCATGGCATGTTCTGCATCGAAAGGGTAACTGTTCATAATCTAGCGGTTGGATCCATTCTTCATCTTCCCATGTCAGATTTATGGCTTCTGGGAGTTCCTTTGACAGATCCATATAGACACAGATTCGAGCACAAGCTTTATATCTTTGTTGCCTAGTGTTTTCCTCCACCTTGATGAATTCTCCAATGGTATTGCCAATGTCCCACAAGATTTCTAGGTCCCAAAATTCATACGGTAGCGAAAAATGCCTGATCCATACTGGAGCAACCTTCATGTCCTCTATTTCTGGGTTAAAACATTCCTTCCATGGTCTAAGATATAGACTAGCAGAAAGAAAGAAATAGGCCCCCCCTTCCAGTACCCTATCTCTATCTTCCACATTGAAGAAGATAATAGTGAAGAAACCCTTGGCACCAAGGTGTAGGTCGTAATCTCCCCGCAGGTTCCAAGTACTCTTGATCCACTTGATCAGATCTTTTTCCCGTGGCCAAAGACCAATAAACTTACCAATCAAGGCTGTCTCTTTCCACAAATCCACCTTCTCCCATACTTTTTCTGCACGGATCTGTAGTACCGGGATCGTAGAGGATTTCGGGAGACATCCTCCCGGGCCCAACCTCCTCTGCATTCCACGATCCATTAAACCTCTACTATCTGAGCCTGTATCGCGGGGGATCCCCGCTGTCGACATGCCCTCAATGTGAAGGCCTGGGGTTGTCAACTCAGGGCTCTCCATGAGGGTGTAACCCTCTTGCTCGCACTGTTTCTTCCGGTCGCCTCTAAAGAACCCTAGTCCCCTCCTACCGCCTTGCTCCAACTGTTATCACCACCTCTTCCAAAAAGGTAACCATGTTGATTGATTATGTCAGTACTCATAATTTTATTCACTATAAATTAGCCAAGGTTCTCAATTGCTTTGTATATCCAGCACCAAAGTTTCAAGTAATGATTGTAGATGGAGGACCTATCAATTGCTCAGGAAAATGCCATAATATCAATCTCACTTTTGGGGAATATGTATTGAATAGTCCAATGATTTATATTACGATGGGGGTTGTTGATGTTGTATTAGGAGTTCAATGGTTACAATCATTGGGAAAAGTGGATTTTAATTTTCAGAAGCTTTTCATGAAATTTTATTGGGAAGGAAAATAATATGTGTTAAAGGGTATCATAGGGGAACCAAGTAAGGTGATAAGCTCTAATGGCATGACAAAATTGATAAAAGAAAGGGAAATCAAGGTGTAATTGCACAATTATGCTCATTAGATGTTCAAACATCTAAGTCTCCTATTTCCCCAGATATCCAAAAGTTGATTGATAAGCATTCCAAGGTAATTGAATATATTCCAAAAGTTCTTCCACCTATTTGATATTTTGATCATGCTATTCACTTAATTTGGGGAATTGTTCCTCCTAACATCAAACCTTACAGATACTCGTATGGACAGAAGAGTGAAATTGAGCATATGGTGGAAGAAATTTTAGAGGTTGGCATATGTAGGCCTATCCAAAGTTCTTACTCTGCACCAATGGTAATGGTACCCAAGTCGAATGGATCATGGCGTATGTGTCCAGATTATAGAGAGCTCAACAAGATCACCATTAAATATAAATTTCTCATTCCTGTCATTGATGAATTGTTAGATGAATGACATGGAGCATTTTTCTTCACAAAGTTGGATCTTCATTCTAGATATTATCAGATTAGAATGAAGGAGAAAGACATTCCAAAAACAACATTCAGAACTCATGAAGGTCATTATGAATTTGTGGTTATGCCATTTGGTATCATGAATGTGCATTCCACATTTCAAGGATTAACGAATTCCATTTTCAATCCTTTCCTTAAAAAAATTTTGCTATTATTCTTTGATGATATACTAATCTATAGCAAGTATTGGGAAAAACATGTTCAACATGTTGACAGGGTACTACAACTACTAAAGGAGCAACAAATCTATGCAAAACCTTCCAAATGTTTATTTGGGGTAAAGGAGGTAGAATATTTGGGTCATGTTGTATCTCAAGAAGGTGTCAAGGTAGACTCCAACAAAATTAAATCCATTATGGATTGGCCGATTCCCAAAACCCTAAAGAATATTCAAGGATTCTTAGGTTTGACCGAGTACTACTGCAAGTTTGTTCAGAACTATGGAAGAATAACAACACCTCTCACAACATTATTGAAAAAAGATTCATTTTCTTGGACTCTAGAGGCAATTCAAGCTTTTGAACAACTTAAGGAGGCAATGTGCAAAGCTCATGTTTTGGCCACACCAGACTTCACAAAAACATTTATTGTGGAATGTGATGCTTCATGAAATGGCATTGGTGTTGTTTTAATGGAAGGACACCCTCTTGCTTTCACAAGTCATCAAATAAATGGAAAGCACTCACATAAGACCATTTATGAGAAGGAAATGTTGGAAATTCTACATGCTCTTAAGAAATGGCATCCTTACCTATTATGTATACATTTCAATGTCAAAACAGATCATGATAGTCTTAAATACTTCTTGGAACAAAGATTATATTCGAAAGAGAAACAAAAATGGGTAACCAAGATGTTGGGATATGAATTTGAAATCATATATCGAAAAGGGAAACATAATGTGGTGGCAAATGCACTTTCTAGAAAAGATGAAGATTTCGGGGCATTACTTTGTGCAATTTCCATTCTACAACCTGATTGGGTAGTAGATGCAAGGGAAGAATGAAAAAATGACCTATCTGTGTGGACACTCATTCAAAAGATACATGAGGATCCAAGTGTATCAGATACTTTTGTGTGGAAAAATGATTCAATATGGTATAAGGATTGCTTATATTTATGCAAAGACTCCCAACTCAAACAAAAGGTCCTCTCAGAATTACACACCTCTCCTATAGGTGGGCACTCCGGATCGCTTGTTAGGAACCCATGTCAACCCTTCTATTTACTTTGTTAGTATATTGTTGTTGGACACATATGCTTTGTAAGTCGTCCCGTAGTATTTGTTGATCCATAGTTTGTATTATTGTTGTTGGACGCATATGCTTTGTAAGTCATCCTATAGTAATTGTTGATCATAGTTTGTATGGGCCCATGGTTTGTATTGACACATGGTATTAACCAATGGTATTCATGCCTAGACTTAGTATATAAGTTTGCATTGAGACCAATGAAGGTACCGTGAAGTTATTTGTATTGATCTTGCTCAAGGAGGTTGCCCCCTTGAAGTGGCCTCCGATCAATAAAAGTGATTCTGAGTTCTGTTATTTTTGTTATCTCATATATTATCATTAATTAATTGTTGCATGTTCTTGACATTTGGTATCAGAGCACTTTCTTGGGCTCGCTGGGTGAAATTTCTGCCAATTTTTTTTTTCGCATCTGTTGCAGCTTCGGATCTGGGAATAATCCCTATCTACTTAACTATGGGAAGTACTTGGACATAAGACCTAAAAATCATTGTGAGGAGTACCATAGGAACCCTGAAGTAGTTGGCCCATTGAGAGGACCTGTCAATGAAAAGGGAAACGCCCCCTACCCGATTGACTAGTTCCCATCCGTGAGGTAAACCAAGAGCTGTCGTTTGTGGCAAAGCGGTTATCAGTTTTACCTGAGCCGTGGAGTGAGGGGTACTACCCCAATATGCAAGCTATTAGACAACATTGGTGGCCGAGTGAATCCCTTGAATCGATAGGAACCCGAACATACCTGGGGTCCATATCTATTTTTAGCTAAACTCTTACTGATCACTTCCGCGCCATTGCAGATCCATTTGTTGCCGATCATTTCTGCTCCATTGCAGATCCATTCCGAAAGCTGGTTCTGATCCAGCCATTTCAGATCCATTCTAAAATTTGTTTCAGACCCAGCTGTTTTCGATCCATTCTGAGCCGTTCTAGATCCAGCCGTTTCCGATCCATTCCGAAATTCATTTAAGATCCATTTTGGAAAAGAAAAAAAAAAGTATAAATTATGTTTTGTCGCCATATCTCCCTTGTTTTAACTCTGTTTTCCCTGAAACTTTACTCACACCCTTGCAATCACATTCTATATATTTCATTCCTGACGAACCTATCCCAAATTCCACTTCCCAAAGCTAAAAACCCCACATTTGTCTATTTTTAGGGTTTGCCATAACTCCTTCAATTTTCAACTAATCGCCCTCAAATTTTGCCACCGTGTCCATTCCCTATTTCTACTTCTTTATCCCTCTCTGACAAATTTCCCCATTCTTTCACCCCGCTTCTGAAATCCTCATTTTTAGGCTTCCCTATCCATTCCAAAGTGTCCAAAACCTAGTCAAACCCCAATTACCCATCCGAGTTTTTCCCAAATCCAAATTTCCCTTTACTAAATAAGCTTATGTTTGTGTTTTTCTATCCATTTCCAAAACAAAACAAAAACTCTTGGTTATGGTTGTCACCCGCGCAAAAGCAAAAACCATGGAGGAAGCACTTGGATCCATCCAAACCAAACTACAGGATCTAGAGGAAACATTTTTCAACCTCCATCTTGAGCATTCAGCCATGAACAACAAATGACAGTCCGAGTCTTCATCAGACAATGGGTTCTCTTCTTCCAGCAATTTCCGTGGTTCGAAGCTTGAATTTCCTCGCTTCGATGTTACTGATCCGACTGGATGGATCTATCATGCAGAACAGTATTTCAGTCTGCATAATACTTTTGATGTCCAAAAAGTTCCATTTGCATCCTTTCATTTGGAACAGGAATCCCTTCAATGGTACCATTGGTACATCAAGGCTCATGACGAGCCAAAATGGATAGATTTTTGCCAACTCCTTTTGCAATGATTTGGTCCTAGTGCTTTTGATGACTTTACCATAGCACTCACTGAACTTCGTCAAATTGGCACTGTGATAGAGTATCAAACAGAATTTTAGAAACTAGCCAATCACACAAAAGGATTGTCTGATGAATTCTACATGAGTTGTTTTATTAGTGGTCTTAAGGATGAAATCCGCTCAGAGGTAAAAAAAATTTGTCCCAACACAATGATGGAAGCCCCGAGGTTGGTTAAGTTGGCAGAAGACAATATTGCAGCCCAACAACGCTCCAAACCCACTTTTGTTCCCTTCCAAAATATGGTTTCTCAACAACCTCCCATCTCGCTAGCTCCTTGACCAACTCCTATCAAGCATTTGTCTGAAATAGAGATGCAAGCACGCAGAGAAAAAGGGCTTTGTTATAATTGTGATGAGAAATTCACTCGGGGACATATATTTGTTCAACAAAATCTCTATCTCTTGGATATGGATTCTTCGCCTGCCTCTAAAATTGGTGAAGAAGCTCAAGATACAATGGATGATTAGGTCGACATTCAGGAGCCACCTATTGACCCCCCATCTCAGGATGACCAACCAGAGATATCTCTCCATGCTTTATCCGGCGTCACCACCCCCCAAACAATGCGGGTTAGGGGTTACTTCAAGAATCTTCCTCTTACAATACTCATTGATTCTGGTAGCACTCGTAACTTCATTGACCCTCGGATTGCCAAATAGGATGATTGTTTTGTCCATCCTTGCTCCAACTTTGAAGTCATGGTTGCCAATGGGGGCACCTTACCTTGCAAGGGGAAGTGTCACAATGTGCGTATCTCTCTAGAAGATTATAACCTATGCTCGAACATGTTTTCCTTGTCACTAGGCGGATGTGATGTGATTTTGGGTGTTCAATGGTTATGCACACTTGGCCCCATCTTATGGGATTTTACTGAACTTTGGATTTAGTTTTCAGACAATGGGAAACAACACAAATTTACGGGCTTACAACAAGGGTCTCTTTGCATCATCAGTTCACATCACCTGGAAAAGATCCTTCAGAAGAATTCACATGGTGTCATCGATCAACTCCATTCCATTCAGACGCACCCATCAATGGTCTCCCCTACTTCCTTTGATAGATATGTAGGTGTCTTTGCTGAACTAGTGGGCTTGTCTCCTTCAAGAGACCTTTCTGGTAAGACTTTAGCTGCATCTACATCTCAGCAGGAACTGCTGGCTATTTTGCATGCAGTATAGAAGTGGCAGCCATACCTATTAGGGAATCATTTCTGCATCAAGACTGATCTCCAGAGACTAAAAAATTTACTGAAACAACCGGTCTCCTCCCCAGCACACCTGAAATGGGTTATCCAACTCATGGGTTATGCCTATGTGATCACTTACAAGAAGGGTAGGGACAATATGGTGGAAGATGCTTCTTCTCACACATTTGATGACCCAATTCCTCTTACAACTATTTCTCTACTTGTTCTAAATTGGTTGCAATTTGTTCGACAGGGCTATCTCTTCCCTGAAATCCATGCTTCTTCATCGACAGGGCACTCTGGGTTCCTCAAAACGTATGACCAGGAACAATATAACTTCTTTTGGAAGGGACTGAAAATGACAATTCAACAGATGGGGTTTGACTGTGATACTTTCCAGGTCAACAAGGGTGAAACGACAGTCCTTTCTATTAGAAAAACAGGATTGTAAAGCAATAACAATAAATAGAAATGAAAATATAATCACACATACACATTAAAAGAAAGACACAGATATATCGTGGTTCACCCAAGATGGGCTACGTCCACACTGAAGTTTCCAGTCCTTATTATTATACTGTCCAACAAAGTGAAGGGATACAACCTGCAACATAGCCGCTGCACTTCCTCTTCACTATCTCATAGTCTCTCTTTTGATCCTAGAGATCTTTACAATGCATAAAACCCAATACATCAACCCTAGCTGTATTACCATGTCTTTCTTATAAAGGTAAAATACAATGGGAAAATACCACAAGTTACCCAAAACCATGGGCCTGAAATCTGTTGGTGAAAATCTGCACTCCCTTGAACCCCCTAGGGATCATGCCGGGATCATAACCAAACCTGGTGTACAAACAAAGCTAAATAATAATATCTCTGAATCTGGAGATCAGGCTCCACAACCAACACTTTCGGGACTGCTTGAACCCTTTCCCATCCCTACACAGATTTGGACAACTATTTCTATGGATTTCCTAGAAGCACTCCAGTGGTACAATACCACATATAAAAAGACACAATATGAAGCAGTCTATGGACAAGCACTGCTAGTTATTCTTCCATACACCCTCAGCAGCCCCCCAGTTCAGGCAATTGACTCAGTTCTTCGAAACCATGATCAGCTTCTTCTCATTTTGCAGGACAATCTTCACATGGAAAGAATTCGACTGAATCAACAAGCTGATCAACACTGTTCTAAGTGCACTTTTCTTGTAGCTGATATGGTTCTTCTTCATCTACAACCTTCCAAGCAACCCTCCCTGAAACTCAAAAGGCGTTAGTGGCTCAGAATGCAACCCGAGGATGCTACTAGGGAACCACTCCTTCATATTCTGCATCAATTTCCACATCTAAAGCTTTGAGCACAAATCTTTTTCTAAGGGAGAGGGGATGTTAGGAACGCATGTCAACCCTTCTATTTAATTTGTTAGTATATTTTTGTTGGATGCATATACTTTGTAATTCGTCCTGTAGTATTTGTTGATCCATAGTTTGTATTATTGTTGTTGGACGCATATGCTTTGTAAGGCGTCCCGTAGTAATTGTTGATCATAGTTTGTATTGGCCCATGGTTTGTATTGACAAATGGTAATGACCCATGGTATCGGTGCCTAGACTCTAGTATATAAGTTTGTGTTGAGACCAATGAAGGTACCGTGAAGTTATTTGTATTGAGCTTGCTCAAAGGAGGTTTCCCCCTCGAAGTGGCCTGTGATCAATAAAAGCGATTCTGAGTTTTGGTATTTCTATTATCTCATGTATTCTCATTAATTAATTGTTGCAAGTTCTTCACATTGCTGAAACTTACTATGGGTTCAAGAAGGAATTTTTTTGGGAAGGTATAAAATATGATGTTCAAAGGTTTGTGGTCGAATACTTGGTTTTCCAACAAAATAAGGTGGAATGAGTTAAGACCCCAGGACTTCTACAGCCATTAGACATACCTTGCTAGCGTTGGGAAGAAGTCTTAATGGGTTGTATCATAGGTCTACCTAAGTCAAAAGGAAAGAATGTTATTATGGTGGTTGTTGATAGACTCATGAAGTATGCACATTTTTGTGCACTCTCTCACCCTTTTAATGCAAGTACAGTAGCCGCAGATTTCCTAGAAATAGTTCAGAAGTTAAATGGAAATTCAAATATTATTGTAAGTGATATAGATCCAATTTTCACTAGAAAATTTTGGATTGAATTATATTCTTGTTTGGGTACCCAATTGGCTCACAGTTCATCTTATCATCCTCAATCTGATGGGAAAAATGAGATAGTGAACAAATGTTTGGAAATATTTCTTCGTTGCTTTGCATCTGATAAACAAACACAGTGGGTGAAATGGTTATCTTTGGTAGAATGGTGGCACAATAATTCCTTCCATACATCATGTTGATGTATATATAACTTCGGAATGTATTTCATCTATGTATTTCATATATATTTATTGTACCCTTATAAGAGATGTGTTATTCCTCTATTAGGAAGTGTCGTCATGTGGATTGACAAGTGTCGGTACTTTCCGATGGGTTATTAGACCACCATGTGTGGGGTCGGCATTAAAATATATATTATATTGTGGATGTATCTAGATAGACAAGTCGACTCCATAAGGTCACTGGGAAAACATGTTAAGTATAAATAGAGATCGAGAGATCTCTATTTGGATCATTCGGAAAGACACACTTCTCTCACTCAGAAAGTGGCACACTAGTGAGGAGGAGGATCATCTGCTCTAGGAGACTATCTCAAGTTGTTGGAGCCTAGGCCGCAGCTATGGTAAAGCTGCGAATTTTGAGGAAAAAGCACAAGTATTGAAGGAAAGTGCTAATTTTGAATAAACACCAAATTTTGGGTGGAAGGAAATGATGCGCAGTACGGTGCCAGATGGATGAGCTCAACGCAGACTACGGAATGGAACTCGCGGAGCTTGTGCGCACGTCATAGAGGAATGAATGTGGCTGAATAGAAAGCTCAGATACCATAATAAATGAAGCAATGGAGTAGAGGGCTCAGCTACCCTCATTTAAGGATAGGTACAGAAGTTATGGTTGCTCGGATCAAGAAGGAGCAATGGACCAAAAGCATTGAAGGTGAAAGGACAAGGCGCCCATAATGGCAATCTGCGCCGGAAGTCACGGAACCTGCAGGAAGCGACGACGTGACTGCAAGAGGCGCCTACAGTACACCTAGCCATGTGCGTGGTTAGGGTTTTTGGGGATTACTGTTGGGAAAGGCCCACAGTTTTGTAAAGGTGTGACTGTCATGGCCACCTATATATATGTATAATTGATAAGGGAACTGGTTAGTTGGTTAGTCAGTTAGCTAGCCTTTAGATGCTGAGACGCAGGTTAGCTGTTTGAGATAAGCTAGCTAGGTAGTAAGTCTTCTACTGTGTTGTTAGAAGGCGAGAGTAGAACTGGATGGCTATGAAGCTAAATCTTTGAGTTGCAGACAGTCTGAGTCGACGTCTGAAATATATTGTAATCTCTAAGAGAAAGAGACTAGATCGAGAGAAGGGCTCCCAGCTGTGTGCGTGGAGTTTCCTGGAAAGATATAAGGCTGCAGTTGTGTGCGCAGCATATTGTGTAACTCTATCATTTTCTGGTTAATATAACACTCCCGTGGACGTGGTTTTCCTCGAGGAGGTGAACTTCATACTTCTTCTTGTTATGATGTTGTGTTGAGTGACTGCCTATTTTAGTTCACTACCTGTGTATACATGAATCTTGCATTATCTTTATGAGTGTTAAGTGAGTTCGTGAAGCTTCCTTGGTAACTATAATCATTAAGTGTCGAAGGATTTGTAGAAAGCTGTCGCCGCAGCAATCGAGGAATGCATTACTGCGCTGGGCGCGCAGAAAGGAAAGTTACATAGAGCATCGACGCAGGGGGATAGTTACCTCGTGCGTCGGAACGGGCATACCTCGCGGCTAGGCTGTGGAGTGAGAGTTCCGCACAGTTACGCTGAGGGGTCTGCGGAAAAGTTCGACAGTCTATTTTGAGGAATCGTCGAGGAAGAGAGAGCAGTCTTCGCGTCGCCTAGGTTAAGGAAACTGATTCCTTAGCCCCCCATAGCCACTTCGGGTGAGACTTGGAGCTGCTGCACAGCTCGTTGCCAAGAGGGCCAGTGCGCCAAGGGCTCCCGGGTCTTCCCCAGAAAGCAGCCAACAAATGGTTCCGTTGCCTCGTGACTTGTTACTATAAGACTTGTTATTTCGGCGACGCGCGAAATTGAGGCGAAACCCAGAGAAAGAAGGAGCCAACAAATGGTTCCGTTGCCTCGTTACTTGCTACTGTGAGACTTACTATTTCCGTGATGTCTGAGATTGTTGCTGAAGCCAACAAATGTGTTACTGGAATCCTACAGCTAAGGAAATTGAAGACTGGTTTGACCTAAAGGCTAAAGAGTTCGCTGAACAAGAAAATAGAAGCTCTAGGCTCCAAACAGAAGACTGGTTGTAGAAGTATATCTATACTGACCTTCACGAAATTTTCTTTGTCACATTTGCACTTGAGTTACATGCTTGGATAGCCAAGTTAGTAGATACTAGACCCACTGTGCATGTTGATCGACCCATCGCTTGGACGCCTGAGCTAGTCAGTATTTTGAAGCGGGTAGACAATTCTGTGTCCCGCGTAGTAGACTTTTGGTTGAATAGTCTACTGGAGGGTTTCATCACTGAGTTTGCAGTAGATACAAGAAAGAGTTTCAGTGAAGCTGAGAGGAGTTTCTTCCAAGCACACAGAGGTAAGTTCTTAAATTCTCTGAACTTATGGATTAAAATGCTTCTGTATGAAAAAGCAAAACTATGCATAGCTTCCGATGAATAGCATAAACAAGTAATGTCCGCAGATTCTGATAGTGATCCTGAACTTATTGGTTGCACTCGTAGTGGAAAACGGTATAAAGTAGGCCTTGACCAGCATTCTTTTGAGTCTAGCCCAGAATATAGCCAAGTTCCTAGAACAAGCCATATAGAAAGACAAGGGAGTGCTCATATCCCTTATTACTCCTTTACACCGCAAAAGCCAGACGAAGCTCAGTATAACCCCGCAGTAACGCCTTCTAGTAGCCCACACGGTACTTCTAGTACCTCAGCGCCACCTTTATTTAACCAACCCAGAAGCACTGCTACAACACCTCCACCTCAACCTAGCACAAGAAGGATGGGTGATGACATGAAGCTACCAACTTTTAGAGGAACAGGGATAGAAGACCCCGAGCAGCACTGGTTCTTATGTGAAGCCATTTGGACAATTAAGCAAATTAACGATGATGCTGTTAAACTGGTTCAGTTAGCAACCACACTAAGAGAAAGAGCCTTAACTTGGTTCATGAAATACTCAGCAGCACAGAATAGGACGCTTGCTGATGTAAGAAATGCTATGATTAGAGAATTTAAGAAACCTAAATCAGAATCACAGTGTATAACAGAGCTCAAAGACATCAAACAGTTACCTACAGAATCAGTATGGGACTTTGACCAGAAGTTCAAAGCCTTGATAGATCAAGTAAGCTTTGAGTTTGCACCACAGCAGCATAAGGAATGGTTTATTGCTGCACTGCTCCCACACATTAGACTTCCTCTTATGCAACAGAATCTCAATACTCAGGAACAAGCTCTAGAGATGGCTATGAAACTAGAAGCTTCACCAATTGCCGGAACAAGCAACGATGTTGCGCAGTTGCAGAACCAATTAGCAAACTTAACCTTGCAAGTGCATGATATTAAGAAAGGCAAGGGTGTTAAGGAAGAAATTTGGTGTACAAAATGTAAAGCGCAAGGTCATTCAAAGGACCATTGTCCCGTTTTCATAGAGTATATTGCGACTGGAGCACCTAACCCTTTACCACAAGCACAGGGGCCTTGGTGCGAAATCTGTAGAATTAGAGGTCATAGACCACAAGAATGTCACTTCAGAAATATGTACAAACTCCAAAGAATCTATATTGTAATTTTTGCAAATCAGTAGGCCATGATGAGAGCAATTGTAGAGCATATGATCTTATGATAGAAAGAAAGCATGATATTTATAGAGTACAATCAGAGACACAAGGACCCACAGCAGGTCCACAGTATGACCAAACTCGCGACGGCCGAGTAGGAAATTATAGGGGTCGCGGACGCGCAACAAATTTTGGCCGCGGAAGAGGACAGATCACTTGTTATAATTGTGGAGCGCAAGGTCATTTTGCAAGGGATTGCCAAAATCCTACAACCATCTGCAGATACTGTAAATCTTATGATCATGCCATTGAAGAATGCCCTCAGTTGATGGCTAAGATGCAAGCAAAGACGCCACAGGTCAATCAAAATATTCAGTTGATTGGAGCAGAAAAAAGAGAACCAGACCCTACAGTTAATATAGTGACGCGCAGTGGAGCAACCACTGGTGCGCCAGAGATGGGAACTAGAAAGCAAGTGATGCAATGGGTGTGCCGCGCTAATATTAAACCAGCCCCACTTAACCTGCAGAAGCAAAAAGAAGCATTCAAGCAAGCTCAAGAGTATTTCTCATATCCGAGAGCTTCAAGTTTTGTCGCAATTCCGCATAATGATATTAGATCGCAAGTGCTAAGACAAGACAACCTGGTACACGAACAGGCCACTACATCTGGAAGGACTGATGAAGAGGATGCACTAGGTAGTGTCCATACTTTTCTGAGGAACTGCTTAAAGTTGTTGCGCAATGAAAAAGAAACTATGGAACTTCAACACCTATTGGATAAATGTCAACAATTTGCTTCGACGAACACACCGCAGCGTGCTGTTCACCAGATTGGGAGACACACTAGAACTGGAAAAGAGATGAGGCTCACAACGCAGATTGGCGCATTTGAAATGGACGAAGTCATCTTAGACCTGGGCTCAGAAGTTAATGTTCTCACCATGCAGACATGGGAATAGATGGGAAGCCCTTAGCTTACAAGATCCCCCATCCAGCTAAGACTCAGGAATCAGCAACGAGTCTCTCCATTGGGTAGATTACCCAATGTACCTATTGATATTGAGGGAGTAACAAGTTCTGCAGATTTTGAAGTCATCAAAATTCTGGATGATAGTAGACCATACCCAGCACTTTTAGGCATAGACTGGGCATTTGATAATTTAGCTGTCATTAATTTGAAGAAAAGACAGATGACCTTTGAGGATGACCAGATTAGGGTCATTGCACTGCTTGATCCTATTCAAGGACCAAGGTATATAGAACCCATTCGGGCAGAAGAAGAAACGCGCCACATGGAAAGTTTGTATCAGATGACTGCTAGTCAGAGTTACTATGTCAATCCCACAGCAGACGGCCATATCAGTTGGCGATGTGATAGCTCGTGCACATCAGACTCAGATGCAGGATTGGAAAACTGGCAGAATCATTTACATGAGGTTTCTGCAAGACGTTGCGCCATGATGACTAAATCCATTCGATGGATTGGAACAGAATTGACTGGCACTCCAATTTTTGATGGTTTAACTGACGTAAACAAATTCATACATGCATATGAACAACAGCTTCCAGAACAGCAGCGCATACAGGCACTGGATGTAGCACTGCGCGCTAAACCCGCAAGATGGTGGGGTGCGCATAAAGAGAATATTCACACATGAAAAGACTTTCACAGATTGATACTGCGCAGATTTCAGGACACCACAGCAGAAGTGTTACACAAATATGAGGGACAGAGTGACCCCAGGTCACATGTTGAAGCATGTAATCAGCAATGGTCAGGTATTCCAGAAGATGAGTGGGTTCACCGATTCATCCACACATTGGATACAGTTCCAAGGAACTGGTACACTGAAACAGAATTGCGCAGAGGCACTATCAGTTGGCCTCTTATGATAGAAAGTTTTCAACTTACCTTCAGCTTTGAGTCAGAACATCCAAGCATTGACCACGCTTTAAGATGTATTAAAAAGAAGGTATTTGAACAATGTCCATTAGCAGAACATTCCCAACCAAATTGGGCTGTCCAGATAGAACATGCCCTGGAATGCTATAATTTCACCACTGGAGAAGAGGACGATGATCCTCGCAACATCAATATTCCAGAATCAGAAGGGACACGCAATGTTGAAGGTCCTCAGCTTGATATCCCTGCCATTACAGAGCACATCAAGCTCAAAAAGATTAACATTGGTACAGAAGCCGAACCCAAGTTTGCTTCTATAGGAGATTATTGGGACGATGAAATTGTTGGGCATATTTCAGACTTATTACATGACTACCAGGATATCTTTCCTACCAAGTTCACAGAAATGAAAGGCATCCTAGGAGACTTAGGAGTAATGCGCATACCTCTGAAAGCGGACGCCAAGCCAGTAAAACAACGCCCGTACAGATTGAATCCGCAATATAAAGAAAAAGTCAAAGAAGAAATTGATAAAATGCTCGCAGCAGGTATTATTGAGCCAGTAGAGGAAAGTGATTGGATTAGTCCTATGGTCGTACAAGAGAAGAAGACAAAAGGTGAAATAAGAATCTGTGTGGACTTGCGCAAACTCAATGATGCATCAGCGCATGATCCATTTCCCACTCCTTTTATAGATGAAGTGCTTGATAATGTTGGAGGACAAGAGGCTTACTCCTTCACTGATGGCTTTTTCGGATACCATCAGATTAGAATCCATCCAGACGACCGCCATAAGACTACTTTTGCGACTGAATGGGGCTCATTCCAGTACACGGTAATGCCCTTTGGTCTTAAGAACGCACCTGCTATCTTCTCTAGAGTCGTTGTTGTTGTTTTTAAAGAATTCATTCACAAGTTTTTAGAAGTCTATTTTGATGACTGGACTGTATTTGGTTTATTAAAGCATCATATAGGGAATCTGCGCATGATGTTAGAAAAATGTAGACAGCATCAGATTTCCCTTAACTTGAAAAAATGTATCTTCTGTGCTCCTTTTGGTATTTTGTTGGGTCATATTGTATGCAGACAAGGACTCCTGATGGATCCTGCGAAGGTTGCCATCATTGCTAATTTACCTGCTCCCAACTCAGTCAAACAATTGCGCACTACATTGGGACATACAGGATACTACAGAAAATTTATCAAAGGATATGCAAAGATCACAGCACCTATGGAAAGATTGCTGAAAAAGGATTCGAAGTTCCAATGGACAGAAGAATGCTAACAGAGATTGGATACACTTAAAGAAAAGATGATCACTGCGCCAATTCTAGTTTTCCCCGACTGGAGAAAACCCTTTCATGTTCATGTCGATGCTTCTTCCATAGCATTGGGGGTCGTGCTTACACAACCGGGAGAAGGAGGTATTGAACACCCGATTGCTTACTCCAGCAGAAAGCTATCCACAGCTGAGAAGAACTACACCACTACAGAAAGAGGACTAGCTATGGTGTATGCCCTACAGAAATTCAGGCACTACCTATTGGGCACACATTTTAAAATGTATACTGACCATTCTGCTTTGAAATACTTGGTCAATAAGCCAATGTTAGGGGGAAGAATTTGCAGATGGCTACTGCTCTTCCAAGAGTATGATTTTGAGGTTATTGTAAAGCCAGGCAGATTGAATGTAGGACCTGACCATTTATCTAGGATAGAGTTAGGAGAGGAACCTACAAATCTGGAGGACAATCTTCCTGACACGCAGTTGTTTTCTATTCAAGCAGCAGATGAATATTATTCTGATATTCTTGAGTTTCTCACTACCGGGCAAGCGCCGACTGAGTTTACAATCCAGTAGAAGAAGCAACTTGTTGTCAAAGCCGTAGACTTCACTTTGATAGCAGGCCAACTCTATAAGTTGGGCCCCGATGAAGTCTTGCGCAGATGTATCTTACCGCATGAAAAAAGCTCTATCATCGCTGAAGCGCACTCAAGTACCATAGGAGGCCATTTCGCAGGAAAGCCGACTGCACAGAAGATCTTAGCCGCAGGTCTTTGGTGGCCGACATTGCATAAGGATACTAAGGAATTCTGCAAATGTTGCGATGTGTGCCAGCGAACAGGAAAACCCTCAAGGAGAGATGAAATGCCGCTAAGACCCCAGATAACACTGCGTGCTTTTGATAAATGGGCCATTGATTTTGTAGGACCTATCAACCCACCAGGAAAAAAAACCGGTGCGAGATACATCATTACAGCTACTGAATACCTCACCAGATGGGCTGAGGCGAAGCCAGTCAAGAACTGCGACGCTGCCACTGCCGCGCAGTTCATTTTTGAGAACATTATCACTAGATTTGGATGTCCAGTGGTTCTCATGAGTGATCAGGGTACACATTTCCTCAATGAAACTATAGAGGCCCTTACTGAAGAATTCCAAATTAGTCACCATAAGAGTACACCCTACCACCCTCAAGCTAATGGTACGGTGGAGGCATTCAATAAAATTCTTGAGAATGCCCTAACGAAGATCTGTAATCAACAAAGAGATGATTGGGACCTTAGAGTCACAGCTGTATTATGGGCTTATAGAACCACATGCAAGAAACTAACAGGTCACACACCCTTCAGTTTGGTGTACGGACAAGAAGCAGTTATGCCCATGGAATACATTGTTCCCAGTCTCAGAATTGCGCAAATTACAGAGATGGCAGATACTTATACCATGAGTGAAAGACTTTCACAATTGCTTGCCTTACAAGAAGACAGACTTTTAGCCGGATTCCATCAACAGGTACAGAAGGCAAGACAGAAAGCTTGGCATGACAGGCACATTAAGAATAAACACTTTGAAGAAGGAGACTTGGTACTCCTCTATGATAGTAAATTCATCAAGTTTCTGGGAAAGTTTCGTGTACATTGGTTAGGCCCTTTTCGGGTGATGAAGATAACACAAGGAGGAGCAGTTCAGCTTGCAAAGCTTAATGGAGAATTGCTACCTACAATGATCAACGAGAGTCGGCTCAAGCTTTATCGCGACGGCCACTCCGCCCTGTCGACTTAATATATTGCTAAATAAGTGCAGATGTCCGATGTAGTTGAAAGAGACATCGCATTGTCACAGTCTACATGGAAGTTGCGAGACACTTTCAGTTTCCGACTTCCCGCGCAGTTCCTTGAAACATCCGTGCATGTCGAATAGAATTTGTGTTGAACGAGCTTATAGTTGCGCTCTTGCGAAGTTTTCCCCGGGCCGTTGAACTGTCGCTCTTGCGGAGTTCCCTGTGTCAATTTGCCGCTTGAGGAGCTCTTGTTGTGGACCCCCCTATGCACAGTTACCTAAGCTGAAATGACCCGCCGAAAAATTTGAATTACAGCAGTTATGTAGCCGCGTCTGAGAATAAATGAAGGATAAGCCCGCCATTTAAGTATAGCCGCTCTAACAGATTCGGCTTGATCTCCGTAAGATTTTCATTTAACTCAGGCGCCGAAAGCTTTAGCTTCCTCCAGAAGGCTGTCAGAGCCTTTCCATCACACTAAATGCACCGCAGAGGTGAGGGGGATAGCGGGGTTGTCAACTCATGCATAGGCGCCTACAGCTAGTAACCCCACTTGCCCGCATTTACTGTCACCTTTTCCTATAAATACCCCACACTTGTATATTTTTGGGTTACTTTTCTCGAGTTGCATAGTCTTGTTTGAGAATCTAAGTTATTGTTTTCAGAGCCGAGTCGTGCAGAGTGTTTCCTTTGTTTTCAGCGTCCATATCCTACGCTGTTCCATCATCTGTCTGTCCTGGTTCTTGTTGCCTATACCAGTTCACGATGGAGAACCTGTCAACTGAAGAAGTTGTTCGTCAATTCCTGCGTCAAGGCTTAGATTTCAGCATGACTACTCCGGTGACGGCCTCGACTTACGTACACCCTGGTTATAATGATCCTAGACAATCTTCGGGCACGAGAGCATCTCAGCAACAGCCAGAAGAGCCCGTTCCAGAGCCATTGGCCACCATGGTGAATTATATTCCACCGCATCCAGATGATGCGCCAGAGGTACATATCCCGAAGAATGCAAAGTATCTGATTCCGCTACCTCCACTACCGGCTGGCGTGCGACAAGAAGGGTCCCTACTTGGACACCTTCCACTGGTCAAGTTCTCTGATTTCAACCTGGGAGACTATAAAACGTATCCTCAGTTCGCGCCAGATCGATATCTGACGGTAGTTCATAATCCCACCAGAAAGATTGATGAATTCATCCCAAAGGGATTTGCAGCAAACTTGGAGAAGCCGGGTTTGTTGAACTTGTTAAAGCTACCACACTTCGGGCGTAGCAACGAAGTCAATGCAGTTGTTAAGACACTGCTATCCTGTGTTCATGGAGGTTACCTTTGGCTGGGGAGGCCAATCGATTTAAACGTTGATTTGATTCATCGCATCACCGGCCTATCTAAGGCTGGTAAGGATCCCAATATTCATTTTGTGGGAAAAGACAAGGATAGAAAATTGGCTGCACAGCTGTTGCAGAAATACAACTTAACAAGAGGAGGTCGGGCTTATGACCTCACTATAGTAGAAGACGAAGCACTTAGATTTACAGGAAGTCTGCTTGCAGGCAGACTTCTCACAAAGTGCAGACCGAAGGAAGTTACTGGAGCTGTCGTGGAGCTCTCCATCGCAGCTGCGGAGGGAGAACAGTACAACTGGTCCCTCTTCCTCCTCAATTCTTTCTTGGAAGACTGCCGGAACGTCCAAGACACCCCCGGTCTGTTGTTCCATTTTTATTGGATTTTAATTTTATGCGCTCTCGTCGGGTGGAAGGAGCCCCCGAACACTCAGTTCCTTCCGCGCCGCGCAGGAGAGGCTACCGGAATCCGCTATGTTAACCTTTGGGAGTCTGCTAATCCCACGAAGCGCAAGATGAACCGCGCTGTGTTTTGTGAATACTACCATCTCCTCAGAGATACCATTCAGGAAATGCCGAGGTTGAGCGAGGAGATAGCAAAAATATATGAAGGAAAGTTGGCCTTTACTACCGACTTGCATCAACTTTACCTCCGCCCCTGCGGCATTCAAGAGGAATGGGCCATAGGCCTTTACGGGATGACCACTGAAGATGTTGAAGAAACTATCAAGTCTTGGTCGGATGAATGGAGGGAGGCCGCCGAAATCACATCCACGATGCCACCCGCCGTTGCGCAAGAGAAGGATAAGGGCAAGGAAGCCGCCGAGCAAAGAAGTGATGAAGGTTCGACAGAACCGGCGACCAAGAAACAAAAGGTGTCGCATCCCTCTGAGGCCATTCCCTCAGGGATCAACCAGTATCTGAAAGACCAATTTCGCGAGCTGCGGACCGCGCACGCTCACATCAGAAGTGCTCTAGACCTGCAGTTTGTGGAATTAAAAGGTCTCGCAGGAAGAGTTGCGCAGACCCATGCGCCAGCATCTACTTCGCAGGCGCCACAAGTAACTACAAGTACCGAGCGAGTTGAAGTACTTGCAGAAAGGCATACTATCGTGCACATTCCGCCTACAAGCATGACACTTCCGGATCCGCTAGCTGCACTACAGGTAAGCGCAGTTGGGCCCGTTGAAATAAATTTGTCTTTAATTCCTATAGAGACTCTACAGCTAGTGCACGAGAAAGTTTCTGTTGAGTTGAGAGCTAGAGAGCTCTACATTCCAGGAAAACCAATGACTGCAATCGCAGGAGATAGAGCTGAAGGCAAGCCATAAGAATATCTCCAAGAAGCTCGCACTTTATGAGGCACAAGACACTAGGATAAGAAATGTAATTAATGAAATTTCCCAGGAGTTGCCAGCCTGCGAGATTCAACCAGACCTTCCTCTGGTTGAGAAAGTTCAAATTATTGGAGGAAGGGTGAAAACCCTGGAGCAAGAAATAGTTGCTAAGGCTGAAGACCATAGAACGCAGATCGCAGAGTTAGAAGCTCGTGTTGCTGCGCATTTTACAGATGATAGACAGGAACAATTTGAAGCGCTGCACAGAACTTCTACACAACTGAAGAGCAAAGCAAAAGAAGCCGAGAACCTGATGAACCAAGCTATGGAGGCTTGGACGAAGCTTGAGATGCTCCCTTTCAAAGTTGGTCTTTTTTAACAGGTACAAGCCATAGAACAGTCCCTAACTGTTCTGACTGAAGAAGCTAAGGCCTTAGAGGGATTAGCAAAAATGAGGAAAATGAGTGAAGTGCGCAGAATCCAACAGCAACTGCACAAGCTCAGAAATGAAGATGCTAAACTCACCAACAGCATTCAGCCATTTATGGATGAGTATGTTGACCTTGCTGCCCAGATCGAGGCAAAGATCAAAGAAATTACAGAATCTCAACAGGTGATTGATGGCACAACTAAAGAAGAAGCCACTGCAAAAACGGTTCAGATAGCTGTGGAATGTGTCGATGAAATGGACTCCGCTATTGCGCAGTGGAAGAAAACATTTGTGGAGACCCAAGCAAAAGCAGATGCACAAGTAAAGCAACCACACGCTAGTGCGAGTGGCTCGAGGGCGAGCCACAAGTAAGTGTTAGGGGCCTGTTGGAGCCCAGGCCGCAGCTATGGTAAAGCTGCGAATTTTGAGGAAAAAGCACAAGTATTGAAGGAAAGTGCTAATTTTGAATAAACACCAAATTTTGGGTGGAAGGAAATGGTGCGCAGTACGATGCCAGATGGATGAGCTCAATGCAGACTATGGACTGGAACTCGCGGAGCTCATACGCACGTCATAGAGGAATGAATGTGGCTGAATAGAAAGCTCAGCTACCATAATAAATGAAGCAACGGAGTAGAGGGCTCAGCTACCCTCATTTAAGGATAGGTACAGAAGTTATGGTTGCTCGGATCAAGAAGGAGCAACGGAGAAAAAGCATTGAAGGTGAAAGGACAAGGCGCCCATACCCGCAATCTGCGCCAGAAGTCACGGAACCTGTAGGAAGCGGCGACGTGACTGCAAGCGGTGCCTACAGTACACCTAGCCATGTGCGTGGTTAGGGTTTTTGGGGATTACTGTTGGGAAAGGACCACAGTTTTGTAAAGGTGTGACCGTCATGGCCACCTATATATATGTATAATTGATAAAGGAACTGGTTAGTTGGTTAGTCAGTTAGCTAGCCTTTAGATGCTGAGACGCAGGTTAGCTATTTGAGATAAGCTAGCTGGGTAGTAAGTCTTCTATTGTGTTGTTAGAAGGCGAGAGTAGAAATGGATGGCTGTGAAGCTAAATCCTTGAGTTGCAGACAGTCTAAGTCGACGTCTGAAATATATTGTAATCTCTAAGAGAAAGAGACTAGATCGAGAGAAAGGCTCCCAGCTATGTGCGTGGAGTTTCCTGGAAAGATCTAAGGCTGCAGCTGTGTGCGCAGCATATTGTGTAACTCTATCATTTTCTGGTTAATATAACACTCCTGTGGACGTGGTTTTCCTCGAGGAGGTGAACTTCATACTTCTTCTTGTTATGATACTGTGTTGAGTGACTGCCTGTTTTAGTTCACTACCTGTGTATACATGAATCTTGCATTATCTTTATGAGTGTTAAGTGAGTTCGTGAAGCTTCCTTGGTAACTATAATCGTTAAGTGTCGAAGGATTTGTAGAACGCTGTCACCGTAGCGATCGAGGAATGCATTACTGCGCTGGGCATGCAGAAAGGAAAGTTACATAGAGCGTCGACGCAGGGGGATAGTTACCTCATGCGCTGGAATGGGCATACATCGTAGCTAGGATGTGGAGTGAGAGTTCCGCGCAGTTACGCTAAGGGGTCTGCGGAAAAGTTCGATAGTCTGTTTTGAGGAATCGTGGAGGAAGAGAGAGCAGTCTCCACGTCGCCTAGGTTAAGGAAATCTGATTCCTTAGCCCCCCATAGCCACTTCGGGTGAGACCTTGAGCTGCTGCGCAGCTCGTTGCCGAGAGGGCCAGTGCGCCAAGGGGTTTTGTTGCTGCGCTTCATTAAAACCCGGGTCTGCCCCAGAAAGCAGCCAACACAAGTGTATTTTGGTTGTACTTTGGTTGAGCCATTGCTCTCTCTATCTCTGAGGAAGTTGTGGGGTTTTTCACCTTAGGGTTTTCACCACGAAAACTCTGTGTCTCTTGTCTCTCATGGTTTTGATTCTTGTGATGCTTGTCATGCTTATTGTGATTGTTATGCATTGATATACTATATATGTTATTCTCTCAGTAAAGATCCAAGAGTATTGTAAATTAATGCTCAAATTTTAACATGGTATCAGAGCTAACCTAAGAAGAAGACATTTTGCGGTGATGGAAACTTGAGTTTCTTGTTTATTGCGTTTCTCTCCGCATTTTTTGGAAAAAAAGTATAGTAGATTAACTCTACTCATCAAGGAGAATCTATCTGTCCAATCAGAATTCAATTCTAAGCATTTTCAGATTTGGCCCTAAACATTAGGGTTTCCACAAAAACAAGAATTTCTGAAATATGAAGCCATGGCTAGAAGCTCCTTGCAGAAATCAAAGTTTAGAGCTTTGGATCTAGATTTTTGGCTAGGTAGATCTCCGAGAAACTCAAACCCTAATTCAGGGCTCTCCCTAGTGAACCCGGGAGGACAAAAAGGCAAATCTGAAGGGTAAAGCTTTGCTGATCTCAAATTCTGAATACACCAGGCTGATCAGCTCATCAAGGCACATCTTTCTATCCTTTCAGAAAGTTGAAATTCACATTTTGAATTTTTAGGGTTTTTCTGACAAACCCTAATCCGAGACCAGATCCAGTTTTCAGCATTTCAAGTGGTAAGACCGAAATATTTTCTATTTCCATTTGAAGTACTCTTTAAGATGTCTCACCACACCAAGCTTGAGGATAAGCTTGAAGGGGCTGATAACTTCCGAGCTTGGAAGTATAGGATTGGGTTAATCCTGGAAGAGAATGAGTTGGACTCATATATAAAAGAAGACATCCCTATCCCAGAGGATGAAGAGGTTAAGGTATTGCACAAGAAGAACTTGGTCAAGGAAAAGAGAATCATTGATGATTCTATCAAATACCATCTCATACCCCATGTGTCTTCTCTAAAGACACCCAAGGCTATGTTTGACTCTTTGACCAAGCTATTTGAAGGAAAGAACATAAATCGGAAGATGACCCTGCGGAATCAATTAAAAGGGGTCAAGATGTCGAATGGAGAAACCATTCAATCCTATTTCTCCAAGGTCTCTTAGATCAAGGAACAACTTGAAGCTATAGATGAAATGGTGGAGAATAGTGAAATTGTTATGACTACTTTGAATGGCCTACCTAGGTCATGGGACTCTTTTATCCAGGGGATTTGTGCCAGAAAGAAGTTAATCTCCTTCAGCAGATTATGGGAAGAATGTTCTCAAGAAGAAGCAAGGCTTGTGGCAAGAGAAGAGAAGATGGGAAATGAAGATCAAGCTCTCACAGCTCACACTAAGAAGGGAAAGTTCAAGAGGGAGCCATCCCATCACAAGAAGAAATATTCTCATCATTTTCACAAAGACAAGAAAGATCTATGGTGTTTCACTTGTAATGAGAAAGGTCACTTTGCTTCAGAATGTCCCAAGAACAAAAGGGACAAACACAACAGCAACAACTCCAACAAGAAGAAGAAGGGTAACAAAAGAAGGTACCATGCTCATGCTGCCGAAGATGATGAACCTCCAAACAAGAAGGCTAGGGCAGAAAGTGATGATAGTAATGATGACTCATCAAGTGAAGAAGAGTATGTTCTAATCTCTGCTCTCACAGGTACTATCTCCCATGGTTGTAATGATTGGTTAATTGATAGTGGGGCTTCCAAACACATGACTGGGTTTAAAGAATCCTTTGTAAATCTGTCTGAACATGAATCACCCCATAAAGTGATACTTGGGGATGATTATCAATATCCCATCAAAGGAAGTGGTGAAGCCTCCTCCAACCTAGAGTTTGGAAAATCTTTGAAGATGAAAGAAGTCCTTTATGTACCTGGGCTCAAGAAGAACTTACTCTCCATCTCTGCATTGGATGCAAAAGGTATGAGGGTTGCATTTGTGGATGGCCAAGTCCTAATGTGGCCAAAGGGAAAGACCATAGATGATGTAGTTGTGATTGGAGAGCAAGAGGGAGGTTTGTATAAATTAAAAGGACAACCTGAACATGCCATGGTGCATGAATCCATGGAGCCAAGTGAACTTTGGCATAGAAGACTTTCTCATATGCACTATAGGGCACTTCCAGTTACAAGCAAGGCTATAGAGGGTCTTTTTGAAATCAATACCAAACATGAAGGTGTTTGCAAAGGATGTGCAAAAGGAAAGAACATTAAGAAGGCATTTCCAAGCAGTGAAAGCAAGGCAAAAGGTATCATGGAAATCATCCACTCAAATGTATGTGGTCCTATGTCATCCAGTTCTCTAAGTGGGTATGTTTACTATGTCTCATTTATTGATGACTTCTCTAGGAAGACTTGGGTATACTTCTTGAAAAACAAAGATGAGGTGTTTGATAAGTTCAAATAATTCAAAACCTTGATGGAGAATCAAACTGACAAAAAGATCAAAACACTCAGATCTGACAATGGTGGAGAATTCACCTTAGGTGACTTCAAGAAGCTTTGCAGTGATTCAGGGATTAAGAGGGAGTTGGCTGCTCCTTATAATCCTCAACAGAATGGAGTTGTAGAAAGGAAGAACAGAACAATCATGGAAGCAGCAAGGGAAATGTTGCATGACCAGGATCTACCTATGCATCTATGGGCAGAAGCAGCTAGAACAGCTATATATGTGCAGAACAGAACACCCCACAAGATATTGGACAACAAGACACCAGAAGAGGTCTTTTCTGGTAAGAAACATGAAGTCAGCCATCTTAGAATATTTTGTTGTCTAGTATACACTCATGTCCCAAAGGAAAAGAGGACTAAACTAGATCCTTCAGGAAAGAAGGGTACCTTTGTGGGTTACAGTGAAAACTCGAAGGCTTACATAATATACTTTCCAGGGTTCAAGAAGATTGATGTCAGCAAGGATGAATACAAGTTCAAGGACAGGTAATCCAAAAAGCAAAGATCAAGAGGGAGCACACTCCAGCAGCTCCTACAATGATGCAAATTTTCAGAGGGAGTTGACCATCTTCCTACATTCCACAATAGAAAGGTGTAGAAAAAGCTACTTCAGCAGCTCCTGCTAGGAAGCAAAGAATCAGAGGGAGTCCACCCAACAAACAAACAAAGATAAGTATTTCAATTATCATTTCTTGCCTATTTTGTTTGTTTAAATAATATTATGCTTATGTTCCTAGACTTGGGAGATGTATTGTGCATATTAGAATTATTACATTAATGAATAGTATACTACTAATATGCATGTGATGGGTAAGTGGCCTATGGCACTATACAACATTCCAGTGCTACTTATCTAGAATGAAACCTCTTTGCTGACATGTTGGGAGTAGTGCAAACTCTTAACAAGGTTCTGGTAGAGACTGGAAGGCATCTAGAAAGTTGTGGAACATGGATAAATGTTGTATTGAAGCATTCGCTAAGATAACTGCATGACTGCATGACATATTTCATTATGTGTAAAGAATTTGTTCTGAAAATTATGAGATATTTCTAATCATGCAATTTAACTTGTTTTTTAGGAAAGACCGTATATCTTCACCTACAAAAGGACTACAACATTTGTTCCAGCAACAAAGACATCTATTGAAGATATTGAAGTTCCCAGGACCTAGGATGAAGAAATGGAATGCCATGATCTCTCAATCATGAAGAAGATGTTTGGGATGCAGTCCCAAGACTTGACAGGGAGTCACATGTGTGCAGATTGAAGAAAGCCTTGTATGGCTTGTAGCAAGCTCCCAGAACTTGGTGTGATACAAAGAGGAAGCTTGCTGCCGAATTCGATATGAAGAACTTTGGGAATGATGCATTATTTCCTAGGTATGGAGGTGTGGTAGAATTCAGGTGGGATCTTCCTTGGTCAAAGGAAGTACATAGTAGATATCCTGAAGAGATTTGGGATGATGGATTGCAAGGCCATGGCCACACCCATGCCATCGAATCTAAAGCTTCTGTGTGATGCTTCATCTGAGCCGGTTGATGTCTCTATGTATCGTCGGATGATTGGGTCCTTGATGTACCTGAGGAACATGAGACTAGATATTATCTTTGCAATGAACACATTGATCCAGTTCCTGACGGATCCGAGGAGTGTTCACCTGGTTGCTGTAAAGCATGTCCTGAGGTACCTGAAGGGTACAGTGGATTATGGGCTCAAGTATGAAGCGAATCAAAAGTTTAACCTGCAGGGTTATGTTGATTTAGATTGGGTAGGAAGTGCTGCAGATAGGAAGAGCACATCTGGGTGCTACTTCAGTATGGAATCGGGTGTGATATCTTGGTTTAGTAGGAAGCAGTCCTGCGTAGCACTGAGTACAGCTGAGGCATAGTATGTTACAGCCTGTTCAGCTAGTTGTGAGGCAGTATGGCTATGAGAGATACTATCTGAGTTATTTTACCTCTCGTTGGATGCTACTAGTATATTCTGCAATAACCAGAGTTGTGTGAAGCTGTCCGAGAACCCAGTGTTTCATGACAGGTCGAAACACATAGAGATCAAATATAACTATATCAAGGATATGGTGCAGAGAGGAGCTGTGAAGCTCCTGTATGTTGCAACGGACGAGCAGATTGCAGATGTGCTGACGAAGTCACTAGCCAGGGTGAAGTTCGAGTACTTCAGGGAGAGACTGGGTGTTCTTCAGATCGAGGACACTTCGAGGAAGAAGTGATGGACACATTTGCTGAAGCCATTCCAAGCATGTTGGAAGGAGGATCCTTCACATGGCTATGGATGTAAGCGCTGGATGATGAGCATCAGGATGATGTTCTGGTTTTTGCTTTGTATGACCAGTTGGATCATTTATATATATGTACACATCATGTTGGATGTTGGATATGATCAGTTGGATCATTTATATGTATATGTATGTACGCATCATGTTGGATGCTAGACATGATCAGTTGGATCATTTATATGTATATCGCATCATGTTGGATGCTGGATATGATTAGTTGGATCATTTATATGTATATGTATGTACGCATCATGTTGGATGTTGGATATGATTAGTTGGATCATTTATTTGTATGTACGCATCATGTTGGATGCTGGATATGATCAGTCGGATCATTTATATGTATATCGCATCATGTTGGATGTTGGATATGATCAGTTGGATCATTTGTGTGTATTTTGTATATGCATCATGTTGGATGCTTGGACCATGTATCTGTATATGTATTAGGTGGATACATTGTATGATCGGGTAGATCATGTATGTTGATATGTATCAGGTATGATCAAGTAGATCTTGTATGTTGATGGATACATTGTGTGGATCATGTATCTATGTATCAGGTGGATACACTGTGTATGGTGATATGTATCAGGTAGACACTTGGTATGCATCAGGTGGATGCATTGTATGATCAGGTTGATCATGATGATGAGCTTCGGGATGTTGCTCTAGATGATATGTACCAGGATGGTACAGTGATGATGATCAGTATGATCATGGGCATCAGGATGATGTCTCGTGCGATGATGATCCGTTGGATCAGGAGTATCAAGTTGATACTTGGAGGTCAGAGATGATATGTGGCAGGTTGTGCGAATAGCATGTAATCAGTCCTGGGAGATCTTGCCAGTCGTGCTGCGGCACATAAATGCTCCTGGGGTACTCTTTTCGGTATTGCTATGTAGTATGTAATCAGTCCTCAGATATCCGATAGATTGAGCTGTGTACTCGTAATCAGTCCTGGGATAAGGTATTACTACGGAGACATGTAATTAGTCCTAGAGATCCGAGAGGTTGAGTTGTGTGCTTGTAACTAGTCCTGGGATGCTCTTTAGAGATCTTGCCGGTCATGTTGCGGCACATAAATGTTCCTGGGATGCTCTTTAAAGGTTTTATCTATCCACATGTAATCAGTCCTGGAGATCTGAGAGGTTGAGCTGTATGATCGTAATAAGTCCTGGGATACTCTTTAGAGATCTTGTCGGTCATGCTATGGCATATAAATGTTCCTGGGATGCTCTTTAAAGGTATTGTGGAGGAGATGCATGTAATCAGTCTTGGGAGATCTTGCTAGTCGTGCTTAGGCACATAAATGTTCCTACGATACTCTTTCCAGTATTGCATCCGCACATAAAATTAGTCCTGAGAGGCCACCTCTATCAGACCATTCGCATAGATGATGAATACCTACAGGTGGTGGGCCTACATCTAGTATGAAAAAGGACTGGCTCTATAGAACTTCCTATGATGAGTAGAGTCAGAGATTGGTTGAGATAGCAGCAGCAGTGACGATGATGATGATGATGCATCGATGACGATGATCTCGAGAAGAAGACTTGTCTAGCAGAACTGTGTCGAGAAATACCTTCCTAGTTAAGAGGGAGTGTTGATGTATATGTAACTTCGGAATGTATTTCATATATATTTATTGTACCCTTATAAGAGATGTGTTATTCCTCTATAAGGAAGTGTCATCATGTGGATTGACAAGTGTCACAAGTGTGTGTACTTGCCGATGGGTTATTAGACCACCATGTTTCGGGTCTGCCCTAAAATATATATTATATTGTGGATGTATCTAGATAGACAAGTCGGCCCCATAAGGTCACTGGGAAAACAGGTTGAGTATAAATAGAGATTGGGAGATCTCTATTTGGATAATTTGGAAAGACACACTTCTCTCACTTAGAAAGTGGCGCACTAGTGAGGAGGAGGATCATCTGCTCTAGGAGACTATCTCAAGTGTATTTTGGTTGTACTTTGGTTGAGCCATTGCTCTCTCTATCTCTGAGGAAGTTGTGGGGTTTTTCACCTTAGGGTTTTCCCCACAGAAACTTTGTGTCTCTTGTCTCTCATGCTTTTGATTCTTGTGATGTTTGTCATGCTTATTGTGATTTTTATGCATTGATATACTGTATATGTTATTCTCTCAGTAAAGATCCAAGAGTATTGTAAATTAATGCTCAAATTTTAACACATCATCAAAAATTTCTCCATTTATGGCACTGTATGGGTACAAGCCTGCATCTATCACATCTCCCTTAAAGGTAAAATCTAAAATTCGAGCCATGAAAGATCACATAGAGCACCAGCAAGAAGTTCTTTTGATACTTAAGGACAACCTAGCCATGTCACAAAACATGATGAAACAACAAGTTGTTCAACATCAGAGTGAAAGGAGTTTCGAAGAAGGGGATTGAGTATTTCAGAGGCTACAACCTTACAAGAAGATGTCCCTTGTAATGAACCATTTTGAATTTACCACCTGAACTACCACTTCTTGTTTGTATTGTCTTATTATTTTGGAGATTTGTTAGTATATGTACATTGTGGACCTATGGAATTGATATTTTACGGAATTTATATATGTGTGTGTGATGCTAATGTTATGATTTATGTTCATGTTTTGATTATGTCTCTAGCATGCAAATTTACTCAATGATGGGTATGTGGTTACCACATTAAAATTTATATGTTGAATGGATGGATATGATACCAAGTGCATGGTACATAGAAATCATTTGCATTATTGTTCATTAGTAATGAAATGTATATGCATGTCAATGATTGCACGATATTCTTGATCTTTTGTTTAGAGACTAACCTACACGCTAAAAGAGCTAATTGGTAGTTGGATCCTATGAGGTGGGAGTACCTCTTGGACATGAATTCTGAAATATAAATGGCATGTAAGTGATGCATTATTGTTTAGCATGAGTATTGTATTATTATCAGGATTTGCGGGAAGGTGTGGGGTTTCAGGAAACTAAACCTTCCAAATTGGTTATTCGATGACAAAAACTTAGTACAATAGTCGCAACGCATTCATTATGTCAATGTAGACATAATACCTTGTTCCATAGGAGGGGTGGAAGCATTAGCCACCATTGATCCTCCAAAATCCAGAGTCATGGGAGGTTCATGCTATGGTGCGCTCCCCAAGGTGTGTGATGATGACTAGTGAGTGCCTACTGGGGAAGCTTGGTCGATGTAGTCGACACTTCCGCTTATGTGTTCTAACTAGATTTATGCCATGTAGTAGACACTGTTGACCAACTCAACCTTGGTCGATAGGGGTTTCCCTCACTGTCGACACATACCGTAGTCTCCCCGGTCACCGGCCCGGGCAGGTTGGAGCCCACAGAGTGGATGAGGTCTCACTTGAGCACCACCCGAGGTGTCCAGGAAGAGCAAATGAAACCATGTTTCCGCCGAGGGAGGAGGAGAGTTGTGCCTACACGTACTAGCTCTATAGAAGTACTTAAACAGAAACTTTAAACATTCAACATGGAGTTATAACATATTACTTAATCGAAACATTCATCATCACAGCAACAGTAAGCAGACATTGCATTAAGAAAATATAACAACATTCATATATCACAACATTCCATAAAGATCGTACCAAAACATCATCATTGTATTACTGTCACAGTCATATACCCAAAGCAAAAACATACATCTCCATATACATCCACCTTCTTATGGCTCGCCTGCTATTGTCTCTTTAACACTTACAACTCTCATCTATTTATAGGCCTCTACCATTACAATGTTTGTCCACTTACTAACGACTTCCTAACCGACACTATGGACAAATGACCCACTATTTAACTGACTCGGTCCAAGTGACCCAAAAACCCGCATACCGCGGTACAACTGACTCAATATTACATACATGTGGTCTAAGTGACCCAAAAACCCGTCAACTGCGGTATACTTTAACACAAAATACCCCTTCTGTGCCCTCATCTGATGTGTCGTAGTGTCGACAATACTGCGACATTTCCTCATCGAACCACTTGCCAACACGCCCCAAACACAATCTTGTGGCTCGTCCTCAAGCCACGTCAACTGCTGGACATTGTACATGCCGTGGTTTTTACTTTGAAGTCTGCATACGACTGTTCGACATTCCTCACCAACTCCTAGGAATCCATAGCCGCTGCCTAACTGCTGAGCACATCATCTGCAGATGGGTGATCGGTAAGCTTGTCCATGGCCTGCTATCGATACTTCTGTACTACTTGTAGAGCTTCACTGTCCTGCAACATCAGTTTCCTGCCAATGTCTTAGAATTCTTCCAATTGGGCCGCACGTGTCTTCTGTAGTTCATATACCTTGACGACCCATTGTTGCAAGTCCTTCAGCTCGTGCGACTTAGCAACTTGCTCCATTGGTGGCAAGGTTAGCATTGCATCCTTTAACATGGCCACCTGGCCCTCCGCTTCCTACCGAGATTTAGTGAGCTGTTCAACTTGCTCATCGTGAATGATGCAGCCCCAAAATTGTACTGTGTCAATGGTGAGACTAGTTTCCTGTGTTTCCAGCTCCTCCATCTGGGTGGCAACTTCCTCGAGTGCCCTTCGTCGTACATCCACCTCAGCCTGAGGCATACTCGGTTTCAACTAGGCCTTCAACATGTCGTTCTACTGTCACAACTGAACAATGGCAGTTCCCAATCGTTGCACCCATTGGAGCACATCGGTCTCGGGAATGGGCTCCGGCGTATGCTGGCATGCATCACAAATTTCCATCTCTAACTTCACACTATAGTCCCACAGATGGGTCTTCTCTATGATAAGAAGATTCTGATCCTTTTGAAGTTCAGCAAGTGCATGAACCTTCTCAGCCCACTCCTTCTTAATGTCGGCTTCAAGGTCATCCACTGCTTTCCATGTTGTAGCAGCCCTATTTGTAAGCTCATCAATAGTGGTGGTTGTAGCTGCCTCGCTTGCTTGCAAGTGTTGATAGCTCTGGCTGATTTCATGCATTCTATCTGCCATTTCTCGAGAGGTGACCCACTGCATTGTCACCAGATACGTCATCGGTAGTTAATTAACATTGACAGTCACCTGAGAAACTAACTGCAGCAAAGTTTTCAAAGCCTTATTGTCGGTCACAACCGCAGTCGGGGGAAAGCTAATATTCTAGACCCGGGGCATGGTGCGGATTGTGACCGTTTCCTGCATGGGTACATCGCCAAGTTCCTTTTGTAAAACTGCATTACACAAAGAATCCATACGAGCAGTGAGCGCATGGAAACCCTCCTCCGCCTTGAGGGACATCTTGTCGGAAGCTGTTGTGGCTGCATGGTTGATGGATGTCATTAACCGGCCCAACTGTGCCTCCACTGGTAAAGACATCCCACTGATCGTCGCATGCTCGTGGTGCCATTTTGATCAGTTTTCTTCAAGAGCACGGTCACTATCATCCGTCGTTGGTGTTTTGGTCAACTCGTGATCAGAATCATGACGACTTTGCTGATCCTATGCTGAGACTCGATCCTCGGGACCCACTGAAGGACCTCCAGCATCAATCTCTACTGAACTCATGGGTTGTCGCCAGGCCACCGACCACTCATTCACAATAACCTACAAATCTTCTGTTGTCACCTTATACTTAGTCTGCAACCATTGTTGATCAATATCCCGGTGAGCTTGTATATGTATGACACTTGGTCATATTGCAAATGCCATGACAGGTTTGAACTGTGCCATAGTATCTTCAGATATTCGTGGGACCTATGTTGCTGCGGCACAAAGCATTTCCGAATACAGCCAAAACTGCAATTGGCACTCCCCTATTCACTCGGGTTCTCGTACATACCATATATTTTGATAACGTGCCCCTCGTCATTCCGCTGTAGCCAGGTAGTCCATGCCCTGGTAAGTGTCGAGCTCTTTCCATGCACCTAGAGCAATTAGCAGCAATAGACAACTGTATGAAAAAGCATCTATACCCAATTGGACCGCTGCGATGTCCTCCATCAGTTGATTCAAGAGATATAGGGACCAGTTCATCTGGACTCCTTCCGCACATTGCTCTGCGCAAGCAACTATTCCCGAATTACATTGGTTAGGGCGACCTCCTCTAATCACCTTACAGGACAGGATCTTAATGCCTATGAGTACCACCTGATCGTTGCAGCTACTGGTGCGATACCCATGCCCATTCGATTCCAAGCCATAATTATGTGCCAACTGACGCGCCTGCTTCTTCTCATTTGCCTTTCCTTGAATAAACTGCGCCGAATCAATGCCATTCTTATACAAGCCGATAATGAATGAAATCAAGTCAACAGTGACCGGGACCTCTCTATCCAGCCACAATGAATCCCCATGGAAGCATGACAAGGGATGATTTACACAGGCACCAACTTCCGCTAGGCGCCCAAAATGCGTCATGTTAATTAGCCCTAACAAGACGGCCTGCCGTAGTCCGCGTGCCAAGTCGTATATCTATGGAGTTGGTGAATGGCGTGTCTCAAGCACATATGGTGCTGATGCAATGTCGGGGTGGGCTACCATGTCATGCTCCTCATAGTGCAGGCGCATCAGTGCCAGCCCTATATCCACAGAGCACTCCATCCCAGTCAGGAGTGCGAGCATCTTCACACTATACTTTTTCCTTGAGTTGATCTTACATGGGGTGGCATCCGGTCGAACAGGAGGGATGTCACCGAGGATATTACTACCTGACTGTCCCATCCATTGGGCATATGGACGAATGGTGCGACTGGACTGCCCCACCTTCTTCGAAGCTTCTCTAGCCATCGCAGACCGTAGCAACCTCTTACTCTGTGGGGATTCAGAAGGCTGACTTCCTCGGTGCTTCTTAGCAATACTTGATGTTCCCACCGGCATGTTGGAAACCTCGGCTCCAATATCAGCGGCATCCGAGGACACAACTTCTTTCTCTATAGCGACCGGAACGAATGGAGACTCCAATTCACTACTAATGTCCACTGTCTCCAGGTCACCTGGCATACCTCACAAATCCTCGTTAGATACTTAACAGCAACTGGCTCAAATCACTACAGCACTCTACAACAACACTTCTTACTAATTCCTCGGTGTCTTCCGACCGATGCCAAGCCATATTTATAGCATCTACCCAAATCCACTGTAATCATGACTAAATCATGCATTAACTCAACCAAATCCTGTATTAGTGACGCAAATCCATCGTTGATCCTGTCCACCGATTGGTCGGATCCGCCATTAATGCCCATCATTCGAACAGTGCCATTAATTAACTGTCTAAACTTTTTGGCATTTATTACAGATTTGACCGGGTCGCAACACTTCCATGTGTCTCCAACTACTACAAACTTACGACACAAGCCTCCCTGCTTATGCATTCCTTCTTCGGTTGGTGCGCCATCTGCCACCAAGCAACTTGCAACACACACACCTTTTTTTTTTTTTACCGATGCGACTCAGGAATCGCACTGTTCCAAGCTCGACTGATAGGGTTTCAACTGGTGACCATTTACCAGCTTCAGGAGTATTGCCCCATCCAACTGCTGAAACTAAACCGCTCCTCCTGAAGTAATACTACTGATGCGATATGGACCCAGCCAATGCATCTGCAACTTTCCTAGATGTTTCATAAACTTGCTGTTGTATAATAGCACCAAGTCGCCTTGCTGAAACTGTTGACTTTTGATGTGGTGATCATGCCATGCCTTCTAGCAATCCTTGTCCACCCCTTGGTGAAAGATAGTGATAAATCGATCCTCTTATAGCTGCACCAATTGTGCTAAACGTTCATCTAATGCTGCGACATCATCCAGGCCCGTAACAGCTGCAATTCATAGACTCGGAACAATGTACTCCATTGGCATAATCGCTTCTTTCCCATATACCAGCCTAAAAGGTGTCTGACCAGTCAACCTTTTACATGTGGTGCGATAGGCCCACAACACTGCCGATATTTTTAGATCCCAATCATCGTGGTTCGCATTGCACACCTTTATCAACACATGCTCCAATACCTTGTCAAAAGCCTCCACCATCCCATTCGCCTGTGGGTGATAGGGTGTACTCTTCTTATGCTATATCTGCAACTCCTCCGTCAATGCGTTGATGGTGCGATTAAGAAAGTGGTTTCCTTGATAACTCAACAAAATCCTAGGGTAGCCGAAACGAGTGATAATATGATCAAACAAAAATCGAGCAGCTGTCGTTGCGGAACAATCAACTACGGGTGCCGCCTCTGCCCACCGGGTCAAGTACTCTATCGTCATGATGATATATTGCACACCTATGCGTTTCCCTAGTGGATTGATCGGTCCTACAAAATCCACGGCCCATTTGTCGAAGGGTTGCAATGTAATTTGAGGCATCAACAGCATCTCATTGCGTCTAGACGACTTGCTAGTTTGCTGACAAACATTGCAAGACCGTGCATAGTCTATCGCATCATTATGTAATGTGGGCCACCAAATCCCTGCATGCAGTAACTTTCGGGCAGTCGCCTGATAGTCATAGTGTCTACTTGCTACTCCTCCATGTGCTTCAGCCAATATATGCACCTGCTCATGCGGCAAGACACATCTACGCAATATCTCATCAGCGCCCAATTTATACAACTCTCCTACAATGTGCTGGAAGTCTGCAGCCTTGATTACCAATTGCTTCTTTTGACTAGTGGTGAACTCATCTGGTGCAATACCCGTTGTCAGAAACTGGATGATGTCATCAAAATAGTCATCAGCAACATCAACCTTAAATAGTTTGGCGTCCGGCAACCCGTCTTCGATAGTAGTTGGTTCCTCCCCTATATCAATCCACGATAAATGATCTGGTCCAGCATTCAACCGCCCTAGTATCACAATGACTTCAAAATCAAACTCCTGAAAAATAAGTATCTAGCGACATATCTTCCCCCCCAACACAGGTTTATTGACCAAGTATTTCAATGCTAAATGATCAGTGAACATTTTAAAGTGTCCACCCAATAAATAATGCCTAAATTTCTACAGCACGTAAACCATGGCCAAATCTTCCCACTCTATGGTAGTGTAATTTCATTCTGCAGAGGACAGTTTTCTACTGGCAAAAGCAATAGGATGACCAAGGTTTCCTTCTCCAGTTTGAGCCAACACAACAGCCAATGCAATCGATGAAGCATCAACATGGACATGGAATTCCTTACTCCATTTCAGAAAGACCAAGATCGGTGTTGATGCCATCTTCGCCTTGAGTATTTCGAAGTTATCCTGACATTTCGGGCTCCACTAGAATGTCGTGTCCTTCTTCAATAACTTTTCCATAGGGGCAGTAATCGCAACATAAGCCCTGATAAACTTGCGATAATATCCCGTATGACCCAAAGTCGCTCGCAACTGCTTAACGGTGGTGGGTGGTTTCAACCCTAAAATGAGCAAAATTTTGGCTGAATCAACCTGCAATCCCTGTTTACACACGATATGACCCAGCAATATCCCAAACGATGCATAAAAAATACATTTCTTCAAGTTCAGCGATATCTGGTGCTGTCGGCATCGCTCAAGCATTAACCGCAGATTGGCCAGATGATCACGAATCAACCCATAAACTGTCCAATCTTCCATATATACCTGCAAAAATTTATGAATAAAATATTTGAATGCGGAAACAACGACACAGGAGAATATCGTAGGTGCATTCTTCAAACCAAACGGCATTACCACGTACTGAAAGCAACCCCACTTAGTAACGAAAGTTGTCTTATGGCGATCTTCTTTGGCATTGCGAATCTGATGGTATCCAGAGAACCCATCGATGAATGTGTACATCTCCTAACCACCTACCCCTTCAAGTACTTCATCAGTAAACAAGGTAAAAAAAGGTTCATGTAAGTAGGCATCTTTCAACTTCCGCAAGTCGACACAAATGTACACTTCACTTGTTTTCTTGTCCTGCACCACCATAGGACTGATCCATTCAGACTCTTCAATGGGTTAAATGATACTAGCATCCAACATGCGATCAAGTTCCGCCTTGACCTTTTCCTTATGTCGTAGATTCATCCAATAAGGTCGTTGTTGGACTGGCTTAGCATCTGGTTTTAGGGGAATCTTCATCTCTCCTAAATCACCCAGGATTCCCTTCATTTCGGAAAAATTCATGGGAAACACATCTTGAAACTCATGAAGTAACTCAATAACCTTACTCATCATCTCATCATCCCAATAATCCCAAACATTAGCAAACTTGGGAGTAGCCTCTGTGTCAATATTCATCTTGCGAAGCTGCAATGGTTGACCGAACGGAGTACTTGGTGTGATAGGTGGTACCACATCGCGTCTTCCTTCAGATTCGGGAATATTAACATTCCGGGGATCATCATCATCCGTTGGCCCTCCACTGATGTTGAAGCACTCCATGAGAGACAGCATCTGACAATCTGTGTGTGGGTCAACAGGGTAGGCCGCCGGAACAACCTGAAGTACCACATCGCGGATGAGTTGTAACGCATTATGGACATCCGAGTTGGCATCCGCAAAAGTGAACGTATGAGTGAAACAGACCGTCAGCTCCCCCCATGTTGTAATTTCTCTACGCAATTTGGCTGCAGTATACCATGAGCGTGGCATCTCATCTAATGTATGGATAAAAGCATGGACCCACTAATCTCTGGGTCATGTTGCTCATAACCGTTGGCATTCTATCAAATGATCACCAGGATTATTCCGGCCATCATACTTGCCAGTGTGATAAACCTCAGTATCACCAAACCAAACCATCATCAACCTCCGACACTGTGACCAACCATCAATGAATTTCTTGTGTGTCGCCCACCAGCGTGCTGGAGTAGCCTTCAGTGCTTCCTCCAATGCCAGCAACCGCTATGGTTCTGAAACCCATTCTTCAAATTCCGTCAAAAATTTGGTTAAGCTAGGATGCCCCTCATAGACAGGTAATGTGACTGTTTCTATCGCAACATGACATAAAGACTGCGTAACTAAGCCACATTTTCGGAGCGGTACTTCATGAAACCGGTTTTGCCAAAGTTCGAAGGCATCATCGGAGTTGGAAGACGCAGAGCTCTCGCTATGCCATCCCAGCTCACCGTGGGCAGTAGGATGAATATAATATTCATAAATATTGAATGCATGGTCCCATCCAGCGGGATCATCATCTTTTACAGTATCAACATATCGGCGTCCTTCAGCCGGATCCAACAGAGCTATGACTCTGAAATCATGATTCTCAAAGGTCATCATGCGCTTCTTGAAGTTGATCACAGGTCCACTATCATTAGCCCATCCAATGCCCAATATTGCAGGATAGGAACTTCCTCCCTCAATGACTTCGATGACATCAAAGTCTACATAAGTCTTCATACCCTCAATATCAACCCTTAGCTGCGAAACTTGTCCAATGGGTGTTACTTTCGCATGGTTAGCCAACCGGAGTTGCACAGCAAACCAGCTCAATGGGGGACTCCCCATTTTATGCCATGCCTTCTTGGTTAAGATGTTAACATCCAAACCAAGGTCAAGAATAATAGAGTCAACATCATATTCCCCGATCTAAATATTCATTCGCATCTCCTTGCCAATCTTCCGTCGTTGTAGAGAGTTTACTGCCAACTCCTGCCATCCTTTCGTAAATCGCTGCAACCATCCCTCAATCTCAACCAGGGCAGCTGGGTCTCGGGCCAACAACAGACAGCTTTCAAGAAACTTTTTCAATGTCCCCGGTGGTGTCGACGGACCGCCTTCCGATGTGGTGTCAAAGACAGGTGGAATATCGCAAACAACGGCCTTACCATGATCTTTCTCCAAGGTGCGACGTGCCTCCAAGAATGTCTCCCACTCTGTGTCAATGTCAAAAGGTACCATCTTCTGACCAGCCAACCAAATTAGTGTTCACGAACTATCTTCCCCAATTGTCTTGCCTCCACGAGTGACAACAGCCACCAAAGCATCTTGTGGTCATGGTTCTACAGAAATGGTCGCAATATTTGCACCCTGCGTCTGGTTCTACTGCAGATTCCCCGGTTGATTGATATTTTCATTGGCGTTCGGTGGTGGTCGCAGGGGATGGTTCTATACTGGTTGTTCTACTTGATTTTGTACTGGTTGCTGTGGCTGGGCCTGATTCTGTAGCTGCGGAGCGTTCCCAGCCTGCCATCATGCAATCAACTGTGGACAATTCTCAACCGTATGATCATTACCAAAACAAAATGTACACTGACTCTGTAGTAGTGGGAATTCATGCTGATAATCCCCCCATACCACACAGTGGTAACATTGAATAGGTCCACTACCACCTCGGCCTCCTCCTCCATGACCAAATCCGCCACCGCATCCGCCCCTGTATCCTCCTTGGTAGCCGCCTTGCTGTTGGTACTATGATTGGTTAAACTATTGCTACATCGGTGCTGGTGGTATCCCTTTCCCGTGTGGTGCATACTGCGATCGTTGTACATAATGTGGCTGTGGGGGAGTCATCTGCATCGGAGTATATTGCAACATGAACTGCTGTGGTTGTTGTTGCTGTGGTGCAAACTGCATCTGTGGTTACGGTAGTAGCTGAGCTACCTGCGGTTGCAGTTGTGGTTGTTGCACGATGCGCTGATCATCCTTGACGTAGAACACATCACACATTCTCTCCTGTAACAACCCATATGCACGGCAATCCTTGTCATCATGACCCACCAACTTGCAGAATGTGCAATAAAGATTTCGTGGGGTTGTGACCATTTTTTGCATATACGGAAATTATTGTGATTGTTCCCAAACACCTGGAAAACATGACACCAGGGCATATTGCCGCCATTCAATGGGTTTGGCGCACGTGACACCAAATAATTATGGAAATCTGGGCAATTGTCCTTCGTATGCCCTTCTCCTCGACATCGCGTACACCATACTTCATCACGTTGTTCCTTGTTCTTCTTCAAATCTTGCAACTGTATAGTCAGGTTAGCGAGTTGTGTTTGTATCTATGACATCCCAGCTGCATGATCTCAAATCAGTGACGCCTCCAATCACATTGCAATCTCTAGAGCTTCGCTAGGCATCGATATGTTTTGTTGCATCAGTGGCAACAGAATGTGGGGTAGCAATGCCACAATGAACCATTCTTTATGTTGGACGGCGCTCATATCGAAACTAACCTTTTCCATTAGCGTCTTGAATCGTTGGTCGAAATCCGATACCATCTCATTGGGATACTGCTTAATTTCCTTCAATTCAGTAATATATTGAGCCTCCGACTTAGGCCTTCTAAATTTGGCAATGAGCCCATCCCGAATCTCATCCAGTGACTTCTCTGGGGCTCCCATAGGGACTAGAATAAATTTCATGAACCAATCTAATGCACGACCTCACAGAGTCGTGGCTAACTGTCCTTTCTTAGCATCGGCATCAGTGATCTGTTTCATGCTCCAAACCACTTCACACAAAAACCAATACTGTTCTGGGTTGTCTGTCGCACTTCCGTGGAACAACGGTAACTTAGCATCATCGCTCACCATTCTGGGCTTCCTTCCTCCTTTCAATGTGCTACTACCAATTAACTTCTGTGGAATTGACGAACTTGGCAGTGTCGAAGTGGTATTTCTTGTTGTTTGTGAGTCAGTGAGCAGAGGTGTGGGTACGTTGGTGCCGGGGGTTGGTCCTGCCTCTATCCTAGGCATAGCCTGGTTGTCCCTGTCAGGACTGTGAGGTTGCTTCGTCCCCTATGGTCTTCCTTTGTGATTTTGCAGTTTGATCGCAGCAGGACCTTCTCCTGTCCTCTGCCTCTTCTCCTGTCGAAACCTCGCTCCTCCTCTTGTAAGACCACTTTCTTCCTCGGCTTCACTCACAGTTTCCTCATGGTCTGCACCCATCTAACCCTTACCATTCCATGTACCATTCCCCAACAGTCATGGTACCCATGGCCTCCTCCCACCAGGCTATCTACTGATCAAGGTGCATCTTTAATATACCCTTTTCGCAGATTAGCATCTTAATCGACAGTTGGAGCGACAGCAGAAACCTTCCCCTTGGTCCTCGGAAGAAGTATCTTTCAGCTTTACTATAGCATTTCTTCGTGTCGACCACAAATTCAGTGATATATCCCTCCAAGATGCTATCAAGACAAACTTCGACAGCCTGCGATGCCTTATTATTGACGTTCTGCAGCTCCTGAATCAACTCTGGGGTCCAAGCTATCAGCTCACCACCCTGAAAGTTCCTCTTCTGGAAGGTCAGCATCGACAACCACTTGTACAAAATAACAAGGAATTCATAGAAAAACCATTCATGCGGACCGTCGTGAATATACCTTCCTAGCCAGTGATCTACTGTCAGTCACGTGTTCTAACTTTCTTCTTCAGCAAACTCCCGCAACTTCTGATCAAACCAGCTCTATATCTCTGGCTTCGTCGGGTGCCACAACATGACCTCCTTTCACTCTGCACACGGTCCCGGCAACGGAACCATTTGTTGGCCAACATAACCTCAGTCGATAGGGGTTCACCTCACTGTCGACACATACCGCAGTCTCCCTGGGCATTGGCCCAGGCAGGTTGGAGCCCGCCCAGCAACACCCACAGAGCGGATGAGGTCTCACCCGAGGCGTCCAGGAAGAGCAGACGGGACCATGTTTCTGCCGAGGGAGGAGGAGAGTTGTGGCTACATGGACTAGCTCTGTTGCAGTACTTAAACAAAAAATTTAAACATTCGACATGGAGTTATAACATATTACTTAATCACAGCATTCATCATCACAGCAATAGTAAGCAGACATTGCATTAAGAAAATATAACAACATTCATATATCGCAACATTGCACAAAGATCGTACCAAAACATCATTATTGTATTACTGTCACAATCATATACCCAAAGCAAAAACATACATCTCCATATACATCCACCTTATTATCGCTCGCCTGCTATTGTCTCTTTAACACTTACAACTCTCATCTATTTATAGGCCTCTGCCATTACAATGTTTTTCCACTTACTTACGACTTCCTAACCGACACTATGGACAAATGACCCACTATTTAACTGACTTGGCCCAAGTGACCCAAAAACCCACATACCATGGTACAACTGACTCAATATTACATACATGTGGTCTAAGTGACCCAAAAACCCGCCAACTGCAGTATACTTTAACACAAAATACCCCTTCCACTCCCTCATCCAATGTGTCGCAGTGTCAGCAGTACTGCGACATTTCCTCATCGAACCACCTGCCAACAGACGCTCCAGGATAGTCCATCCAAAGAAGGATAGAATGTGGAAGTTAGTTGTGAATTAGGTAGAAGGAAGTAGGTAAATAGGACTGTCATGGAATTTTTAAAGGGAAACATAATTTACTATATGTACTGAAAACCTTTGCTTGATTCATGTACCATAATTCAGTGTGTTATGTTTTTTTCATATATTATTATCATTTGAGTTAGTAAAATGGTTGGCCATTGCAAATTCATATCTCAGTATGCGTCGACAGATAGTAACTTATCTGATTATGTGGTATGTGTGTTTGAGTACTATTGGTGTACCTGCACGATGTATATAAGCATTATCTACACTTACATAACTCGTCTATGTATGATGTATGAATTATCTATTATACTATTAAAATATGGCTTGGATTCATTGTGGTTGTGAATGATCACATTATAATTATTATTATCTATTTAGTTATGAAATGATACTATTGAGTGAAGTTATTAATAAATGGTTAATTAATTGTGATCAAGGTTAATTATTAATTATGGTCAATCAAGGTGAATGATGTTAGTTAGTGGTTAATAGGATTGTTCATAACTTGGTTGATAAATGTTAATGATGATAATAATGTTAATAATATTGTTATTAACTTAATGGTTGAATGAAGTATTGGGTTACTCAATATTAAATTAGTGTTAATGATATTAATTAGTTCAATGGCATGGTTTATAAATAATAATGTTGTTAATCATATTAATTAGATTATTATTAACTTGATTAATAATTTTAACTACATGTTTATAATGTTAAGTGAATGTTAATGAGATTATTATTAAATCAATTAATTAATATTAACTAAGTATTAATGATTTTAATTAGTGTTATCAGCATTATGATTAACTTGATTAATAATTTGTAATTAGTTTTAATTATAACTAAAGGGTAATTAGTATTACAGGGATGTGATAATCATTGGGTAAATGATTAGTGGTACTATTAATTAATGATTATTAATTAATAATTAATTAAATGATGATTATAATGAATAATTGGATGTTGAATTACATAGTTGTTAAAATAATTATGTGGAATTGTTTTAGTAATTAATAATTATGACAAAATTGTTAATTATTAATAATTGTATAATGCAATTGTGATAAATTTATATTGTTGAAAAATAATTATGCCAGGGTTGATGTAGATAGTTACGATGGTCCATATTTAAGGATTTTTAAAATATTGTTTGTGAATTGTGCTAGTGACATTTAATAAAATAAAATAAAAATAGATATGCTTTATGGCTTGATGATAAATGTAAGACCTTTCGGCTAATAAAAATTATGACAAGGGAGTTGGGAATTTAAGGAGAAGATAAGGGTAGTAATTTCTTAGGGGGAAAAAAGTCGGTAGGAATGGAGATAAGGAGGGGGATGGAATTCAGAAAGGGGGATCCATTTTTGCATCAAATAAATTTAGCAGAGAAGGCTAAAATTCTGAAAAAGGAGAACTACGAGAACTGGTTGGACTACACTAAGGTTTTGGGATCGGGGGTCCAAGAAGCAATTCTTGGAGCTGGGTGGTTGACGAGACTATCCTAGTTGGCAAGGTGGAAAATTTATTGGCGGTTGAGTTTCCTAAACTAAAAGATCGTATCTACAACTCTAGGTATCTACAAACTTCATCTATACAACTTCAGCTACAAGTATTTTGATGTATTGGTGTTTTATATTGTTTAAATTTCTAATTATTGAATTGACTAATTGAATTAATATGCAGAAAAGAAAAATGTTGAACTGAGCTTGAATATGCGAAAAACTTTACTATGCTCTAAAATTTAATTTGTATTTACCTGTGAAATCTCTTTTACCTGTGCATGCAATACCTCTATATATGTTTATACCTTAACTAAAATTTAATAGGATAACTCTTAACCTGAAAACTATTAACTTGAACAAAGAAACTGAACATGCAAAAGGAGAAAATTGTTAGATTCTTATTACCCGAACTAAGGACTTGGGGAATTCCTTACATCCCTCAAGCAACTAAATAAGGACAATAAATTAGAACCCAAGTATTATGGTCCTTATAAAGTGTTGTAGAAGATTGGTAGTATGGCTTACAAATTAGAGGTCCCTTCATATTCAAGAGTGCATCCAGTTTTCCATGTTTCTTGCTTAAAGAAGGTAATATGAGACAAGATCCCAATTCAAATAATCTTTCCCGAGCATGATGAAGAAGGAAGAGTCATATTGGAACCTGAAAAAATCACTAAAACAAGGACCAAATAGCTACATAATCGGGCTATTACTGAGTACCTTATCAAATGTAAGAACCTTCCAGTGGAAGATTCGACATGAGAAGATGATTCCTTCATACATAAACATCCACAACTAATCAAGAGTTGAGGACAGTACTTTTCTAAAGGGGAGGGGCATGTTAAGACCTAATATTGACACATTTCCCCTTATGTAGTGGCACATTACCACTTTATTATGGTGCATTACATATTATTGATGTTATCTTGGGTCCATTAGTTTTTATTTTACCCCTTTGTCTCCTATATATAGGAAGGATGCCTTTTCATTTTAGTCATGATTGTATCTTGTCTTGTATTTTGTACTTAGTACATTGTGTAAGGAGGTTCCTCCCTCGAAGAGGATTGTTATTCATCTCATTTCTTCATTATTAAGTCATGGATTACTTTATTTTGGTCCGTTTCTTCTATTTTTATGGTATATGTGGGACTTGGTTGCACAACATAGGCACCAACCTACTGGAGACACCAATCTCCTCAACTGAGCACCAACTCAACAATATGTAGGAACCCACCTACTAGAGACACCAATCTCCTCAACTGATAACCAACTCAGCAATATGTAAGAACCAACCTATTAGAGACACCAATCTAAAATAAGCACCAACTCAACAATACATAGGAACCAACCTACTGGAGACACCAATCTCCTCAACTGTGCACCAAATCAACAATATGTAGGAACCAACCTATTGGAGACACCAATATCCTCAACTGAGAACCAACTCAATAATATGTAGGCACCAACCTACTGGAGACACCAATATCCTCAACTAACCATCAACTCGGTAAGATGTAGGCACCAACCTACTAAATAATCAGGTACAAGAATGCTTGCATAATCACTTCAATTATTACCTCATAATTAGCTTCAAATCTGCTTCATAACCTGACTCAGATCTACTTCACATCTAGTTCATAACATGCCTTAGAATTTCTCCATAATATGTTTGAAGATGATTTCATGATCATTTAGAAACCCTTATTTCTAGAGGCCATATCTCTAAAACTATAGAGAAAAAATTATCTAAAACTTGGACCACAAGTACTTTAAGGACTCTCCTTCATCTCCTCCAAGTTTCACTTTCTGAAATGTCTTATAACAAAAGTTATAGTAAAAATTCCATATTGACCTATTTGAAGTTGATTTCAGCATCATTAAGAAACCATAACTTCCCAAGGTCATATATCCAAATATATAGCGAACCATCATAGGTACCTTAATATTTCACCTATTTCACCTCTAATTTTAATGTTTTGATATGTCCTAGAACAAACGTTATAACGAAAATTTCATACTTCCTGAAGCCCTAACTTCCTGAGGTCATATCTTCGAAAATCTATTTAACCTGTATTTGAAACTTGGAACAAAGGTACTTGAACATCTCTCCTCCATATTCTCCAAGGCTCATGGTATAAAATTTCATAGAACATAAGTTATAGTAAAAATTCCTAGATGACCTAAAACTCTCCCTTTTTGGAACGATATTCAATATTTGCTCATCCACTTCTTCAAATGCTATAATACTTTCCACAAGTGCACCTATCCTATGATATCTCCATATATTGGATGAGTGAGTGAATGAATGAGGAAGTTCTCCACTTATTTATACCCTTTTAGGGAACTTCTAGGGGATCCCTCTTCTTCTAGGGCCTAAATGTTCAAGAAGCCACATGGGGATGCTTTCCCCTCCAAACGCTTTTCTTTCTTCAAAAAGTGGGAACATAGCTTATCTTCAATTCCTTCATGACCAATCAAACTCTTCCTTTTCTAAGGGACATGGTTAGATTTTCTCTTCACTATTGCAAGGTGTTCCCATTGTGTAGTTTATTCATATCCCTTCGGTTTTCTTACCTTAGTAAGTGGGAAAGCGGGGTGTTGTGCAGTTTATTAACCTATGACTAGGAGATAGAGGTCACCAACGTACATCCAATTTTATTGCAAAAATAGAAAAGAAAGTACATGTAACATTTAACACTTTTTTCCTTTCATAAAATAAATAGGATTCAAGATGAGGTTCATACTTGGATAATCGATGGTTGATCCAAGCATTCGAAATCCAATCTTCTAGATCCACTACTACACTACTCCAAGTGATGGACTTGCAAACAACCAACCTAACTTTTTCAAAGAAATTTGACTACATAAAGATAAACAATTGAAACTGAAACTCATATATAGATTCATATAACAGATTCAAACATCAAGTTTACACAAAGACAAGTTCTAATGGAAGGGAAATATTTGATTTAATTTGCATAAAAAACAACTAGTTATACCTGTCCTACAACTGGCACTGTTGTAATCAGACCCTGGGCTCTTGCTCCTCTCTCTTGAGTAAGTATTCCTCAATCATTTATTTACCAAAGTTGGATCCCCTTTCTCAATCCCCTCCCCTTGTATTTATGGAAAGGCTAGGAGGGAAGGGTCAAAAGGCAGTTGGCTTCGGAAGTTAAGGTAGTTTGAATAACTACCCTAACTAATCCATAATTCATAATTTTATATATTTTTTTGAGATTTTTGAAGATACCCGTGAGTATGCCTTTGGACAATTAGCGAGTGGTTCATGACTCTTAATCCTTGCAGCTAGCAGGTGCAACATTTTAGATGATACCCGCAGGTTGTCTGTATAGACACCCGTGGTTAACTCACATGCTAGCGAGTATCAAAGTCGTGGTTATGCTTCAAAATAGTTTGCAAAAGATATGTTTATTGAGGAAAATATTGCAAAGTTTAGATCCAAGTCATCTAAGGGATAGTAAGCAATTCCATCCATAGTGTCCTTTTGTGTGACCGACAAGGTAGTGTGGTCATGGACGGAGAAGTGCAATGAGGTTAGAGGGAAAACGATGGCTGAAATGAATTACAATACAGGAAGAGGAGGAGCAAAGAAACCATAGGATGAGATCACAAATGGTACCTGAAACAAAAATGAGGTCAGCGAGCAATTACAATCTTGATATTAGGAGATGTTCAGAATGGTAGAACATGAACTCCAATACATAACAGAAAGGTGTATATAGCATGGCCACTGAAATACAAGCATGGGTCCATGCCAAACAAGAGATCATAGCCATAACAAAAAACTGGATCTATGTCTCATCAAGAGCCAAAAATAGGTGTGGCTCAATCTTGCACAGCTTGGGAAATAACAAAATATGATGTTGTTATTATAGGCCTAAGGTCTTCATCCAAACCGTCTCAAGGTATGAATCCTATCCATGTGAATAAATGAGTTTGAATTCGGACATGGAGGACACTTTTTGATTACCGGCCATTGATGTGGACTGTTAACAAACACAACAGAACCCACCAATGTTGAAAATGGGGCCCAAGGTACCTAGTACATTCTAACAAGTGTGAATAAGGGGTCTTGAAGTCGAACACCTGAAGATTCCATCGATTAAGAGACATTGATGTATTCCCACTACCCAATAGTGAGGGAAATTTCCACTGATGACTGCAATCCCCAAGATACTACAAAAAACTCTAAACTTCATTCCCAGAGCAAGAGGAGTTGAAGTCAATGGGAAGAAGTCTGTTGGAATGGAGGCCTTAAGGCATCCTCCATCATCCAACATGAGATAAAATCAAAGGTTGATCTGATCTGGAGTAGGACTGAGTACATGATGAAACATACTGATACCAAAGAATGGTCGACACATGAGGTCAAAGCAACTGCAGAATGGTCGACAAAGGTGGTATCCTTGAACAGTGAGCACGACACAAGAGTGACTTAGGTAGCTTGGAATACAAAGGGACCATGATATAAATCTACAATGTAGGAGACATTAATAGATTCTCCCTATGATTGGAAGAGTAACCAATCGAAGGAGTAAAAACTCTGAGATCAAATTTATCCTAAGGCCAAAACTAGAACCAAACTTGTTTGATAGACTCAAAAAGGTGCTCTGTTTGAGGATAGACTGCTTCCATAAATGAAATGAAAAAGCGGATATTTCCCTTCCCTTTCTCTTTTTGATAAAGAATGTCTTTTCTTAGTTTTAATGAGCATGAAAAGATTGAAAAGAAAGCTCGATAATATCCTTCTTGTTAATTTTAATGAGTCAAAGAAAGAAAACTCAATAGTCATTCTTCATTTTTTTTATTTTAAACTCAAAGAGGGGAGAGAAGAATGCTTGGTATAAGTCCAACCATGTGCAATTTAACGATTCCATGGGAGGGAAACTCAGGACCTTCTTCATGTTTTAACGAGTTTGAATAACAGATAGATTACTAGTACTAGATAGTTTACGTATCTGTGGATTTTAATATCGAGCCCAGATCTATTTGTGCTCGCCAGTGTTTTCATATTTAAGGAGTTTGAAAAACTTAAACAATAACTCCATACACCTACTTGTGGATTTTAATATCGAGCCCGAGTTGGTATGTGCTCACCGGTGTTTTCATATTTAGGGAGTCTAGAAAACTTTAAAAATAACTCCATACTGTACTTTTTCGTAAACTTATCCTCCTCACCCAAAAACGTGTAAAAGTGTACAAGAGAGGACTCTTCTAATCATTATGACTAGAGTATACCTTTTTCATAAGTAATCCACTAAGGTTCGTAAAAGGGATAAACTTATACCTAAGTGGATATCTGTTTAAGTCCTTTAACAAGTTTGAACAAGACAAGTATGCTCAACAATCTTTTTAATTTTAAGGAGTCTAACAAGAGCATAAAAATACTCTATCGAAACAGGGAACTTAATATTAGGTTAAAAAATGATGTACAATGTATCAGTTCCTTGACATGTCAAATGACAGACAGACTGTAGATAGAATCAACGTCAACAAATTAGCATAAAATGGTAGTTAAAATGAACAAAGGAGATTCAAAATGACAGAAAAGATCTAATTTGTTGAACTAAAATGACATGTCAAAAAGAAAACAAACCTTTGTATTAATCACCTGTTACAATTGATAGTGAGAAAAGCGCCTTTTAAAGATTTACCTAATCAAAACAACTTAAAAAGGGTTATTTCAAATTAAAATAAAATTAAAAAAGGATTTGAAACTATATAAAGGGGGTAAAAATTTGAAAATAATTATATAAATAGTGTCAAATTGGAAACATAACTCACTAAACCATTTTACCATTGGAGCAAAGGAGAAAAATCCTCTTGCTTCAAATGTCGATTGTGATCAATCTTGGAAACAAAACTGAACAACGTCACTTGCAGGTAAGCTATCTATGCCTACTCTATCGATTTAATCCATTTCTTTAAGTTTTTAATGATGTTTTTTGGTTTTTAAGCAAGTTTTAAAACCTAGGGCTTCGTACTCGCGAGTCTGTCCAAGTAAAATTCGCGGTCACATGGAAAGTGCGCAAGTTTACTATAGGGAGACTCACGAGTACCCACCTCTGTTGAAGAGGTGAAGTCGCGGGTATCGCAATTCACAAGAAAAAACCAAAAATTAATGTATGGTATGGGAATGGTTGATGCAGGATGGTTCTAACTTGGAGAGAGGGATAATGAGGCCATGGACAGGGATTCCATGGGGGATCCTCTTACTTTGAATGCGCTATGGAGGTCTAGTCTCTTAAAGTTTGTTCTGAACTACAAACATGCGTGCACAAACACATCTGCTCCAAATGCTCGTGGGATATTGGGATGTCGATCATGGCATGTTTAAACTTCAAGGAGAGATGTTGGACATCACCATTGAGGACATATACTTCATAACTAGTCTATATCAACTAGGTGAGGTGGTGAACCTAAAAGGGACATTTAGAGGAGCGGGTGCATTGTCCATTCAGGATTATATAAACACCTACTACGTAGCTGGAACCGAAAAAAGAGGGAACCAAGTTCCAATTGGGAAAAATGAAAGTTTCCCTTTAAAGGTGATCTTGAGTACAATCAATAGGATCGGGGGAAGTGAGGTGCAACACCTGGCCTCATAGAACTATATGTAGATAGGCGTAGAGTGTCTACACAATGTCATCTTTGAATGGTGTTCATGGTTTCTAGTGAACATGAAACATCAACTTACAAAGTGTAAGATGAGGAAGAAAAATAATTTTGCATACGGGACTATATTATGCACCTTTTTCTTCGAGAGTGTCCCTGCTCTCATTCCGGGGGTGGCCCTACCAAGGTTGAATCCCCGCGAGCCACTGATGACTCGGTGGGGCGACATCTTCTTGTGTCAAGGTGGTGGTGAAACAAGCTTGTCATATGCTGACAAGGATTATTTGGGGTGCTGGAGCCACCAAGTACCGACACTAGACCAGTTTCTGTATGAGGGCATGGATTTCCGAGGTGATCCCGAGCTCATGCTGCCTCCAGGAGCTTCCTGGGGAGAGATAGGTACCAAAATGTGTTTTTGTTTTTGAATTTTTTTTTTTAATGTTTTTGTATATATATATTTTTATGATGAGTATGAGTACTGACAAAACATAACTTATGCAAATGTTAGGCCGGTGAGACTTGTTGGGAATCCTAGAGTGTTCATCCGACCAACCGAGCCAAGTGTTGCAGATACTATGTTGAGGAGCATTGAGGGAAATATGAGTCAGTTGACTCATGATATCCCTACCTACAATATAGAGCGAATGTCACTCGATATGCAGGAGCATGTAGTAGGGGATCCCCCATCCTGGATCCGTTTACTTAGGAAAGTAGCTAGGCTAGTCAGCTATTATAGAGAGGCCGTAGTAGAGAGGCTCCTCCCTCTCCATAGGGAGAGTGACATATTATTTTTTGAGGATTTTTATGTCCACTTTGTATATTTTGATAGTGGTTGACTCAAACTCATAGGTAATTTTTGGATTGGAGATATATATATATAGATAGTATCGATTATATACATGTTATCTTATGTGCTTTACATGTTATTGTGTATGATACAAATGCCAGTGAAGAACATAATTTTCATATGCATCAGCTAATGTAATAAAATTCCTTGAAATATGTTGCTATATGATGTAATAAAAATTTCTTTCAAGCAATCTAACTCTCAAAAACTGACGTAGCAAAGAAGGATCTCTAACCCTATACTTGCTCGTCAATTGAAGTACTACTAAATACGAATCGAGTCTTACCTCCAAACATGAAATGCTGTGATGGATAACATCTCGGATTAATTCGATAACTGCATTATACTCAGCTACGTTGTTTGTCGTAGGGCCCAAAAAAGCACCTCCCGAAGAAACAAGTTGGCTAGAGGGTGAGTAAATAACCCAAGCCGTTGAAGCCAACTAATGAGTGTGGCGACTAGCACCATCAAAGAATTCTATGAAGCACTAGATTGTCATTGGAAACCACAATCCAAAAGAAACATAAGACATTAAATCCAAAAATACTAACTCTACAACAATGTATAGCTATAGTGCAAGAAAAATCATGTAGGCCTGAGCGTAATACTTTTTCAAGTAAAGCCCATTTCTAGGCTTGGGAAACTTATGACCATCATAATCTGTCAGCTTGTCGGAGCCCTTCTTCAACAATTTAGACACAATATAAGGTCCGAGCCACATGGATTTAAACTTGCCTACCCCCAAGGGATCTCTGTCCTGGTCGTAGACCAAAACAAGGTCTCCTTCTGAGAAAATCCTTGGTTTTACAAACTTATCATATTGATGTTTGACTCGGCTCTTATGATATTCATTTGCAATGAGCGCATCATGGCATTGCTCATCTAAATTCTCTAAATGAAGAAAATGCTCTTCCAAATAAGAAGTTTCAAGAAGTAGATGGATAGCCAAATTCAAAGATGGAATCTCGCATTCAACTGGTATGACTGCCTCCAACCCGTGAATGAGTTGAAAAGGTGAAAAACCCATAGCGATCTTAAAATTGGATTGATACACCCAAAGAGATAGATACAACATGATGTTCTAGTTTGATATACTAGGATTAACGGTATGTTGAAGGATAGTTTTAAAAGTTTTATTCACCACTTCGAATTTCCCGTTCGCCTGCGAATAAAACAAAAACGAGTTTTCTTGTCGAAAACCTAACATAGTGTATAAATCGGTCATCATGCTGTTATGGAAATTTCTACCTTGGTCAGTGACAATCTCCTTAGGTATATGAAACCTAGAAATGATCTAATTGAAAATGAAGTAAGCTATTGTTTCTCCAACTGCTTTCACAGTAGGAATTGCCTCGTCCCACTTCGTAAAGCAGTCGAAGACAATGATGATATGGTGATTTCCTCCAGCCGAAACTGGATTACAAGTCATAAAATCAATCCCCCACTTGCTGAAGGAACCTATTTTGATAACAAGGTGAAGAGGAGCTGGGTGTGCTCGCATTTTCTTTGTGAAAAACGAACATGGTTGGTAGTGTTTCGCGGCTTCCACACAATCTTTAAAGATGGTGGGCCAAAAATACGTAGCACACAGTATTTTCTGAGTTCTTTCCAATCTAGAAAGATGACCCCCACAGGCTCCACTATGGGAATCATTCAATACTGACTTGCCTTCATCCAGATTCAAACAACGGCGTAATATGGAATCTAACCCATGTCTATAGAGCGTTTTAGAAATAATGAGGTAGTTCTTGGAATGGTTCCTAACTTTCGTCGTTCATCTCTGGAGAAAGATGGCAGACACTTCAAATTCTGGAGATATATTAAGATGTATCCATACCATGGGTCAGAGGTCGTAATGACAAAAATATGTTCATCAGGTAATGACAAATATTCCTCGTTGCTTGTTACATCACTAGGGAACTCGGAGATAAGATCGGCGAACACCAAATTATTTTTTGAATTAGCAAATTGATATGTTAAGTCAAATTCTTGCAGAATGACAATCCACTTATTAAATTTCCCTTTGATGATACGCTGGGTTAATACATATTGAAAAGGATTGACATCCGCTATAACTATGGTGGCCTGCAACAAAATGTAATGACGTAATCTATGAACGACATAGACAACAGCTAATGTCAATTTCTCGACGTGAGAATATTTAAGTTTAGGAGTTACCAATGCGCGAGAGAGATAATAAATGGCATGCTCTTAGAGCTTGTCATCCTCTTGAACCAGGACTATGTCAATCATGGAAATAGATGCTACGAGGTATAGAAGGAAATCCTTAGTATTATCCGGCGGGCTCAGCAAGGGGGCTGATAACAGTGATTTTTTCAAAGCATCAAACAAATTTTGTGCAGCCTCATCCTAGAAACAATGGGTGTCTTTCTTAAGCGATCACATGAATCCTTTAGTGATCTTGGCATAGGTCATAATAAATCGTCATAGAAAATTAGACATGCCCTATAGGATTTGAAGTTGTTTGATGGTACGAGGAGGAGGCAATTTGATAATAGCCTCGACTTTCAAGGGGTCAACCATAATGCCACAACTAGACACAATGAAACCTAGTAAGCATCTAGAATCGACACAGAATACACATTTGTTATGGTTTAACCATATCTTGTAGTATCTACATCGTTCAAACATGAGTCGTAAATGATCGGGATGATCTCGTATCTTCCAAGATCGAACGGGGAGATCATCCATATATAGTTTGACTACATGTTTGATGTCATGGAAAGCGAAGTCCATAGCTCACTGGAAGTTAGCTCCAGCATTCTTCAATCCAAATGGAATTTTCCTATAGGAAAAGGTACCCTAGGGAAAATAAAATCCATCTTGTGTTGGTCTTCGGGTTTAATTTGTATTTGGTTATATCCCAAAAAATCGTCCATGAAAGAGAAAATTTCATGGCATGCACATGCTTCAATGATTTGATCTATGAATGGTGTGGGATAATTAGCTTTTGGACAGACTTTATTAAGGTCCCTAAATTCCATACATAAGCATATGGTCCCTTGCTTTTTGTCGACTGGGACTGGGTTGGAAACCCATTCCGTCATGTCCAAAGGATAAATGAAGTTGTCCTTAAGGATCTTTTTGACTTCATCCTTAATGGCTGCAACTTTCCTAGGGTTTACCAGATGAAGTTTCTGTCATACTGGTTTCATGTTAGGATAAGTCATGATAACATGCTCAACAATAGAGGGGTCGATGCATGTCATCTCCTCATAAGACTAGGAAAAAACATTGTGGAATTCCTTAAATAAATTGGTGTACAAAGTGATCTCCTGTGGAGAAAAATTTGCTCGAATGCAAATCTTTTCCACAACATTAGGTTTGGTGGAAATATTGATCGGTATTTTCATCAAAATTTTCTCGATATTACCTTCAGCATAAATCATTTGTTTTTTGGAAGGAGTGATGGACAAATCAATATTCCCACTGGGTCTCAATGAAAACTCTCCATTCTCAATCTTATTCAGATCTGGAAGAAAATAGGATCTGTGATGCATATGTTCCCATGGGTGACCCAGACCTACCATAGCTTCTAGGATTAATTCATCGGAAGGCAAAACAGTATCTAAACAGTCAAAAGAATTTGTGGAGTTAACTGACCATGCAAGTGCATAATCAATATTTGACTCTGTTGAGACTGACGGAGTCAAGAAATAATGTATCACAACATTTTGTGATGTTTGGTAAGCCACTTCTACGATAGATAAGGGCACAGTTGGTTCTTGTTGAGTAGGAAGGATCCATGGATCAGTTGTTTGACTAACCGTAAAAAATTCCCGAGACTATAAGTCGGTGGTACTCATTGAACCAATATATTTTACAGGAGTAGGTAGGTCAAATGTTCCCATCAAAGATGAATACATACCTACTCCTAATCTCTAACTAGGTGGACGAGCTTGATCAATCCAAGGGACGTTCGAATCCGAAGGAGTTGTGTTGTTTTTATGAATGAAGGATAGTTGATCAACTGTGACGATTTTACCTTCATGAGGAAACATAAGCACTCGAAAAATGGACAAGGGAATAGGTTGCATAGAGTACATCCAACTTCTTCCCGACAACATATTGTAGTTGAGAGAAGCATCCACAACTTATACCTCCATTGATGTTACTTACCGGCAAGCTGAATCTCGAATGAGGGTAAGACTCCATGCGGACAAAACAATCTTCCGTCAAAAGAAGTAAGTAATGTAATGGAAGGGGCTAACTCAAGAGAGCCCAAGGATTTCCAACAGGATATAGACATTACACACGTCGACATGCCTTCATCTAGTACCATTCATCCAATGGTCTTTGAACCGTGGACTACTTCGATCTGGAAGGCCACGTGATAGGGAAATCAGGGTTTGATATTTGACATATCAAATCTAGCAAGCATACTCGACGAATCCATGCTACCTATTGCTGCTAAAATTTCCTACGCTGCAATGGGAAGCTTTGCAAGAATTCTAGGGTGGAAATAGCACACGGCGTTTGGGCTAGGTCTTCTACAATAGAGTAGTTTGGAGCAGCTTGTGCATTAGGGTTGTGCATTTCCCATTTATAGACACCTTTCAGTATCTTCAACAAAGTTTTTGTTGGTCTCTCAATGTGGAGAGGAACAGAGGACTCAAGAACATCTTTGTCTTTTTGCTACATATCTAGGTTATAATTATTGGCCCTCATCTGGAGTAGAGTGTCTAAGTTAACCATGTTGATATAATATTGATTAGTTGATGTGACATGGTGAGTGCCCCCAGTATTAGAGATTCCAAAAGCTGGCCTTCATCCTTAGGGAAAATGATCCTTCAAGATAGATGGTTTATTTTCATGTAATAGCTTTTGGGATTCATCTATGAGAGGGAATTAATGAGTGAGGTGGTCTCCTTTAGAAAGTTTGCAAGGAAAATTTACCTTCTTCTTATCTTTCTTTCCCTCCTCGACATTTTCAGTATTCGTGCATTTTTTTTGGTTCCCCTCCCCTTTATTACCCTTCTTCTTACTGTTGGGTTGTTGAGGACCCTTTTGATTTGTCTGGACATTTTGTATAGATTTTGTTTGTGAAGGGGAGGACGCAACCGTAGTTGCTTCCACAGCAGACTGCTTCACTAAAAGTGCATGGACTTGTTTTGTTAAAGCTTCTAATGCAGATGAGTCAGTTGAACCAATGATGCCATCGACATGTGGTCCAGGTTTAGGCTTACTGATATCTATATTAGAACTAGGTGCATTAGGAATTATATCGTAAAGGATTCGAGACTAAGCATAGATCAGGTCGAGTTGTTGGGTCCTTAAAATTGCTTCCTCTTCAAAAGTAACACCAAAATTTGAAACGTGCTTAGAGATGTAAGGTAGTAGTGATTTTAAATACCACTCCAACATAAGTTCTGGGGGGATCTCATCTTTGATGAGTTGTTTCCGTCTTCACCATTCTTGAATATGATTAGAGAGATGGGTGGATTTATTCTGTCTAAAGGTAGAGAGAAGATCTATGCCGACATCATACCAGAGGGGAAGCTGGAAATGATTCAAGAAAATTGTCACTAAATCCCAAAAATTGTTATATGTCGCAGTAGGAAATTCAATATACCACTTAGCTGCAATGCTCGTTAATGTTCTTTGAAAGAGCCTCAATCAAATAAGGTCGTCAATTAATGAGTTAGAGGAGCACCAGAGGTGAAAAGTTGTGACATGGTCTCCAAGGTCTTCATCATTTTTTCCTTCGAATTTTGGAATGTCCGAAGAGAGTTTGGTTGGGACCAAAGACCAAGCAAGGTTATGTCGCACCAGGTCATTCATTAGTTTTGAAAGGTTTGGAAAATTTAAAGTTGCCAAAAAATTCAAACGGGGTCATGTCAATGGAGTGTGATTTGGAGCATCCTGGTAAGGGGAACCACCCGAACCCTGGCTTCTATAAGGTTGGTTGGAGTTTCCCCCAGCTACCAGTTGTGAAGAAAAAACATTATGAAAGTTACTTCAGGGATGGGCTAACATATTACTTCCTTGGGGCCCAGTCCATTGCGGCTGGGTATAAGTGCCTCTGAATGGAGCGTTAGTGTAATTTTTATGTCCCCCTTCACCAAATAGTGAAAAGGGAGTACTCCCTACAGGAACATTATAGGTTTGTACATTAGAATAATGTGCATTGAATTCTATAAAGGGGTTAAAACCCTACATCGATGTAATGGAAGAGGCATGCATTGATCCTACAAATGGTGCGAAAGGAGAAATGTGTCCTCCGTGCCAGGGAAATCCTTGATTGAAAGGAGCAGAAGTAGGGCTGACCTGGAACTATTGAAAAAAAGGGGAGGATGTAAAGGACACCGAGGGTATCCCCGAGAAAGGAATACTAGATGGGACAATGGTGGATCCAAAGGGAATAGATGTCGTCACAACTTGGGTGCTAGACAAACCTGAAGATCCAACATTGAAACTGAAATAAGTTCTTGGAGCAGAAGTGAGCTGCAATGAACTTGATTTCAATTTGTTTAAGTGTGGGGGAAATAAACCTCTCGGCATGATAGCTGAAGTGGGAGTATGAGGAACTCCCGATGCATCCCTATGTTATCCATAGCAAGACTAGGTGTAAACCTATGAACACTTAAGTGAAGGATCCCTAAAGAAACAACACTTTCTAACAAAGGGTCATTAGGTCCAGTTAGTGGAGGGTTGAAGTGTCTCACGAACGCTTCTTTAGGAAAATATTCAACCTCAATAGTTCGCTGAACCGGTTGAGTTTGAGAGATAAGATGGGGTTCTCTAGGGGGTTAGTTGTACCTCTGAGTTCAAAAGAACCACGTGAGTCTGTTCTATGTTGCTGAGGTGGCGGTGGAGGCTCCACAATGAGTGGAGGAAAGTTTCTCAACCTTCATGACTTACGAGGTGGTTGGTCCTCCACAACTACAACAAAGAAATACTAAGTGATCAACCTAGGGGAAACTAGAACAGTAGGAAACAAATAGCACACCACTATAAAAAATTTCCTATGGTGATCAATACCAAGAAAATAGAGATGATACTCTCAAAGTGAACTCTGGGATGCTTAGGGCCCAGAACAAATAGGTAGAGTAGCGAATGACAGTTACCTGGGGTCCACAATATAGAGTCTTTGGGTGCAAGCATTTGAATCACCAAACACCCTCCCAAATAAATGCAATGGATTTACTCACACATCTATCCTAGGTACAGTGGAAATATCCTTCAACCGTCACTGGTGTAAAGCCCTATAGGTCAAAGATACTAAGGCTACCATAGTTGTAGAAAGAGTCCGTGGGGACATTCGCACGTCGAGCCAACATGTATGGGCAGGATAACTAGGCCCAAAACCCAAAATCACACAAGGTATCAATGGATCCCCGTACACCTATCAGCTCTAGTAGATGCTCGATTGAAAAGAGGGGGGGTTATCCCCGACTAATCTACCTCACACGACCTCGTGCTTAACTCTGGTTTGAGTGGAGCTTCCTGGCACACCTCCACAAAAGTGGATTTACCTAAAGATAGGCTTACTACGATTTCAAGATTTAAATGGTTTTGGAAAGTTTAAATTGTTCTATTCCAAAACCCTAGCCTAAGCTAGTTGGCTTGTGTGACCTAAAAAGAAAAGTTACTAATTTTTTTAGATTAATGATTCTTTTTAGGGTTTTTGCTTACTAAAAAAGGTAGTGTGTTTGTGTGCATAATGATTACAATTGAAAGCAAAATGTATATATGACAATGCAAATTCTTCACAATTTTCTTATTGCTTATCTTTCAAAATGTAAAATTGCAAAGTAAACCTAAAACAAACTATTTTATTTTTATTTTTCAAAGATGATAGTATATACGACTATAACTACTTCAAAAAGGAAAATTCTTGTTATAAAGAAAATGTTCTTTTGATTTGATTTTTCTTTAAAAATGAAAGAAAAGGGAAATAACTATGAACAAACAAGAACACTCAGATGTGTAGGCAAAGGAAAGATAAACGTAAAGCTATAAAAATCAGAACTTTGACCCTAACAAAGGACCGAACACAACCAACCCAACAAGTTCCTTTAAATGACCTAGAAGTAATTAAGGTTTGGAAACGAGATACTATAAGAAACAACTGATATGTAAAACAGAAAGCAATGAATCTATGTAGATATCAGGATGCTCTCTAAACACTAGTGGATATATAGGACCAAGTCCAAGCATCCGCCAAAAATACTATGGATTAGAAAGAGTTAGGTACCCTTATAAGCACAAATAACCAAAAAGAAATCTCCTAAAGGGATTTAAAAGACTTAGACAACAACTCTTAAGCAATCAGGAGGTCTAAGATCCACAAGAGAACTTTCAAAACCAAAGAAACCAACCCTAAAAGAAAAAAATAATTCTCTCAGGGAAAAACCGCGACTATGTCTACAGAGTCACGCAAGTGACCCGCGGATACAGATAAAGGAAACTTGCGGGTGAGGGAGGATAACCACAATTGTAAGTATATGCAAATCGTGGGTGAGCTCTATTTTTTTTTTTTAAAATAAAGAAAACTAGAGATCATACCACAACTAAGTCAAGCACAGGGATGGAAAATACCCTAGAAACCTTCACAGAGACTTAAAAGGTTGATAAAAATTGAAAGAAAGTATCTCAAGAATCCCCAAAGAAGAAATAGGTACTCCCCATTGGAGTCTCTAGTTCTGTTGTGCGGTTTAATAACATGTTAATAACCTATGACTGGGAGATAGAGGTCACCAACATACATCATATTTTATTGCAAAAACAAAAAAATCAAGTACATGTAACATTCAACACTTTTTTCCTTTCATAAAATAAATAGGATTCAAGATGAGTTTAATACCCAGATAATCGATGGTTGATCCAAGCTTTCAAAATCCAATCTTCTTGATCCACTACTACACTGCTCCAACTGATGGACCTACAAACAACTAGACTATCTTTCTCAAAGCAATTTGAATACATAAAGATAAACAATTGAAATTGAAACTCATATATAGATTCATATGACATATTCAAACATCAAGTTTACACAAATACAAATGCTATTGGAAGGGAAATCTTTGATTTTATTTGCATAAACAACAACTAGTTATACTTGTCCCGCAACTGGAACTATTGTAATCAGACCCTAGGCTCCTGCTCCTCTCTGTTGAGTAAGTATTCCTCCAACATTTATTTACCAATGTTGGCTCCCATTTCTCAAGCCCCTCCCCTTGTATTTATGGCAAGGCTAGGAGGGTAGGCTCAAAAGGCAGTTGGCTTGGGAAGTTAAGGTAGTTTGAATAACTTCCCTAAGTAATCCATATTCATAATTTTATATATTTTTGAAGATATTTTATATATAATATCGATATTTTTTCGATATTTTGGATAACCAGGGACTGACTCACGGCTCTTAAGCTTTATAGCTAGTGGGTGCAACATTTCAGATGATACCCGCGGGTTGTCTGTATAGACTCCCGCGGTTAACCCATGTGTTGGCTAGTATCAAAGTCGTAGTTATGCTTCAAAATAGTTTGCAAAAAATATGCTTATTGAGGAAAAGATTGCAAAGTTGAGATCCAAGTCATCTAAGGGAAAGTAATCTCTTCCATCCATAGTGTCCTTTTCTGTGACTGACAAGCCAATGTGATCACAGATGGAGAAGTGCTAATTTGACCAATAACATGGGGTATACATAAAAATCTTCACTTGGGAATCATCGTTACATATATTTGAAGTGGGGGAACATCAATATCTTCAACAATATTCATATTTTTCTTTGGACATATGTAGTATCCCCTTGCATTTTACATCCGATGACAACAATAATTCCAACAAGTAGCATTAGAAGCAAAAGAGTGAGAGAAAGATAGATTTCAAGCGAAATTTCAGGCCTTGGAAAATAGTAGAATTCATTAACAACCCCAAGTTTCTGAGGACAAATAAGAATTTGGTTCCAGAGCAAGGGTGGAAGATCAAAAGGAAAGAAAGAAGAATTAAAGAAAATAAATGAAAAGAACTTTGCAAATGGATATTGGGACTTCTAGTACTAATGTACCTCCAATGATCTCTCTCCCAAATATTGCACAAGGACACTTACCTCTATAGGAATTGGGTCTAGAAAGCTTCACACCAACAAAATCAGAAGTAATGGAATCCCTTGAGTCTTTTGTGTTTGATGATAAGATAAAGGAAGTGTTGAAGAATACATAGAAGAAGCTCCAGTACCTAGGAGCTTCACAATTGATAGTGACCACATTAACACCATTAATCACTAATATACACTATGACCCAACTACAATAGAATATATTGGAGTGCCATAAGTAAAGCATATAAGTTCAATGTGCACAAGATGGTAAATGACAGGAACAAGTACAAGAGAAGTATTTTTTAGTTCGAGAAATAAGTATCTCATGTTAAAGTTGTTACTGGAAGTCTTATAGAATTTCAAACATGTTCTTATGAGATTCAAGATCAGATGAATTCTATGTAGAGATACATGTCTATAGCGTTACAAGAATTCTAGAATCATGCCTCACAACTCTCACCTCCCTTGCAGAAAGTACAAGACAAGATAATCGTTCTCTAGGGAGTCCAACTAGGTATGGCAGAAATGAGAAAATGGTAGACTGAAGAAATATACACACTAGAAAATCTACTAAGGATGAGTGAAAATACAATGAATGCAACTCTACATCCTTACGTAATTGTTAGATGGAAAGTACTTCATTATATAAATATATTACTAACTTAATAAAAACATGTAATCATTTACATTTATTAGCTTAGATGGTAATTGAGAGCTTCAATCTACCATCAATTAGTCTCATGAATGTTCCTAGAAGTTCAAAAGAAATATGGAATGATCTAGAAAAAGTCATCCATAGTAAGAGAATTGCCATCGAGATTGCATCGAAAATTACAAAGGATGCACTATGAGAGTTCATTGCTACACCTTCAAAGGACATCACCTTCATAAACTCATACCTCACTACACTGAAAAGAGGCATGAGCACATTGTCAAATGATATAGCCAATTATGAGGTCACATTGGAGCAGCTAATATTTAGAGGTGTAATTTATATTTTTTCCAATATGCTATACACATGCTATATGGGTAGATTATTTCAATAATAAGGATCAAGGTAGACTATAGCTTCAACAAATCGATGGATATTTTATTTTGTACATAAGATAAAGATGAAGCTAAGCAATTGTAACTTCCAAAGAGGAAACCCAAGAGTCTTGGGTAGTTATATTTTGAATTGTATAAAAGACAATCAAAGCAAAGAGAGGTAAAGAGTGGGGGGCATCTATGGATTTTTCACTTTGAGTTTTCTAAAATTGATTTTGTTGAATTTAATGAGGATAATCCTTCAACACCATTTACAAGAGAATTTGGATTCTATGGTTGTAATATGTGAACTATTTATTTTTCTTATATTCATTTCAGAATCTATTTCACGAGTGTGTTGTTAATGTGAACTATTCTATATTTCAGTTCTTCATTTATTCTTCTTTTCTTGTTATTGTGCTTTAATTTTATTGATGTAACATCGTTGATTTTAAATACTGAGATGGGCTATTCTAAATCTGCTTTATTTTAAATATTTGATTTTTTTTTATTTCTTAAACAACTTTCTATTTATAGGAATCATTGGCATCGTTTCAATTGTCATTTTGGATTTCCATCAAGTAGGTCCATGCTCCTAGCTAGAATATGTTAGACAATTGCATTATGCATAGTAGGATTAAGAATTCCATCTACAAGATATTGTCTTTCATTTACAATCCAAACAATAAGTTTTGTAATGGTTTCTAGGAGGTGTAATCCATATGGGTATACTATTCCAAATGTTGTTAGGTATAATTGATGCTTTTCACTAGAGGTAACTCTTCTTGTTGAAGGAAACATTTTGTGCATGTCAACACCATGCTAGCCATGATTTAAATCATAGTCATTGATATCAATGAATTTGCAAGATTGATTACCATGTTTACACAAGAACATTTACCCTATTTTAATGAACTTGAGAACTCTACCCATTAGAAATACATAAGTCCACCCTTATGATGAGAAGGAACTTAACTAGTAAGGATTTATTTTTTCTCTATTTAGTGTGATTTATAAAGAATGGTTAGGTATTACTTTCATGGGATAGCCTACATGTTCATAGACTTGATCGTCAACTAAATTTTGAAAATGTATGAATGGTTTCTTTGGTAAAATTAACTGTGGTTGAAGTTACGGTACTAACCAAGGTAGATAACTCAAATTCAAAACCAAGGTCATGAGATGATGATGGGAGGAATACTTTAGAAGAGGTGGTATAAAGCATCTTAAAATACCACAACTCTTATGCATAAAACTGAAAAGTACTAACTTACAAAATCATAAGAAGAATAGGGGATAACAAACTAAACTTTGAATGCCTCTACATGTATTACACAAATTCAATGACAATAATAAATGCAACGACAAAAATGAGTTATTGGAAAATGGTTTTTTAATAATGAAAGTATTAAATGTCCAAGTTTCAAAACATGCCCTACCCCTCAATATATGTGATCGGTGATCAAATTTCAGCATGACCTAATCCTTTTGAAGGGTTTTGACATGTCCCACAAGTGTTAAGTAAAAATTGTCCTTCAAAAAAATTTGAAATCTTAATTTTACTCTACAAACTAAGAAGGGAATGTTAATTTTTTATCTTTAATTCAGAAATGAAATAGTACTTGAAATCAAATAAAAATCATACACATAAGAAATCGCATTCGATACACAAATTTACCATGGGGAAAACCTCCATGACTTGAGGGATAAAACCCCAACAAAACCTTCTTTAGTATATTGATAGATAGCAGAGAATGTCTTTTACATCAAGCACCCCCGATGCAATTACAGAGCAAGAGAAATATAAAGAAGAGAGACTCATAATAATATTCTACACAAATAGAACTTCATTTCCTTCGAGGAAGAAAAGAATTTGCTTCACATCGAATTCATCAATCCTGTATAACATATTTATATATTCTTCACATGCATCAGCTTCTATTTTTATCTTATGACTTCATGATGAACTCGCCCTCCATCAGGATGTATTGAACTTGCATGAAGAAGAGTGCCCCGCTTCTCATGCAGTGAATTAACTCACTGAACTGAGTCTTAGGATGAACTCGCCCCTTAATTGAAAGCTTTCCCACTTAGTTAGGTGGATAACTTAAGTGTCATCATGCAAGTTTCGCAACTCAAGTTTCTTATTTTAGTTTCACATAAGTGTCATCATGCAATAACACTTAGTTAACTAGATCCTCTTTGTTATCACTTCGTTAACTTTATTTAACTAATTATTTCTTGTTAACATCACTGTAGTGATCAATTCAAGTTCTCCTTTGATTTACTGAAATATTCAATGAAGTTTAACAACTTGAATTCTCTCTTAATTAACTATTTATGTGCAATTCAAATTCTATTATATCTTATCAGATCTTATCTTTCTCTCTTGTCTTATCTCCATGGTCCACATGTTCCAACTTAATTATCATATGAAATATACTAAGGATATTTTCCCAATGATGTGATCATATTGTCTTACTATCATTCCAAGTGGTCATATGCTAAAGTAATTCACTCTAGATGTTTCTAGCCTCTATAGGATACTTAATAGCTCATCCATGGTTAGTAGTACATCACACAAGACACATGCTTCGACATGCAAAGCATCACCTCAACACATGAGCATATGTCTTGACACACAAGACCTTAGCCTTTATTAGCAAGACTATACAACATTATCATTTCGACAAACAAATAACTTGCCTCAAAACATGAATCTTAACCATTTTTGATTCCAACTCAAGATTCTTCTCCAAGTTTACTAAGTCCAAATCAGGCTCCTATAAGGCACTACCTTGACACACAAGGCTCAATATTGACACACAAGATTGACCTAGACAATGACCCATGATGTTGTAACTTTAACACTCCCTCTGAGCAAGGGAGGCATTCTCTGCCATTCCAAGGCTTGTCTCGAAATTACCTATACTTCATCACAGACAGAGGCTTAGTCAACATATTTGCAATCTGCTCATCAGTATCAATGTATTGAAGTCTTATGGCACCTCTCTAGACCATGTCTCTGATGTAGTGATATTTCATCTTAATGTGTTTTGATATGTCATGAGACACAAGGTTTTTTGAGAGCTTAATGCAACTTTGATTCTCAGAGTGAATGACTATAGTCTCAAGCTTCTCACTGAACACCCAACAAGTAGATTCCTAAGCCACACAACTTTTTGGAAGACAATACTAGATGCAATATACTCTTCTTTTGTAGTACTCTGGGCTACAGCACCCTGCTTCCTCTTGGACCAAGAGATCATAGTTGATCCTAAGCTAAAAAAAAATTCGGATGTCCTCTTTTGGTCCACAATACTACCACCCTAATTGGAGTAGGAATATCCAAGTAACATCACTCCACCACTGGAACCATATCTAATTCCATAAGCAATAGTACCTCGAAGGTATCTAAGCACATGCTTGGCAACAAACTAATGTCTATGTCTTGGTTCAGACATGAACTAACTCAAGATACTCACTGAATAACATATATCTAGTCTAATATGTATCAAATACATCAAGGAATCATTGAGTTGTCTATACATGGTTGGATCCACTAGATCTGATCCAGAATTTGACTCATGTAGCTTCTTTATATTAGACACCATTTGACTAGACATGGACTTACAATCCATCATACCAAATCTATGCAATACATCAAGTGTGTACTTTCCTTGAGAAATAAAGATCTCATCTTTCCTTTTCCAAACTTATAGACCAAGAAAATAGTGCATAAGACCTAAGTATTTCATTTCAAAATCAGAAGTGAGCTCCCTCTTGTACCAATATATATGTTTCTCCTCTCAAGTAAGGAACAAGTCATCAACATAGATAACCAAGATCAATGGTTGGTTCTTTACAACCTTGAAGTACAGGTTGGGGTGAGCTTCACTTTTGGAGAATCCTAAGCTCATAATATAGTTGTCAATCCTTGAATACCAAGCCCTCGTGGCCTTCTTAATCCCATACAAGGATTTCTTAACTTTGCACGCATGGGACTCATTCCCATGAATTCCAAACCCCTCAGGTTGTTGTATGTAAATCTCTTCCTCAACCTCACCATTGAGGAAGGTAGTTTTCACATCCATTTGGTGAAGTTTCCAATCCAAATCTGAAGCAAGGGAAATTATGGTTCGGATAGTAGTGTACCTGGACAAATGAGTGAATGTCTCATCATAGTCTATTCCTTCTCTCTGTGATAAACCACGTGCCACAAATATTGATTTATACTTTTCAATACTTCCATCAGCTGCATGCTTTATTCTATAATGCCACTTGGAAGTTATTATTGACTTCCCTTAAGGTTTAGGAACCACTTCCCACACATCATTCTTCATGATAGATTTGTATTCTTCTCCCATGGAATCTTTCCATACGTGCTGCTTTGAGGCTTCCTCAGAGGTTGAGGGTGCCGAATCATTAATGCAGCTCATCTGTGCTACATATCCTGAAAATATTTCAAGTCTCTTTCACTCTCTAGATGAGCCTGGAGGTGCTCCATGCTTTTCTACCTCTTGTAGAATGTCTCGACACCATGAAGGTATCCTCTTAGCAAGAGGTTCATCAAGATATATTTCTATAAGACCATCTCTCTCTTCAGGATCAAGAAGATATATGGAATCATATGGATTCTCCCTCTCACCATCTAAAAGGGTAGAATCCGAAAATCGATCCTCCATCATAGGAGTATCATGCTCCTCCATATTTGAATCATAGTGAAGCTTTTTGGAGCGCTTGAAGGAAGCCTCTTCATGAAATGTTACATCTTTGCTGACTTCAATGTTTCTTTGTCTTGGAACATAGATTCTGTAGGATTTGGAGGATTCACTATATCCAACAAATTTTCCTTTCTTTCTAAATGGCTCCATATTTGTCCTCTTCTCTTTTGGTATGTGAATGTAAACAAGACAACCAAAAATCTTCAAGTGTCCAATATCTGGTTTTTCACTAGTGAAAACCTCTTCACGATTCTTTTCTCCCAAGATAGCATGAGCACTTCTGTTCTAAATATAAACAACAGTGCTGGAGGCTTCTTCCCATAATGATGTGGGCAGATCCTGATCACACATCATGGATTTTGCAGTCTCACATATTGTTATGTTCTTTCTTTCAACAACCCTATTTTGCTAGAGGTTGTAGGGTATAGTCAACTGTATTTTTAGTCCTGCATCTCTAAAGAATTCATTGAAGTCATGGGACTCAAATTCTACTCCATTATCAAATATCAAAGCACCAATTTGCTTCCCAATCTGATTCTTGACCAATGCTTTAGACTCTTGAAACTTGTTGAAAGTTTCACTCTTTGCTTTTAGAAAATAAACCCATGACTTGCGAGAGAAGTCATCAATGAAAATCACATAATACAAATAACCACTCAAGGAGGGTGCATACATAGGACCACATAGATCAAAATGAATCAAATAAAGGATCCCATTGGATCTTTTGGTACTACTAGGAAAACTCTTCTTAATGTTTTTTCCAAGAGCGCAACCTCTACAAACACTATCAAAATTAGATTTAAACATGGGCATACCTTTCACCATCTTTTGCAATTTGGGTAGCGCTTTGAAATGGAGATGACCAAGCCTTATATGCTACAACTCACAAGAACTGATTGCGTCATAGATCATCAATTGAATGAGTTTTCCAGGAACTTTGTAGAGACCTCCCTCTCTAGCTCCAATCACTAATTCAGAGTTCAAGTCTTCATGCTTAGGCCACAGGAGCACTTTGTTTTCCATAAGGATAAATATGAATCCTTTATCTTCTAGAACCGAAATAGATAGGAGGTTCTTCTTTAATCCTAGGAAAAAAAATCATCCACATGCAGTACATATCTTGAATCCAACTGAAAATAAGTGGATCCAATGCCTTGGATAAAATAGGTGGTATTATCTCCAAGCTCCACTTTACAAGAAAAAATATTTTCCTTCAGATCTGTGACAACACTCCTATATCCAGTCATGTGCTTGGATGTGCCACTGTCTACCAACCATGTCTCAACACTAGTGGTAATGGATCCAGAAAGGGTTGAGACAAGATAGTACTCCTTCTTTGTCTCTTGATCATCGAATGAATTCTTTCTTGTAGGTTCATCTTCTATAGCAGTAGAAGCATGAAACCTACCCTTGAGTTTTCCTCTTTTCTTTGCACATCATTCTCTTTCATAATGGCCCTTCTTATTGCAACTGAGACATTTAACTTTATATTTATCAAAGTTCTTTAAATCATTCTCGTTTTGATGAGAGAATTTCTTGTGAGATTTAATACCTCTTTTCATCTGTGCCACAAGAGCGAGGTTATCTTCTTTGGAGGAAGTATATTTGCTCTGGATTCTCCCTTCTTCTTGTAGGAAATCATGCCATAGTGTCTCAAATTTAGGTTGCACTTCTCGACCATTTATTACAGCCAAGAATGTCTCCCATGAAGATCGAAAACCATTGACAACAGTTTAAATGAGATCATCATCATCGACTATCACACCAATGATCATGATTTCATCTCTTACTTGAGAGATATTTGTGAAGAAGGAAGCCACAACTTCATCCTTTTACATCTTTAGATTTGGAAGCTTGTTCTTTAATTATTTATTTTGACTTGGCGCCTTCTTCTCATAAATATTTTTCAAAGTGTCGAAGCAATCCTTTGTGGTCTTCAATGTAGTAATTACGGGCATCAAGTTGTCTTTCATGGAATCATAAATAATCATATTTTCCTTAGCTTGATTCTTCTTGAATTTGGTGTGCCCTAAATTAGTAGTAGGCTGTTCAATAACAATGGAGACATAGCCATCCAAATGATGATCTTCCAGGATATTCAGGATCTTGTCCTTCCAATTATTGAAGTTTGAAGTTCCTTCAAGACGGTCTTCCTGTCTTATTGAGATTGAAGTCATAATTATCCAAGTACAGTGCACACTCAAGATCTACATATGATTAAGCTTGATTGTTGAACTTAGCTCTTTCATGCCCTGAGCTTTAACACCATGCTACTTTTTTATCTTTAATTTCGAAATGCAATAGTACTTGAAATCAAATAACAATCATACACATAAGTAATCACATTCGACACATGAATTCACCCTGGGGAAACCCTCTACGACTTGAGGGAGAAAACCCTAGCAAAACCTTCCTTAGTATATTGATAGATAGAAGAGAATTTATTTTACATCAAGCACCCCCGTTGCAATTACAGAGAAAGATAAAGATAAAGAAGAGAGACTCATAATAATATCCTGCACAAATAGAAGTGCCTTTCCTTCAAGGAAGAAGATAATTCGCTTCACATTGAATTCATCGATCCAGTATAACATATTTATGTATTCTTCACATGCCTCAGCTTCTTTTTTTATCTTCTGACTTCATGATGAACTCGCCCTCCCTCTAAATGTATCAAACTTGAATGAAGAAGAGTGCCCCACTTCTCATGCAGTGCATTAACTCACTGAATTGAGTCTTAGGATGAACTTGCCCCTTAACTAAAATATTTCTCACTTAGTTAGGTGGCTAACTTAAGTGTCATCATGCAAGTGTCGCAAGTCAAGTGTCGTCTTTTAGTTTCACATAAGTGTCGTCATGCAATAACACTTATTTAACTAGATATTCTTTGTTATCACTTAGTTAACTTTCTTTAACTGATTCTTTCTTTTTAACATCACTATAGTGATCAATTTGAGTTCTCCTTTGATTTATTGAAGTATTCACTAAAGTTTAACAATTTAAATTCTCTCTTAATCAATTCTTTTATGTGAAATTCGAATTCTCTCATATCTTATCACATCTTATCTTTATTTCTTGTCTGATTTGCATGGTCCACATGTGCCAGCTTAATTATCATATAAAATATACAAGAATCATATTGTCCTACTATCATTCCAAGTGGTCATATGCTAAAGTAATTCACTCTAGAGGTGGCTAGTCTCTAGAGGAGACTTAATAGCTCAACCATGGTTAGTAGGTACATTGCACACCATACATGCTTCGACATGCAAAGCATCACCTCAACACATAAGGCACCGCCTCAACACACGAGGATCTGTCTTGATACACAAGACCTTAGCCTTGACTAGCAAGACTTTACAACATCATCACTTTGACAAACAAAGCACTTGCCTCAACACATGAAGCTTAACCATTCTTGAGTCCAACTCAAGATTCTTCTCCAAGTTTCATGAGTCCAACTCAGGCTCCTATAAGGAACTACCTTGACACACAAGGCTCAATCTTGATACGTAAGATTGACCTGGAGAATTACTCATGATGATGTAACTTTAACAAGGAAGAGTATATGTAAATATTTTAAATGAAGGGTAATTTTTTAAATACCCTGCTAAAATCTATTCATTGGAAACATCTATAGGGTAATGGCCTGTTACTTGGATACACATTAAGGATTCTATTACTATACATTTTAACAATTTCTTCCATATTATTAAATTATCTTTAATTCAAATTTGATAGTGATTTTTAAAATTTCATTGGTGTGAGAAATTGGTTGGTGAAGAATTTAAGTTTTGTTTGATTTGGTGCATTTCAAAATATTTGGTTTCTATAAGACTTTCAAAAGAAGAATTATTACTTGCACTTTAGTACAACAAAATTCTTACCAGAAATTAAGAAATTTATCTTTAATTCTTCTACAAAATGTGTCGTATTAATAGTTGGAACCATATTCCACCTGTCGACACATGAAGTTGAATCCATTTATGTTTTTTTCCAATTTCTTGATGGTTCAATTTCACAAAAATTCTCATTGCATGCACCATATAATAAATAATAAAAAATGCGGATTGTATTACATATTAATGAGGGGCAACTATTTTCTATAATGGCATTATACTAAGAAAGGTAATTTGGTATAAAAATGTATATATTACCGAATAACAAATTTGACCAAAATACATAATAACGAACAATCCAAGATGGTTTACAAAGTGATTCTATAATCTAGGGATTTTAACTGCTTGTGAAATCAATTACGAAACTAAATCTATGGATGATGCTCACAAGTGAAAACTAAATATGTGGGCATGTCTGACATCTAGTTCATTTCCTAGAGATAAAGTAAAGACAACATTCAACTTCATGAGAATTTGACGTTATAAAAATTCATATGGTTAACATGAATATATTTTCCTTACTACTTGCATCTCTGTTTAGTTAGAATTCCATTGTTTTTAAATATTCAAGCCCATGCTACTTTTATTATAATTGTTTTTTGAAAGAAAAAATTGGTGGAAATTTTTCATGTGCTTTTTTTGTGTATCGAATATGGTACTCATTGTAAACAAATTTTGTCCTCAACATCCAAAATCCCTTAGAACTTTGACCTTGTCCATTCCTTTATTCATTAGCTCATTTATACAACGTACTTTTATTACAGTATTTTATATTAAATACGACATATTTTTATTACTATAGCTACAGTCTACAAACAACCATTGTGCACCACCACCAACTCGTCGAGACTTTGTTGATTCAATTACAGTTAGGTATTTGTAGTCAACATTTTTGAATTTATCTTCAAGACCCAAAGCTCAACCTCTCCACCATTTCCTCTAAGAAATTTTTTCTACTAATTATGCTTCTTGTGCCATATGGTTCCTCAAGTATCTTTTGGTGCCTTTCTTGACACACTGCATGGTTGCATTTGATGGTTCTACATGCAAGTTGCATCATTTAACTACTCTAGTTTCTTGTGGCTACTATTGATTCTTGCATATTTTCTCTATGGTTTTCCATAGTTGAGGAGGTTCTCTTTCTTTCTCTTTGAATATTTGGTGATTGTGCTCGTTCCATATAGTCTATAGTAAGACTCATGGGAGGATATATTCCAAGTTATTTATAGAATCGAGCAACTAAAGGGTTGGTTTCACCATTGTTCTAGTTACACGAGTCTAGCCTATGTGATTTCATTTGCATCTCAAGTTCATGTTTAGGAGTTGTTTTGAACCTGCGTGCTAGTTGTTAGGCCACTTCTCAAGAGGCATAGATTTCCATTTCACCCCATATCTTCATTTCACTTAAATGAATGGAAGAAAAAATATGTTTGCTATATTACACTCAAAATGTGTTCATTTACATAAAATTTAGAAAATTTATAATTTGGTAGATAACACCATTTGAAACAAAATTTTGTTCATTTATTGAAATTTATCGAATTTTTCAAATATTTATTTTTTTAATGTTGTAAAAATTTGGAAAAACAGCATTTTATTTTCACAATTTTTTAATAAACACTTTATTTAATTCACGCTTATCAATAAAAATACAATTATTTATACTACCTTTAGATATGCCCTTCAAATTGAAATTAAAACTAATTCTTTAAATTTAATCACAATATGTCCTTCAAATTGAAATTAAAACCAACTCTTTAACTTTAATCACAACATAGATTAGCATAATTAATTGATGACGTCAATTGAAAAAATGTACCCACTATGTTTTCCATTATGGTAAAAGTACTTACAGTCACATCAACAAAGTTACCCACACTAGAGAGAAGTAATTCAAAATCTAATTGTTGTTCCGAGCTTTGGTAGGAGTAAAAATCTAGTTTGCTATTATTACATTGGTAGGAGTAAAAATCTAGTTTGCTATTATTACATTGGGACCCAAAAACAAAATTAAATTATTTTACATTTGTCCATTAAAATTGGGTTTCATGAGTCTCGATCGCTTTCAACACAAACCCAAAAACTATTTTATTTCTCCACTAAAAATGGGTTTCATAAGTCTCGTTCGTTTTCAACAAAAAGCCAATGTAGTTGGCTATTATGAATGTTGGACTTAAAACACATTAGCTCTGTCCATTAAAGTTGGTTTTGATTAGTCATTGATCAGTTGCAACAAAAAGCTAGATTTTTATTTCAATGAAATTTTTAATTTTAGATGTATAAAGTATAATTTTATTTAAATAAAATTAATAGATTTTTTTAGTTTTTAATATTTATAAATTATTTTAATTTAAATTTGTTTTTTTTTTAAAATATAATTTATAGATATTTTTGTTTTTAATGTTGACAGATTATTAATAAACGAACTCTTATTTAAAAACTTAATTGACTATTCACAACTACTTTAATCTCTAAACATCTAATCACTGACAAAATGCTACACGAGAAGCCCGTTTCACCTTTTTTTTAATGACTGATAAACTGCCACATGGAAAGCCCATTAATATCATGGCTTCACCCAGTACAAGACCTGTCCACTTTGCACATGGTTATTTACTTGATTCCACCCACTACTTTACCTGTCCATAAACCCATGGTCAGTTAATTGGTTCCATGAAGAGATGAGGCATGTGTGTGTGGCACCAACTAGTTCAACTTTTTCCTGGAGGTTGTTAGATTGATAGTGACATATCTGAGATCTTTTTCTCTAGAAATATTTATTATATTTTATTATTTTTTTTAAATGTTCGATATCTTTAAGGTATATATATTATATTATTTTATCTTTCCAGATTTGAACTTGATATATTAATTATGTAAATTATTAGAAATTTAGACTATTTAAGCAAGCACACTTAAAGCGGCAGTTAGTCAGTTCACAGTTTTCACTGGTCTCCTCCAATGGCGCGCAAACAAAGAGACTGTAGCTTGCAGCGTCATGTAGCAACCAATAACCTGCCGCCACAGAGATTCCGCCCACGCAGATTCTACAACTCACCGACATGGAACCCTGGCGTTCCCAAGAACCTTCAGATATTTTTGGCTTTCACTTGTATCACAACGCTTTACAGCTTGCTACACACTCCTATTTATTCAGGAGTTCAGACTGAGAATTGATCAGCCCTCGATGCCTCTTCAATGGTGGAACTTCATATATGGGATCGCTTCGCACAGATTCATAACAGTGCTGATCTGCGAAGAGTTGATCAAATGGAGGAGTCCTAAGTAATGACAGGTGAAACTTTATGAGTTTGTTATACCATTTTCGAATCTCTGCTTTCTTTGCAGGATCAAGAAACGAATTTCGCCGAGGCTTTCGATGGTGATGAGACTGATCTTCGATCTTGTGAGCTTTACGACGAATTAAGTCCTCTCCTGTCAAGTTTCTTGCTCAAATGAGTGTTCCAATTTATTTATTGGGGTTTCTTTTCAATGGATTGATTTATTTTAGCCTCGCAAGCAAAACTTCGGAATCTTTCGATTTCTTAACCCAGAACTAAGAAATGATACGGTATAATCTGCTTTAAATTCTTGGAACTTTATCTCATCCTTTAGGAAGTACAGTATAACGTTTTGGCATGATCTAGGAGACAGGTTGATGTGTGTTTGCATATCCAAAACAAGAAAGCTGTTTGTAGGGTTAAGATATGTGTTATTATTTTTGTCATAGCATTCATTTTAGGGTTGTTCGAGATAGCATCCATTTTAGGGTGGTTGGAGATTTGATCCCAATTTTTTTTTTTCATTTATAGTACTTAACCATTTGAGCTAGTCCATCTAGATTAGATACTTATAGTATATACTTTAAAAAAGTTCAAATAAAATGATAATATATAGAAATACTCATTTGAGCAAAGAATTTGGCATTGGAGGTAAACGCAAAGAAGGAATTTATCAGCGATGCTGGAAGCTGTAAATGCATGCCGCCATTTCATCATTCACTTGCAATGGCAGCATAATGGAATTAGCTGACATTTGGCGAAGTATCATGGAAGTAAGTATTATTTTTTTTGGGTGTTTGAAAAACAATTTGTACTCTTTCTAGTTTCTCTCTGGTTTTAATTAAGCTTTATTGCTACATCGTCAGATATGGAAACAGGGAGGGATAGTACCCCTTCCTCGTCCATATTGTTCAGTAATGACAGCTCGTGTGACATAACTGACCATATGTTTACTCCATGATTTGACATAACTGAGCATATGTTTATTATTATTCTCTGATTTGCTCATTTTACAACTCTATGGTTTACTTTTGCTGTTTACTTGTAGATAATCGAAGACAATCAAGGATTGATTTGCTAACTTGGAATTAGCGTCTTGCGTAATCGCACTGTTTGAGACATGGATCTCTCAAATTTGGCTATTGTCTAATATAGCTTTATTGCCGAGCATAATCAGTCTTGTAACTTAGTTGGAGTTCAGGATCAGCTCCAACTAGGTGACAATGAAGATTTACAGGGATTAGATATAAGTCCATGATCTTGTATTTGACTTGGGCATTTTATTAATCAGTATAGATTTATTTTAATACAATATTTATTGTGTATTATTTGAATGGGACATTTTATTATCAACATAAATCTGTTTTTTTATAAGGATCTATAAAGTTTACTATATTTAAAGAAGATTTACAAAGATTCTATTATTATAGAAAAAGTGTATGATCTTGGGTATTCTATTAATCTGAGCAAATACATTTTAATCTGAGATCTATCAAGTAAACACAATATGTAATGTCTGAGTTTGCAATTTTATTTTGTAACTTAGTTGGAGTTGAGGATCAGACCCAACTGGGTGACAAAGAAGATATATAGAGATTCCATTCTTGCAGATTAAGTGTATGATCTGTGGTTTGATTTGTACGGTATTTTATTAATCAATATAGATTCATTTTAATTTGGAATTTATCAAGTTAAGACAAAGTGCATTATTTATTATTTTATTATTTGAGTTAGACATTTTACTAATTAACATAGATCTGCTTTTCTTTAAAAAAAAAACTTGTAATATTAATGTAGAAAATATTACATTGCTCAAATACTTTTCAATATTTCCACAGTCCACAAAAAAAGGCCTTTCTATGAGTATCCCATATTTAAAATATGTAAACACTGCCCCCATAAGTAAACCTATTACACACCACCTCAAAACTATTCCACACACTAGAGAGAAACCTTATCCAATAATATCTTATTAATAACATTGCAACTCCATATTTAGAATATGTAAATTATAATATTTATCTCTGTGAGTTTTCTATTAATCAATATAGATTCATTTTAATTTGAAATTTAACAAACTGAAACAAAGTGCATTATCTATTACTTCATTACTGAAATTCAGCATTTTACTAATCAACATAGATATATCCTTATAACTCTATGAAGGCCACTATATGTATAGATGGAATGGTAGAAAAACTTTGTATATCCATGGACAAGGTATACCGTCTATTACTTGAGTTGGGTATTTTATTACTCAACATAGATTATCGTGACCAGGGATTTATGAAGCCAAAGGTGCAAAGGGACCAAAATGTGAGAAAGATTTATATTTCTAGGGATTTGATTTCTATGAATTTTTTATAGATCCAATTTTATGATGGATTTAAGTTAGTAAAAATTTATTACTCAACATAGATTATCGTGACCAGGGATTTATGAAGCCAAAGATGCAAAGGGACCAAAATGTGAGAAAGATTTATATTTCTAGGGATTTGATTTCTATGAATTTTTGATAGATCCAATTTTATGATGGATTTAAGTTAGTAGAAATTTAAAATTGACGTTTATAATATGTGTTATGATATAATTTTCTTTATAATATATATTCATTATAATTTTTTTATTAACTTAGTATATGTTAAGTATTTATTAATGTTATTTTAATATTTGTAATAAATACTCATAATAAATAACATATATACATATATGGTTAATAAAGGTAATGTCACATTTCTAATATTTTAAATATATGTTTTATGATATACATTTCTTTATAATATATATTTATTATAAAAATTTTATTAACTTAGTATATGTTAAGTATTTATTAATGTTATTTTAATATTGGTAATAAATACTCATAATAAATAACATATATACATATATATGGTTGATAAAGGTAATGTCATATTTCTAATATTTTTAAAAAATATTGTTTGACTATTGTTTCTTATGTTTCACCATTTTTGAGAAAGTTAAACGTTGGATAACCCTAGTTGACTATGGTTTGACCATGATGTTTACCATGGTTAACTAACTTTAACCATACGTAACCATGGTTGAATATTGTTTGACCTTGGTTGACATTAGTTAATCATACCATGGTTGACTTTAGTTTGATTGAAATTGGTTAGCGAGAGTTGACTTTGGTTAACAATGGTTGTCTTTAATGATCCATAGTTCACTATGGTTAATAATGGTTGAAATTAGTGAACCATAGTTGATTATGGTTGACATTGGTTACCTAAGGTTAAGTCATCCATTGTCTATTATTTGGTTTGGTTAAGTTTAGTGAACAATGTATGACTTTAGTTAACCATGTATGACTTTAGTTTGATCATAGTAAACCATGGTTGAATTTAGTGAACCATGGTTTACTTTAGCGAGTCACATTTGACTATAATTAACCATGGTTGACTTTAGCTAACCATGGTTGACTTTAGTGAACAATAGTTGACTATGGTTGAAATTGGTTAGGGAAGGTTAAGTATGTTTGACCATCATTGAAACTAGTTAACTATGTGTGTCGAATGAGGGTCACCATGGTTGAATATTGTTTGACCATGTAATTGACTTTAATGAACCATAATTGACTTTCATTAACCATGTTTTACTTTAGTTGCTCATTGTTGACTTTTACTTAAACATGCTTGACTATGGTTGACTTTGGTTAAGTTAGGTTGACCATGGACAATTATTATTGACCAAATTTGATCAGGGTTAACCATGTTTGAATATAATGGTTAACCCTAGTTTGAAAGTAGTTGACAATGGTTGACCATGGTTCATGGTTACAGACTATTGTTTACAATAGTTAACTATGGTAATGTATGGTAGACAATTGCTCACCATGGTTTTCCATGTTTGACCATGTGTGACAATGTTTGATGTCAGTAACCATGTTTTATTATGTTCAACTATTGTTTACTATGTTTGACCATGGTTGAGAAAGTTAACACTTGGATGAATAACTCTAATGAATCATAATTGACTTTGGTTAACCATGTTTTACTTTAGTTTCCCATTGTGGACTTTTACTTAAACATGCTTGACTATGGTTGACTTTGGTTAAATGAGGTTGACCATGGACAATTATTATTGACCAAATTTGATTAGGGTTAACCATGTTTGAATATAACGGTTGAACCTAGGTAGTTTGAAAGTAGTTGAAAATTGTTGACTGTGTTTCATGGTTACAAACTATTGTTTACAATAGTTAACTATGGTAATGTATGATAGACAATGGCTCACCATGGTTGGCCATGTTTGACCATAAGTGGTCATATCGCACACAATAGCTTATATATAATATCATAAACCCATTAAATCTAAAATCCATAAAAATAAAAATCCTAATTGTGAAATAAGAGAGAGAGAGAGAGAGAGAGATAGAGAGAGAGAGACCCTAATGTAAAATTTTGGCAAGAAGAAAACAAGGGCTCTAGCCTTGAAGGTAACTATGAATTTTTTTTGAATTTATTTAAAATCTAAATAGGAAAATAAATAAAATCATGTATTGTGATCAATAGCAATCATTTGCATACTTAATATTTCTACTATGTAGGGTTTTATTTAAATCACCATACCTTATGAATTTCAATCTCCAGAATAATCTGGTTACTCCAAACTCCTCTTTGCTAAGTCTCTCTTCCTAAACTCTCCCTTCAAAATTTTAGAAAAATAATTAAATAGTGATTTTTCTTCAAATACTTTATAGAATTAGTTTTTGAAAATAGAATTTTTGCTCATTTTTCACTTTATGGGAAAAATAATTCCTACGATTTTTTATTTTTATTTTCTGGATATTGATGCGCTATATAAATAGGTACACGAGTGCATTATAAAAACCAATGCAATATATATATATATATGCACTTTTTTTTAAAATATCGATGCATCAAAAATATATTCATGCACAAGTGCATTATTCTTTTCAAGATGCACTGCTATGGCATATAATAGAAAAATAAAAAATAGCATACTATAGTGCGTATTCAAAATATGGTTTCATCGATGCACTTACATATAATAAGCACACCGACGTCAATAATATTGAGAATTACAAAAATAACTATGTGATATCAAATATAGTGTTATATTTTCTTTTGTGTACATTGTTGTAGATATTCCAACATGGTTAGTAAGTGGTTTGCATGCACTAGTGACTATAGTTAATCAGTACACAACAATTGTATTATTATGGCACACCAAAATAATTAAAAATCGCTATGAATTTCTGATTCAAGTTAAAACAATATGTTCATCTCAAATATTCTTTTAGGATTGAGCCACATCAATTACAATACTTCACAGCATACATATGCTTCTTAAACTCACCTTATTCTTACAAAATGGTATCGAACCTATATTGATAGTTTGATTGTGATACATTTCTCAAAGTTTATTTTAGGATTGTAGACATGCATTAATTGGTGATTCGGCTCAAATGTAGAGAGAAAATGTTATAATATAAAATTGGCCATTCTTCAAATTCCATCTCATTCATTATTGTTCAAATTTCAACGAGTTCTCCCTTTTCATCTCCAATAAGTTCATATTGTATTTATATTTTGATTACTTAATTGAATTTGTGCTATTTATCCATGTGGATCTAAATAACAATGTATTAAATTTTGCATGATCCTAATTCAAGGTCGAGTTTGGATGTGCAAGATATTCCACCAGTTGCAAAATGGTGTAATCTCTTATCAGGAGCAAGATACCGCAAACAGTTGGTAGATGAAAATGGGTAGTCACTTTACCTTGCCAATTATAACATGCCATCTTCTAGCCACAAACCATTAGGGGATTTTGGAGGTCTAAAATGGGCCTCCTAAGAGATATAATAAAATATTACAAGTTAGACATTTTGTGGGGGAGGTATATTCACAACTCACATTTTACACTACAATTAATGTAACTATGATTAAGTTAAATTGAAAAGATATCTAAAATAAAATCATTATTTGATGTGCCTAAAAGTATTACTCTTGAAAACATAAATTGGTTTTTAATATAATATGATGAATGTACTTATAAAGTAAAAAGTAATGTACTCATAAAGTAAAAAATAATATACTCATAAAATAAAAAGTAAAAATTAATGTACTCATAAAGTAAAAAAAGTAATGTAATCATAAAATAAAATAAAAAATAAAGTATATTATTTTGAATTTCTTATTCATTATTCAAAATAGGATTATAATAACATTTATCATTTTGAATTTTGAATTTTAAACATAAATTAAATTTATATCAATAAATTGTTATTTCTTTTAAAATATATATTAATTATATAAATTTAACTTATATTCATTAAAAATAAAAATAAGTTATTTACTCATATAAATCCAACTTATATTTCAATATTTATAAAATATGTTGACTAACTATTATATAAATCTAACTTAAATTTATTAAAACTAAAACTTAATAATTTATTTATATAAATATTAACATTATTTAAATACTAATATTCTATTTACATAAATATCTACATTATTTAAATCTATTTTTATTTATAAAATACTTAATTAACTTTTATATATATATATATATATATATTGATATTACATATCTATAATTTAGATAACCAAGTGTTTATTTTATGTATTCATTTAATAATCAACACAGTTATTTTTCATTTGATTTGATTTATATCTTTTACATTTTTTTATTTATTAATATCTTGTATTTCATAAAACTTATTTCATTTATATTAATATTTTTAAATTTAAAATTATATACTATATAAATAGTAATTATTCTGCGTATATCATATTTATGGATTTAAAATTATATATCATATAGTAAAATAAAATAAAATATTAAGGAATTACGTCTTCATAAGAATCTAGTTTCCATAACGTAAGGTTTAAAAAATTTAAATCCCAAATGTCTTAAAAATTTAAATATCCTATCAATTATGTCAAACATTAAGGTAGAATGGTATGTATTTAATAAGGTTTTTAAAGTTTAAAATAATTTTAAATTATATATAATATAAATATTTTGATTGGTATGTATTTAATAAGGTTTTTAAAGTTTAAAATAATTTTAAATTATATATAATATAAATATTTTGATTTTAGTTGAATAATACGTATTTTTACATAAGGTTTTAAAACCTCATCAATATATTGTAAATTATTATAAATTATAAATTATTATTATATTGCTAATTTATCTATATATTATAATTTATTTAAATAAAGTTTTGAAATTATATATTATATAATATAAATTATTTATATTATTTTGAATATAAGTTTTAATTGTTTTAGTATTAATAATTTATTATTTAAAGATATATGTTATATATTGAAAAGTAATTTTATAGATTTGATTTTGAATAGAGCATTCACTGGTTTGGTATTTGTAATTTATTTATTTTATATTGAAACATAAAGAGTATCTTTTTTCTAAGTACTTTAAGGTACTTTAGTACATTTATATTATAACAAAAAGTAATCTAAAAGTACTTTACTTACAATATTGATGTGGTTAACTATGGGTTTTCATTCACTATTTAGAATTTGACAAATAAACATCTTTAACTCAACCAATGTCACCTTAACTACTATAGATAATGTCTTCCTCTAGAATGTAATTGGTTCTTTAAAAGTTGATTTTGATCGTACATTTTTTTGTTTTGAGGCCCATTTTTTACCTCAAAATTCCCTTATTGATATGTCATCGACGCTAATTCATCATGATCTAGATCTTTTTTATGAAACCCCACTAGTATGTGGTTGTTCAAAATGTCAAGGGTTGAAGGAGAACCCTTGATGTGTCAAACTCACCCATTATACTAATGATCGTCTACCAAATGTTGATTTTCTAGTACCCCCATACTACAGTAAAAAATGCAATAGGTGATATAAAAAAGACATGTGGGAACACTTCCCTATGCTCATTTTTGGAAAACTTGGATACCAAGAAAATTGTTTCATTCTAAATTGACCAACCCCTCTGTTTATGTTTAGTCAAATGAAAGTCCTAGAGTGATCCAAAATATGATATAAATACCACCGAAAACATATCTACTACGAGATCAAAAATTTTGCATGATTTTAGAGCAAAAATGTCCAAGTACAGACCAAGGTTGGTCCAATTGTTGGAGGGTAGCGAGTACTTCTCTCTTCCCGTGAATTTCATGGATTTGCAAGTTGATATTCAAATTCACCTAGTTGAAGAGGTTTAATTGGTTTTGATAGTATCATTTTGTTGGATGTTCTTCTTAGAGAGGTGCATGAAAAAATTGAAAGGATTTGCTTAACAAAGGAAAAACCTAAGGGGCTATGGTAGAGGGGTACATAGTATATGAGTCGTTCTATTATGCCAGTGAGTATGTCAAGAAAATCAACCACACACTAGGCACAATGATTTGGGCTGATGAACACGATGAGGAAAAATGGGGAAGAGGAGATACTCAAAACAAATAGAAAAAGGTGCAAAGAGTAAGTCACTTATCTTTCGTGATGTACCTGCAATAATTAATTAATGCAAATACACAAGATATCAGAAATAATAGAACAGAATCACTTTTATATTGATCATGGGCCACTTCGAGGGGGCAACCTCCTTTGAGCAAGCTCAATACAATTAACTTCACGGTGCCTTCAATGACCTCAACACACACTTATATACTAAGTCTATGCCCAATACTATGAGTCAAAACCATGGGACATATAATACTACGGGACGACTTACAAAGCATATGCGTCCAATACTATGGGTCAATACTATAGGCTAATATAAACTACGGATCGACAAATACTACGGGACGACTTACAAAGCATATGCGTCCAACAACAATATACTAACATAGTAAAGAGAAGGGTTGACATAGGTTCCTAACATCCCCTCTCCCTTAAAAAAAGCTTTGTCCTCAAAGCTTTGGTTGGAGAAATTGCTGCAGAATCTGAAGGAGTGGTTCCCCGGTAGCATCCTCGGTTTGCATTTCGAGCCACTGACGCCTTTGGAGTGTTAAGGAGGATTGCTTGGAAGGCTGTAGATGAAGAAGAACCCTGTCAGCTGCGTGGAAAATGCGCTTAGAACGGTGCTGATCGGCTTGTTGTTTCAGGCGAATTCTGGCCATGTGAAGATTGTCTTGCAGAATGAGAAGAATCTGATCACGGTTTCGAAGAACCGAGTCAATTTCCTGAACTGGAGAGCTGCTAAGGGTGTATGGAAGAAGAACAGGCGGTGTTTTTCCATAGACTGCTTCATATGGTGTCCTTTGAGATGTGGTATTGTACCACCAGAGCGCTGCTAGGAAATCCATAGAAATAGTTGGCCAAAGCTGTGTAGGGATGGGCAAGGGTTTGAGCAATCCCGAAAGAAGTGTCGTTTCCCCCTTGTTGACTTGGAAAGTATCATCGTCAACCACCATCTGTTGAATTGTCATTTTTAGTCCCGACCAAAAGAAGTTACATTGTTCCCGGTCATACATTTTGCAGAACCCAGAGTGCCCTGTTGATGAAGAAGCATGGAGTTCATAGAAGAGATAGCCCTGTTGAACATATTGCAACCAATTTGGAACAAGCAGAGAAAGAGCTATAAGAGAAACTGGGTCATCAATTGTGCAAGAAGGAGCATCTTCCACCATATTATCCTTACCCTTCTTGTAAGTGATCACATAGGGAGAACCCATGAGTTGGATAACCCATTGCAGGTGTGGTGGGGAGGAGACCCATTGGTCCAAAAAAAATTCCAGACTCGTGAGATCAGTCTTGATGCAGAAATAATTCCCTAATAGGTATGGCTGCCACTTCTGTACTGCATGAAAAATAGCCATCATTTCCTGCTGAGAGGTAGATGTGGCTACATTCTTACCGGAAAGGTCTCTTGAAGGCAGCAAGCGCATTGGTTCAGCAAAGATACCTGCATATCTATCCAAGGAATTAGTGGAGACTGTTGATGGGTGCATCTGAATGGAATTGAGCTGAGCGATGACACCATGTGAATTCTTCTTAAGGGCTTTTTCCAGGCGATGTGAACTCATGATGCAGAGAGAACCTGGTTGTAAGCCCATAAATTTGTATTGTGTCCCATTGACTTTAAACTGCATCCAAAGTTCAGCAAAATCCCATAAGATGGGGCCAAGTGTGCGTAACCATTGAACGCCCAAAACCACATCACATCCGCCTAAGGGAAAGGCAAACATGTCAGAGCGTAGGTTATAATCTTCCATAGAGATACGCACATTGTGACACTTCCCCTTGCAAGGTAAGGTGCCCCCATTGGCAACCATGACTTCAAAGCTGGAGCAAGGATGGACAAAACAATTAGCCTGTTTGGCAATCCGAGGGTCAATGAAGTTATGAGTGCTACCAGAATCAATGAGTATGCTAAGAGGGAGCTTCTTGAAGTATCCCCTGACCCGCATTGTTTGTGGGGTGGTGATGCCGGTTACAGTATGGAGAGAGATCTCAGGTGGGTCATCCTGAAATGGGGGTGTCAACAGGCGAGTGTTGAATGTTGATCTGATCATCCACTGTATCTGTAGCTGCTTCACCAAGTTCTAAGGCAGGTGGAGAATCCACATCCAAGAGATAGAGCTTTTGTTGAACACATCTATGTCCTTGAGTGAATTTCTCATCACAATTATAGCAAAGCCCTTTTTCTCGGCGTGCCTGCATTTCTATTTGAGACAAATGCTTGAAAGGAGTTGGTTGAGGAGAAGGCGTGATGGGAGGTCGTTGGGAACCCATATTTCTGAAGGGAATAAGGGTGGGTTTGGAGCATTGTTGAGCTGCAATCTTGTCCTCAGCCAGCTTAACCAACCCTAGGACTTCCATCATTGTGTTGGGACAAAACATTTTGACCTCTGAGCGAATTTCATCCTTGAGACCACTTATAAAACAACTCCTGTAGAATTCATCAGACAATCCTTCTGTGTGATTGGCCAATTTCTCAAATTCTGTCTGATACTCTCTCACTGTGCCAATTTGGTGAAGTTTAGTGAGTGCTCCTGTGAAATCATCAAAAGCACTAGGGCCAAATCGTGGCAAAATGAGTTGGCAAAAATCTGTCCAGTTTGGCTCGGGATGAGCTTTGATGTACCAACGGTACCATTGAAGGGCTTCCTGTTCCAAATGAAAAGATGCAAGTGGAACTTTCTGGACATCAAAAGTATTATGCAGACTGAAATATTGTTCTGCTCGGTATATCCATCCAGTCGGATCAGTACCATTGAAGCGAGGAAAATCAAGCTTCGGCCCACGAAAATTGTTGGAAGAAGAGAACCCGGTGGCTGCAAAAGATTCTGGCTGTTGGTTATTGTTCATGGTTGAATGCTGAAGATGGAGGCTGAGAAATTTTTCATCCAGATCTTGGAGTTTGGTTTGGATGGCTGCAAGTGCTTCCTCCATGGTGTTTGCTCCTGCACGGGTGACAACCATAACTTTTTTTTTTTTTAGACTGGAGCGGCTACGGCTCGAAAGGGATCTGGAACAACGTCGAATGGATTGAAAACGGCTGAATCTGGAACGGCTTGCAAATGGATCTGAAATGGTGCAGCAGTGATCAACAATAGTTCAGCTGAAAGTAGATATGGACCCTAGGTATGTGCGGCTTCCTAACAGTTCAGGGGTTTCACTCGGCCACCAATGCTGTCTGACGGCTTGTGTATTGGGGCAGTACCCCTCACTCCACGGCTCAGGTAAAACTGATAACCGCTTTGCCACAAACGACAGCTCTTGGTTTACCTCACGCGTGGGAACTAGTCAATCAGGTAGGGGTCGTTGCCCTTTTCGCTGGCAGGTCCTCTCAATGGGCCAGCTACTTCGGGGTTCCTGTGGTACTCCTCATGAGTTTTAGGGATTATGCCCAAGTACTTCCCACAGTTAAGCGGATAGGGATGATTCCCAAATCCGAACCTGCAACAGAAAAAATTTGGGCAGAAATTCCACCCAATGTTCAAAAACAGGATCTATGTTGCTCAGAATCGCTATTATAGCATGTTTCTGGAACTGGAACAACCACTCTGCTTCTACCCATGAAAGCGGAATATAAATCTGGGCACTCGGTTAGAAGATTTTCTTGCCGCAATTTCTGCGGCCGTCACCGAAATTCTGAAAAATTGCTGATTTTAAATCCGCGATATCTCCACTTTTAGAACTCCAAATGAGATGATTTTTTTTTTGAAACTATGTATTTTTGAAAGAGGAATTCAGATATGCAATCAGTGTCTTCTGATTTTGTGCAGAAAGTTTTAGAAATTGATCTGAAAGTCGCCGCCCAAAAAAAGAAAAAAAAATTCCCACTTGTGCCAAGGAAAGTGCTCTGATACCAGATGAGATATATCTGCAATAATTAATTAATGAAAATACACGAGATATCAGAAATAATAGAACAGAATCACTTTTATATTGATCACGGGCCACTTCGAGGGGGCAACCTCCTTTGAGCAAGCTCAATACAATTAACTTCACGGTGCCTTCAATGACCTCAACACACACTTATATACTAAGTCTATGCCCAATACTATGAGTCAAAACCATGGTACATATAATACTACGGTACGACTTACAAAGCATATGCATCCAATACTATGGGTCAATACTATGGGCTAATATAAACTACGGATCGACAAATACTACGGGACGACTTACAAAGCATATGCGTCCAACAACAATATACTAACATAGTAAAGAGAAGGGTGGACATAGGTTCCTAACACACACACTAGGCACAATGATTTGGGCTGATGAACACGATGAGGAAAAATGTGGAAGAGAAGATACTCAAAACAAATAGAAAAAGGTGCAAAGAGTAAGTCACTTATCTTTCGTGACATTTCTACATAGTAACTATTTACAATGAACTTCATAATCTATATTTGATCTCATACATAATATATGTTGATTTGATTTCATTAATACAATAATGAATTTATAAATTGATGCCATCAATAAATTCAGTCTTTACAATGTAGAGGCAACATAGTCGTGGTTCACATTGTATGAAGATAAGAGGAGAAAATGGGATGTTGACAGTAAAGAATTCAGATGGTTGAATGGTAGAAGCATGGTTGCTAACTAATTCAAAGAGAAATATGGTGCATTATGTTGTTACACACTTGCTGAAGAAAATGCATTAAACATTGGGATCATGTGCAATACTATCAATAATAATATCTTTGTGTACATTTTTAACTTTATAATGCACCTTTAAATTATAGCATCTATACTTTATATATTAATGTTCAGGTTATTAGACATAAGACGTCGTCATTTGTTCATTTTTTTACAAGTGCATTTGTTCCCATCTATGTGGGCATACGAGCATCATTTTCACATCGAGGATGCTGATGATGGATTTCTTACACAAGACTGTGGAGTGGAAGTCAAGTTCGACCAATATAGACATGCTAGCCATCAAAATAAATACCTAATAGGGGGAAGTTGGGTTGCGTGAGAAAGATCCAAGAGATAATTCAAGTGGACTTCTCATCTTTCCAATGTGTTATTTTTATGTGCAAGTGGTGGGACACCTTATACAGGAATAATGTAAAGGAATGTCGTGATAGTGGGATGATATGTATCAAATCTAAAAATATGTGGGATGAAACTAAGGATCCTTATGTTTTCCTAAAACACTGTGTTAGCAATCAATAATTTCTTTGGGTTGTATCCGAGAAATCCCCAAGGTAACCATTTCAAACCTCTTGAGGAAGGGAACTGACCTTTTGCCAACCAAAGAGGGCTCTCTTAATACAAATGAAAATCAAAAGGTTAGGTATGGAATAAAGATAGAAGTTTTGACAAATTTGTTGGATGAGTTAATGGGATAAACCATTGGGGATACAGTCGCAAAACTGATCAATAGATTAAATAACTTCAGACTAAGGATAACATGAAATTTCACAAAGGAAAGGAAGGCAATGCAACTCTGATTTAACAAGTTTAGTTGTAGTATGGGGAGTAGAAAAAAGATATACAAACCATTGTATCAGGGAATCTATTAAGGATGAATCCCAAAATAAATTTAGAAGAAAGAAGTGGAGTATTTAATTGCCATGATCAGAGCATTAAACTGAGTGAATTCCATTCACCATTATCCAATTAAATATTTGAAATCAAAACACATTAAATGGAATGATTACATAGTAAAAGACATGAACATAAGGAGCACAATACTAGGTTGCAGAGACATGAGAATATTTGGAAATCAAGACAAAAACATCAGTATGGAATTTTCTTATTAAAATTCACAAGTATAACCCAAAAAAAATTCAGGGCACTAGAACCCACCCTCGTACTATATTTTCTCTTCTATATATATTAAAAATATTACAAAATCATCCAAAGAATTCAAATTCTTTGAGAAACGGAAAAACAGTTACAAAACAGTTAACTCGCTACAAGTTATGGTTTCTTTTTTTTTAAACAATGCATGTAATTTGTTTTAAACTTGATCTTCATGATTCGATGGGATGAATATAGTATTCATTTCCCCATATCAATTGATGACGTGGTGACCTCAGCAACATCTGGTGAGCTTGTAAAAATCGATCTCTGTATAATTTGCAACAAAGAAACTAGACTGTTACAAATTCTATGTTCTAGAAAAAAATTCAGCAAAACATACCACATAATTCATAGCAAATTGTCACACTGTGAAATGTATATTCCAGGAAAAATTGTAGCAAACAACATGCTACTAAATGCTATTTTTTATATCTTTTCTCATTTTCTTTGATGAACTAACACCAAAATTGAAGAACTAACCACTTGCATCCTCCTTTATCTAACCGAAACTAATCCTTATCATCAAAATTGTCAGAAACCCTAATTATAGTTCTTTGAAAACCTTTCAAGACATAAGACAAGTAGTTTGATTTTTTGATCTTAAAAACCACTTTTCTAACTCATTTTCATTCCATCTTTGAAAACAAACTTAGATGACCATTCCTTCATAATCCCGGGTCTCCAAAACTGTTTAGTACAGGCCAAGGTTTCTTTTTTATATGCAAAAGGAAATATCTTGAAAACTTCTTTCTTTAGACATGTCAGGGCTAACCATGGTTTCCTTTAATGAACCACAGTTGACTATGGTTAACCATTGTTTACTTTAATGAACTATATTTGACTATGGTTAACCATGATTGACTTTAGTAAACCATAGTTGACTATGGTTGACATTGGTTACCTGAGGATCAACTTCAAATATGTGACAAGGAATACTTATAGAGATTCGATTATTGCAGATCAAGTGTATGATATACCATTTGATTTAAGTATTCTATTAATTAGTATTAATCACTATAGTTCCAATTTAATTTTGAACCTATCAAGCAAAGATAAGGTGCATTGTCTATTATTATAAAAAAAAGTAGTTTGTCATTTTGGACCTTCGTGCACTTCAATAATCCAAACGCCATGGTGCTTCTCATACTTGAATTCACATGTGCATCATACTTGAACGTACCGTTAACTAGAATTATATAAAAAATTTCATACATGCATTTGTAAGTGTGATTTATTTATTATAAAGCACTTGTAATTAAAATGGTGCACCTTTACTATAAATGCACCGGTGCATTAGACCAACTCAACTACACCGAAAACTACAGAAGCATTTTTTTAAATTAAAAAAAACTGGCAGGGTTGACAAGGTTTCAAATTCTACCCAATAAGTGGTCATATTGCACCTAATAGCTTATATATAAAATCACAAACCCATTAAATTTAAAATCCCTAAAAATAAAATCATAATTGTGACATAATAGAGAGAGAGAGTTAAACCCTAATGTAACATTTTGGCAACAAGAAAACAAGGGCTCTAGCCTTGAAGGTAACTATGATTTTTTTTTAATTTATTTAAAATCTAAATAGGAAAATAAATAAAATCATGTGTTGCGATCAATAGTAATAATTTGCATACTTGATATTTATACTATGCAGGGTTTTATTTAATTCACCACACCTTATGAATTTCAATCTTCAGAATAATCTGGTTACTCCATAATCCTCTTTGGTAAGTCTCTCTTCCTAAACTATCCCTTCAAAATTTTAGAAAAATAATTAAATAATGATTTTTTTTTTTAAACACTTTATAGAATTAGTTTTTGAAAATGAAATTCTTGCTCATTTTTCAGTTTATGGGAAAAATAATTCCTACGATCTTTTTATATATATATATATATATATATATATATATATATATATATGCACTTTGTTTTTGAAATATCAATGCATCAAAAATATATTCATGCACATGTGTGCTATTCTTTTCAAGATGCACTGTAGTGCCATATAATAGAAAAATAAAAAATAGCATATTACAATGCGTATTCAAAATATGGTTTCATCGATGCGCTTACATATAATAAGCACACCGATGTCAATAATATTGAAAATTACAAAAATAACTATGTGATATCAAATATAGTGCTATATTTTCTTTTGTGTACATTGTTGTAGATATTACAACATGGTGAGTATGTGGTTTGCACGCACCAATGAGTATAGTTACTCAGTACACAACAATTGTATTATTATGGCACACCAAAATAATTAAAATTCCCTATGAATTTCTGATTCAAGTTAAAACAATATGTTCATATCAAATATTCTTTTAGGATTGAACCACATCAATTAGAATACTTCACAGTATACATATGCTTCTTAAACTCACTTTATTCTTACAAAATGGCTTCGAACCTATATTGGAAGTTTGATTGTGATACATTTCTCAAAGTTTACTCTAGGATTGTAGACATGCATTAATTGGTGATTTGGCTCAAATTTAGGGAGAAAAGGTTATAATATCAAATGACCAATTCTTCAAATTCCATCTCATTCCATGTTGTTCAAATTTCAACAAGTTATCCCTTTTCATCTCCAATAAGTTCGTATTGTATTTATATTTTGATTATCTAATTGAATTTGTGTTATTTATCCATGTGAATGTTAATAACAATCTATTAAATTTTGCATGATCCTAATTCAAGGTCGAGTTTGGATGTGCAAGATATTCCACTAGTTGCAAAATGGTGTAAGCTCTTATCAGGAGTAAGATACCGCAAACAGTTGGTAGATAAAAATGGGTAGTCACTTTACCCTGCCAATTATAACATGCCATCTTCTAGCCACAAACCATTAGAAAAATTTTAAGGTCTAAAATGGGTCTCCTAAGAGATATAATAAAATATTACTAGTTAAGCATTTTGTGGTGGAGGTATATTCACAACTCACATTTTACACTACAATCAATGTAACTATGTTTAAGTTAAATTGAAAAGATATCTAAAATAAAATCAATAATAAAATCATTATTTGATGTGACTAAAAGTATTACTCTTGAATACATAAATTGTTTTTAATATAATATGATGAATGTACTTATAAAGTAAAAAGTAATGTACTCATAAAGTAAAAAATAATATACTCATAAAGTAAAAAGTAAAAATTAATGTACTCGTAAAAAGTAATGTACTCATTAAAAAAATATATATATTATTTTGAATTTTGAAATATAACTTATTCAATGTTCCAAATATAATTATAATAACATTTATAATCTTGAATCTTGAATTTTAAACATGATTAAATTTATATCAATAAATTGTTATTTCTTTTAAAATATATATTAATTATATAAATTTAACTTATATTCATTAAAAATAAAAATCCATTTAGTCATATAAATCCAACTTATATTTCAATATTTATAAAATATGTTGATTAATTATTATATAATTCTAACTTAAATTTATTAAAACTAAAACTTAATAATTTATTTATATAAATATTAACATATTTAAAAACTAATAGTTTATTCACATAAATATCTACATTATTTAAATATATTTTTATTTATAAAATACTTAATTAACTTATATATCTATATTAATATTACATATCTATAATTTAGATAACCAAGTATTTATTTTATGTATTCATTCAATAATCAACACATTTATTTTTCATTTGTTTTGATTTATATTTTTTACAATTTTTTTTTTTTTTTTTTTATTATTATCTTGTATGTCATAAAACTTATCTAATTTATATTAATATCTTTAAAGGTCTTAAAAATTTAAATATCCTATCAATTATGTCAAACATTAAGTCAGAATGGTACATATTCAATAAGGTTTTTAAAGTTTAAAATAACTTTAAATTATATATTATATACATATTTTGATTTTAGTTGAATAATATGTATTTTTACATAAAGTTTTAAAACTTATCAATATATTGTAAATTATTATAAATTATACTTTATCATTATATTGTTAATTTATCTATATATTATAATTTATTTAAATAAAGTTTTAAATTTTTATTTTTTTTTCCAGAGAAAAAAAGCTACTATTGATATTCTTTATTAGAATCAAATAGTACAAAAAGATTTCTTGTTCCAACCCGGTGGAACCATCTGAGATAACCAATGATGTTATCATAACAATTATGATTTCCAACAAAAATAGCAGAACCTATACCATATAGGACAATATCACTACTGAGCATACAAATCAGTCTTTCCCACCACATGACTAAAATCATCCATCCAAACTATCCACCTAGAAACTTCAGCAAAAAAACATAAAGTACAAAGTTCAGATATAACTATACTAAAAACATCATCATCTTATCAGTCATAGAAATAGATGGAGCCACTATCCTGGATGCAGCCCTCGCACCAATCTTCCCAAATTAAGTGACCTTCATATCCATCAAGAGCTTGTTTGGAAAGCTTGTCTGCCATATAGTTGTGCTCACGGTAAATGTGCTCAAAAATGATGTTCTGCTGCTTTTGTATTTCAAAAAGAGTCCTGGAGGCCCAGTGTCTCAGACTTAAGACATTTAGCTTGAATTTACCTTCTGCCCATTTGATGGTTACCCGAGAGTCACCAAATACCTTTATGTTGTTCAAGCCAAAGATGTTGGCAACCTTAAGAACACACCATAGTGCTATTAGTTCTGCCTTCATGTTTGTTCCCTTTCCACAGTTGAGTTTGATGGTATAGAAATGTGATTCATTTAAATAAATCACTCCTCCTATTGCACATATTCCTGCTTGTGAAGCACCATCAAAAAACAAAATAGGACGATCAACATTTAGATTAAATGTACTGACTCTGTCAATTTTCAACATCTCCTCATCCAACTTGCAGGAGTTATACATTTTGAGAGCTGTCAAGTAACAGTTGTTATGATCTGGAGGAGAATTTTGAAAGATGGTACAGTTATGGCATGCCAAATTGCCCAGGGGATGCAAACAGCTAGGAAGAAGTGTTTTTTACAGCATCTAAACCAATGTAAGAAACATGAGTTGAAATCCCCAACTGCCCAACAATGTGTGATTTTAAAATTTATTGAGATCATTTCCCATACTCTGCGAGAGAAAGAACATTGTACAAACAGGTGCAGTCTAGTTTCAACATCATTTTTACAGAGAACACAGTAACCAGGTCCTGTCCATCCTCTCTTGCAAAGATTATCCCAGGTTTTTAATTTGTTTTGTAAAATCAGCCAGAAAAAACATTTTAACTTGACTGGAATCTTCCACTTCCATAACTTCAAATACCACCAGTCTGGTGGAAAAATATACTTGTGCTGGAGAATTCTTTTGTATGCATCTTTAGTCGTGACTGTGCCATTTCCAGAATTACCACTCCAAACCAACTTGTCCTCTGTATTATTTAATTGTACACCAGCAGAGTCCAATGTTTTAGTATAATTGTCCCAAATGTTAGCAAGGTATCCGGATAGACCAATCTCCTGAGCCGAGATCCACTTCGAACTTCCAGCTGAACCAAAGTTCCGATTCTGAATCATGTTTAGCGTGGAAAGGCCGATGACTTGAAGATATTGGGGAATTATAGGGGGAAGATTCTGTTCCAGTTCTAGCCCAATAATGGGATCAATCCCGACTCTGATAAGTGTCCCTGACCCAACATTCCAAACAAGATCACTTTTAATCCAATGAAATACCTTCATGAATCCTCTCCACATTGGAGAAAAATCCCAGTTAGTCAATTTAGGATTTCTGATCCAGATATTGAAATCTGTTTTAATGTATTTATTATGGAGAATTTTTGACCAGAGGGAGCTACCATGAATACCACGCCAAAGACTTTTTAATCTGAGAGCTATATTAAAGGCCTCCAAATCTTTAATTCCCCAGCCTCCATATTTATAAGGTCTAGCAAGTGTGTCAGCTGCTACCAATGGGATCTTAACGCTGAGAGCAGTCCCATTCCATAAAAAGTTAAAAATATATCTCTTGATATTTTTTATGATGGAGATAGGGACTTCAAGCATAGAGAACCAGTACACAGGAATGCTGGAGAGAACTGACTGCACCAGTATAAGCTTGCCACCGATTGACAACAGCCTATAGGACCACTGCGCAATTCTATCTTCTATTTTTTTTAATAGCCAATGCCAATCTCGGATCAGGTAATTGTTGGGTTTAAGGACATAACCCAAATATTTAAAACCCTTCTCAAATGTAGACCAATTGTATGGCAAGACAGATCTAATAGCTCTAATCTGGCTTTCTTGAGTAGACAGATGTATAAAATTGGATTTGGCCTCACTGACAAGCATACCTGTTGCATTGCAGAAAGTAGTGATGATGCTTTTGTACATTGACCATTCATCCACCGTGTCAATACCTCCTACAAGGACATCATCTGCAAACATCAAATGTGTGAACACACAGTCTTTTGTGCATTTGATACCTTTGATCTGACCACTCATCAATGCCTTGTTCACCAGTCTGCTAAAGCCATCCATTATCAATATGAACAGAAGAGGGGATAATGGGCATCCCTGTCTCAAACCCCTGGAGCAGCTGAAAAAATCTGTAGGGCTACCATTCACCAAAATGGAAATATTCATGGAACTAATGCAAGACATAATCCACTTGATGATAATAGGAGGCAAGCCAATCCTGATTAAAATCAATCTGATGAAAGCCTAGTTAGCCCTATCATAGGCTTTGACAAGGTCCATTTTTAGCAGAATGGCTTTCTTTTTATGTAGTTTGATGCTGTGGATCAATTCTTGAGTGATGCCTATTGCATCATGAATTTGTCTCCCCTCTAAGAAACCAAATTGCTCTTCAGAGATGTGAGCAGAAAGTACCTTTTTTAATCTATCTGCAATAATTTTTGAAATAATCTTGTATAACAAGTTGCAGAGAGCAATAGGCCGGAAATCGCCAAATGAAACTGGTTTGTCTTTTTTGGGAATCAAAGTAACAAACGTAGAATTTAAACCACCTGGGATGTAGCCATTAGTCATTGAATAGTTTACCATTTCCAACAATTCCTCTCCCAATAACTCAAAAAAATGGATATACAGCTCGACTGGCCACCCATCCGGCCCAGGAGCTTTATCTTTTGCAAACAGCTTTAATGTCTGCTCAAGTTCATCCTTCGTGACCAAACATTTTATGCTATCAGCATCATGCTCATAAAAAAACCTAGGGTATAATGATGCCATTTCTATCTGAGCTCTTTGACAAACTTCCTCAGGTTCTGTGTATATATTTCTGAAATATTTATAAGCTTCAGACTTAATATTACCGATACCTGTGCACTGATTCCCAAAGTCATCCTGAATTTCCCAAATGTACTTAGACCTCCGCCTTGCCGAAGCAAATGCATGAAAGAACTTAGTATTCTTGTCTCCTAGAGAAATCCAGACTGCTCGACTTTTTAATCTCCAAGCTTTTTCTTCTTGCAGGATAAGTTCTTCTTTTTTTAGTTCCAGCTTCTTCATTATCTCAAAGGCATCCAAAGACTTGTCCTCTGTATTGTTTAATTGTACACCAGCAGAGTCCAATGTTTTAGTTTTGATTTTGAACTGAGCATTCACTTTTTTGGTATTTGTAATTTATTTATTTTATATTGAAACATAAAGAGTATATTTTTTCTAAGTACTTTAAGGTACTTTAGTACATTTATATTATAATAAAAAGTAATCTAAGAGTACTCTTTTCATTATGAGTACTTTACTTACAACATTGATGTGGTTAACTATGAGTTTTAATTCACTATTTATAATTTGACAAATAAGCATCTTCAACTCAACCAATGCCACCTTAACTATCATAGATGATAGAATTCTCTAGAATGTGATTGGTTCTTTAAAAGTTGATTTTGATAGCACATTTTTTGTTTTGAGACCCATTTTTTACCTCAAAATTCCTCTAATGATATGTCATCAACAATAATTCATCATGAGCTAGATCTTTTTTATGACACCCCACTAGTATGTGGTTGTTCAAAATGTCAAGGGTTGAAGGAGAACCCCTAACGTGTCACACTCACCCATTATACTAATGATCATCTACCTAATGTTGATTTTATAATACCCTCATACTACAATAAAAAATGCAATAGGTGATATAAAAAAGACATGTAGGAACACTTCCCTATGCTCATTTTTGCAAAAGTTGGATGCCAAAAAAATTGTTTCATTCTAAATTGATCAACCCCTCTGTTTATGTTCAATCAAATGAAAGTCCTAGTGATCCAAAAAATGATATAAATACCACCCAAAACATATCTACTACGAGATGCAAAATTTTGCATGATTTAGAGCAAAAATGTCCAAGTACAGACCAAGGTCAGTCCAATTGTTAGAGAGTAGCAATGACTTCTCTCTTCCCGTGAATTTCATGCATTTGCAAGTTCATATCCAAATTCACCTATTTGAAGTGGTTCAATTAGTTTTGATAGTCTTATTTTGTTGTATGTTCTTCTTAGAAAGGTGCATGAAAAAAGTGAAGGGATTTCTCGACAAAGGGAAAGCCTGAGGGATGATGGGAGAGGGGTACACAGTATATGAGTCGTTCTATTATGTCAGTGAGTACATCAAGAAAATCAACCACACATCAGGCACAATGATTTGGGATGATGAACAAGATGAGGACAAAAGGGAAGAGGAGATACTAAAAAAAACAGAAAAATGTGCAAAGAGTAACTCACTTATCTTTTGTCACATTTCTACATAGTAACTATTCACAATGAACTTCATAATCTATATTTTATCTCATACATACTATATGTGGATTTGATTTCATTAATACAACAATGAATTTATAAATTGATGCCATCAATAAATTCAGTATTTACAATGTGGAGGCAACATGGTCATGGTTCGCATTGTATGGAGAGAAGAAGAGAAAATAGGACGTTGACAATAAAGAATTCAGATGGTTGAATGGTAGAAGCATGGTTGCTAACCAATTCAAAGAGAAATATGGTGCATTAGGTTGTTACCCACGGGTTGAAGAAGATGCAATAAACATAGGCATCATGTGCAATACAATCAATAATAATCTCTTTGTGTACATTTTTAACTTTATAATGCACCTTTAAATTATAGCATCTATACTTTATATATTAATGATCGGGTTATTAGACATAAGAAGTCATCATTTGTTCACTTATTTACAAGTGCATTTCTTCCCATCTATGTGGGCATACAGGCATCATTTTGACATCGAGGATGCTGATTATGGATGTCTTACACAAGACTGTGGAATGGAAGTCAAGTTTGACCAATATAGACATGCTATCCGTCATAATAAAAATCTAATAGGGGGGAAGTTGGGTTTCGTCAAAAAGATACAAGAGATAATTCAAGTGGACTTCTCATCTTTCCAATGTGTTATTTTTATGTGCAAGTGGTGAGACACCTTATACAGGAATAATGTAAAGGAATATTGTGATAGTGGGATGATATGTATCAAATCTAAAAATATGTGGGATGAAACTAAGGATTATTATGTTTTCCCAAAACACTGTGTTAGCACTCAGTAATTTATTTGGGTTGTATCAGAGAAATACCCAAGGTAACCATTTCAAACCACTTGAGGAAGGGAACTGACCTTTTTCCAACCAAAGAGGGCTCTCTTAATACAAATGAAACTTAGAAGGTTAGGTATGGAACAAATATAGAAGTTTTGACAAATTTGTTGGTTGAGTTAATGGGATAAACCATTGGGGATACGGTCACAAAAATGATCAATAGATTAAATAACTTTAGACTAAGGATAACATGAACTTTCACAAAGGAAAGGAAGCCAATGTGTAACATACCCTTTTGTGTTGAAAAACATTTTATGTTGGAAACATTATGTTAACTTTTATTGTAAAGTTTTATATTGGATAAGTGTCCAAGGATGACTGTAATTGCACAATATTTTATTATTTAATAAATTAAATAGGAGACAAACACCTAAGGGGACTGTTGAAAGAGTGTTTACTGACCCACTAGGTGTAATGGAATCTGGTGTAGAAGGCAATGGACAAGTGGCAACATCATGATGCAACTAACTAGTTGTTGGTATGGGACAACTCCCTTGAAATGTGGTCAAAGTGCCCTGGAAAGTGGGACTGGAGCTTGAGGCTCATTTATTCAAAACTGACCAGTAAAGACCTAGGCAGTCTATATAAGAGCCATCGAATTATGAACTGAGGTTCATCACTTTTCCTGACGAGAAAATTTACCTTGGGGTTTTGTTGTGCTTGCACCCAAGAGATTCGATGAGGGGATATGCTGAGTTTTTTATCATGGTGTAAGTCTGCCTATTATACTACTGAGTGCAGAAGTTACATTGCTGAGTGCAGAAGGCATATTTTGAGTGCAAAAGTTATACTACTGAGTGCATAAGTTATATTACTGAGTGCCTTGCTTCTACACATATTCCATCTACTTAGTGGTTCAGTAAGCAAGCTCGGGGGTCCAAAGGAAGCAAGTAGTTTGGCTGATTCTTCTAGAAAAGGTTGGGAGGAACAGGCCTCCTTGGGCGTTTGTCGACCCTATCTTCATTTACAGGTTCTACTTGTCTTTTCTAATTCTAAGTAGTTAAAATTTCTATCTGCAATTATTGATTTACTATTTTCAAGGATATTATTAAACAAATGCATTTATTTTAGTTTCTGACCTAATTAGGATTCTGTATAGTAATGATTATGTATGATTAATTGAATAAAATATTTCTTTGCATTTTTCCCCATGCTAATGGTTCTGCATCGTACTTAGTACAGAGAAGAGATTAAGGTAGATAAATTCATAGGCATATTGCCAAATGAATGAGAAGATCAATACTGTTGTATTTCATTAATTTTTCTTACCATTAATATTCTATAATAAATAATATAAATTCTATGTCTTTCTCTTATCTTTCCTTTCATTAGTTAAATGTTTAAGGTTCACTATATTTTTTATTTCATAAATATTTATTGAAATAACAGCTACAAAATAATTATTTCCTAAGTGCAGAGTATTGTAATCCAATACTGCTTGCAAGTAAATATAATCACATAAACAAACATAACTCTTTCTATTTCAAACAATGCATAATTATTTAGAACTAATCTTTATGCTCAGTATTCATTTTCTGTTACATTATTTATTTATTTAAACTACAGTTAATCCCATTCACATTCAGCATAGGATTAGAAACCCTAGCTTGTGACTTCATCATTTTGCCTATTTATCACAACTATTAAAACAAAGAACTATTATGTTATTCAAACAGAGTTTCGTTTACAAAATTAAGATTTATGACAGGTTCATACCCTTCACTTATCAAACCCTAGAAATATCAACATTTATCTTTCAGTTTAATAGTTTAGTTAAGCTTCAAACAGAACAAGAAAATGGTCACGATTCATTTCATAACTGAAAACAAAAGCATTGGATTTTGGCTCATGGCCATCACAAAAATCGACAGGAAAGAATAACAAAGTGAAGCTTTCAACTCCATAAACATAGTCTCGAAAACGCTTATCATACACATTCTTGAAGACCAATTTTAAGAGCATCTCGGCATCAACTTGAGACTACATTATCACTTCTCAATTGAAAACTATTAAATAGTAAACCATACGAATTGCTCAATTTAGATATCTAATTTCTGAAAACTTGACATTGTTATCATAATAGCAAAAACATTTCTGAGAACCACACATAAGTGTTTGACCATTTTAAGCACAGGGTTAAACTCTTAATTCCTGAACTTTTCTTAAAATACAATAGTGGCAAAACGATAAACTTCAATTACATACAAACTGGAGCCCTGCTTTTAAACTCAAACACAAACACGATAATGTAGGAAAACAAAGCTCTTGTATTAACAAATACATAGTAGATTGCAAACATTAAGCTTCGCTTTATTTACACAAAATAGAGCAACGCTCATAGTATCATCCACACAAACATAGGTCGAATGAAAACACAAATCCTTTCATTTACCAAGAACAGTAGAAGGGTGAAACCCTCTCCTTAGTATTTTCTTTTACGGATTATACAATGGAAAACAAATACTACTTAAAAAAACGATGAAAGGGTCGAGGATTTTATCCTCCCGAAGCTACCAACAGCTCACAGACTTTCGACGAATATCAATCCTCAGAGCTTAAGAAAATATAAAGTCTTGGTAAAACACACATGAAGGCCCAATAGTCATCTAATCGGAGTAACAAGGTAACCACCGAGGCTTACAAATCTTTTTGTAGTTTCTTGTTATCAAAACCTAAGCTGGGAAGGTGGTTGACGAAGATACCTGCCATTTGAACATAGACGTGGTTAAAACAAGCTTTTGACAGAAGTCATTACAGATGAAATAAAAATAAATGAAACCCTCAAATAGAATGGAAGACATAAGGTTTGAACCAAGAACATTACCTTTTCATTTGATTACCGGAGCAGAACACCAAAGACATTGCAAATTGTACCCATTACTCCATCATCAAATGTGAAGAAGGGTGGACAACAACTCTAAAAACTATCACCTAATAGATATGAAAAGCCAAGTATCGAACCAACTTCCACGAAGAATCTAACGCTCATTCTAGAACTTTGATTACAAGCTGTCACTGTAAAACACCATGAGAGTATCGGCTCTTAAGCTATCAACAGGTCACGGTTTCGAACCATGGGCATTGCACAAAAACCTGCTAACGAAACCTTGAAGGCTCTCGCCCTTTCGGCCTCTCCTCAGAGCCACTACACCAAATGCCAAGGAAACAATAACTTCATAGAACATAGTGGTGGTTAGGGTTAGATCCCAAAGCTTAAACCCTTGTTAGATCAACAGTGGAGATCACCGAAGGGTTTTCACGTAAACCCAAGAAACAACCATATTAAAGACACCATCATTACCATAGCCACTAAGGAGGATAGCTCAGTTAAACTTCGAACCAAAACACATACAGCTCGTCATGAGGTTTGAACCATCACCACACCATCACGTGCGTAGCACTACGTCGATGTCCACAGAGACATTCCACTGTCTTGGCAGTTGGGAATATTAAATGCAAAGGAAAACCAAAGTGCCTGCCAGCATGAAACCATCATAGTGTTAATGTCACCCATTCTTATAATGTATGGATTCGTTGATAAATGCCCAAATCGGTTATGTAATATACACCTTGTGGTAAGTCAAGGTGGTGTCGGATTCATTGCTAGGAATCCATAATGTCATAAAGGGGCACGTAGATGCACACACAATACCATATAATTATTGTTCATAGGACTAAGTATAGGACTTGGCATATATATATATTTCAATATAGTATAAAAATTAAATAGAAATTTGTATATAGTTCATAGTCCAACATTTGACTAGGATATGAACTGCAATAATTCCTAGTTTAGAATTTAATCAAATCTTGCATGTAATTCTTAGGCTCTAGAGTATATAAAAGAATTGCATATAGATATTGCATTTTAATTGCACTTAGCCATCACATATAGACATTGTTTATTCTCATAATTTGCATCAAATAGAATCTCACGATAAAAGTATATAGAGTTAAATTATGATATATTGATCCTATTCATTTGTTTGAACAAATTTATAAAAGGTTAGTACATAGATTATGAATATTACAACTGACATACTTCTGCTTTACAAAGTAGGCTAAGTGAAGTTCTCACCAATAGCATTTCAACATTATGCCTCTTAAATCCTTAAGACTTTGGAGACATGGAAACTGGTTAGAAACTCTTCAGTCACATGTCGTAAACACTAAAGCTCTTACCTGTAATCTGCGAAAAATGACGATTCAAATGCTTTAGCACGAATGTTAAGTAAGCCTTGGGGAATCTGTAGGACCCCTTCATCATCAAACAAAAGAACAATAGTTAACACATATAAACTTATATCATTGGATTAGCAACAAAAGAATTGTGAAAGTACAGTTGAGTGAGTTTAACATCGAAATGAAGATATTAATTATCTTGTTGCAAACATTACACTTTTGACCAACATAGCTTTTAGTACAACAAGATGACATTTAAACATTTATTATATTTCCGCATAGTTAGATTACGCATTAAAAGCTATATCGAAAATTTTTAAATTTTTGTAAATTTTGGGATGTTACATGTGGTATCAGAGTGTGAGTTCAAACTCTAGGCCTGAAATAGGCTCACACACGCAAACAAAAAATAAAAACTAGAAAATTTATGTTACTAACTTTTGTTTTAATTTTATTTTGTACAGAACAATTTGTTATTAATTTGCAGGTATGGACATACTGGAGGAATCAACAGAGGACAGATCTCCTCGTAATAAGCATAATAACAATAATAATAATGAAGGAATATATGTTGAATTAAATAACCAATCTTCAGAACTTCTTCATACTGTAAAAGATTTAAAATCTGAGATAAGAACTGTTAAGGAAGAAAATGAACGCATTATGAAGTCACAAGAAGAGTTAAATCAAATTCTACTAGAGAAATACCATAATTAGGAAAGAGGAAGGAAATCAGAAGTAAAATCTAATTCTAGTGCAATGTCTCACAAACATAAGAGTAAGAAAGTAAAAAATGGTAAAAATATTAGTTACTCTTCATTTGAATCTGATAAAAGTAATTATACTTCTGTTCATGACAACAGTGATAGTGATAACTGTTCCAAGAAGAGGAAGTATAAACATCATTAACAAATTACTGGAGAATTTAAAAAGATTAAGCTGGCAACTTTTAATGGCGAAACTGAAAAGGGGGAGATAGCTGAAGCATGGCTGTCTGGAATGAAGAAGTACTTTAATATTTACGATTACTCTTCTCAGTTAAAAGCCAAGATGGCTATTTACAATTTGATAGGAAAGGAAGATATCTAGTGGTAGGATCTTAAAAGAATTAAGAGCATAAAGGAAAGAGACGTAACCTGGAATACGTTTAAAATGTTATTTAAGAAAAAGTTCTTATCAGAATAGTACTATGAAGATATGTCAAAAGAGTTTTAGAATTTAAAATTGGGTACTATGAACATGAAAGAGTTGTGCAACAAGTTCCTTAGCTTGCTGAGGTATCTACATGGTCGAAGAGAAACCTAAGGTGCAAAGGTTTCTAAGTTGTCTACCTTTCAACATAAAAGACATGATTGAGTATGATAACCCTTCCACTTTGGAAGAGGCTATGAGGAAAGCAAATTTCTGTTTTGATCAAAACATAAAAAGAGAAGGAACAACTGGCTGGAAAATTAATAAGTCTAATAATTTCGAGCATAAAAAGAAAAGTTTTAATCAGAATACTGGAAGTTTTTAAAAAATTTTAATAACATAAATTTTTCAAGTAATAACAACTACAGGAGTAATGCACCACATAACTTTTCTGCTGCAAGAAATGTACCTAATAACAATAACAACACCGGGTATGCTGAACAGAAAGGACCTTTGAAGTGTTTTGATTGTGGTCGACCACATAAGAAAGCATATTTCCTACGCAAAAAAATGACAGTCAACAATATTCATAGAATACAAGTGGAGCCAACAGTGGGCGATGTGGCAAGAGAAATGCCAAGGATAAATGCAGCGCTGAAAAATCGTCAAGCAGACCATCAAACGTCCATGGTCGAAATCGAAGGTATGCTACAAAACCGATCTATTTCTATTTTGATAGATCCAGGTGCAAGTTTGAGTTACATTTCACCTGAATTAGTGAAAAATTGCAAGTTAAGAATAGAAAAGTTTGATAATTCTTGGTTAGTTCAGTTAGCAACAGGCACTAAAAGAAAGGTTACAGACTTTGTTAAAAATTGTGATGTATTTTTGAATCAGCTGAAAACCCAAATTAATCTAAATGTTTTACCCTTAGGGTCATATGACTTGTTGATTGGCATGGATTGGCTTGAACAACATAGAGTAGTGCTTAATTGTTATGAGAAATCTTTTACTTGTCGGAATAATGAAGGTAAAACTGAAACAGTAAAAGGAATTCATAGGAAGATTTCAGTAAGACAAATTTCTGCGTTACAAGTTAAGAGAGCTGCCAGAAAGGGCTGTAAAATGTTTGCTGTTAATGTTATTAATGATGAATGTTCATCTAAAGAAGACAAGTTAAAACAAGAGGATATTCCCATCCTTAGGGACTTTTCTGACGTATTCTCGAAAGAAATTCCAAGATTACCTCCGAAAAGGGAACTTGATTTCACCATTGAGTTAGTACTAGGTGCGGTGCCAAACTGAAAGGCTCTCAACAGGATGAATATTCTAGAGTTAGATGAGTTAAAATATCAGCTAAAGGAATTAATAGATAAAAACTACATAAGGCCAAGTGTGTCTCCTTGGGGAGCACCAGTAATTTTTGTTAAAAAGAAAGATGGTACCATGCAACTGTGCATCGATTACCGTCAGCTTAATAAAATGACAATTAAGAATTGATATCCCTTGCCCCGCATAGATTATTTATTTGATCAAGTACGTGGAGCAGAGATATTCGCTAAAATTGATTTAAGGTACGGATATCATCAATTTAGAATAAAAGATGAGGATATATTAAAAAATGCATTCAGAATGCGATATGGACACTACGAGATCGTAGTTATGCCTTTTGGGCTAACCACTGCACCAAAATTGTTCATGTGTTTAATGAACAACGTTCTGCATAAATATTTGGATAAGTTTGTAGTTGTGTTCATTTATGATATTCTGATTTACTCAAAAACTAAAGAAGAGCATGACGAACATTTAAGAAAATTCTGCAAGTTTTAAGAGATCATCAGCTTTACGCTAAGTTCAGTAAATGTGATTTTTATAAAGATAAAATACAGTACTTAGGTCACATAATATCTAAAGACGGAATTTCTGTCGACCCTGATAAGATAGAAGCAATTAACGAGTGGCTTGTCCCTAAATATGTAACTGATGTTTGGTCATTTATGGGGATAACAGGTTACTACATAAAGTTTATTGAAGGGTTCTCACGAATTGCAAATCCCATCACTTCTTTGCAGAAGAAAGGGAAGAAATTCATATGGGATCAAAAGTGTCAAGAAAGCTTTAATAAGTTACAAGAATTATTAACCATTGCATCAATTTTAAAAATTGCTAATCCTAACAAAGACTTCATTGTATGCACTAATGCGTGCAACGATGGACTTGGTGGGGTCTTAACTCAACAAGGCCATGCTATTGGTTTTGATTCTAGAAAGTTAAAAATACATGAAGAAAATAATGCAACTTATGATCTTGAGTTGGAAGCCGTGATACATGCATTAAAAATGTGGCGCCATCACTTGATTGGAAGAAAATTCATACTAATGACAGATAACAAGGGTTTAAAGTATTTGTTGGATCAAACAAATATTAACGCAAGGCAAGCTAGATGGCTAGCTTTCCTTAGCGAGTATGATTTCGAGATTCAACACATTAAGGGGAAAGAAAATAAAGTTGTTGATGCATTAAGCAGGATTCCTAGATTAAGCTTAGTGGCAGCAATCAGCACATTTAAGACAGATTTGGAAAATCAAATTGAAGAAGGAATTAAACAGGATGAAAATTACCAAAAATTGCTTGGTAAAGTTGCTGAAAATTTATCTAAAAATTTAATGACAGATTACATCATTAATAAAAAGGGCTTAATGACTTATAAACATAGAATTTATGTACCAAATGTGCCAAAGTTTAAGATGTTAATTTTGGATGAAGTTCATAAGAGTCCTTATTCAGGACATCCAGGTTATTAGAAAATGATAACTATGTTAAGAAATGATTATTTTTGGTCCAACATGAAGAATGAAGTGGTTGAATACATAGCTAGATGTTTTGAATGTCAGACAATTAAGGCTGAACATCAACATCTAGCTGGACTATTGCAGCCATTGCCAATTCCAAAATAGAAATGAGAGATTATAAGTATTGATTTTATTACAGGTTTGCCTAAAAACCAGAAACATAATGACTCTATAATGGTGGTTGTGGAGAAGCTAAGTAAGGCTGCTCATTTTATTCCTGTTAAAACCACTTTTAAAGCTTCTAACATTGCAGATATATTTATGAAGCAAATCTTTCACTTGCACAGAATTTCAAAGGTAATTATTTATGACCAGGACTCTAAGTTCATTGGAAATTTTTGGACAACACTGTTTAAAGGTTTAAGTACTAAACTAAATTTCAGCACTTCTTTCCACCCACAAATTGATGGTCAAACATAAAGGGTAAACCAGATTTTAGAAGATATGCTAAGAATGTATGTCAAAGATTAGCCATCTAAGTGGGAATATTATTTACATTTAGCAGAATTTGTATACAATAATCATTATCAAGCATCTGCCAAGTTTAGTCCATTTGAGATTTTGTATGGAAGAAAATGTTGCACTCCTATTTCTTGGGATAACCCTATAGACAGATTAATACTAGGACCAGTTTTATTGAAAGAAATGGAGTTAACTGTGAAACATGTTGAAGGTAACTTAAAAGTTGCCCAAGATTGGCAAAAAGTTGTGCAGATTTGAAATGCACTAAAAGAGAATTTCAAGTTGGAGACCATGGTTTTATAAAGGTAAAACCCAAGAAAATTTCTTTGAATCTTGGGAGTTGTGCTAAACTAGCACCAAGGTACTATGGACCTTTCGAAATTCTATCAAGGATTGGAGCTGTTGCATATCAATTGGCTTTGCCATCTGATTTAAAAATCCACAATGTTTTTCACATTTCTGTTTTAAAGAAGTATGTGCACTATGCTACTCATGTGCTAAATTGGAATGACATACACGTGGAGCTCGAAGGAGATTTTCAGGTGGAACCGGACTGTATTCTCGACAGGAGGAAAATTATGCTTCAGAATCGTACCATAGGGCAGGTAAAGGTGCAATGGAAGCACCTTAGCCCTGATGAAGCTACCTGGGAACTGGAAAGTAAAATGCGGGCAGCATATCTAGTTCTGTTTCGGGAAGGATCGGATGATGAATAAGCAACATCGAGGACGATGTTGATCTTAAGTGGGGGTGTTTGTAACATACCCTTTTTTGCTAATTTTTTTTTTATGTTGGAAGCATTATGTTAACTTTTATTGTAAAGTTTTATATTGGACAAGTGTCCAAGGATGTCTGTAATTGCACAATATTTTATTATTTAATAAATTAAATAGGAGATAAACACCTAAGGGGATTGTTGAAAGAGTGTTTACTGACCCACTAGGTGGAATGGAATCTGGGGTAGAAGGCAATGGACAAGTGGAAGCATCATGATGCAACTAACTAGCTGTCGGTATGGGACAACTCCGTTGAAATGTGGTCAAAGTGACCTGGAAGGTGGGATTGGAGCTTGAGGCTCATTTATTCAAAACTGACCACTAAAGACCTAGGTAGTCTATATAAGAGCCATCGAATTATGAATTGAAGTTCATCACTTTTTCTGACGAGGAAATTTACCTTGGGGTTTTGCTGTGCTTGCACCCAAGAGATTCGATGAGGGGATATGCTGAGTTTTTTATTATGGTGTAATTCTGCATATTATACTACTGAGTGTAGAAGTTACATTGTTGGGTGTAGAAGGCATATTTTGAGTGCAGAAGTTATACTACTGAGTGCAGAAGTTATATTACCGAGTGCCTTGTTTCTACACAGATTCCATCTACTTAGTGGTTTAGTAAGCAAGCTTGGGGGTCCAAAGGAAGCAAGTAGTTTGGCTGCTTCTTCTAGAAAAGGTTAGGAGGAACAAGCCTCCTTAGGTGTTTGTCCACCCTATCTTCATTTACAGGTTCTACTTGTCTTTTCTAATTCTAAGTAGTTAAAATTTCTATATGCAATTATTCATTTACTATTTCCAAGGATATTATTAAACAAATGCATTTATTTTAGTTTCTGACCTAATTATGATTCAGTACAATAATGATTATGTATGATGAATTGAATAAAATAATTCTCTACATTTTTCCCCATGCTAATGGTTCTGCATCGTACTCTAGTATAGAGAAGAGATTAAGGTAGATAAATTGATAGGCGGATTGCCAAATGAATGAGAAGATCAATACTGTTGTATTTCATTAATTTTTTTTACCATTAATATTCTGTAATAAATAATATAAATTCTATGTCTTTCTCTTATCTTTCCTTTCATTAGTTAAATGTTTAAGGTTCATTGTATTTTTTATCTCATAAATCTTTATTGAAATAACAGATGCAAAATAATTATTTCCTAAGTGCACAGTACCATTATCCAATACTGCTAGCAAGTAAATATAATCGCATAAACAAATAGAACGCTTTCTATTTCAAACAATGCATAATTATTTAGCACTAATGTTTATGCTCAGTATTCATTTTCTGTTATATTATTTATTTATTTAAACTACAGTTAATCCCATTCATTCAACATAGGATTAGAAACCCTAGCTTGTGACTTCATCATTTTCCATAGTTATCACAACTATTAAAAGAAAGAACTATTATGTTATCCAAATAGAGTTTAGTTTACAAACTTAATATTTATGATAGGTCCATACCCTTCACTTATCAAACCCTAGAAATATCAACATTTATCTTTCAGTTTAAGAGTTTAGTTAAGCTTCAAACATAACAAGAAACTGGTCACGATTCGTTTCATAACTGAAAACAAAAACATTGGATTTTGGCTCACGGCCATCGCAAAAATCGACATGAAAGAATAACAAAGTGAAGCTTTCAACTCCATAACCATAGTCTCGAAAACGCTTATCATACACATTCTTGAAGACCAATTTTAAGAGCATCTCAGCATCAACTTGAGACTACATTATCACTTCTCAATTGAAAACTATTAAATAGTAAACCATACGAATTGCTCGATTTAGATATCTACTTTCAGAAAACTCGACATTGTTATCATAATAGAGAAAACATTTTCGAGAACCACACATAAGGGTTTGACCATTTTAAGCACAGGGTTAAACTCTTAATTCCCAAACTTTTCTTAAAATACAATAGTGGCAAAACAATAAACTTCAATTATATAGAAATTGGAGCCCTGCTTTTAAACTCAAACACAAACACGATAATGTAGGAAAACAAAGCTCTTGTATTAACAAAGACACAGTAGATTGCAAACATTAAGCTTCACTTTCTTTACACAAAATAGAGCAACGCTCACAGTATCATCCACACAAACACAGGTCGAATGAAAACACAAATCCTTTCATTTACCGAGAACAGTAGAAGGGTAAATCCCTCTCCTTAGTATTTTCTTTTACGGATTATACAATGGAAAACAAATACTACTGAAAACAATGATGAAAGGGTTGAGGATTTTATCCTCCCCAAGATACCAACAGCTCACAGACTTTCGATGAAGATCAATCCTCAGAGCCCAAGAAAATATGAAGTCTCGACAAATTACACATGAAGGACCAATAGTCATCTAACCGGAGTAACAAGGTAACCACCGAGGCGTACCGATCTTTTTTCCATTTCCTATTATCAAAACCTAAGCTAGGAAGCCGATCGACGAAGATACCTGCCATTTGAACACAAACATGGTTAAAACAAGATTTTGATAGAAGTCATTATAGATGAAATAACAATAACTGAAACCCTCAAATAGAATGGAAGACACAAGGTTCGAACCGATAACATTACCTTTTCATTTGATTCCAGGAGCAGAACACCAAATACATTGCAAACTGTACCCCTTACTCCATCGTCAAATGCGAAGAAGGGTGGACAACAAATATGAAAACTATCACCTAACAGATATGAAAATCCAAGTATCGAACCAACTTCCACGAAGAATCTAATGCTCATTCTGGAACTTTGATTACAAGCTGTCACTGTAAAACACCATGAGAGTATCGGCTCTTAAGCTATCAACAGGTCACAGTTTTGAACCATGTGTACTCCACAAAAACCTACTAATGAAACCCTGAAGGCTCTCGGCGTGTCGGGCTCTCCTCAGGGCCACTACACTGAAATCCAAGGAAATAATAACTTCGTAGAACATAGTGGTGGTTAGGGTTAGATCCCAAAGCTTAAACCCTTGCTAGATTAATGTTGGAGATCACCGAAGGGTTTTCACATAAACCCAAGCAACAACCATATTAAAGACACCATCATTACCATAGCCACCAAGGAGGACAGCTCAGTTAAACTTTGAACCAAAACACTTCCATCTTGTCATGAGGCTTGAACCATCACCACACCGTCATGTGCCTACCACCATGTCGATGTCCACGGAGACATTCCACTGTCTCGGCAGTTGGGAGTATTAAATGCGAAGGGAAACCACAGCCCCTGCCAGCACGAAACCATCATAGTGTTAATGTCACCCATTCTTATAATGTATGGATTCGTTGATAAATGCCCAAATCGGTTATGTAATATACACCTTGTGGTAAGTCAAGGTGGTGTCGGATTCATTGCTAGGAATCCATAATGTCATAAAGGGGCACGTAGATGCACACACAATACCATATAATTATTGTTCATAGGACTAAGTATAGGACTTGGCATATATATATATTTCAATATAGTATAAAAATTAAATAGAAATTTGTATATGGTTCATAGTCCAGCATTTGACTAGGATATGAACTGCAATAATTCCTAGTTTAGAATTTAATCAAATCTTGCATGTAATTCTTAGGCTCTAGAGTATATAAAAGAATTGCATATAGATATTGCATTTTAATTGCACTTAGCCATCACATATAGACATTGTTTATTCTCATAATTTGCATCAAATAGAAACTCACGATAAAAGTATATAGAGTTAAATTATGATATATTGATCCTATTCATTTGTTTGAACAAATTTATAAAAGGTTAGTACAGAGATTATGGATATTACAACTGACATAATTCTGCTTTACAAACTAGGCTAATTGAAGTTCTCACTAATAGCATTTCGACATTATGTCTCTTAAATCATTAAGACTTTGGAGACACGAAAACTGGTTAGAAACTCTTCGGTCACATGTCGTAACACTAAAGCTCTTACCTGTAATCTACGAAAAAGGACGATTCAAATGCTTTAGCACGAAAGCTAAGTAAGCCTCGGGGAATCCGTAGGACCCCTTCATCATCAAACAGAAGAACAATAGTTAACACATATAAACTTATATCATTGGATTAGCAACAAAAGAATTGTGAAAGTACAGTTGAGTGAGTCTAACATTGAAATGAATATATTGATTATCTTGTCGCAAACATTACACTTTTCACCAACACAGCTTTTAGTATAGCAAGACGGCATTTAAACATTTATTATATTTCCGCACAGTTAGATTATGCATTAAAAGCTATATCGAAAATTTTTAAATTTTTGTAGATTTTGGGATGTTACACAATTCAACTTTGATTTAACAAGTTTAGTTGTAGTATTGGTAGCAGAAATAAGATATACAGACAATTATATAAGAGCATCTATCAAGGCTGAATCCAAAAATAAATTTAGAAGAAAGAAGTGGAGTATTTAATTGCCATGAACAAAGCATTAAACTGAGTGAATTCCATTCACCATTATCCAATTAAATATTTGATATCAAAACACATTAAACGGAATGATTACATAGAAAAATACATGAACATAAGGAGCACAATACCAGGTTGCAGAGACACGAGAATCTTTGGTAGTCAAGACAGAAACATCAGTATGAAATTTTCTTATTAAAACTCACAAGTACAACCCAATGTTTTTTCAGGACACTCGAACCCAGCCTCGTACTATATTTCCTCTTCTATATATATTTAAAATATTACAAAATCCTCCAAAGAATTCAAATTCTTTGAGAAACAGAAAAATAGTTACAAAACAGTTAACCCGCTACAAGTTAGGGTTTAGCTTTTTTTTTTTTAAACAGTGCATGTAATTTCTTTTAAACTCAATCTTCATGATTCTATGGGATGAATATAGTATTCATTTCCCCAGATCAATTGATGACGTGGTGACCTCAGAAACATCTGGTGAGCTTGTAAAAACCAATCTTTGTATAATTTGCAACGAAGAAACTAGACTCCTACGAATTCTATGTTCTAGAAATTTTTTTAGCAAAATACCACATAATTCATAGCAAATTGTCTCACCATGAAATGTGTATTCCAGGAAAATTTGTAGCAAACAACATGCTGCGAAATGCTATTTTTTTATTATCTTTTCTCATTTTCTTTGATGAACTAACACCAAAATTGAAGAACCGACCACTTGCATCCTCCTTTATCTTACCGAAACTAATCCTTATCATCAAAATTGCCAGGAACCCTAATTATAGTTCTTTGAAAACCTTTCTAGACATAAGACAAATAGTTTGATTTTTTGATCTTAAAAACCCCTTTTCGAATTCATTTTCATTCCATCTTTGAAAACAAACTTAGCTGACCATTCCTTCATAATCCTAGGTATCCAAAACTGTTTAGTACAAGCAAAGGTTTCTTCTTTATATGCAAAAGGAAATATCTTGAAAACTTATCTCTTTAGACATGTCAGGGATAACCATGGTTGCTTTTAATGAGCCACAGTTGAATATGGTTAACCATTTCTTAATTTAATGAACTACATTTGACTAAGGTTAACCATGATTGAATTTAGTGAACCATAGTTGATTATGGTTGACATTGGTTAACTAAGGTTCAACTTCAAATAGGTGACAAGGAATATTTATAGAGATTCGATTATTGCAAATCAAGTGTATGATATACAATTTGATTTAAGTATTCTACTCATCAGTATTAATCACTATAGATCCAATTTAATTTTGAACCTATCAAGCAAAGATAAGGTGCATTGTCTATTATTATAAAAACAAGTAGTTTGTCATTTTGTACCTTCGTGCACTTCAATAATCAAAACGCCATGGTGCTTCTCATACTTGAATTCACATGTGCATCATACTTCAATGTACCGTTAACCAGAACTATATAAAAAATTTCATACATGCATTTGTAAGTGCAATTTATTTATTATAAAGCACTTGTAATCAAAATGGTGCACCTTTACTATAAATGGATCGGTGCATTAGAACAACTCGACTACACCGAAAACTGTATAAGCATTTTTTTAAATAAAAAAAAACCGGATAGGGTCGATGAGGTTTCAAGTTCTACCCAATAATTGGTCTTATCGCACCTAATAGCTTATATATAAAATCACAAACCCATTAAATCTTAAACCCCTAAAAATAAAAAACCTAACTGTGAAATAAGAGAGAGAGAGAGAGAGAGAGAGAGAGAGAGAGAGAGAGTTAAACCCCAATGTAAAATTTTGGCAACAAGAGAACAAGGGCTCTAGCCTTGAAGGTAACTATGAATTTTTTTTGAATTTATTTAATATCTAAATAGGAAAATAAATAAAATCATGTATTGTGATCAATAGTAATAATTAGCATACTTGATAATTCTATTATGCAGGGTTTTATTTAATTCACCATACCTTATGAATTTCGATCTTCAGAATAATCTTGTTACTCCAAACTCCTCTTTGGTAAGTCTCTCTTCCTAAACTCTCCCTTAAAAATTTTAGAAAAATAATTAAATAGTGATTTTTTTTAAAAACACTATAGAAATAGTTTTTGAAAATGAAATTCTTGCTCACTTTTCAATTTATGGGAAAAATAATTCCTGCGATTTTTTTTATTTTTATTTTCTGGATATTGGTGCGCTATATAAATAGGTGCACGAGTGTGTTATAAAAACCAATGCAATATATATATATATATATATATATATATATATATATATATATATATATATATATATATATATATATATATATATATATATATATATATATATATATATATATGCACTTTTTTTTTGAAATATTGATGCATCAAAAATATATTCATGCACAGGTGCGCTATTCTTTTCCAGATGCACTGTAGTGGCATATAATAGAAAAATAAAAAATAGCATACTACAGTGCATATTCAAAATATGGTTTCATCGATGCACTTACATATAATAAGCACACCGACGTCAATAATATTGAAAATTACAAAAATAACTATATGATATCAAATATAGCAGATATTTTCTTTTGTGTACATTGTTGTAGATATTCCAACATGGTGAGTACGTGGTTTGCATGCACTAGTGAGTATAGTTACTCAGTACACAACAATTGTATTATTATGGCACGCCAAAATAATTAAAAATCCCTATGAATTTCTGATTCAAGTTAAAACAATATGTTCATCTCAAATATTCTTTTATGATTGAACCACATCAATTACAATACTTCATAGTATACATATGCTTCTTAAACTCACCTTATTCTTACAAAATGGTTTCGAACCTATATTGGAATTTCAATTGTGATACATTTCTCAAAGTTTATTTTAGGATTGTAGACATGCATTAATTGGTGATTTGGCTCAAATGTAGGGAGAAAAGGTTATAATATCAAATGGCCAATTCTTCAAATTCTATCTCATTCCATATTGTTCAAATTTCAACGAGTTCTCTGTTTTCATCTCCAACAAGTTCATATTGTATTTATATTTTGATGACCTAATTGAATTTGTGTTATTTATCCATGTGGATCTGAATAACAATGTATTAAATTTTGCATGATCCTAACTCAAGGTCGAGTTTGGATGTGTAAGACATTCCACCAGTTGCAAAATGTTGTAAGCTCTTATCACGAGTAAGATACTGCAAACAGTTGGTAGATGAAAATGGATAGTCACTTTACCCTGCCAATTATAACATGCCATCTTCTAGCCACAACCAAAGGTCTTTGATGGTAATTCATCATGAGCTAGATCTCTTTTATGACACCGCACTAGTATGTGGTTGTTCAAAATGTCAAGGGTTGAAGGAGAACCCCTGACGTGTCACACTCACCCATTATACTAATGATCGTCTACCTAATGTTTATTTTCTAGTACCCCCATACTACAGTAAAAAATGCAATAGGTGATATAAAAAAGACATCTAGGAACACTTCCCTATGCTCATTTTTCGAAAAGTTAGATGCCAAAAAATTTGTTTCATTCTAAATTGACCAATGCCTCTGTTTATGTTCAGTCAAATGAAATTCCTAGTGATCCAAAATATGATATAAATACCACCCAAAACATATCTACTACGAGATCCAAAATTTTGCATGATTTTAGAGAAAAAATGTCCAAGTACAGACCAAGGTTGGTCCAATTGTTGGAGGGTAGCGATGACTTTTTTCTACCCGTGAATTTCATGGATTTGCAAGTTCATATTCAAATTCACCTAGTTGAAGAGGTTTAATTAGTTTTGACAGTCTCATTTTGTTGGATGTTCTTCTTAGAGAGGTGCATGAAAAAATTGAAGGGATTTGCTCGACAAAGGGAAAACCTGAGGGCCTATGGCAGAGGGGTACATAGTATATGAGTTGTTCTATTATGCTAGTGAGTTCATCAAGAAAATTGACCACACACCAAACACAATGATTTGGGATGATGAACACGATGAGGACAAAAGGGAAGAGGAGATACTCAAAACAAACAGAAAAAGGTGCAAAGAGTAAGTCACTTATCTTTCGTCACATTTCTACATAGTAACTATTCACAATGAACTTCATAATCTATATTTGATCTCATACATACTATATGTGGATTTGATTTCATTAATACAACAATGAATTTAGAAATTGATGCCATCAATAAATTCAGTCTTTACAATGTGGAGGCAACATAGTTGGTTCGCATTGTATGAAGAGAAGAGGATAAAATGGGACGTTGATAGTAAAGAATTTAGATGGTTGAATGGTAGAAGCATGGTTGCTAACCAATTCAAAGAGAAATATGGTGCATTAGGTTGTTACCCACTTGCTAAAGAAGATGCATTAAACATAGGGATCATGTGCAATATTATCAATAATAATATCTTTGTGTACATTTTTAACTTTACAATGCACCTTTAAATTATAACATCTATACTTTATATATTAATGGTCAGCTTATTAGACATAAGGCGTCGTCATTTGTTCACTTTTTACTAGTGCTTTTGTTCCCATCTATGTGGGCATATGGGCATCATTTTCACATCAAGGATGCTGATGATGGATTCCTTATACAAGAATGTGGAGTGGAGGTCAAGTTCGACCAATATAGACATGCTAGTAGTCACGATAAAATCCTAATATGGGGGAAGTTGGGTTACGTCAGAAAGATACAAGAGATAATTCAAGTGGACTTCTCATCTTTCCAATGTGTTATTTTTATGTGCAAGTGGTGGGACACCTTATACAGGAATAATGTAAAGGAATATCATGATAGTGGGATGCTATGTATCAACTCTAAAAATATGTGGGATGAAACTTAGGATCCTTTTGTTTTCCCAGAACACTGTGTTAGCACTCGGTAATTTCTTTGGGTTGTAGCAGAGAAATCCCCAAGGTAACCATTTCAAACCACTTGAGGAAGGGAACTAACCTTTTCCAAACCAAAGAGGGATATCTTAATACAAATGAAACTCAGAAGGTTAGGTATGGAATAAAGCTAGAAGTTTTGACAAATTTTTCAACTGAGTTAATGGGATAAACCATTGGGGATACGATCACAAAACTGATCAATAGATTAAATAACTTCAGACTAAGGATAACATGAACTTTCAAAAAGGAAAGGAAGCCAATGCAAATTTGATTTAACAAGTTTAGTTGTAGTATGGGGAGCATAAATAAGACATATAGACCATTATATCAGGGCATCTATCAAGGATGAATCCAAAAATAACTTTAGAAGAAATAAGTGGAGTATTTAGTTGACATGAATAGAGCATTAAACTGAGTGAATTCCATTCACCATTATCGAATTAAATAATTGGAATCAAAACACATTAAATGGAATGATTACATAGAAAAATACATGAAAATAAGGAGCATAATACCAGGTTGCAGAGACACGAGAATCTTTGGAAATCAAGACAGAAACATCAGTATGAAATTTTCTTATTAAAATTCACAAGTACAACCCAAAGTCTTTTCAGGACACTAGAACCCACCCTCGTACTATATTTACTCTTCTATATATATTAAAAATATTAAAAAATCCTCCAAATAATTCGAATTCTTTGTGAAACATAAAAACACTTACAAAACAATTAACTCGCTACAAGTTAGGGTTTGGTTTTTTTGTTTAAACAATACATGTAATTTCTTTTAAACTTAATCTCATGATTCGATGGGATGAATATAGTCTTCAGTTCCTCAGATCGATTGATGACGTGGTGACCTCAGCAACATCTGGTGAGCTTGTAAAAATCAATCTCTGTATAATTTGCAACGAAGAAACTAGACTGCTATTAATTCTATGTTCTAGAAAAAATTTCAGCAAAACATACCACATAATTCGTAGCAAATTGTCACACTGTGAAATGTGTATTCCAGGAAAATTTGTAGCAAACAACACGCTACAAAATGCTATTTTTTTAATCTTTTCTCATTTTCTTTGATGAACTAACACCAAAATTGAAGAACCAACCACTTGCATCCTCCTTTATCTTACCGAAACTAATCCTTATCATCAAAATTGCCGAAAACCCTAATTATATTTCTTTGAAAACCTTTCAAGACATAAGACAAGTAGTTTTATTTTTTTTTATCTTAAAAACCCCTTTTCTAACTCATTTTCATTCCATCTTTGAAAACAAACTTAGCTGACCATTCCTTCATAATCCCAAGTCTCCAAAACTGTTTAGTACAGGCTAAGGTTTCTTCTTTATATGCAAAAGGAAATATCTTGAAAACTTCTTTCTTTAGACAAAATTGGAGATGATTAAACACTCTTCATACCTTCAATTCCTTGAGTCTGCTGCCTCAGCAAGGATTTTCAGATTCCTCTTGGAGACCTTGCTTTTAACCCTCTTCATCTCTTCTTTCAATTCCCTATTCTCTTCTTGTAGAGTTGTGATTTTCCTTTTCAGATTAAACAGTTGTTTTCTGGTAGTTACCGTTTTCTAACATCTTTATTTGATGTCTTCAAATCATCCTTAATCTTATTCATTTCTCAAGCTATCTTCATTTTGTTCTACTAATGTGTTCTTTATTCTTTCTATTTTCTTCCCTCAACTGAACTATCATCAAATGTGATCCTTTAAGATGAACTATGCGGTCCTTCACCCGGTTACTATCTTCTGATTCATGTTTTTTGGATGGTGATTGATGTTCCACTGGGAATTCTTCCTTTACATAATCTCTGGCTAAGGATCTTCTTTTTTTTGATCTGGTCAGAGGCCTACTTAGTGCAGGGGCTTCTTCATCTTCAGTAGTAAACACAAGCTTCCTTTTTACCTTTTGTTTCTATTTACTATGTCAAGGGTTTAACCTATGTCTTGGGACTGTAGAACATCCTCTTCTTTTCCTTCTCTTTTATTTGATATACCTACTTCTATTTGGGTATATTTTTGAATAGGGGAGGGTGTATTCTTTTTGGCATGACGGATGCCTATAGCTTCAAGGCTAAAACTTGTTGATAGCAAAAAGGCCTCCCAATCCAAATTATTCCTTTTCAACTCTTCTAAAACCAACACTTTAATCAAACCAAAATGAAAAAGAGAATTTTCAGAAAAAAAATCTTCACTTGAACCTTATCATCCATCTTTCCTAAACTCCTATGAAGATAAAAGGGAGGATTTGTTACCTGTGAAATGCATTAACATCCTGATGTGATAATATTAAACCATTGTGAATCTTCCTTCACAAGTAAAATACTTAGGTACAACTTTCAACAACTGATGAAATTGATCCCATACATGTTTTTTTGGGACTCCAACAAAAAAGGTTTCATCCTTAAATTTAGGTTTAAGAAATTCATTACAGGAGGCTGCTTCAACAGGTCCATACCCTTAAGCCACTTGTCACCAGTCATCAATCTGGGGTATCTCTCTGGAAACTGAGATTGTTCTTTCTGAGACAAAAAAACTCCAATGGAACAAATTTAGTTTGTACTCCATCATAGTTCAGGGTGAATTTCCTTTTAACCTCCAAATTCCCTCCTTGAAGATTCAGGGAAAACCATAAGTAACCACCCCTTTGAAACATTTCAACCATAGATGGGTCTGAATTTATCAACTTCATATCCTCGGGTTCATACCTGACAACATCCCCTCCCTTTTTATATATTTTCTTTTTCTATTTGATGATCATGAATAATCAAAACCTGTTCACAAAATGTTTTCTGGAAACCTGTAGGAGACTGGAAGACGGCAAAGCCTGTGAAATTCACAACATTTTGAAGGTTTTGTAGCGAGCTGTGTAATTTGCATCGACTGGGAAAAGTTATGGCAACAGGGGAATCCGTAGTGAACTAGAAAGATGGGAAAGGAATAATTTTCAAGGAAGAGGGGAGATTCACTACAAACAGGAAAATTTGCAGCAACGGGGTAAACTCATAGCTAACAGTTAATTCATAGTGAACAAGAATTACAATGGCAGGGATTTCATAGCTGTAGGGCCCCTCCTGTAGGGTCCTTCTTGCTTAACCTGAAACTCAACCACTTGATACAAAAGACATTAGATAGCATAATGACTAGATAAATAAACTAAATAAATGAATAACTTATCAAATTGAAACAAACCATAACCTGTGTCTGATACCATCTTGTCCACTGTCGTTCGCGTCTTCTATAGGAGCCCTCCAGCAAAGCTCGTTTAACCATAGGCGAAGCAACCATTAGCTTCGCCACCCAACCATAGGCTCATTCTTTCAGTCGCATGGCCTCCCCTGAGCTTTAGGTCATAGAACTCATACACAATCATCAAGAAACCCAGCTTGGGATCCCCCCCAACCAAGATTTCCAGCCAAACCCTCAATAGTAGCAAGTCATGAGGTAACTCAAAAGTACGATAATCATCTAGGGGCTGGGTCCATTACCCATTCCCAAATCCTTTCTTATAAAGGAAAATATCATGCGACACATGTCGCTTCATGCATAATTATTTATTTTATTTAAATTCTAAATAAAAACAACTCACCCATCCAAGTGTCATCTTTTCTAGGATATGCACCAACATTCCTAAGTTTGCTCATATTTGTCCCCCAAATATTTCACTTAACTGCTAGATATGTGGTGTAGGTGGGGTTGACTAGGTGTCCATGGCTAGGATTCTATTTTGCTCCTAACTAACTATTTTTAATATTTTTAAATAATTAGAAATATCCTTTCATGTGCAAATGCATAAATAACACTTAATATTATTTAAAGGTCAAAGCAATCATTTATGTGCAAATGCCTAAAGTACTCAAATGCATTTCTAAGTAAAGTTCTAGGTGCAAACTTATATGTTTTTATGAAATTAAGTTTAACAGTCATTTTCACTAGGATCTCGATGTCGCGCCGGTGGGCCACTCCATTCCTTAATTTCATTTCCCCGACATGGCACCACTCGGTCAGGTCCATTCATCTATAGTTTCCATTCCTCGGCAAGGTACCACATCATTGGGTCCTTGTGTCCACTCTTTCCGTTCTCGATAGGGTACCGCACCGTCGGGCCCTTCTGTCGTCATCCTTTCATTTTGACTTGTGGAAACTTCATGTAGGGATTTCGGGAGCCGTTACCTTCTATCCTCCATCTACACGCTATTAGGGACTAATGATGCTGAGGAGTGATTCCGTTCTCACTGCGTGCCCCCCAACTCGTACGTGACCAACTCCATCGTGGCCCACCTCATATGCCCTCATGCTTTCCTCTTGAGCAAGTGTATCAGTGCTTATCTGCTTAAGCATGGTATTTCGTCGAAAGTCGACATTGTCGTCGCTCTCCCCGTGTGTGATTTATCCGTACTCTACGACCCTTCAATTCCTTTGTGTGTTCGTCAGTGAACCGTTTCACCTATCGCTAGACACATTTCTCACCAACATATATTAGTAGTACTGTCCTCAATTATCATAATTTGATTCATCAATATGCTATTTCGTTAAGCATTTATATTTTACTCATAACATTATTCATTCATCTAATCAGAAATGCATCTCATCAATATTTACTTTCTTCATTCTCATTAGATAATCACTCATGCAACTAGTCGTTAAGCATCATTCACATGTACATTTTCCATAATCAATGTTAATCATTAAACAACATGTAATCATTCATTTACATCAACTATCCAGATACACATATATCATTATTTATTGATTCACAACCGTCGTAGTCATGAATATACTCTTGATATAACATCAAGGGGTCATTTTATTAATGTTTCACTCAGTTGGGTCACTCAAATAGGTTCCCTCCAGGTCTGCAGTAAGCTAGGGGCACTACATACACCCCTACTTATTTAGAACTTCATCCTGAAGTTCAGAATAAATGCAGAAATCTATGACGCATCTTAGTTGCATCCTCCCAAGCCGCAGATCTAGGACTATCACTATCCCACTGCACTTTGACTTGATCAATCAAGGCTAATCATTAAGCAAGATGTAATCAATCAATTATCCCACTCCACACATATAGTTTAATTCTTTAATTCATTTATAAATTATTATTGTCATTCACATCTTTAGGTTTTCCTCAATCATTTAAGACATATCAAGGATCAAGATACCATCTTATCGTAGTTGTTCAGCTGGGTCACTTGACAGGTGCCGTTAAGGTCCATATTCATTTTAGGGGCATTACATACACCCCCTCTTATATAGAACCTTGTCGTGAAGTTAAATTTGTGTTCTAGTACATCCGATATTAGGCTTAACTTTAATTTCCCTTTCTCATCTTTTGTCAGTCTCTTCCATTTTTCTCAAGCAATCATGGTCTTAACATATCAAGAGAGACCCTCAAATTGTCCCAAATCCAAATTCCATAAGACTGCCTCGAAATCCCCAAATGTCGGTTCTCAATTCGACAGGATTCCTAGGGTCGGAACTTAATGGTTTAGTCGAACATATTAAAATTTATCTCATAGTCCTTTCATCAGTACCATTACTCGTGGTTAACGAGATTATCACATCCTTACCTCATTACATCATTCATGTTGTTCATAAGACCACTTCGTTAGTTTATTCAATTCGTTCAAAGTGTATGTTTCTGAACCCCATTGAGTTCCATCTCGAGGGCTAGTTGTCGTTTCATCAAGTTTGATTATGACCAAGGTTAGCTTCATTGTGTTTGGTTTACTATGCTAATTGTCTCCATACTTCTTTTTACAAAACATTGTTTTCATTTGACCATTTCGATACCATGGTTAAATTTCAAGTTTGTAGTCCTGAATTTTCGAAAATGGTTTTATCATAATGCAAAAATGCATGTCGTTGAGTTCATCTCATCATACCGATCACATTGATATCTCATTTTCAAATTTTTAAGTTCGTTTCGCTCCCTCGACAATCTCTTAAAGTATCGTCAATTTGAGTATCTTGGTGTCTTACCCTTTAAAATTTATTGACCCTCCGTCATTTTAGTAAACTCACCACATATTTATCCATCTACTTGTCTTCTTATCAAGGCTATCTAGTGAATTTATAAGCTACCTACGACGTGCTCCCTTTGCAAGAAAATGCCAATGTTCTCCATTTTAAAGACACAAGGAAGTTTCCTCCTCAAGACTCCATTTTTTTTTTTTGATAAAATATATACTAATCCCATATACATTACTATCTTCTTTTCACCCTTTTAATACTCTTACTTCATACGCATGAGGATATAAACATGATTTATTCATTTATCAGACATAATTTATTTTCCCTTTCAAAGGATAACAATTCCTTATACTATAATATATAATTTTACTTCTCTAGTACAACAACTACATTTAGTTTTAGTTCAATAATTAACTAACACTACTTCAATTTCATTATTTGAGATGCCAAATCAGTTTATCCAATACCAATTTACCATCTCAACCAAAAGATCGTAACTACATTTCCATGCTTAAGTGTGAGATATATGAATTCAATTTCATTTCACACATCAATAAAAGGGTCCTTCCCTTAAAACATAATTATAAATCCCTTTCTTTTCTACCCTCAATATAAAGGACACAACACTAATCCCAACTTAGAGTTGGTTATTCAAGTTGAAACCTCTTTTTCATTCCTACACATAAATATGAAAATAATTTTCCTTCACCATATAATTATAAAACTTCCTTTCTTTGAACATTTTAAATATGAACGTCCTTCTTTTTCAATATGTATAACATAATTTTTTTTTTTTAAACATCTAAATTGGTGCATCTTACCTTTAATGTCTTAAGTGATCAAAGATTTATGATGCAATTCTGTCCACCCTTCTCCTAACTTAGATAAGGTCATTGTGACTTAATCATGTAACCCTATGACTCATGTTTGTAACGAGTCTAAATTATAAGGTCCTACACGTCTATTAATACCTAAATTATAATTTAGATAATAGCAATCACTAATTATAATACATATGGTGTTAATTACCTTATAAATATCTATTATGAAATTATCAATAAAATATCATTTAAACATTGAAACCAATGTGCATATTACTCAACCACATAACAATCCTAATATCAATTGTGATTTTTCTCACTAGTCATTGCATATAAATAACTAACACAATCTTTTATGTATAAAACCCTTTTTAAGTAACCTTAGATTCTATTTATAAAATACCTTAGATTATATTTATAAAATACGTTCATCAACACTCAATATGTAATATATACATAATTCTAATAAAGTAAAATTTTTCTCTATTAAATATCCATAACTTTATTTATAAAATAACAACAAAGTTAGCTATGTAACTTTCATGAACAAGAATTCAAGGTTCACTATATAACCTCTTTTTTTTTAACTATAATTTAATTTATTTATTTTCTAAAGTAAAGTACTCACTTCTTACTTTCCACACTAAATCTCATTCTTCTTAATAACATATATATATATATATTCTCCACTTAAGAGAAATGTTTTTCAAATTCATAGTTTTAAATCTGTTTATTACACAACCTTAACCCATTTCTTCACTTAATTTATACAAATTTTCTTTAAAAAAGTGAACTATAAATACAATATAAAACTCTTTTATTTACAACTCAATATAAAATAGTATAAAATAGGTATATAATTCTATTTACAATTCAATATAAAAATATATATATAATTCTTTGACATGTTAACCATAAGTACACCAAGGATTCCTTTAATTTATAACTAGATTATTTTCTCATTCTCAACGAGATTCATCGATTTCAATCTTAATCGTTCTCCTTCTATGAGCATAAATTTATACATCCTACTCCAACCATTCTCATTTTTTTTAAAAAATATGTAACCATTTATGCATCAAGATGATATGTATACTAACTAAACATATAATATATATATTTAATTCTCTCAACTCTCAATGTATACATATGTAACATCCGCCCTCTTCAATTATATAGAGATCATGGTATACAACGCTCTAAGTTCATGTGTACATGAGGTGGATACTTAGCTGCATAATAAATGTATTAATTTTTCACATAATAAAGATTCGAGGCTCTCCTCTGATATTAAAGTAAACGAAAATACAAGAGTATCTAATTTTCCACCCCTTCGATACAATAATAAAGTGTTAAACTTTTATGTTTTTAGACATGGATGGCAAGGGAAAAGAAAACAAAACTTATGAATTGGTTTCTATGATCCCCATCTCGTTCAAATCGAGAAGGTATATTATTTACTATAGGTGGCAGTCAGAATAGATCTTAAAAATGCAATGAGTAATATTTTTCTCTTTACCTAATGTAAATGCATAGAAGTAGACGAAAGTAAATGTATACATATTCCTAAATTTAATTCTTTCTGCACCGAATAGATTATAAAGTTTGATGGTTTACCATTTCTGTGACATATATTTTATTTTTAAGAAGGCGATATAATTACGAATCACAGGTCCAAATATACCTCATTGTAAAAGTAAAAGTATAGAACTAAAAGGCCGAAGGTTCTTCTCTGGATATTAAGCTCATAGCACAAAAAGAAAATTGCATTAATCTTCCTCTAACTCATAGTTAGTGATATATACGTATCGAGACACATAACAAAAAAATAAAAGGGATATGCCAGCAAGACATTCCCCAACCGTTACGAGCTATCGATGCAGTACAACCAGTAGGTTGAAGTTGGACCGCATTGTTAGGTCTTTAATACCGGAGTTAGACGTTACCACATGGACTACAACTGAATGGAGCGGATACCCGGAGACACTGTCAGTGGTAGTGCGACAACACAACAGTTAAACAGATGGAATCGACGCACTCTTAAGATTTTGACACCTAACAATCATGAGGAATTCTACAAGTAATCAACACCTAGTTAATGAAGGATGAACAATGCAACAGCTGGCACCGTACGTATGTTTAAAGTTTAATTAGAGTAGTAGTTTTGAAGCTAAATAACAAGTATTCGACTAACTAGAGGTGACTACGAGATGAGTAAACAAAAGTACTGTAAAAACAATCTAGCTATACAGTAAGATGGTTCTTCAACAAGAATTCTACAGGTTTGCAAGGGGACGGCCTTGGCGCGAAGGTTGGATGAGGACTAAGTTAATTAAGCAGGCGGATATTTCCTGGGATCGCGCCTAGATTGAGTTAATCAAGGGTGATGATACTACAGGTTGAATTCGAAGAGACAGAGCCCATGATCTCATGAGCCACCGTAATTCACACGTAGACTGGATGTCGCATTTACTTAATGATCAGGATGAAACGTAGCACTCCGAGCTGTTATAAAGTTTTTATTATTTAAAAGAATTTAAATAAATAAAAACAACTAGTTACTAAAAGATATTGAGTAAACTAATTGAGAATTAAAAGAGAAGTAAAACTCTCCTACACCTAATTTTCACTGATCTAGGGATTTAGATGCACATTAAAGACTTTGAAACACATGTATTTGAAAATTTTTTGAAATTAAAATATTAAATTAAATTAAATAATGTGCATGGACATATACATGGCACAGGAGCTTTTCTTTATAAAGAGGGAGGAGAAAGAGAGATGGATCTCTCGCTCCCTAATGCTGGATGGTCATCATAATCTCGGATTATGTTATGATCCTTGGAGTTGGGATTAGTCGGAACAAGGATTGGGAAATATTTTCGGGAGGCTATTTGTGTGTGTTCTTATGACCGCATGAGCTCGGGGGTTCGAGGTGAAGAAAAGTAACCTCGATACGGTAGGGTGGTCAACCGAGGGGTTGTTGGTACCTTCATCATGTGGATCGACTAGAGCTCTATTGAGAAACCGAACCATTCCGAGGTGTCCATTGGAGACCGTGGAGAACAACGATGGAACCGGAGCTGCGACAAATAAAGAATTTCAACCTTCGACTGGAGCTACCTCCGTTACAGTTTCTTTTGCTTAAATGTTTTAGTTTAAACCTCTGCAAATTAATTTTTATTTTATCGAAATTCTACATCTAAATATTGTCTCGTTTAAAGTTACAGTTCTGCAAATTAATTTTTATTTTATCGAAATTCTAATCTGAATATTGTCTCATTTAAAGTTACAGTTCTGCAAATTAATTTTATTTGGTAAAAAATGTTAGATGTGGAGATCATCTAGGTTAAAGATATATATCCGCAAATTCGATTGAAATTCTAGATGTTATACTTCTGCAAATTAAATGTTATTGGGTCGAAATTCTGGATTTGGATATTGCTTCGTTTAGGGCTTTACTTCTGCAAATAAATCGTAAGATCGAACTCTTAGATACGGAATAATCAGTTTTACTTCAGATATAGAGAATGATATACTTGCTTTTATAGATCTGGAACTCAAGATATCACTGCCCTATTATCATGTATTCGACTCTGTACCTTTAATTGCAATGCTCGACCTTCCGAATTCGACTGAATTTTGTTGCTACAATGCTGAGCATCCTGGAATCGAATCAGCACCTATACATACACAGGTCGGCTCTGTACCTCATTCCAGTATTTAATTTTTTTAACTCAGAGCGTATAATTCATAGTCGCACGTTGCATGGATCTGATAGTGGGGTTGGGGTAACGTCCTAGAGAGATTGGTAAGCTTACAGAAATCTTTTTGTTCCCGAGATCCATGGAGAAATCGATCTATTTCTGAATTCTTTTGTATCGCTGTCTTTTACCTTGATTGTAAATCCAGATCCTCTAAAGAAATCGATCCATTCTGGTTATTTTTGTAAACTCTGTCTAATTGCGAATGTAATTCCAGATCCACGGGTAAATCGATCTATTCTGAAATCTTTTGTATCTCTGTCTTTGCTTTGAATGTGATTCCAGATCTTCTGAAGAAATCGGTCGATTCTAGTTACTTTGTAAACTCTGTCTATTGTGAATGCCATTTCTAGATCTATTGAGAAATCAAACCATCCCGATTTCTTCTCGAACTCTGCCATGGACGCCGATGAGAAAGATCTTATAGCTTGAACTCTGCCATGGACGCCGATGAGAAAGATCTTATATCTTGAACTCTGCCATCGATTTCAACACTGATGTCCTGAGAATTATATCCGATCCGAACTTAAATCTTTTTTTTAAAACCCTTTTTATTATTATTTTATGTTTAGGACCCGACACTCTATTTCCCATCGAGGGCGTCATCTCTCTAACCCTATTTTAAGTTAAATTGACTACAACAGAGGTGAGCGCAAATCTATTGAGTCGAGATTAAATTATTACACTGACTGATATCAAGCAATATAATTATACATGATCATAATCTCCAGAATTAATGAACGCAGAGGATGTATATTATACAGTTTAACACAACTCGACAATATCACTTTTTTTAGAGATGATCCTTCGTCTACGAAGAAATCCAGATGTCGGCAGAGATAATATGGCAGGTCGATCTGCGTTTTCATTTTGTTAAACACCCGAATCTAATGGGTAAGCGTCATTCTACTGGAACCTCAGGACGCTGTGTCAATTTTAAAGAACGTGTATGCGGAATCGATCTGAGTTTTTCTTAAATGCATATTGATAAAACTCGCTCAAGTATTGAAGAAGCGTTATCGTCATCCAAATCTCAGATTATATCATTCTAATATCAGAATTGTTGTTTAGAGGACTCGTGTTGGGTTCAATTCATACCCCGACTGATTTATTTAGAGGAAAAGTGATTAATTTGATAAATTATATATATGCCGTTGATAGCTCTGTAATTCAAAATTTATCATTAAGTTTTCGATTATGCCAATACTCTGTTATTTAATTGGTAAATTTATAATTGCTATGAATAACTCTGTAAATTGAGATCATTCATTAAGTCTCCAACTCTACCAACGCCTTGTGTGTTTTCCTTGGGAAATGACCATTCAATGAAATCGACCAACATGTGTGTGAGTATCAATCTTAATCAAGTCACTGCTCATCACTGACAGTTCCAGAAATCTCAGTGTTATTGTTTATAAGACTCGAAGTTTGGTTCAGTATATTCCTTGACTATATTAAATAGGAAAGAGTGCTATAAGTGCGAAAAGAAATTATGCCATCGTTTATGTGTTTCATATTTAGACGAAAGATTAGTTTTGTGCCATTTATAATTAGATATATAAACAGGAGTAGATTTATTCATGATAACCATATTTCAAATAAAATTGGAAGATACTGTTTACACTAAAACATTCTATGATTCATAGGATCGGAATGAAAGGTTTTATTCACATCTTAAAAGTTGAAGTTGACATGTAATACCATTACTTATATCATTTATGTCTAAACAACTATGTATTGAAACGTTATTTTGGCAACAGGTTTCGAAGCAGCAATCCTAATGTTAATGGATTTCTCCTCGCTAATAGAATGGATGTTTATATCCAATTTTATTTAAAAGTTTTAATTAATATTGACTTAAAGAACTATGTCATATAAGTGTTCTACTTATTTATTTCTTGTTCAAATACCAGGAATTTAATATTAGTTAGTGAATTTCTTTTCATCATAGGAGTTCGTGTACCATGCCTCAGAAAAAGAATTATGACATCAATTTTTCTGTATGGTTTTTTTTAATTAAGTAATTATGTAAGTATTGCCAATGCACTATTGCATATAGGATTTAAATGCTAAAATGCCTAGTTCAATTTATGAAAATGTCTTTTTTTACATTTGTATAGTTTCAACAAAAATGTCTTAAATTGTACTTGAGAATGCCTTTCATCATTGAAATATTTTTAACATGTTTCAATAGTCGTCTATTAAATAAAGTGGGAGTGTGCCTTTATATTGTTGAATATATTTGGTACTTAGTAGTGTTGTAGAATGTGGAATTATGATCATCTAAAAATATAAATATTTTAGTGTTGTATTTTAAAAGGTTGAATAAATGACAACATATTAATTCATGCATAATAGTGGGGTAATATAGAAAAATATGCTCATAAGGAGTAACATTTTAATATATGTACGAGTGTTGAATATATGAATGTAGGACATAAGTGTATGTGTGAACTTTCCTTTTGAGAATTTCGATTTAATACTGTGCAAAAAAAATAAAAAAAATTACTTACTCAAGATGAGAGACCTTACAATGGTCACCAACGACCAGTGCCCTCAAGGTTCGACTGGCTTTGATACCAAATGTAGGGCCCCTCCTGTAGGGTCCTTCTTGCTTAACCTGAAACTCAACCACTTGATACAAAATAGATTAGATAACATAATGACTAGATAAATAAACTAAATAAATGAATAACTTAGCAAATTAAAACAAACCATAACTTGTCTCTAATACCATCTTGTCCACTGTCGTTCGTGTCTTCCATAGTATCCCTCTAGCAAAGCTCGTTTAACCATAGGCAAAGCAACCGTTAGCTTCTCCACCCAACCATAGGCTCATGCTTTTAGTCGCATGGCCTTCCCTAAGCTTTGGGTCATAGAGCTCACACACAATCATCAAGAAATCCAACTTAGGATTTCCCCCCACCAAGATTTCCAGCCAAACCCTCAATAGCACCAAGTCACGAGGTAAATCAAAATTACTATAATCATCCAGGAGCTCGGTCCATTACCCTTTCCCAATTCCTTCCTTCTAAAGGAAAATATTATGCGACACATGTTGCTTCATGCATAATTATTTATTTTATTTAAATTCTAAACAAAAACAACTCACCCATCCAAGTGTGAGCTTTTCTAGGAGATGCACCAACATTCCTAAGTTTGCTCATATTTGTCCCCCAGATATTTCACTTAACTCCTAGATATGTGGTATAGGTAGGGTTGACTAGGTGTCCATGCCTAGGATTCCATTTTGCTCCTAAATAAATATTTTTAATATTTTTAAATAATTAGAAATATCATTTCATGTGCAAATGCCTAAATAACACTTAATATTATTTAAATGTCAAAGTAATCATTTATGTGCAAATGCCTAAAGTACTCAAATGCATTTCTATGTAAAGTTCTAAGTGCAAACTTATATGTTTTTATGCAGTTAAGTTTAACAATCATTTTCACTAGGATCTCGATGTCACACTGTTGGGACACCCTGTTCCTTAATTTCGTTTCCCTGACATGGCACCACTCCGTTGGGTCCATTCATCTGTAGTTTCGATTCCTCGGTAAGGTACCACATCATTGAGTCCTTGTGTCCACTCTTTCCGTTCTCGACAAGGTACCGCACCGTCGGGCCCTTCTGTCGTCATCCTTTCATTTTGACTTGCAGGAACTTCATGTAGGGATTTCAGGAGTCGTTACCTTCTATCCTCCATCTACACGCTATTAGGGACTAATGACATTGAGGAGTGAGTCCGTTCTCACTACGTGCCCCCCAACTCGTACGTGACCAACTCTGTCGTGGCCCACCTCTTATGCCCGCACACTTTCCTCTTGAGCAAGCGGATCAGTGCTTATCTTCTCAAACGTGGTATTCCGTCGAAAGTCGACATCGTTTTCACTCTCCCCGTGTGCGATTTATCCGTACTCTACGACCCTTCAATTCCTTTGTGTGTCCGTCGGTGAACCGTTTCACCTGTCGCTACACACATTTCTCATTCATCTAATCAGAAATGCATCTCGTCAATATTTACTTTCTTCGTTCTCATCACATAATCACTCATACAGCTAGTCGTTAAGCATCATTCACATGTACATTTTCAATAATCAAAGTTAATCATTAAACAACATGTAATCATTCATTTACATCAACTATCCAGATACACATATATCATTACTTATTGATTCACAATCAGTCATAGTCATGAATATACTCTTGATATAACATCAAGGGGTCATTTTATTAATGTTTCACTCAGCCGGATCACTCAAATAGGTTCCCTCCAATTCTGCAGTAGTTTAGGGGCACTACAATATCAAACTAGAAAAATAGGGATTTCACAACTAGTTTCAACTGATGATCAGGTGCTTTTTCATAACGTGTTTGGATCTGAGGAACTTTTAAAGAACAATTGTTGATTAATACATGCAATCATGACCAATGTTGGAGTTTAGATTTTTTTTAAAAACTGAATTAAGTTGATAAGACATCTGCTGCAAATTTTTAGAAAGTTTTGTAGCACTAACTTGACTTGATCCCTTGATCATGATTACAATTCAATGCTGACTCCACAACTTCAAAATCGATCCTTAGAAGGTTGATGATGACATAAAACTCAGGTTTAAGGAAACATGATGATGAAATGACCCATGCTACGCATTTTGAGTAGATTCTACAGTGATAATATGACTTGACTCTTAATCATATTTGTCTTTTAAAATTGACTACTGAACCTTTAAAATCAACCTTAGATGAACCATCATGGCATGAAATTTAGGTTTAACAAAATAAGACAAGATAAGACCTCTGCTACTAAAACTCCAACTTTTGCAGCGTGAAGTAACTCTTGTCATTATTATTCTTAATGAACCTTTAGACTGACTTTAAATACATGTGTCTCAAATGGAATAGACTAATTAACGAAAGGATGGACAACAATATAGCTAATATGAGACCAAATACTATAACACAACCTTAAGTGGGCTTTAGGACCAAAATTGAAATATAATATGACCAAAACCTTAACCAAATGAATAACTTGACTTTAGACTCTAAATACCATGAATTTCATGACTGACACAATTCCTTGATCCCAAAACAAACTCGTGATCCATAGTGCATTACTACGCACTAACACATTGCAACCAAGTGTTTTTTTACCCGAATGTGTTGGATAGGGATTGATGGTTTTTGTTCATACGTGACCCTCGATCTAAACATAATTTTGAGAAAAATAGTGTTATCACGCAAATAAAGGAAGATAATCATTGTGATGGCAATGGAGAGAGTGATATGTACATGTTTTATTTCATCATTTACAGTGTTGATGTATCATTTTATTATTATTATCTTTAATTTTCTAATTATATTGTATATTTTTCATCTTATGATGGTGCAAATGGAAAGTTAATTACCAGATGTTTTTAAACAATTTTAGTTGGTTAACAATCAATGTGATGCAAAATGTGTTTTCCTATCAAGTAATTTGTGATTGTATGGAATGATTGCTTGAAAAATAATTTTATTTTACTTGAAGTTATTTATATCTCATTTCATATTTACTATAAAATATTAAAATTATTGTGGCACCATTCTTATGGTATTTAGATATTGAAAAAATATAGGTCATTATGTATCATATGTGTGTCGATATTTAATATGAATTTATAACAATATAAAAATAATCATTTTATACTAATTACGCTAATATTAACTAGTTTGTAATAAAAATATTTTAATATTAATTCGAAATGTATAGTTCATTTACAAATTATTTACACTTAAAAAGAACATCTACCAACATAGATCCATCTTAAACCCAGATCTATCAAGCACCGAGAGGGATCCAATTTCTTGAGGTGTAAAGTTTTTTATCCTAAATTTTTTACACATTAAGTGGAAATTTACACCTCAAGATATTCATGCTTTATATATCTAAGTTTAAAATGAAATCAATATAAATTTTTTTTGTTTAAGATGACAACATTTGCATTTTTTTATAGGAATGAAATGTTACATAACGTTACACAACATTGCACGTTACAACATATCCCCATATTGTGTTGTAGAGCACCTCGCTACTCTTAGTGCAATAATGTGTGAATGCATTTTACTTATTTGTTAAGTAACACTAACACACTCTATCATTAAATTTGATTCTAATTATTTACATAATATTAATTCCTTCACTAATCACAAAATCACTTTCAAACTCTGACAGTGCAATCCATTAAGGTTTTGCTAAATAGATTTATTTATAACAATTCACCAACTCGTTGTCAATAGCATGATTAATTATTTAGCATTACATGAGGGATATTCATGACCAATCTCTTGGCATATTGAAGGGAAGTGTGTACCTAGAGTATTGACCCTAATCTACACTCATATCACAGTCTATCCTAGGAAAACTCTTTATTGGGTTTCTACATGGAAAATATAGTCAAATTCATTCATCTATTCAACCTTAATTCATGTTTGGTATTTATCCCCACAAGAGCATATGCACTCTCCAGACCATGCCTTTTTGACAATTCGATGAATAATAAACTTGTACCCAAGAAGAGTATACTTCCATGTACTGACTAAGTGATCTGTCCATTCTAGTTATAAATTAATAGAGTCTTCATATCATGTTGACAACAAACTTTGGCCATAATGTCATCATTATTTTCTTAAACTAAGTATATACTTCTTAAATTCTCATACAAAGTTTAAATGCAATAATCAATGGCCAAGTGCATATTAATTGTAATATTAAGATTAAGCAAAGGTATCCTATTTATAACATATTTTTTTACATCTCTATATGTTAATAGAATCGAGAAATGTTTACAAGAGGATGGCTACATTGAAAATAGCATGGCTAGACTTATTGTCATCCTTCATAGATTACATTATTATTTTTATATTCAAACTTTTAAATATCTTCATGAATAAGAAACTTAACCTTCTCCATCATTTTACAATTTTTACAAACTTAACATTAGGATGCATAAAATCAAGATTCTGATAATTAAAGCTAAGATAAAAAAAACATCATCTTCTTTTCTATGGTGATAACACCCTGAATTGTCGTTTAAAATAGAAGGACAATAGTGAAATGATTGATAAAAGGAACAAGGATACTACAGAGATTTTAAAAACATTAAATTTAATGTTTTCCAATTTTATGTGCATAAAGAACAAAATTAATACTGTCAAAATTAGAACCAATGCGACTCATAACCTCCACAATGAAACTAATCAATAATCTAACCAAAAAAAATAGATTGGGATGATTGATTTTGTAAAATTTGTGATAAATAGGAGGCGAAGAAAGAAAATAATTTTGTTTTTACATAGTCTACATTTAATAATGTAATCGAAAACTTTACTTAGATTTATATACTAGTTTCTCTTTCTCCTCACTAAAAGCACTATGAACTTGGTATTTCCATTTCTTATTGTCCTATGTATCTTGTTACTAGAAAATTGTAATTGTAAGAGTATTGTGTGACTGCACACTTGTAATTGAAATTGAAATTTGCAAATTTGAAAGTTTGTACTTTTTAATTGTAATTTTGCAATTTTGTAATTTGTAAACATAATTGCAAATTTTTAATTGTAATTTGCAAGTTACAATTGTAACTGTAATTACAATTTGTGATTGTAAATTTGTAGTTGTAATTATCCAATTTGTAATTTGTAAATATAATTAGTAATTTCTTATTGTAATTGTAATTGTAATTTGTAGTTGTGAAATTGTAATAATGATTATAATTTGTAAATTATAGTTGAGATTGTAACTTGCAATTATAATTGATATTTTGTATAAAAGACATCGACTTAAATACATAAATAAATAAATAAAATTGCATCAAATACATTAATCATACTCAAGTGGCATAAAAAATACATCATCCATATAAAGATAAATATCATAAAATAATTTGACAATCCATTCAGTTCATAAAAAAAAGTCTATATATACATAACAATATAAAATAATACTATGTGATCATCAAATTAATGGCCACTACCACCGTCATCTAATGTACCATCATCATCATCATCATCATCACCACCACCACCTAAGAAACATAAACACCATCTAAAACACACACTTATATAAAATTAACAAACATCATCTAACATACACATCCAATAATTACATTTAAAATCACCTAGCATTATCTAACTTACCATCATCATCATCATAACCACCTAACAAAGATAAACATCATCTAAAATTGTATAACATCATATAACATACACATCTATCATCACCTATCAAACATAAGCACAATCTAACATACACAGGAAAAAATAGCTAACATGATCTAACATAAAGTACATAAATTGCAATTAACATATACATCTAAAAGAAGAGAGGCATTATCTAAGAACATCATGTAGCATACACATCAAACATTACCTAACATGCAAATCTAAACATTACCTAACATCATATAACATATACATCTAGCACATATAAACATCATCTAGCACACAAATCTAATAACCAAATCTAACAAAACCCAAGCATTGTCTAAGATCATCATCACATAGATCTAACAAGCATCATTTAACATTCACATATATCAAGCACATCTAACATGACCTAACAATATACACATCAACATCAACATCAACATCAACATGAAAAATGCAACATACGTATAATATATATATATATATATATGAACAATAATATCAAACTCATGATACATGTCAAATATACATCTCAAGTCAAATAATTGTTATAACATATATGTTCCACCTCAAGAACCATAGGAATAAATACCTCTTCCAACTGAGCCAGAGGCATCTATACCTCCACCAGCAGAGCCAAAGGCATCAATCCCTCTGCTAAGATACAATCCAAACTAAAGTAGAGAAAAAATATCTCCATGAGGATTGATCTCACGCAATGCAACCATAATATATAGAACTATCGAGGGTCTTGCATAAGTATGAGATGGAAAATGGTCGGATGGATAAGGAGGATAGGGTGGTTGGTTGACATGCACTAGATATAGAGATGGTTGTGGGTCGAATGAGTGTGAAGAAGAGGGTGGTTGACCAACAAGTGCAAGAGGATATGGTGGTTGGTAACCTCTCCAAGGATAAGCATAAGGTGGATAATATGGTGGCTATTCGGCTTGATGAGGTGAAGGAGGAGGTGGAGTAGATGGTGACTAGTCGATCCGGTGAGGAGGGGAGGTTAGTCAGTCGACTTGTGGATCATGAGTCGAAGATGGTGTTGGATCAGTTGGGTTTGGAGGAGTAGATACTGGTTGGTATTCATGGTGAGTAGGAGGAGGAGGTGGGTGAGATGTTGAGGCTCTATACTCATGGTGAGGAGGAGGAGGAGGAGGAGGTGGCTGTAATGTCCCCATTCAAATAAATCTCAAGAAGGGAAAATTCCACCAATCTACTAGTTTCCTAGGTTGGGGTGAAAACATTAGATTTGGAATAAGGGAAATAATAAACCCCAAATGGACTTTATATTGACATAAATATATTAAATGGGGTTAAATAAATATTTATGATGAGAAAATAAGATGGCACTTGGTCATGGAGACACATTGGTGGTGTGGGATCTACACAAAGCTAGATTCCCCATGCCACATGTCATTCCACTCTCACCCATTCGAATCCAAGGTGGAGTCCACTATTCTTGGGGGAGTTGTAAGAGCATAATAATTGGCATGAATCAATGAGGTCAAAATGTAGATGAAGACTAACTCCTATGGAAGAGGAAGAGACATTTTGGAGCTAGTGGGACACTTGGGCTAGATTCCCTAGCTTTTATGACAACAATGATGAAGATGCTATGACACCTATGACACAAATCAGACCTTATGGCTGAAATATGACATATATGAAATGTCAGGGCTAAAAATAGCCACCAAGAGGGTGCACAAGGGATTTAGGGCAGCCAAAGAGTCATCCATTCGAATTGAGTGAAAGAGGAGGCTAGGAATGGAGGGAGAAGTGGCATACATTAGAATCTCTTCCTAATTTGAGTTGGAATGAATCTCATAGATGGAATTCGAGCTAAGGAGGTATTTGTAAGTTTATAAAATTAAAGAACAAAGAAGGAGAGTAGCTTTTGATCATTTTACATTTTGCATTTGGAGAGGAGAGCTAGTAGAGTGCTATTCTACTTTCCTTAGCACCAATTTTGAGGGTGAAAGATTCCCATCCTAATTGGAAATTGGAGAGGCCATTCAGACCATTAATTTGGAGCTAAAATGGATTATTTTGTCACAGGTTGAAGCTACAAGGAAGCTCATGGTCACATCTCTTTCAGCTTGCTTCCACAACCATTCTTCCATTTCTTACCATATTCTTGCTCCTTGAGGAGAGGCGCACTTGGTGAGGTGATGATCTATTTGGGATAGCTCTTGAGGCCCCATTTATTTGTATTCTGATATATATACTCTTTATTTAATTCTCATAGTACTCTCAGGTTGAAATACCAAGTGGAACTATGTAAAAATACCAAACAATGCAAAACTGGTGCCATTTTCCCTACATCTTGTTGTTGGAGCTTGAAGAGGATTTATTTCGATTTGTATTAGTCAATATATGTGTTTTTTTTTATGTATTGAGTTTCATTAATGTTCTTAATAATTTTCATTAACATTTCACAAGTACTTGGCACCTAAAATTCGAATTTCATAACAAGTGGTGAGTTTTACTATCATTTCCCCCTATGTGAAGACATGTATGTAAACCTTTGATTTCTGGGAGTTTTAGAGGCCTATAGAAACTAATTGATGATGCATTTGGGATCCCATTTAAGTCCTTTATCAGTACCATGTCTCTGTTATTAAATTTTGGAAGTTCTTACAGTGTTTGGGAAGCCAACTTTGTCCCCTATCCTTGGGGGTTTTGAACCTAGATTTGACTAGTCATGTTCCCTATTTTTCCTTGATTATAAATGAATGTTGCAGAATTTTTTTAAGAGTTCAAAAGAATCCACAATCCTCATTTACATGACTTAATACCTTCCAAATGCATTCAGAACCAATTTGGAATCATTTGGATCCATTTAGAAGCAGTTGAGTCAAGACTAGTCTAAGGGTCGAATTGGTCAAAATTAGCAATTTTCCTAGTTTTTGCAAATTATTAAAAAGGGACACTACAAGTGGTATCAGAGCATGGTCCTTGAACCTGATGTGGATGACCATTTATGAATACAATAAGCCAAAAAAATCATCCCCCACGCTTAGAAATTGAAACTAAAAGTGTTTTTGTTGAAGAGGAAGAAGTAGGAAAAAAAGTGCATTTTGTTGAAACTATGGCTAGGGATGAGAAGGGAACCTCACAGGATAAGGGGGAATTTACTAAATTCATGAAACCATTATTTTAAGACATGAAAAAATAGATCATGAAAGGGTTCGAGTTGTTGGCTAGTCAACTTGGAAGCAAAGGAGCAATAGCAGGCAGCAGTAGTTCTTCTTTCGATGAAAATAAGGCAATGAGTGAAATTGTTTTCTCAAGGACAGGACCTCATAATAGACATAATGAATTTCATAGTTAAGTAAGGCCTACTACACCTAAATTTATTGTGTCCAAAGAAGAACCTAACACCCAATTTGATATGCAGGAAGTTGTAAAAGAATGGGAAAGTTGAGTGAAGATTGTAGAAGGACTCTACCCTTTGAGAAATACTTTAATGTTTCAAACAAACTCAAAATGAGGGAAGATAATAGGACTCCATTTCATAATAAAGAATTGAATTATTGCATTGGAAAAATGCCCCTTCGCACTTTTGATGGCTCATATCAAAGTTCTGCAAATACTTGGGTACAAAAACTAGATGTGTATTTTCAGTTGAATCCAATGGTGGAAGAGGATGCTTTAAAAATGACTATTTTTCATATTGAAGGAGAAGCCAATGATTGGTGGTTCCATGGTCTGAAAAATTTGGGACATGATTAGGTTACAACATATGGAGAATTTTTTGACAGGGTATTAGAAATATTTGAGTAAAAAGACCCAGAATTTCCTTTCAAAGAACTAGCCCAATTGAAGCTAGTTGGAACCCCTGATGAGTATATGTCGCAATTCCAAAGACTATCAGTCAAGGTGGTTGATATATCTATGGTAAGATTAGTATTTCTCTTTACTAAAGGTTTGTATGAACCCTTAAAAGGTTTATTTAAATCCCACAAACCTAATTCATTGAAGGATGCCATGAACTTGGCAAGAGATGTGTAGAATGTGCTACCAATGACAAAGGCTCCCCCCAAGACCAAATTTCCTTCCCAATTCAGATTTGAAAAGAAGCCATGAAAAGAAGATGAAATTGGAAAGGATAATAAAGAGGGACCAAGCAGGAAAGAACTCAGAAGGAATAAGCTATGTTACACATGCTTCCAACCATGGGTACCAGGGCACAAATGTGCTAAGGGAAAGGCACAATTCATTGAAGTATTTTCTGATGATGAGTATGAAAGGGGTATGGAGGAAAGAGGAAATATTTCATCCCAAGAAGAGGGATATGCCAAAATAGAATAAGATAAAAAGAAGAATATCATCCATTACCTGACAAAGGGATACTAGCAGTGCTTTCAGGAGTGCCTCGTTTCCAAACTATTTGATGCCAAGGAGTTGTACAAGGACAAAGGGTTTCGGTATTGTTAGATGGGGGAGCCACACATAATTTCATTGATTCAGCCATGGTGGAGAGGATAAAGATACCTACTGAACGATTTGATGGCTTCATAGTCATCATTCCAGGTCACCATACTATGGAGTGCAAAACATGGATTCCAAAGCTACAACTCACCATTGGTAATTACACATTTTTTGATAGCATTTATGTGGTTGATGTTGTTGATACTAATGTGGTATTGGGAGTGCAATGGTTTTACTCTATAGGGAAACATATAGTGAAATATAAAATCCTTGAAATGAGATTCAAAGATTTGGAAGGAAAACAAAGGGTATTGAGAGGACTGAACACCTATTTGAATCAAGTAGTGTCATTCCACAGCATGAAACACACGAATGAAAATGTTTTGGGATACATTCCTCATGGAATGCCACCTGATAAAGGCGGAAAAAGTTTGCAGCATCCTAAATTGAGATTGCTTGAGGGAAAGCAATCTTGGGCGGGGAGGACTATAATGTCCCCATTCAAATAAATCTCAAGAAGGAAAAATTCCACCAATCTACTAGTTTCCTAGGTTGGGGTGAAAACATTAGATTTGGAATAAGGGAACTAATAAATTCCAAATGGACTTTATATTGAAATAAATATATTAAATGGGACTAAATAAATATTTATGATGAGAAAATAAGATGGCACTTGGTCATGGAGACACATTGGTGGTGTGGGACCCACACAAAGATAGATTCCCCATGCCACATGGGATTCCACTCTCACCCATTCGAATCCAAGGTGGATTCCACTATTCTTGGGGGAGTTGGAAGAGCATAATACTTGGAATGACTCAATGAGGTTGAAGTTTAGATGAAGAGTGACTCCTACGAAAGAGGAAGAGGAATTTTGGTGTTAGTTTTTCAGAATTTACTTCAATCTGATCTAGGATCTTAACTGAGAGAACAACATGTATAGCATATCTATAGCATATCAATCATGGACACAATAATGCACACACACAAGAGACACAGAATTTACTTGGGGAAAACCATAAAGGTGAAAAGCCCCAATAACTTCCTCAGAGATAGATAGAGCAATGATACAACCCAAGCATAAGAGATAGGCATCTCCTAGCAGCAACTTCTCCTCCTCCACAAGTGCGTCAGTATCCAAAGAGTGTGAGAGAGAATAGAATGATGAAATAGAGTGCCTCCCACACTCTATTTATACTTGACTTGACTTGCCTAATAACCTTTAATAGGTCGACCTGAACTTAACCACATAACATAATGTTGATTGGGCCGACACCCAATAGGGTCGTCTAATAACCCTTTGAACCACATGGCCGACCCCTAATAGGGTGGTCTAATAACCCTTCGACCCACATGACTTATACAGAGCCGACCGCAACAAGGTGGTCTAATAACCCATCAAGTATAAGTTACGACACTTACAATATAAATGACGACACTTCTGTATAGAGGAATAATAACATCTCTATAGGAATACAAACACTTCCGTATAGAGGAATAATACCATCTCTGTAGGAGTACAATATACATATATGAATTACATTCTAAAGTTACATATACATCAACACTCCCTCTTAACTAGGAAGGTATTTCTCGACACAGGTCTTCTAGCACAAATCTTCTTCTCTGGATCATCGTCACTGGATAATCGTCGTTGAGTCATCATCATCATCATTGCTGTTGCTATCTCAATCAATCTCTGAATCTACTCATCATAGGAACTTCTACAGAGCTAGTCCTTTTTCATACTGGATGTAGGCCCACCACCTGTAAGTCTTCATCATCACTAGCCATACTGTGGAATCCTCAAGACTTATTACGTGCATCACAAAACCTCGAAAGAGCATCCCAGGATGTTACAGGTACACAAATCTGACCTGTAGGATCTCCCAGGGAACTATTACATGTGACCCCACCACAAAACCTCGAAAGAGAATCCCAGGATGTTACAGGTACACAAATCCAACCTATAGGATCTCCCATGGCACAAATTACATGTGGTCACCACAAAACCTCGCAAGAGCATCCCAAGATGTTACGGGTACACAACTTTGACCTGTAGAATCTCCCAGGGCACAAATTACATGTGGTCATGGAAAAACCTCGAAAGAGCATCTCGGGATGTTATGGGTACACAACTCCGACCTAAAGGATCTCCCAGGGCGCTATTATATGCCATAGGACAAAACCTCGAAAGAGCATCCCAGGATGTTATAGGTACACAAATCTGACTTGAAGGATCTCCCAGGGTGCTATTATATGTCCTCCTAGAGCAATGTCTCGAAAGAGCATCCCAAGCTGTTACGAGTACACAACTCCGACCTATAGGATCTCCCAAACATGCTCATCTGCACAACCTATTCCACGGCCACAGAGTATCAACCTGATACTGACCATACATCATCCTGATGTACACATGATCATCCTGATCATCATCACTGCATCGTTGTGATGCATGTCATCTGGAGCAACATCCTGAAGCTCATCATCCATGATCATCGTGATCATACAATGCATCTACCTGATGCATACCAAGTATCTACCTGATACATATCATCATACATGATCCACCTGATCATACAATGTATCTACTTGATACATACATAGATACATGATCCACCTGATCACACAATGTATCTACCTGATACATATCAACATACATGATCTACCTGATCATACAGCATATCCACCTGATACATATACAGATACATGGTCCAAGCATCCAACATGATGCATATGCAAATACATACAAATGATCCAACTGATCATATCCAGCATCCAACATGATGCATACATACATAAATGATCCAACTGATCATATCCAGCATCCAACATGATGCATACATACATAAATGATCCAACTAATCATATCCAACATCCAACATGATGCATACATATATAAATGATCCAACTGATCATAACAAGCATCCAACATGATGCATATACATATACAGAGCAGTAATTGGAGCATCGTCCTCATGCTCATCATCCGTGATCCTCCTGATCATCATAGCATCGACCTATTCAGATCATCCTATTGTCCACGAAGCACATCCCAGATGCACATCATCCAACACTTACACCACCGACATGGGAGAACACATCTACCACCATTCGGGGAAGGCTCCAACCCTTACTTTTTCACCATGGGAGAACACATCTACCACCATGTGAAAAATGGCTTCAGCGCTTACATCTACATCATGGGAGAACACATCTACCACCATGTGAGAATGGCTCATCAATTACATCACGACCATGGGAGAACACATCAACCATGTCAAAAAATATCATGTGCATCTGCATCTTCAAGACTCATCACTTCCCTTTCGAAGGAACCCCGATCTGAAGTGCACCAAGCCTCTCTCTGAAGTACTCAAATTGAATTTTGGCCAATGGCTTGGTAAATACATTTGCAACCTGATCATCCATCGCAACATACTCTGCTTCGGCTGTACTCAGTGCTACACAGGACTACTTCCTGCTAAACCAAGAGATCACACCTGATCCCATACTTAAGTAGCACCCAGCTGTGCTCTTTCTATCTGCAGCACTGCCTGCCCAATCTGAATCAACATGACCCTGTAGGTTAAACCTTTTGATTCGCATCATACTTGAGCCCATAATCAACTATACCCTTCAGGTACCTTAGAATATGCTTTACAGCAACCAGGTGAACACTCCTCGGATCCATCAGGAACTGGCTCAATGTGTTCACCGCAAAGCAAATATCTGGTCTCATGTTCGTCAGGTACATCAAGGACCCAATCATCTGACGATACATAGTGATATCAATCGGCTCAGATGAAGCATCACACAGAAGCTTCAGGTTTGATGCCATAGGTGTGGCCATGGCCTTGCAGTCCATCATCCCAAACCTCTTCAGGATCTCTACTGCATACTTTCCTTGTCCAAGGAATATTCCATCTGCACTCTGCCACACCTCCATGCCTAGAAAATAGTGCATCATCCACAAGTTCTTCATCTCGAACTCGGCAGCAAGATTCCGCTGCATGTCGACAATCAATCTATCTTCACCTGTAATAAATAGGTCATCCATATACAAAAGTAGTATCACTGGATTTCCTTTCTCAACCTTGTAGTAAAGGTTGGAATCTGCTTTACTCTTGGTAAAGCCCAAACTGGATAGAAAGTTGTCTATCCTACCATACCAAGTTATGCACATATATGACTCCCTGTCATGTGTCTCAGAACCAAGTGGCTGCTCCTCATACACTTCTTCTTCAACTACACCATTCAAGAATTCCGTCTTGAAATCCATCTGGTGTATCTTCCATTTCATCACTGCAGCCAGAGCAAGTACGGATCTAATGGAAGTGTATCTAGATACAGGAGCAAAAGTCTCTATGCTACCACCTACAGCATGCTTGATCTTGTAGATCCATTTAGAAGTCACAACAAGCTCCCCTTTAGGTCTTGGGACTGCATCCCAAACATCTTCATGATCGATTGGTACTCCTCGATCATGGCATTCTTCCCAGATCCTGGGAACTTCAATATCTTCAATATTTTCAATAGATAACTTTGTTGCTGAACAAATGTTGTAGTCCTTGTTTTGTAGGTGGTGGTATACAAACTTTCCTACATAACAAGTTAAATTTCATGATTAGAAAATATCTCATAGTTTTCAGAACAAATTCTTACACATAAATAAATATGTCATACAGTCATGCAATTATCTTAGCCAATGCTTTAATACAACATTTATCCATATCCTGTAACTTTCTAGATGCCTTCCAATCTCTACCAGAACATTGTTAAGAGTGTGCACAACTCCCAACATGTCAGCAAAGAGGTTTCATTCTAGATAAGTAGCAATGGAATGTTGTACAGTGCCACATGCCACTTATCCATGTATATTAGTAGTATACTGTTCATCAATGCAACTATTATAATATGCATAATACAAAACCTAATTCTAGTAACATGAGTATATACATTATTGAACAATATTATTTAAATAATAAAATATGCAAGGAATGATAATTTAAATACTTATCTTTGTTTGTTTGTTGGGTTGACTCCCTCTCAGTCTTTGCTTCTTTTCTGCATCTCCATTCTGATGTGGATTGTGAGAAGTGGTCAACTCCCTCTGAATATCTGCATACTTGCAGAAACTACTGAAGTGTGCTCCCTCTTTATCTTTGCTTCCTTGCAGGAAAAACTGGAGTGTGCTCCCTCTTGATCTTTTCTTCCTGGATTACCTGTCCTTGAACTTATATCCATCACTATGCATGCTTATTAGTATCATCAGTGTGTTATCCTCAAGCTCTCATACATAATCACACATTCATTAGTATAATCTTAATACTATCAAAACACAATAATCTTAAACATTAGTATTCAAGGTTTCAGGAAAGTCTTCTTTTACTCATGCATATTCTTATTTATCATAGGACTCTTCTAGTTAGTTAAATCATCAATCAAGATAAGAGACATAATATGCATAAACCCTTGATTACTTAAATTTCTAACTTTATGAATAATCATAACCAATCATACCAAGTATACTTATATAAGGGATCCTAACACAAGGTAGGATTCTAACTTGATATAGGAAAAACATACCTGGATTGGTATGTTAGCTAGTTATGTCTAACATACCCACATGATGTCTTCTTGTTCTCTTCAACGACTTGTGCTAGTAACCTGCATATCTCATAGGTTAACCATTTATAGAACCAAGTTATACATACCTCGCAAAATAGATCTTCTAAGTGATTCATGAAAATGGATGAATCTTTGTCCTCATGTCATCATGATCATATGTTCTTGAACTAGAACATGATTTGTCTTTCTTGGTGTACCTTTCATGTTAGCAGACAACATAAACCTCACACAACACCATAATGCATCAGTACAATCATAAGTGTCAACACTCTAATCAATGAATATATTCTATCAAGCATTCATAATTTTATTAAGGTGATACGACAAGTCTAAATTTAATCAAGATTGTACAAACGGTAATAACATGAAGACAAACATACCATAAACTTAATCATGAACCAATCTCAAAACATACCTGGATGAGTCATACCTGTCGAGATTGATTGTAATATTCTTATGTAAGGCCTTAGCCTCATCTCCCTCTGAAACAGGAACTTCTTGCAGGTGACCAATCCATTCTCTTCTAGGATTAACCCAATCCACTTGATTTGCAGGAACTGGATCTAGTGCTGGATTAGGGTTTGCCAAAGAAACCCTAAAAATTCAAACTTTGGATTTCAAACTTCCAAAAGGATAGAAATATGTGCCTTGATGAGCTGATCAAGCTGGTATACTCATAATTTGAAAACTACAAAGTTTCACCCCTTAAATTTGCCCTTGAAACTTCCAGATTCATTAGACATGACCCTGAACTAGCGTTTGATAGAGCCAACCCTTCTACCCAATCAAAAGGTTCGATCCAAAGCTCTAAGCTTCTAGTTTTCTGAGGAGCTTCCAGCCGTGGTCACAGATTTAAAAAATTCCCATTTTTGCAGAAGCCCTAATTTTCCACTTTTTCGAGTAAAGTCCCGAACTAGGGTCTGATCAAGACCGACCTTCTTCCCAACCAAAAATTCTGATCTTCGTCTCTAAATTTTGATTTTGATGAGTAGCATTTAGCCGTAGTCGCCGATTACAAAAATTCCAACTTTCTCCGAAACCCTAAATTCCGGAAGCCATGAATGAAGGTGCTAAAAAATAATTCTGTTTTGACAGAAATATGCACCTGATTGTTTCTGGTGTAACTCCTAACTTTTCAATCCACAGGGTATGAAAAATGTTCTTGGGATAGCCCGACCTGTCGTCTTTCCAACCCCATAGTTCTGACCTCAAATGGATTCTCTGAGAGAGAGTTATGCCAAGTGTCGCAACGTGACCTTTTTATGGGATAAAAAAGGAGAGCGAAATTGTATGGTGTGCCACATGTCACTGGTTCATTTTCGGCCTCTGAAAACGTTACCTGAGAAATTTTAGTCCGTGCACTACCTGTCACATTTTATGAAATTTTATTTGGATCTTCCTAGCCCAAGTTATGACCTTTTTTCCAAGGTCACCTGTTTTTTACTGAGATCTAGAAGAGGCAGAACCCCTATATTGTACATATCATAAATCACAAAGTACAACGAATTAGAGGTTGTCCTTTGGACACAAGATACATGTGAATATTAGATTATCCTTGTCCTCTTTTCAGACCCTGAAACCTCTCCTAAATTTATTTATAGCAAAATTTCTACAATGATTGGTTTTTTCTATATCAAGCCCTAGCATCGTAAGTGCAACAAGTGTCATACATGCCATACCATGCCTTCTTTCAGGCTAGCTCTGATACCATGTTAGTTTTTCATAATTTACTTCAATATGATCTAGGATCTTAACTAAGAGAACAACATGTACAGCATATCTACAACATATCAATCATGGACACAATAATGCAAGCACACAAGAGACATAGAGTTTACTTGGGGAAAACCATAAAGGTGAAAAACCCCAATAACTTCCTCAGAGATAGATAGAGAAATGATACAACCCAAGCATAAGAGATAGACATCTCCTAGCAGCAGATTCTCCTCCTTCACAAGTGTGCCACTCTCGCAAGAGTGTGAGAGAGAATAGAATGATGAAATAGGGTGCCTCCCGCACTCTATTTATACTTGACTTGACTTGCCTAATAACCTTTACTAGGTCGGCCTTAACTTAACCACATAACATAATGCTGACTGGGTCGACACCCAATAGGGTGGTCTAGTAACCCTTTGACCCACATGGCCAACCCCCAATAGGGTGGTCTAATAACCCTTCGACCCACATGACTTATACAGGGCCGACCCCAACAAGGTGGTCTAATAACCCATCAAGTATAAGTTACGACACTTACAATATAAATGATGACACTTCCGTATAGAGGAATAATAACATCTCTATAGGAATACAAACACTTTCGTATAGAGGAATAATACCATCTCTATAGGAGTACAATATACATATATGAAATACATTTCGAAGCTACATATACATCAACATTTGGAGCTAGTGGGACACTTGGGCTAGATTCCCTAGCTTCTATGACAACGATGATGAAGATGCTATGACACCTATGACACACATCAGACCTGATCGCTGACATATGACATGTCAGGGATAAATATAGCCTCCAAGAGGGCGCACAAGGGAGTTAGGTAAGCCAAAGAGTCATCCATTCGGATTGAGTGAAGGAGGAGGCTCGGAATGGAGGGACAAGTGGCATAATTGGAATCTCTTCCTAATTTGAGTTGGCATGAATCTCATGGATGAAATTCAAGATAAGGAGGTATTTGGAAGTTTATAAAATTAAAGAACAAAGAAGGAGAGTAGCTTTTGATCATTTTACATTTTTCATTTGGAGAGGAGAGCTAGTAGAGTGATATTCTACTTGCCTTAGCACCAATTTCGAGGGTGAATGATTCCCATCCTAATTGGAAATTGGAGAGGCCATTCAGACCTTTTATTTGGAGATACAATGGAGTCTTTTGTTACAGGTTGAAGCTATAGGTCATCTCATGGTCACATCTCTTTCAGCTTGCTTCTATAACCATTGTTCCATTTATTGTCATATTCTTGCTCCTTGAGGAGAGGCGCACTTGGTGAGGTGATGATCTCTTTGGGATATCTATTGAGGCCCCATTTATTTGTATTCTGATATATATACTCTGTATTTAATTCTCATAATACTCTCAGGTTGAAATACCAATTGGAACTATGTAAAAATACCAAACAATGCAAAAATGGTGCCATTTTCCCTACATCTTGTTGTTGGATATTGAAGAGGATTTATTTTGATTTGTATCAGTCAATATATGTGATTTTGTTGATGTATGGAGTGCCATTAATGTTTTTAAGAATTTTCATTAACATTGCACAAGTCCTTGGAACCTAAAATTCGAATTTCATAACAAGTGGTGAATTTTACTATCATTTCCCCCTATGTGAAGACATGTATGCAAACCTTTGATTTATGGGAGTTGGAGAGGCCTATAGAAACTAATTGATGATTCATTTGGGATCCCATTGAAGTCCTTTATTAGTAACATATCTATGTTCTAAAATTTGGGAAGGTATTACAGTGTTTGGGAATCCATCTTTGTCCCCTACCCTTGGGGGTTTTGAACCTCAATTTGACTAGTCAAGTTCCCTATTTTTCATTGATTATAAATGAATGTTTCAGGATATTTTTAAGAGTTTCCAAGCATCCATAATCCTCATTTACATTTATGAATACCTTCCAAACTCATTCATACCCAATTTTGAATCATTTGGAGCCATTTGGAATCAGTTGAGTCAAGACTAGTCTAAGGGTCAAATCGGTCAAAATTGGCAATTTTTCCTAGTTTTTGTAAATTCTTAAAATGGAACACTACAAGGTGGATGCGGAGGAGGATCCCCACCCTCATTAGATGTAGAATAATCCTATATCATCCTATCATCTAGAAGGATGGATGCACCAATGCTATACTACATCAAAGACCGCATATCATGAGGACCCATCCTCCATAAATATACTATGTCAGGGTCTCACATGATATACTACACCCGTACATGATGGAATCCCCATCGAGCCAACAATTCATACAACCTGTCCATCACATCTTGTCGAAACCTATCACCTTACATGTGTCATAGGATGGGTTTAGGAAATGTAGGTAAATCAACCTCCTACATAACCTCATCAGTCGGAACTGGTGGAGGCCTCTCCCCATCGTACATGCCAATGTCTGCAAAATATATAGTACACAACAATACTTAGAAAATTTAATAAATTTTTTTAAAGAAACCGTTAGAATAAATTTCATTTTAATTTTAAGGAAGACAATAAAATGCAACTAGATTAATTTAAACATAATGCTAATATTACCTTTTTCATTTGGCGTTTCAACATGGGTGAAAATGATGTTTTGAAATTCTCTCAAGTCCAACCCCACATATGGATATAGCACAAGGTCCAATGTATGGTCCTCCTCGCTAGATAGCAACTCTAGCACCTTTGATGTGATCCTCACTGAGAAGTCTGATTAGCCCCTCTTGGGAAGCATCTATCCCCGCATATGCATCCACACCTTGTCCATTTGCCTAGGAAGGTGGTATTCAAATGACATAATCGTAGTTTGAAAACTCTAAAAACATAAACAAAAAATATCTAAGCAAAAATGGGAGTTAGCCCTCCCCTAAAAGTATGCACAACCTCGATCTATAGAAAAACAAAACTACTGCAAAAAAAAGGCATACAACTTAATGCATTTAGGTCTACACACTAAAGAATTAACATAATACAATATATGGAAACTAATGAGATTCCCATCAATGGTGGAGTGAACCATCATCATAAATAAAAGAGAGAGGCACCTAACCCCCTCTAAACCAAAAGAAACAATCTGTAGTTGTCCTCCAGAAACATGAAAATGGAGAAGGTCAATGACTTGGTCATTGATATATCTATGAGATTATGCAAGATAAATATCCACTGTGACACCAAATGGAATGTCAAGGAACTTGGGAAAATCCTCTCCTCTTCTGGATAGCCAAATGATGAATCATATGCCCTCCTCTATGGGATAAAACAACATATCGAGACCAATCCAAAATGCGTATCTATGTTGATCCCAACGATGGATCAAAATCATCAACAAAGATGGGTACCCTTGAGGGATGTAGCCTCCAGATAGAAATTCATGAGGTCGATAACCCTTAAGAGGTCTCTGTTTTTATCGGTAATGGGGAAAGGATATAAATCCCTCTCCCTCTTTCTCACCTCCCATTCCTATACAACATTGTATAGGTCAACTCATTCCTACTACTGCTGAAGGGCCTCTCACCGCTAGCATTTCTAATTCACATATAACATTGATCAATATCATATATAGACATTAAAAAACATTAAATATTTCATTAAATGAACATTTTATTTATTAACATCAAATAATAATTTTTTTCTCATACTAAATGAATTTAATAAGCTCTGCACCTAAATTATAGAAAAGCACCGTGCTTGGTGCTCTTGGAAATAGAAGCGCACCAAAAAAATGTGCTACAATAACATAAATGTGTCAAGTACATAAATAAAATAAATTAAAACTTAACTCATATGGATATTTGGTGCGTTAAAATTCCCAAAGCACTGTCAATGGTGTGCTAAGTTCACCCTAGTGCAATGAGTATTGAATTTTTTAATTAAAAAAAAAACATGTTGCACTTTTATAGAGAAGATCACTAGTGTGTGTGTTCTAATAAGGTGCATTGACAACATTTTTAGAAATATTAAAAATAGTGTTTCCATCAATAGGAAGTACTGGTGTAGTGTGAACACGTCAGTGCACCATAAACAATGCTTAAACGTTTTTAGAGAACATCAAAGAGCATCTCTTTTTGAGATTTAAAATTGATTTTTTATTGGAATAATGATGCACATGTTAAACGTAATAACACCTACAAATCGGTGTGTATTTGTTGGAAAGGAACACTAGTTAATGTGGCAATTTTTTTAAAAATTAGTGCAGCGGTGCATCTAAAATATATCTCAAGCACTGCGATATGATGCTCTATGAGTTTACCAGCACCGATGCATTACATTAAGAAGCACTGGTGTAGTGTGAACACGTCACTGCATTGTACACGGTGCTTAAAATTTTTTAGAGAACATCATAGTAGGAGACGCTCTTTCTGAGAATTATAATTATTTTTAATCGACATCACGTTGCGCCAATAAAATGTAAGCGCACCAAGAAATTGATGCCTACTTTTTAACAAATCACATCGTTTCATATGGTGAATTTTAAAAAAAATAGTGTGGTAGTGCATCTAAAAATATCTCAAGCACCATGATATGATGCTCTACGTTTTTACTAGCACCGGTGCATTTCAATAGTATACCTCACCTAAAACCGTGTGCTAGTGTTTTTGAAATGTGGTTATCACCGATGTGATAAATACTTTTAAAATTTTTGTTGTGTATTTTGAAATGTATAATGCACCATGATAGCAGTGCAATACACATTGTAAATTTATACTGTGCATCGTGTGCGGTGCGAACTAAATGACTCGAATGCATTGAGGTTTTTTAATTTCTTCTAAAAGGAAACTAAAGATCAATTTTAATTTTCTATCATAAAACAAAATTAGGAGGTAACAAAGAGTTTACGTAGTCACTTGAGCATCATGGATGCATGGTTGCAATGTACACCACATTTCTCACCGTTTGGCAAAATTCAAGATTCACTCAGCAAGAAACAAAAGAGAGAATTTCCAACATGTGGAGCACCGATGGTAGGGTGTCTGAATAGGGAAAGTATGGAACTAGTGATTAGGTGGTAAAAAACACTGCACATGGTAAAAATGTTTTTTTTCATTCTATAATTTATTTAGTTTACCCTGTTTCAATGCACTTGAAAACTAAATGCACCAGTGCAGCTATTGAGAATGAATGCACCACAAATGAAAAATTAAAATTAAATATTACCCTATTTTGGTTCCCTCCACTATAGATGCATCAATACTTTTCTGATAAATAAATGAACCTATGTCATATATAAAATTACAAAAAAAAAGATACATATGGTTTTAACCCTAATTCGGAATGGTAATTTATATTATGTATTAGCGTGGTGGAAAAAGACAAACACACCATTGATGATTAGAAAGAGATGAAAATATTTTTCGTCCCTCTTTTTTTATTTCACCCTAGACCAATTTGTACCTATCAACATGCAGTAGTGCATTTAGTTTAGGTAAATGCACTCCTGGTGAATTAAAAAAAATTTCGCCCAGTTTTCTCATTTACCCTACTTCAATGCTTTCAAATATGTTGCGCACTGGTGCGTCAGAGTAATTTAAATGCACTAGTTGTAGAATTATACAATAATTTTTTCTACTTGATGGTTTTTTCAATTGTGGTGCCACATGGTTTATGTTCGCACCGATGCGTGATGGATGGAGGTGCACTAGTGTGTTTTCTATGTATAAAATCACTAAAAATAAAACATCCATTAAAACCTCTTCTCGATCGCCTTCACTAATGAAATCCTCTATGAACAAATATTTGGGCTCTTTTTAGAGGAGCATGCGCAAAAATATCTGCTAGAAGGTCATTTCCTTGTAGTGCAATAAGCAAAAGAATAGTTCTCCAAATGGAAGTTACTTATTTTCTCTCTTAGAAAGATGTAAATTCATTAACTCACTATAGACATTTAGGGTCCTATTAGTGTGTCACAAATTGTTGAGCTAGCAACAACACCCCATAGTTTTCTTCCCTGTGAAGAAAATTTGTGGGGCCCCTCTAATTTTAATCTTAGATTTATCTTCAAACTTACAATATTATTGATCCATATTAGATTTTTTATTGATCAACTACCTTATAAGATTATACTTATTTTCTCTTCGACGCTATTTGTTCTTATTACTCATTCTAATTTAGTGAAGTATCCTCTATGCCCATGGGGTAGAGCAATTGGTAATGAGTAATTGAGAGAAGTTGTAAATTGAAGGTCACAAGTTCAAATCCCCTTGGATACTTAAATTTGTTTTAGTGAAGTATCCTCCTATGATTATTTATTCATATTTGAGATCACTTAAATTAATGGTAAGTATGCACATACCATATATCGCTTTGTGTTTTCCAATACATTACCTTTCAATGATCCATTTCAATTTATATGTAATTGCAAAAGGAATGTTCTCAAGCAATATATCACTTTTCCAAAGAACTTCTATATTTTGATGTATTGCTACTCACCTAAACTTCAAGCATGTGACATATTTCATATCTCAACATATTCTTCACATGACAAAAGACCCACCCAAATCACAATGACTGTACAATGTGTTGTTCTTGGGAATGTCTCTACCATGCGACAAATCAAATTAAACAAAATTTTATCATGTTACAACATATCACAATCATAAATGATTCTACCACACAACATATCATGAACACAAAAGTCCCTTGCATGTAGTGTTTGAAATATTGAAATTTTCACATTGTAATAACATGTGTCGCCACAAAAATATTCCCTATGCAACATGGCACGACTCCACTAAACATCTTGGGTGTCACATGGCATACCTTCCATTTGTAACAAGGTCGATCATCACCAATACAAAAGGTTTTAAACTTGTCATGAGCATGAAAAAATACTACCCTGCCACATGCCACATACCGACAAAGATAAAGGATTTGTGATAATCGAGAAGTGTCACCAATCCAAAAGGTTTTGGACCTATGATGTGTCACTAAGACCAAAGACGAATGAAACAAAGTAAATGACAAGTTACGAGCTCAAAAGTTGAAAAAAGGAAATATGCTTTTCCCATTGTACCTTGTTTTATAAAATGGATCCAAGACGACTTGAACGACACTTGTCACTAGTGTAGCTTGGGAAAGTCCCACTAGTCACCCAAGGACAATTCCACTTGCAATCAACATGGAAACTTGATCATTATTCACTAGGGAAGCTCTTGTTTCACATTTTTACTCGTTAATTTTTTCACTCATGATAAAATAAAAAAAGGGTTGGGAAAATGTTACTCGTCTTGCACACATTGACACTATCCTATCCTCACACAGCTAGTCATGGTAGCAAAATAGGCTGACCACCCATGCTTAAAAAAATCAAAACCATCGTTACCTTGTCAACTCATGGTAACCATACCCACAAAACTAAAACCATGTGTACCCAAATGTTAAATTTAATACATAACATTTAATAAGAACCACCATCTATGCACCCTTACATATGGTAACTTTGATTCACCACATTGAGGGATAATTATGAGGTCCCACTAGAAGCATCGGGCTATAAATGCAATCAATTATGATGTGAACCCACATCATGAGGTGAATATAGATGTTTTTTTTTTCTCTTGTTTTCCCCATAGAATCAAGCATTGATTGCATCTCATTGGAACTCCCAATGTACAATGCATATGGCTTCAAGATTGCCCTTTCTTAGTTCTTAAGAGTGTAAGTTCACTTTTCATTGTTGGCCCATGTAAAATGGTGACTATGGATTACAAAGTGATAGGAAGCATTGATGCCATCCTCATGACTACTCATTAAAATATGCTAAAATGTTCATTTACTAAGCCCAGCGTTTACATTTCAGTCGTATCTATAAGATATTACTAGTCCTTGGTCTATCACATGGTTTTCTATTAGAATACTAACTAGTCCTTGGTCTATCACATGGTTTTCTATTAGAATACTAACTACAAAAAGGTCATTTTTCTTGGGGAAAATCAATGTGACTAGGGATATTTTGTTATTTATTTACTTTACTATTTCATTTGTTTAATATTGTGTATCTTGTTTTATAAAAAATATGCAAGTTTGCGATGGCCTTAAAGAGACAAAGAGAGCAAAAGGAAGTCATAGTGGAAATTATCGTAGAAAATGAGTATTCTCTTGGACCAAAAGTAGAAGAAAATGTGGTCATGTTCACTGGCCCATCTTATGGAGATGCTAAATGAAAAATTTATTAAGAAACCATCTATTAGTGGGGTTTGATTTCCCATATGTTCATCCTTGAGACATATCTTGTGTTGCCTCATGCACTTAGAGAGATCAACCTAGATTAGGGAGTATTTGAGCTAATTGGAAAATCATCCCTATACAAAGTGGCTATGAAACCTGAAATACTCACCTATGTAGATGTATTATCTTTGTTCATTGAGAAAGGAGACATCGATAGAAGATTCATAAAGGATGTTGGAGGGGAATCAATTTCTTCTTTTTAGTCTTTGATTCTAGAGTTGATGTACAAGTTTCCAACTTCCTAAGTAGACCTCATAGAGGAATGGTTACTCCAATTAATAATTAACTACTATGAGCTATTAAAAAGATGGTAGATCAACAAGAAATCCTTTAGGTCGAGGAAAACTAGACCATATCCTACTATGTGTTAGGTTTGGAAACACATGAACACAAGAAAACATGCAATGATTAAGAATATTTTACCTTGGAATCCCAAATAGGGAAACTTGGCTACAATAGATATATTACCCTTGACCACATCGACCAAGGAATGGCCAATCCACCCATCACCAACCACTCTCAAGCAATTTACAATGGATTTACTCAATCCATTATGTATGTTTCATCACATGCAATAACATAGCCAAATACAATGGGACTCCAAAACCATGGGCTCGTAAACCACCAAAGGTAGGCCCATGTTTAAATCTTTTACTGAGTCAAGGTTAACCTAACATTCCCCCTTTCAAACTTGACTTGGGGTAAAGAACAACACCCCTCAAAGTTCTAATCGCATCTCATGGAATACAACATGCCCCCTCTTCAATATACCTAAATCTATGTCTAGAATTTTCATCACAAGTATAATTTGGCAAATTAATGACTATGTGACTAGAAAAATTAGTCACGATAGTGTTTTTAATATAAATGCTACAAAATTTGAAAAACACAACTAAAAATGACTAAATTAAATGACTAACTTAGTCATGGAATAAAACATACGAGTAAATAATAAGTGACACAACAAAAACTGACTAAAAAACTGACTAATTTTCCATTGCATTCTCAATTGTAAAACAATTCAATTCAATGGAAGTCAATGCATTATCTATGGCATTAGAGAAATTCTAGAAGGAAGGGGAAGAGGGGGCCCTGTTTGAGCCTCCTCTCTTGTGATCATCATCCACCCGAAGAGGAATATTTCCTCTTCGTTTCCCAGTAGCAGGTTGTAACCTAGATCACATGCATTATGTTGTTTGTCTGATGTCATTGTTGGAAGTACAACAATATTATCCACTACCCTTGTCTCTTCAATGACCACCCAGCATGGGGGTAAGTATATATAACTCTGTGTGTGTGTGTGTGTGTGTGTGTGTGTGTGTATGTATTTTTATGTTAGGTCCCCTTCCATCAATCCAACATAAGGGAGGGAATGTGAACTAAATATGAGCTTTCAATTTTGGCCCCATCATCATCTTATGGATTCATACAAGTAAAAACATTTGTGCATATGCAAAATAAAAATAAACACAGTGTAAATAAATTCTACTACACACATCTAGCATGCAATTACTAACATAATTACAATAGGCATCAATTAAAGACATTGCATAATTAAATATAAGAGAATACTTATCTTGAAATGAAGTTGTCTCTAACAACTGGCTTTGCAAGCGCAAAATTCCACCCAACCATAGGCCAGCTGTGCTCATCAATATATCAACACAACTTCCACCCCTGAGTGGGGAATGGTTTCCAAAAGGAAAATGGAACAACAACTCACACATAGCCAGGTATATATCGCATCTCAGCTAAGCCCGTCCATAGTTGGGTTTATCAGGATGTCAAGGTAGAAGAAGGAAAGGAATTGGTAAGCTAGTGAGCTCAACAACAGATATATTAGTACCTCTACAAGATTTAGCTAGCTTGGAACCCACAATACTTAGACACCCAACACAAGGAAGCATCCCCTTCATTGCTCCATAGTTTCTCAGGCCATACCTTCCCTTCTAGTGCTCTTCAGGGTGTGCATAGAAAAGTAGCCAAAGCCCTATGATATTCATTGAGGTTACACCCTTCACTAGGTTTATCAAGCCAATTCCAAATCCTTGTCTACTCCTACTTACACACAAGTTCAAGCCAAAAGGATGGATGCACATAGCCCAAACTATAGATATATCTCAAACACATAGCAAGACACAATTTTGGGGCATAGAAAAATGAAATTTGAGAGGGGAAGCCGACCACTCGGGAACAAAACAATTTTTCCAACAGGTATATAAGAATTCAAATGGAAAAAATGGCCTCTATGAACCCCCAACTCGAAATTTCCTTCCTCTCATTCATTCTACAACCCAAAACACACTTCTTTCAGCTAGCAATGAAGGAAAACATAGTAATTTCAGTGAGGGAAAAATAGAACAAGAAAGAGGGATATGAGGGAACAAAAACTAATGGATGGATGATGGATTGGGAAGAAAATTCGTGGGTCTTTTCTTTCCCAGGAAGAAAATCACATTTTTCAAAAATGATGGATTTCTCATACACGGAATTTGGAAATCCATACTCTCCATTTCCCAAAACAATAACTACCTCAACCACCTCTTGTAAGAATTAAATAATTGGGTGCAAAATTCAACATGGGTAGGTTATGGTTCATGGGTTCTCTCATTAACACTTTGCTTGACATTATTCGCTTTAAGGGTTTGAATATTTCCCTCCCTATTCCTTGTAAAAATCATACCACCATACTCTTGTTTCCTTGCATAGATAATTGTAGGTATTTTTATTAAAATACATTTGCATCATATTTATGTTTTCCATCATGCCAGGATAGCATGCGATCCACATGAATCGCATTTTAATTTCCTATAAAATAACGATAAATTGATGGTGGGGCCTTGGCCTTGAGCTACTCACCATGATTTTATAACTATATTACATTTTTTACATGCTTAATGCAATATGGTCAAAATTTGGGTGTTACAATTTATAATATGTATATATGTAATATAATATAAGTAATTATATATGATATGTTATATATAATAAGTTAATATGTTTTTCTATATAATATATAATATAATTAATATAATATAGTTAATATATATAGCTATATTATAGTTAATTATTATATTATATGTAATATCAACAAATAAAAAATAAAAATAAAATTACCTAAACAAACACAATGAAAGGGTGAAAAATTAAGATACATTGGTGGAAAAGGCATGAGAGGCCGTTGAGATAATTCATGGTTTCAATTGAGGACTCCTCTTTGAGCATATATTTTGATACAAAACTCCACAACCAGTATTCTCATGAATTCACCTCAGAGTTTCAGACGGTTTCATTAGAGAGGAGATGAGGTCTAGTCTACCACAGTGCATAAGTACAAAACCCCTTTGCTTTCTATTTCCTAAGGTTTTTATTAGGGAGCTCTGATAAAATTTCATCTCATCAGTTTTGAACGAGAATCATTAAATATTTATCACTTATAAAATTGGAAAAGTCCTTTGCAAAAATCCTCAAACATTCTTCATTGGAATCTGAACTAGGGGATCTATTCTGACCTTATAAATTTGGTTTGAGTTAAACTAATTTTTGTTTACAGTTTACTTGGTAAAAAATGTGTTTGAGGGAAAACCATAGGAAACACATTGATTTTACAGATCATAGTTTGGATTGCTCCACTTTCTTTTGAACCCATCAATGATTGATTTAAGAAATCTAATTTGTGATCCCCACATTCTTTGCATGCCTTGATTCCTCCTTTGATCTATACACAAACACCCTTTTCATTCATGAATTGTTGATTCTCTAATCATATGAAAAATTGATTCTCTCTACATCTATTCAAAATGGGAGTGTTGTAGGTACAACAGATCCCATGATTCATTTGATCATGGGAGCCCCATTATTGTAAATACAAAGGCACTTAGGTAGGTTCCGTGTCAAAAAAGAGATTCCTAAATCTTTGTTTGTATGATCTAGTACCTTTGCCTTTGGTTTGTGTAATTATCATCTTTTCCTTTGAAAATTTCTAAGCTTCTGGTTTGTTTTCTCGATTTGCAGAAACCTTGAATTCTTTAAAATGTCATCTTATTCCCGCAAAAACGAAACCAGAAATCCCAAAATCCTAAAATCCTGAAACCCGAAAAACCTATAATTTCGGATTGCGGGAAATTGTTGGTTCATTCTTTGCGAATTTCGTCAACCCAAAACACGCAACCCAAAATTGCGGGTTGCAGAAAGACTGTGTTAATATTTTGGAATTTTTCGATTTCGCAACCCGAAACCCAAAATTCCATATTTCGGATTGCGGAAAGTCGTTATGTCAATAAATTGCATTGTGTGTTCCCGAAACCCGCAACCCACAAATTGCGGATTGCGGGATGTGGAAAACGTTATTTCATTTTTAAAAGTTGTTTTCGTTTCTGAAACCCGACACCCGAAATTTCGGGTTGCGGATTTTAGAAACACTTTTTTTGTTGTTGTTTTGCAATTGTAAACCCACAACCCGCAAATTGCGGATTGCGAATTGCGAGAATTTTGAATAAAATTTCAAAATTAAACTCATGACCCGATCTCGCAGGGGCTAATTTGAGCCGTTCTTTTCTTTTAATTGCACGGTCCATATTTGATCCGACCAGAAATTGATAAATACATGATTTTTCCTATTTTTCTTTATCATTTTCACTGTCAAAATTTACGCTGCTACGTGGATTTTACTGTGATTTTCTTACCAGGGTCATTCTCATGAGTTTTCAGTTATTTTCAGGTTGGTTTGTTATCATGTTTGCATTTTCTATTCACGGTTTTCTTTTTTATGGTTTAGTTTTTACTTTTTTTTTTTTTTTTTACCGGAAATTCCACACTTTTCCAAGATGTCACAGAACACTCGGTCTAAGATAGTCCACAAGGATTCGCTGACCAAAGACCCCAATTTCGGTATCTTCTCAGACACTAGCGAGAGGGTCACTGAAACCTACCAAATGGACTGGGCCAAAATCTATTCAATTTTTGATAATGATGACCTTTCCGACATTAAGGAAGACAGACCTGCATATGAGAAGATTAGGGCTTCTCAAATCCGTGCCATTGCTTCCCAGCCCGCTGTCTTACATTACATAGACCCTATTAAATGGATTGTGGAAAATGCTAACCCAAAATACCAGTCATTCAATGATAGCACGGGGTCACAATTGATAACATTCTTCCCTGAGGTCTTTATCAGAGCATTTTCTCTTAAACCAGTCATGCAAACCCTCAACCCTAAGTTCATACATCCTCCAATACTAGGTACAATTTTGATGAAATGATGAAATCATGGATGATTAAACCTAGCAGTTTTGTGCCAAAGGATGATAATCTCTACTTGATTATTTGGTTTAGGGAGCCTTACTCTTTACTGGAAGCCATGCTTTGCAGGCTCTTTGGCCTTCCGAACTATTCAGTTTTTAAAGCTGAATGGGCTCCAATAGCTCATCATGTGTTAACAACTGGTGAATCTTTTCCTTGGGCGTCTATTCTGTCTTCAGAACTAAACACAACCATCCACGATTATCAAAAGGCACCTACCCTGAGAAAGGCACACTTCTACTTGTCAGCCTTTATCATTGATGTCTTCTACTCTGAGTTCCAATATCCTAATTTGGGATGGAATTGGACTCTATCAGATCCACCAGTTCACATTTATCACTCAGCATTGTGGGAAAGCAACTTTGTGCCATTTCTTTATGATTTGTGACCATTTTATGGGCACCATTTACTTCAAAATATTCAAACAAGAGGCGCTTGCTTTTTCAGCTGATACCAGGGCCTTCATCAATACAATTGGTAATTGGTATGTCTATGAGTCCTTTTCATATATCAGAGTCTGGGGAAGTGACACTGTTCATCTTTTGCCTAGAATAGTGCCTGATAGACTGGTCGTTCAAGAAGTCTCCTATCAGACTGTCACTGATGATGTCTACAGGAAACTTACTAGTCCAAAAAAGAAAGGATAGCCTAAATTTTCTTTGAATCTTGGGCCATTGGTCATTCCAACCTCAAATTGGGCTGCATTACTTGGTGATCAGATGACTCCTTTGAAGTTGGGTAAAGCTACCAAAAGGAAGCATGATCCTAAGAAATTTCTTTATGCACATTTCAAACAATATCACATGAAGATGGATTATCTCCATAAAGAAGTCCCAGATGGTTCTATCTACCAAGGAGTCAATACATTTTCTGAGGTCCTGGCTAGGGCCAAGAGCATAGAAGAACAACATCAGATTATGGCATATCAAAAAGAAATTAAAACTAAAATCTATAGACAAAGAACAATGGAGATGAATATGATTGAGCAAGTGAGAAGAGATAAAGGAAAAAAGCAGCTCCAGCAGGCTAATGCCCCTCTAATGCTTACTTATACAGATGAAGATAAAGGTAAAGCTCCCATGGAAAATCCTCCTCAGGTGAAAACAACTGAACAGGTTAAAGCTTTGCTGCAGACCTCTCGTCATTTCAAGCAAGAGTTAGCAAACCTGACTTCAGTATTGGGCACTCAAACAGTTGAACCTCCTAAGCTTACTGTGGATGTTCAAGTGACTGTTGCAGCTATATAGGTAGCAAATGATTTAATAGTAGCTAAGGTCAACCCAGCTAAAAGACAAAAAATCCACATCCCTACATCACGGGTCCCTACTGTTGATCTCATTAACAGTGATGTTGATGGCGGACCCAATCCTCTAGTATCAGTGACTCAAGAAGTTACTGGAGGAGTAACTCAAGAAATGACTGAAGTAGTAACTCAAGAAGTGATTGAGAAAGTGATTGAACCACTAACTGAAGATTCACAAGTAGTTACAGATTTGCTAGATACTATTGAGCTGGATCATTATTTTTTATATCAACAGGTATTGGAGGTTACTACTACCCCTAACATCAAAAATTCATCATTTTTGTTGTCATCTATCCATGATATTTCTTCTTTATCCCTGGGGGTTATCCCACCATTTTCTATAACATAACGTTTTCATACTCTGACTTCCAGAGCCACCCTGTTTTTAGATAACTCTGTCCCTTTTTCCATTCCCCCATCTATTATTGTATAAGTCCAATCTTCGACTATCCCCTTGCAATTACCCATATGTAATTTATCATTACACACTATGGAAGAGCCACCCTCAATTCCCTCCTCATCATCACCTGTTAATGATGATCATGTTACACTTTTTGAAGCCTTCATTTCAATCCCTTCTCCAACCCCTGTCCCATCAATTCCTTAGGCTGTCTCTACCCCTATGACTATTCCTCAAGTTACCATGCCTATACCCAATCCCATGGTCACTCAAACTCATTCAATGATTTCAACAAAAAATGTCATCTCAATTACTTCTGAAATAATAACTGAATATGAAGATGATGTGGTAGTCCCTCTTCGACATTATTTCTACAGTAAGCAAAATAAAGTAGTGGTAAAGAGGGGTAAGAAGAGAAGAAGGGATCAAGGTGGATTAGAGGTATCTATTCCTAATCAAATAGTATGGGCTCAACAAACAAATGACCCTAAGACAGGAGCAATTAATACATCCACAGCCTTAGGAGCATTTGCTGGTGCAAACCTTGATTCAGTCCAGATACTGAATAGGGAAATTGATCAAAAGAGAGAAGAATTGGAAAGGCTATAATAAGAGTTAGTAAAGACCAAAGAGGAACATGAAAATTATGTTGTTAATCTTAGGAGGATATGGGGAGACAGGTTAGAATATTTGGAGTGAAGCAATAACTCTCTTCAGGTTGAACTTCATAATGTACAAGCTGAGAATTCTTCCAATACACAGAAGATAGCCTCACTGGAAAAGAGATGTGAGGATGCAACTACAAGTGCAACCTCTTCTACTTTATTTAAGTTGTCAACCTGGAATTTAAGGATTTGGCCCTCCCGGTCAATGAAGAACATCATAAGTTGCTGGAGAAGCTATTTTGCACCCTGGATGAGATCACGGAGACTCACATAATTTTTGGTAAGATGTATGGCACCCTTGAAGAGAAGAAAGACAAAAGGCTGGAAGCTTCTCAGGAAAGTCAAAATATTGGTGAGTGGCAGAGATATATGAAGGACACACCAGAAGGCTTCCCCATTCTTAACAGTTTTCAGTTTAAGAAAATCAGAGCTGCATTGAACACTTGGCAAGATTTGAACAAGTCAGTTGAAGATATTCTAAAGAAAGAATAGGCTATATGCAGCAGGCGATGGTATGCAGCAGATAACATCATGGTGATTATACAGTTTGATGCTATGGAGCTCATTGAAGATTCTTGCCTGCATAAGTTAAAGGTTGAGCAAGTCAAACGTAGGTTTGAAGAGGCCAAGGAGAAAATTCAGCATCTTGAGCAGGTCAACATTGATGATGTGGAACAACTGATTAGGAATCCGGTCAGCATTGAAGGAAAAATCCACATTTACATTCGCATTCGGCATAAGTTATCTAAGAATGAGATGGAAACATTTGAATGCAATGCCCAGCTGGGGCTAGAGTCAGCTAACTATCCGAATGTGTATGAGTTGTTAGAGATTTGGGAAAATGACAATTTTTTCTTGGCCATTAGTTTTTATTTTATTTTGTAATCTCGTTTTGTGGGAATTTACTCCTTGTATTATTATTTTGTAACTCTTATTTAAAGAGATGATCTCTCGTAGAGAGGGATGATGGAATTTGGAGACAAAATATGCAGGAGAGGCCAGAGATGCTCTGTTTTGATACAAGCTTGTAATTTCTTACAGACTGTCATTAAATACAGTAAAGTTATTTTCAGATCTACTTTTGTTTATTTGATCAATGTGATTTTTCTCCAAATTGCTTATCTAAAGCTGTTTTAATCCTTTGCAATTCATTAAGCACTGTGATATGTAGTTATGGTTTATCATTCCTTATGATCTGTGTGTTCATGAAGTTTTAAAAGAGTTTGTTCAATTAAAACTTTTATTGATTTCTGCAAATATTTACTCTTAGTAAATCGTAATTGGTGTTAATTTTTCAATTAACATATCAAGTTATAGGTTAGGTCTTGAATACATAAGAACCCTCAATTTTCCATTGGTTAATTTTAATTGATTAATTGTAATTTGAGCAGTTAAGTGATTGATCTCTTTCACATTAATGTTTAATTGATGAATGTCTTTACTTATTTACATATCAAGCTAACCTGCACTTATCTCAAAGACACCTTCCTAGAGTAGATCTAACTTAGTTTAGATTTTTTTAAGTAGATTTGTGTTTACATACCTTTTTACACTTTGTTTTTTTCATTAGAAAACTAATCCTTTGGATCAAAACTCATCAACTCATAGAGTGCCAGTGGAGGCCAAATATCCATGGGATATTACTATACCAAACAGTCTGGGGATAGAACTGTCCTTGCATAGGACCTTTTGAAGCCTTTCAGTCTGGGTTTTCCCCCTCTGTTGAGAGCTAAGGAACCCATTCCAACACTTTGCATACCTTGCAAATTCGAGGCCTCAACAAATGGCGCTAGAAGGAGGGCCTGAAACAAAATATGCCTAAACAAAGTACTAGTAAACCTCCTCCAGTAAGAATATCGATTGTCACCCATAGCCACACACAAGCATCTATTTATGTTAAGCAACCGATGCAACATTCTAATACTATCCCTGTTACCCGTACAGCTCACCGAGATCCTAGAATACGAGATATCATCATTATATCACCCACTAGTGGACCTATCTCACTTGAGCACATACTTAAAAGTTCTAATGATAGTGCTGCCAGGTTACAATAGAGGATCTTTGTAGAAACAAATCAAGGATTAGCAGCAATTCACCAAGAAAATACTAATCCACAGGCAAATATTCAAGATAATCAAGATAATCAAAATTCAGTTGAGCAGAATACTGAGCAAGATAATTCATCAAACCAACAACAATCCCCTGAATTTGATCTTGATTTATTATTTGGTGAAATAGAACAAGTCTCACACACTACTGCTTCAGGTGGGCCACCACCCTCTCTTCCTTCATCATCATCCTCCTCATCTGAAAGTGATCTTTTTTCTAGCCTTTCATCCAAAGAAGAAGAAGAACACCATATGGCTGGGGAAGTCCAGAACAAACCTTGGATTGACTAAGATGTTGTATTCATACTTGGGGATCAACATAGATTGCCCAAAAACACTGAGAAGTGGCTTCCCAAGTTCAACCCAGATGACAAGTCACCTGCATTAGATCACATTAAAATCTTTATGCAGGCCATTAGACTTAGGAGTGTTGTCCATGAAGATGTGGTTTGTAGATTATTCCCTTACACATTTGAAGGGAAGGCATCCACATGGTATTTTTCCTTAAAAGATAGAACTATAACTTCATGGAATGAGTTTGAAAAATTGTTTATCTAGAAGTTTGGGGATGACAAAACACCACAAGATTTAGTTTTGGAATTATCTTCCATGAAAATGAAAGGTAAAGAAAGGGTCAAATATTACAATAAGATATTTTCTTACCTAAAGAATAGGATCCCTGCCAGTGTTCTTCTAACAGAACAACTTTTGGTTGCCTATTATGAAAAATGTCTATATGTACGTATTGCAATGTGGGCCAAAAGGGCACACAAGGAAAACTTGTTTGAAGCTTATGCTGAAGCCATTCAGGTTGAAAAGGATATCTATTTCGTAAAAGACAATCCTGAAGCTTTAGAAGAACAACCTTCTACATCTAGGAAGAAAACTGATAATGCTCCCAAGCCCACTACCCAAAAAAAAGATCCCTTTGAAATGACTGACATCAAGAAGCTTCTCAAAAAAATGTTAAATGAGATGGTGGATCTAAAAAGAATAATAATGAGAATCAAAATAATAACAGAGGTTTTGTAAGGCCACTGTTCACGATATCTTATCAACCTCCCCAAAATACACCACCTCCTAATCCTAATAAAGGACTGACTTCTGAAGAGTTCTATTCCATTTTCAAATCTCTTGCCACTAAATCACAAAATGTCCCTGAACCTTGTGATGATCAAATAGACCAAGATTCACTGTTACCAAGAGGAGGAGATGAAGAAGAAGACCCACAGATTAATACTATTAGCTATTTCTCTAAACTACCAATGAATGAAGAAGAAGAAGAACCTGAGACAGTGTTCAATGTTCAACATCCTTACAATACTAGATCAAGACCACTACTTGCTCAAGAACCTTCATCTTCAACAACAGCTCCCAGCAAAAAGAAAATTGTTCCTCAAAAGGATACAGTTATTCCTGAATTGGAATACAGTTTGGATGAAGATTTGAAAAGAGTTAAAGCAAACATTTCCTTGTTTGAACTTCTAAAAATCCCTTCTATGAGGGATTCTCTACCTAAAAGCATGATAATCAAACAACCAAGGAAGTCACAAAACAATAACTTAGACTCTTTCACCAAACCAGAAGATCAGCAATCTGGAAGCAAGAGGACACCTCCTTTCTTGCTTACATTTGAAATCTTCAACAGAAATGTACACAAATGCATGATAGACTCTGGGGCTTCTTCCAATATGATGCCCCTGTCTATCTACAAAAAACCTAATGCCGCTTGGACCCCTGTCCTACTCAGATTGTCCAGCTTGACAGATCCAAAGTAAGAGTAGTAGGGAGATTAAGAAATTTGTTGTTGACATTATCTGATGATCCTCGGATTCATAAAACCATTGGTATTGTTATAGCTGACATTCCTGAAGCCTACAGGATGTGGCTGAGTAGAGACTGGTTAGAGAAGCTCAAGGGCTTCTTTGCCATTGATTGGTATCACTTGTGGTTACCCTACAATGGACAACCAAATAAGATTAAGATCAGTAGGGAGCCATTTATGAAGCAAACAATCACTGATCTTAATGATTCAAGTGAACCTGCATGTTATTTCAGCTCACATATTGAGCATTTTACATTTGATACCTTTTTGGAGATTGGCTAGCTGATTCTTCACCAGAGAATGTACAAAATGAATCTCAGATTGCCAATGTTACCACTGTGCCATTCTCTGGAACTATTGTACATAATGTGTATAATGTTAATACAAATTTTAGGATTGATCCCATTGCATGGAATTTATTCTTTGATGGCTCCAGATCCAAGGATGGAGTTGGTGCAGGTTGTGTCCTTATTGATATGAAAGGGACTAAAACCATGATTGCTTGTAGACTTGAATTTGAATGTACAAATAATGTAGCTGACTATGAGGCTCTAATGCAGGGGTTCAAAAAATCTATTGATATGGGTGCATAAGTGATAGAATGTTATGGTGATTCAGAAATCATAGTTAAAAAGGTGAGGAAAAAAATACAATGTCTGTCTCCTCGTTTAACTAATTATCAAAAGATGGTATGGGAACTCACTAATATTTCACTGCATTCAACATCAAGTTTATCCCTAGGTCATAGAACTTTGATGCTGACCTTTTAGCAAATACTGCATCTAGGCTGATTCCAACAGAAGGCTTGTCACCTAAAACCTTTTCAATTGAACTTATGTATATGCCTTCCATTCCTGATAATGTAACTAGTTGGAAAGTGTTTGATAATGATCAGTAGATCCTAGACTTTCTCTCAGCTCAAGATACCATCCAAGACATGGCAATAGATGAAGTTGATCATGAAAAATCTTTGAATGATCCCTTCAACATTATTCCAAATTTAGTGATCAACCTAGAAAAGTTATATGACTTACAAGATAAGTTTAAACACAAAACCAACTGTAAGACGCATAGTTCATCACTGAATTATGAGCCAGTCAACCTTGGTACTGAACAGAATCCCCAATTTATTAACCTTGGAGTTGACTTCTCTGTTGAAGAAAGGAGAGCCTTCATCAGACTATGTAAAGAATACAAGGATGTTTTTTCCTAGACCTATGATGAACTAAAAACCTTTGATACTAGCATTATGCATCATAACATACCGATGAAGCTAGAAGTGAAACCTTACCAACAAAAAATGAGAAAGATGCATCCTATTTGGAACCCTCTATAAAAAAAGAACTTGAAAAGTTACTGTCATCCCGAATCATATTCCCTGTCAGACACACACAATGGATAGAAAATTTAGTACTTGTTCGGAAAAAGAATGGGGAAATTAGACTTTGTATCGATTTTAGGAATTTGAACAAAGCTTCCGAAAAGGATAACTATCCTATTCCTCCCGTAGAACAAATTATGCAAAAGGTAGCAGGGTTGGAGATGTTCTCTCTCTTGGATGGTTTTTCAGGGTACAACCAAGTCATGGTTGCCCCTGATGACCAGCTGGAAACAACTTTCAGAACCCCCTCGGGTACCTTCGCCTACAAGCGAATGCCCTTCGGACTGATAAATGCAGGAGCCACATTCCAGAGGGATATGGATATAGCTTTCAAAGGTTTAATGCATAATTATGTCATAGTATATATAGATGACATCACTATCTATTCAAAGAAACGACATGAACATTTATCTGCTTTGAAACAGGTTTTTGAATGCTGCAGGAAGTATGGAATTTCTCTTAACCCCAAGAAGTCCATCTTTGCAGTGACAAAAGGTAAGCTCCTGGGTTTCATTGTTTCCAAGGAAGGTATGATAATTGATCTTGAATGCACTGATGCTATTTCAAAGATCGGTTTTCCTGGTTCGCACAAAGCCATGCAATCATTCATCGGTAACATCAATTCTATACATAGGTTTGTTCCAGATTTTGCACAGATTGTTAAGCCTTTGCAGCATTTAGTTAAAAAAGATGTACAGTTTAGTTGGTCGTAGGAACAAAAAGATGCATTTGTTGAAATTCAAAGGGCCATTGCAGAAGCTCCTTCTCTGATGTCCCCATATTTTGACAAGGATTTTATTCTATATACTTTCTCTACTGATTTTTCTTATGCAGATGTTTTGACACAGAAGCATGACAGTGATACCAAGATTCCAATTTCGTTCATGAGTTCAAAATTTAAGGTAGCAGAACTTAATTACTCCCAAATTGACAAGAAGGATTATGCAGTTTACAAGTCTGTGAAGCATTACATGCCCTACTTATTGAAATCTCGAACGAAGGTAATTGTGCCATACTCTGCTATTAGAAATGTGTTGGTCTAGAAAGAACTAGGCGAGAAAAGAGCCCATTGGATGACAGCTTTGCATAAATATGACCTGGAAATCAAGCCAGTGAAGATTGTAAAAGGGCAAGGTTTGTGCTTGCTTACCTCCCAATCGAATGATCATGTTCAACAACAAACTGAATGGGAGTAGGAAGAAAACATTCCTACAGGTTCTTTCAATGCCATAGATACTCCAGCATTTGAATGGTATGATCATATCAATTTTTTTTTGAACCATGGGTTTGCTCTTGAAACTCTAGACTTAAAAAAACTTCGAGCTTTCAGATTAAAGTCTGCTCCTTACAAATTTATTAATGGAGTTCTATTTAGAAACAATTATGATGGAGTTTTCCTTAGGTGTTTGGAGAAAAATGAGACTGATGACATTCTTTTTCAATTTCATGCAGGACCTGCTGGAGGCCATTTTTCAGGTGAAACCACAGCACACAAGATTCTTAGAGCTGGATATTATTGGCCTACTCTTTTTAAGTATGCCTATGCTCATGTTAGAAGGTGTGAACCATGTCAAAAGTGTGTAGGGAAATTCAAAAAACCTTCTTTTCCTTTGCAGCCAGAGACAATTCAGTTTCCATTTCAGTAATGGGGACTAGATTTTGTTGGACCAATTAATCCCACCTCCTCCCTTAAACATAGGTATATCCTTACAACAATTGACTTCTTTACCATATGGGTAGAGGAAGTCCCCCTTAGGTAGTGTAACACAAACCAAGTAATTTCTTTCCTTGATAGTTAGATAGTTACAAAGTTTGGTGCTCCAGAGTATCTTGTCTTTGATAATGCATCCTAATTGTCGTCAATTGACTTGACACACTATGCCCTTGAAAAAGGGATCAAACTGAAATTTTCTGCTAATTATTACCCACAGGGTAATGGGCTTGCTAAATCTTCTAACAAGAACCTAATAAATATTTTGAAGAAGACAATATCCTCTCATCACAAAGATTGGCACACACAGCTCTATAATGCTCTTTGGGAAGATCGAATCACCCCAAAGGAAGCTATTGGAAACTCTCTCTATTGTCTGGTCTGTGGTAAGAAATCCATCCTACCATCTAACCTTACCATTCCTTCATTACAGTTATCCCAATCCATTCCGGAAGATGATTCCTCTCCTCTTCAACAGAGAATTGATACCTTGCTTAAGTTGGAGGAAGACAGGGAAATGGCTAAAAATAAATTATATCATCACCAACAGATGGTTAAGAGATGGTTCGATGAGAAATCCTCTTCTGAAAGGGAATTTTCAGTAGGTGATTTGGTATTGAGATGGGATAAGCAACATAAGGATAAAAATGATTGTACCAAGTTTTAGCACCTTTGTCTAGGACCTTTCACTATTACAGAAAATATTGGTCCTAGTACTGTTCGATTACATACATTGGAAGGGGTCATTGACACCTATCCAGTGAATGTTTCTCTGCTAAAAAAGTATTTTGTCTGAACAATTTGATGCACTCTGTACATAGGTTTGGTGTGTTTTGCAGTTTCTTTGTTTTGATCGATTTTCTTTTATTGGTTTTTCTTTTAATAAACTCCACACATTTGGTAATGGTTGATGGTCAGCTTGTCTCAAGAATAATCTGAACTGAATTTTTGGAATGCTCTGTCAATCTTGGCTTTTCTCAACCTATGTCAGAATTTGTTTCACAAAGAGTAGATAGTCATTAATTGCCGAATTTAGATTGATCCCTTTCCACCATGGTCATTATCTTACACATGATTTATTTGTTTAATTGAGGTTGTGGAAAGTGACTGACTTTCTCGTCTTATGTTTCATTAGTGTAGCACAACATATATTAATAATCTGGTCTGGATCCTATCACAGTCACCTTGAAAAGGATATTATTCAATAATTGTGGATTACAGGATGGGGGGTCTTATTACAAGCCATCCGATTAGGTTCATAGATGTGGGTGGAATGACATCTTCACACCAAGCCACCAAAATTGGGAGATGACTTTTAGTTCACTAAAAGGTGGAAGATCCTATCACAGGTCGGTCTATTCATGATCTGCAAAGCATCAGTGAGTAACGCCACTATCATATGGTCATCAAGCCATAGTGGTGTCCTATAATTCACACATTAATAAAATTTCTATTTTAATTTTTCTTGGTGAGACAGTGTTGCATGTAAGGACAGGGGGGTCTTATCACAAGCCATCCCTACCATGATAATGGGTTTGATTTTGGACTGAAATTATCTTTATGTGCTCACCAAGCCATGATAGTTGCTTTCGGTGTTACAACTAGAAGACAAGGAATCTCATTACTGAGCTGGCTTGTTCAGTTTCCAGATCAAGTTTGTGAATGGCATTGCAAAAATCTGATCACCAAGTCAGGGCAGTGGTCTTATGTCAACAAGGTCTTATGCACAGATTTTATTTTTGTTTAAAAAAATAAAAATTAAAAAATTAAAAAAAAAAAGAAAAAAGAAAAGAAAAAAGAAAAGAAAAGGAGGAATGAGAAAATAAATAGATTGGTAATGATGTATCTACATGTAAATAAAGCATCTAATAAGTGAAGGTGATGTGTTATTTGGATATCCAGAGTATTGTGAAGCTTACCCCTAGGTTCATCTAAAAGTTGTCTTCCTATGATTACATATTGACAAAATATTCCTGTTGTTTCTTAAATCTCTTTATCAGATTTGCATTATCTTTAAATTGATCATGGATGGGAGTATATTAGTCTCATGTGTAGTTCTGATTATTGATTTTCCTTTTGTGAATATTTCTAATATTTCAGGTTGAAAATTAGTGGGCTGACATACTTTCTTTGACTGAAGTTTTGTTTGCATAGATAACTGGTTCTTCCCAGCCAATCGCCATTTGTTGTAGGTACAACAGATCCCGTGCTTCATTTGATCATGGGAGCCCCATTATTGTAAATACGAAGGCACTTACGTAAGTTTCGTGTCAAAAATGAGATTCCTAAATATTTGTTTGTATGATCTAGTACCTTTTCCTTTGGTTTGTGTAATTATCATCTTCTCCTTTGAAAATTTCTAAGTTTCTGGTTTGTTTTCTCGATTTGCAAAAAGCCTTGAATTCTTTAAAATGTCATTTTATTCCTGCAAATCCGAAACCCGAAATCCCGCAATTGCGGATTGCGGGAAATTGTTGGTTCGTTCTTTGCGAATTTTGTCAACCCAAAACCCGCAACCCAAAATTGCAGGTTGCGGAAAGACTGTGTTAATATTTTGAAATTTTTCGATTCCGCAACCCGAAACCCAAAACCTGAAATTCCAGATTTCAGATTGCAGAAATTCGTTATGTCAATAAATCATGTTGTTTGTTCCTGAAACCCACAACCCGCAAATTGCAGATTGCGGGATGCGAAAAAATTTATTTCATTTTTAAACGTTGTTTTCATTTCTGAAACCCGAAACCCAAAATTTCGGGTTGCAGATTTTAGAAACACATTTTTTTCGTTGTTTTGCAATTTGTAAAGCCGCAACCTGCAACCCACAAATTGCGGATTGCGGATTGTGGAAATTTTGAATAAAATTTCGAAATAAAATTCATGACCCGATCCCGCATCCCGTAGGGGCTAATCTCAGTCGTTCTTTTCTTTTAATCTCACAATCCATATTTAATCTGACCAACAATTGATAAATACATGATTTTTCCTATTTTTCTTTATCATTTTCATTGTCGGAATTTACGCTGCTATGTGGATTTTACTATGATTTTCTTACTAGGGTCATTCTCACGAGTTTTCAGTTATTTTCAAGTTGCTTTGTTGTTGTTTTTGCATTTTCTATTCACAGTTTTCCTTTTTATGGTTTAGTTTTGATTTTTGTTTTATTTATTTATCAGAAATTCCACACTTTTCCAAGATGTCACGGATCACTCGGTCTAAGAAAAACCACAAGGATTCGCTTACCAAAGACCCCAATTTTGGTATCTTCTCAGACACCTGTAAGAGGGTCACTGAAACCTACCAAATGAATTGGTCCAAAATCTATTCAATTTTTGATAATGATGACCTTTCCGACATTAAGGAAGACAAACCTGCATATGAGAAGATTAGGGATTCTCAAATCCATGCCATTGCTTCCCAGACTGCTGTCTTACCTTACACAGACCCTGTTAAATGAATTGTGGAAAATACTAACCCTAAAGACCGGTCATTCAATGACAGGACGAGGTCACAATTGACAACTTTCTGCCCTGAGGTATTTATCAGAGCATTTTCTCTTAAAACAATCGTGAAAACCCTCAGCCCTGAGTTCATAACATCCTCCAAACCCAGGTTCAATTTTTGATGAAATGATGAAATCACGGTTGATTAAACCTAGCAGTTTTGTGCCGAAGGCTGATAACCTCTACCCGATTATTTGGTTTAGGGAGCCTTGCTCATTACTAGCAGCCATGCTTTGTAGGCTCTTTGGCCTTCCCAAATGTTCAATTTTTAAAGCTGAATGGGCTCCAATAGCTCATCATGTGTTAACAATCGGTGAATCTTTCCCTTGGGCATCTATTCTGTCTTTAGAACTCAAAACAACCATCTAGGATTATCAAAAGGCACCTTCCCTAAGAAAGCCACACTTCTACTTGTCATCCTTTATCATTGATGTCTTCTGCTATGAGTTCCAATATCCTAATTTGGGATGGAATTTGACTCCTTTATATCCACCAGTTCACATTTATCACTCAACATTGTGGGAAAGCAACTTTGTGCCATTTCTTTATGACATTTGTGACCATTTAATGGACACCGTTTATTTCAAAATATTCAAACAAGAGGCACCTGCTTTTTCAGCTGATGCCAGGGCCTTCATCAATACAATTGGTGATTGGTATGTCTATGAGTCCTTTTCATATATTAGAGTCTGGGGAAGTGACACTGTTCATCTTTTTCTTGGAATAGTGCCTGATAGACTGGTCGTTCAAGAAGTCTCCTATCACACTATCATTGATGGTGTCTACAGGAAACTTACTGGTCCAAAAAAGAAAGGATGGCCTAAATTTTCTTTGAACCTTGGGCCATTGGTCATTCCCACCTCAAATTGGGCTGCAGTACTTGGTGATCAGATGGCTCCTTTGAAGTTGGGTAAAGATCCCAAAAGGAAGCATGATCCTAAGAAATTTTTTGATGCACATTTCCAACAATATCACATGAAGATGGATTATCTCCATGAATAAGTCCCAGATGATTCTATCTACCAAAGAGTCAATACATTTTCTGAGGTCCTAGCTAGGGTCAAGAGCATAGAAGAACAACATCAGATTATGGCATATTAGAAATAAATTCAAACTAAAATCTACAGTAAAAGAACAATGGAGATGAATATGATTGAGCAAGTGAGAAGAGATAAAGAACAAAAGCAGCTCCAGCAGGATAATGCCCCTCTAATGGTTACTTATACAGATGAAGATAAAGGTAAAGCTACCATGGAAAATCCTCATCAGGTGAAAACAACTGAACAGGTTAAAGCTTTGCTGCAGACCTCTCGTCATTTCCAGCAGGAGTTATCAAACTTGACTTCAGTATTGGGCACTCAAACACTTGAACCTCCTAAGCTTACTGTGGATGTTCAAGTGACTACTGCAGCTATACAGGTAGCGGATTATTTAATAGTAGCTGAGGTCAACCCAGCTAAAAGACAGAAAATCCACATACTTACATCACAGGTCCCTACTGTTGATCTCATTGACAGTGATGTTGATGATGGTCCCAATCCTCCGGTATCAATGACTCAAGAAGTGATTGGAGGAGTAACTCAAGAAATGACTGAAGCAGTAACTCAAGAAGTGATTGAAAAAGTCACTGAATAGGTCTTTGAAGATTCATAAGCAGTTATAGATTTTCTAGATACTATTGAGATGGATCATTCTTTTTCAGATCAACATGTATTAGAGGTTACAACTTCCCTCGACATGACAACTTCATCATTTTTGTTGTCACATATCCATGATCTTTCTTCTTTGTCCCCAGAGGTTATCCCACCATTTTTTATATCACAAAATTTTCATACTCTGACTTCCAGATCCACCCCGCTTTCAGATAACTTTGTCCCTTTTTCCATTCCCCCATCTATTATTGCAAAAGTCCAGTCTTCAACTATCCCCCTGCAATTACCCATATCTAATTTATCATTACCCATTGTGGAAGAGCCACCCTCAATTCCCTCCTCATCATCACTTGCTAATGATGATCATGTTCCACTTTCTAAAGCCTTCATTTCAATCCCTTCTCCAACCCCTGTCCCATCAATTCCTCAGACTGTCTCTACCCCTATGACTATTCCTCAAGTTACCATGCCTATACCCAATCCCATGGTCACTAAAAATCCTTCATTGATTTCAACAGAAAATTTCCTCTCAATTAATTCTAAAATAATAATTGAATATGAAGATGATGTGTTAGTCCCTCTTGGATAGTGTTTCTACAGTAAGGAAAATAAAGCAGTGGTACAGAGGGGGAAGAAGAGAAGCAGGGATCAAGGTGGATTAGAGGTATCTATTCCTAATTAAATAGTATGCACTCAGAAAACAAATGACCCTCATACATGAGAAATTGAGACAACCACAACCTTAGGAGTATTTGCTAGTGCAAATCTTGATTCAGTCCAGATACTGAATAGGGAAATTGATCAGAAGAGAGAAGAATTGGAAAGGATAGAAGAAGAGTTAGTAAAGACCAAAGAGAAACATGAAAATTATGTTGTTGATCTTAGGAGGATATGGGGAGATAGGTTAGAATATTTGGAGCGAAGCAATATCTCTTTTTGGGATGAACTTCGTAATGTATAAGCTGAGAATTCTGCCAATACACAGAAGATAGCCTTACTGGAAAAGGGATGTGAGGATGCAACTACAAGTGCAACCTCTTCTACTTTCTTTGAGTTGTCATCCTAGGAATTTAAGGATTTATCCCTCTAGGTCAATGAAGAACATCATAAGTTGTTGGAGAAGCTATTTTGCACCTTGGATGAGATCAGGGAGACTCACATAATTTTTGGTAAGATGTATGTCGCCCTTGAAGAGCAGAAAGCCAAAAGGATGCAAGCTTGTCAGGAAAGTCAAAATATTGGTGAGTGGAGGAGATATATCAAGGACACACCAAAAGGCTTCCCCATTCTTAACAGTTTTCAATTTAAGAAAATCATAGCTGCGTTGAACACTTGGCAAGATTTGAACAAGTCAGTTGAAGATATTCTGAAGAAAGCACAGGCTATATGCAGGAGGCGATGGTATGCGGCAGATAACATCATGGAGATTATACAGTTTGATGCTATGGAGATCATTGAAGATTCTTTCCTACCTAAGTTGAAGTTTGAGCAAGTCAAACGCAGGTTTGAAGAGGCCAAGGAGAAAATTCAGTATCTTGAGCAAGTCAACATTGATGATGTGGAACAACTGATTAGGAAACCGGTCAGCATAGAAGGAAAAATCCACATTACATTTGCATTTGGCATTAGTTAGCTAAGAATGAGATGGAAACATTTGAATGTAATGCCCAGCTGGGGCTAGAGTTAGCTAACTATCCGAATGTGGATGAGTTGTTAGAGATTTGGTGCAAATGGCAAGTTTTTCTAGGCCATTAGTTTATTTTTTATTTTGTAATCCTGGTTTGTGGGAATTTACTCCTTGTATTATTGCTTTCTAACTCTTATTTAAAGATATGATCTCTCGTAGAGAGAGATGATGGAATTTGGAGACAAAATATGCAAGAGAGGCTAGAGATGCACTATTTTGATACAAGCTTGTAATTTCTTACAGACTGTCATTAAATACAGTAAAGTTATTTTCAGATCTATTTTTGTTTATTTGATCAAGTTTATTTGATGAATGTGATTTTTCTCCAAATTGCTTATCTAATGTTGTTTTAATCCTTTGCAATTCATTAAGCACCGTGATCTATAGTTCTGGTTTAGCATTTCTTATGATCTATCTGTTCATGAAGTTTTAAAAGAGTTTGTTCAATTAAAACTTTTATCGATTTCTGCAAATGGTTATTCTCAGTAAATCCTAATTGGTGTTAATATTTCAATTAACATATCAAGTTATAGGTTAGGTCTTGAATACATAACAACCCTCAATTTGCCATTGGTTAATCTTAATTGATTAATTGTAATTTGAGCAGTTAAGTCATTGATCTCTTTCACAGTTATGTTTAATTGATGAATGTCTTTACTTATTTACATATCAAGCTAACCTACACTTATCTCAAAGACACCTTCCTAGAGGAGATCTAACTTAGTTTAGATTCTTTTAAGTAGATTTGTGTTTACAGACCTTTTTACACTTTGTTTTCTTCATTAGAAAACTGATCCTTTGGATCAAAACTCATCAACTCATAGAGTGCCAACGGAGGCGGAATATCCGTGGGATATTACTATACCAAACAGGCTGGGGATAGAACTGTTTTTGCGTAGGACCTTTTGAAGCCTTTTAGTATGGGTTTCCCCCCTCTGTTGAGAGCTAAGGAACCCATTCCAACTGTTAGCACCCACCAAAAAAGTTGTAATTAATTGTCTTTTGGCAACATTAATTATCTTCTGGAAACATCGACGGTGCAAAATAAAACATTTTTCATGGCGGGAGGTTTTCAAGCTTGGTTGCAAAAAAGAAGAATTGGACCTAGAGGATTTTTAAATTTAACTTGAAAAGGAGAAAAGCTCTGATATTTTCATGATTTGGCAAATTCAAAACTTTATGGAACAAAAGGATATTATTTTTGGGCCAAAGTCAAGCTTTAGGAGGAAAAAGGTTTTAATTTTTATAGAAAAAGGGCATTAATTGTTATTATTAGCCTAAGGTAAAAACATACTATGGAAAAGGATTTAATATAACCTAAGTATGAAGTGTCAATGAAATTTTGGCCAAAGTTGGAGGTTCTATCTAAGGCCAAAAGTATGAGGGCTTTTAATTGTTTATAAAGAGAGAATTATATTTTTTCATATACAAAAGATCAAATTAAAATGGACCAAAAGGTATGAGACCTGTTAAATTTTTAGTATTAAATCACAATACTATAGGATCTTTGCTGAGAGAATAACATCTACAGTATATCAATGCATGACAATCATAATATGACAAGCATCACAAGCATCACAAGAATCAAAAGCATAGAGACAAGAGACACAGAGTTTCCGTGGGGAAAACCCTAAGGTGAAAAACCCCACAACTTCCTCAGAGATAGAGAGAGCAATGGCTCAACCAAAATACAACCAAATAACACTGAGATAGTCTCCTAGCAGATGATCCTCCTCCTCCTTACTAGTGCGCCACTTTTCAGAGAGAGAGATAGTTACTTTTCCGAGTGAGTAAAATAGAGATCTCCTATCTCTATTTATACTCACCTTTTTGCCCAGTGACCTACTGGGGCCGACTTGTCTACTTAGATACATCCACATTATATTATATATAATTCCGGGCCGACCCCAAATGGTGGTCTAATAACCCATCAGCAAGTACACACACTTGCGACACTTGTCAATCCACATGACGACACTTCCTTATAGAGAAATAACACATCTCTTATAAGGGTACAATAAATATATATAAAATATACAAATGAAATACATTCCGAAGTTACATATACATCAACAAGACCAACACCAAGGTCTCATCATGGGATCGAATGCCAAACCAAAGGAGCCCCATATATCCTCTAAGCTCCAAGGCTAATAGCCACTCCTTCTTTTGTGACTTAAAATAAGTGGAAGGACATGAGATATATGAACACCAAGAGTTCATTCTCGCATCGCATGTGGGATAAGTCCCCTTGAAGTAAAAATAAAAAAGAAATATAGGTGCTGGGTGTATTTTTAAAGCCGGCACTAAATGCCAAGTCATGCGACGATGGACGCCATGGGCTCTATCACAGTCAACATTAGACGGCATCCAGGGTGGCATGATTGAATCATTAAACAATTGAGATGGCTTTATGAAAATTGTAGGTGCAGTGATGAAAAAGATGGATGGCTCACAATCCATCGCATTGACCACATGATATGACAAATGGTGGATGCAATGGGGAAACCACCCTTTCACGTGTCACCATTTGGGCATGTCGCATGCACAAAGAGATATAAAAGAGATATAAGCCCGTTCGATACCACCATCTAGAAATAAAGTTACATGCGGAGATATAAAAGAGGAGTGGTCCCATTTTGGTGGTTTGTTTTGACATATGACCGGAGCGTCACGCTCTCGAAACCCTAATACCATTCGTCTGAATGGGGGTTTGATGCTGCTGCCAGTTTCTATAGCCAAAGGTTGACGAGCAATTAAAAAACTCTTGACTGACGGTGAGGGAGCCATGGATTAACATTCTGGAGATGTTGAGGAAGTATCAGTCAGAGGAACAGTGAGCATTTCTATGCACTAATCAAAGAGAAGTTCTGTCATCATTTGATAGGCAAACAAGCAGCTAGAACTAGTATAGCAATCATGGAGTTATCCGCTATACCTAAGAGTTTTTATTTTTCATGAAAGCACTTCTCATATGGTTCTTTCAGATATCCTTACCGAATACATCATCTATTCTTCTCGAGTCGTTGCAGGTCCACATTGGTACACCAAGCCAATATACTAGGAAGGTCGCTGGAAGCGTTGGCTGCACAAGGTAATGGAGGAGATATCGAGGAGATTTGTTGCCTTGGAGGTATTTTCCTGTCAGTTATTGTCCATGCAGAAGATTTTCAGAGTTCACAAAGCGTGGAGAGACATTGAAACTGCAAATTATCCCTGCGGGTTTTGCGTGAGCTACTTGGATACCTCTGCAGATGTAGGGCATCATAAAAATCTGAAGGTAGCTCGTCAATGGAAGAGGGAAGGTTTCTTACCATTTGATGTAGCCATTCTCTCATTCCTTTAATAATCCTGGATCATGCCATTATCGGCGCTACCATAGTCGAAACCCTTGGATTTCTCAAGATGGCCAGAGGTGGCATATCTCAATCTATAACCGAAGGGTATTGTAACTAAACTCTGGCAAGGAATTGGAGACAGAGCCGAGGGTTTCTAAAGAGAAAAAATGCTAGGTTTGTCAAGACGATGCCAACCCAACAAATGGGGATGGAAAACCTTTACAGATATCTATGTGTTTCATTTTTCAACGTAGGATAAGTTGCGATGGCATTTTATTTGCTAGCCCCAAGGTGTCGTACCTCCAAGATACTGTAGCTACTGATGTTTTATCCACTACTCTCATGTGCAAACGCCAGCTTATTATCAATCTCATTTTATTTGTATGCAGTTTCAGAGTTTTCATATTAGGGTTGAAATCAGAAGCAACTTGTTACTGTGGTTGCAAGCGTTAACAAGCCCAATTTTGTGATGGTATCTCGGGACACTAAAAACATTTTGTAGGTATTGTTTCACCAACATAATGTATGAGAAAGATGTGCAAGTATTTTACCTATAGGCTGAAGATAAATGGGTCTTGCTCCATCCAAAGTTTGGTGGCTGGTCTGATGATGCAGAGTTTAGCGAACACATTTAAGCACTATAATAAAATATGTTTCTAGCACATAGATGATGGGTTTGTCGTACTCATAAGTTTCATGAGCAGTTTTGCAGCTGTTATCACACCTCTTGAAATGATACTCATCAAAGTTTAGAGAAGACCAATTTGAAGGTTAAGTGAAGTAATACCTAGCATTCAGAAGTGGGTAGAAATAAGGCTTCGAGAGCTGGTGGGTGAAATCAAATTAAAAGAGGAGCCACCTAGATGGCATCTAAAATATCTTTCATCTTTTATTTTTTTAATAAATTTTGTTAATTATTGAAAATTGCTGCCAAATGTAAAAGGTAGTTAGGTTTTTATTACATTTTTCTGTTTTGAAAAGATAGGGGCATATTTGTAATTGATGATCTGTCACTTAGACTTGTAACTATTTTCTGCTAAGAATTAGGTTGAATAGGAGGCTCTAGGAAGCTATATATTCATTGTAATAGAAGAACTAAAGGGGTGTGAGAAAATCATTTGGCTGAAGCCTAGGAGAGCTCAGCTCTGTTTTTTTGAGATTTTATTGTTAATACATCAGCAGTGTTTGAGGATGGGTTATTTGCAGAGAATTCCTGTGTTATCTTTCTTGCAGTCTGTTTCCTTCTTTTCCAATGTGCATGTGTTTCTTTCATTGTAATTCCATTCTGTGATATTCTTTTCGTACTTGGTTTCAGAGCATTGGTTAAGTGGAATTCATAGAGATTATGCTCTGCTTAGCTTATTCCAAGTATTTCACCCTAATTTCTGCTAAAGTTGGCATAGGATACATCGTTGTTAGATGCCCTATGCTGATGGATTGTTCATTCCTCTTCTGTTTCACCCCTTAAAGCTCTCTAAATGTGCGTGGGTGGCTACCTTGCCTCTGTTTAGATATGGTATGCTCCTGATTCTCTTACCAAGACCTTAAACAATTTGTTCTAGCAGAAATCTGATCTTCTGCACCTGTTATTCATTGAATATCTTAAATGTTGAATGCTGGTCTGTTTCTTCACTACTAACAATCTTGATGATTTCCATCTTTCTGTGAGTTAAAGATAGAGCCCTCTCTGTTTGTGTTAGGTCAGAAACGTAAGCTAAAGACTGGTTAGTGGTTACCCAGAATTTCCCTCTCTAAAACCTAGGGGGTCAATTTTGGTGTTAACACCAGCACTTTGCATACCCTGCACATCCGATGCCTCAACAGGGAGATCCCTATAATTGATTCACATGGTATTTAAATTGAATTCAATCTAACATTTAGCCTCATAGAAATTTAAACATAAAACACTTTGGATTTGTAGAAACATACCCAATGATCAGTTGCACTTGAAATCAAAATAATACAGAGAAGCATTCATACACCATTTAGAAATACATAATGTTATTAAGAAATCATTGTATATGATTTCAAACTCAGAAATATTGTTCCTATAGGTTTGCAAGATCTTATAGTGTTTGGGAACTCCTCATCCCTTTGCCTCTCACACTTTCTCTAGCTTCCCTACACTTTAGATCTGCTTCTGAAATCCTTTGTTCATTTATGAAAATTTTTTGACAAGCATAACCCATTCCCTATAGTGAATTATTCATTAATAATACAAATGTGTTCAAATTCCTTAATGGTTGGAAACTAAACTACTCGACTAGAAATTGACATAAGGTGCCTATCGTCATTATCAATTCTTATTTTCGATCTTTTCTCATATCTACAAATTTCTTTATCTAGTATTTTGATATGTTATTTCTCTATCTCTTCCAAACACGAGAACGCCAAAATTCCTAATAAATTAGGAGAAAAAAACTATTCATGAGTTTTTTCACCCCCACAATAGGGGTTGTTCATGAGGCAATTACCCCCAAAGCCTATCTTGGGAAGAGATTTCGCCAATAGAAAATTGATCCACTTAAGAAACCAATAATATTATCCTTCCTTATAGGGGATACGTATAGCTTCCTTATCTCCATGAAAAAGTTATCTCAACTAGTGTAACCTGACAATAAGTAGATCTTTAAAGAGCTAGTATATGCTCTTGTTCGTTTTCTCCTTACACTCCTTTATACATGCCTGGATTAATATGATACCCATTTCCTCTTATATTTATCACTTAGAAGGAATGAATGATAATATCATCTAAGGTGAGGAACATACATTTATCACCATGAAGGGGTGGGACACTCAACCATATAATTTCCTAGCTCTGCAAGGTCCAATATAAAAATATTTGCACCTAAGGGAGATCCCCAGGATGTAGTACAAAAATAGATTTGAATAAGGAGACCTCTCTAATCCCCATCACCCACAATCTAGATCCCCTCTAATATGATACGAAGGGACGAGACTCTCACTTAGAGGAGATATATATCATTCTAATGACATGTACATAGATACAAAAATTGTAAATGTATACCAATTTTATTAGAACCATGTGGGCCACATGAAAAAAATTGTCCCTTTTGTGGCACATGTATAGTTAGACAAATGTATTGTTACATGAAATATGAACATGATGGAGATCTAGAAATTGGAAGATCAATAACATTAATTGTTTGGCTAACTTAGGGCTTGTAACTTCCTGTTTGGAGTAATATTTTGTTAATGTGCCAATTACTTACGTTAGTCAATTCATGCTAGCCTAGGAGCCATTTATATGACATTTATATCCTAAAATTAATATAAATGATATGATATGCTCTTGGACATCAAGTGATATCATAAAAGGTTGTTTCTAGTAATTCACATGTAATCAATAAAAATAGATTATCTTTTTTATTTTACAATAGGGAAGGAAAATGCATTAGTATATGAAAGTACAACTCCATGATGTTTGAATATATATTCCAACATAAGAAATGAAATTTGAGTGCAGGAATATTAAACCATTAACTAATCTAGTAGAAATTATTTTTCAGCCAAAAAGCAAGATCCAAAATACTATTCAACTTGTTTTCTCCTAACTCTAGAATTTCTCAAATAGAGATAGTATTACTAATGTAGGAAAACTGCCAGATTTTTATATGGTTACAAAGAGGAAAAAATTTAATACACATCCCTATCATGTTTTGTTTTCATCATCAGTGTTAGGAAGTTTAGTAGGAAGGTTATGCAAATATTTGGAACCCAAAACCTGCATATAGAATTTAGCACAACGAAAAAGAATTTGTAGGAATGTGCACCAATACTCTGTTTCTCTCACACCTATAAAATAGTGGATAGACTTAGTAAAGACTCAAAACCCCTTCTTCAAATCAAATGAAATCCGATAAACATGCAATTTTTTACTCAAAATAACAACCTAAAACAAACTCGATGGTAGCAATTAAACAAACTCATAGATATATTTAGATGATAATCCTTTGTAATATTTGTTAACTTACTGACCATATATTTTCTTTGCAAAATTTATAGTGAAATTACAGAAGTCTTAACACAATCAATTTGGATGGCAATTTTGAGGATAGATAATTGGATAGAATGATATTAGGAACAGACATAAGTATTTAATAAAATGGGAAAATTTAGGAGGTGGTGATGCTAATTAAGTTCTCTGTGACAAATGAATGTTGCATGAAGTTCAAGTTTGCTTTCAAAATTCGGAGATTTCTTAGGAGATTGAAGAAACATCCAGAAAAAATGAATTTTAATAATGAATTTATTGTTGCAAACTCTAAAGTATTTTGGCTCGTTGGTATTAAAGCTTTTAATAAGTTACAAGACTATTTTGCTTGAAACAATTTTGAATGGTGATTGCTAACTTATTGCAAACAATTCTTCATAACCATTTTCTAACCTATGAACATGGAAAAGGATTACATTCATATGAAATGAGGTATATAAATCCATATTTTAGTTTAGAAACAATTATATTATAGCCCCTTTGTTCATGTTCAAGATGATATTATATTAAAATTTTGTGGGTCTTTCCTTGATCTAGCCAATCTAACCATTTTAATTGCCATGAATTGCATTCAACAATTCCTAAAAAATTTAAAAACAAATCACTGAATTTATTTCAATACAAAAAAAACAAGTTCCCTTTCAATGTGGTTCGAACTTCTTTTTGTTGGTTTTATCCTCCAAAATTCCCAACCATATAGGAGAGAAGGTGCCACCAGTTTTTAAAGGCATTATCCTGATATCCTAGAATTGAAGCCTGAAACGACGTATCTCAAATTTTATCAACGTTGCATGACTTCTACTCATGCTTTATTCTATAACCGATATTAGGATAAAATATGGGCCAAATATTAGCACTTCAGGGTGAGTGTAAGAGGTCACAAGTTCTGTTTCCTATCCTTCTAGGCAAGATTAGTTATATTTGTACCTATTATACATGTTGAGGGTCATAATCTTTGTCATTGTAGAATGATAAATTTTGTCTTTAGAAGGTTTACCATAGTAATACCATGGTTATAGAAAAATGAGCTAAGAGTGTCTAGTTGCTTTGTAGTCTTGCTATTGTGTGGGACGCAAGGATAATATTGTCCATAGACACAAATATAGTAGTGGATATTTCAGAGGATTATCACCCAAAAAAATTGAAATGAGATCTTCTAGTTCATCAATATAAATTCAAAAGAGTGGGAACCCTAAGCTTGTCTCCAATGGTGATGCGTAGGTCATTTTTGAACCACCCACAAATTATGAAATGATGAGATTCTCTAGCTCAACAACATAAACTCAACAGAGTGGAAACCCTTGCTTGTCTACAATGATGTTGTGTGGGTAATATTTATTGTCCATAATGATATGGAAACTAATAACAATCATTTCATTCTACATAAAGATTCATAGACTGATAACCAAAGATATCACCAAATCTAGAAATCCAAAAACCTCAAGATGTTTGTTGTTGGAAATTAACATTTATCCTAGCAAGATTCTAGTACCTAATACTCCCATAAACAGACAAAATTGTATGAAACACCTTGGAAATATGGCCTTAGAAATACCATACAACATTTCAACATATTTTTCTAATGTTGTGATCCCACCAAATCACCCATGAGAGGGATGGAACCCATAAGCAACCTAAAAAACCCTTAATCAATTATTAATGAAAACACGATAACAACTAGTATAGACATGGGTTAATTTCTTCTAAAATGTCATTTATCTATGATTATTATTTTCTTCCAAGATAATATGTTATTAAAGAAAAAATATTGTATATACATCACGTTCCCTAGATGTTCCCATTTTGGGGGATCACATTTCCAAGCATTCCCTTTTCCAAAACCCAAACACATTTTTCATGTTACATACTACTTAGATTAATCCTCTTAGTTCCTAAGAGCCTTGAAATTGTATCAAAGGATTTTTGGAAGTCGTCTAGTGTTTATGCAAAGGGTTTTAATTATGTCTAAATCATTATAGTCTAAGCATTAGTTGCTCAAGTATGCTTTTGTAAACATTTTGAGCTGGCTTTGTTTTTATAGGCTAGCTTAAGTGATAAAGAAACTTTGTTGTCTTAAATATTTTGGTTGATCAGTGACTGTCATTGACAATTTTCCCATCTTTTGGAATTTGTATTATGTAAATTTTCATATTTTTGGAATTTCTATTGTTAGTAGACCTTAGTGTTTCTTTATCTCTTTATATATGGAATTTAAATTGGCTAGATTTGGGTCTTTCCTCGCTAGATTAGAGTTTTTTTGGGTCTCTCCTTGATCTTTTTATATAATTCAAGTAATACATATTTTTGTCTAAAAGATCATGTATTTTGAGGGGCATTATTAGGACTTGGCTCAACCTTGTTGATGCCATTCATCTGCATTATTGAAATTTGATAGTAATGTTGTCTACCCACTTTTCTCAAAGTTTGCAACATGTTTTTATTTTCAGGACACTTCAACATTTTGTTGTTGATCTTGGCCTACAGGTTACATATGCAACTCTCTTTTATTCTTAGGAGGTCTTGGACATGAGCCCATGGGTGTTATTAGTCCTGCATGCATACAAAATGTATATGATCATTTTTAGGTTAGTCTTGAATTTCTAGGAAAATATGTTTCTACTATGTTGAAGCAAATAAGGTATTATTAGTAATGTGTGACTAGATAGTCTACCATTTGTCTTTTGTCTTTTACAATTGTATTGGTTTAATATTGTCTAGGTTTTAAAATTGGGAACATCATGTAAACAATAGGAAAAACAATGTTTGCTTTATAGAGCTTTTGTACATTCAAAATTTTAAAGTACTTAATGTCGTAATCCTACATTTAATATTTATTATGGAATTTTATGGGGGCAATATTGGTTTTGATTTTATGTTTGGTGTATTTTTTAATGTGGCTTAAAGCCTATCTAAAGGAATGTGTGATGTAGGGGATCACATAATTTTGGGTGACCCGTTGCTTTTAGCTTTTACTATAACTCTTTGGAGTATGGTGGAGTATGGGGATCATATATCCCGTGCCATCCTATAAATTTTAAGATTTTATTTTTACCCATCTACTTTTTCACATGTCAAATTATCCATTTGAAACCATAACTAGCTTAAGGTATATGCATTGTTGCTACTTTTTGCCATACATTGTACAATATTTAGTAGCAGCATGTGCCAATGCATTTACTAATTATGCAATGGATATCCAAATGTTACAACCTGCAAATGAAATTGTAACCAACATAAGTTAAGTAACTTCTAATTTATTGGTATGTATATTTTTTAAGCTTTTAGTTTTTCCCATCTACTTTTTGCATGTGGAAAATTATCCATCTAATTTTTTAACTATGTTCAGGGATAGCCATTGTTGATGCTTGGTTTTTAAAACATTGTGCAATACTTAATAGTGACATGTACCAATTCTTTTACTAATTATGCAACGGAGTCACAACCTACAGTTGAAATTGTAACCAATATAAGGTAAATAAATTCTAATTCATTGGTATGCATGCGGTTGAAATTGTAACCAATATCAGTTAAATAACTTCTAATTTATTGGTATGCATTCAAGATTGACTAGTCAAATGATCCCTTTTGATTGTTTCAGATTATAAATCCCCAACTCTTGAATCCAATTTCCTAATAGTTTATCTAGTCATGAGGTTATCTCACTTAACATGTAGCAATATCCAATTCTTAAAATTTCCATCTTTGTTGATTGGTTTGCATATAGGATGACTAGTAGAGTAAGCCACCAATTTTGCTTCTAGGATGACTGGCGAAATAAGCCAATTTTTTTGTAAGTATGCAGGGGAAGTAGGTGTTACCACCAGTTTGACAGTAGTGTGGCTATCGAAGGAAAAAAACATGCAAGTATCACATGGGAACTAAACTGATAACATGCGATATAACATAGGTTAACAATGGTTCAATCATGCGACCTCTTATTTTGACTGGTCCAGGGAACTTTTGGACTCATGTTGTATTTTGGAGATGTTGAAGATGCCTTTGGTGAATTGCATTCTTTAAGTTGATCATGCCTTACTACAAGAATTGCCAAAATGTCTCATGTGTGGGATATTTAGGTGTTAACATATGCCCTTAATGTATGACATTCAGAAGTTAATGTAGAGCCGATAATGCATCATTGTTTCTCTCTTGTTCTGTAGGACAAAGCATATGTGGACCATAGGGGTCTGCCACGGGGGAATATTGTTGGTGACGACCGTTGGAGATGTAGTAAAGGATAGTTTTTTATACAAACAAGGTAGCTATACCCATGCTTGTGAAATGTTGTCAAGGTGATTACAATGAGAGGGGACCAAGGGGTCAACTCTACTATACTACTGGGAAATGAATGGAGGTGGATTCGATCCATGTTATATTAAGTAACCCAAGAACTAATGCAGAGTTCTCAATAAGTGGTACTGGTGACGATCATGATAAGCCCATGGGGGTGGGGGACCAGTGTTGTTGTGAAGCTTCCTAAGAGAGAACTTCACTATTCCATATGGACTGCTACCATGGTTTGAAAATGTGAACACTGATACCTTCAAAAGTATGTTCCTCCCTGATGTGATAGATGTTTTGACATTGAGCATAGGGGATACCATTAATTTAGGAACCACTAATGAATCTCCATACCAAGTTATGGGTGATCCCTTATAGTGATTGAAAGGGATCTCGAGGTACAACTACAACTACTGCAACTCTCAGAATATAGTGTTTTAATGTCGACGAGAGATGATGTACATGATAAGATGAGGATCTTATCCTGAGAACCAAGATCATGTTGTAACCAAATATTAGACGGATAGACCTAACAAAATATGGGTTGATAAGCGTGCAGATCATAACTTCCTTTGATCGATGTAAACATGGGGAGTGTGGGCGTCAGCCTTCCTTTCGAAATGGAATAGGTTGAGGTGGAGAGAGACAAACTGCAAATGAAAGGGCTTTGATGGAGACACAATATAGAGATTAATGGTGACCGGAAAAATAGGTACGACTGAGGATATGGCGCCTCAAATACATCGATAAAAGGTGAGCATGGGTTGCTTCCAAAAGAATAAGGTGTTCCCACAATGTGATGTAATGGGGGAATGATTTGTACATAATAAATAATGGTGGGGTCGCCACATTTTTGGGTGTGTCAGGGGACCATTTTGATGATGGACGAAGTCCCTAGGGTTTTGAGTGGATTGGGGAATGCTTTCCAAGGTGAGGTAGGGGCTTGTTTGCAGACACAAAGACAGGTTCCCCATGAATCAATGCCATGCAGTGGTTTCCTGCAGGATAGCTGAATAGAAATGGTTGCTTTTGAGGGTGGTGGTCCCATAAGTGTCTTCACAGGGGTGGTGATACGAGGAAGATTACAAAAGGTAAAGTGCTCATGGAGGTATTAGTGGTATTTTTGAATCTTTATCATAACATGTGTTGAGGAATCAAACAAGTTTTTTCGCTAGAGTTAGTGGAGTAAATGCATAACTATAAAATGATAATATAGGGGTGATATTTTCAAGCTGTATTAGATTCCTCAGACTTGTGGGGGGTCAGTATCATGGGTTTCAATTGATGACTAGGTAGGAAATGGTGTGCACACCCATGGGGGAACATGTTATTGCCAGTGATGACATTGATGTCGCATCAATACTGGGGATGGGGGACCTATGGTTATAAGCATGGATATTGGTAAATGCATTTGTAAACAGAGGGAATACATTGTCTATATGCCATTTTCAAAATGATACCTATGGTAAGATGCTCGATGCCATTGTTGAGGGATGGAGTCTTGTTTTTATAATGGATAAACAAGAGTCTCCTGCCTATTATGGTCTTGATCCTACACATAAGGTGCACATACCCAAGTGTAGTAAAGAATGTGACCAAGGTATTGACAATGTAGAAAACATAAAACCAAAACAAGTTGTACTTGAGGGGTGCTTGTGAGAAAATAGGGTCGATATGAAATTGTTTGAAAGAAGGATTGGTTTGATCCATGTCAAAGAGCTCGAGGCGCTGATTGCAGTGGTGTGAACAATTCATAAAATGGAGCTACGGTTTGTCTGTAAGGTTAGGTTGAAAGTCATGTCAAATGAATACAAACAAGGGGTGGGTCCCACATTTCGAAATCATTTGCACTATTTGTTGACAACCTCCTAGAGCACGTGTTTGGTGATTCTTAGATATTTGTGCATCTATTTGATGAGCTACGAGTTACCGATACTTTGTAACCATATATATATATTTTGTCCCAGTAGATTTAGGAAAATTGGGCCCCTGGGCTGCTAGGGGCTTGATTTAGCCCTTAAGTGGCTACTGCATGGGATTTTGGAGAAATCCCATGCTATAGCAAGGGATAATGGGAAAATTCCATGCTACAGTAGCACGACATTTTCCCAAAATGACACACAGTAGTATCGTGGGTATGTAGAGTGGAAAAAATGCGTTGTTTCGTGCTACACGCAGCATGTAAGTTGTTTGGTTGTGCGTTGTTGTAGCTTGGTTGTTCATTCGAAAGTTTCACTACATAGCATGGTTGAATAGTTCATATCATGTGTGTTGGGGTCACTCAGGTATGTGATATACATTCATGCTGGGCTCGATGTTTCTTTGTTAATGCAACACTACATGCGGGCTTCCTAAGGGGAGGGCACACATATGATGGTTTTTATTGGATGTGAGTGACATAGAGTGGTGGGAGAGTATTTATGATGATATTATGCCCTTGGTATTCGAGGATATGATAGAGACACATACGTTACGTAATGCAGGGATCTTGAAGTTTTCAAGTGCCCCTTGATGCAGTCGTCCAGGTAACTTCTATGGAGACTTCTAAACATGTCGAACCCTAATAGGTGGGTTTTCAAGGTTGGGAAAGAGGACCTGAGAATAACAACTCAGGACATCTATTTTTTTATTGAGTTTACCCATCGGGGAGTGCGAGACCTGTTCCCCAAAAGATGGAGGGGGATACAATCCACAGGTTAGTGGATCGTTTCTATGATGATGACCAGAGTGCTATAAACTCTTGTTAGATTCTGATGAACCATCTAAGGGATATGTGAATGAGGCATATAGTGTCAGTCATTGCGAGGGTGTTGGGGGTTGCATCCCCCAACTGTATTACTGGAGGGTAGTTATGGATCATGGAGTGGGTTATTGTCGGTCGACTAGTGTCATGGGGTTTTTGTTCCAAACGATGACCATGAAGATGACAAGTCTGCATTGGGGAGGTCCAAGGAGGACCTTTTGTTTCAGGAGTGTACTATTCTCCTATTTCTTTGAGTAGTATCCTACACTGAGGTCGCCCATAGTGATGTCACCGAGGGGGGCACAAGAGCCTTAGATGATGTACTAGGGGTGATTTATGCCTTGGACTGGTGGTGGAACGATGGGGACATACTATGCCCCACACATTTTGTATGTGTGGGAGCAATGCATATTAAGGATGGAGACATACCCTTGGAATGGTATGGACTACAAGGGAGATTTAGAGCTTCCACCGCCTGCTAAGGGATTCGACACTACATGTATGCTTTATTGTTGTATTGGATAGTTATATATATTGTTGTAAATAGTTTGTTGCTACACATTTTTTATATATATGTCTATCATGTATTGATAGTGGATTCTCCGTTATGATGCAATTATTGGTCTCATACAGTTGACTCATCAAGCGAGGCAAAGATGACCTCAAGATGGGGGGATAGACTGACAACTAGAGCGGGTCTGGTTATTGGAGGAGCTTCCACAGCTGGGGGAGTAGTGGAAGGAGGGGTTCCTAGCAGAGGGGAAGTTGTGGGAGGAGCTCTTGCTTGAAGGGAAGGTTTAGGAGGAGCTTCTTGTTATCGGACAATCTACCAAGAGTGGACTTAAGGAGTGATATCCCTAGCTTAATGCAAGACTAGAACAAATGAGACAGAATATGAAATGACTTTCCTAGATCTAATTAGAGATTAAGTGACTAGATGCCTTACCTTTTAGATCGCGGATCCTTTCTCCTTGATGTTGTTCCAAGCTTTATGGTGTTCAGATCTCAACTGCAAAACCTGTCAAGACAACAAAACAACACAAGTAGTAAAATGCATCTAAACAATAATAGATCTAAGTAAGAAGTTAAGAAGCTAAACTACACAAACATCATCAATGCAACAACATTTGGTGGAAAGCATTTATATTACTGTATAAAAAGGGAAAGTACATAGAAGGAAGTGATTACAACCAAGGCTTAACGTAGCAATCCTTCTCCAATCAAGCCAATTCCAAAGCCTCCAAAGGAAGTATGGATCTCCCCAAAAGATGAATAGAGATCTCCTAAGCTAATTTCACCAGCATGTAAGTACTGTAGGTTTCCTCCCTTTGGAATGGGAATGAGCTTCACTTATATAGGACTAAGAGGATAGGGTAGGTTGAGATATGGTAGGAGAGAGTTAAGGGATCCCACCAAAGGGATAGGGAACCGAATTCCAACTCTCCTATAGGATAGGGATAGGGATCCACATCAGCCACCTTCGAGAATGGGATCGAAAATGATCCTTTATCCAATTAACTAACATCGTCGCAGGCTGCAATGGGACAACCCATGACGCCGCAAGTTGCATTAAGATGATATGTGACGACCTCACTAAACCCAATAGGAATAGGTTAGTATCTCTTCCAAGTTGATGACTCAGTCAAAGGAACTTCAGGGATGTTTACACTGACTATCATGATGGCAAGATTTAGGTGTAACAGAATGCCCCCCAAAGCATGAAGTAGCAATGGCTCGTCAGATAGGAAATGTTGTTGCAATACTGTAACATCACGAAAATTCACAGAAAATTAAAATTTTTAAAGTAGCATTAACTGTTGTACTTGCTATGCAGAAATAAAATAAATGTCAATCCTTTTAACTAATAACTATTAATGATAACAACACTTTGTACTTTTTGAAACATAATATGACGATAGTATTGCTTATGCTAAACTTTGGAATTATGTGATGTATTTAAGTTTACTTGCGATACAGATTTCTTGATATGTATTGATAGTTTGCTTTTGGATGATGGTGAAGGGGTCCTACGAGGTACCCTGAGGCTTACTTAGCTATGTAGCTAAAGCATTTGAACCATTTCTTTCGCAGATTCGCAGGTAAGAGTGACACAACAGTTCAATTATTTTAAGAAGATTTAAATGTACTTTCAGTTAGCCGTCAATGCTTTGTGATAATTCTAAGTACTCCATGGTGAGAGCTATCAATGGTATGAACCTTAGTCTTAATTCTGTAAGTGTTATTAAAACCATATTTGAAAGTCACAAAAGTCACAACTATCATTAGCTACACTACTCTTAGTGAAACATCAAAAAGGAAGAGATATATTCTAAGAATCCTCAAATACATCCTAGAATAAGATGCCTAAGTGCTTATATGATACTATCTTCTTCTTCCCTATTTATTTTGAATTGTATTAACCATGTGTATTATCATATGAGAGTTTCAAACTTTCTATGTAATTCCATACTATAGAAACATGACCCGATTAAGTATTAATTAAGTGGATTGAATAGAATTCATAAATATAAACTATATATCTTATACATTCCTCAATTGATAATTGCATGATGGATCATACTATTATAGAAAAGGTTTATTATCAAGTGACAATACCGTATTTATTAAAATTTACCATATGAAAATATAACCATATGCAATTATCATGCATATCTATGGCATGTGAACTTTGTACAAAATACTATGCATATCCTATAGTATATAACTATATGCAATTTCTATATGCACGCAGTGTATGTATTGTTCACAATATGGAGACAATATGAAAAGATGAGTATCATTGTGGAACTTTTAACCATAAGCTCGATACCTAGATGATTCAATACCAAGGTTACAAACTATGTCTTGCATTAAAATATATATTATGACAGTCTGGCAACCATAATCTTCGTACCAAGACTCTGATAAGGATGAGGTATTAATTACACAATGGTTAAACATTGGCAGGTCATTCGTGTTCAGACTGAGCATTAAACTCTCTTAGCTACTACCTTTTAGTGGAAGTCTCGATGGCTTCCATCATGGTGAATGTCATGTGAAGGCATCGTATGAACACTTTCAAAACCATCGAGCTGTATACGTTTAACTTAGAGGTCTGCTAAGATGGACTTCGTGGTTGGTGTGGTAATTAATGAGGTTATTAATATGGTTGCTGCCCGAATTACAACGTGCATGGTTGGAAACATCTCCATCGTCGATCTCATAAGGTTCTAGGGTTTTGGGACTAAGCCCTAGTCTTCCACTTATTGTTTTTTGTTGAGGTTGTTTCTTCGACCTTCATTTGCATTAGTGATGGTCTGGTGAAGAGGCCAACCGACCTGCGGAAACGTAGGGTTTGAAAGCATTTTTTTTAGGACTCCTTCCTCCGGTTCGATACCTTAACCTGTAAAAAAGATTGATGGTTTCAGGGTTTAGAAGCCGAGCCATACTATGGAACATATCACGGAATTTCCTTGTGTTTGGATGGTTCAAGCATCATATTGATTTCAAAAGTGTTTAATCGCCAATCGTGAATTCTTAAGAAGGTAATGTCTCTTTTCCACATCATGCTAATGTTTGCTTGCAATACTGTAAGTACTTGCTTTTTGCACCTACAATATTCGTTTGTTTAACCAGATGGTACTAATGTGGCAGGTGAACAATGTCCTCGGCTTCTTTGTTTATTGCAGCAATGGAGGAAGCATCTCAGAATTCGTAAGCCTCGGAGGTTCCTGTGGTGACTCTGATAGGTTCTTTGTCTGTCTTTAGCCGAAACTACCACCAAGGGTGTTGAAATGATGTTTAAGTTGTCGATGTAGGGTTTTGGTAGCCAGTATGGCTTGTACAGAGAACATTAGTTCTTGGCTTGTGTTGTTCTATTTGTACTACTCTTGTAATCGTAATACTTTACAATGACACCTGCGGGGTTAGTCCTCGGGTATTTCCTGATGAAATAAACAATGTGAACTGGTTTAAATACTTATTGTTAAATTTTGAGCATTATTTCACAATACTCTAGGATCTTTACTGAGAGAACAACATTTACAGTATATCAATGCATAACAATCACAATAAGCATGACAAGCATCACAAGAATCAAAAGCATGAGAGACAAGAGACACAGAGTTTTCGTGGGGAAAACCCTAAGGTGAAAAACCCCACAACTTCCTCAGAGATAGATAGAGCAATGGTTCAACCAATGCACAACCAAAATACACTGAGATAGTCTCCTAGTAGCAGATGATCCTTCTCCTCACTAGTGTGCCACTTTTTGAGTGAGAGAAGTATGAGTTTCTGAGTGATCCAAATAGAGATCTCCCAATCTCTATTTATACTTAACCTGTTTGCCCAGTTACACTATGGGGCCGACTTGTCTAGCTAGGTACATCCACAATATAATATATATTTCAAGGCCGACCCCACACATGGTGGTCTAATAACCCTTCGCTAAGTACACACACTTGCGACACTTGTCAATACACATGACGACACTTCCTTATAGAGGAATAACAAATCTCTTATAAGGGTACAATAAATATATATGAAATACATAGATGAAATACATTTCGAAGTTACATATACATCAACACTCCCTATTAACTAGGAAGGTATTTCTCGACATAGTTCTTCTAGGCAAGTCTTCTTCTCGGGATCATCATCATCGATGCATTGTCACTGCTGCTTCTATCTCAACCAATCTATGACTCTACTCATCATAGGAAGTTCTATAGAGCCAGTACTTTTTCATACTGGATGTAGGCCCACCACCTACAGGTCTTCATCATCACTAGCCATACTGTGGAATCCTCAGGACTTATTATGTGCGTCACAAAACCTTGCAAGAGCATCCCGGGAGCTATTACATGTGACCCTACCACAAAACCTCGAAAGAGAATCCCAGGACTGATTACGAGCACACAACTCAACCTATCGGATCTCCCACGGCACTATTATATGTGGTCACCACAAAACCTTGCAAGAGCATCCCAGGACTTACTACGGGAACACATCCCAACCTATCGGATCTCCCAGGGTGATATTACATTTGGTCATGGCAAAACCTTGCAAGAGCATCCCAAGACTTATTATGAACACACAGCTCAACCTATCTGATATCCCAGGGCGCTATTATATGCCATAGGACAAAACCTCGAAAGAGCATCTGCCAGATATCCCAGAGAGCTATTATATGCCAGCAGAAAAACCTTGCAAGACTGTCAGCAAATATCCCAGGGCGCTATTATATGTCCTCCCAGAGCAAAATCTCGAAAGAGCATTTTATAGATATCCCAGGGAGAAATTATATGCCATAGGAAAAACCTTGCAAGACTATATGCAAATCTCCCAGGATGCTATTATATGCTCATCCGCACAACCTGATTCACGGACACAGAGTATCAACCTGATACTCACCATACATCATCCTGATGTACAAATGATCATCCTAATCATATAATTCATCTGCCTGATGCATACCAAGTATCTACATGATACATATCATCATACATGATCCACCTGATCATACAATGTATCCACCTGATCCAAATACAAAAACATGATCCACCTGATCATACCTAATACATATCAATATACATGATATGCCTGATCATACACAGTATCCACCTGATACATATACAGATACATGGTCCAAGCATCCAACATGATGCATATACAAAACATATACAAATGATCCTACTTATCATATCCAGCATCCAACATGATGTGTACATACATATACATATAAATGATCCAACTGATCATATCCAACATCCTCTTGATGCATATACCAAGTAGTAACTGGAGCATCATCCTGATGCTCATCATCCAGCGCTTACATCCACAACCATGTGAAGGATCCTCCTTCCAAAGTGCTTGGAATGGCTTCTGTAAATGTTTCCATCACTTATTCCTCAAAGTGTCATCAATCTGAAGAACACCAAGCCTCTCCCTGAAGTACTCGAACTTCACCCTGGCTAGTGGCTTCGTCAACACATTTGCAATCTGCTCATCCATCGCAATGTACAGGAGATTCACAGCTCCTCTTTGCACCATATCCCTGATATAGTGATATTTGATCTCTATGTGATTCAACCTGTCATGAAACACTGGGTTCTCGGACAGCTTCACACAACTCTGGTTATCACAGAAGATACCAGTAGCATCCAACGGGAGATCAAATAACTCAAACAGTAGCTTTCAAAGCCATACTGCCTCACAACTAGCTGAACAGGCTGCAACATACTCTGCCTTAGTTGTACTCATTGCAATGCAGGACTGCTTCCAGCTGAACCAAGAGATCACACCTGATCCCATATTGAAGCAGCACCCAAATGTGCTCTTCCTATCTGCAACACTGCCAGCCCAATATGAAACAACATAACCCTGCAGGTTAAAATTTTGATTTGCTTCATACTTGAGCCCATAATCCATTGTACCCTTCAGGTACCTTAGAACATGCTTTACAACATCCAGGTGAACACTCCTTGGATCCATCAGGAACTGGCTCAACGTGTTCACCACAAAGCAAATATCTGGTCTCGTGTTTGTCAGGTACATCAAGGACCCAATCATCTGACGATACATAGAGACATCAACCAACTCAGATGAAGCATCACATAGAAGCTTCAGATTTGATGCCATAGGTGTGGCCATGGCCTTGCAATCCATCATCCTGAATCTCTTTAGGATATCTACTGTGTACTTCCCTTGACCAAGGAAGATTCCATCTGCAGTCTGCCACACCTCCATACCTAGAAAATAATGCATCATTCCCAAATCTTTCATATTGAACTCGGCAGCAAGCTTCCTCTTAGTATCTGCAATCAATCTATCATCTCCTATTACAAATAAGTCATCCGCATATAGGAGTAGAATCACAGGATTTCCTTCCTCAACCTTGTAGTAAAGGTTGGAATCCGCTTTACTCTTGGTAAAGCCCAAACTAGATAGGAAACTGTCCATCCTACCATACCAAGTTTTGGGAGCTTGCTTCAAGCCATACAAGGCTTTATTCAATCTGCACAAATATGAATCCCTGTCATGTATTTCGAAACCAAGTGGTTGCTCCACATATACTTTCTCTTCAACTACACCATTCAGGAAAGAAATCTTGACATCTATCTGGTGTATTTTCCATTTCATTGCTGCAACCAGCACAAGTACTGTTCTGATGGAAGTATACCTGGCTACAGGTGCAAAAGTTTCTTCATAATCTATTCCCTCCTTTTGAGAGAAGCCATGAGCTACGAATCTTTCCTTGTATTTCTCTACACTGCCATCTGCAGCATGCTTGATTTTGTAGATCCATGTGGAAGTCACAATAGACTTCTCTTTAGGTCTTGGGACAACATACCAAACATCATTCTTCATTATTGATTGGTATTCCTCAACCATGGAATCCTTCCATTCTTTCTTTTCCACTACTTCTTCATAACTGGAAGGTTCTTTGTTCATAATGTCACAGAGTAAAGCAACATAGCTGGTATGTGATCTGGTTCTCTTCTTTGCTCTGTGTTCTTCTTCTGGAATGCCAAATATTTCTGCATCTTGAATGAGCTCTCTAGCCCATGCAGGTTTCCTCTTTTGAGAGTTATCCTCATGGGGTGGATCTACAGGTTCTTGTGTATCTTCAAACTCACGAACAACTTCTGGAATTGCTTCAGTCATGGTAGTGTCTTGAAATCTAGTTTCCTTCGGTTCTTCATAAACTTAAATAGGTGCCTTCCTTGATTTGATGAATGCTTAGTTTTCATCAAATGTTACATCCCTGCTTACATCAATCTCCTTGAACCCTGGAAAGTATATTCTGTAACCCTTCGAGCTTTCACTGTAACCCACAAAGATACCCTTCTTTCCTGAAGGATCTAGTTTGATCCTCTTTTCCTTTGGGACATGAGTGTATACTGGACAACCAAATATTATGAGATGGCTGACTTCAGGTTTCTTACCAGAAAATACTTCTTATGGTGTCTTTTTGTCCAATATCTTGTGGGGTGTTCTGTTCTGCACATATACAGCTATTCTAGCTGCTTCTTCCCATAGATGCATAGGTAGATTCTGGTCACGCGGCATTGCCCTTGCTGCTTCCATGATTGTTCTGTTCTTCCTTTCTGCAACTCCATTTTGTTGAGGATTATAAGGAGTAGTCAACTCCCTCTTAATCCCTGAATCACTGCAAAGCTTCTTGAAGTCACCTGAGGTGAATTCTCTACCATTGTCAGATCTGAATGTTTTGATCTTCTTGTTAGTTTGATTCTCCATCAAGGTTTTGAATTCCTTGAACTTATCAAACACCTCATCTTTGTTCTTCAAGAAGTATACCCAAGTCTTCCTGGAGAAGTCATCAATAATTAAGACATAGTAAACATACCCACTCAGAGCACTGGATGACATAGGACAACATACATCTAAGTGGATGATTTCCAAGATACCTTTTGCCTTGCTTTCACTGCTTGGGAAAGCCTTCTTAATGTTCTTACCTTTTGCACATCCTTTGCAAACACCTTCATTTTTGGTCTTGATTTCAGGAAGACCCTCTATAGCCTTGCTTGCAATTGGAAGTGCCCTATAGTGCATATGAGCAAGTCTTCTATGCCAAAGTTCACTTGGCTCCATGGATTCAGGCACCATGGCATGTCCTTTCAATTTATACAAACCTCCCTCTTGCTCTCCAATCACTGCTACATCATCTATGGTCTTTCCCTTTGGCCAAATTAGGACTTGGCCATTCACAAATGCAACCCTCATACCTTTTGCATCCAATGCAGAGATGGAGAGTAAGTTCTTCTTGAGCCCAGGTGCATAAAGGACTTCTTTCATCTTCAAAGATTTTCCAGAATCTAGGTTGTAGGAGGCTTCACCACTTCCTTTGATTGGGTATTGATAATAATCCCCAAGTTTCACCTTATGGGGTGATTCATGTTCAGATAGGTTCACAAAAGATTCCTTAAACCCATTCATGTGTTTGGAAGCCCCACTATCAATTAACCAATCATTACAACCATGGGAGATAGTACCTGTGAGAGTAGATATTAGAACATACTCTTCTTCACTTGATGAGTGATCATCACTATCATCACTTTCTGCCCTAGCCTTCTTCTTTGGAGGTTCATCATCTTCGGTAGCATGAGCATGGAACTTTCTTTTGTTGCCCTTCTTCTTCTTGCTAGATTTGATGTTATCCCTTTTGTTCTTGTGACATTCTGAAGCAAAGTGACCCTTCTCATTGCATGTGAAACATCTCATATCCTTCTTATTCTTTCGTTGGTTGTGATAGGAACTCCTGTGGTGAGAGTGCTCCTTCTTGGGCTTGCTTCTTTTGGTGTGGGTTGCGAGAGCTTGATATTCACCTCCCATCTTTTCTTCACAAGCTACAAGCCTAACTTCTTCTTGAGAGCATTCCTCCCACAGTTTACTGAAAGAGATCAATTTCTTCCTTGCACAGATTCCTTGAATAAAGGAGTCCCATGAGCTAGGAAGGCCATTCAGAGTGGTCATAACAACTTCACCATTATCCAATACTTCATCCACAGCTTCAAGTTGTTCCTTGATCTGAGAGACCTTGGAGAAGTAAGATTGAATGGTTTCTCCATTCAACATCTTGACCCCTTTCAATTGATTCCGTAGGGACATCTTCCGATTTATGTTCTTTCCTTCAAATAGCTTGGTCAAAAAGTCAAACATAGCCTTGGGTGTCTTTAGAGAAGACACATGGGGTATGATATGGTCTTTCATGGAATCATCAATGATTCTCTTTTCCTTGAACAAGTTCTTCTTATGCAATACCTTAGCCTCTTCATCCTCTAGGATAGGGATGTCTTCTTTTATGTATGAGTCCAACTCATTCTCTTCCAGGATTAACCCAATCCTATACTTCCAAGCTCGGAAGTTATTGGCCCCTTAAAGCTTATCCTCAAGCTTGGTGTGGTGAGACATCTTAAATAGTACTTCAAATGGAAATAGAAAAGATTTAGGTATTACCACTTGAAATGCTGAAAACTAGATCTGGTCCCGGATTAGGGTTTGTCGAAAAAACCCTAAAAATTCATAATGTGAATTTCAACTTTCTGAAAGGATAGAAAGATGCGCCTTGATGAGATGATCAACCTGGTGTATTTAGAATTGGAGATCAACAAAGCTTTACCCTTCAGATTTTCCTTTTTGTCCTCTCGAATTTACTAGGGAGAGCCTTGAATTAGGGTTTAAGTTTCCCAGAGATCTACCCAGCCAAAAATCTCGATCCAAAGCTCTAAACTTCGAGTTTTGCAAGGAGCTTCCAGCTATGTCTTTATATTTCAGAAATTCCTATTTTTGTGGAAACCCTAATTTTTAGGACCAAATCTAAAAATGCTTAGAATTGAATTCTGATTGGACAAATAGATTCTCCTTTATGAGTAGAGTCAATCTACTATACTGCTTTTCCAAAATCTATGGAGAGAAACCCAATAAATAAGAAACTCAAGTTTCTGTCACTGCAAAATGTCTTCTCCTCAGGTTAGCTCTGATACCATGTTAAATTTTGATCATTAATTCACAATACTCTAGGATCTTTACTGAGAGAATAACATTTACAGTATATCAATGCATAACAATCACAATAAGCATGACAAGCATCACAAGAATCAAAAACATGAGAGACAAGAGACACAAAGTTTCCATGGGGAAAACCCTAAGGTGAAAAAACCCACAACTTCCTCAGAGATAGAGAGAGCAATGGCTCAACCAAAGTACAACCAAAATACACTGAGATAGTCTCCTAGTAGCAGATGATCCTCCTCCTCACTAGTGTGCCACTTTCTGAGTGAGAGAAGTATGAGTTTCCGAGTGATCCAAATAGAGATCTCCCGATCTATATTTATACTTAAGCTATTTTCCCAATTACACTATGGGGCCGACTTGTCTAGCTAGGTATATCCACAATATAATATATATTTCAGGGCCGACCCCACACATGGTGGTCTAATAACCCTTCGCCAAGTACACACACTTGCGACACTTGTCAATACACATGATGACACTTCCTTATAGAGGAATAACACATCTCTTATAAGGGTACAATAAATATATATGAAATACATAGATGAAATACATTCCGAAGTTACATATACATCAACACTTATGTTTTTAATTATAAGTTTTGGGATTTCAAACCTAAAAAAAAATTCGTAATACTATCAGTGTTTGTTTTTCTGAGATATTTTCTCATTTTGTAAAAAGGTTAAAAGATCATTGTTCCCCCTTGCATGGATAATTTGAAACCGTAATTTACTATTAAAGCTTTGCTGTATTGTTGTATTAATTCGGCTGTCAATGTTTTAAATGAGGATTGTTTACAGAAAGGGGTTGGGCCCTAGACTATAATGGAAGTTTCAAATGTAAATTTAACGCCACACTTTGTTATAGTAAGCCAGGTTTAAAAACCCTGATGTTGAGTTTTGATAAAAGTGAAGGGTTTCGACCATTTGGACGGATTTTAAACCCTAAAGTTGCTAAGTACTAAAACCTTCCTGAAAACTACAACTATAAGGTCTAACTTGCTTTTGTCGAGTTCAATATTGTACAAAATGTTGAGTTTAAATTGAATTTTTTTTGTCTAAGAGAACTGATTTGTTAAATGTGTAGTCCAAAGCCTAAGCAATGTTTAACCTACCTTTCAGTCTAGAACATATACTAGTCTGTAGTCTTGGGACAAAGGTCCAAAAATTTGTAAACATGAAAGAAATACTATTTCGTAAATTGATTAAATAAATAAGAAGCTTCAGATATTGTTAGCAAAATACAGTAGTCCTTTCAGGTTGACGATGGAATCAATGTTACACTACTCTATAATATTAATTATGTTTTTTTAAAGCTATTGGACTTTTATAAGTTTTGATGAGAGATTACAGTGCCCAATTTTTTTTTAGAAAACAATGATGATAACAACAGCATGGAAAGGAAAAGAGTATGTAGTGTATTCTACTTGTAGGGTACAGTTGAATTTAAATAAGACCCTAAGTTTTGTGCAGAAAGTAGGATGTTTACTTCTAAATCTATAAAAACATTATAATGTCTGTATAATAAGAATGTCGTTACATTTTCAGAGACTAAATTTGCAGAATATAACAAATCGTAAAAGGGTTTAAAAGAACAACATAACAGAAAAGGAAATCTTTAAGGAAAGTGAACAGAGTTAGTTCTGTCATTCATCGTACTCATTCATATCATTTATCTGATTCTAATTCTTCCTCCCTCTACTAGAGTACTATACAAAAAATAATATGGGGAAAAATACAGTGGAGGCATTTTATTAATTCATATATTTATTCAACGGTTTACAAAATAACAAATAGCATAGAAATCACACTTTTACTTCTGCATAATGTAAACTATCAGTTTTAAACTATTGAGATACTAAATGACTAATTACAGAAAGTAATTTAACTACTTAAGATTTGAAACAGAAAGTAGAACCTGTAACTTTGGATAGGGTGGACAAACACCCAAGGAGGCCTGTTCCTCCGAACCTTCTCCAAACGAAGCAACCAATCTACTTGCCTCCTTTGGACCCCCGAGGCTGTTTACTGAACCACTAGGTAGATGAAATCTATGTAGAAGCAAGGCACTAAACTTTATATAACCAACAATCGATAGAGACTTGCCAAAAACCCTCAAGCTCTGCACTTAGCAGTAAACAAGGCAGACTTACACCATGATAAAAAACATAGACTTCCCCTCATCGAATCTCTTGTGTGCATACAACAAAACCACAAGGTAAGTTTCCTCGTCAGGAAAAGTGATGAACCTCAGTCCAAAATTCGATTGCTCTTAAAACTATTGCCTAGGTCTTTAGTGGTCAGTTTTCAATAAATGAGCCTCAAGCTCCAGTCCCATCTTTCAGGGCACTATGACCACAATTCAAGGGAGTTGTCCCATACCAACAGCTAGTTACTTGCCACATGATGCTGCCATTTTTTCATTTCCTTCTACCCTAGATTCCATTCCACCTAGAGGGTCAGTAAACACTCTTTCAACAACTCTCCTTAGGTGTTTGTCTCCCATTTAATTTATCTAATAGTATAATATTGTGCAAATTACAGTCATCCTTGGACACTTGTCCAATATAAAACTTTAGAATAAAAGTTAAGATAATGTTTCCAACAGAAAATGTTTTTTTAGCAAAAGGGGTATGTTACAAACACCCCCACTTAAGCTCAACATCCTTCTTGATGGTGCTTATTCTTCGTCAGAGCCTCCCTGGAACAGAACTGGATATGCTGCCCACATGTTACTTTCCAGTTCCCAGGTAGCTTCATTAGGGCTAAGGTGCTTCCATTGCACCTTTTCTTTCCCTATGGTATGATTCTAGAGCATAATTTCCCTCCTGTCGAAAATACAGTCCGGTTCCACCTGAAAATATCCTTCGGGTTCCACTAGGGTAATTTTCAAGGGCGAAATTTCACCAATTGGCTATTTTTTCGGGTTTTTTTTTCAAAAAATAAATTCGCTATTTGGTCATTTTTAGTCTCTGATAGCGCCTATATTTACATAAAATATGTTTTTTTATCATAATATTTGCCAAAATTTACACATTTCAGTAGTAAATTGTATGTTTCATATTTAATATTCGCCTCCTTATCTATATACATGTTTTTTCCAATCCAAAATAATCGCCTAGGATACTATACTTAAGTATAATATTAAAATCCTTACAAATTACCCTAGGTTCCACCTATATGTCATTCCAATTCAGCACATGAGTAGCATAATGCACATACTTCTTTAAAACAAAAATGTGAAAAACATTATGGATCCTTAAATTAGATGGCAAAGCCAACTGATATGCAACAGGTCCAATCCTAGATAGGGCTTCAAATGGTCCACAGTACCTTGGTGCTATTTTAGCACAACTCCCAAGCTTAAATGATCTTTTCTTGGGTTTTACCTTTACAAAAACATGATCTCCAACCTAAACTTCTCTTTTAGTGCATTTCAGATCTGCATAGCTTTTTTTCCGATCTTGTGCAACTTTTAGGTTGCCTTGTACCTGTTTCACGGTTAGCTCCAACTCTTTTAACAAATATGGTCCTAACATTAATCCGTCAACAGGGTTATCCCAAGAAATAGGAGTACAACATTTCCTCCCATATAAAATCTCAAATGGACTAAGTCTAGCAGATGCTTGATAATGATTATTGTATGCAAATTTAGCTAAATGCAGATAGTCTTCCCACTTAGTTGGCTGATATTTAACATATATTCGTAACATGTCTTGTAAAATATGATTAACCCTTTCAGTCTGACTGTCAGTTTGTGGATAGAAAGTAGTATTGAAATTTAATTTAGTATTTAAACCCTTAAACAATGCAGTCCAAAAATTTCTAGTAAACTTGGAGTCTTGATCAGAAATAATTACCTTTGGAATTATGTGTTAGTGAAAGATTTGCTTTATGAACACATCTGCAATGTTAGCAGCTTTGAATGTAGTCTTAATAGGAATAAAATGAGCAGATTTACTAAGTTTATCCACAACCACTATTATGGAGTCATTCTGTTTCTGATTCTTCATTCTTCAGAAACATAGTTGGGCCAAAAATAATCCTTAACATAGTTATCATTTTCTGATAACCAAGATGTCCTGAATAAGGACTTTTATGAACTTCATCCAAAATCAATAGTTTAACCTTTAACACATTAGGTACATAAATTCTATTTTTATATGTCATTAATGTTGTATTCTGTTATTAAATTTTCAGATAAATTTACAACAACCTTATCATGCAAATTTTGATAATTTTCATCTTGCTTAATTTCTTCTTCAATTTGATTTTCCAGATCTGTTTTAAATGTGCTGATTGCTGCCACAAAACTTAATTTGGCATTTCTACTCAAGGCATTAGCAACTTTGTTTTCTTTACCCTTAATGTGTTGAATCTTGAAATCATACTCGCTAAGGAAAGCTAACCACCTAGCTTGCCTTGCGTTAATATTTTTTTGATCCTACAAGTATTTTAAACCCTTATTATCTGTCATTAGTATAAACTTTCTTCCAATCAAGTGATGGCTCCACATTTTTAGTGCATGTATCACGGCTTCTAGCTCTAGATCATAAGTTGTGTAATTCTTTTCATGGATTTTTAATTTTCTAGACTCAAAAGCAATAGCATGACCTTCTTGAGTTAAGACCCCTTCAAGTCCTTCATTACATGCATCGGTGCATACAACAAAGTCCTTATTATGATCAACAATTTTCAATATAGGTGTTGTTGTTAATAACTCTTTTAGCTTCTTAAAACTTTCGTCGCATTTTTTATTCCAGACAAATTTCTTCCTTTTCTTCTGCAAAGAAGTTATGGGATTCACAGTTCTAGATAATCCTCCAATAAACTTTCTGTAGTAACCTGTTATTCCCATAAATGACCATACATTAGTTACGTCTTTAGGGATATGCCACTCATTAATTGCTTGTATTTTTTCTGGGTCGACATAAATTCCGTCTTTAGAGATTATATTACCTAAGTACTATATTTTATCTTTATAAAAGTCACATTTACTGAACTTAGCATAAAGTTGATGTTCTCTTAACACTTGCAGAATTATTCTTAAATGTTCATCATGCTCTTCTTTAGTTGTTTAATAGATTAGAATATCATCAATGAACACGATTACAAACTTATCTAAATACTTATGCAAAACATTATTCATTAAGCACATGAACATTGCTGGTTGTTAGTTATCCCAAATGGCATAACTACGAACTCGCAGTGCCTATAACGCGTTTTGAAAGCATTTTTGAATATGTATTCATCCTTTATTATAACCTGATGATAACCAGATCTTAAATCAATTTTAGTAAATGTCTCTACTCCATGTACTTGATCTAATAGATCATTGATGCGGGGTAGGGGATATCGATTCTTAATTGTCATTTTATTAATTTGATGGTAGTCTATGCATAGTCGCATGGTACCGTCCTTCTTTTTAACAAAGATAACTGGTGCTCCCCAAGGAGACACACTTGGACTTATGTAGTTTTTATCTATTAATTCTTTCAGCTGAGATTTTAGTTCATTTAACTCCAGAATATTCATTATATAGGGAGCCTTTGAGTTTGGTACCACACCCGATACTAACTCAATGGTGAAATCAAGTTCCCTTTTCGGAGGTAGTCCTGGAATTTTTTCTGGAAATACATCAGAAAAGTCCCTAAGGATGGGTATATCTTTCCGTTATATTTTATTTTCTTTAGATGAACATTCATCATTAATAACATTAACAACAAGCATTTTACAACCCTTTCTTGCAACTCTCTTTACTTGTAAAGCAGAAATTTGTCTTACAGAAATCTTCTGATGAATTCCTTTTACTATTTTAGTTTTGCCTTAGTTATTCAAACAAGTAAAAGATTTCGCATAACAATTAAGTACTACTCTATGTTGTTCAATCTAGTCCATGCCAATCAACAACTCATATGACTCTAATGGTAAAACATTCAAATTAACTTGCGTTTTCAGCTGACTCATAAATACATCCCAACTTTTTACAAAATCTGTAACCTTTCTTTTAGTGCCTGTTGCTAGCTGAACCAACCATGAATTATCAAATTTTTCTACCTTTAACTTGCAACTTTTCACTAAATCAGGTGAAATGTAACTCAAGCTTGCACCTGGATCTATTAAAATAGAAATAGATTTGTTTTGTATCATACCTTCGATTTCGACCATAGACGGTTGATGGTCTGCTTGACGATTCTCCAGTGCTGCATTTATCTTAGGAAATTCTCTTACTACATCACCAACTGTAGCCTCTTCCCATATGGTGTGAATGTTGTTGACTGTATTTATGTTGCGTGGGCATTGAGCTCTGGTATGGGGTCCACCGCAATCATGTTGATGTATATGTAACTTCAGAATGTATTTCACCTATGTATATTGTACTCCGATAGAGATGTTATTATTCCTCTATACGAAAGTGTCTTCATTTGTATTGACAAGTGTCGCAAGTGTCGCAACTTGCATGTGATGGGTTATTAGACCACCAAATGTGGGGTCGGCCCTGATTAGTATTACCATGGGTTATTAGATTGAGTTAGACAAGTCGACCCTGCTAGTTTATTAGGAAGGTCAGGTCATGTATAAAAAGAGTGCGGGAGGCACTCTATTTTATCACTTCATTATTCACTTCTACACTCATCGATAAGTGGCGCACAAGTGAGGAAAGAGGAGTAGCTGCTAGGAGGACTATCTCTTGTACTTGGGTTGTATCATTGCTCTTTCTATCTCTGAGGAAGTTGTGGGGTTTTTTACCTTTATGGTTTTCCCCAGTGAAACTTTGTGTGTCTATTGTCTCATGTGATTGCTTGTTGTGATTGATATGCTTGATATGTTGTACATGTTATTCTCTCAATAAAGATCCTAGAGTATATTGAATTAATGCTAAAAAATTAACATGGTATCAGAGCTAACCTGAGAAGAAGACACTATGCAGTTGCAGAAACTAGGGTTTCTTATTTATTGGGTTTCTCTCCACATATCTTGAAAGGAAGTAGGGTATTTTGACTCTCCTTAGTAAGGCGCATCTTTCTATCCAATCAGAATTCCATTCTTGGCACTTTCATTTTTGGCCCTAAAAAATAGGGTTTCTACAAAAATAGAAATTTCTTAATTTTGAGACCATAGTTGGAAGATCCTTGGAACAATCAAAGTTTAGAGCTTTGGATCAAACTTTTTGGTTGGGTGACGCTCTGGGAAACTCAAACCCTAATACAGGGTCTGTTAGGAACCCATGTTAACCCTTCTCTTTACTATGTTAGTATATTGTTGTTGGACGCATATGCTTTGTAAGTCGTCCCGTAGTATTTGTTGATCCGTAGTTTATATTATCCCATAGTATTGACCCATAGTATTGGATGCATATGCTTTGTAAGTCGTCCCGTAGTATTATATGTCCCATGGTTTTGAGTCATAGTATTGGACATAGACTTAGTATATAAGTGTGTGTGGAGGTTATTGAAGGCACGGTGAAGTTAATTGTATTGAGCTTGCTCAAAGGAGGTTGCCCCCTCGAAGTGGCCCGTGATCAATATAAAAGCGATTCTGTTCTATTATTTCTGATATCTCGTGTATTTGCATTAATTAATTATTGCAGGTACATCACATCTGGTATCAGAGCACTTTCCTTGGCACAAGTGGGAATTTTTTTTCTTTTTTTTGGCGGCGACTTTCAGATCAATTTCAGAAACTTTCTGCACAAAATCAGAAGAAACCGATTGCATATCTGAATTCCTCTTTCAAAAATACACAGTTTCAAAAAAAAAATCATCTCATTTGGAGTTCTAAAAGTGGAGATATCGCGGATTTAAAATCAGCAATTTTTCAGAATTTCGGTGACGGCCGCGGAAATTGCGGCGAGAAAATCTTTTGACCGAGTGCCCAGATTTGTATTCCGCTTTCGTGGGTAAAAGCAGAGTGGTTGTTCCAGTTCTGGAAACATGCTATAATAGCGATTCTGAGCAATATAGATCCGGTTTTTGAACATTGGGTGGAATTTCTGCACAAATTTTTTCTGTTGCAGGTTCAGATTTGGGAATAATCCCTATCCGCTTAACTGTGGGAAGTACTTGGGCATAAGCCCTAAAACTCATTGTGAGGAGTACCACAGGAACCCCGAAGTAGCTGGCCCATTGAGAGGACCTGCCAGCGAAAAGGGCAACGACCCCTACCTGATTGACTAGTTCCCACCCGTGAGTTAAACCAAGAGCTGTCGTTTGTGGCAAAGCGGTTATCAGTTTTACCTGAGCCGTGGAGTGAGGGGTACTGCCCCAATACACAAGCCGTCAGACAGCATTGGTGGCCGAGTGAAACCCCTGAACTGTTAGGAAGCCGCACATACCTGGGGTCCATATCTACTTTCAGCTGAACTATTGTCGATCACTGCTGCGCCGTTTCAGATCCATTTTGCAAGCCGTTCCAGATCCAGCCGTTCGACGTTGTTCCAGATTCCTTCCGAGCCGTAGCCGCTCCAATCTAAAAAAAAAAAAAAAGGGTTATGGTTGTCACCCGTGCAGGAGCACACACCATGGAGGAATCACTTGCAGCCATCCAAACCAAACTCCAAGATCTGGATGAAAAATTTCTCAGCCTCCATCTTCAGCATTCAGCCATGAACAATACCAGACAGCCAGAATCTTTTGCAACCACTGGGTTCTCTGCTTCTAGCAATTTTCGTGGGCCGAAGCTTGATTTTCCTCGCTTCAATGGTACTGATCCGACTGGATGGATATACCGAGCAGAACAATATTTCAGTCTACATAATACTTTTGATGTTCAGCAAGTTCCACTTGCATCCTTTCATTTGGAACAGGAAGCCCTTCAATGGTACCGTTGGTACATCAAAGCTCATCCTGAGCCAAACTGGACAGATTTTTGCCAACTCATTTTGCCACGATTTGGTCCTAGTGCTTTTGATGACTTCACAGGAGCACTCACTAAACTTCACCAAACTGGCACAGTGAGAGAGTATCAGATGGAATTTGAGAAACTGGCCAATCACACAGAAGGATTGTCTGATGAATTCTACAGGAGTTGTTTTATCAGTGGTCTCAAGGATGAAATCCGCTCAGAGGTCAAAATGTTTTGTCCCAACACATCGATGGAAGTCCTAGGGTTGGCTAAGCTGGCTGAGGACAAGATCGCAGCTCAACAACGCTCCAAACCCACCTTTGTTCCCTTCAGAAATATGGGTTCCCAACGACCTCCCATCACGCCTGCTCCTCAACCAACTCCTATCAAGCATTTGTCTGAAATAGAAATGCAGGCACGCCGGGAAAAAGGGCTTTGCTATAATTGTGATGAGAAATTCACTCGGGGACATAGATGTGTTCAACAAAAGCTCTATCTCTTGGATGTGGATTCTCTGCCTGCCTTAGAACTTGGTGAAGAAGCTACAGATACAGTAGATGATCAGGTCGACATTCAACACCTGCCTGTTGACACCCCATCTCAGGACGACCCACCCGAGATCTCTCTCCATGTTGTAACCGGAGTCACCACCCCACAAACAATGCGAGTCAGGGGATACTTCAAGAAGCTCCCTCTTACCATCCTCATTGATTCTGGTAGCACTCATAACTTCATTGACCCTCGAATTGCCAAACAGGATGATTGTTTTGTCCATCCTTGCTCCAACTTTGAAGTCATGGTTGCTAATGGGGGTACCTTACCTTGCAAGGGGAAGTGTCACAATGTGCGTATCTCTATGGAAGATTATAACCTACGCTCTGACATGTTTGCCTTGTCCTTAGGCGGATGTGATGTGGTTTTGGGCGTTCAATGGTTACGCACACTTGGCCCCATCTTATGGGATTTTGCAGAACTTTGGATGCAGTTCAAAGTCAATGGGGCACAACACAAATTTATGGGCTTACAACCAGGGTCTCTCTGCATCATCAGTTCACATCGCCTGGAAAAAATCCTTAAGAAGAATTCACATGGTGTCATCGCTCAGCTCAATTCCATTCAGATGCACCCATCAACAGTCTCCACTACTTCCTTGGATAGATATGCAGGTATCTTTGCTGAACCAATGCGCTTGCTGCCTTCAAGAGACCTTTCCGGTAAGAATGTAGCCACATCTACCTCTCAGCAGGAAATGATGGCTATTTTGCATGCAGTACAGAAGTGGCAGCCATACCTATTAGGGAATTATTTCTGCATCAAGACTGATCTCCCGAGTCTGGAACTTTTTTTGGAACAATGGGTCTCCTTCCCAACACACCTGCAATGGGTTATCCAACTCATGGGTTGTCCCTATGTGATCACTTACAAGAAGGGTAAGGACAATATGGTGGAAGATGCTCCTTCTCGCACAATTGATGACCCAGTTTCTCTTACAGCTCTTTCCGTGCTTGTTCCAAATTGGTTGCAATATGTTCAACAGGGCTATCTCTTCTATGAACTCCATGCTTCTTCATTAACAGGGCACTCTGGGTTCTGCAAAATGTATGACCGAGAACAATGTAACTTCTTTTGGTCGGGACTAAAAATGACAATTCAACAGATGGTGGATGACGATGATACTTTCCAAGTCAACAAGAGGGAAACGACACTCCTTTCGGGATTGCTCAAACCTGTGCCCATCCCTACACAGCTTTGGCCAACTATTTCTATGGATTTCCTAGCAGCGCTCTGGTGGTACAATACCACATCTCAAAGGACACCATATGAAGCAGTCTATGGAAAAACACCGCCTGTTCTTCTTCCATACACCATTAGCATCTCTCCAGTTCAGGAAATTGACTCGGTTCTTCGAAACCGCGATCAGATTCTTCTCATTCTGCAGGACAATCTTCACATGGCCAGAATTTGCCTAAAACAAAAAGCCGATCAGCACCGTTCTGAGTGCATTTTCCATGTAGCTGACAGGGTTCTTCTTCATCTACAGCCTTCCAAGCAATCCTCCTTGACACTCCAAAGGCGTCAGTGGCCCGAAATGCAAACCGAGGATGCTACCGGGGATCCACTCCTTCAGATTCTGCAGCAATTTCTCCAACCAAAGCTTTGAGGACAAAGCTTTTTCTAAGGGAGAGGGGATGTTAGGAACCCATGTTAACCCTTCTCTTTACTATGTTAGTATATTGTTGTTGGACGCATATGCTTTGTAAGTCGTCCCGTAGTATTTGTTGATCCGTAGTTTATATTAGCCCATAGTATTGACCCATAGTATTGGATGCATATGCTTTGTAAGTCGTCCCGTAGTATTATATGTCCCATGGTTTTGAGTCATAGTATTGGACATAGACTTAGTATATAAGTGTGTGTGGAGGTTATTGAAGGCACGGTGAAGTTAATTGTATTGAGCTTGCTCAAAGGAGGTTGCCCCCTCGAAGTGGCCCGTGATCAATATAAAAGCGATTCTGTTCTATTATTTCTGATATCTCGTGTATTTGCATTAATTAATTATTGCAGGTACATCACAGGGTCCTCCCTAGTGAATTCAGAAGATTGAAATGCATTTTTGAAGGATGAAACTTTGCAGTTTTCAAATTCTGAGTATACCAAGCTGATCAACTCATCAAGGCGCATCTCTCTATCCTTTCAAAAAGTTGAAATTCACATTTTGAATTTTTAGGGTTTCTCTGACAAACCCTAGTCCGACACCAAATCCAGATTTCTGCAAATCAAGTGGTAAGACCTAAATCTTTTCTATTTCCATTTGAAGTACTCTTTAAGATGTCTCACCACACCAAGCTTAAGGATAATCTTGAAGGGGGTGATAAATTCCGATCATGGAAGTATAGGATTGTGTTAATCCTAGAAGAAAATGAATTGGACACCTACATAAGTTTTGAGGTCCCTGTCCCAGAGGAATAAGAGGCTAAGGTCTCACATAAGAAGAACTTGGTCAAGGCAAAGAGAATCATTGTTGATTCTATCAAAGACCATCTCATACCACATGTGTCATCTCTAAAGACACCCAAGGAGATGTTTGCATCCCTGACCAAGCTATTTGAAGGAAAGAACATTAATCGAAAGATGACTCTGCGGAACCAATTGAAATAGGTAAAGCTTCAGAATGGAGAGACCATTCAATCTTATTTCTCTAAGGTCTCTCAAATCAAGGAACAACTTGAAGCTGTGGATGACGTGGTGGATAATGGTGAAGTTGTCATGACCACTTTGAATGGCCTACCTAGGTCATGGGATTCCTTCATTCAAGGAATATGTGCAAGAAAGAAGTTGATCTCCTTCAATAGACTGTGGAAGGAATGTTCACAAGAAGAGGCTAGGCTTGTGGCTCGAGAAGAAAAGATGTGGAATGAAGATCAAGCTCTCACAGCACATACCAATAAAGGTAAGTTCAAGAAGGAGTCATCTCATAACAGAAGACCTTCACACCACCATCATAAGAAAGATCTCACATGCTTCACTTGCAATGAAAAGGGACACTTTGCTATAGATTGTCCCAAGAAGAAGAAAGACAACAACAACAACTTCAACAACAAGAAGAAGAGATATCATGCTCATGATGCTGAGGATGATGAACCTCCCAAGAAGAAGGCTAGAGTAGAAAGTGACGATTCATCAAGTGAAGATGAATATGTTCTAAAATATGCTCTCACAGGTACTATCTCTCATGGATCTAATGACTGTATTATTGATAGTGGGGCTTCCAAACACATGATTGGGTTTAAAGAATCTTTTGTAAATATATTTGAACATGAGTCACCCCATAAAGTAAAACTTGGGGATGACTATCAATATCCCATCAAGGGAAGTGGTGAAGCCTCCTACAACCTAGACTCTGGAAAGTCTTTGAAGATAAAAGATGTACTATATGTACTTGGGCTCAAGAAGAACGTACTCTCCATATCTGCATTGGATGCAAAAAAGATGAGGGTTGCATTTGTAGATGGCCAAGTCCTAATGTGGCCAAAAGGTAAAACTATAGATGATGAAGTAGTGATTGGAGAGAAAGAGGGAGGATTGTACAAATTGAAAGGACAACCTGAACATGCCATGGTACATGAATCCATGGAGACAAGTGAACTTTGGCATAGAAGGCTCGCTCATGTGCACTATAGGGCACTACTAATTGCATGAAAAGTTGTAGAGGGTCTTCCTGAAATCAAGACAAAGCATGAAGGTGTTTTCAAAGGATGTGCAAAAGGAAAGAACATTAAGAAGGCATTTCCAAGCAGTGAAAGCAAAGCAAAAGGAATCTTGGAGATTATCCACTCTCATGTATGCGGTCCAATGTCATCCAGTTCTCTAAGTGGGTATGTATACTATGTCTCTTTCACTGATGATTTCTCTAGGAAGACTTGGGTTTATTTCTTGAAGAATAAGGATGAAGTAATTCATAAGTTCAAGGAATTCAAAACCTTGATGGAAAATCAAACTGATAAGAAGATCAAGACATTTAGATCCGACAATGGCGGAGAATTCACTTCAGGTGATTTCAAGAAGCTATGCAATGATTCAAGGATTAAGAAGGAGTTGACTAATCCCTAAAATCCACAATAGAATGGAGTTGTAGAAAGGAAAAATAGAACAATCATGGAAGCAGCATGGGAAATGATGCATGACTAGGATCTTTCTATGCATCTTCCGGCAAAAGCAGCTAGGACAACTGTATATGTGCAAAACAGAACACCTCACAAGATATTGGACAACAAGACACTAGAAGAGGTATTCTATGGTAACAAACTTGAAGTCAGCCATCTCAGAATATTTGGTTGTCCAGTATACAAATATGTTCAAAAAGAAAAGAGGACAAAGCTAGATCCTTCACGAAAGAAGGGCATCTTTGTGGGGTACAATGAAAGCGCGAAGGCTTACAGAATATACTTTCCATGGTTCAAGAAGATTGATGTCAGTAGGGATGTAACATTTGATGAAGACTCATCATACATCAAATCAAAGAAGACACCTATTGAAGATCATGAAGAACCAAAGGAAACCATATTTCAAGACACCACTATGACTGATGCAATTCCAGATCGTGAAATAGAAGATCCACAAGAACCTGTAGATCCACCCTGTGAGAAGAACTCTCACAAGAGGAAACCTGCATGGGATGGAGAGCTCATCCAAGATGTAGAAAGATATGGCATTCCAAAAGAAGAACACAGAGAAAGGAAGAGGACTAGATCTCATACCAACTATGTTGCCTTAATCTATGATATTATGAACAAAGAACCTTCCTGTTATGAAGAAGCAGCAGAAAATAAAGAATGGAAGGATACCATGGTCGAGGAATACTAATCGATCATGAAGAATGATGTTTGGGATGTTGTCCCAAGACCTGAAGGGAATTCTATGGTAACTTCCAAATGGATCTACAAGATCAAGCATGTTGCAAATGGCAGCATAGAAAAATACAAAGCAAGATGTGTAGCTCGTGGCTTCTCCGAGAAAGAAGGGATAGACTATGAAGAGACTTTTGCTCCTGTATCCAGGTACACTTCCATCGGATCAGTACTTTTCATGGCTGCAGTGATAAAATGGAAGATACACCAGATGGATGTCAAGACAACCTTCTTGAATGGTGTATTCGAAGAGGAAGTGTATGTGGAGCAGCCACTTGGTTTTGAGACACATGACATGGAGTCATATGTGTGCAGGTTGTAGAAATCTTTGTATGGCTTGAAGCAAACTCCTAGGACTTGGTATTGTAGGATAGAACACTTTCTATCCAGTTTGGGCTTTACTAAGAGTAAAGCAGATTCCAACCTTTACTATAAGGCTGAGGAAGGCAATCCCGTGATACTACTTCTATATGTGGATGACATGTTTGTTACAGGATAGGATGGATTGATTGCTGATACCAAGAGGAAGTTTGCTACTGAGTTCAAGATGAAGGAATTGGGGATGATGCACTATTTTCTAGGCATGGAGGTGTGGCAAAGTGGAGATGGGATCTTCCTTGCACAAGGGATGTATGCAGTAGAGATCCTGAAGATGTTAGGGATGATGGACTGCAAGGCCATTGCCACACCTATGGCATCGAACCTGAAGCTTCTGTGTGATGCTTCATATGATCCGATTGATGTCACGGTGTATCGTCATATGATTGGGTCCTTGATGTACCTGACGAACATGAGACCAAATATTTCCTTTACGGTGAGCACATTGAGCCAGTTCCTGATGGATCCCAGAGGTGTTCACCTGGTTGTTGTAAAGCATATTCTGAGGTACCGGAAGGGTACAATTAACTATGGGCTAAAGTATGATGCGAATCAAAAGTTTAACCTGCAGGGTTATGTTGATTCGGACTGGTAAAGCAGTGCTGTAGATAAGAAGAGCACTTCTGGGTGTTGGTTCAGTATGGGATCAGGTGTGATCTCTTGGTTTAGCAGGAAGCAATCTTGCATAGCACTGAGTACAGCCGAAGCAAAGTATGTTGCAGCTTGTTCGGCTAGTTGTGAGGCAGTATGGCTCTGGAAGCTACTGTCTTAGCTATTTGATATCCCATTGGAGGCTACTGGTATCTTTTGTGACAATCAGAGTTGTGTGAAGTTGTCTGAGAATCCAGTGTTCCACGACAGGTCGAAGCACATTGAGATCAAATATCACTATATTAGGGATATGGTGCAGAGAGGACCAGTGAAGCTCCTGTATGTTGCGATGGATGAGTAGGTTGCAGATGTGTTGATGAAACCACTAGACAGAGTGAAGTTTGAGTACTTTAGAGAGAGGCTTGGTGTTATTCAGATTGATGACACTTCGAGGAAGAAGTGATGGACACATTTGTTGGAGCCATTCCAAGCATGGTGAGAGGAGGATCCTTCCCATGGCTGTGGATGTAAGTGCTAGATGATGAGCATCAGGATGATGCTCCAATTACTGCTATGTATGTGCATCATGTTGGATGCTTGTTATGATCAGTTGGATCATGTATATGTATATGCATCATGCCGGATGCTTGTTATGATCAGTTGGATCATGTATATGTATATGCATCATGCTGGATGCTTGTTATGATCAGTTGGATCATGTATATGTATATGCATCATGTTGGATATTGCTTGTTATGATCAGTTGGATCATGTATATGTATATGCATCATGTTGGATGATTGTTATGATCAGTTAGATCATGTATGATTATATGTATAAGGTGGATACATACTATGATCAGGTAGATCATGTATGATGATATGTATAAGGTGGATACATTGTATGATCAGGTACATCATGTATGATGATATGTATCAGGTAGATACATTATATGATCAGGTAGATCATGTATGATGATATGCATCAGGTAGATACTTGGTATGCATCACGTGGATGCACTGTATGATTAGGATGATTATGTGATGATGTACATCAGGATGATGTATGGTGAGTATCAGGTTGATACTTTGTGGCCGTGGACAGGTTGTGCAGATGAGCATATAAGTAGACCTGGGAGATCCGATAGGTTGGGTTGCGTGCCCGTAATCAGTACTGGGATTCTCTTTCGAGGCATTTCTCTAGGAGGACATATAAGTAGACCTAGGAGATCCGATAGGTTGGGCTATGTGCCCGTAATAAGTCCTGGGATGCTCTTTCGAGGCATTGTCCTATGGAATATAAGTAGACCTGGGAGATCCGATAGGTTGGGCTGTGTGCCCGTAATAAGTCTTGGGATTCTCTTTCAAGGAATTTCCATGACCACATATAAGCAGACCTGGGAGATCCGATAGGTTGGGCTGTGTGCCCGTAATAAGTCTTGGGATGCTCTTTCGAGGCATTATGGTCACCACATGTAAGTAGACCTGGGAGATCCGATAGGTTGGGCTGTGTTCCTGTAATAAGTTCTGGGATGCTCTTTCGAGGCATTGTGGTGGGGGTCACATATAAGTAGACCTGGGAGATCTTATCGATCGTGCTTCGGCACATAAATGGTATTGGGATACTCTTTCGAGGCATTGTGACGCATTTAATAATAAGTGAGGATTCCACAGCATGGCCAATGATGATGAAGACTTGTACGTGATGGGCCTACATCCAGTATGAAAAAGGACTGGCTCTGTAGAACTTCCTATGATGAGTAGATCGGAGATTGATGAGATAGCAATAGCAGTGACGATGACGATGATCTAGTGATGACGATCCAGAGAAGAAGACTTGTGCTAGCAAATATGTGTCGAGAAATACCTTCCTAGTTAAGCGAGAGTGTTGATGTATATGTAACTTTGGAATGTATTTCACCTATGTATATTGTACTCATATAGAGATGTTATTATTCCTATATACGGAAGTGTCGCCATTTCTATTGGCAAGTGTTGCAAGTGTCGTAACTTGCATGTGATGGGTTATTAGACCACCAAGTCTGGGGTCAGCCCTGATTAGTATTACCATGGGTTATTAGACTAAGTTAGACAAGTTGGCCCTACTAGTTTATTAGGTAGGTCAGGTCATGCATAAATAGAGTGCGGGAGAGACAAGTTGGCCCTACTAGTTTATTAGGCAGGTCAGGTCATGCATAAATAGAGTGTGGGAGACACTCTATTTGATCACTTCATTATTCACTTCTACACTCATTGGAAAGTGGCGCACAAGTGAGGAAGGAGGAGTAGCTTCTAGGAGTACTATCTATTGTACTTGGGTTGTGTCATTACTCTTTCTATCTCTGAGGAAGTTGTGGGGTTTTTCACCTTTATGGTTTTCCCTAATGAAACTCTTTGTGTCTATTGTCTCATGTGATTGCTTGTTGTCATTGATATGCTTGATATGCTATACATGTTATTCTCTCAGTAAAGATCCTAGAGTATATTGAAATAATCCTCAAAAATTAACAAATCATAAAACTTCAAAGGTGCTTTCTGTTCAACATATCTGGTCTTGTTATTATTATTAGGCACATTCCTTGCAGCAGGAAGATTCTGTGTTGCATTACCTCTGTAATTATTAGTTGGAAAATTTTTGTTATTAAATATTTTCTTAAAATTTTCAGAATTATGATTAAAACTTTTCTTTTTATGCTCAAAATGATTAGACTTATTACTTCTCCAGCCAAATATTTCTTCTCTTTTTTTGTTTTGCTCAAAACAGAAATTAGCTTTCCTCATAGCCTCTTCCAAAGTGGAAGGGTTATCATATTCGATCTTGTCTTTTATGTTGAAAGGTAGAAAACTTAGAAGCCTTTGTAACTTAGGCTTCTCTTCGACCATGTAAGGTACATAACTCAGCAAGCTAAGGAACTTGTTGCACAACTCCTTCATACTCATAGTACCCAATTTTAAATCATAAAATTCCTTTGATTTATCTTCATAGTACTGCTCCGACAAGAATTTTTTCTTAAATAAATTTTTAAACATACTCCAAGTTATGTCTCTTTCTTTAATACTCTTAATTCTTTTAAGATCCTTCCACCAAATATCTGCTTTTCCAGTTAGATTGTAAAGAGCCATCTTAGCTTTTAACTGAGAAGAGTAATCGTAAATATGAAAGTATTTATTCATGCTAGACAACCATGCTTTTGCTGTCTCACCCTTTTCATTTTCGCCATTAAAGGTTGGTGGCTTAATCTTTTTAAACTCTCCTGTAATTTGTTCATGATGCTTATGCTTCCTCTTCTTAGAACAACAATCACTATCACTACTGTCATGATCAAAATTACAAATTACTTTGATCAGATTTAGATGAAGAGTAACTATTACTTTTACCATTCCTTTCTTTCTCGTGCTTATGTTTGTGGGACATTGTACCAGAATCAAATTTTACTTCTGATTTCCTACCTCTTTCCTCATTATGATAATTCTCCATTAAAATCTGATTTAACTCTTCTTTTGCCTTCAAAATTCCTTCATTTTCTTCTTTAATAGTTCTTATCTCAGATTTTAAATCTTTTATAGTATGTAGAAGTTCGGAAGATTGGTTATTTAATTCAACATATATTCCTTCATGATTATTATTATTATTATGCTCATTACGAGGAGATTTGTCCTCTACTGATTCCTCCAGTATATCCATACCTGCAAATTAATTATCAAGTTGTTTTGTAGAGAAACAAAATTAAATAAAAGTCAGTAACTAAGTTTTATGTTCTCATTTTCTGATTTTTTTTGCATGCATGAGCCTATTCAGGCCTGGAGTTTGAACTCACGCTCTGATACCACATATAGCATCCCGAAAATTCACAAAAATTTAAAATTTTTAAAGTAGCATTAAATGTTGTACTTGCTATGTGGAAATAAAATAAATGTCGATCCTTTTAACCAATAACTATTAATGATAACAACACTTTGTACTTTTTGAAACATAATATGACGATACTATTACTTATGCTAAACTCTGGAATTATGTGATGTATTTAAGTTTACTTGCGATACAGATTTCTTGATATGTACTGACAGTTTTCTTTTGGATGATGGTGAAGGGGTCCTACGAGGTACCCTGAGGCTTACATAGCTATGTAGCTAAAGCATTTGAACTATTTCGTTCATCGATTCGTAGGTAAGAGTGACACAACAATTCAAGTATTTTAAGAAGATTTAAAGGTACTTTCAGTTAGCCGTCAATGCTTTGTGATAATTCTAAGTACTTCGTGGTGAGAGCTATAAATGGTATGAACCTCAGTCTTAATTATGTAAGTGTTATTAAAACCATATTTGAATGTCGCAAAAGTCACAACTATCATTAGCTACGCTACTCTTAGTGAAACATAAAAAAGGAAGAGATATATTCTAAGAATCCTCAAATACATCCTAGAATAAGATGCCTAAGTGCTTATATGATACTATCTTCTTCTTCCCTACTTATTTTGAATTGTATTAACCATGTGTATTATCATATGAGAGTTCCAAACTTTATATGTTATTCCATAGTATAGAAACATGACCTAATTAGGTATTAATTAAGTGGATTGACTAGAATTCATAATTGTAAACTATATATCTTATGCATTCCTCAATTGATAATTGCATGATGGATTATTCTATTATAGCAAAGGTTTATTATCAAGTGACAATACCGTATTTATTAAAATGTGCAATATGAAAATGTAACCGTATGCAATTATCATGCATTCCTATGGCATGCGAACTTTGTACAAAATACTATGCATATCCTATAGTATATAACTATATGCAATTTCTATATGCGCACAGTGTATGTATTGGTGACAATATGGAGACAATATGAAAATATGAGTATCATTGTGGAACTTTTAACCGTAAGCTCGATACCTAGATGATTCAATACCAAGGTTACAAACTATGGATTGCATTAAAATATATATTATGACAGTCTAGAAACCATAATATTCGTACCAAAACTTTGATAAGGATGAGGTATTAATTACACAGTGGTTAAACGTTGGTAGGTCATTCATGTTTAGACTGAGCAATTAAACTCTCTTAGATACTACCTTTTAGTGGAAGTATCAGTGGTTTCCATCATGGTGAATGTCATGTGTAGTCATTGTATGAACACTGTCAAAACCGTCAAGTTGTATACGTTTAACTTAGAGGTCCGCTGAGCTAGAATTCGTGGTTGGTGTGGTAATTAATGAGGTTATTAATATGGTTGCTTCCCGAATTATGACATGCTTGGTTGGCAACATCTCCATCGTCGATCTCGTAAGGTTCTAGGGTTTTGGGACTAAGCCCTAGTATTCCAGTTATTGTTTTTCAATGAGGTTGTTTCTTTTACCTTCATTTGCATTAGTGATGGTCTGGTGAAGAGGTCGACCGGCCTGCGGAAACGTAGGGTTTGAAATCAGTTTTCTGAGGACTCCTTCCTTCGGTTCGATACCTTAACCTATAGAAAATATTGATGGTTTCAGGGTTTAGAAAACGAGCTATACTATGGAACATATCACGGCATTTGCTGGTGTTTGGATGCCTCAGGCATCATGCTGATTTCAGAAGTGTTTAATCGCCAATCAAAAATTCTTAAGAAGGTAATGTCTCTTTTCCACAGCATGCTAATGTTTGCTTGCAATACTATAAGTACTTGCTTTTTGCACCTACAATCTTCGTTTGTTTAACCAGGTGGTACTAGTGTGGCTGGTGAACAATGTCCTCGGGTTCTTTGTTTACAGCAGCAACAGAGCAAGCGTCTCAGAATTGGTAAGCCTTGGAGGTTCCTGTGGTAACTCTGATAGGTTCTTTGTTTGGATTTAGCCGATACTACCACTGAGGGTGTTGAAATGATGTTTAAGTTTTCGATGTAGGGTTTTGGTAGCTAGTATGGCTTGTACAGAGAACATTAGTTCTCTGCCTATGTTGTTCTATCTGTACTACTCTTGTAATCGTAAGACTTTACGATGACGCCTACGGGGTTCGTCCTCGGGTATTTCCTGATGAAATAAACAATGTGAACTGGTTTAAATACTTTTGTTTTTAATTATAAGTTTCGGGATTTCGAACCTAAAAAAAATTCGTAATACTATTAGTGTTTGTTTTTCTGAGATATTTTGTCATTTTGTAAAAGGGTTAAAAGATCAATAATCCCCCTTGCATGGATAATTTGAAACCGTAATTTACTGTCAAAGCTTTGCTGTATATTTGTATTAATTCGGTCCTCAATGTTTTAAATGAGGTTTGTTTACAAAAATTGGCTGGGCCCTAGACTATAATGGAAGTTTTAAATGTAAATTTAACGCCACACTTTATTGTAGTATGTCAAGTTGAAAACCCTGATGTTGAGTTTTGATAAAAGTGAAGGGTTTCGACCATTTGGCCGATTTTTAAACCCTAAAGTTGCTAAGTACTAAGACCTTCCTGAAAACTACAACTGTAAGGTCTAACTTGGTTTCGTCGAGTTCAGTACTGTACAAAATGTTGAGTTTAAATTGAAGTTTTCGTGTTTAAGAGAACTGAGTTCTTAAATGTGTAGTCCAAAGCCTAAGCAATGTTTAACCTACCTTTCAATCTAGATCATATACTAGTTTGTAGTCTTGCGACAAAGGTCCAAGAATTTGTAAACATGAAAGAAATACTATTTCGTAAACTGATTAAATAAATAAGAAGCTTTAGATTTTGTTAGCAAAATATAGTAGTCCTTTCATGTTGACGATGGAATCAGTGTTACACTACTCTGTAATATTAATTATGTTTTATTATAGCTGTTGGACTTTTATAAGTTTTGAGGAGATATTACAGTGCCCAATTATTTTTCAGAAAATAATGATGATAACAACAGGATGGAAAGGAAAAGAGTATGCAGTGTTGTCTACTTGCACGATACAATTGAATTTAAATAAGACCCTAAGTTTTGTGTAGAAAGTAGGATGTTTACTTCTAAATCTATAAAAACATTATAATGTCTGTATAATAAGAATGTCGTTACATTTTTTGAGACTAAATTTGTTGAATATAACAGATATGAAAAGGGTTTAAAAGAACAACATAACAGAAAAGGAAATCTTTAAGGAAAGTGAACAGAGTTAGTTCTATAATTCATCGTACTCATTCATATCTTTTATCTGATTCTAATTCTTCCTCCCTTTACTAGAGTACTATACAGAAAACAGTATGGGGAAAAATACAATGGAGGCATTTTATCAATTCATATATTTATTCAACATTTTACAAAATCACAAATAGCTCAGAAATCACACTTTTGCTTCTGCATAATGTAAACTATCCGTTTTAAACTAGTGAGATACTAAATCAGTAATTACAAAAAGTAATTTAACTACTTAATATTTGAAATAGCAAGTAGAACTTGTAACTATGGATAGGGTCGACAGACACCCAAGGAGGCCTGTTCCTCCCAACCTTCTCCAGAAGAAGTAGCCAATCTACTTGTCTCCTTTGGACCCACGAGCCTGTTAACTGAACCACTAGGTAGATGAACTCTGTGTAGAAGGAAGGCACTCAACTTTTTATAACCAACAATCAATAGAGACTTTTCAAAAACCCTCAAGCTCTGCACTCAGCAGTAAACAAGACAGACTTACACCATGATAAAAAACATAGACTTCCCCTCATCGAATCTCTTGTGTGCATACAACAGAACCACAAGGTAAGTTTCCTCGTTAGGAAAAGTGATGAACCTCAGTCCAAAATTCAATGGCTCTTAAAACGATTTCCTAGGTATTTAGTGGTCAGTTTTCAATAAATGAGCCTAAAGCTCTAGTCCCATCTTTCAGGGCACTATGACCACAATTCAAGGGAGTTTTCCCATACCAACATCTAGTTACTTGCTTCATGATGCTGCCATTTGTCCATTTCCTTCTACCCCAAAGTCCATTCCACCTAGTGGGTTAGTAAACACTCTTTCAACAACTCTCCTTAGGTGTTTGTCTCCCATTTAATTTATTTAATTATAAAATATTGTGCAAATTACAGTCATCCTTGGACACTTGTCCAATATAAATATTTACAATAAAAGTTAAGATAATGTTTCCAACTATTAACACCAAAAAGTGCTCACTAGCTCATTTTCCTATTCACATGACCCATTTGTCCACTTTTTCACCATCGAAGCCTCTGAAACCAACAAAAGGTCACCAAAAGACCTGAGTACACCCCTTTTTCCATTAAAAAAGATTATTTTTCCTGAAAAGCATAAAAAACCCTCAAAAAGGGTCCAAATTCCCAAAAATATTAAAAAGGGAATTAAAATATTATTTTTATTCAAAAAAGGAAAAAGGAGGGAAAAGTACCTAAACCATGTTGGTCAATACCATTTGGTTTCCACAAAACCACAAATGGTATTCCCCACCACCAAAACCTATAAAAAGGTGGTAGGGGCTCCTCATTTCACATCCATCCATTATCTCATCCTTATGCTGCTGAAATCTCCCTTGAGCATTTTTAGCCATTGAAGCAACCTTGGAGAAGGAGACCTCTTGGAGTTTGGAGCTACTCATCTTGGGAGTTGCTCAACATCAACCTTCACCATTGAAGGTATTATCGCAAGCACTTGCTTGCCCCCCATTTTTCAATACAAATTCATTCTTTAAGATTTTCTTGTTCTTGTTTTTAAATGTTTAAATTATTTTCTTAGATTATTACATAGATCCATGATTAGTTTAGTTTAGTTTAGCTGATTGTTATTTAATTCCATTGAAACTGCTGCTACTAGTTAGCAGGTGCCCATAGCACTAACCCTGGTTGCAAAACCGGGCCAACAGTTTTTGGCGACTCCGCTGGGTTTTGAACAATAGATCTCTAGTTTTGCTTTTAATCTTAGTTTTTTATTAGTTTTTAACCTTTAGATCCATAGATCTGCCATCTTAGGCAGCAGATCCATTACTGCCCTAAGTTTTGGCCTCATCTATTGCAATTAACAGCTCGGAATTCTTGATTTTCGGGTTCATTTTTTGGCTTCCGTGCATGGATTCCGCCTCGCAGTTTTTAGCTTGACAGTCGCGCAGTCCATTGCGGCTTTCGACCTTTTTTCCGCGCGGTTCACCGCGGCTTTTTTGCCGTTTTCCGCGCTGCAAATCACGGCATCGCGGTCATTTACCGCGCTGCACGGTGACTGCGCGCCCCTTTTCCGCGCGGTCCACCGCGACTTCGCGGCCTATTTGCGCGTTGCACACCGCGGCTTCGCAGATATTTTCCGCGCGGTCCATCGCAACTGCGTGACCAAAACCCGCGCGGTCCATCGCGACTGTGCGACAAAAACCCGCGCGGTCCATCGCGGATTTTCTGTCAAAACCCGCGCTGCTGATTTTTTCATTCGGCCATTCCGATTTTAAAAATTAATTTTTACTGTACTTCCTGCCCATATAGCACGTTTTTTACAGTATTAAATTCTGCATATTTTACAGCCTTGAACAATTTTTTACTATTTAAAATGCATATCTAGAAATCTTTTTAAAAAAATTTCAAGAAAGTGAAAGAAAGACTTAGTTTGCATTTTTATCTAGATTACAAATTTTCCTTCTTTAAAATCTTGCCCTTAGCAATTTACTTGAAAAAAGAAAACCATTTATTTCTTTTAAGAAGTCATAGATATTTGCTTTTTTATTTTTGAAAGATCCTTTATTTTTTGAAAATTTTCAGTAAAGCATTTACTTCTTTCAAGTTCAGTTTACAAGTACCTCACGTGCACTCACTCGATCACTTAATTGAACTAAGCCTTAAAACGTACCCTAATTTCAACACACTTTTAACCCCACTTGGGGAACACTAAAAGAACTTTTGTAGCTAGGTAGTATTGGGGGGATAGGTGTTCCAATAACACCCCTCAGTTATTACATCTGAGACATAGAAGTTGTCCAATTAGGGAGCTAAAATCTCTTAGTACTTTTTGGCGCGGTCACAACCGGTTTGTGGGAAGGCCTCTCCCTTAGGAGGGTTGAAGTCGCGAGGATGGTTCCGGAAGCCTGAGTGGAATACCGAAATCCATTCAGTAACCGAAGGGCTACCATTCGCAGTTCTCGGGATATCCCTGTATTGGAATATTGCGATCAAAGGACCAAACGACAGATTTACCTTTTCTCGACGCGTCATGAACGGAGTATCCTAGTAGCCTGTCTTTAGGATTGATTACCCGGTGTCCCTCCCGGTAGGGGGATATCTAGCCGTTGTCTCAACAATCATATTGTCTGACTTGGATTTCATCACCTTGCAGAGGATATCGATTGTTTGAGTCACAATACTTTTAGTTAGGTGTTTGCATGATTCAATCCACCTTTGGTCTAGTTACACCTATTTTTTCTAGAAGCCGTTTGCATGTTGGTACTCTGACCATTTGTTGCTTTCCTCCACTTATTGTAGCACAGCTGCTAGAATAAGTGCCTTTTCTGAGGTTGATTTTTTGGCCTGAGAGCCTTCTTTTTCACTCCCCTTCTTGCACCCTTGGTTGCATTAGGGTTTTGAGTCTTTTATATATATATCACCACCTGATACTTAAACACATTTTTCACACAAAAACCTAATTCTCACCATTGAGAATTTTAGACGCTCTCATCGTCTATAGGGCGAACTCCCAGAGTTTAGTCCACTTGGCTCTCCACGTCACGGACGCAGGGCCTTATCCCTTGATTCGACACATCGTCAATCAGCTGGACAGTCATCCGATTCTGACACACCTTACTTCACATTTGATTTGGAGGTAGAATCCGAAAACCCCACAGAGTTACCACCAACCACCATTATGGCTGGAACACCATTTGATCCACTCTTTACCAGCACCATAGGAGAGACGTCTACAGACCCTTCTACTACAGTGCCGTCCATGGCAACAACCACCCCCCTGGGTATGCCCAATATGGGAAACACTCCACATTTAGGAATGCCCAACACAGGGCCATCTCCTGTTATAGGAATTCCCAACACAGGTCCACCACCTGTTATGGGCATTCCCAACATAGGGGTCACACCCCCTCTGGTTCCCACAAACCCTATCCTAGGAATCCCCACTGCTATTCCTAACCCAAGTGTAACCCATGTTGCACTTGGAGGCGCTGGCCCATACCAGACTACACCTATTGGAGGGCACATACCCTCCATACATAGCATACCTTTAGGTGCTACTGGACCCCACACCACAATGACTAGGCATATCCGAGTTCCAGTCACCACATCTACTATCTTACCTTACATGGCGAGTCTGAACCTGCCAGACTTAGCTAGGCTCACAAATGACCCCATCAGACATGATCCTGCATGGCCTCACATGCCCACCAAACTCCCCTCCGACATCCCTAAGTTTGAGGGCAAGGCAGGTGAAGACCCCCAGAACCATATCATGTCCTTCCATTTATGGTGTTCCTCCAACTCCATAGTGGACGACTCAATTCACCTCCGGCTTTTACAACGCACCTTCACTGGCTCTGCAGCCAAGTGGTATATCGAGCAGCCCCATGGGACGCATGCCACCTTTACCTCCCTTGCCTCGACCTTCCTACAGTTCTTTCAGTTACCTGTCCGCTATGATGCGGGCGTCGAGATCCTACTGTCTTGCAGACAGAATACGGCCACCCACATCACTGACCACGTTCATGAGTGGCGTCGACGCCGGAGCCTCTGCAAAATTAAGTTAGATGACTGTATATTTTTAGATTGGTTTCTAAAATCCCTCCTCCCGCTCATAGCGAAGGATGTGGCATCTGAAAGACCCCAGTCTGAAGAAGAGGCCATCCTCAAAGCCCAACATTTTGATCTCATCTACGCCCAGTCAGGTTATTTATACACAATCATACCAGACGCCCCACGATGTGACTCTTCACGCAGTGACGCACCGGGGGCATCTCATGCCGCCGATGGCATTATTGGCCAAATCACACCCCAACCTAAACCTTTCAGCACGGTGAGCACCATGCCCGCCCCAGACCTCTCCAGGGCTACATCCAGTTCCGGAGCCACAACTTCTTATGCTCCAACAAACCAGACCCATCACATTCATGGACCCTCTTGTCCACAACATTGCTATGGGCAAGCACCATCAGCATATGTACCTCCTACATACTATACTCAACCTACCACAGATACCCCCATGTAGTTCCCACAACAACAGATGCATTACCCACAACCAGCTGCAGCAACTAATCTCACACCTCCAACAGCTCAGGGATACCAACAACCCCAACAGGCAGCTGGACCACCTCCAGCTCCACCTGCATACTACCCACCGCAACCTGCTCCCACACCTGCGGCTCCCCAGAATCCCCCCAATGCTCAAGGGCATGTGTACGCACAACAACATCAGCCCCAATACCAAAATAACCAACGCAACCAGGGTGGGCAACCAAACCGCGGAAGAGGACGTAACCGTGGAAACAACCAAAACCATAACCAAGCTCCACAACCTAACCATCCCCCACAAAACAATAACGCGGTGCCTGCTCATCAGAATCCTGATCGGCCACCTAAGCAAGCCAAAAATGCTAATTTACGAACAAACCATCCTTGTTCTATTTGCAGTGTCTATGGCCACTATACACACGCTTGCCCACATCTGGAGCGAGCTCGGCAACTATGGACAGATGACGCCCATCGTCAAGGGCAGGCGGCTCCTCAGCCGCCACCCAACCCTCCACCACCTAAACAACAACCTTTGGTGCTACAAAACCCTTTTCCAACACAAGGAGTGGTAAACACTCAGCCGTTAGCCCCCCCACAGGGCAATGTGCAACCACAACAAATCACTTACGCCGCTCCTGATCAACCCATGTTTGATTCAGGCACTCACCACTTATTGATGATGTCCACTGCCGACGTCAATATCCAAACCCGTCGGAACCAGTATGGCCCTACCTCCGAAGCCCCCCCCGCCGACAAGGATACTAACGCTCATCCCACCGATTAGCCGTTACGGATACCACCTCTTCCACTTGATGGCGCATCTAAAGCACCTCGTTTCCCACTCCGCCGTATCAAGAACAACCCCAATGCACGGGCTGCGTCAAATTACAACATCGTAGATGACCTAGCTCAATCTCCCGCAGCCATGTCTGCGTTAGAAGTCTTAAAAAACTCTCCTACACAGCGCAAGACTTTACTTTCCGCCATTGGGGCGATTGACCCAAATGATTCGAAATTGATGACCTTTGATTTAGACCAGTCTGAACCACGTCTGCCTTCCACCATAGCAGTCCAAGTTTCTGTTTCTATTCGAAATCTTGTCATCCATCGATGTATCATCGACGAGGGTGCCTCCACATGCGTCATGTCCACATTTGTTTGGCAGAAGTTGGGATCCCCTACTCTCCAGCAATCCACCACTGCATTGCGGGCCTACGACGGCCGGTCAGCTCAGCCTCAAGGTTTACTACCCAAGGTCCCCGTCCAATTAGGTGGGAAAACTGTGCTCATTGACATAGAGGTCATTAATGCCCAGCTCGATTATAACCTTTTACTTGGCCGCAGTTACATGTACGCCATGAAAGCGGTCGCCTCATCCGTTTTTCGCACCATGATGTTCCCCCACGAGGGACGCGTGGTCAAAATCGACCAACTCACATACTATGATCCCAATGCCCCCGCAGCACCCGAAAATGTTCTTCCCATGATTGAACAACCAACTTCTAGTGCAACTACCTCCTTTGTCTCTTCTTTGGGACCCGGACTTTACTCAGATACACCAATGACCTCTACATTCCAGGCCATTCCACCACCGTCACCGGAGATCAACGTCGCAAACCTCTGTACTCTTTCACAGAATACACAAACATCCGGTTGTCAACCACCATTGATCCCCAGTCACATCGGTGTTACACCCATCCACACCACCCCCTTTCTATTTCCTCCTTCGGGTGTAGTAAGCGCCCCGGTTATGGCTACCCTTAGTCTACCCGGGTTAACATTGGGATTACCCGTGTGGTATATTTCGCCTCCCGTTCGACCGCCGACACCAAACGTCATCCTCCAACCGGTACAACCTATTGTTACCACAAATCAACCTCCTCCTGGTGTCGCAATCCCTTCGTCGTCAACGAAACCTCCTCCTAACCTCAATATCCCTTCGTCGTCAACGAATACTCCCCCTCCTATCAAGCCCACTCGGGGCAGAGGTCCACAACCATACACTGCTATACCACCTCCTAAGGCAGTTAAACCCCCACCGGTGTTTCGAGCTCCCCCTAAATGCTCGTTGTGCGATGAGATAGGCCATCCAACTCATCAATGCCCACAGTTACCAGCACTCCAAGAGCATATGAATATGTTGGACGATGACGCCGGCATCCCAGTCGTTAGACTTGAGCCACCACCTCAACCTTGCGACAAATCACTGCGCACCAACCATCCTTGTGTCATATGCAATGTTTACGGCCACTACTCTCACCATTGTCCCGATCTCCCTGACTATAGAGTAGCATTATACGAGTTAAACAATGTCGATTTGGAGATATCTCCTACCCGAATCGAGGAGATCTACCCCCCGCCATCATCCTCGTCGGAAGAAGTCAATACAATATATATGATTTCAACAACTTTCAAACCAGAACCCCTTGGTTTATGGTCTGACTACTTCAATACTGATGAGCAAATTTTGGAGACACTCACTGCACCCAACTATCCTTGGGATGATATGCATCATCGCTCGTACTTCCTCCCGGAAGCATCTACATCCACTGCATCTAACCAGCTATCAGTCGAATCGAAAGATTTCATACCCACTAAGGTCGATTGGTTAAAGGACCCCATCCCAGCACCGGATGCCTTTGAAGAAGGGAACATGTCAAACATTTCCCCCACTATACAGATAGACATTTCCACAACACCAGGGAAACCTGAGCTCATCTCGCTGGGCGCATCTTGCACTCAAACAGAAACTCAGGCATACAAAAAGCTCTTTCAAGAGTTCCGTGATGTCTTTTCCTGGTCCTATACCGAGATGCCTGGTCTCGACCCCGCCATCATCGAACACCACATTGATACATGGCCTAAGGTACCCCCTATTCGCCAGAAACAGCGACCCATTCATCCTTCCAAACTCCCCGCCGTTAAAGCCGAGGTCGAGAAACTTCGCAAAGCAGGATTCATTTATCCTATTCCGTACACCACCTGGGTGTCAAACCCCGTCCCCGTCAACAAAAATCAAGGATCCCTTAGAGTATGCACTGACTTCCGTGATTTAAACCACGCTTGTCCAAAGGACAATTTCCCCACGCCATTCATTGACCAACTCATTGATGAGTGTGCGGGCCATGAAGTCCTATCCTTCATGGACGGGTTTTCCGGATATAACCAGATTCACATCCGCAAAGAGGATCAGTACAAGACTGCATTCACCACCTCATGGGGCACCTTTGCCTACCGCGTCATGCCATTTGGCCTAAAAAACGCTGGTGCCACTTTTCAGCGGGCCATGACCTATTGCTTTCACGACTTGGTGCATATCCTCCGAGTCTACCTTGATGACCTCACAGCTCGTTCCCGAAAACGATCAGACCACCTTAACGACCTTCGGCAAGTTTTCCTGCGTTGTCGCAAATATAAAATCCACTTGAACCAACACAAGTGTGTCTTTTGCGTCCCGACAGGCCGGTTATTGGGTTTCATTGTTTCCCAAGACGGAATCACTATCGATCCCCTGAAAGTCAAAGCCATCTTAGAACTTCCGCCTCCTCGCACGCTTCGACAACTCCAAAGTCTACAAGGGCGGTCCAATTTCCTTAGGCGCTTCGTTCCTGATTATGCCACCAAAGTCCACGGGTTCTTACGCTTACTTCGTACCCACATACCCTTTGTTTGGGATGAGCAAGCAGACACGGCATTCGAAGCCCTCAAGAAAACTCTCACACAAGCCCCCTTGATATCCCCACCGGATTTCTCTCAAGACTTCACCCTTTATGTCTCGGCATCTGAATATGCTGTGTCAGGAGTTTTGGTCCAAGAAGATGCCTCCCACCAAGAGCATGTGATTTATTACGTCAGCTAGACCTTGTCTGGCCCGCCTCTGCGTTACCCATACGAGGAAAGATTAGCCCTAGCTGTAGTCTTTTCCGTACAAAAATTGCGACACTACATCCTACTCAGTCATACCACGGTCGTGGCCGACTCCAACCCTATGGTCTATCTCCTAACCCGACGACTCCTACAAGGTCGCGTTGCTAAATGGGTCATTATCCTCCAAGAATATGACCTCACTTTCAGAACTCCCAAAAGCACTAAAGCCCTCGTGCTTTCTCACCTCATCACTGATCTCCCATCCTCTTCAACATCACCTGTTATCCACACGGACCTGATTGACAAGCAGATCTTCATCATTTCGTCCGATGACCCTTGGTACGGAGACATTTTGACTTACCTTCGTACGCAAAAATTTCGACCACACATCGATCGTGACGGACGCCGTCGCATACGACACCACGCGCCCCGATACCTCTTGTTAGGGGATGTACTTTACCGACGCGGCGTTGATACCATTTTACGCTGCTGCCTATCCCATAGTGAGGCAGAACAAGTCCTCAATGATTGTCATAGCGGTGCCTGCGGAGGCCATTTCTCTGGCATGGCCACCGCCCAGAAAATCATTCGGGCCGGTTATTTTTGGCCATCATTGTTTACTGATTGCATCACCGCAATCAAGCATTGCCAGAACTGCCAACTTTTTGCCCCCAAAGCAAGAACCCCCCCCGCCCCCCTTCATCTAGTCATCACTGTTGGACCATTCTGCAAATGGGCCATCGACTTCCTCAACTGCAACCCTATGTCAGTCGGTGGTCACAAACACATCGTTGTGGCTGTAGATTATTTCACCAAGTGGGAAGAAGCCATGCCGACCTACAATTGCAAAGCTGACACTGCAGCACGGTTTTTCTTCAACCATGTTATCGCTCGTTTCGGAGTGCCAAAGCAACTAGTCTCTGACCACGGCTCTCACTTCGAAGATGCCGTCTGGAAGGAATTATCAACCATGTTGAAATTTGAACACCATTTCTCTTCCACTTACTATCCCCAAGGAAACGACCAAGTCGAAGCGATCAATAAAATTTTGAAGACCATTCTCCAACGTACTGTAGACAAGCACAAATCCAATTGGCACCACATGCTTTTCCCGGCACTATGGGCCTACCGCACCTCAACCAAAACCGCCACCAGTTTTACCCCTTTCCATTTAGTTCATGGTGTCGAATCTGTCCTCCCTATTGAGTGCTAAATCCCAGCCTTACATATCGCCGTTGAACTCCTACCGGACACTTCCCCGATCGAGCAACGTTTACTACTCCTAGAGCAGGCCGATGAAGATCGACGCACAGCCATTCAAAACATGGAAGCAGCTAAACAACAATCGAAACTAAGTTACAACAAACACGTCCACCCAAGAACCTTTTCTAAGGGAGACCTTGTCCTCGCTTACGATCAAGCTCATGATAAAACCGGAAAGGGAAAGTTCGTGTCTATGTGGCAAGGCCCCTACATCATACACACCTGCCTCGGGCAGGGGGCATACATTCTGACCGATTCAGAAGGCAATCCCCTACGCAACCCACGCAACGGGTTGTACCTTAAACGATTTTATCCATAGAAAATCTGATGGACACCATCGTCCATTTTAGTATAGGCATACTTTCTTTATTCACAAAAATCTAAAAAACCTAAATATTTGTTTTTCTCTGCATGACCACAGATGGAGCCTCTTCCACTCTGCCACATCGGTTTCACTGATGGTGCAAGCCGTTGGTCTCCCAATCTCGCCTCCGCAGCTTGGGTAATATACTCCCCTTCACATGAGTTAATTCACATTGACGGAGTATGTTTAGGTGCCACTACCAATAATCAAGCTGAATACGATGCTGTGACCGGTCTCCTGGCCGCTGCTCTCCAAATGAGCATCCGTCACCTCAACGTTTTCTTGGACTCACAGCTCCTAGTTTCCCAGCTCAACAATGATTACCAGGTACGCGATCCCTGTCTTTTCAGAAAATTCCTGTGCACTAAACAAATGGTTAGACAGTTTGAATCCATTTCATTAACACATGTCCCAAGACACCTCAATAGTGTAGCAGATAATATGGCCAACAATGTCCTCGACTGGCACACCAGTCGCATCATGGCATATCCATAAACAAAATGCATCCACGTGCATAACAGGTGCCTCCACGGGCATAAAAACAAATAACCAAATAATGCATCCACATGCATAACATGTGCCTCCACGGGCATACATAAATAAACCAACATACTGCATTCAAGTACATAACATGTGCCTCCACGGGTATATACAAAAGACAAAAGTGCATACATGTACATACACGACAATATATCCAAATATATATCCACATATATATATATGCCAAATAGTCAACATGTCATAGGTGCCCTCAGCACCCGATATACAAAAAATAAATATACATCTGTCATACAAAAATGCTTCCCCATATGCTCATCAGCATTTGGGGGCAGATACAATATCATCTACTCATCTGGATCCCTAGGATCCTCCGGCTCCTCCTCCGGCTCCTCCTCCGCTGGCCCCGCCGGGTCATGGCGAGCCCGAACTCTCCGCTCTGCCGGCCCCGCTGGATCATCGCGCAGACGTATCCTCCCCTGATCCGGACCTACTGGATCATCTCTTCTACCATCCCTGTGCCTCGCCACGAACACCGCTGTCCTCAATAGGAGCGACTGCCACTCAGGCGGTGCACCGAAACAACCCTGCAAAATATCCCGATCCAGGTCTCTCCAACCATCCTCGGGGAGTCCAGCTAGGATCCGGGCAAAGTTCTGTTGGACACCATCTATGGCGTCATCGCGAGGACCAACCCCTCGCCCACGAGCCGCAAATCCTCCACCACGTGGAGGTGGTACCGCTGCGGGTGAATGGGCGACCACCATCGCCCGCCCCTGACGAGGCACGTAGTCGTCCGGTGGCACTGGACCCAAATCTGCACAAAGCAAGTAATCCATCAAATACTATACAACAATAATCATCAATGATAAATCAAACAACATATGATATAATATCAAATAAAACACAAAACATACCGTCTAAACTCCAGGCCTGTCCTGGGACACGAGGCATCTCCGGGTCACCTCGGTAATCCATGCCGGCATAGGGGTAGTCCTCAATCACTAGAGGCATCTGCTCCCACTGCTGATAAAAGTCCTCCGTAAAGTAGCCACGAACACCACCGCCGCCACGAGGCATCATCTGCCCCCATCTCATCATACGAGGCTCACTCGGAAGACCAGCACAAATGGGTACCCGTGGCCGTAAGGTCTGCACCCGCTCGAAGAAAAAACAACATAAAAATGAGGCATAACAAAACTCGCCTCCCTCTCTAATGGCCTTGTCCAGATCTCTCCGGACTCCAGCCATAAACATCTGCCCCCAGGCATAATAAGTACCCTGAAGAATAGAGTCCACCATCATCGTCTGCCCCCCAGACATACGATGTGGCGCAGCAGCACCCAGTATCCGTAGAACGCAGGCCCCAACAGCTCGCATATCCCACTCACGAAGGGATCGCAGACTAATAGAGCTGTTCTGCAGAACATCATCATCAACACAAAAAGTCTGTAACAGGTCCTCCATATCTATACCTGGAGGCAACCTCGGCAAGATATCGCCCACCTCACCCAAGCGAGGCAACCCAGTCAAAAAATAAACATCCGTGAGAGTAATCTCTAACCTCTCACCCCCAATGATGAAGGCACCCTCTGCCGGCACCCACCAACTCACGAGCTTGTTCAGGAGCCGCCTCACTGAACGAATAGGGGGGATCTGAGCGAACTTCAAAAGTCCACTCATAGCCAGAGTCTGTCTCACCCCTGCATCAGTCTCAATCCTCAGCATGAGATCATCATCGATCTCTCGCTCTCGCCACGAGGACTGTGGTCTCCTCAACATCCTGCCAGCAAAAAGAAGAAATTTTTATCCCTAGCATAAAAATTTTTTATGAAAAAATCCCATCGTGGCTTTTACACAAAAAGCCGCGCTGCCCATCGCGGCTTTTCCACAAAAAGTCGCAATGACCATCGCGGGATCCATGCAAAATCCCGCGATGAACATCGCGGGTTCTGGCCGGACAGTCGCGATGAACATCACGACTATCCCCCATGAACCCGCGATGAACATCGCAGGTTCCAGCCTCACAGTCGCGATGAACATTGTGACTGTCAGCCTAAAACCCGCGCGGTTCATCGCGGGTTCAGCCCCGAAACCCGCGCGGTTCCATGTTGGAGAGTCAACATGGAATTTCGCGGCCTTCGGGGGCCCGCCACCAAACAAAAAAGACATAATTGACAAGGCTAAGGCAAATAGAGTTACCTGCAACTCGCTGAATCGAAAACCAACGGTGAAATCTCCCGAAAATCGAGAAAAAGCTCTGACCGCTCTATCAAACTCGCACGTAACAATGACAAGTGATTTGGGTCCCACGCCCTATTTATAGAAATTCTACCAATTTTCCAACAACCATTGTGGTATCATACGAAGTCCATTTCTCAAACCGTTGGTACCGTTGGAATCAGCACAGCGAGAATGTAATGTCCCCACCTGCTGACCACTGCGAAACAAGGAACATACTACCAATCGATGGGGCTCTTAATCAAAATTTAGCCCACTCATTTCGTTACAAGAAATAAGATATGAATGTGCAGATGTAGACAATCAATCATGTACAGTGGAAACAACATCCACACAATCATTCGAATACATTCAAGATTTCAGGCATTAATAAAAGCATTTCATAAATAAATATATAGGCAGAAACACTTATCTTCGTTTCAATTGTCCCAAGCAACTAGCTATGTCGCTGCAACGTTCCACCCAACCGTAGGCTCTTCGACAGCTTATACTGAGTCCGTCCGAAGGCCACCCCCGAGCTGGGCATGATTCTCACAAGGACAAAGGGGGCATTCCAGCTCAACCACTGCCCAATAACCATTTTTATCTCAGCCAAGCCAGAATAATGGATTACCCATCACCCATACCCAACATACTCTTCCTTCTCACAACAAAACGACTATTGACAGGGTTACACATTTACAACAGAGGTGTTCACAAAACAGGGTCCACATTGGTTCCCCCAGCTCGTGGTTCACCCAATGAACTGTGGAATTTCGTTTTCAACCCCAGGGAGCATAACCGATTTCTCTCCACTGGTTAGGATCCCTTCCAATGGCCTAAACGACCCCCAGGAAGACCCAAAACGTTCTGCTCTCTTTCCCCACGGGTAACCAACACAAAAACGCCCCTTCCCAGCTAAAAGATGAAGGGAGACACAGAAAAACGAGGGAGGAAAACGCCCAGGCAGCTTGAGCTGCGTGAGAGAGCAAGGCCATGGTGAAATAATCGCTTAGGCAGCCATTTCGTGGCTCTATTCTTGCCCAAAAAGACCAACACGTTTTTCCATGAAGGGTGGCTTGCCCATACCCGATTTTGGACAGCCATACCTTCCCATTCCCAAGGCAATAACTTCCCCAACCAACTCTTGGGAGAAATCAATGGTTGGGTACAAAAGTCAACATGGGTAGTTGAGGGTTTGATGGGTTTCCTCATTGACACTTGGCTTGACTCTATTGGCTCAAGGGTTTGAATGTTTTCCCTCCCAATTCCTTGTGAAATCATGCCCCCATCTCTTTGTTGCATTGCATAGCTAGTTGTGGGTATTTTTTATTAAAATGCATATTACATGCTATTTGAATTTCCACTGTGCATTGCTAGCACGCAAACCATATGCATCACGAAATCGATGGCGGGGCCTTGGCCTTGAGCTCCTCACCATGATTTCCTAACAATATTACATCATTTATAGTGTTAATGCCATGGGGCCAAACTGGGGACATTACAGAGAACTTCGTGTAGGTTCCTTCCTTTTTTCGTTTTCACGGGATCCATTTTTTGACCATTTTTTGGGCCTCTCTTGTGGCCCCGGTTTGCGTGCCAAATCGGCCGTTCTCCGTTTTGGACGTGCCTTATATCACCGGATTCATTTTTCCGCGCTCGTGATGATGCTTGAGATCATTTCTCGCTCTCACCTTTAGATTTTTTGGGCATTTTTTCCATGCCCCCTTGTCACCTCGGTTTGCGTGCCACATCGGCCATTCTCCATTTTGGACGTGCCTCATATCACCGGATTCAGTTTTCCGCACTCGTGATGATGCTTGAGATCATTTCTCGCTGTCACGTCCCGATTTTCAGGGCATTTTTTTTCCATGCCCCCTTGTCACCTCGGTTTGCGTGCCACATCGGCCGTTCTCAGTTCGGGGCATGCCTTATATCGTCGGATTCAGTTTTCCGCGCTTGTGATGATGCTTGAGATCATTTCTCGCTCTCACCTTTAGATTTTTTGGCCATTTCTTCCATGCTCCCTCGTCACCTCGGTTTGCGTGCCACATCGGCCATTCTCTGTTTTCGACGTGCCTTATATCGTCGGATCCAGTTTTCCGCACCGATGACGATGCTTGAGACCTTTTCTCGCCCTCATCAATCCATTTTTGTTCGGTATAATTTTACCCCTTTTTCGGGCCGAGCAACCCCTTTTACGAAAAAGGCACTTAGGGAGTTTCTGTTAAGCTCTTTTCTGACTCTTAAAACAATGAAAAGATTGCCGAGCAACCTTGCTTCCTTTCATGCTCGTTAAACGTATCTGAAAGGGCGTCTACCTAGTATAAGTTTACCCCTTTTCCGGACCTTGTAGACTAATTACGAAAAAGGTATACTCTAGTCACATCGGCTAGAAGAGTTCTCCATCCGCATCATTTTATGCTTTTTCGGGCCTTGAAGACTAAAATTACGAAAAAGAAACACCAATAGAGTCCACTTACCATTTTCAGACTCTCTAAACATGAAAGCAACCATGAGCATGAGCCGTCCTGGGCTCACAAAATCCACAGGACCGTGCCATTTCAGAGCACACTTTTATCCCTTCTTGGAGCTCATTAAAACTACGAAGAAGGAATCAATGGTGTCTCTTGGCGCCACGACAGATCATATCTACTCATCAGGCAGCTTCCCCATTTTGGTCGCCTTTGTTCAGAGTATTCTGCAGTATGTCACCTTGAAAATCCCTCGACGGCACCTATCAGCTCGTCCTCCCCCCAGAGTCAATATATAACATTCAGTCAAAGCAATGATCCCCACACCTACAAGTCAGTTCCCTACGCTGCCAGGTCAACCATGTTATCATGCTCTGAACAAAGGAAGTTTGAGTCTACCCATTTTTGACCCAGTTATTTCCCATTCCCACAAGTATGTCATTCCTACCATCAGTACTACAACACTTCAGTTTTACACCTCGTGCTCCTATCAAGGAAACATCATTGCCTTGTTAGCTGCTGGTCTCCCTCTGTCGACGACAACCACATTGATTCCAGAGGATAGACCTAGAGGTCCCTGTGTCTTGGACTCATCACCATTTATGATGAGTGCCTACGAATCATTTCGAGAGGAATCTTCAGTGCCTCTCCAAATGATTGTTTCTCACATGCTCGACTTCAACACCTTGATCGCATTGTTGAGACTCGCACAGGGTATTCGTCCGTTTCACTTATTAGTCGAAGACCCCGGGTACCTCCTGACTCCTCCACATTTGAGAGTCTTCCTATGGATAAACCAGTTACACTTTTTCTATAGATATCCGGGTTGCGCATGGTGACAGTATTCAGATATACCCCAGTTTCATACTCCCTTGAGTATACAGTTATATTATTTCTCAGAGATGACTCATAGTCTTTGAGTCCCCACAGATGTTGGACACCTTCAGTTTCAACAGTTCCTCAGTTATTCCAGTGTATCAGTTATTGAGATCCGTTATGATCAGGATTATATCCCAAAATAATGTCCCCCCTGGACCGTTATGGTGTACCAGTAGATTCTTTATGTATTAGATCCCCCTTCTTGGGACTAATTGTTATGTATATGTCTTGATACGAGCATGGGAATGCCCGCCTCGTCCATTATCAGAGATTATACCACATTCATATTGAGGCCATGTAATATTTTTTGTTTCTTGCAGCTTCCAAGGGCCATGGCTCCAGTCTCCAATCGGTCTCTTCTCCTTCCCAAACCCCTGAAAAAAGACAAAATAACTATGATGTCTATCGGCCATACGATGAGATCCTGCCCTCACACATCAGGGGGCAATCTGTTAACACCAAAAAGTGCTCACTAGCTCATTTCCCTATTCACATGACCCATTTGTCCACTTTTTCACCATCGGAGCCTCTGAAACCAACAAAAGGTCACCAAAAGACCTGAGTACACCCCTTTTTCCATTAAAAAAGATTATTTTTCTTGAAAAGCATAAAAAACCCTAAAAAACGGTCCAAATTCCCAAAAATATTAAAAAGGGAATTAAAATATTATTTTTATTCAAAAAAAGAAAAAGGAGGGAAAAGTACCTAAACCATGTTGGTCAATACCATTTGGTTTCCACAAAACCACAAATGGTATTCCCCACCACCAAAACCTATAAAAAGGTGGTAGGGGCTCCTCATTTCACATCCATCCATTATCTCATCCTTATGCTGCTGAAATCTCCCTTGAGCATTTTTAGCCATTGAAGCAACCTTGGAGAAGGAGACCTCTTGGAGTTTGGAGCTACTCATCTTGGGAGTTGCTCAACATCAACCTTCACCATTGAAGGTATTATCGCAAGCACTTGCTTGCCCCCCATTTTTCAATACAAATTCATTCTTTAAGATTTTCTTGTTCTTGTTTTTAAATGTTTAAATTATTTGCTTAGATTATTACATAGATCCATGATTAGTTTAGTTTAGTTTAGCTGATTGTTATTTAATTCCATTGAAACTGCTGCTACTAGTTAGCAGGTGCCCATAGCACTAAGCCTGGTTGCAAAACCGGGCCAACACCAACACCAAATATTTTTTTAGCATGGCATGACTTGGTAGTATCGACATGACGAGAATGATGCCAGTTCCTAATGCAACTGATGATGGAAGTATTCTTTGGATGACCCAAAGGAGTAACAAGACTCAGGAAATGGGTAAAACTCGAGAAAAAATGGATGACCCAAGTATGGTATGCGAATGCAAATGAGTGCCATGTTCAAGAACGACTAGGTACTGCCACAGGTAAAAAGTGTAACATAAAAGCTTTCCTTTTTCCCCATCATGACTGATGAGTGCCTCATATGTTTTTTACGAGCTTAATGAGGGTAACCAGATGCTCGGTATAGCTCATCTCATAGATGAGTCCAATCCCAAATATTTTTTGAACCTGGGAGAGGAGGGGTTCGTCCCATGGCGGACTCTTCAATGTTAAATTTTAATGAGTCCATAGAAGGTAAACTTGCTCATCATTTCATGTTTAGAGAGTCTGAAAAGAACTAAAGAAGACTCCAACGGTCCTTTTTTCGTAAGGTTAGCCTCTTTTCCCGAAAAAGGGTAAAACAACGTAGGAGAGGAATCTTCCAGTAATGATTGGATGGAGTATTCCATTTTCGTAAGTAGTGCCCCCTGGTACGAAAAAGGGGTAAACTATCACCAGGGAGATGACCATTCAAATTCTTTAACAAGCGTGAACATGACAAGTTCGCTTGGCAATCTTTTCATATTTTGAGAACCTGAAAAGAGATTAAAGATAGACTCTGGAGGGGGGGGGTTCTTTTTTTGTAGGAGTTTAATGAGTCCAGAAAAGTGATAAATCATAACTTAGTAACTTATTCTCATGGTTTTATGAGCACGATAAAGAACAAAGAGTTAGCTCGTCATCATTAAACAACTGAATTCTAACATGCGAAAATAACAACAAAAATATTCAATGGGTTGTTCATACCTGACAACATTTATGAGATGATCACTACTATGCGATAATGGCACAAATGAAACACTTAACATCTCTTACATGCTTGAAAACTAGGTCAAATAGTCAACCGAGTATTGAAATAATCCAGACTATAGCAAATAACCCATAAAGCATCTAAATTTGAAAAATAATATTTCCTCTTTGTTTATAAAATAGGAAAAATGACCAAAAATAGTTACCATTTTCATTTGCCAAGTTTGGGGAGAAGAAAGTGCCATTTGGAGCAGATTTTCATTCATCGATTGCCGGAGCTATGATTGACCATTTCACATACCCTCAGGAGCATGTAAACCTAGACCTCAACCAACATCTTTCTAGTGGTTTACAATTTTGGTTTTTGTTCATTTTTTAGGTTTATGGGTTGATTTATGAGGGGATTTTGTGCCCTCGAGTCATCGCAAGCCTCCTTTACAAGAACTGCGATGAACCCAAGTCATCGCAAAACCCATAAGGGTGCTTTGCGACGACGTCACCCTATCAACAATGATGGGGTGCGACGGCGGAAACGCCCATCTCCAAATCAAAAGATAGCCCATAAGAAAAGTTTTCAATGGTTTGGATGAGTTCTAATAGTGTTTAAATACTTCCTTTGACAAGTTTACGGCCATCACCATGGTTCTTGAATGGCATAAACGTGAACACAAAGTAGAAGATGTACAAGCGGAAAATGATCCATTGTGTGTGGATGCATTGAGAAACTATGGACTGTTGACGTACTTCTAGGTTTAGGGCATGAGGGCCCAAGTCCCATTATTGGAGCATATGATCCGGATTTGGGATCCAGTGCAACAATATTTCATGATTGGAGAACACGTGTTGAATATAGATGTTGGGGACATCTATTTCTTGACAAAACTATCTTGGAGGGGGGATAAGGTGTCTCTCACCATATCACTAGGGGGTGACCGGATGGTGGATGATTTGATTGCTCAAGATTGTACTCCAGATACCATTTCCACTAGTGGGAAAATTCCCATTAGGGGGGTTCGAGAACATCCATTCTGTGTCATACTCTTCACTATAGTGAGGGTAGTAGAGCCAAGCGGCTCACCTGGCTACCGAGTCCCAAATGTTATATGCAAAGGACTGTATGTCCCCTAAGGTGTTTAATTGGTGTGAGGGAATCCTCACCAACTGTCGAGCTCAGCTAACCAAGTGTCTACGTGGTGACCTCAAGCGATTCGGTTACGGATCAGTAGTGATCTCTTTCCTGCTGGAGCAGGTCCCTCTCTTACGCCTGCAAGTGACCTTGGATGATAGAGATGCCAAGGATCCTTATATGGTTCGATGGACTGATGTGATGGCCCGCCATGGTGGTGGGGGTCTGATCATCGGATATGGTTCCAGATTCTTCACCTGGATGGAAGGCCATCTGCTCATGATCGAGGACTATCCATACAGTGGTACGGACTTCAGAGAGGATCCAAACCTAGTGTTTCCTGAGGGAGTAGAGTGGGGAGATATTGGCAAGAACAATGACCATTGTACTTTTTCATTTTGTGTATTTAGAATTTTTTTTGGGTAGTGCTAATGAGTTAATAACATGTTTGTCCAGATGTGGGCCCTTCACGACCAGTCGAAGTTTCACTTCTCGCGAGGAGGGGGGAGGCACCAGCTATAGCCCCAGCCATGCATGATGCCATCGTAGAGATGGAATATGTCTATGAGAACCTCACTAGGTTGAAATTAGATGTTCCAGAGCCGACAGTGCATGAGTTACCGCGGGCCATGCAAAGGTTCATGGTTGGCATGACCTTGCATTTCAATACATTGGTCTGCAAGGTAGCGATGGCGGTTGATTGTTTCCATGGCCAGTAGGCGAGGGCTGTGATACCTAGGGGCACATGGGCCAGGCGTTAGGCCCCATGATATTATGTATGTTCTGAGAGCTTGTGAGCCTCATATTTTGTACTACTGAAAGCTATCAGGCTTCAGATTTTGTATAGACTCACTGAAAGCCATCGTGCTTCAGATTTTGTATGAGCACTACTTTATCTAGATTTATATATATACAGACATTTTGGTGGCTTTATACATTTGTGTTCCAAATGAGATCTTGTTTATGTGTTTTCTTATATAATTAATTATTTACAATGTTATGTTTGCTTTTATAGTTCATGAATATGCTATGTGTGTTCAATGTACCAATCCACAATGAAGTTGGCCATTGAGTCGACGACTGCGTTCCTGTCTCGTGGGATGTGCAGGTATTTAATAGATTCAAGGGAAATTTCCAGAAGATGGACTCATCTGTAGAGACGGAGTAGGATAGGGTTACAAATAACATAAATTCAGTTGAGATGAGAGACCACCAGTTGCGAATCCAAATAGATAACAACGTGGTCCATACCCAAGGAAAGAGCATTGGTTAGGGTTCCAATGAATGCCTGATATTCCATAGCATTGTTGGTTGGGAAACCTAGACACATTCCTCCTAAGCTGATAAGCTCACCGTTGGGCGATTAGAGCACCCAGGCTGTCGAATCAAGGTTACAGGCATGCTGATTGGCGCCGTTCATGAATCCAAAGTAAGTTTCCATCTGTACATGTAGACAGAACATGGTATAAGTAATGAAACAAGACCTAAGCACGCAAAAATCATTACACCTAAATCCTACCATCATGAGACTCAGTGTAAACATCCCTAAAGTTTCATTGACTAAGTCATTCAATTGGATGAGATGCAAACCCTTAATTTATACTAGGTTTTGAGAGGTCGTCGCAGGTTGTCCTCATGAAGCCTGCGATGTCGCAGTTTATTCTCTTACAGACTACGACGATGTAAGTTAATGGACTTAAATAGCTTCTTCAAGCCCATTCTCGAAGGTAGCTGATGTGTATCCCTATCCCTAGCCTTTGGGGAAACTGGAATTCGGTTCCTAACCTCTTGAAAGGATCCCCTATCTCTCTCCTACCATATCTCAACCTACCCTATCCACTTAGTCCTATATAAGTGCAGCTCACTCCGATTCCAAGGAGAGGAAGTCTATAGTATCTAATTGCTGGTGAAATTAGCTTAAGAGAGATCTCTATTCATCCTTGAGAGATCCATCATCCCTTTGGAGGCTTTGGCATTGGCTTGATCGGAGAAGGATTGCTACATTAAGTCATTGGTTGTAATCTCTTCATATTATGTATTTCCCTTTTAATACAGTAATATAAGTGCTTTCCACAAAATCTCATGGTGTTAATGATATCTTGTGTAGTTTGCTTACTTTACTGCTTACTTAGATCTATTATTGTGTAGGTGCATTTTATTACTTTCTTTGTTGTGTTGTCTTGACAGGTTTTATAGCTCATATCTGAAGACCATCGAGCTTGGAGCGACATTCAAGGAGAAAGGATCAGCAATCTAAAGGGTAAGAGCATCTAGTTCTTTGATCTCTAATTAGATCTAGGAGAGTTATTTATGTTCTGTCTCTATTTGTTCTATACTCATGTTGAGCTAGGGAGATCAAGCCTTGAGTCTGCTCTTGGTAGCTTGTCCGTTAAACAAATCTGGAGACCATACTGGGGAAGATACATTGTTTGTAGTTTTCAATTTGAATACCATTTTTCATTTGATTTCTTTTGCAAGCCATCATTATTTTCCTCCTATGTATTTTTCACCATCAGATCTTCACTTTGAAGAGTCTATAGTCCTCATGTGAGTCTGTACTCACTATTTCCGAACCATTTTATTGCTCATTGTTTGGAGATTTATTTATTCTTGAACTTGGATCTCTCATGTCGCACGTGGGCAGTGCAACTAGAGTGTTGATTTGACCTATGTTTCTATGTATTTTGGCCTATCGTCACAACCCATCCATTGTTGTACTGCGACATCGTCAATTTTCATGCACTAGTGACCTGCGACGATCACTCTATGTACACACACAGACTGCGATGATATGTCAAAATTGACATGTGGGAATCCCCCTCCATCTTTTTTATTTGATTTTTGGTTTGGTGTGTAGACCTCTCTGTGCTGCAAGATCCAATCAGATACTTCTCTTTGATTCATGTGTTAAAAAATTTTGGTTGTGGAGATTTGTCTTGGGTCCCATTCGTGATGAGCTTAATCTTGGTAGTGGTGGACACTTTGAGTTCCCCCATCTTCATCCACTTATGTTAATTTTTGAGCATTAATTCAATATACTCTAGGATCTTTACTGAGAGAATAGCATGTACAACATATCAAGGATATCAATCACAACAAGCAATCACATGAGACAATAGACACACAGAGTTTCACTGGGGAAAACCATAAAGGTAAAAAACCCCACAAATTCCTCAGAGATAGAAAGAGCAATGATACAACCCAAGTACAAGAGATAGTCCTCCTAGCAGCTACTCCTCCTTACTCACTTGTGCGCCACTTTCCGATGAGTATAAAAGTGAATAATGAAGTGATCAAATAGAGTGCCTCCTACACTCTATTTATACATGACCTGACCTGCCTAATAAACTAGCAGGGCTGACTTGTCTAACTCAGTCTAATAACCCATGGTAATATTAATCAGGGCCGACCCCACACTTGGTGGTGTAATAACCCATCACATGCAAGTTACGACACTTGCGACACTTGTCAATACAAATGACGACGCTTCCATATAGAGGAATAATAACATCTCTATAGGAGTACAATATACATAGGTGAAATACATTCCGAAGTTACATATACATCAACACTCCCTCTTAACTAGGAAGGTATTTCTCGACACAGATCTGCTAGCACAAGTCTTCTTCTTTGGATCATCGTCACTGGATCATCATCATCGAATCATCGTCATTGTCACTACTGCTGCTATCTCATCAATCTTCGATCTACTCGTTATAGGAAGTTCTATAGAGCCAGTCCTTTCTCATACTGGATGTAGGCCGACCACTTGGAGGTCTTCATCATCACTAGCCATACTGTGGAATCCTCAGGACTTATTACGTGCATCACAATGCCTCGAAAGAGTATCCTAGGACCATTTATGTACCGAAGCATGATTGACAAGATCTACCAGGTCTACTTATATGTGACCCCCACCATAATGGCTCGAAAGAGCATCCCAGGACTTATAATGGGCACATAGCCCAACCTATTAGATCTCCCAAGTCTACTTACATGTGGTCACAACAATGCCTCGAAAGAGCATCCCAGGACTTCTTACAGGAACAAAGCCCAACCTATCGGATCTCCTAGGTATACTTATATGTGGTCATGGCAATTCCTCGAAAGAGAATCCCAGGACTTATTACGGGCACACAGCCCAACCTATTGGATCTCCCAGGTCTACTTCTATGCCATAGGACAATGCCTCAAAAGAGCATGCCAGGACTTATTATGGGCACACAGCCCAACCTATCGGATCTCCCAGGTCTACTTATATGTCCTCCCAGAGCAATTCCTCGAAAAAGAATCCCAGGACTGATTACGGGCACACATCCCAGCCTATCGAATCTCCTAGGTCTACTTATATGCTCATCTTCACAACATGTCCACGGCCACAAAGTATCAACCTGATACTCACCATACATCATCTTGATGTACATCATCACATAATCATCCTGATCATCATAGCATCATCCCGATACATATCATCTAGAGCAACATCTTGAAGCTCATCATCCATGATCATCCTACATGATATACCTGATATCTACCTGATACATATCATCATACATGATCTGCCTGATCATACAATGTATCCACCTAATACATATCATCATACATGATCTAACTGATCATAACAAGCATCCAACATGACGCATATACATATACATGATCCAACTGATCATAACAACTAGCATCCAACATGATGCATATACATATACATGATCCAACTGATCATAACAAGCATCCAACATGATGCACATACATAGCAATAATTGGAGCATCATCCTGATTCTCATCATCTAGCGTTTACATCCACAGCCATGGGAAGGATCCTTCTCTCACCATGCTTGGAATGGCTTCAACAAATGTGTCCATCACTTCTTCCTTGAAGTGTCATCAATTTGAAGAACACCAAGCCTCTCTCTGAAGTACTCAAACTTCACTCTAGCTAGTGGTTTCATCGACACATCTGCAACCTGCTCATCCGTCGCAACATATAGGAGCTTCACTGCTCCTCTCTGCACCATATCCCTGATATAGTGATATTTGATCTCAGTGTGCTTCGACTTGTCTTGGAACACCGGGTTCTCAGACAGCTTTACACAACTCTAGTTGTCACAAAAGATACCAATAGCCTCCAATGGGAGATCAAATAGCTCAGACAGTAGCTTTCGAAACCATACTGCCTCACAACTAGCCGAACAAGCTGCAACATACTCTGCTTCGGCTGTACTCAATGCTGCACATGATTTCTTCCTGCTAAACCAAGAGATCACGCCTGATTCCATACTGAAGCAGCACCCGGAAGTGCTCTTCCTATATGTAGCACTTCCTGCCCAGTCTGAATCAACATAACCTTGTAGGTTAAACTTTTGATTTGCATCATACTTGAGCCCATAGTCAATTGTACCCTTCGGGTACCTCAGAATATGCTTTACAACAACCAGCTGAACACCTTTGGGATCCGTTAGGAACTGGCTCAATGTGTTCACCGCAATGCAAATGTCTGGTCTCGTGTTCGTCAGGTACATCAAGCACCCAATCATATGACAATACACCGTGACATCAACCAGATCAGATGAAACATTACATAGCAGCTTCAGGTTCGATGCCATAGGTGTGGCCATGTCCTTGCAATCCATCATCCCGAACCTCTTCAGGATATCTACTGCATACTTCCCTTGTCCAAGGAAGATCCCATCTGCACTCTACCACACCTCCATGCCTAGAATATATTGCATCATCCCCAAGTCCTTCATCTCGAACTTGGAAACAAGCTTCCTCTTGGTATCGAAAATCAATCCATCCTCTCGTGTAACAAACAGGTCATCCACATATAGAAGTAGTATCATAGGATTGCCTTCCTCAACCTTGTAGCAAAGGTTGGAATATGCTTTACTCTTAGAAAAAGCGCAAACTAGATAGAAATCTGTCTATCCTACCATACCAAGTCCTAGGAGCTTGCTTCAATCCATACAAGGCTTTCTTCAACCTGCACACATATGACTCCCTGTCATGTGTCTCAAAACCAAGTGGCTTCTCCACATACACTTCCTCTTCGACTAAACCATTCAAGAAGGCTGTCTTGAAATCCATTTGGCATATCCTCCATTTAATCACTGCAGCCAGGGCAAGTACTGATTTGATGGAAGTGTACCTGGATACAGGAGAAAAATTCTCTTCATAGTCTATCCCTTCTTTTTGGGAGAAGCCAGGAGCTACAAATCTTGCTTTGTATTTATCTATGCTGCCATCTGCAGCATGCTTGATCTTGTAGATCCACCTGGAAGTTACCACATACTTCCCTTCAGGTCTTGGGACAACATCCCAAACATCATTCTTCATGATCGATTGGTATTCCTTGACCATGGCATCCTTCCATTCTTTCTTTTCCATTGCTTCTTCATAATAGGAAGGTTCTTTGTTCATAATATCACAGAGTAAGGAAACATAGCTGGTATGAGATCTAGTCCTCTTCATTTCTCTGTGTTTTTCTTCTGGAATGCCATATTTTTCTGCATCTTGGATGAGCTCTCTAGCCCATGTAGGTTTCCTCTTGTGAGAGTTCTTCTCATGGGGTGGATCTACAGGTTCTTGGGGATCTTCTATTTCATGATCTAGAATTGCTTCTGTCATAGTGGTGTCTTGAAATCTGGTTTCCTTTGGTTCTTCATGATCTTCAACATGTGTCTTCTTTGATTTGATGTATGTTGAGTCCTCATCAAATGTTACATACCCATTGACATCAATCTTCTTGAACCCTGGAAAGTATATTCTGTAAGCCTTCGAGCTTTCACTGTAGCCCACAAAGATGCCATTCTTTCGTGAAGGATCTAGCTTTGTCCTCTTTTCCTTTGGAACATGTGTGTATACTGGACAACTAAATATTTTGAGATGGCTAACTTTAGGTTTCTTACCATAGAATACCTCTTCTGGTGTCTTGTTGTCCAATAACTTGTGAGGTGTTCTGTTCTACACATATACAGCTGTCCTAGCTACTTCTGCCCAAGATGCATAGGCAGATCCTAGTCATGCAACATTTTCTGTGCTGCTTCCATGATTGTTCTATTTTTCCTTTATGCAACTCCATTCTGTTGTGGAATGTAGGGATTAGTCAACTCCCTCTTAATCCCTGAATCACTGCATAGCTTCTTGAAATCACCCGAAGTGAATTCTCCGCCATTGTTGGATCTGAATGTCTTGATCTTCTTATCAATTTGATTTTCCATCAAGGTTTTGAATTCTTTGAACTTATCAAAGACTTCATCCGTATTCTTCAAGAAATAAAACCAAGCCTTCCTAGAGAAATCATCAATGAAAGAGACATAGTATACATACTCACTTAGAGAACTAGATGACATTGGACCACATACATCAGAGTGGATAATCTCCAAGATTCCTTTTGCTTTGCTTTCACTGCTTGGAAATGCCTTCTTAATGTTCTTTCCTTTTACACATCCTTTGACAACACCTTCATGCTTTGTCTTGATTTTAGGAAGACCCTCTACAACTTTCCTTGCAATTGGTAGTGACCTATAGTACAGAGGAGCAAGCCTTCTACACCAAAGTTCACTTGGCTCCATGAATTCATGTACCATGGCATGTTCGGGTTGTCCCTTCAATTTGTACAATCCTCCCTCTTGCTCTCCAATCTCTACTACATCATCTATAGTTTTACCCTTTGGCCAGATTAGGACTTGGCCATCTACAAATGAAGCCCTTATGCCTTTTGCATCCAATGAAGATATGGAGAGTAGATTCTTCTTGAGCCTAGGTACATATAGTACATCTTTCATCTTTAGAGGCTTTCTAGAGTCTAGGTTGTAGGAGGCTTCACCACTTCCATTGATGCAATATTGATAGTCATCCCCAAGTTTTACTTTATGGGGTGACTCATGTTCAGATAGATTTACAAAAGATTATTTAAACCCAGTCATGCGTTTGGAATCCCCACTATCAATAAGCTAGTCATTACATCCATGAGAGATAGTACCTGTGAGAGCAGATATTAGAACATATTCATCTTCACTTGATGAATCATAATTTTCTGCTCTAGCCTTCTTCTTGGTAGGTTCATCATCCTCAGTAGCATGACCATGCTATCTCTTCTTGTTGTTTTTCTTCTTGTTGTTGAATTTGTTGTTGTTGTCTTTCTTCTTCTTGGGACAATCTGCAGCAAAGTGTCCCTTCTCATTGCAAGTGAAGCATCTGAGATATTTCTTATGATAGTGGTGCGAAGGTCTTCTGTTATGAGATTATTCCTTCTTGAACTTACCTTTCCTGGTATGTGCTGTGAGAGCTTGTTCTTCATTCCCCATCTTTTTTTCTCGGGTCACAAGACTAGCCTCTTCTTGTGAACATTCCTTTTATAGTCTACTGAAGGAGATCAAGTTCCTTCTTGCACATATTCCTTGAATGAAGGAATCCCATGACCTAGGTAGGCCATTCAAAGTGGTCATGACAACTTCACCATTATCCACCATTTCATCCACAGCTTCAAGTTGTTCCTTGATCTCAGAGACCTTAGAGAAATAAGATTGAATGGTCTCTCCATTCTGAAGCTTTACCCCTTTCAATTGGTTCCGTAGAGTCATCTTTTGATTTATGTTATTTCCTTCAAATAGCTTGGTCAGGGAGTCAAACATCGGCTTGGGTGTCTTTAGAGATGAAACATCTCCGACAACGGAACCATTTGTTGGCTTAAACTAACCCAGAGGTTTCCAATTAGACCCAGGTTCTTTGTGGTTCTCCCTTTGACCAACAAAATCCCTTTGCACTGGCCCTTTCGGAAACAACCTGCGAGCAGGTTGAGGTATCACCCGAGGTGTATCTTATGGGGTAATGCGGAATCATGTTTCCATAGTAAATGATGAGTTGTTTATCTGAACAAGTTGCGTAGCACAGAACAGAAGGAGTGCATTGTGGGGCAAAGTGATGCTGTGCATAGCAGGATCTATGCTGCGAGTAGTATTGCGCGATGGAGGCAACACTGCGGGCCGCACCAAGGGTTTCTTACTGCTGCGGATCTTCTACTGGAACTGCGAATCACACACAATTATTCTCTACTTGGAAAATCTCGGAAATGTTAAGGAACTGAAATGAATATCACGCATCCATTCATTCAGGAACTTACTGGTTATCTTTCTGGCGTTCATTCTAGAACTTGGATTATTACAATGTGAACTGAAATGATCACATGATTAACTGTGCTGCACTCCTTCACTGTGCTTAAGAAAGTATTTAACTTAAATGACTGATTCACGACCTTAATATAGAATTGAAATGTTTTCCATTCATCTGCTTCTGTGGAACTTAGCATATAATTCCCAAACTTCTCCTATTGGTAAATGCATATCAAAGTTCTCATATTAAAGCATGCAAGGAAACATTCAAGCATTCATTCTATAGAAAATACAGACAGTCATTCATTCATAAACATCATCACATAACACAGGATTTAACGTGGTTCACTTCCCCGGATGGAAAGCTACGTCCACAAGAATGGTTGGTAGTATATTTCTTTCAAAAAGGATGGGGCAACCATTCTTATTCTGCGAACTCAGCTGCAGACTCTTCTTTCTCTTGGCTAGGTCTCTGCGCACATAGCTACAGAGCCTTTACAATACAAAAAGGTTATCTCCTTAAGTTCTCAGCAACAACAAAAGACTAACAATAATCCAAAAAGAGAACAACCCCCCAAAGCAAACCCCCATCCCATACAAAATGTATTCTTAAATAGATCATGCCCGAAGGTCATGTCTGTACAATGCTGAAGACCTAAAACCCAAAACCCTAAGGGTTTCCAAAACTGCGTCGATTTTCCAAACCGGCTTGCTAGCTCCTGGTAGCGTCTGCTTGATCATGGCGGATCTCCATGTCCTCATTGTGCTGCTATCGACCTTCCTGTCACACACGTGCATGTAGGATGCTTCTTCCAAACTGTTTCTCTCTAACAGTTTTACCTTCTAAGCGTGCCAAACGTCACGTTCCTTTACAACCCACGCATGGCCGCCTTCCTGTTTTGCCTACGTTCACCGCTCGGCAATCCTGAAATATCTTTCCAAAAATGGCTGCTACTAGTCAAGCCGGTAACTACACTTGATACTTGTCTAGCACACCACTTTGTTGGCTCCACGTGGCCTCCTAACTCTGCAGCACTGCTCCGGCGCAGTACTAGTCTTCGTATCACGGCCAAAACTTTGATGCTGCATGCAACTCCGCAGCCTGGTCAAAAGTTGGATGTTGCATGCAACTTTGTAGCATCCTCAATAATTAGCCAAAATTTTGTTTTTGAGCTGTGCTCAGCTCAGCTTTCCCTGCTTGCCTCAAAAAGGTTCTTCCAAAACTTCATCTCAACCTACGCCCAATAGACATGAACCAACCACTGACAGGAAAAAAAATGATAGAAAAGTTAACAAAATAATTTGAGCTAGTTTGGGTCTTCAAAGAGGCATGTGCACACTTCAGGAGTTGTTCATATAAGGATCCCAAAGAGATGCAAGTGTTGTTGAAGGAAGTGGCCATGTCAGAGCTGCCAGCTGTTGAACAGTGGAAGATCGTGGAAAAGTATGGGAAGGAAAAGTTGATGCTATATCCCTGAAGACTCGAGCATCATGGAGGATTAGTCACCTAGGTTTTTGTTTATTTTCCACGGTTAATTACTAGCTGGCAGATGCTTAGGGACACTTGTAGAAAGTTTTTTAACTTATTTTTTCAGCATCTGATTTTTGTTGTAACTAATCCTCGAGATGGGTAAGCCCAACTGTATAGGTGGCACGAATTTTTTAACCATTTCTATTAGGATGACTCGGGACTAAGGGCTAAATGATATCTATATATTCAGATGTAAAAAACAGAGAAAAGGGTTTATTCCAAGGGAACTGGGCCCTTTTTTGTATTGTGAGAACCATTTTTAATATAAATGGGTTGAGTCGAGCAAGCATTTTGATTAGAGATTCCTATGTTATTTAATTTGCAATTTCTACTTTCTTCTTCTTCATTAGAATGTTTCTTTGTTATCTACTTCATAATGTTTTCTTTCATGTTTGGGTAAGTGTGTATTGAGGTAGAATTCATATAAATATGCTATGTTTCTTTGATTCAAAGCATCCACAACCATTTTCTACTAAAGTTGACACATAATTCATTTAATAATTCTCTTTGTTAATGGATTTTCTTATTTTCTTGTTGGTCACCAGACAAACAGCTCTATGACTGTGAATGAGTAGCTACCTTGCCTCTGTTATGAATTATTTGCAAAGCATTGCCACTTCATTATCATTAATGTTTTTGAATCCATTTCCCAATGAATATTCACCCTGTTTCAACCAATATACAATCTGATCCTAGTTTTAATTCATATATGTGGCCATATTAAACAATTGCTGAGAGATCCCTTCTGGAAAGGAAGAAGCCAACTCCCTTTCCTAATGTGGTTCTATGGTTACCTCAAAGTGTCCTTTCTACAACCTTAAGGCACATTTTGAGTGATAACATGCATAATATTTTTATACTAAAGTTAGCATTGGATTCATCCTTGTTAAATGCCCATGTTAATGGACTATTCTTCATTTCTTCTTTATCACCAGACAACATCATTTTGCCTGTAAATGAGTAACTACCTCTCCTTTGTTATAAATTTCCATGCCATAGCAATGTTAATTGACATATGTGTTATATTTTGACCTTGTCGCCCAATGAATGCTTACCTTGTTTCAACCAAACAACAATATGATCTCAATTTTTATTCATATATCTCGCCTTGTTAAACAATCAACGAGAGAGCCCTCTCTCGAAAGAAAGAATCCAACTCTCTTTCCTAAAGTTTGGTTTTGTGGTTACCTTGAAGTGTCCTTTTTACAACCTGAGGTACATTTCGAGTGCTAACAACGGGCTTAACAAAATAGAGTTAGTTTTCTCTTTCTATCTCTTTTGTTTGATTTATCCAATTTCTTTGATAAATTTATGATTTCCTTCACTTCGTGTATTGAAACAATTATGTGTTGTCTTTGCAATTTATGAATGCATCTAATTTGTTGGTTCATATTTTTCCTAACTCACTATTTGGATGTTATTATGTATTAAGTAAATTTATTCTAATGTTTACGTATTGAGTCATTGTAATTTTTTGCATAATTAATGAAATTCAGTCGGTTTCTCTTGGCCATCTCTTTTGCATAATTTGTCAAATTTCTATGAACTTTGTTTTATGTTTCCAATTTAATGATGCATCGATATGTAGGTTGGATTTGTCTTAATATATGATTCATGTGTTATTATGTGTTAAATGAATTTCTTTGTTTAATTCATTTTATCTATTTCTGCAACTGATAAACAACCACAGATTTATATTGATGCTAAGTGGAAAAGCGCTCTTACACAGCCAGTTGCTTGGATATGCATTGGATAAAGATAAGTGATCTTATGTGTTTGATTCTGATGCGTTTTTATTTCATTCTTGTATATTGTGATTATTTAATTGAAAGGTTTTTAATTCCACTATGCATGTTTATTTATGTTTTGCACCCACCCGTGCCATGTGGGAGCAGAAGATTTTGGTTGGCCCCACCCATTCCAGGTGGGCGCAGAACATTTTGGTTGGCCCCACCCGTGCCAGGTTGACGTGGAGAAGCCACGTGGGTAGGAATTCTAGCGCGGAGGAGACACACAGTCAAAAGGCTCGATGTGGAGGAGTTGCGTGGGAAGAAGGTATGATGTGGACTGGACGCATCATATCCACACGTGCCCGTGACCGTGAAGGATGGGGCGAAGGTGGTTTCGAAAATGGAGGAAGGTGGTTTTCCTTACTGCCCTTCGAACTTGTGAAATCATGTGGTGCTGCCACATGGAGAGCAGTTTCAGATTCCACAACCACTAATTCCTCCGTCCTAGTGCGCATGTTGGGGATGCGGAATGGACGTGGGACCATTGATCTTTCGCCGCTCGATCAACGACAGTTGATATTTTCCTCCATTTAAAATGGTTTGTACGTTGGCATGGTGGTGATCTTGACAGATCTAATGGTAAATGATGGATCATATCACTCGTGTGAATAATCTCACCACTTTTATGTCTTGTCACGATGTACAGATGATATCCCACCACACTGTGATCATTAATGTCACAAATGTTTTTGCATTGATATGGGATACATGCCGCCCACTGCCTACGTTGAAACCCTAAAATTCAAACTCTGTGTTTGCCAGTTTCGAGCTTTGTTTTCCCTAAGGACCGAGGTGCACTGCATTTTCCAGTTTGGAGCTACGTTTTACCTGAGGATTGAGGTTTTCTTTTTCTAAGGTGGAACCGAGAAGAGTGTTGGGCGGTTAGAGTAGTAAGATTGGTTTGAAGAATCAAGAAGGGAACTGATACCATAGCTGGATGGACAGATCACCTAGGATTGCCTCTATGAACCCTAGCAGCCAATATCTCCCATCAGTCACTTCAAATGTCAGTCAGGGTAAGGTCTCGCACATGGTCTCAGTCAGGGTAAGGTCTTGAGTCTGGACTCTCACATAAGGTATCTGACTCATACTATCATACAACCCTCTTTGAAGTACTTTGATATTTAATTTCGATGCTTGTGGCCGATATTTCTGTTGGCAGGCAGTTTGATGAGTCAGCATCACAACATCACGGATGATGCACAAGGCTAAAGCTACCGTGGAAGAAAGAAAGAAGTGCGCATGGTGATAGTACTTTTTGTAGTTTTGGGTAATTTGGACCACATCATGTGTAATTTTGGGTCATTTGGACCGTGTCATATGTATTTTGGGTCATTTAGACCGCACTATGTGGGTTTTTAGGTCATTTGACTGCATTATGTGCGATTTTGGGTTAGTTTTTGTAAATCTTGTTAAGAAGTAGTTAAGCGATTGCCTAAGTGGACCACAAATGTAAAGGCGCAAGCCTATAAGTATACGTAGGTTTGTAAGTGTTGAGACATTCTTTTTGTAAGTCCTGATAGAAAAGAGATATCTGAGAGATTGAAGAATCTGTAGACAGCTGATTTGGTTGAATATCTTGTTGTATCTGGGTTTTTGCGGAGATAAATATGATGTGACAGAGTTTTTTAGCAGAATCCCTATGTCTTTTCCGTTTTTATGTGGTAAATGAATTTTGCGATATGAATATGTGATTGATGCGATGTTTCCTTGCCGTGATTAATGCTTTACTAATGTATCTGTTGCATATTTATGGTTCTGACAATGATAAGGTATGTTGAATGATGTCGCGATTATGCTTAATTGCCTGAGTTGAATGCTTAGATCTATTTATGAATGTTTCAATAAGTTAATCAATTGATGCACAACATTCTCCTTCATTCGATGGAAACATGGTTCCATCAACTCTCCCTTGAACATCTCAAGTGAGACCTCATCTGCTCCGCAATTGTTACTAGACAGGGTTAAGCCTGTCTGGGCCGGTGCTCAGAGAGATCGCGGTGGCTTGGGTGTCGACAGCGTGAGGAACCCTTGTCGACTGGGTTTGTGTCAACAATTTCTTCGGATCTATGTTCAGGGTTTTTGGTTCATTTTTGCTCCTTTAAATTGGATCTGCCCCTGTTCTTTGGTTTTTGCTGAAAATGTTGTCTAAAATAGCTTTGTCTCTAGCCATTTTTCCCTCCACTAGCCCTCCTCATCATTTGGTTGTTGAAGTTTCAGAAAAGGGCAGGCGCCGGATTTAGACCAGTGCTCTTCTTAGTAGCGACGATCTCCCGTACCAGAAGCTTTCTTACAACAATTCTTCAGAGCTAGTGTTCGGATATCCACATCATCTTTTTCAGGATCTTGCATGCAATTAGGGTTTGCATGCAAATTCTAGGGTTTGCATGCATTTTGCATGCATCCCAATCACCAGGTTGATGCCTCCAGCACCTTAGCCACCTCTTTCTAGCACCCGGGAGCCACTTACTTCAGTTCTTTAGCCCTCCTAGTCTGAAAGGCACCCACTTCTCACCTACTACCAGAGAAGGGTGCACTTTCTCACCTACCACTGCAGTTCCACTTCAGTTACATTCAGTTAGCTCCGATTCTCCCTGATTTGAGGCTAGTTTCACTCCCGACTGACTGTTTCACTTCCGTTGGACCTCCAGATTGACTAGATGACTTGTTTTGACTTCAGTTAGCCTCCCATGTGCCCCCCACTGAGCCTCCTTCCCTTAATCAGTGCTACACACTTCAGTTACACTTGTTACACTCAGTTAGACTCAAATTGACACCTGGATGACTGGTTCTTGTGCATTGATGAGCACCACCAATTGATGATGAGGACTCCTAGTTGGAGTCAAGCTACTCCATTCAGTGATTCGTATGGCCTACTTAGTCAATTCGAATTGCTCACTCACATTGTCAGATTGTATTGTAATCATTCACCCTTATTGGGATATTGAGCACTGCTGCATGTTTTGCACAGTTTTACACCATATTTTCTATGTTCATCTGTTGTGATTGATTTACTTGTTCATTAGATCTGCTGTGACTAATTTTACATGGTATCAGAGCCATTGCAGGGACAAGATCTCTTTTCTACAGGTGGTTCTACAAGAAGATTTGAGTGAATTGCTCAAAAATTGCAAAAAGTTTTGGCATGAAATATCTCAAGGGCATTCGCTCCTGTGCATGCAAAGCTTGAAAATACTTCCAATACCACTCCAATAGCTTGAGTTTCCACATAATTCCTGGATCTGATACATTGGACCCATTCAACATTGTTTGATCTCCAATCCTAGGTGTGATGGAACTCTAAAAGGGTGGATTGTTCGACCTCATTGTTCTTGGTTTATTGTGATTTGCAGGTTTATTGTCTCCATCAATTGCATTCGCTACACTATGCATGCAAGCTCCTCTACATCAGTGTGCACTCGCTCCTAGCAATGGAATACTCTTATTCAAAACCTATCCTCACCCCATTCAATTATTTTGATTGGAAAGATGATATGGAGATCATATTACGTTCAAAAGGTTACTACCGAGTCACTCTTGGTCTTGAATTGGAGCCAAACAATCTATCAGATAGAACCAAACACTACAACAAGCTTGATGAAGCTTATGGTCTTCTTTGTCTCTCCATCTCCAAAGATCTTCACTTCCATCTCAGCGGATTGAAGACTCCAAAAGCTATATGGGAGCAACTTGAAACACTATTTGGCAAGCAGGATGAGCTTAGGGATTTTCAATTAGAGAATGAATTGATTGCCCTTAGTCCTGAGAATTTTGAGACCATCCATGAATTGTTCACAAAATTCAAGAACTTGAACTTGCAGTTGAAGAACAGTGGAGTTATCAAAGAGGACAAACAATTGATCCTCTCCATTCTAAGCAAGCTTGGTAAAGATTATTTGGTATTTGTCTCTACTTTCAATTCCGGTCGGCTAACTACCCCGAATTGGAAGATGCCTACCTTGAATGCCTTCATTGAGTCCGTCACAAAAGAGCATGACAAGTTGATTCAAATGGGGTCCATAAGCTCCAAAGATTCAGCCCTATATGTTCAAGGACCCAAGATCCCGAATGGTAAAGGAAAGCAAAAGAAGGAGAAGCCCAAATTCGAGCCTCACAAGCAAAGAGAGAAAGGCAAACAAACGGATGCACCATCCAGTTCGAAGTTCAAGCAAAAGGGCAAAGAAGGTAACCAAAAATATAAATGTACTTATTGTAACCATGGATTTCATCCCGAAAGTTCATGTATGAAGAAGACTATAGATCAAATGGCTCTCCTTTTGGAAAAGAACAACATAACCCTTCCTGACGGTGCAAGGAAGAAGGATAGGAATGATGATCATGAAAGAGGACAAGCACTCATGGCAACTGTTTCGAAGCCCACTACTCTCTTGATAGATTCAGGTGCATCGAATCATATGACTGCAAATATTGATTCTTTTTCCTCATTCGATCCAAACAGCTCCATCCCCATCCATTTGGGAGATGACTCAAAAATTTCTTCAAAGGGCAAAGGTACGATTCATGTAGATCATGGAAGCTTTTAGAATGTTCTCTATGTGCCTTCCTTGGCTTCAAATCTTCTTTTTGTGTATCAAATGACACACACTGGTGAACCGAAGCAAGTTACATTCAGCTCAAATACAGTTGAAATTTCTGATATCAAAAGTGGAAGACTCGTTGCAGTCGGAAAGGCAAACCACACTGCAAAATGCTATGAGTTTTCACACTTTATTCCGCTTGCAAAGCCCACTGCTCTTTGCACACATGGTAATGAGGTTAGTAGGATTTGGCATGAAAGATTTGGGCATCTTAATTATAAGTATTTGCTGCTTCTATCAAACAAATCCATGGTAGATGGTCTTCCACAACTCCGTTCCTCGAAGGGAATATGCATTGGTTGCATCATTGGGAAGCACCCCGAGCACAGATTCGACCGCGGCAAAGCTTCTACTATTTTGGGGTTAATCCATTCTTATATCAGTGGTCTGCTGCCCCATATGTCATTAAATGGTTCAAGGTATGTTTTGACATTTATTGATGATTTTTCCCGCTTTACATGGGTATTCTTTCTCAAAAACAAGTCAGAAGTGCTTGGAAACTTCAAGGATTTTAAGGCTTCTGTTGAGACCGCCACTGAGAGAAATATCAAAGCTCTTAGATCTGATAATGGTGGAGAATATATTAAGTCCAAGTTGCTACAACTTTGTGCCCAAAGCGGAATTCAGATCCAACATACAGTTCCCTACACACCCCGGCAGAACGGTGTAGCGGAAAGGAAAAACCGGTCATTGAAAGCGATGGCTACATGCATGATTGAATCAAAAGGTTTGGCTGCAAATCTTTGGGCTGAAGCAATCAATGTTTCTGCATACATACAGAACCATGTTCCACATTCATCCGTGAAAGGTATGACTCCTTTCGAAGCATTCTTTGGTCACAAACCGGATGTGTCAAATCTGAGAGTTTTTGGCTCTACTGCATGGGCTAGAATTCCTTCCAAGAAGAGATGAGCTTTGGATCCACAAAGCATCGAGTGCATACTGATAGGATATGGGAAAGAATCAAAATCATATAAACTCATGGATATCAGATCTAACAAGATATTCATAGAGCGCAGTGTGCAATTTGAAGAACCGCTTCAAGAATTGCAACTAGTTGAGGAAGAGACTGCCGATTCACTGCCTTCACCAGAAGAAGATCCGTGCAGCGATAATGAAGGTATGAGTTCTGATATTTCTGATATTTCAGAATCATATGATGATCATGACATATCAGGTTCAGAATCCAACCATTATGATCCTCCTCAATTACCAAAGTGGGCCCAAAACACTCTCCAATCTGCTGGTTCGAACCTTGGAAATCCTGCTGATCCGAGACGAACAAGAGCAGACTTTCAAAGAGCAAGTATGTCACTTTCTATTGATGATCCATTACTTCCTGAGATTTCTTATTTGATTGTTGGTTCAGATCCCACATCATACTATTCTTCCCACCGAGATCTGAGATGGAAAAGTGCCATGGATGAAGAGTACAATTCTCTTCAAAAGAACAACACATGGGAGCTAGTTTCTCTTCCACCTGGAAGAAAATTAGTGAAGTGTAAATGGGTCTACCGCACGAAAGTTTCTGCTGATGGCTCTATTAGAAAATACAAAGCAAGGTTGGTGGAAAAAGGTTTCTCCCAAGTCCAAGGAGTGGACTACACTGAGACTTTTGCACCGGTTGCAAAGATGGATTCCATCCACCTTGTTTTGGCTATTTCCGCATCCAAGCTCTGGGAAGTGCACCACATGGATGTGAAGAGTGCATTTCTACATGGAGACCTTGCTGAAGAGGTATATATGCAGCAGTCAGAGGGCTACACATCAGATCAATCATTAGGTTGCAAATTGAAGAAATCTTTGTACGGGTTAAAACAGGCCCCAAGAGCTTGGTACGCAAAGATGGACTCCTTCCTTCTTTCTCAGAATTTCCAAAGATGGAAATATGATATGAATGTGTATCTTCAATGAGTTAAAGGTAATTTGTTGGTTATTGTACTTTATGTTGATGATATTCTCATTACTGGTAGCACTCTTACTTCAATAAACAAGCTAAAAACTGCCTTAAATCTAGCTTTTGACATGAGCGATTTGGGCTTGCTGAGTCACTTTTTGGGCTTGGAGATAGCTCAAAATTTTGATGGGATCACTATATCTCAGCAAAAATATGCTTCTGACCTATTATTGAAGTTTAATATGGCTGAATGTAAGGCAGCCCCATTCCCATTCCTCTCAGGAATCAGTCTTGAGGAGGGAGATTCTACACCGCTTGCAGATTGCAATATGTATCGACAGTTGATTGGTTCACTACTTTATTTGACACACTCAAGGCCTGATATTTCATATGCCGTGAGTGCCATGTCAAGATATATGCATCAGCCACATGAGCTTCATTGGCGAGCAGCCAAGCGGATCTTGTAGTATGTGCAAGGTACGAGACAATTTGGCATACATTATGCTGCAGATTCTGAGCTTGATTTCATTGGTTTTACTGATTCAGATTGGGCAGGTGATATCATTGATCGGAAGTCCACTTCCTGTTATGTTTTCATGATTGGTCATGGTGCTATTTTCTGGTCCAGCAAAAAGCAAGCAGCCATTGCACTTTCTTCAGCAGAGGCAGAGTATCGAGGGGCAGTCAATGCCTGCATTCAGGCAGTTTGGTTGCAAGGTATTCTTTCCGAGTTTGGTTTTGGTGGCACTACTTCGACTGTCCTATTTTGTGACAATCAAAGTGCTATCAAGATCTCCACAGATCCAGTTCAGCGGTAGAGGACCAAACACATTGAGATTCATATGCATTACATTTGACAGTTGGTGCATGACCGCACCATCATTCTGCAATATTGCCCTACTGATGAGCAAATTGCAGACATCTTCACCAAGAGCTTCACTGAGAAGAAGTTCTCTTACCTCCGTTCACTGTTGGGGGTGAGTTCCATCATGGTGGAGATAGATTGATCCATTATTATGCTTTAGCTTGAGGGGGGGATTTCTCCCCACTGAGTTTTCCCTCTTTCCTCACTTAGTTTATTTTCAACATTTTTTGGATTATTGTATTGGGGTGACCTTTGGTCTTAGTTACCAGGGCCCCACATTATTTTTTGCACATCATAGTCTAGCTTGAGGGGGGGTGTTCGGATATCCACATCATCTTTTTCAGGATCTTGCATGCAATTAGGGTTTGCATGCAAATTCTAGGGTTTGCATGCATTTTGCATGCATCCCAGTCACCAGGTTGATGCCTCCAGCACCTTAGCCACCTCTTTCTAGCACGTGGGAGCCACTTACTTCAGTTCTTTAGCCCTCCTAGTCTGAAAGGTGCCCACTTCTCACCTACTGCCAGAGAAGGGCACACTTTCTCACCTACCACTGTAGTTCCACTTCAGTTACATTCAGTTAGCTTCGATTCTCCCTGATTTGAGGCTAGTTTCACTCCCGACTGACTGTTTCACTTCCGTTGGACCTCCAGATTGACTAGATGACTTGTTTTGACTTTAGTTAGCCTCCCATGTGCCCCCCACTGAGCCTCCTTCCCTTAATCAGTGCTACACACTTCAGTTACACTTGTTACACTCAGTTAGACTCAGATTGACACCTGAATGACTTGTTCTTGTGCATTGATGAGCACCACCGATTGATGATGAGGACTCCTAGTTGGAGTCAAGATACTCCATTCAGTGATTCGTATGGCCTACTTAGTCAATTCGAATTGCTCACTCACATTGTCAGATTGTATTGTAATCCTTCACCCTTATTGGGATATTGAGCACTGCTGCATGTTTTGCACAGTTTTACACCATATTTTCTATGTTCATCTGTTGTGATTGATTTACTTGTTCATTAGATCTGCTGTGACTAATTTTACAGCTAGCTCTGTGTTATATACTGGAAGAAGGTAGCAGTCGCGGCCCTATTGGAAGGACTAGCACCATTGATACACTCACCCAAAGAATGAAGGGGAAATGTGACAAAGAGGACCTCGATTCCTTGAAAAAGTCAATCGAGGATACCATGGAGTGGAAGTTCGCAGATATTAATGTCGAACTGATTGCACAGATGCAAATGCTCCTTGATGAACAACACGAAGCCCTTAAATGTCTCCAACACGAGGGGAGACTAATGGCTTCTATAGGTTCTTCACAATCCCCTCCATCTGACAACCCGCCTTCCTCAGGGGGAAAAACAATGGAGACTGGTTGAGGGAACCACACGGCCCACCCATCATGGTATCTTGATATTTACTTGTCTGATTAGATTTACTTGTTTCATTTTTTGTTAATTTTCCAAGGCCCTTCTATTCGTCTGTATTAATTTTTGGTATGCACACTATGATCGTTTTTGTAAAATAGAAGCTCATGTTATTGAGGTTCTAGGGAGTAGGATTCTATCATATTAGTGATATAAACATTTGATGTAATCAACACCAAATATTGGTCTATTTGGTATATAGTTGTTGTTATATGTCAAATCTGCACTTATCCGTCTGTGATCACATTATGCTGTCGATCACAGAAAATGACAACATGGATTGAAGAGCTAGATTACCCTGGATGATGTATGGACTAAACCTACCCTCTTCAGCCGGGAATTTCCCTAATTTACCTGATCTTTTGACATGTGCACTACTATGTGGGAAGTAGACTAGCACACATCTGCTATTATGCCCTACTTTGCTCAAGTGAAACTACCGCGCACCTCAGAAAAAGTTGCAAGCGCTTGTTGTAAAACACTGAAGTTGCGTACTATTTGCTACTATGCTTTGAGAAAACTCACGCACATCTTAAGATGAAATAAAAAAATATATTAAGTTGATGAATTGGGATTAGTTGAAGTTGGTTCTACAACTTCCCCAACCTCCCAATCCAACAACCTCTTGAATACAACTGCCTACCTTTTCCCATAAATACAAGGAGGATCCACGATAGAGAACTAGACTCAAACTAGATAGAAAGACCTAGAAGAAAGGCTTTTAGCACTGTTACACTGGAGGAATGTCCCAAGTCATTATGGAGAGAAGGATCCCATGACTCAGTTGCAGAAACATCTCGACACATCAGGATTATTGTACTGATTCATGTTTCTTTGACAATAAAAAGGTCAAAATACCCTTCATGTCCCAAATCATATATCTATTAGATTGTATGTCTATTTGGAGTAATACTTGATTATATTTGATGTTAGATTGCATTCTAATTTCATCATATTTATATATAGTCAAGCTACGCTGAGGAAGGTATCCTTTGTATTGTAGGTTCATCAAGTGGGAGATCAAGTGAAAGCTAGGACCAACCGTCGGTTAAAGGTATGTCTTTCGATATCCCGATCTCTATCATTTGTAAGAACTAGTTGTAATGCAATTAATATATTTATCTGTCAACCCAGCCTAATTGGTAGTGTCCATCTCCTCACTATAAGGTAGAAATCCTGAACAACAGACTAGCGACTCTGCTGGGGAGTAACCGGTAGTTATTCTGCTCTAGGAGACCTAGTTTTGGTTTTCTTCCAGCCCTTTTTTTAGTTTTTTATTCTTTGAGAGCTCTTGTAGGTCTTTGCTTACTATTCCTTGCTGCTTGATTCATCTCAGTTGGTTGTTGCAAATCCTGTTTCTATCCTTTTGTGACATGTGCGTTGGTATTCCCTACTAACAGTAGCGCATAACACCTGGTGAGCATTTCTCTTTACAATGCATAGTAGCGCACATATCCTAGTGTGCCCTGGTTTCTGCATTGCACACTAGTGCATTTTCCTATAGTGTCCATTTTTTGGTTAGGGTTTGATTTCCAGTGGTTTGATTCCACTTCCATCCTGTTGCTTTGCCTTCTTGATTGACCCCTGAGACTTCCATGTCTCTTTTGAGTCTTGTGGGCCTCTCTTGAGTCTTTTTAGTTTGTTTGCTTGCTTGTGTACTTGTTTAAGTGTCTTTTCCGCTTACTATCCCTTTTTGAAGTTCATGCAATATTCTCTTTTGGACATAGCTACATACTTTCACCCTAGTTGTTGTTGCAATCATATAGACTTGCATTCTTAATGTTTGTTGTTTGTTGCAATGTTTAGCATGCTTTCACTTTGTCTTGTCCTTTCCATTAGGGTTTGACTTCAAGTTTGAGTCCTTAGGGTTGCTTTCGAAAGGTTTATGGTTCAAATACTTTCTAGTTGTCTTATCAGTTCAGTCCAAGTGAGTCAAATCTTTCTAAGTTTTCTTTCTGTTGAGTCCATGTGTTGTTAAAGTCATTCTTGGTTCGCTTGCTTACTTTTTGCTTTGATTAGTGTTTTCTTAGGGTTTTGATACTTAGGAGCAACCTATTTAGGTCTGCCTTTTTGTCACGAGTGTCCCTTTTCCTTGCTTCTTTTTCACTTTGTTTCCAAGCCTCAAGTTTTTTCTTTTACAAAAAACTTGGTAAGTCAAGTCTTCATCGAGTCTCTTGATTTGTTTTCTTTGAGCCATTTAGATGTTTGTTTTATGCATTCTTTACATTTAGATCTTGCTTGCTTTTGTAAAAAGTTCTCTTTATTTTACATTTATCAGAAAAGACAAAAAAATGTTTAAATAGCTTACTAGTAAGGTCTTGCATTATTTTGAGGTAGCATAGTTTACTTTGAAATATTAAAAAGAAAATACAAAAATATTTTTATTTAGGATTGCTTAGGTTTCAAGTTTTTGAAATAATTATAAACAAAAAGAGAAAAGTTTTGTGACTTTACTTTCATAAAAAATCATTCCACACACTGCGCTGCAACCCTTGAGTAACAAGTATCCCTTAAAAAGAAATTATTAATAAAATTTATTAGCAACATTTTTCTTTTTAGGTATACATGTTATCAACTAGCTTAGGCTAGAGTTTCAAGCTTAAATCACCTTAAACTGCTCGGAACATGCTTCGTTACTCAACAATTATAGTACCACTATCTTTTAGGTAAATCCATATATATCAAATAGTCCTAGGAAAATCTACTTAAACCAGAGCTAAGCACGAGGCCATGGGTGATTGGAACTGTTGAGGATATCCCCTCACTTTCCTCTCAACCATAAACCAGATTTGACTCGCATACGGGGGTCCTTTCGGAATTCGAGATTTGCTACCCTACCCATGCATTTCAACTAGGCTAATGACTATCCCCCCAAGTTATCTTGTATTGATGGTAGCCTTAGTATTAGACCTTTAGAATTCTACACAAGTAGAGTGGGCGGTTATTCCCACTTCACCTCGGATAAACGTGGAAGGTAAACCTTTGGCAGTAATCCTGGGAAAGCGATTTGGTGATTCAAGCGCCTGCACCCAGTGGACCTCCGAAGGATGCCACATAACTTACCATCGATACTCTGTTAGTTTTTTCTAGGCCCTCATCATCCCAGACTTGCTTCCAAGAGTATTTTCCATCTGTTTGATTGGTTTGACTACTTAGGAAATTTTGTAGTGGTATGTTGTTTGCTCCATAGTTGTAGTGGCCATTAGGTTTTTACTTAGTTTATTTTTTTATAGTTGTGGAGGAACAACATCTTCGTTAGTCTCGGAGGTTGAAAAACCTTCCTCCTCCCATTGTGGATCCTCCACCTCCATCGCGACACCGGGGGACAGATTCTCGTGGTTCTTTTGAACTTACGGGTGAAACAAAGGTTCTTGAATAACCACAACCCAGAATCCTGGATTGACAAGTCTTTGATACTATCGAGGTTGAAGATGTAACTTCTAGAGAGTTCAGTACTCCTTTAAACTCTCCTCTTACTGGACCCAACGATCCTTTACAAGTACCTATTGGATTTCAACAACCTGAGTACAGTGTGTGTGCTCTTTGTGGTGTGCTTTTTGTGCTGCTTGTTGTTAGTTGGCATTAGATATTTCTGGTTTGTTGAATCGGAAACTATGGAAAGCATCTCGGTGAGCACCAATCAAGGGACCCCTGTTGAAGGGGCTCCTTGTGCTTTTCCATTCATTGGGAACATTGGTACTCCCTTAAGGGCTACTTTGAATCTTCCAGGATTCACTATCGGGCTACCGGTTTGGTTGCTTTCCACTCCGAACGCCTTGCATGCTCCTGATGCTTCTCAATTAAGCACCTCACATCAAGAGCATCATAACTCTATGCCCGCTTCTCCAGTAGAATTTTTTCCTCCTCCTTCTACCTCATGTGGTGAAACTAGTAATACTAGTAACCAACAGTCTAAAAGGAATAGATGGAGGAAGAAAATGAAGAAGATGCCAAAGCAAGGGGACAGCCACCCATCCTCTAGAAGTCATGCTAGGGGCACCTACCCAACCTCTAGTAGTCATGTTGGGAGAACTCGTTCAGTTGTTGGAAATCATACTGAACCTCGCCACCTAGCCTCTGAAGGTCATGCTGAGGGCACCTACCCAACCTTTGATGGTCATGTTGGGATAAATCGTTCAGTCACTAGAAATCATACTGAACCTCGCCACCCAGCCTCTGAAGGTCATGCTAGGGGAACCTACCCAACCTCCTATGGTCATGTTTGGAGAACTCGTTCAGTCACTAGAAATCATACTGAACCTCACCACCCAGCCTCTGAAGGTCATGCTAGGGGCACCCACCCAACCTCTAGAGGTCATGTTGGGAGAAAAATTTCAGTCACTGCAAATCATATTGGAAGTATGTCTTCAACCACTGTCTCTCATGTTGAGGACACGTCATTGATCACTGCTGGTCATATTAATGACAAGTCACCAGTTCCTATGAGTCATACTAGAGCAACTGAATCGGCCACTGCAAGTCATGCTGAGAACATTGACATTGTCGATAAACCTAATAAACAGAAGCTTAAGTTCCCTTGTAAGTTTTGCGAGGGAGACAACCTGACATATTTGTGCCCTGTACTTTCATAAGTGCAAAGAGTGTGGTCCTTAGTTCAAAAGTCTTTTGCTTATGAGCAACTAGCCACTGCAAGTCATGCTGGGGGCAAGCTATCAACCAATGCTAGTCATGCTAAGAGTACTATTGTTGTAAAGGAGTCTAAGCTTATAAGATGGAAGCCAATGTTACCTTGTAAACTTTGTAAGGGAGATCAACTTACTCATCTATGCCCTACTATTCTAGAGGTACGGAGAGTATGTTCCATGTCTGAAGGATACTCTACTCCTGAATTGTCTATAGATTCTCAACAGTCGGATCAACCTTTGGTTGATGAAGTGGTTGAACCAATACAATCTTTGGTCAACCCCACTCTTTCTTTGGAGAGTGAAGTGATCGAATCGATGCAATCTTCGACCGATCCCATCAGTCCTTCAGAAACTGATGCACCTATCCCTAAAGTATTCTACATTACTAGTTTAGATGTTTATGAAAATGGGGGCACTGCATCTGTGCCGAGTGAATCCCTACCAAGCTTTAAGATCATTTCCTTTGATTGGAATAGTCTAACTGGGCCTCGCCTTCCTTCTTCTTCACCTTTCCAAATAAAGGTTGATATTGGAAACAATGTGGTTAATCGTTGTATTGTAGATGAAGGAGCCTCCATTAGTATCTTATCCCCTTATGCTTGGAGAGATTTAGGTTTCACTAACCTTGTTACAGCTATTAATTGGCCATTGTCCTTCAACATAAGACCTAGTGAACCATTGGGATTCTTCCCTCAAGTACATGTTACTTTGAGTGGAAAAACAATCTTAGTTGATTTTATGGTTTTAAAGGACCCTGTGGATTTTAATATGATCCTCCGACGTGATTACGTATATGCAATGTAGGATGTGGTGTCAACGCTCTTTCGTGTGATACATTTTCCTCACAATGAAAGCATTGTCACTATCGATCAACTTACATTTGTTGATCCCTCTTATTACCCAACTATATACCAAGTTTGTCCCTCGGTAGTGCCCACTACCATGTCACAATCAAATTATGTGGCATATTGTTCCTTGAGTCCAATTGCTACTGAGAAGAAGCCTCTGAATTCGTGCTTACCTTCTTGAAACTGGGTCCCAACAATTGACTAGGTGGTGAATCCATCTAAATGTTTAGATATGTGTTCCATCTGGGATAATATACTTCCTTCTGATGAAGTTTTCCTAGAGTCTATAATGCAGTCTGCCATTCATTTGGACATTGATTCACCAACAAGCATTCTTCCACCTTCACTTCGAGCTCGTTAAAAATAGTAAAGAGGTTACGAGCATTCTTCCACCTTCACTTCGAGCTCGTTAAAAACAGTAAGGAACTTACGAGCATTCTTTCACCTTCACTTCAAGCTTGTTAAAAATAGTAAGGAAGTTATGAGCATTATTTCACCTTCACTTCGAGCTTGTTAAAAATAGTAAGGAGGTTACGAGCATTTCTTTCACATTCACTTCGAGCTTGTTAAAAATAGTAAGGAGGCTACGAGCATTTCTTCCATCTTCACTTTGAGATCATTAAAAACAATAAGGAAGTTATGAGCATTTTTCTTATCTCCTTTGAGCTCCTTAAAAATAGTAAGGAGGTCACGAGTTTACTTTTTCAGGCTCGTTAAAACTTTACGAAAGAGATCTTTATAGATTTATTTCACGCTCTTCTTTGAATCTTTAAATATAACAATATTATCGAGTATAATTGTCATTTCAGACTCGTTAAAGGATTTGAAGCGACATCCGCTTAAATATAAGTTTAACCATTTTCCGGACTTTTGCGGATTACTTACGAAAAAGGAATACTCTAGTCATCCATGGCTAGAAGAGTTCTCCTCTCATTGTTTTATACTTTTTCGGGGGAGGAGACTAACTGTACGAAAATGGACTTTTGGAGCCTGTATTTAGGGTTTTCAGGCTCTTGAAATATGAAAACACCAAGCGAGCACTCACCTACTCGGGCTCGATGTGAAATCCACGAGATGGTATATAGAGGATTGTTTAAGTTTTTCAGACTCTATAAACAGCAAAACACCGGCGAGGATTAACCTACTTGGGCTCGATATTAAAATCCATGAGTAGGTGTATGGAGTTATTGTTTAAGTTTTTCAAACTCCTTAAAATTGAAAACACCGACGAGCAAGAACAGATCTCGGCTCGATATTAAAATCCAGAGATCAGTACTATAGAGTATTCTTCTATTTCTTCTTTGAACTCTGCAAACAATGAAGAAGGTCCTGAGTCTTCCTCCCATGGGCTCGTTAAACTCTTTACATGGTTGGACCTATTGAGTTTTCTTTTCTTCTTGGACTCATTAAAACAATAAGATGAATATTCTTTTACCAAAAAGAATAAGGGATAAGAAGGGCATCTCACATCTTTTTCAGTTTCAAAGGCAGTTCTGCCAATCATGTCCTTAAACACAACACCTACTTGAGTCTATTCATGTCAGTTGGGTTTTAGTTTTTTGCCTTAGGGTGAACCTGATCTCTGAGTGTTTACTCCCCCGGTTGGTTATTCTTCCAACCATATGGAGGGTCTGTTAATGTATCCTACATTGCAGGCTTATATCATTTCCCCTTCATGTTGAAAACTGCCTAAGTCACTTTGTGTCGTGCTCATTGTTCAAGGATACAGCCTGTGTCGGCCATTCTGTAATTTACCTTAACTTCATGTGTTGGCCATCCTGGTGTCAGTTTGTTTCATCTTGTTACTTGTCCTACTCCACATCATCTCATACTTGTGATTGTTCCTCATGTTGGATGATGGAGGATGCATTAAGGCCTCCCTTCTAGCAGACTTCTTCCCATCGACTTCATCTCATTATGCTCTGGGAACGAAGTTTAGAGTTTCAGTTAGTACCTTGGGGATTGCAGTCATCAGTGGCAATTTCCCTCGCTGTTGAATAATGGGAACACATCAATGTCTCTTATTCGATAGGTTCCTCAAGTGTTCGACTTCAAGTCCACATATTCACACTTGTTTGGATCATACTAGGTACCTTGGACCCCATTATCATTATCGATGGAAGTCCTCGCGTTTGTTAACGGTATACATTAATGACCGATAATCAAACGATACTCCCCATGTTCGACTTTAGCTCATTTATTCGCATGGTTAGGGTTTGTACCTTGGGTTGTTTTTGGATGAAGACCTTGGGACCATGATAGCATCACCATATTTATGTTATCCCCAAAGTTGCGCAAGACTGAGCCTCACTCATTTTGGCTCTTTATGAGAAATAGATCCAGCTTGTTGTTATGGCTATGATTTGTATTTTGACATGGATCCACACTTGTATTTTAGTGGCCATGCTCTATATATACATCTCCTAGTTATGTATCAGAGATCATATTACACATCTACATGATGTCAATATTGTAATTGCTCGCTGACCTTGATCGTTGTTTAAGGTGTTTTTGTGAATTGGTTCTGTGGTTTGTTGCTCCTCCTCTGACTTGGACTTATAATATATTTTGGCCATTGTTTCCCTCTGACCTCACACATTAGGGGGTATCTGTTATAGGTCAAATTTGCACTTCTCCGTCCATGATCACATTATGATGTCGATCACACAAAAGAACAACATGGATTGACGAGCTAGATTACCTTGGATGATGTATGGACTGAACCTACCCTCTTCAGTTGGGAATTTCCCTGATTTACCTGATCTTTTGACATGTACGCTACTATGTGGGAAGTAAACTAGTGCACATTTGCTAGTATGCCCTACTTTGCTCACGTGAAACTAGCACACACCTCATAAAAAAGTTGCAAGCGCTTGTTGTAAAACACTAAAGTTGCGTACTGTGCGCTACTATGCTTTAAGGAAACTCGCGCACATCTTAAGATGAAATAAAAAATATATATTAAGTTGATGAATTGGGATTAGTTGAAGTTGGGTCTGTAACTTCCCCAGCCTCCCAATCCAACCACCTCTCAAATCCAACTTCCTACCTTGTCCCATAAATACAAGGAGGATCCATGAGAGAGAACTAGACTCAAACTAGATAGAAAGACCTAGAAGAAAGGCTTTTAGAACTGTTACGCTGGAAAAAAGTCACAAGTCATTGTGGAGAGAAGGATCCAAGGACTTGGTTGCAGAAACATCTTGACATGTCAGGTATATTGTACTGATTCATGTTTCTTTGACAATAAAAACGTCGAAATACCCTTCCTGTCCCAAATCAGATATCTATTAGATTGTATGTCTATTTGGAGTAATACTTGATTATATTTAATGTTAGATTGTTGTTTGATTTCATTATATTTATATAAATTCAAGATACGCTGAGGAAGCTATCCTTTGTATTGTAGGTTCACCAAGCAGGAGATCAAGTGAAAGCTAGGACCAGTCGTCGGTTAAAGGTATGTATTTTGATATCCCAATCTCTGTCGTTTGTAAGAACTATTTGTAATGCAATTAATGTATTTACCTGTCAACCCCGCCTAGTTGGTACTGTCCATCTCCTCACTATAAGGTAGAAATCCTGAACAACAGCTTTATATCGGCAATTGTAATCGGAAATATTGATGAAGATATATTAATGGATATAAGATTTCTGTGTATTCCTATGGAATTTAAATCTATTTCTAAAAATTCTAGATATATCAATGGATATAAGATTTGTGTATATTCTTTAGGCATTTAAATCTATTTCTATAAGTATTAAAACACTTTGGCCCTGCAAGTAGAATGCTCTGGTTAAAATTTTTGCTTGTGGTAATTTGTAGGATTACTTAATTCTTCCACTTCTCACTTTGCTACAAAGGCTAATAAGTAAAGCATGTCTAGTTTCATAGTTTGTACATGAACTGTTGGTTCAAGAAGAAAGCCTCTTTGAAATCCAATTTGTATCAAATGGATACTTCTATTGAAATATTACATTATGAATTCTCAATATTCAAATCACTATAACACTAGTAACTATTTGTTGGGCTTGTGATTTGGTTTCTTAAATGTAATGCAATATTATTTTATATTCTATTAGTTGTAATGTTGTGATTTCTTGTTATTTGATTCTATAGTATGTATGCTTGACTATTCAAATTTAAAGCACATTACTAATTATATAGTAAAGTCGTTATGGTTTTATAAGTAAATTACCATCTTGTTGGAACAATTTCACGACTACTCTATACAACACATCTCTTGTTCTTTCAATCATAGAGCTGATTTATTGTCAAAGAAGGGATTACATTTAGTAGATGATATTTGTTATCACTTGATAAATTTTTGAAATTGGGTTTTCAAATCAATCTTGGTTTATATATATTCTTTAAATTTTTCTCTCGATGGTAAAACCAAAGTTTATTTTATTATGGAAAAACCAAAGTTTATTTTATTATGGATTAAGGTTTATTTTGTAAAAACAATAGAAATAAAAATATTTTGGGCCAAGATCCGAGCTCTTCATGACTTGCTGCTATGAAAAACAAGTTTAGCTACAAACACATAAGCTAGTATCTAAGTGCTAAGCTCCAAGTCACATGGCGAAAAGTCCCACAAAGGGTTATGGTAGTGCCAATGTCATTGATATATAATGAAATCGGTGATGTATATAAACAATTGAAACATTTAACATTCAATGCATATGGGATAACTTTTTGAGCAAAAAATAAAAAGTCTCAAGTTCTCAAAACCCTAACGCCAAGTTTAAAGAGGGATACAACACCATATGTCCAAGAGTATGTTTTCCAGGAGGTTTTTTGTAGCGTTGGGGGTTTGAGTAGGCAAAGGAAATTGTTTTTTCTCTCCGATATTGTTTTTCACGACTCCTATATCCGTAGTTTTCCTGCCTTCCATCGGGATTTGACACTTTGCACCCAAGGATTAATGCTGCCGCTATTTTTCCGTAGCCGAAGAAGAAACTGTTAGGGTTCGTCACTCTAATTGCGTCGTTGTTTATCTCTCAGGTTTCGTGTTATAATTTCTTCTATTAGTATTTTCTGGATCACTGGATACGCCAGAGTTTCCTGCTTCCAGATAAAGTATATCGCCTTCACACTCTCCCAAACAGGATGACTGGATGTTCGAAACCTTCAAAGGATGGGAGCAAGATGTCCTCCTGTCTCAGGTTCTTGGTATCAAATGTTGCAGCGGGATCGGTTATTGGGAAAGGTGGTGCTATTGTTAGTGATTTTCAAACACAATCAGGGGATAGGATCCAGTTCTCACGTAATCATGAGTTTTTCCTGGAACAACTGATAGGATAATATTAGTGACCGATTTCATCAAAGGAATACTTTCTAGGACAAATCTCATTCTCCAGAAACTTTTGAGCGAGGCCGATGATAGCAGTGACGTAGATGAAAAGATACGTCAAGTTCGACTTGTTCTTCCAAATTCTGTATGCGGTGGCATAATGAAAAAGCAGAAAGGTCTAAAAACTATCGCACAGGTGTTTTGTGGATGAAAATATGCAGTTGCAAATTACAAACAGAATTAGTGTATTTTCCTGAGGCAGAAGCATAAGCAGTCAGTAGGGCTAATACAGATATCCTTTCTAAGTTTTGACAGGGAAATAAAAGAGTTGTGAAGGTAAAGGTGTGAAATGGCTAGTTCACGATCATCCTCCACCAACGACGTGCTTCCAGTAAAAGATACGAGCCTTTCGAAAAGGCATGAAGGCCAAGTGAAAAGCTTCTTCAAGAATCTAAAAGCTAGGTGTGTAGGGTTTAGTAGTTCGATCATTTAGAGCTCATGTATCGGTGGTAAGAAGTGCGTCCAAAAGGAGAGATCGATAGCTCATGATGCATTTCGCACCGTCGACATGCACAAAAAGGAAGGGAGGGTTGGTGGTTGTGAAATACAAACAACCATCACGCGTGTCATTCTTGGTACGTTTCGCCTATAGAAAAATGGTATTGGTAACCACTCAAATGTTATGTGAAACCACCTTTACAGCAACAAAATCTTCTTTGGGGGTTATAAAATGGGGTTGTTCTATTTTTTATTTCTGCTAGATATTGTTTATGTGCTATTTTCTGTTATGACCATGCTTCTGAGAATTGTAAAGGTCAACACATGGAGCCCCTGGGAGGATAGCATTCGTGCAAAAATAAATAAACAGAGAGATGAGATGCATTACATAATGCTAAGACTGGGCTTCATTGAGAAACATTGCAATTCAAACCCAACTTGTAATTTTCACGAGAACATGATGAGAACGCTTGAAGATGACTTCGGGGAGGTCTTTTCTATGTGGGTGCAAAACTGGAGCATATCATTACTCAGCTAGATGAATGACCTGGAGGTCCTTTCCTCACTATATTGTGATACTTATACACAAGAAAGATGATCAAAATCGGGAAATTATAATGAACATAGATTTTACAGCGAACACAATTCGAAAACAATGGAGGTCGCTACGAAATCACTGAAGGAGACTATTTTGCAGCATGTGAACTCATAAAAGTGTTGACAATATGACAAACATTCCAGATGATGTTCCAGCTTAACTTATGCATTGAAAATTCAGCTATAAATGTACTTTGTTTTTCAAATTTAATTAAAGGATAGTCATGACTCAAACCCCAAAAGATAGGAAAGGGTGTTACATTAAGTTGTAATATTTTATAATTTTTCCCTAGAAATTAGGAAGGTAGTTGGTATAGGTGTCATATTTATGGGAACTGATTTCTATTTTTAGCAAAAAACAAGAGGTCTCGAATCTTGAAAAGAGGAGAGAGAGTGTTATATATGAGGATGTAATAGACATATAAGGGGTTTGACTTCCGGTGAGGAAGAGACCATTTTTTGGGTATTGAAGTTGTGTTAAAACTTAGTCGACAGGGGTTCCCTTCACTGTCGACACCAACCCACCGCGATCTCCCTAAGCACCATCCCATACAGGTTTTACCCTATCCAGCAATACCTGTAGAGCAGATGAGGTCTCACCCAAGGCGATCAAGGGAGAGTGGACGGAACCATGTTTCCGTCGAATGAAGGAGGATGATTGTGGAAACAATTACTTAACTTATCGCAGCATTCAAGACAGATCTACGCATTCAAGATTAACATCATTCATATTCATAGCATCATTCAACAGAAACATTCATCGTGACAAGTATAATATTAAAGTATTAACTGTAGCAAGAAACCATTGCAACATGTATTAACATAAAGGGCACATAGGGAATTTCACCAAACAGTTCCGTCATGTCATATTACTTCAGAAAAACCCTGATACAACATCTCCGCAAAACCAGACCTCAGCAATATCCCTTGATCTCACATACACACTCAAAGATGCACACAATTGACATCCAAAAATCGTCCTAAGATCAGATGATCCAACACTTACAACTCATGTCTATATATAGGCTTTCGCCTTTACAATGCTTGTCCACTTACTAACAACTTCCTAACCGACAGTTGGACAAATGACCCAAAATCTAACTAACGCAGTCCAAATGACCCAAAAACCCACCTACTGTGGTACAATTAGCCCAAATTCACATATCATATGGTCCAATGACCCAAAAATCTGAATTCTACGGTACAATCGACTCAAAAATACATAAAAATAATGCAGCCTTCTTCCTTCCGCGACCTCTTCTGATGTGTCGCAGCATCAGTGATGCTGCAATTCTTCCTTACCAAACCGCTTTCCAACAGGCCCCCAACACAATCTTGTGGCTCGCCCTCGAACCACGTCAACTAGACATGGTGTATTCTATGGTCTTCACTTTGAAGTCCTCGTACTGCTGCGCGACTGTCGTCACCATTTCCTTGGCTTCTATAGCCACCACCTGACTGTCGAGCACATATTTTGCAGATGGATGCGCAGTGAGCTTTGCTGTCACCTGTTGATGACCCTTTTGTACTACGTGAAGCACTTTACCATCCTTGGTCATGAACTGTCCCCCAACATCCTGAAACTGCTCCAGTTGCACAACACACTTCTTCTGTTGCTCATTAGACTTGGTAACTCGTTGCTGCAATTCCTTTAAGTCCTAAGACTTGGCAACCTGTTCCATGGGTGGCATTGTGCGCATGGCTGCCTTAAGTGTTGCCAGCTATTTTTCTTCGTCCTTTCAATACTTGATCAACTGGTCAACCTACTCATCCTGGACAATTTGGCTCCAGAACTGTACGGTATCGGCTGTGAGCTTTGTCGTGGCCTTTTCCAGCTCCTCCATCTGAGTTGCAACCTCCTCAATCACCCTTTTTCTGTCATCGAATTCAACTTGAGGCGTACTAGGATTCACCTAAGCCTTCAACTCTTGATTCTTTTGCCGCAACTAGACAATGGTAGCCCCCAGTCACTGCACCCATTCGAGCACATATGACTCTACAATAGGCTCCTGCACATGCTGACATGCCTCAACAATAGCCGTCTCGACCCACACGTTTTGATCCCACAGACGGGCCTTCTCTGCAATAAGGAAATCGTGTTCCTTCTTTAGTCCTTCGATTTCACGAGCCTTCTCATCCCGTTCTTTCTTAATGTCTTCTTCGAGCTCATCCACAGCCTGCCATGCTGAAGCATCCCTGTCGTTCAATTTTTCAATGGCACGCTTCGCATCGACCTCACTCTCCTCTAATCGTACACACATACCACTAATCTCCCGCAGTCATTTTGTCGTCTCCCGGTTGGTAGTTGCCTACATAGTGGTCAACCCTTCTGCTAGTAATGCGTTAACATTAATGAACACCTTCTATAACTATTGCATCAAGGCATTCACAGCCTCATCTTCAGTCACAATCATTATCAGGGGAATCTCCACATTTTTGACTTATGACTCGGTGTCGATTGTGCTAACTTGTGGTGCCACTATGTCGTCCGGTGCTCTCCATAAAACCATGTCATACAAAGATTCCATACGAGTAGTGAGCACATGGAATCCTTCATCTATTTCCCTTGTCATCTTCTGAGTTGTGGCGGTGGATGCATTAGTGATTTCTTTGATAAGTCGACCCAAGTCTGCTTCCATCGATAGGGGAATCCCACTAATTGTCACCGGGTCCTGGTGTCCTTTCATTTTGGTCTCTCCCAAGGTGCGGTCATTTTCATCATCTGTTGGTGTTTTGATGGCCTCTTGATTGGAATCATGATGACTGTGCGGGTCCTATGTCGATATATGATCTTTTGGACCCTTCGTCGGCTCTCCAGCCTCAATCTCGGCCAATGCCATAGGTTTGTACCATTCTAGTGGCCAATCATTCACAATGGCATCCAGTGCTTGCATCGTTACATTGTAAGGGGTCATCAACCACTCTTGACTGGGGTCACGCCTTGCCTACACATAAATAGCATGCGGCCGAACTGCAAACTCCATGATTAGCTTAAACTTTGATGCAGTGTCTTCGGATATCCGCAGTACCTTTGTTGCTGCATTACAAAGTATCTCCCAATAGAGACAGAATAGAAATTGGCAATCTCGAAGTTGCTAAGGCTCTCATACATACCATAAGTTCTGATAATGTACACCCTACTTCTCTTTTGCAGCCGCAACGTCCATGCCCTGGTATGTGTCAGGCTCCTTTCAAGCCACGAATGCAATCAATAGAAGAAGCCAACTGTATGTGAATGAACCCTTACCTGAATGAATCGCCATAACATCCTCCGCCAATTGATTTAATAGAAACAAGGACCAGTTCATTTGGATGCCCTCCGCGCATTGTACTGCACATGCAACAATCTCTGAGTTGCACTAGTTAGGACAACCACCCCTGACCACCTTCCAGGATAAAATCTTGGTGCCGTTGAGTACCGCCTGATCATTAATACTGCTGGTACGATACCCATAACCATCCGTTTCTAGGCCATATTTCTTCACCAGCTCTCATGCCCGCTTTTTGTCATTCGCCTTCCCTTAGAATTACTACGATGGATTGACTCCATCTTTAGGAAACCCAATAATATGGGAGATCAAGTCAACAGTTACTAGAATTTCTCTGTCCATCCACAACGAACCAACATGTCTTCCTTGATCACTCAGCAATATCTTGGGGCAGCCTAAATAGTGATAATGTTGTCAACCAAAAACTGCATAGCCGTGGCTGCGGAACAATCAACAACTGGTGTAGCTTCCACCCATCTTGTCAAGTAATCTATCACCGTAATGATATATCTGGCACCAGTGTGCTTACCCAGTGGATGGATTGGTCCCACAAAATCCACTGCTCATTTGTTAAACGACTATAGTGTTAACGGAGGCATCGACAACATCTCGTCCCTCTTGGATGGCTTCCCAGTGCTCTGACAGATGTCGTAGGACCACATATAGTCGGTCGCATCATTAAGGTACATGGGCCACCAAAGCCCTGCACGAAGCACCTTCCTGGCAGTTTCCCGACCACCGTAGTGTCCTCCAGCTACACCTCCATGTGCTTCTTCCAATATATGTGCTTGCTCATGTGGCAAGACACACCGTCGTAATATCTCATCGGCACCCATCTTGTATAACTCTCATGCGATGAGTTGGAAGTCAGCAGATTTAACCACCAACTGCTTCTTCTGACTAGTGGTGAGCTCTTCTGATGTGGTTCATGTTTCCAAATACTAGATGATTTCTTCAAAGTGGCCATCGGCTATTTCAACCCAAAATAGTTGTGCATGAGGCAACACATCTTCAATGTTAGTTGGCTCCTCTCCTATTTCAATCCGCGATAGATGATAAGGGATAGAATTCAGCCGCCCTGGCTTCACAATTACTTCAAAATTGAATTCTTGAAAGAGAAGTAACCATTAGCATATCTTCCCCCCCAACATAGGCTTATTGACTAGGTACTTCAATGCAGAGTGGTCTGTGAATATCCTAAAATGCCTACCCAATAAGTAGTGTCAGAACATCTACAGCGCATAGACCATCGCCAATCCTTCCCTCTCAGTAGTGGTGTAGTTCTTTTCTGCGGATGATAGCTTTCGACTGGCGAAAGCAATAGGGTGATCAAGATCCCCCTCTCCTGGTTGCGCTAGCACCACACTGAGTGCAATTGTTGATGCATCAACATGGACATGGAATTATTTACTCCAGTCCGGGAATACTAGTATCGGTGCCGAAGCCATCTTAGCCTTCAGCTGCTCAAAACTATCCTGACATTTAGTGCTCCATTGAAATACTGCATCTTTCTTGAATAGCTTCTCCATAGGGGCAGTGATCACTGCATATCCCCTGATGAACTTGCGGTAATACCTAATATGTCCTAAAGTTTCCCTCAGCTGCTTGACAGTGGTCGGCGGTGTCAAACTCAAAATAAGTGCAATCTTCGCTGGATCGACTAACAACCCTTTCTTGCACACATTGTGACCCAGCAATATCCCAAATGGCTTGCAAAAAATGAACTTCTTCAAATTCCGCGAGATCTAGTGTTGTCGACAGCGCTTCAACATCAACCGCAGATTGGCCAGGTGATCACGAATCAAACCATAGACTGTCCAATCGTCCATGTATACCGGCAAGAAATTCTGGATGAAATCCTTAAATGCAGCAACAACAACCCGCTAAAATATCGTAGGTGCATTCTTCAGTCGAAACGGCATTACGGTATACTGAAAAAATCCCCATTCTGTCACAAAAGTCATCTTCTAGCGGTCTTCCTTTGCAATACAGATCTAATGATATCCTGAGAACCCATCTGTGAAAGAATGCATCTCCTGGCCAGCTACCCCCTCAAGTACTTCATCAGTAAACGAGGTCGAAAAGGGGTCATGCAAGCAAGCATCATTCAACTTCCATAGATCGACGCAGATGCGCACCTCACCAGTCTTCTTGTCCTGCACCACCATAGGATTGATCCATTCTGACTCTTCAACCAATTCAATGATACCAGCATCCAACATGCAATCAAGTTCTGCCTTGACCTTCTCCTTATGTCGCGGATTGAGCCGATAAGGTTGCTGCCTGATCGGTTTAGCATTTGGTTTCAAGGGAATCTTCATCTCACCTAGATCACCCAAAATACCTTTCATTTCTGAGAAATTCGTAGGAAAAAGGTCTTGGAACTCATGCAACAACTCAGTGACCTTTCCCATCATCTCATCATCCCAATAATCTCCAGCATTCGTGAACTTGGGAGTGGCCTCCGTCCCAATATTGATATTGTAAAGCTTCAAGGGCTGACTAAATGGATCACTTGGCGCACCAGGTGGTACCACATCATGACTTCCTTTAGACTCCAGAATATTGACATTTCGTGGATCATCACCATCTTCGGGCCCACCAGTGATATTATAACATTCCATAATGGATTGCATCTGGCAGTGCGTATGCGGATCCACCAGGTACGCCACAGGAACAACCTTTAGAACCACATTGTGAATGATCTGCAGAGCGTTATGGACATCCGGATTGGGATCAGAAAAACTGAACGTATGACATATGGTCAACTCCAACCAAGTAGTGATTTCTCCCCGTAACTCAGCTATAGTATACCATGACCACGACATTTCATCCAAGGTATGGATAAATGCATGGACCCACTCATCTCTTGGTCGCGATGCCCATAATGTCTGACACTCCATTAAATGGCCTCTAGGATCATTTTGACCATCATACTTCCCTGCATGGTATACCTTTGTATCACCGAAGCGTACCATCATCAATCTTCTGCATTTCGACCATCCATCAATTGATTCCTTGTGTGTCTCCCACCAACGTTGTAATGTCCCCATTTTGACCCCTTTGTGTTAAATCGTAAATGATGTAAATATTGTAATTTAATCATGGTGAGGAGCTCAAGGCCAAGGCCCCACCATTAATTTAGCATTTTATGTATCGGCAATTAAAGAAATAGATGCCTATGGTTCTTGTGCTAGATAGGCACAATGTAAATAAGACATCATGTAATTACGAATTTTAATGAAAATACCCACAACTAGCTATGCAATGCAACAAAGAGATGGGGCATGATTCTACTAGGAATAGGGAGGGAAATTATTCAAACCCTTGAGCCACTGGTGATAATCCATGTGTCAATGAGAAAACCCATAAACTACCAACTACCCATTTTGGGCTATGGACCCAATCATTTAATTCTTCCAAGAGTTGGTTGAGGCAGTTAATGCCTTGGGAATGAAGAGGTATGGCAGCCAATTTCGTGCATGGGAAAGCCATCAACCTGGGAAATTGTAATTTGTCTCCTTGGGCAAGAAAACACTCACGAAATGGTGCCCAAAGCCATTCTGAACAGTTAGGGTCTCTCCTCTCTCACGCAGTCTGAACTACTAGCCCTTTTCCCATCACATATTTCACCATTTTTCCTCCATTTTCCATGCCTGGGAGCTCGTTTTTGCATTGGACAACAGCTGAGAGAGAAGGGCCACGAGTTGGGACTGGGATGGGGGTCGTTTTTGCCCCAAAATGCCTAGGGATGTTTTTTCTGAAAATGATTTCTGCTCTTCAGGGTTGTTCCCCAATTGCCATTTTCGTTTTTAAGCTTTCCCACATTTTTCTGGGCTGGTAGAAACCCCATCTTTGGGCATCTCACTGTAAAAACGTTTTTATCATGCCCAACACTTATACTTCTGCTGTTATGTCCATCCTTGTCTTGGTTTGAACCTGTGAGCAAGACACTTGGATTGGTAGTGGACAAAATTGGCTTGATAAACCTAGTGGAGGGAGTAACCTCCTAAGAAGATCAAGAGGGCTTTGGCTACCTTTCTATGCACACCCTGAGAAGACTAGAAAGGAAGGTATGGCTTGAGGGACTGTGTGGCAGTGAAGAGGATACTTCCTTGTGTTAGGTGTGTAGGCATTGTGAGTGCCAAGCTGAATAGATCTGGGGGGGGGGTATCCATAGCTCTGTGGTTGAGCTCACTAGCTTAGCAATTCTTCCTTTCCATTTCCTAGCAGCCTGATAAACCCAATTACAAATTGGCTTGGCTCATCTTGGTTTATGCTTGGCTATGTGTGAGTCTGCTGTTCCTTGATTCCTTGTAGAGATCATGCCCAGCTCGGGGGTGGAAGTTGTATCAAGAGGTTGATAAGCGCAACTAGCCTATAGTTGGTTGGAACGTTGCAGATGCATAGCTGGTTGCTTGGGACTACTTGTTAAGATAAGTATTCTCTTATGTTAACTTTGAAGTTATTAATTGTTGAATATCTTGAATGTATGATGGATGAGTTATCGAAATTAATTCCGTTGTGCTTTTCTTATAATTACACACTCCATATGTCTTTTATATTATGTGAATGCTTGGTTAAAACATTTATGGGGCTAGATGCCCGGTTTCGTATCACGATCCTCTCTATCATGCTGGTATGATAGGAGGGGATGTTACAAACATGCTGGAGCAGCCTTCAGTGCTTCGTCTAATGCTATCAATCGTTGTGGTTCTGAAACTCTTTCCTCGAACTCCATCAGAAAGTTAGACAAGCCAGGCAGCCCTTCATATCTTGGTAGCATGACCGTTTCAGTCACAATGCGACATAGCGACTACGTGATCAACCCACACTTACGGAGAGACACCGCGTGCAAGCAGTTCTGCCAATGTTCTAGCGCATCATCAGAGTTGGAAGATGCAGAGCTGTCATTATGCCATCTCAGCTCACCGTTGGCAGTTGGATGAATATAGTCTTAGAAATGTTAAATGCGTGGTCCCATCTACTGGGATCGTCATCCTTTACTGGCTCAATGTATCTGCAACCTTCAGTTGGATCCAACGGGGTTATGACTTTGAGATCACGGTTTTCAAAAGTCATCATTTGCCGCTTGAAGTTGATTACCTCTCCACTGTCGTTAGCCCATCTGATCCCCAACAACACAGGATACGAACTTCCTCCTTCAACCACTTCGATGACATCAAAGTCAACGTAGGTCTTCATTCCCTCAATGTCCACCACCAACTAGGGGACTCTCCCAATCGACGTCACTTTAGCGTGATTAGCTAACCAGAGTTGTACAAGAGAACATCTCAATGGGGGGCTCCCCATTTTCTGCCATGCTTGCTTGGTTAAGATGTTGACATCCAAACCAAGGTCTAGCATAACTGAATCAACATCATAATCCCCAATATGGATATTCATTTGCATCTCCTTACCTGTCTTCCATCGCTGTAAGGAGTTTACTGTAGAATCCTGTCGTCCCTTAGATGGCCGCTGCAACAACCCTTCAATCTCAGCCAGGGCTGCGGGATCTCTTGCTAGCAATAAGCATCTCTCAAGAAACTTCTATAAAGTTCCAGGCTGCAATGATGGACCTACCTCTGAAGTCACATCAAACACAGGGGGCATGTCGTAGATGATAGCTTTACTGCGATCCTGGTCTAATGCACGACGTGCTTGGAAGAATGTATCACGCTCGAACTCAACATCAAATAGTACCTTCTTCTGCCTGTCCTTCCAAATGTATCCTCATGTTGCTGCACCTCCCCATGTAATGACTCCGACCGCCACATCCTGTGGTCTTGGCTCTGCAGAAATTGTCGCAACATTCGTGCCCTGATTCTGATTAGGTATAGGAATCCCTTGCTGATTCAGATTTGGATTAGCATTTTGGTTCTGGTTATGCACTGGTTGCTGCACCTGATTCTGTACTGGCTATTGTTCTTAGTTCTGCAACTGTGGATTATTCACTTCTTGCCATCATGTAATCAACTACGGGCAGTTTTCCACTGTATGGTCTGTAACAAAGAAAAATGTACACTACGTCTGCAAGAATGGACAATCGCACTGATAGTGTCCCCATACTACACAGTGATAGCACTGAATAGGTCCACGACCTCCTCATCCTCCTCCACGACCAAATCCTCTGCCACGTCCACCCTAGAATCCTCCATGGAATCCACCCTGCTGTGGGTATTGCAGTTGGTTGTACTGTTGTTGCATCTAAGTGGGTTGCATGCCCTGCCCTTGCTACATAAACTACGGTTGTTGAACGTACTATGGCTGTTTTGGATCCATTTGCATCGGGTCATATTACAGCTCAAACTGCTACTGCGGTGGCTGCGGTGGTACAAACTATACCTGCTGTTGAGGTAGCGGCTGGGCTACTTGTGGCTGCAGTGGAAGTTGTTGCATGGCACGCTGGTCATCGTTTACATAGAATGCATCGTGCATTCTCTCATGAAGCAACCCATATGCTCAAAAATCTTTGTCATCATGTCCCATCAATTTACAAAAAGTGCAATATAGATTCATCGGCTTGGTAACCATTTTCTGCATATATGGACATTCTTCATGGCGGTGCCCAAATACCTAACAAATGCGACACCATGGAATTCCAACATCATTCAACGGGTTTGGCGGTCTTGAAACCATGTAAATGCGGATGTCGGGGAATTTTTCCTTTGTATGCCCTTCCCCTCGACATCGTGTGCACCATACTTCTTCGCATTGCTCCTTGCCCTTCTTCAAATCTTGCAACTATATGGTCAAGTTAGCTAGCTGTGTCTATATCTGCGACATCCCAGCTACATTTTCTCCAATCGGCGACGCCTCCAACCGCATTGCAATTTCCAGAGCTTGACTGGGCATCGAGATGTTTTGTCACATCAATGGTAGTCGAATATGCGGTACCAGTGCTACGATGAACCACTCTTTATGTTGGACAATGCTCATATCGAAACTAACACTTGCCATCATCGTCTTGAACTGTTGGTCGAAATCCCACACTGTCTCGTTGGGATACTAATTAATTTCTTTCAATTTTGTGATATATTGGGCCTCAAACTTGGGCTTCCATAATTTTGCAATCAACCCATCCTTGATCTCATCTAGTGACTTCGCTAGAGATCTTGTAGGGACTAGAACAAACTTCATGAACCAATCTAAGGCACGACCTCCAAGGGTCGTCGCCAGCTGGCTTTTCTTGGCATCATCATCAGTGATCGGTTTTACGGTCCAGATCGCTTCACACAAAAACCAATACTGTTCTGGGTTATCGATCCCACTCCCATGGAATAACAGTAAGTTAGTATCATCGCCTGCCATCCTGGGATTTCTTCCTATAGGTACTGAAATACTAGCGATCAAGTTTTCTGTACCCGGTGGGGTCGAAGTGGTGTTTCTCACTGGTTGACAGATAGTGAGCGGAGGTGTGGGTACGTTGCTACTGGGGTTAGGTCCTTCCTCTATCCTAGGTGTATCCTGTGCGTCCTTGTCCGGACTGTGAGGTCTCTTCATCCCGTGTGGTCTTCCTTCGTGAAATTGCGGTTCGATCGCAGCAGGACCTTCTCCTATCCTCTGCCTCTTCTCCTATCGAAACCTTGCTCCTCCTCTTGTAAGACCACTCTCTTCCTTGGATTCATTCACAGTCTCATCGTGACCCGCACCCGTCTACCCTAGATCATTCCATGCACCACCCCCCTACTGTTGCAATACCCACGGCCTTCGCCCACTAGGTTGCTTACTAATCTATATGTATCTTCAATATACCCTTTTCACAAATAAGCATCTTAATGGAAAGTTGGAGCGATAGTAGAAATCTTCCTCGGGGTTCACGGAAGAAATCTCTTTCAGCTTCACTATAATACTTCTATGTATCAACCATGAATTCAATGATATATCCTTCCAAGATGCTATCAAGCCACACCTTGACAGCCTGCGATATTTTATTGTCGACTTCTTGCAGTTCTTGGATCAGTTCCGGGGTCCAGGTCATTAGCTCACTACCTTGGTGGTTCCTCTTCTAATAGGTCAACTTTTCCAACCACTCGAACAAATGGACTAGAAATTTACAGAAAAACCATTCATGCGGACCATCATGAATGTATCTATCCATCCACTGATCTACTGTCAGTCAAGTGTTCTGTCTTTTTTCTTCAGCAAATTCATGCAACCTCTGATCAAACAAACTCTGTATCTCCGGTTGCGTCAGATGCCACAACATATCCTCCTTTCACTTCGCACACGGTCTCGTAAACAAAACCATTTGTTAACTGAAACCCGGTCGATAGGGGTTCCCATCACTGTCGACACCAACCCACCGCGATCTCCTTGAGCACCAACCCAGATAGGTTTTACCTTGTCCAGCAACACCTGCAGAGCAGATGAGGTCTCACCCGAGGCGATCAAGGGAGAGTGGACAAAACCATGTTTCCGCCGAATGAAGGAGGATGATCGCGGCAATAATTACTTAACTTATCACAGCATTCAATACAGATCTACGCATTCAAGATCAACATCATTAATATTCATAGCATCATTCAACAGAAACATTCATCGCGACAAGTATAATATTAAAGTATTAACTCCAGCAAGAAACCATTGCAACATGCATTAACATAAAAGGTACATAGGGAATTTCACCAAACAGTTCCGTCATGTCATATTATTTCAGAAAAACCCTGATACAACATCTCCGCAAAACCAGATCTCAGCAATATCTTTTGATCTCACATACAGACTCAAAGATGTGCACAATCAACATCCAAAAATCATACCAAGATCAGATGATCCAACACTTACAACTTGTGTCTATATATAGGCTTCCGCCTTTACAATGCTTGTCCACTTACTAACAACTTCCTAACTGATAGTTGGAAAAATGACCCAAAATCTAACTAACGCGGTCCATATGACCCAAAAACCCACCTACCGCGGTCAATTAGCCCAAATTTACATATCATATGGTCCAATGACCCAAAAACCCGCATTCTGCGGTACAACTGACTCAAAAATACATAAAATAATGCATCCTTCTTCCTTCCACGACCTCTTCTGACGTGGCGCAGCATCAGTGATGATACGATTCTTCCTTACAAAACTGCCTGCCAACTAGTTGTTTCCAAAGAATTAATAAAATATTGCAGAGAATAACACATCTTCCAAAAACAGAGATTCATGTGTTAGTCAAATTTACAGTTTGTAGTTTTCCTTTCTTATATGTGCATGTATTCCTTCTTTGTTTTTCTTTTTGATTACGTTTTATCTTTTATGCTTAGATGAAAGTTTATAATAATTTGAGATCCATCTATGTATGCCTTGGCTTATCGGGTCTGAGTATCCATTTACTTCTCTAAATTTGATAGTGGATTCATCTAAACGGTGCCCATTATTGATGGACTGTCTTTGTTTTCTTTCTAAATCACCTGCAAAAAAAAGATTTGATTGTAATGAGATAATTACCTTGCCTCTATAAAGATCATTAATGTTGTTTGTCTGCTAGTCCATACATTTTCTAGCTTTGACTCTATGCCCAATAAACTTTTTTCCTAGTTTGATCCAAAACCCATTTTTAAATATTGTTTCTGTTAACAATCTAGCCATTGTTCTTGAGTAAACAATCGATTACCGAGGTGGAATTGGTTGATTGAATTGTATGAGAGATCCCTCTCTAGATTGTAAGGGCTAGCTTCTAATCCTAATGGTTGGTTTGAAAGAGTTACCTCAAGGTTTCCTGATACAACCCAAGTTAAAATCTGAGTGATAACAGTATTCTTCAGGTTACCCCTTTCACTGATCACCATCCAGGGGAAATGTTTTATGTTCGTCTTTCTTAATTAGGCTAGCCTTTATGATCCATTTTGTAAATTCGATGCACCCGCTTTAGGGGCTTTTTGGTTAAGATTTCCTCTGTATCTGCGTTATTTGTATGATGTTATCAATAGCTATGGTTATGATGGTATATTACTGAATAGTGGCAAGCATTATCAGATTTTTTGTAAAAGACTGCATAGTTTGTTTTCAAAGATTCTATCCTTGGGATAGGTTTTATTGTAAGCTTCTTTGATTCACTTAATGAATAACAAGTCACTTTTTTTTCGTTAAAAAAAACAGTTCTATAAGTAAATTAATCTTGAATTAATCTGTTAACTCTTAACTCTTAGATCAAACATTAATCTATATTCTGAGAACTCTTAACTCTTAGATCAAACAATCAATAAAGTCATTTTGGTTCTTTTCATGATTGGGCTTCATGATTGCATGCAGGCAGGGTTGGAAATTCATTTTACCTTTACCCTTCAAATCAAATTTTTATGACATTTTGAACTCTTACTTTAACCATCACAAAACGTTTAGTTTCAGAACATGCCATTCAATAGTAAAGTGTTATTAAAGAAATTACCTTTCATATTGAAATTTTTATTTAAGATTTTAATTTTCAATAAAATATAGTAATAAAAATATCTATCCATGTTTTATTTAGTTAATCTTATATTCCAAATATTAAGAATCATGCATGCAAGATGGATTCTCTCATTGACACTAATTTAGTTGAAGAAAACAAACAATTAAAAAGACACCATAAGAAGGCAACTTCCCTTCAAAAAAAAAATTTGAATGAAAAATCATCCAAAAAATTTATATTAATGAAAAGCTATATATTGAAAGAAAAAAACTCTGCATTTTTTAAGAGGAGGAATTAACTTCCTCGTTGTTTGGATACCTCTTGGGCTCTGTCAATTACCCTATCTTAAAAATTACTTTAAATTGAATATTCACATATTTAGTTTGTATATTTATTGTTTATAATTAAACAAAAAATTACATTCATTTTACTCCTGAGTTAGTTAATCCAAACTTTTACCGCCCAACTAATATAATCTAAAGATGGAACTGCATTAACTGTTGCTAGTGTCGGGACAAACCATTTTTATATGGTATAACTTAGCCAATTGACTTGTTATGCAAACAATGACTGAATGTTTTAGACATTAACTTTTCACCTTAATATTTTGAACATTTACAAATGAAAATTGCATTTTTTAATTTCAAATTCACACTTTTCAAATAAGAAATTGCATTTTTTTATTTGAAATTCACACTTTTCAAATCAAAATTTGCATTTTTTTATTTGCAATTCACACTTTTCAAATCAAAATTTGCATTTTTTTATTTGAAATTCACACTTTTCAAATCAAAATTTGCATTTTCTGATTTTAAATCCACACCTTTTGAATTGAAATTCATAGTTTTATAACAAAAAATTGCAATTTTAAGGTTCATAAGTAGTAGAAAAACACACTATTCGAATAGAAGAACACACTTTTCAAAGCCAATATTGCCACTTTCAGAACTCGTTTTTGCACTTTAGAGAGGTTGATATTGACACTTTCAAAGTCTAAATCCCTTTGAGGGGCATTAAAATATTCAAATTTTATGTGTTCTTTCTTTTTCATACAGTTCTCAGAATTTTATGTGTTCTCTTTTCAAACATACATATTATAGAATTAAATAACAGAGAAATCACAACATTACAATTAACATAATATAAAATAATATTGCACTACATTTAAGAAACCAAATCACAAGCTTAGTTAGAACATATAAAAAATGTTTGTCCTGATGGCGCTAATGGTAAATGATGGCGGTGATCTTGGTGTTTGTGACAAGACATATATTCGACTAAAGAATGATGTGATTATTTTCTTCACACACATGATACAAGCCATCATTCACCATTAGCACCGTCAGGATAACCGCCTTTTCATAATTTCATCGTATAAACCATCACCATGTCAGCATACATTCCTTTCTCAAGGAATCGATTGGAGTGATACATGTACAATTACTCCAGCAAAATCTACAGTCGGTACAGATGATATCTATCACCACCATCCCGCCATACTGTGATAATTCACTATATAAATACTGAAGCATACCCGGTATCACAGCAAATGAAATATTTGGGAAGTCATGGAACTCTTCTTTACCGCCTCTGTTCCTTTTCCTTTGTTGTTTTATCAGAAATACTTGAGTCTTATGGTCGCTCTCTTCATGATATATGAGCATTTCGACAATAGTTCCTTGACAAATCCTCACCACACCATGATATATGGGCATTTCGAGCACTGTCGAAGCCCCAAGACCAGGATTTGTCTCTAATGTGACTCATAGCTTCTAGTGGAAGCAAAAATAAAGTATAGCTTCTAGTTGAAGCCAAAATAAAGTCTGTAAATTCTCTGTAGTAGAAGAGTCTATGTTTGTGAGCTCAAGCTTGTAGTCCTGAAATGTATTAAGAGCCCAAGCTTTGTAAAAGGTGAAAGATCAAAGTAAATTTCATCTCTGTGTAATACGACGAAGTTGCACTATTTTAACCCCAAATAACTTCTACTGATTTGTATGTCTTAGTAAGAAAAGTTTTAATTTAAATCTTGTAGTAGAAGAGTCCTTGTTTGTGAGCTCAATCTCGTAGTCGTGAAATGTATTAAGAGTCCAAGCTCTGTAAAAGTTGAAAGATCGAAGTAAATTCAATTGCTAGGAATAACTTCTACTGATTTTTATGTCTTAATAATAAATCTATAACAGAACATTTTAATTGCCACGTATTTATATTTTTATCTAAAATATGTAACAAAACATTTCAATTGCCAGGTATTTATATTTTTATCTAAATCTGTAACAAAGCATTTGAATTGTTAAGTATTTATATTATTCAAACCATAAATCTTTTTTTCAATTGCCAGGTATTGATATTTTTCAATATCTCATAAGCTGGGTGCATGAAACCATTTGGGTTTGATGGCTTAATAGAACATGAAACATAGGCATAGAACATCAAAACACGGTATTTTCCTTCGATACCTTTGTTTTTGGAGGATTTAGGTGTCAATATTTCCAATCCATAGGTCTCAATGAGTGAAAGTATCTATATCAACGTGAATTACCAAGATAATAGGGTGTACTGGCAGCTAGAGAGGCAGTAATAGTGCGAGAGCACAAATGCTACTATAATTATTCACTTCCTCTTGCACTTCTCTCAAGCATATTTAAAGCATAGTGTTTGATAGAGAATAAAACGTAGCATGGATTTAGTGGTGCTCAGAGGAGAAAATATTCGATAGGATTCAAAATTATAATTAAACTATATTTCTAATACTCAATGTGCCAAATCAAATATGCCACATGTCACAATATGATCATTTCACGTGTCACCCTGGGATACTAGATATCAACATTTAAACAACAAAATTTATAGATGGTTTGCTTCAAAGACTTTGCTGGCAAGTGGAAATATTCTCAGAGAAAGAGCAGTCACTCATTCTCCAAGGTGTTCTATTGTTATGATTCCCTCATAAATGAAGAGTCAGCTAACCCTTCTTATTCCCAATATTCTTTTCATAATAGTTTGACACTGTAAGAGAGTCAGTTGATCCTTCTTGTGTTCTCTATTATGGATATAGCCAAATTATTAATTAATTTTTTTCACAATTAACTATGAAACGAAGGGGTGTCCGATCCTTCTTGTCGGAAAACGGAAGTCGGGAGAAACCATTTTTATATGTTAAAAATTCTGAGGTGTTCTATTTTAAAAATTGCGTCGTAATTGAAAGGTCGGTCGACCCTTCGTATTCCCAATATTATTTTCATAATAGCTCGACACTGCAAGAAGGGTCGATCGACCCTTCTTATTCCAAATATTCTTTTCATAATAGTTCGACACTACAAGAAGGGTCAGTCGACCCTTCTTATTCCAAATATTCTTTTCATAATAGTTCGACACTGCAAGAAGGGTCGGTAGTCAAGAAACACACTATTCGCATTTTGCATTTTTTTATTTGAAATTCACGCTTTTAAGGTTCATAAGTAGTCAAGAAACACACTAATCAAATAGAAAAACACACTTTTCAAAGCCAATATTTCCACTTTCAGAACTTGATTTTGCACTTTAGAAAGGTTGATATTGACACTTTCAAAGTCAGGTTGATGTTGAAACTTTCCTTTGAAATTTTCTTGCATTTTTGAGTGTTATTGTGAGCTGCGGAAAGCACTGAGTTTTTCCAAAAGTCAGGTTCTTTCTGCAACCCGCAATCGGCAATCCGCAATGCGGATTGCAGAAGCTTGGTTTTTCGGTTTTGAAACATTTTCTTTCCGCAACTCGCAATCCGCAATGCGGATTGCGGATGCAGAAATATTCTTCAATCATTGTGGTCTTTTACATCCGCAACCCACAACCTGCAATTGCATATTGCGGGAAGAGTCTTAAAATAGTTTTGCACTATGCATTTCCGCAACTCACAACCCGCAATTTCGGATTGCGGATTGCGGAAAGATTGTATATATTTATGAAATAAAACACCGCAACCCTTCTTTTCCTTCCCGCATGTTTATGTTTTAACCATCGATTTGTATTGATCCTGCGGATGAGATTACACTGGGTGATTTAAATAAAGTTCAGCTTGTCTGTTTTCCCCTCTACCATTTTTAAAAATTGCAATTAGGCTCCTAACTGCGATTTTCACCTTCAGCCAAATTTGAAGTCATAGTCATTGATACGACTAATCCATAATGATAAGTTGTTTAGATTGACATCAAATCATACGTGATATAATTAAAATTGTACATCTTAATCCAAATTTTGTTGGTGCATGCTATATGTTATTTCATTGCAGATGTGATAATTGCATTTCTTAGACCGAAAGGTTTTAATCATGGTTGTAGCTTGGGTTTTCACCCAACCTTTTGCAAATGAGCACCTACTAACTTCATAGTAGCAGTTTCAATAAAACAGTAAAAAGATAAGATACAAATTAAATAGTAATCTAACATGTGCAAGAAAGTAAATTTAGATCAAGAACAGTTAAAAACTGGATCCATGAGAGAAACAATAAAAAACTTGACATTTTATATTAATGAGCAAACAAGGGTTTGCAATGGTTTACCTCAATGGTGAGGTTGTTGGAATTCTTGCAGCAGTATAGGAGTAGTGCTCCAATAGTCTCTCTCTTCTCCAAGATGCTTCAAGGGTGGGACAAAGGTTCACCCTTAATGAAGAACTTCAAGCTCAAAATGGATGGGCTAAGCTCAAGAGTAATTTTGGCAGCATGAGGATAGGGTGAATGTGGATGAATAATGGGGAGCCTCTATCACATTTTTTTATCTTTTGGGTGATGGGAAATACAACCATGGTTTAAGGTAACCAATGGTATTGGTAAAACTGGGTTAGGTTTTCTTTTCCTCTTTTCCCCTCTTTTTTCCTTTTTTGAATACATTTTTTAATTTTATTCCCTTTTAATTGATTTTTGGGAATTTTGGACCCCTTTGGAGGGTTTTTTTGTATTTTTTGAGGAAAAATAAATATTTTGAGGAGAAAAAGATGGACTTTGGCCTTTTTGGTGACCATTTGAAGGTTTTTTGAGGTTTTAGAGGCTAAAATGATAGGAAAAGCGGACAAATGGGTCATGTGAATAGGAAATGAGATTGTGAGCACTTTTTGGATTTTAACAGATTGTCCCCTTATGTGTGAGGGCAGGAGCTCATCATATGGTCGATAGACATCATAGTTTCTTTTGTCCTTTTCCTGGGGTTTGGAGGAGAGAGAAGACTGATTGGAGACTGGAACAATGGTCCCATACAAACTGCAAAAACTTAAAATGCATGGCCTCAATAGTGAATGAGAAATAATCTAAATATATGGATGAGGCGGGCATACCCATGCTCGTATTAAGACATATAAATAACATTGAGGCCCAAAAGGGGACCTTAACAATACATATAAACCTGCTGTGTACATCATAATGGTCCTGAGAGGACACAAAGATGGGACATACTCATGGTCATACTATGACTGATCTGAAGAGCTGATACACTGGAAAAGACCAACAACCATTCTGAATGAGGTGTCAGAAGGGCTGATGAGCTATTGGATCTGAAGGTAGCCAACAATTGGATGGATTCAGTAACTGTGAGTCAGAGTCTCAAGGGTACACTGAACTGTATCTGAATGTGTACTCGAAGAAGTATACAACTGGGGTACTTCTGAATACTCTCTCCAAGCATAGCCCGAATATCTACAGGAACATGTAATTGGTTGTTCCTAAAGTAGACTCACCAATGTGCTAGAGTGAGGTGACATCCAGGGTCTTTGACTAATAACTGAAAGGACCAATACCCTGCACGAATCTCAATGATGTGATCAAGGTGTTGACATCGAGCATGTGAGAAACAATCATTTGTAGAGGAACTAAGAACTCCTTTCAAAATGATCTGTGGGAACTCACCACTAATGGTGATGAGTCCAAGGCACAGGGACCTCTGGGTCTATCCTCTGGAATAGATTGGTTGGCATTGACAGAGGGAGACCTACAACTACCAAGGAAATGATGTTTCCTTGATAGGAGCACGAGGTGTACAACCAAAAGATAATAGTATTGATGGTGGGGCTGACATACTGTGGGGATGGGGAATAACTGGGGTTGTAGAGTGGGGGGAAACTCAAACTTCCTTTACTTAGAGCATGATGACATGGATGACCTGGCAGCATATGAAACTAACTTTAGGTATGGGGACCATAGGTTAAGGGATCAGGGGTATGTACTGTAATGGGAGAGATTTAGGAGGACAAACTAATGTATGGTATCGGGAACTCTCAAGGTGGCATATCGCAGAATACTCTGAACCAAGGCGACTGAATTAGGGAAGCTGCCATAATAGTGTGATTATATATGCTTTGTTGTGGCACCGAGAGGCACCATTGGGGCCTTTTTCATGGTTTTAAGGAGCTCAAAGAAGGGATAGAAGTGTCCTCAATGATGGTACTATCATGTGGATTTGTACGAGGCCAGGACAGTTCATGCTCGTGGTTGCTTTCAGTTTTAGAGAGTTTGAAAGTAGTAAGTAGACTCCAAGGGGGTTCTTTTTCATGTGTTAGTCTTCAAGGCCCGAAAAAGCATTAAAGGATGCAATGAAGAACTATTCTAGCTGATGTGACTAGAGTATTCATTTTTTACAATTAGTCTACAGGGTCTGTAAAAACAGGGTAAACTTATACCAGGTAGACGCCCTTTCAAATACATTTAATGATCATGAAAGGAAGTAAGATTGATCAACGATCTTTTCATTGTTTTAGAATCCAGAAAAGAGCTTAACAGAAACTCCCTAAGTGCCTTTTTCGTAAAGGAATTGATCGGCCCGAAAAAGGGATAAAATTATATCGAACAAAGGTAATGGTCAGGCAAGGATGAAGTGTTCAATCAAGGGAGAAGTATGGGGCTCAAGCACAGTGATAGGGGGGAACACTGATGGGGCCTCCTCGTGGGTTGATGAATGATAGCAAAACAACATCATAATTGCAGTAAGGATGGAGTGAAGGGCTCATGTGTAAGTTGTGATGCACGAATTTTGTAAAATCCCACAGCTGCTGATGTGGCATGTAAATCGAGGCGTCAAGGTGTGAGGACATAATGTCAAAGAAATTTTCTAGTGAGAGTGAGAAATGATCCCAAGCATCATCATGAGTGCAAAACTGAGGCGACGACAGGCATGTGAAAAGATGCCTGAAAAATCTGGAGGTGAGAGAGAGAAATGATCTCAATCATCATCACGAGGGTGGAAAACTGAATCCGACGGTATAAAATTCATAAAAAACGGACAACAGCCAATGTGACATGAAAACAAAGGCGATGAGGGGTGTGTGAAGAAATTCCTGAAAACGTGGCTGGTGAAATTGAGAAACTTACTTGACCACCACAAAGCTCTTGTTATGCTAAATCCAATGGTATCAACGGTTTGGAAAACGGACGTCGTATGGTTCCGGAATGGTTGACTGAAAATGGGTCAAATGTTTATAAATAACAAGTTGACCTATAGTGACACGTGTCATTTGCATTGTTGAGTTTGACAAGAGATTTGAGTTAGCCAGAGCTATTTCGTCATATGTGGGAGAACCGACCGTTGGATTTTCATTCCGTGAGTTCCAGGTAATCCTATTGGCCCTAAGCTTTAACTTTATTTAATTTCAGGGGGGAATTGGGTCCTCGAGGGAGGCGCATTGGTCACATAGGGTGACCAATGGCGTAAATCGTCGCTTCTGAGGATTTTTGCACGATCTAGATCGTGGCTTTGGCCTCCACACTCATGATGTGGATCGTGACTGTGGTCTCCACAGTCGCGATTTGGATCGCGACTATGGCTTCCATAGTCACGATCTCGGATCACGACTGTGGTCTCCATAGTTGCGATGTGGATCGCGACTGTGGTTTCCACAGTCGCAATTTGGATTGCGACTGTGGTCTCCATAGTTTCAATTTGGATCGTGACTGTGGCTTCCATAGTCACGATCTCGGATTGAGTTTTTGGGCCCCATAGCCGCGATTTGGATCGTTACTAAGGGAAATTTTGTGGTATGTTTCTAATAAAAAATTTATTGTGTGTTTGGTAGGATGCTGAGGTTGTCGAGGGCATCGTGGAGGGAGAGGGAGATGTCGGATGATCTGATGTAGATCATCCATGAGGACCATCATGCATAGGTTGCTTTGGCATTGGGAAGACTGTTAAAGTTTTCCCAGGTTCCCCTTATTCGTTCAACACATTTGTTGATGAACAAGTTGATCGGGTTTTGGGACCCGACCATTCAGGCCTTCATGGTTCAAGGTGAGAGTTTGGATCTCACCTTAATAGATGTTTACTTTCTGACCAGATTGCCCCGCTTAGGTGTGTTAGGGGACACTCAGCCTAGGATACCAGGGGATGTTGAGATAGAGAAGCTGTTGGAGGGATTTTGCCGTCCGGGGTCTCGCATGCATGCAAATGCACTATTCGTTCAAGATTTGTGGGATCCGGCGACATGAGTAGCTACGGCTTGCATACTACAAGTACTCGGATCACAGGCACCTCACCAAGTATCGAGGGGCCATATGTTGTTGGTTCGTCGAGTTATTACTGGGACATACTATGCCTGGGGGCAGATGTTCCTTGCCTGTGTTCAGCGAGATCTGAACAAGGTGAGTTAGTTGGGGGGGAGTTTAGCTATGCTTCGTTTCTATGTTGTTTCTTTTTTGAGCGGGTGCCTACGTTATGGCCTTGTGTGTCGGTCCGGGATGGTGGGATGAGTGAGCCGCAGATGGTGTAGCGGGGAGAGATGATGTGCTGCAGTGGTGGCATGGTAGTTGGACAATTATTTACTTCAAAGATGTATCGGCAGTGGGAGCATATGTTGGTTCTATTTGATGATTATCCGTACCGGACTATGGATTACCAGGGGGATATTGAGATGCCGTGAGCTACGGGACAGGCCTGGGGGACAGATGGTATGTATTTGTTTTTGTTTTCTCTTTTAGAATATCATGTTTGTATTTTTTTCTATGATCATATCTACAGGTGTTTTTATGATGCTGACCTCCTTGAGTGTTGGTTATTGAAGATGTGGGTCCAAGGCCTCCACCATGTCGGTTGTGGAGACTGATCTCCAGATTTAGAGATATTATTATTCAGCTGTGTTTGTACGCCAAATTTATATGATATGTAAAAAGCACTGTACACTCACCCCAATGGGGGGGGGTGTGGGGGTTATAACCCCCAGCTAGGGGGTCTGGGGGCCAGCGGTCCCTCGATGGGGGTTCGGGGGCGAAGCCCCTAAAGGAATTTTTTTGGGTTGTTTTACAGGCCCATGGTTTTGGGTGACCTGTGGTATTTTTCCATTGTATCTCCCTTATAAAAGAAAGACATTGTAACATGGCTAGGGTTGATTTATTAGGTATTATGCATTGTAAAAATCTCTGAGATCAAGAAGAGAGACTGTGATATAGTGAAGAGGAAGTGCAGCAGTTGTGCTGCAGGTTATATCCCTTCACTTTGTTGGACAAAATCATAATAAGGACTGGCAACTTAAGTGTGGATGTAGCCCAAGTTGGGGTGAACCACGATATATCTGTGTCTCTCTTGTAATGTGTGTGTGATTATATTTGCATTTTTGTTTATTGTTATTGCTCTGTGATCCTGTTTTTCTAACAATTGGTATCAGAGCCAAAGGTCTATTTGGCAAATAAACCTGCAGGAAGCTAGGGTTTCTGGTTCGAGTGGGAGCAATGGCGGAAGAAGGAAAGTTTAAGGTTGAGAAGTTTAATAGCCAAAACTTCTAGTTATGGAAGATGCAAATGGAGGACTATTTGTACCAGAAGGATCTATTCCTACCATTGGGAGGGAAAGCAAAGTAGTTAATGGCCATGAAGGACGAAGAATGGGAGGTTCTTGACAAAAAGGCTCTGGGAACAATACAGTTGACCCTTGCTTTGTCGGTGGCTTTTAATATCTAAAAAGAAACGACAACGGAGGGTTTGATGAGTGCACTGGGTAAGCTGTATGAAAAACCCTCGACCTCCAACAAGGTATTTCTAATGAAGCGTTTATTTAATATGAAGATGTCTGACGCTGGGTCTGTTACTGATTATTTAAATGAGTTTAATACGGTTACAAATCAACTAAGTTCTGTAAGTGTGAACTTTGATGATGAGGTTAGGGCTCTTCTAATCTTGTGTTCATTGCCAGAAAACTGGAATAGCTTGGTCATGGCTGTAAGTAACTTTGTCTCTGGTTCAAACAACTTGAAATTTGATGATGTTATTGGTGTTATTCTTAGTGAGGAAATGCGAAGAAAAAGCACAGGTGAGACATCCGGTAATGCATTGACCATGGAGAGCAGGGGAAGACAAAAGGAGAGAGGAAAGATCCAAGGTAATTGCAGTAACTCTAAAAAGGGTAGATCCAAGTCCAGAATAGGAAAAATAGAGTGTTGGAACTGTGGAAAGAAAGGACATCTAAAGAAAGACTGCAGATCTCTAAAGAATAAAGGAGATGCAAAGAAGGAAACTACCCAGGAAGCAAATGTAGCAGGTGATGTGTTACAAGATGCTTTGTTTCTTGCATTAGATAATACAAGTGATTATTGGGTAGTAGATTCAGGGGCTTCATGTCATGCTACACCCCATAGGAAATATTTTCATGATTATGTTCCAGATGATTTTGGACATGTTTTATTGGGTGGTGATGAGCCATGTAAAATTGTTGGAATGACTAAGGTATGGATAAAAGTTAAGAATGGAACTGATTGGCTATTGAAATATGTCGGGCATATTCCTGCTATGAAAAGAAATCTGATCTCAACAGGGCAGTTGGGAGATGGCAGTTGTCTATCTACATTTCAAGAAAAGTGGTGGAAGATCACTAAAGGATCAATGGTGATAGCAAAAGGAGACAGGGTAGGTACGTTGTATTTATGTCCTCATAATACTGACCATTCTATCTCTTTAGCTTCTGCAAGAACAGATACAGCATTGTGGCATCATAGGCTTAGCCACATGAGTGAGAAGGGGATGCATATTCTCCACTCAAGGAAGTTGCTACCAGATTTGAAGCAGGTAAGTTTGGAATTCTGTGAGAACTCTGTTTATGGAAAATAGAAGAGAGTCAGATTTCTCAAGGTTGGGAAATAGAAGAAGAATGAAAAGTTAGAGCTAGTGCATAAAGATGTATGGGGACCGGCTCAGGTACAATCTCTTGGTCGCTCTCATTATTATGCTACATTTATTGATGATGCAACTAGGAAAACTTGGGTTTATTGCATTAGACAGAAATCTGATGTGTTTGCTACTTTTAAGAAGTGGAAATATTTGGTTGAGAATGAGGCAGGAAAAAGGTTGAAGTGCCTCAAATCTGATAAGGGAGATGAGTACTGCAGCAAGGAGTTTGATAGTTACTGTTCATACCATGGGATTCGTAGAGAGAAGACAGTCCCAGGAACACCACAAGAAAATGTTATGTCAAAAAGGATGAACATAACGATCATGGAACGTGCAAGGTGTATGAGACTGTATGCAGGGTTGCCCTTACAGTTTTGGGTGGATGTTGTAAATACTTTTGTTGATTTAATAAACAGAGGACCTTCAAGTGCTTTGGATGGTGGTATTCCAGAGGAGGCATGGACAAATGAAAAGGTAAACAACTCATTTCTGAGAACGTTTGGTTGTGAAGCATTTGTCCATATTGATAAAGAAAATAGAACAAAGCTTGAAGCTAAATCCAAGAAATGTACCTTTATTGGATATGGGGTTGATGATTTTGGTTATCGTTTATGGGATTATGAAAATCACAAAATCATTAGAAGTAGAGATGTCATATTCAATGAAAAGGTTATGTATAAAGATCAGTTGTAGGGAAAGAAACAGGAAAAGGAAAACACAGAGTACACAGTACTTTATGAAATTACATAAAATGAAGTTCCAAAGGTGCCAGAAAATCAAGAACATCAGCAAGTGCCTGAAACTCCTGCAACTGCAAGAAGATCTACTAGGTTAAGTAGAATCCCTGAATGATACTCTCCTTCAATGTATTATTTATTGATGACTGATGCTAGTGAACCAGAATGTTATGAAGAAGCAATGAAGGTGGAAACCAGAAAGAAGTGGGAGCAAGGCATGAATGAGGAGATGGACTCATTGGTAGGAAACCAGACTTGGGATTTGGTTCAGTTGCCTACAAATAAAAGAGCATTGCAGAACAAATGGATTTACAGGTTGAACGAAGAAGGAGGAGGTAAGAAGCGGTACAAGGCCAGACTTGTTGTAAAGGGGTTTGCACAGAAGAAAGGTATAGATTTTGATGAAATATTTTCTCCTGTTGTTAAGATGACTTCAGTCAGGACTATATTAAGTCTAGTGGCGGAAGAAGATTTGCATCTTGAACAGTTAGATGTAAAAACAGTGTTTCTCCATGGGGATTTTGAGGAAGAGATTTATATGCAGCAGCCACAAGGGTATGAGGTCAAAGGTAAGGAGAAATTGGTATGCAGGTTGAAAAAGAGTTTGTATGGCTTGAAGCAAGCTCCAAGGCAGTGGTATTTAAAATTTGACAGGTTTATGACATAACAAGGTTATAGTAGATGCCATTCTGACCATTGTGTTTATTTCAAGAAGCTAGACAATGAAAGATATATTATCTTGTTATTGTATGTGGATGACATGCTTGTTGCAGGGTCTAACATGCAGGATATAAATGTACTCAAAAGGAAGCTAGCTAATTCATTTGTGATGAAGGATTTGGGTGCTGTAAAGCAAATCCTTGGTATGAGAATAACGAGAGACAAAAAAATTCGCAAATTGACATTGTCTCAAAGTGAGTACATACGAAAGGTGTTGGAAAGGTTCAGAATGCAAAACCAGTTAGTACACCTTTGTCCATCCATTTCAGTCTAAGTAAGGAAATGTGTCCCAAGACACAGGAAAAGACAGATTACATGTCCAAGATTCCCTATCAATCAGCAGTTGGTAGCTTGATGTATGCCATGATGTGCACAAGACCAAATATTGCACAAGCAGTGGGAGTTGTGAGTAGATATATGAACAATATAGGTAAAGAACATTGGAAGGCAGTACAGTGGATTCTCAGGTATTTGAGAGGTACTACCACTTAGGCATTATGTTTTGGAGGTTCAGACACTGTTCTACAAGGATATGTTGATGCAGATATGGTAGGTGATAAGGATAGCAGGAGAAGCACCATAGGGTATATGTTTACTGTAGGTGGAACAACAATAAGTTGGATTTCGAAACTACAGAAGGTTGTTTCACTTTCAACAACGGAAGCAAAGTATGTTGCTGTCACAGAGGCTAGTAAAGAGATGATTTGGTTGCAAAGGTTTATGGAGGAATTGGGTAAGAAGCAGAAGGAGAGCAGGTTGTATAGTGATAGCCAGAGTGCCATTCATCTTATAAAGAACTCAACATTCCATTCTAGGACTAAACATATATATCTCAAGTACCATTTCATACGCTCTGTTCTAGAAGATGAACTATTGAAGCTGGAAAAGATACACACTAGCCAAAATCCTGCAGACATGTTCACAAAGGTAGTGACCAGAGAGAAATTGAGTTCCTGCTCGGTTTCAGTTGGCCTTCTAGCATGAAGGTGAAGAGGAGAAAGTTTCCAAGTCCAAGTCCAGCAAGTGCAACAGTGGTGGAGTTGTTGTGATTAGTCTCCAAGTGGGAGATTGTTGGTTATGGAGCCTGATCTCCATATTCAAAGATATTATTATTCAGCCGTGTTTGTACCCCAGCTTTATATGATATGTAAAAAGGACTGTGCACTCACCCCAATGGGGGGGTTTGTGGGTTATAACCCCTAGCTGGGGGGTTCGGGGGAGAAGCCCCTGAAGGAAATTTTTGGGGTTGTTTTATGGGCCCATGGTTTTGGGTAACCCGTGGTATTTTCTCATTGTATCTCCCTTATAAAATAAAGACATTGTAACATGGCTAGGGTTGATGTACTAGGTATTATGCATTGTAAAGATCTCTGAGATCAAGAAGAGAGACTATGAGACAGTGGAGAGGAAGTGCAGCGGTTGTGCTGTAGGTTGCATCCCTTCACTTTGCTGGACGAAATAATAATAAGGACTGGCAAATTCAGTGTGGACATAGCCCAAGTTGGGGTGAACCATGATATATCTATGTCTCTCTTGTAATGTGTGTGTGATTATATTTTCATTTTTGTTTATTGCTATTGCTCTACGATCCTATTTTTCTAACACACCAGGGCTTCAGGTCCGCAGAGGTCATGTGGTCATGGAAACCCCACTTGCGCGAGGAGTCATACACTGCCGGGGCAATGATTTGGAGGTAGAGGGATCGACTATTGGATGGTGTGGTAGATCATGGTTGGAGGGAGTTGGACTAGGAGGTGTTAGACCTATGTTTTGATGCTCCATGAGAGTGGAGATCGATTTTGAGGAGGATTGCTGTGTTGGAAGCAAAAAGGAGGGCTAGGGACACCGATGACGAGGATGTTCTAGAGGAGGAGGATCTCGAGGAGGAGGCAGGCCGTGATGACGAGGACTAGACTGTTCATTACCTGCCCCCAAATGCTAATGAGCATATGGGGATGTTTTCGTGGACATGTATTATGTATGGCTGATGTATTGTTTTGTATATTTGGGTGTTGAGGGAACTCTTAACATTATGACTATATGATATATATTTTTATGCACATGGATGCATTTTTTTGATGATATAGTTGTGTATGCAGGTGGATGCACATATGTCATTATTTTTATGTTTTGTTGCACATGGATGCAATTGTTTATGCTTTTATATTCTTGTGGAGGCACATTCTATGCACGTGGATGCAATATTATGATGTATTCTTTTGTTTGTTTCTATGGTTTTTTTATGCCTATATGATGTTATGTTGATGCATGTTTGATGTCCTACATGGTTTGGTTGATGCGCCAATCTAGAATGTTGTTAGCCATCTGGTCTGCTACACTGTCGAGATTTCTTGGGACATGAGTGAATGAAATGGATTCAAATTGTCTAATCATTTGCTTAGTGCGCAGGAATTTTCTAAAGAGGCAAGGATCATGTACCTGGTAACAAGTTTTGAGTTGGGAAATAAGAAGCTGGGAGTCGAGGAAGACGTGAAGGTGACTTATGCCCATCTGGAGGGCAATGGTCAAGAGACCAGTCACAGCATCATACTCATTATGATTATTTGTAGAAGCACTTATACACACTCGGTTGAGGTGAATCAACTCATGTGAGGGGGAATAGAGTACCCAAGCTGTGAAGGTGAGATTTGGAGACCAATGACTTGCACCGTTGACAAAGCCAACATAGTAAAGTGGAATAATATCCATCTGTGGTCATGCAGGAAAACAAAATGTAAGGTTTTTTAAAGTATGACAATGAAAAAATAATTAAAACATTACAATATGGACTGTGGCATCCAAAAGATGTTATGGGTAAAAGCGTTTGAGGTACAACCCATTACGAGGGTTGCATAGGGGGTTACCTTCTAAGTCGGTTAGAATGTATGCCCCATGTCCGAGGCAAGTGTGTATGATGTATGAGCCTTACCACATGGTTTCAAATTTTCCTTTGCCCGATTTGTCATGGGCTTGATTGTAAATGAGTACAAGGTCTCCTTGACAGAAGGCTCTCGGTTGAACGTGCTTATCATAGCCGGCTTCAGAGCAGTTTTTTGCGGCTTCAATGGTTTGGAGAGATGCTTGGCAATCCTCATCAGCTTGTTCCAATAGGAGTAAGAGTTGTTCGAGCGATGAGGTATTAGGTAGGAGTTCGATGGCGATATGCAATGTTGGGATCTAGCACTCAATAGGGAGGACAGATTCCACGCCGTGAACCAAATGGAAAGAAATAAAACTGGTGGTGGTTTTAGTGGAGGTATGGTAAGCCCACAGTGTGGGAAAAAGCATATGATGCCAATTGGACTTATGTCGGTCGACACTACGCTGGAGGATTGTCTTCAAAATTTTGCTAATGGCTTCAACTTGGTCGTTTCCTTGGGGGTTAGTAGGGGGAGGTGTATTCATGTTCGAATTTGAGGAGGGTTGACAATTCTTGCCAGATAGAGTCCTTGAAATGAGAAGCATCATCTGAGATGATTTTCTTAGGTAGTCAAAAACAAGTAATAACATGGTTGAAGAAGAAGCAGGCTGTAGTGTCGGTTGTGCAGTTGAAAGTAGGCATGGATTCTTCCCATTTGGTAAAGTAATCGGTGGCAACCACGATGTATTTATGGTCGCTGGGTGATGCAGGATTACACTCCATGAAGTCAATGGCCCATTAGCAAAAAGGACCAACGGTGGAGACTGAATGAAGGGGGGCGGGGGGTGTCCTTGCCTTGGGGGCAAAGAGCTGGCAATTTTGGCAATGTTTGACCGCTATGATGCAATCGATAAATAGTGAGGGCCAAAAATACCATGTGCGGATCACCTTTTAGGAAGTGGCCATTCCCAAAAAATGGCCGCCGCAGGCACCACTATGGCAATCATTGAGAAATTGTCTCCTTCTTCTCGTGAAAGGAAACATCATAAGATAGTGTCGACACCGCGTCGATAGAGGACATTGCGTAGGAGGAGATAATGGGAAGCATGGTGACAGATGCGACAACGTCCGTCATGGTCAACATCGGGTTGAAACTTTTGTGTATAGAGGTAAACCAAAATGTTTCCATACCAAGGGTCATCTAACGAGATGATGAACAAATGGTCATCAGTTAGATTAGTATTGACTGAGGGTGATGGTGATAAGGATGGTAGGTCTGTAATGAGTTGAGCAAGTGCTAGGGATTTGGTACTCTTAGGGGTTGTGAAATCCAGGTCATACTTTTGTAAGATAATAACCCATTTAGCAATGCGGCCCTACAGAAGGCGATGGTTCAAGAGATAGACCATGGGGTTGGAGTCCGCGATAAATTTAGTGTGGCTCATGAGGATGTAATGTCGTAACTTCTGTACTGAAAAGACAATGGTGAGGGCTAGTTTCTCTTCATATGGGTAACGTAGTGGTGGGCCCGATAAGGTTTGGCTCACATAATAAATGACATGCTCTTGACGAGCAAGTTCTTCTTGAACGAGAACTCCAAAATACGCATAGTCAGATGCCAAAATGTAAAGGATGAAGTCTTTAGAGAAATCCGTAGGGGAGATCAAAGCGGCATTGGTGAGAGGTTTCTTCAGGTCTTCGAAATCTCCTTGCGCTTGGTGATCCCACACAAAAGGGATGTGGGTACAGAGAAAACGAAGGAAACCATGAACCATCGTGGCATAATTGGGGACAAAACGACAAAGGAAATTTGCCTTCCCCTGAAGGCTCTGTAACTGTCAAAGCGTACGTGGTGATGGGAGGTATAAGATGGATTTGACCTTTAATGGATCGACTACGATACCTTTCTGTGAGATGATGAAACCTAACAACCAGCCTGCTGGAACGCAAAATACACACTTGAGTGGGTTCAAGTAGATTTGATATTTGCAACAACGTAGGAAGACTTGTCAAAGGTCATTTAGACGATCAGACCATTTTTTTGATCAGGCCGTGAGGTCATCAAGGTAGACCAAGATAATGTTGACCATGTCATGAAAACAATAGGTCATGGCCCACTGAAAGATGGCTCCAATGTTTTTAAGACCGAAAGGCATAACATGGTAAGAAAAAGTGCCCCATGGGCTGGTGAAGCCAGTCTTGTACTAATCTTCTTTGCGAATATGGATTTGTTTATACCCAGAGAAACAATACATGAAGATAGTATCTCATGCCCTGCACATGCATCAATAAGCTGATTGATAAATGGTGTGGGGAAGTTGTCTTTGGGACAAGCTTGGTTTAGATCACGGAAGTCAGTACAGACACGGATAGTGCCTTGCTTCTTGTTAATTGGTACCGGGTTAGAAACCTAGGTGGTGTAGGTGATGGGGCAAATGAACACATCTGTATGAAGCTTCTCAATTTTTGCTTTGATGGTGGGAATCTTAGATGGATGGATGGGTCGTTGTTTTTGGAAAATGGGTGGTACATTGGGCCAAGTGTCAATGTGGTGTTCTACTATAGCGGGGTCAAGACCTGGCATCTCGGTGTAGGACCATGCAAAGACGTTGTGAAACTCTTGGAAGAGCTTTGTGTAAGGTTGGACCTCATCCTTGGTGCATGATGTGCCCAAAGAAATGAGTTTGGGTGTTCCAGGCATGGTAGAGATGTCAAATTTAATGATGGGTGAAATATTAGCCATATTGCTTTCTTCAAAGGCATCAGGAGCTGGGATGGGATCTTTAAACTAGTCAACCTTGGTGGGAAGGAAATCTTTAGATTCAACAGAAAACTGATTTGTCTTGGAAGAGGTAGACGCCTCAGGGATGAAATATGATCGATGGTGCATATCATCCCAGGGGTAGTCTGGTGTGGTAAGTGCTTCAAGTATTTCTTCGTCACTGCAGAAGCATTGTGTTGTCAAATCGGTTGACTGGGGCACATTGGTGGATGAGATCATATAAATGGTATTAATTTCTTTCGAGGAAGATGCTGGGGGGTATATTTCCTCAATAAGAGGAGGGGATGTCACTAGGTCAGCATTATTCAGTTTGTATAAAGCTGTTCTATAATCTGCGAGATCAGGACAGTGATGTGAGTAATGGCCGTAAATGCCGCATACTGCACAAGGGTGATTGGTATGCAGTGATTTATTGCGAGGATGAGGGGTGATGTTAAGTTTCACAACTGATATGTTAGCATCATCATCTAACATGTTCATGTGTTCCTGAAGTGCTGGTAATTGTGGACATTGATGGGTAGCACAGCCCAGATCGTCACATAGAGAGCATTTGTGGGGAGCACGAAAAGTTGTGAGGTTTTTTGCTTATTTTGGGGTAGGTGGGGTAGTGTGGGTTGCAAGTGATGCAATGTAGGTTTGTGGGCCTCTTCCCCCTGTGTGACATGGCGGAGGGGGTGAATTACTAGATGTTGATGTGGTTCTCTTCCCTGGAGATGGTTGGTTTGTCATAGTGAGAGCTTGGACAACTTGTAAAATGATAGTTGGTGTTGGGGGAGGATTTGGGGTGGGAAGGTACCACATAGGTAGTCCTAAAGTTAACCCTGGAAAATTGAGTGTAGCCATTACTGGGGTGTTGATTGCTCTTGAAGGAGGAAATAGAAACAGGATAGTAAGAATGGGTGTGGCTCCGACATGACTTGGTACTGAGGGTGGTTGCGGTTGTAAAGGGGGTTGTTGCTTAGGTGCCTTTGTATTGTGTGAGAGGTTGCACAAATCATATATCTCAACTGTCTGCAAAGGTGGTGGAATTGATTGGAATGTGGAAGTCATGGGAGTATCTAAGTATATCTCGGGTCCAACTGTGGAGATGAACGATGTGGGTGCACTCTGAATGGGTTGTTCAATCATAGGTAGAACATTTTCAAGTGCGGCGGGGGCGTTAGGATCATAGTATGTTAGTTGATCAATTTTGACTACACATCCCTCATGGGAGAACATCATAGTGCGGAAGATGGATGAAGCGACAACTTTCATGGAATACAGGTAACTTCATCCTAGTAATAGGTTGTAATCAAGCTAGGCATTGATGACCTCTATGTTTATAAGTATAGTTTTTCCACCTAATTGGATGGGCACGTTAGCCAGAAGGCCTTGCGGCTGAGCTGAACGACCATCGTAAGCTCGTAATGGGGTACCCAAGCTTTTTCCAGAAAAATGTCGACATGACACAAGTGGGGGCACCTTCATCTATGATGCAACAATGAATCAGAAGGTTTTGGATGGATACAGAAACCTGAAATGCTAGTGTGGAAGGAAAACATGGTTCGGATTGTTCCAAGTCGAATGCCATCATTCGTGAATTGCTAGGGTCTATCGCACCAATGGAGGATAACAATATTTTTCTCTATGCATGACAGTTTTTTTTGGACTTATAGGGAAGACATAGTAGCGGGGGACTAGGCTAAGTCATCCACCATGTTATAATTTGAAGCGGCAAGAGCATTAGGATTATTGTTGATCCATCATAGAGGGAAGCGAGGGGATTTAGGACCCCCGTCCAACAGTATAGTAGGTATACGTAATGGTTGATCAGTTGTAAGGGTGGTAGTAGCTGGATCAGTGGGCATGGCCTCATGGGTGGGACCATATTGATTTTGGCATGTTTGGAGGTGGACATCAACCAATGACATCATTAATAGATGGTGAGTACATGAATTCGTGTGTTGGTAATCAGTTGTAGTCTAAGTGATTTGTTGTTGTGGTGTTGCAGATCCTTGTGGGGGATCCATCGGACGGGTGTTCACTACTCCTTGTGTGGGTAAAGGATTCTCCAATACCATGGGTTGCGGTTGAGGAGGTGGCACTGGCTGTGACACATGCCCTTGGTGTTGGGCATCATCAGTCCAAAAATGGTGCTCTCACTCCAAGTGGGGGTATGAGTGTGTGTAATGGCCATATACCCCACATATGGAACACATATGGTTTGTTCTTAGATTAGGATTTTTACTCTGTTTCGGTGGACGATCAGGGTTCTGGTTGGCGGGAGCAGCGTTATTGTTGTTTAGAGGATTAGGTTGTTGACCTCCTTGGTTTTGAGGTTGATTGTTGCCTCGGTTGCATCCTCTTCCGTGGTTCTGTTGACCCCCTTGATTATGTTGGTTGATCTGGTTTTGGGTCTGGTTCTACTATGCATACACTTGTCCTTGGGAAGTAGGTGGATTTTGAGGTTGTGCAGGTGCTGGAGAAAGCTACGGTGGATAGTAAGATGGTGGGTTTGGAGGTGGTCCAGGTGTTTGTTGCGGTTGTTGGTAAGTTTGAGCTATTGGAAGTGTTGGGGTAGAAGGTGCTGCCTGTGGAGGGTAATACGCCAATGGGGCTTGTGAGTGAACAGGAGCATGAGTGGCCTGCTAGTGATAATATGTAGGAGGTGCATAAGATGAAGGTGCATGGCTGCAACATTGTGGTGGACATGAGGGTCCATGAGTGTGATTAGAGTGTGCCATGGGAGCATATGAATTTGTAGATCTGGAGTGAGATGTGGCCCACAAAAGGTCAAGGCCACTATTATTAGGCATATTTGAGAAGGGTTGTGACACAACATGACCTATGATGCCATCGACGGCATGGGATGCCCCCGGTGCATCATTTCGTGAGGGATCGCCGCGAGGGGCATCAGGTAAGATGGTGTACAAGTAGCCAAACTGGGCGTAGATTAGATCAAACTACTGGGCTTTGAGAATGGATTCTTATTCCAATTGGGGTCGTTCATATGCCACGTCTTTAGCGATGGCTAGAAGGAGAGATTTTATGAACCAATCCAGGAAAATATGGTCATCTAGCTTTATCTTACATAGACTTCGATGTTTATGCCACTCATGAATGTGATCTGTGATATGGGTAGCCATGTTCTATCTGTAACACAATAGTATTTATACTCCCGCATCGTTGTAGACAGGTAGTTGAAAAAACTATAGGAAGGTCGAGGCGAGGGATGTAAAAGTGGGTTGTGTCCCATGAGGCTTCTCGATATACCACTTGGCTGCCAAGCCAGTGAAATTTCTTTGTAAAAGACGTAGGCAAATAGAGTCATCTACTATGGAGTTGGAGGAACACCATAGATGAAAAGACATAATGTGATTTTGGGGATCCTCACCAGCATTCCCCTCAAACTTAGGGATGTCTGATGGGAGTTTAGTAGGCATGTGATTCCAAGTAGGATCATGTCTGATGGGATCATTCGTTAATCTTTCCAGGTCCAGTAGGTTGAGACTAGCCATAAATGGAAAACTGGCAGAGGAGTGTGACATGGTCACTCGGGCATATGTGCTAGTGGTAGTGTTATTGATTAGGCCATTGCCCCCAAAGGGAATATTAGCTGTGAGGGGGATGTGACCCCCAACTAGAGGTGTTGGGGGCCTGTGCCTCCAAGTGTAATGTGAGTTATAGATGGGTTCGGATTGGGTCCAGTAGCTGTTGCGATCGGAGTAATGATCGAGATGGTAGGTGTAGGCCCCATCGAGGGCATCCCCAGAGTAGGTGTGGGTCCCATTGAGGGCATACCTATGGTATTTGTTGTAGTGGTAGCTAATGTGGTGGCTGGGGTGGTGGTATATGTTCCACCAGTAGTCCCTGTAAAGAAGGGGTTGGAATTCATGCCAGCCATGGGGCTAGTTGGTGTTGTGTATGTAGGGTTTTCTAATTCTACCTCAAAGTCAGATGTGAAATGAGGGGCGTCAGAATTGGGTGATGAGGCTCTATGCTGATGACGTGTGGAGTCAGCTGACAAGTCTCTACGCCTATGACGAGTGGTGTCAAGTGAACCGTACTGTGGGGGGTTTTCTCGAAAGTGCCGAGAACATCTCGGGGACTCAATGGTCACATACGACTAGTAAAACTAGTAAAACTAGTAGGTAGTGGTGAGTGAAAAGCTCAAAAACCCTAATGAAACCATGTGTGCAAGAGGGGAGCGCAAAACATTATGGCACTTAGGACAACAACTAAACTCAAAACACTTATGGTAACAACTATGCTACAGTAAGTGGAGTGATAAAAAAAGGTGGTCAAAATACCAACAAGCAAATGGCTCCTAAAAATAAAAATGGTGTACTCGCTAAACCAAGGGGAGGTAAGAGAGCATGCAAACGCCTAGCTAAAAAGGTATTATGGTTCAAACAAGACATATCCTCTGCAAGGTGATGAAATCCAAGTCAGACAATACGAAACATAGAACCAAAGGATAATGATATCCCCCTACCAGGAGAGACATCGGGTAGACAATCTTAGAAGAAAGGCCTTTAAGATACCCTATTGATGACACATCCATAAAGGTGAATCTGCAGCTCTTGTTCTATTTTTGATGTACTTCCATACGGGTAGTTCACTGAGAACAATGAGTAGGTATCCTTCGGTGACTGAATGAATTGTGGTATTCCACTCAGGCCTTTGGAACCATTCTTGCTACTTCGACCCTCCTAAGGGAGAGGCCTTTCTGACAAATTCGTGTATAACCGTGCTAATAAGTACTAAGGTATTTTGGTACTCTAGTAGACAACAACTATGTCTCAAGTGAAAAGTGACTGCGGGGTGTTATTAGGATGCCTATCCCCTCAATCCTACCTAACTACAATGTTCTTTTATGTTCCCCAAGTGGGGTTATAAGGTTGGTTGAGTTAAGTAAATATTTTTATGGCTCACTTGATTAATGCTGACATAGTGTGTGTAAGTGTAATTATGTACCAAAATAGAATGTCTCACTTGGGCGAATATTTATCAAATTAAAATGTTGATTTCAACTTGCAAATATGAAAATTTAACTGTAAATGCTTAACAATTTTATTTTTCAATAAGAATACTGAATAATCTCCAAAATAGTGTAGTAAAGCAAATAACAGAAAAAGTAAATGAATATTTAGGGTTGCAAGTAAAACAGTCAGCTATCAAGGTGCAGGGTATATGGCGGAAAAATACGGGCCGAAATGGGTGAAGACAACTCGGAAGACAAATCGTAGGGTTCGGGTCGAAATCACGACTGTCTGAGGCAAAACTCGCGATCTGGATCGCGGCTATCTGGGAAAATCTCGTGATATCAGTCATGGCTGGGGGACCGTAAGTTGCGATTCGAATCGTGGCTCAGGGTCAGAAAGTCGCGATCTGTCTCGCGGTTTAGGGGGGGAAATGTGCGATCTGGATCGCTGGGTTTCGGGTCAAAACTCATGGTTTTGGAATCGTGGCTTTCGGCTAAATAGCTGCGATCTGGATTGTGTCTGTGGGTTAAAAAACCTACGATTTATGGCATGGAAACGGCCACCGAAAAAGAAAGCCGAAATGTAAAAGTAGGGACTATAGAGGTTGCAGAAACAACAAAGGGCTAGGGAAGCAAGCTATAGGCTTGATGGTGAACCAGTCTACAATAATAAAGCTAAATAACAACTAAAATAATAAGAAATCTAGATCTAACCAAAGATTCAAAGATTCAAAGTAAAGCGGAGTAGCCAAAAACTGTAGCTTGGGTTTTCACCCAAGCTTATGCAAATGAGCACCTACTAACTTCGTAGTAGCAGTTTCAATAAAACAGTAAAACGCTAAGATAAAAAGTAAATAGTAATCTAACATGTGCAAGAAAGTAAATCTAGATCAAGAACAGTAAAAAACTAGATCCATGAGAGAAACAATAAAAAACTTGATATTTTATATTAATGAGCAAACAAGGGTTTGCAATGGTTTACCTCAATGGTGAGGTTAATGGAATTCTTGCAGTAGTGCTCCTGTGCTCCAATAGTCTCTCTCTTTTCCAAGATGCTTCAAGGGTGGGCCAAAGGTTCACTCTTAATGAAGAACTTCAAGCTCAAAAAGGATGGGATAAGCTCAATAGTAATTTTTGTAGCATGAGGATAGGGTGAATGTGGATGAATAATGGGGAGCCTCTATCACCTTTTTATAGCTTTTGGGTGATGGCAAATACAACCATGGTTTAAGGTAACCAATGGTATTGGTAAAAATTGTTTAGGTTTTATTTTCCTCTTTTTTCCTTTTTTGAATATATTTTTTAATTTTATTCCCTTTTAATTGATTTTGGGGAATTTTGGACCCCTTTGGAGGGGTTTTTTGTATTTTTTGAGGAAAAATAAATATTTTGAGGAGAAAAAGATGGATTTTGGCCTTTTTGGTGACCATTTGAGGGTTTTTTGAGGTTTTAGAGGCTAAAATGATAGGAAAAGTGGACAAATGGGTCATGTGAATAGGAAATGAGCTAGTGACCACTTTTTGGGTGTTAACAATGACAATTCATTATAGTTCATCATTATGGGATCTTTATGGCTCTTCTTAAACACAAAGACCAATATGGGCAATTTGTTAGTTGTCATATTCCATAGAAAAAGTCTTGTTATTCAATTTCCAGAGATTTCTTGTGAACAAGATGTAGAAAAGTTACAAATCTTCAGTGACAGTCAAATTTTGTGGTGATAAATAACTTTAGACTATTCAATATCATGAACCTATGTCGCCACCTTTTAAAGCCGATGTTTTAGATGACAACATTGGTAGTGAAAAAGAAGACTCTGAGATTCAATCCATGTATATACAACTCCCTCGGAGGAAGAGAAGGAAGATGACTGAGAAACATGTTGATCGAGATGATACAGTCATCCGGTATTTTATAATTAATCAAGTGTGTGTGACTCCACCAATTCCCTTGAAGGAAGGACAAGTGGCTGATTTTTCAGTTTTTGAGGACATTGTCGATCATCATGAATATTCTAAGAAGCATCTTTCAACTTTCATCACAGATAGCTAGTGGATTGTCGGTATCTTCAACAGTTTGTTATGGGATACTTCCTGGAAACCATGTGATGAAAATATTTTGGGAATTTTGTGAAAAGGGTCATTATTAGGCGCTCCTGAGGATGCCTTTTAGTTTTGATTTGTAATCCCTGTTTTATGGGAAGTCTATCTTGTGTAACTATTTTGTAATTATTATTTAAAGGGTAGAGGTCTCATGTGGAAGGGGGGGAGAAAATCAACAAAAGAAGACTGGAGACACTCTAATTGATGCAGAGATTGTAATTGTTTGCAACTTTGAAGTAATATAGTTATTCCTTCTCTTCATTCCTCTTTTGTTAATTGATCAAATTTCTTTGATGAATGTTGATTTTCACTTTAGATTATTTATGAACACTGTTTAATTTTTGCACTCAATAATCCATACATTGATTTGCAGTTTGGATTTGTCTTTACTCATGATCTATGTGTCTTTTATGTTTTACGTGAATTTATTTATTTAAAAAATTTATCTATTTCTGCAAATGATTAACATAAATTAATAAATTCACATTAATTTTTCAATTAGCATTCCAGCTATAGGGTAATCTTGCATGTGCCTAATCCTTAAAACTACTATTAGTGAATTTTCATTTCCTGGCTGTGTTGTGGTTAAACCCGCATTAGTAACCTCACTATACTCAATGTGCCAAATAAAATATGCCACATGTCACAATATGATTGTTCCACATGTCACCCTAGGATACTAGATATCAACATTTTAACAAAACAATTATAGATGTTTTGCTTTAAAGATTTTGCTGGCAAGTGGAAATATTCTCAGAGAAAGAGCGACCTCTTTTTCTTTAAGGTGTTCTATTGTTACAATTTCCTCCTAAATGAAGGGTCGACTGAACCTTCTTATTCCCAGTATTATTTTCATAATAGTTCGACACTGCAAGAAGGGTCGGTCAATCCTTCTTGTATTATCCATTATGGCTATATCTGAATTGATGGATGAAGTTTTTGACAATTAACTAGGAAAAGAAGGGGCAACATATCCTTCTTGTCGTAAAAAGAAGTCGGGACAAACCATTTTTATATGGTATAACTTCTAAGGTGTTCTGTTTTTACAATTCCCTTGTAATTGAAGGATCGACCGACCCTTCTTATTCCCCATATTATTTTCATACTAATTCGACACTGCAAGAAGGATCGGTCGACCCTTCTTATTACCAATATTCTTTTCATAATATTTAGACACTGCAAGAAGGTTCTGTCGATCCTTCTTGTGTTCTCCATTATGGATATAGCTGAATTGTTGGATAAAGGTTTTCACAATTAACTACGAAAATAAGGGGCGGCCGATCATTCTTGTCAGAAAACGGAAGTCGGGATAAACTATTTTTATATATTATAACTTCCAAGGTGTTCTATTTTTCTAATTCCCTCGAAATTGAAGGGTTGGCCGAACCTTCTTATTCGCAATATTATTTTCATAATAGTTTAACACTATAAGAAGGGTCTGTTGATCCTTCGTGTGTTCTCCATTATGGATAAAGCTAAATTGTTGGATAAATGTTTTCATAATTAACTACGAAAAGAAGGGGCGACTGATCCTTCATGTCAGAAAATGGAAGTCCAGACAAACCATTTTTTTATGTTATAACTTAGCCAATTGACTTGTTATTCAAACAATGACTAAATATTTTAGACATTGATTTTTTCACCTTAAAATTTTGAACATTTACAAATGAAAACTGCAATTTTCAAATAAACAATTGTATTTTTTGATTTGAAATTCACACTTTTCAAATCTGAAATTGCATTTTTTTATTTTAAATTCAAGTTCATAGTAATTTAAAGTCGTTGAATGTTTTAGATTCTCCTTATCCTTAATCAGATCATCTCCTTTGTAGGAGTAATAAAAGACTAAACTTTTATTGGAGCTTCGAATTCTAGACATAGAAGCACTAGACTCATCCCCTGCAACTGCAAAAATAATCAGTCATTATTCCTCAAACATATAAGCTTTGCATCAGACTGTTCCATCATTCTATTGGAATATCAAGCAATACTGAGAGTGGGGGTGAATTAGTAGTTTCACTATTCTTAAATTTTATCACAATTAAAACTAAAGGATGCACCAACACCTTGTTTTGACAGCTACAACTGGCTGGATGCACCAACACCATTAGCAGGCTGCAACCTTCCCTGGCACCACCCTTCCACCCTTGTCTGTCTTCTTCATATTTCCAAAGTTTATTTCCTTCAATTTTGGGTAGCTATCTTCTTACAGTCAAGGTCTTAATTTGCAGGTTGATAATGAAGAAAAGAAAACAATCCATTAATGTTGGACATTGGTCATAAATGAATCCAATATCAATTTTACTAGAAAATTGGTGAATACTTAGATGCGGTAAACCAGAGCGTAAACATATGAATTCTGATTTAATATTACTTTCATCCAAGCATGAAGAATAACACAATGGAAAATATTTACTGGAAATAACAATTAACAGAGAAAGGAAGGAAATTTATAGACTGTCATTAATGAATAGTTTTGTCATCAGTGGTACAATTATAGTCAACACATTCCATGTATAATTTCAAAAACAAGCAACTCATGCATGCCTTCCCAGACACACTATAATGCTAATTAAAATTTAATAGTGATCGACATGATGGTTCGACATGTTGTATGAAGTGGTCAAACCGAGGACCTAGTCGAGAGGCTGACCTAAGCTCCTCCCACATCTCCCTCATGAAAAATACCTTTCTTCGTTCCGAATAAATCATAAAATAACTGGAGTTGAATGAACAGAACATTGATGACTATGAGTTGGTACCGGATACTCCCTTGGCTAGAAATGGGTGGATCCGAAAGAAGAAGTTGACAGCATGGTCTAGTACAATACAATACAATGACTCAGTGCTTCCTGTATCCGGCTCTCTAGCCTATATATATATTTTACAGATAGTTACATAACGACTCGTAGGTTCACTAACTTACGAGACTAACTGACTCAATCTGTGGTGATTAACACAACGTTTCGACATGTTCTCTAAAGTGGTCAAACGGAGGACCTAGTCAGGCGGCTGACCTAATTTCCTCCAACATCCCCCCCCACGAACAATACATTTTTCGTCCCAAAAGCTGGTACCAGATACTCTCTTGGGTGGAAATGGGTCGTCGTGTCTATAAAGCACAGTCCTGCCTTCTACTTGCCACTGCTTCTTCTTACTACGGCAATTCAAAGGCAGAAGGACTGTGATTTCCAGACATGAAGGACTCTATTAACAAAACATTTGACAACTTCTTCAAGCCTAATGTTAACGACCGCAACAATGCATATCGTGTTAGAGAATAAAGATTCCAAGACTGCTAATCTCCCTATGTCCCCTCCTCGTTGCATACCCAGGAACATAATGACAAATCCATGTATTGGGACTCCAATAGTGCTAATATCCCTAGGTCTCCTCCTCGTTGCATACCCAGGAACATAAATTATGACAAATCCATGCATACCCAAGAACATAATGACAAATCCAATTATTGAAAGAAGAGTGACGAAAAGAAGATTGATGAAAACTTGATTGGTGCCAAGGAACATAATGACAAATCCATGTATTGGGACTTCAAGAGTGCTCGAAATGCCCATATATCATGGTGTGGTGAGGATTTTCCATTGAGATGATGTCGAAATGCTCATATATCATGAGGATAATTGGGATGATAAGACTCAAGCATTTTTCATAAAACAACAAAGGACAAAGAATAAAGGGAGTAAAGAAAAATGCCATGGCTTCTCGGATGATTTCAGTTTGTTGTGATATGGGGCATGGTTAGCCTATATATAGTGAGTGGCCAGTGTGTTGATAGATTGAATGGGATGGGAGTCTGAGACGGATGGGGAATGGTAATTACCACAGTACGACGGGATCATGGTGGTCATATATATCATCTGTAGCGACTATAGATTTTGTTGGAGTAATCGTACATGTATAAATCCAATCAATTCCTTGAAAATCCAATGACCAACATGCCTGTTTCCAGTGCATTAAATGGCCTATAGCAGGCTGAATAATATTCACCATAAATTATGGTTTGTATCACTCATATGAATAATCTCATCATGCTTCAGTCCACATTCTGTTTATGTCTTGTCACCAACAAAGTCTTTGAACGTTTTAGATTCTCCTTATCCTTGAATCAGATCATCTCCTTTGCAGGAGTAATAAAAGACTAAAATTTTATTACTCCCTTGGGGCAGCTCCATGTATACTGGGGAGCTACCCCATTCTCTCTACTCCGTCTACTGGGGAGCTTCCCCATTCTTGAGGAATAATTCCATGTCTACTGGGGAGCTGCCCCATTCTCTCTCATTTTTTGTAATAGCTATCTAATGCATTTTTTGTATGATCTTGGTTAGACTATTTTTTGGTCTTGGCCACGACGTTGGAGGCAGGTTTTTTGTATAACCTACAAGTTGTTCCATAATACTCTTGCTAGTTATAGTTTTTTCTCTTACTCTAAGACATTCATGTATTGATTATGAAATCTAACATGGAAACTTTGATTTGAGCTCTCCTCCCGACTCGGTAGAAATGAGAAGTATAGCTTGCAGTTTGTGGAGAAATGAGAAGTAGTTGGAGATGAAGATGGTGTAAGGAATTTATGGTTGAGTTGCTGAGTAGAAGTTCCTTAATGAAGTTTAAAACTGATACACTCCAAATCAGGTAAATATAAATATCTAGCTAGTAAATATAACAAAGCTTATATTTACCTAATTTGGAGTGTATCAGTTTTAAACTTTGTTAAGGAAATTCTACTCAACAACTCAACCATAAATTCCTTACACCGTCTTCATCTCCAACTACTTCTCATTTCTCCACAAACTCTAAGCTATACTTCTCATTTGGACCCCCACTGATATAACATCCACGTTCCTGGTTTAGAAAACGTAGGAACTTAAAACAATTTCCAAAATTTAAATGGTACCATTATTATCCTTAATATTCGTTTAAACAATCTCTAAACTAATTTTAAAAATCAAATATGACATGTGTCACAATATAAGCGTTCCACATGTCACAAAATTTATAGAATTTTTTCTTCAAAAACTTTGCTGGCAAATAGAAATATTCCCATAGAAAGAGCGGCTGCTCTTTCTCTAAGGTGTTCTATTTTTACAATTCCCTCGTAGATGAAAGGTCATTTGACCCGTCTTATTCCCAATATTCTTTTCATAATAGTTCAACACTACAAGAAGGGTCGGTCAATCCTTCTTGTGTTCTCCATTATGGATATAAATGAATTTATGGATAAAGGTTTTCACAATTAACTACAAAAAGAAGGGGTGGCCGATCCTTCATGTCGAAAAACAAGGATCGAAGACAAAAGTCGGCAGAAACCATTTTTATATGTTATAACTTACAAGGTGTTATATTTTCACAATTCCCTTCTAATCGAAGGGTCGTCCGACCCATCTTATTCCAAATATTATGTTCATAATAGTTCGACACTGCAAGAAGGGTCGACCGACCCTTCTTATTCCCAATATTATTTTCATAATAGTTCGACACTGCAAGAAGGGTCGGTCAATCCTTCTTGTGTTCTCCATTATGGATATATCTTAATTGTTGGATAAATGTTTTCACAATTAACTACAAAAAGAAGGGGCTGCTGATCCTTCTTGTCAGAAAATGGAAGTCAAGACAAACAATCTTTATATGTTATAACTTTTCACCTTAAAATTTTGAACATTTACAAATGAAAATTGCAATTTTCAAATAAAAAATTGTATTTTTTTATTTGAAATTCACACATTTCAAATTAGAAATTGCATTTTTTATTTTAAATTCACACTTTCAAATGAAAATTTTCATTTTTTTATTTGAAATTCACACTTTTCAAGTGAAAATTTTCATTTTTTGATTTGAAATTCACACTTTTCAAATCAAAATTTGCATTTTCTGATTTGAAATTCATACTTTTTGAATTGAAATTCATAGTTTTATAACATAAAACTGCAATTTTATAAAAAAACACACTATTCAAATAAAAAAACACATTTCAAAGCCAATATTGCCACTTTCAGAACCTGTTTTTTCAATTTAGAAAGGTTGATATTGACACTTTCAAAGTCTAAATTCACACTTTCTTAGTCCAAAATTTGCCTAATATGTCCAAATTTAATGAAATTGGCGTTTTAGGTGTGGGAGATGAATATATACCCCCCTATATAGTTGACAAAAAATGGGTGATGCTAACTGGAGTGTTAAGCAAGTTTCGTATCCCGAGCAAGGTGGGGCACAAGTTGGTCATGTGGCATTTTTTCCCACAAAGAACACATGGTGGCATGACTCTTTGAGTGGGAGTATTGGTCATTACTCGGGATTTTAACCATTGTTGGTTGATTTGTAACATCCCAAATTTCCATAAAAATTTTAAAATTTTAAAACAACATTAAATGTTAACATTTCAATTGAAGAAGTAATAAATACTCATCATGGTAGCATTGAATAATAAAGTCATTAATGCATAACACAATTTAATTACTGCATCTCTTTAACTAATGAAAATTAATGACAGAGACACATCATGCTTTATTTTAATATGCTAATAACATTAGTTTTTGCTTGTGTAAACTATACTTCAAAATCACATATAATTAAAATTTCTTGACAAGGTTATGACATTTTGTTTCTTACTAATGATGAAAGGGGTCTTTTGACACCCGGGGCTTACTTAGTTGCAAATGCTAAAGTCATTTATCTTGACGCAGGTTTACAGGTAACGGTAATTCCAGTCATTAGAAGTTATTTGAGATTTACCAACATTTAGATAGACGACAATATTTTTAATTGAATATTTAATCAGGTAAGATCTATATTTTAAGATACCTTTTGTCGGGAATAGAATGACCTATTGCGAAGTCTATCATAAGATACTATTAGTGTTGGTCTAGAGTTGGGGCCATGAATATAATCAAACCTAATACAATTAGGTATAACATAATGCCTTTGTTATTCGAAACATAAACCATACAAAATAAGTAAAACTAGTATATAATTCATTTTCACATTTATATGATATATAGAAATGTATTCATATTAACATTGAAATGTTTGTAACAATGTTAGCATATGCAATTGATACAATGATCCATGTTGATGTATATGTAACTTCAGAATGTATTTCACATATATGTATATTGTATTCCTATAGAGATGGTATTATTCGTCTATAAGGAAGTGTCGTCATTTATATTGTAAGTGTCGTAACTTATACTTGATGGGTTATTAGACGACCTTGTTTGGGGTCGGCCCTGTATAAGTCATATGGGTCAAAGGGTTATTAGACCACCCTATTGGGGGTCGGCCATGTGGGTCAAAGGGTTATTAGACCACCCTATTGGGGGTCGGCCCACTCAGCATTATGTTATGTGGTTAAGTTCGAGCCTACATGAGTTAGGTAAAAAGGCAAGTCAAGTCAAGTATAAATAGAGTGCGGGAGGCACTCTATTTACTCACTCACTTCTCACTCATGCACTCAAGGTGGAGTGGCGCTCTTATGGAGGAGGAGGATCTGCTGCTAGGTTATGTCTATCTCTCATGGTTGGTTGTATCATTGCTCTATCTATCTCTGAGGAAGTTATTGGGGTTTTTCACCTTTATGGTTTTCCCCAAGTAAATCTTTCTGTCTCTTGTGTGCTTGCATTATTGTCTTCATGATTGATATGCTGTAGATATGCTGTACATGTTGTTCTCTCAGTTAAGATCCTAGATCAGATTGAAGTAAATTCAGAAAATTTAACATGGTATCAGAGCTAACCTGAAAGAAGGCATGATATGGCATGTATGACACTTGTTGCACTTACGATGCTAGGGCTTGATATAGCAAAAACAAGTCATCGTAGCACTTTCTCTATAAATCCGTTTTGGAGAATTTTTCGGATCTGAAATTGTTACAGGACGAAGATTAAATCTCCAGGTACCTTGTGTCCAAAGGAAAACCTCTAATTTGTTGTACTTTGTGATTTATGATCTGTGCAATATAGGGTTTCGGCCTCTTCTAGATCTGAGTCAAAATCAGGTGACCTTGGGAAAAAGGTCATAACTTGGGATAGGAAGCTCCAAATGAAATGTTGTGAAATGTGACAGGTAGTACACAGACTGTACTATCTCAGAAAATGTTTTCAGAGGCCGAAGGTGAGCCAGTGACACGTGGCATGCCATACAAGTTAGCTCTCCTGTATTATCCCATAAACAGGTCACGTTGCGACACTTGGCATAACTCTCTCTCAGAGAATCCAATTAAGGTCAGACCTATCAGGATGGAAAGATAACAGGCCGAGCTATCTCAGGAAAGATTTTCAGAGGCCAAAGTTGAAACATTGACACATGGCACGCCGTACAAGTTCGCTCTCCTGTATTATCCCAAAACAGGTCACGTTGCGACATTTGGCATAACTCTCTCTCAGAAAATCCAATTGAGGTCAGAAAATGTTTTCAGACATTGTGGATCAAAAATTTTGGAGTTACACCAGAAACAATCAGGTACATATTTCTGTCAAAACAGAATTGTTTTTTGGTACCTTCATTCATGGCTTCCGGAATTTAGGGCTTTGGAGAAAGTTGGAATTTTTGTAATCGGAGACCACGGCTAGATGCTACTCATCAAAATAAAAATTTAGAGACCAAAATCAAAATTTTTGGTTGGGCAGAAGGCCGGGCTTGATCAGACCCTAGTTCGGGACTTTGATCAGAAAAGTGTAAAATTAGGGCTTCTTTAAAAATGAGAATTTTTGAAATCTGTGACCACAGCTGGAAGCTCCTCAGAAAAATAGAAGCTTAGAGCTTTGGATCAAACCTTTTGATTGGGAATAAGAGTGGGCTTCATCAAACCCCAGTTTAGGGTCACGTCCAGTGAATCCGAAAGTTTCCAAGGAAAAATTGAGGAGTGAAACTTTGAAGTTTTCAAATTCTAAATATACTAGCTTAATCAGCTCATCAAGGCGCATATTTCTATCCTTTCAGAAATTTGAAATTCAAAGTTTGAATTTTTGGGGTTTCTCTGACAAACCCATATCTAGCTCCAGTCCCAGTTCTTGTAATTCAAGTGGATTGGGTTAATCCTAGAAGAAGATGGATTGATCATCTGCATGAGTGAAGAAGTTCATGTTTCAGAGGGAGATGAGGCTAAGGCCTTACATAAGAAGATTACAAGCGATCTCGACAGGTATGACTCATCGAGGTATGTTTCAATATTTATTCATGATCAAGTTTATGGTATGTTTGTCTTCATGTTATTACGGTTAGTACAATCTTGATTTTAGACTTGTCATATCACCTTAATAAAATTAGGAATGCACGATAGAAAATATTCATTGATTAGGGTGTTGACACTTATGATTGTACTAATGCATTATGGTGTTGTATGAGTTTTATGTTGTCTGCTAACATAAAAGGTACACCAAGAAAGACAAATCATGTTCTACTTCAAGAACATATGATCATGGTGACATGAAGACAAGGATTCATCCACTGTCATGGATCACATAGAAGATCTACTTTCGAGGTATGTATAACTTGTTTCTACAATTGTTAGACATGTAGGTTACTAGCACAAGTCACTGAAGAGAACCAAAAGACATTATACGGGTATGTTAGACATAACTAGCTAGCATGCTAATCCAGGTATGTTTTTCCTATATCAAGATAGAATCCTACCTTGTGTTAGGATCTTATACTGTTGTTGATAATGATTATTCATGAAGTCATAGGTTTGAATAATCATGGTTGTATGCATATTATGTTTCTTACCGTAATTGATGATATGACTAACCAAAAGAATCATGAAGGTATAGGTTCGAATAATCACAGGTTTTATGCATATTATATCTCTTATCTTGATTGATGATTCAACTAAAGAGTCATAGGTTTGAGTAATTACAGGTTTAGACTTGACTAACCATAAGAATCCTACATAAACCTTGAATGATAATGCTTATTATTTCTGTTTGAAATGATCATGACTATACATGCTTGAGATTATTGTGTTTTAATAGTATTCTAATGAATGTATTATTTTATATGAGATCACAAGGATAACACAATCATGATACTAATAAGAATGCATAGGAACAAAGGATGAATATGAGTTCAAGAACAGGTAATCCAGGAAGCAAAGATCAAGAGGGAGCACACTCCAGTTGTTCCTGCAAGAAAGCAAAGGAACACACTTCAGTAGTCTCTGCAAGGATGCAGATATTCAGAGGGAGTTGACCGTCTCTCTTCATTCACAACAGAAAGTTGTAGAAGAAACTACTTCAGATTAGGACTCCAGCAGCTCCTGTAAGGAAGCAAAGACTCAGAGGGAGTCCACCCAATGAACAAACAAAGATAAGTATTTTAATTCTTGCATATTTGTTTAAATAAAATTGTTCGATGATGTATATGCTCATGTTCCTAGACTTAGGATATGTATTGTGCATATTAGAATAGTTGCATTGATGAACAGTATACTACTAATATACATGGGTAAGTGGCCTATGGCACTGTACAACATTCCATTGCTACTTATCTAGAATGAAACCTCTTTGCTGACATGTTGGGATTTGTGCACACTCTGAACAATGTTCTGGTAGAGATTGGAAGGCATCTAGAAAGTTACGGAATATGGATAAATGTTGTATTGAAGCATTGACTAAGATAATTGCATGACTGTATGACATATTTCTTTATGTGTAAGAATTTGTTCTGAAAACTATGAGATGTTTTCTAATCATGCAATTTAACCTGTTTTGTAGGAAAGACCGTATATCTTCACCTACAAAAGGTCTACAACATTTGTTCCAACAACAAAGATATCTATTGAAGATATTGAAGTTCCCAGGATCTGGGATGAAGAAATGGAATGCCATGATCCGTCGATCATGAAGAATGATGTTTGGGATGCGATCCCAAGAGCTAAAGGGAAGTCTGCTGTGACTTCCAAATAGAACTATTAGATCAAGCATGTTGCAGATGGCAGCATTGAGAAATACAAAAGTGATGAAATAGAAGATGCACTAGATGGATTTCAAGACAGCATGGTGTAGTCATATATGTGTGCAGAACTTGATATGATAGCCTGTTTGTTACAGGTGAAGATAGATTGATTGCCGACACGCAGTGGAAGCTTGATGCCGAGTTCGAGTCGAGGAACTTGGGGATGATGCACTATTTGTTTTTGGCATGGAGGTGTGGCAGAGTGTAGATGGAATCTTCCTTGGACAAGGGAAGTATGCAGTAAGAGATCCTGAAGAGGTTTAGGATGATGGATTGCAAGGCCATGGCCACACCTATGGCATCGAATCTGAAGCCTCTATGTGATGCTTCATCTGAGCCAGTTGATGTCTCCATGTATCGTCAGATGATTGGATCCTTGATGTACCTGACGAACACGACCGGACATTTGCTTTGTTGTGAACACATTGAGCCAGTTCTTGACGGATCCGAGGAGTGTTCACCTGGTTGCGGTAAAGCATGTTCTGAGGTACCTGTAGGGTACAATGGATTATGGGCTCAAGTATGAAGCGAATCAAAAGTTTAACCTATAGGGTTATGTTGATTCAGATTGGGCTGGCAGTGATGGAGACAGGAAGAGCACATCTGGGTGTTGCTTCAGTATTGGATCAGGTGTGATCTTTTGGTTTAGCAGAAAGCAGTCCTGTGTAGCACTGAGTACAGCTGAGGCAGAGTATATTGCAGCCTGTTCAGCTAGTTGTGAGGCAGTATGGCTACGGAAGCTACTGTCTGAGTTATTTGATCTCCCATTGGAGGCTACTGGTATCTTCTGTGATAACCAGAGTTGTGTGAAGCTGTCCGAGAACCCAGTGTTTCATGACAGGTCGAAACACATTGAGATCAAATATCACTATATCAAGGATATGGTGCAAAGAGGAGCCGTGAAGCTCCTGTATGTTGCGATGGACGAGCAGATTGAAGATGTGCTGACGAAGCCACTAGCCAGGGTGAAGTTCGAGTACTTCAGAGAGAGGCTTGGCGTTCTTCAGATCGAGGACACTTCAAGGAGGAAGTGATGGACACATTTGTTGAAGCCATTCCAAGCATGTTGGAAGGAGGATCCTTCACATGGCTGTGGATGTAAGCGCTGGATGATGAACATCAGGATGATGTTCTGGTTTCTGTTGGATATGATCAGTTGGATCATTTTTATGTATGTATGTACGCATCATGTTGGATGCTGGATATGATCAGTTGGATCATTTATATGTATGCATCCTGTTGATGCTGGATATGATCAGTTGGATCATGTGTATGTATTTTGTATATGCATCATGTTGGATGCTTGGACCATGTATCTGTATATGTATCAGGTGGATACATTGTATGATCAGGTGGATCGTGTATGGTGATATGTATCATGTATCAGGTGGATACATTGTATGATCAGGAGGATCATGTATGATGATATGTATCAGGTAGATACGTGGTATGCATCAGGTAGATGCATTGATGATCAGATGGATCATGCAGCAGGATGTTGCAGTGATGATCAGGATGATCATGGATGATGAGCTTCAGGATGTTGCTCCAGATGACATGCAGCAGGATGTTGCAGTGATGATCAGGATGATCATGGATGATGAGCTTCAAGATGTTGCTCCAGATGACATGCAGCAGGACGTTGCAGTGATGATGATCAGGATGATCATGAGTACATCAGGATGATGTATGGTGAGTATCAGGTTGATACTCTGTGGCCGTGGATCAGGTTGTGCAGATGAGCATGTCTGGGAGATCCTATAGGTCGGAGTTGTGTACCCGTAACAGCCTGGGATGCTCTTTCGAGACATTGCTCTGGGAGGACATGTAATTTGTGCCCTGGGAGATTTCAGGTCAGAGTTGTGTACCCATAACATCCTGAGATGCTCTTGCGAGGTTTTGTCCTATGGCATGTAATTTGGGCCCTGGGAGATTTCAGGTCAGAGTTGTGTACCCATAACATCCTGAGATGCTCTTTCGAGGTTTTGCCATGACCACATGTAATTTGTGCCCTGGGATATTTCAGGTCGGAGTTGTGTACCCGTAACATCCTGAGATGCTCTTGCTAGGTTTTGTGGTGACCACATGTAATTTGTGCCCTGGGAGATCCTTCAGGTTGGAGTTGTGTACCTGTAACATCCTGGGATTCTCTTTCGAGGTTTTGTGGTGGGGTCACATGTAATAGCACCCTGGGAGATCCTACAGGTCGGAGTTGTGTACCCGTAACATCCTAGGATGCTCTTTCGAGGTTTTGTGACGCACGTAATAAGTCCTGAGGATTTCACAGTATGGCCAGTGATGATGAAGACCTGCAGGTGGTGGGCCTACATCTAGTATGAAAAAGGACTGGCTCTGTAGAACTTCCTATGATGAGTAGATTCAGAGATTGATTGAGATAGCAGCAGCAGTGACGATGATGATGACTCAATGACGATTATCCAGTGACGATAATCTAGAGAAGATGACTTGTGCTAGAAGAACTCTGCTAGGAAATACCTTCATAGTTAAGAGGGAGTGTTGATGTATATGTAACTTCGGAATGTATTTAACATATATGTATATTGTATTCCTATAGAGATGGTATTATTCGTCTATAAGGAAGTGTCGTCATTTATATTGTAAGTGTCGTAACTTATACTTGATGGGTTATTAGACCACCTTGTTTGGGGTCGGCCCTGTATAAGTCATCTGGGTCAAAGGGTTATTAGACCACCCTATTGGGGGTCAGCCATGTGGGTCAAAGGGTTATTAGACCACCCTATTGGGGGTCGGCCCACTCAGCATTATGTTATGTGGTTAAGTTCGAGCCTACATGAGTTAGGTAAAAAGGCAAGTCAATTCAAGTATAAATAGAGTGCGGGAGGCACTCTATTTACTCACTCACTTCTCACTCATGCACTCAAGGTGGAGTGGTGCTCTTATGGAGGAGGAGGATCTGCTGCTAGGTTATGTCTATCTCTCATGGTTGGTTGTATCATTGCTCTATCTATCTCTGAGGAAGTTATTGGGGTTTTTCACCTTTATGGTTTTCCCCAAGTAAATCTTTGTGTCTCTTGTGTGTTTGCATTATTGTCTTCATGATTGATATGCTGTAGATATGCTGTACATGTTGTTCTCTCAGTTAAGATCCTAGATCAGATTGAAGTAAATTCAGAAAATTTAACAATCCACAATGGTAATACCAATATCAATACAATGATATTGGATTTCAATCGTGTACATAATGATATAGTTTTCTCGTAACTAATATTGAATAAATCCGTATGATGAACACGATTCTCACATTTATATTTAACCAGGTTTGAAACTATGCGATCTAGTGTAATGATATAGGATTCGTTGTGATATGGTCTAAAGGTTGGCCAACACCTTGAATTTAATAGCATTAACTCTATCCAAAGGTTTTACAATCGTAGCATCACACCTAGCTTGTATCACGTGGATTTATCTTGGTTTCTACACCCTCATACAAGAGATGGCTTAAGCCTTTATGTCCTAAACCCTAAAATCATTGTTGTTGTTGGTCTTTGTTGTGATGGCCGACCAGCTATGGAAATAGAGGGTTAAAAGAGAGTGACTGGGGTTTCGAAATTGAGACCTTTGCAATGTTTTAAAGGTGTAATATGGTCTTTGTAAATACAGAAGTAACGTCAAAGGGATTGCTCAGGGATTTCAACATGTTTTTCTCAAGGTAAGGAACTATGATAGCGGTGCAAGTCTTGGCGGTGGTACTGCACTTAACACACCCGTAAACAAATGCTCATTCAGGGTTTTGCAAGTGTTGGATTTGAGATTTCAAAGTTTTGACTTCTGTGTGGTCAAGAAGAAAATGTTAACCTGTCTTTGCAAGCATTTCCAACTTCGGCACTACCAATGAGTAAATTCTGCAACTCAGTCGAATCCTGAAGGTAAGTTTTGGTGATGTTTTTCCATAAATCACTTGCATAAAATTTATCCATTCAACAATACGAATCTAACTGCATTTCTCATGAATACTATGAAGGCTCTGTATGGATTAACAGTCTTGCTCGTTGTGGAAGGAAGGACGTCGAGGACTCCATTGTCCTGGTAAGTCTTGGGTTCATCCATAACCCTGGAATCATCGGTGGTTGACAAGTCCTTGCTCAGTAAAAGAAGATATGGTTAGGTTAGGTTGTAGACAGTAGTGTCGAGTTTTTGTACTACCGGAGCTTCAATACCTTCGTTTATTTTGTGTGATGGTGACTTCGCCAATACAGTTTTGTGAGTTTCAAAGATGGCTTGAAAGTCATAAGACTTGGAATAAAACTTGATTCTGGTTGATGAAAACACTGTGATGTTTTGAAAGAATGGGTGAACATGACCTTAACCTACTTCTGTAGAGTGATAAAAATGTTTTTGTAATACTGCATTCTATGTTGAAAATATGAGTCTTTGACAGAAATATTAGGACCCAAGCAACAAAGTTTGTTGTGAGTTTTGAAATTGTATTTTAGGTTATGTGGTTTCTACAAATAAAATTTACTGCAAAAGGAGTGTCTTTATAAAAACAATACGAGAGTTGATAGTAGGTTTTTAAACTTAGAAGAGTTTCTAAGTGTATAATAGATCTATCTAGGGTTTACATCTTAAAGAAATAGGAACATAGGTTTGCAACTTTACTTCTGAGTTGATAGATACTAAACCAAAAGAATGCTGTAATCTCGAAACTTATATAAGAGAAAGTAAACACTAATGTTAGTAGTACTGTTTTGCAATACTAATTCATGTATATAATGTAACTCTGTTTCCAATGCTAGAACGCCTATAATGATTTTCTAAAAAGGAATATAATTATTTTTACAGTTGTTAAAAGAAAATCCAGAGAGAAAGAAAATACGATGTTTAAATACAGAGTTGGGGTTTGTAATGTATTAGTTTTTGAGACTATTACAATAAACAATTGATATATGAATCAAACAGGAAAACACATGCAGAATTTATGTATGTATGATGATCAGAAAACTATAAGTTGATTTGTTCTTGCAACTATGAAAAGAACCCTGGAAGTACTATTACTTGGACAACATGATATGTATGGTTTTATTTGCATTTTCTTGCTATCATAGATGTATGAAGATAAGAGGAAAATATAGGACTATGTAAAAATTAGACTATGTTTTTATTTCATGAAATAATAAAGGAAATCCTATATCACTGTCTATGATTATATAGTAAATTCTTGCTCTGTTTAGATATAAGACAGAATTGTAAACTAACACTTACTGTAATTATTTATCCAATCAAATGGAAATATGCCTATCTCTCATCTATTATTTAATTTGCTTCTCTATACTAGAGTACGATACAAATAACAGCATGTGGAAAAATATAGCGTTGATTTTCTAATCATATTTTAAACAAGCTTATCATTCAGACTTAAACAAAGATAAAAAAATAAATACATTTATAAAAACAGAGTTTGATGATTTCACAAATAGAATTATTAAACTGTAATAAAAACAGGAAACAACAAAACCTGGTTAATCTATAGGGAAACAAATAACCCAAGAAAACTGTTCCACCCAACCAATTCCTGAAAACAGTCAAGTACTTGCCTTAGGACCCTCGAGCCTGTTCACTGAACCACTAGAAGGAAGAAACTTAGGAATTTAGGATCTCCACTTGTAGTAGTAATGACTGTCAAATATTCAAGAAATAGCAGTCCAAAGGACTTGCACCAACACCTCTGGTTCTTCTTAGCAAAATAGTATGCAGACTTATGATTGCACCCACAACTAGCTTCCCTATTTGAATCTCTCAGTGATCACCTGATGCACATGAGGAAATTGTTCTGCAGAGAATATTGTGTAAGAGCTGACTGCTCAATTCGAATTTTCCTTATGTAGGCTACCTAGGCCTTTTCAGTTGTTACTGGGTGATTAAATGAGCTTCCTACTCACTCCCTCCACCTGTAGGATAATGCCACATTATTAGGGGTAGTTGTCCCATAAGCAATAGCTGGTGGTGAAGTGCAATTGTTGCCATCTGTCCCATGCCTTCTAATAGCTTCCATTCCTCCTAGTGGGTCAGTGAACACTCATTTAACAGTTCCCTTGGGTGCTTGTCTCCTACTTTAATTTATTAAATAATAATAATTCAGTAATTACATCCATCCTTGACCAAACTTGGTCATAATTTCAAAACTTTGAAATTAAAATTTAACATAAAGTATTTTTTGCAATAAAATATTATTTTTAGAATTTGGGTAGGTGACATACACCCCCCCTTAAGTCTCAACATTGTCCTCGATGTTGGTTAATCACTCCTTAAGTGTTCCTGAAACATAGTTGGGTATGTTTCCTGCATACTACTCTCCAAATCCTAGGTTGCCTCTTCTGGGCTAAGGTGCTTCCATTGCACCTTCACTTTCCCAATGGTGCGATTCTGGAGCAGAGTTTCCCTCCTTTCGAGGATACAGTCCGGTTCTACCTGAAAATTTTCGTCTTGTCCCACCTGTACATCATTCCAGTTTACAACATGAGTAGCATCGTGTACATATTTATTTAAAAACGATATATGAAAAACATTATGTATTTTTAATTTTGGTGGCAAGGCCAATTGGTATGCCACTGGTCCAACTTTGGAAAATATTTCGAAAGGACCACAATACCTAGGTGCTAACTTGGCACAACTTCCCAATTTTAATGAACTCTTTTTTGGCCTTACCTTGAGTAATACATGCTCACCAACCTGGAACTCTTTATGAGTCCTTTTTAAATCTGCTTGACTCTTTTGCCTATCTTGGGCAGCTTTCAAGTTTACTTGTACCTATTTCACAATTAGTTCTAACTCCTGCAATAATTCAGGTCCTAAAACAACTCTATTTACTAGGTCATTCCAAGAAGCATGTGTATCACATTTCCTACCATAAAGAATTTCAAAAGGACTAAGTCTGGCTGATGCATGATAATGATTATTATAAGCAAATTCTACTAAGTGCAAGTAGTCTTCCCACTTACCAGGCTGATCATTAACATACATTCTTAATAAATCTTCTATAACTTGATTTACCCTTTCTGTCTGTCCTTCCGTTTGTGGAGGAAATGTTGTGCTGAAATTTAAGGTTGTATTCAACCCCTAAAACAATGACCTCCAAAACTTTCCGGTAAACTTAGATTCACGATCTAAAATTATCACCTTTGGTATCCCATGTAGTCAAAAAATCTATTTCATAAAGATTTCCACAATGTCTGGAGCTTTATGAGTAGTCTTCACAGGTATAAAATGTGTTGCTTTGCTGAGTTTGTCCACTACCGCCATGATAGAGTCATTTTGTTTCTGATTTTTAGGTAATCTAGTAATAAAGTCTATGCTTATCACTTCCCATTTCCAAATTGGTGTAGGTAATGGTTGCAACAATCTAGTAGGATGTTGGTGTTCAACTTTCAGTTTTTGACAATCCAAACATATAGCTATGTACTATGCTACTTCATCCTTCATTCTAGGCCAATAATATTCTTTCCTGAGCATAGTAATGGTCTTCTGATAACCTGGATGGCTAGAGTAATGGCTTTTGTGCATCTCATTTAAAATCAGAATTTTTATTTCTGCTATGTTAGGTACATACAATCTGTTTTTGTATAGCAATAGTCCATTTTCCTTCATTCCGTAATCTACCATAGAATTTTTAGAACTGTTATTTGCTATCTTTTCCTTTAATTTTCTTTATTCTTCATTTGTTTCACTGCTTTCAAGGATCTGATTTTCTAAATCTGTTGAGTAAGTACTGATGGCTAAAATAAAATTCAGTTTTTATTTACGACTCAATGCATATGCAACCTTGTTCTCTTTCCCTTTAATATGTTGAATTTCAAAATCATACTCACTTAAGAAAGTTAACCTTCTAGCTTGTCTAGCATTCAGATTTGTCTGATCTAATAAATATTTTAGACACATGTTGTCTGTCAATAAGGTGAATTTTTTGCCAATAAGGTGGTGACGACACATCTTTAAAGCATGAATTACTGCTAATAATTCTAAATCATAAGTAGAGTAATTATTCTCATGTATTTTAAGCTTTCTTGATTCATATGCAACAACATGCCCTTCTTGCGTCAGGACTCCACTGAGTCCGTCATTACAAGCATTTGTGCAAACTATGAAATCTTTATTAGGATCTGCTATCCTCAAGATAGGTGCTGTAGTCAATAATTCCTTTAACTTCTTAAAACTGTCAGAACATTTCTGATCCCACAAAAATTTCTTCCCTTTCTTCTATAAGGAAGTTATGGGGTTGGCAATCCATGAAAAACCCTCTATAAATTTTCTGTAATATCCAGTAATGCCCATAAATGATATTACATCCGACACATCCTTAGGAACCGGCCAGTCATTAATGGCCTTTATCTTTTCGGGGTCAACTGACATTCCTTCTTTAGAAATTATATGTCCTAGATACTGAATTTTGTCCTCGTGGAAGTCACATTTACTAAACTTAGCGTATAGTTGATGGTCTCTCAGAACTTGTAAGATAATCTGTAGATGTTCATCATGCTCTTCTTTACTTTTAGAATACACTAAAATGTCGTCTATAAACACAACAACAAACTTGTCTAAGTATTTGTGCAGAATATTATTCATTAAACACATAAATACAGCCGAGGAATTAGTCAAGCCAAATGGCATGACTACGAACTTGTAATGTCTATATCGAGTTCCGAAAGCTGTCTTGAAAATATCTTCATCTTTAACCCGTACTTAATGATATCCTGATCTTAGATCAACCTTTGAAAATATCGTTGCTCCATGCAATTGATCAAATAGATCGTCTATGCGAGGCAACAGATACCGATTCTTGATTGTCATCTTATTAAGCTGGCGATAATCTATGCACAGTCTTAAGGTTCCATCTTTCTTCTTAACAAAGATGATAAGTGCTCCCCAAGGAGAGACGCTGGGTCTTATATAATTCTTATCAATCAGCTCCTTCAACTGTGATTTCAATTCGTTTAATTCCAGTATATTCATTCTATATGGAGCTTTAGAATTTGGTACTGCTTCTGGTATTAACTCTATGGTAAAATCTAAATCTCTTTTATGAGGTAATCCTGGAATATCTTCAGAAAAAACATCCTTAAAATCTTTTAGGATAGGTATGTCTTCAAATTTCAGTTTGTCTTCTTTACACATAAACTCATCATTTACTACATTCACTGCAAACATCTGACATCCCTTCCTAGCTTCCTTCTTGACTTGCAAGGCTGAAATATGTCTAAGGGTTACTCTTCTTGGAACACCTTTGACTTCTACAGTTTTTCATTCGTCATTTAAACATGTAAAACTTTTTTCATAACAGTTCAGAATGACATGATGGGCTTCTAACCAGTCCATTCCAATTATAATATCATAAGATCCTAAAGGTAAAATATTCAACTTAATTTGTGTCTGTAATTGATTCATGGATAAAACACAACTTTCAATAAATATGATACTTTCCTCTTTGTTACAGTTGTTAGTCTAACTAACCAAGATTTACTAAACTTTTCTATTTTCAATATAAGACTTTCCACAATATCTGGTGATATATAACTTAAGCTAGCACTTGGGTCAATTAAAACAGTAACAGGATGATTTTGTAGCATACCTTCAATCTCTACCATGGAAATTTTATGATCTGCTTGCCTATTGTCGAGTGCTGCATTGATTCTGGGCATTTCCCTCGCCACGTCTCCAACAGTAGGTTCAGTCTGAATAGAGTTGATGTTGTTAGCTTTTCGCTTCCTCAAGGGACATTCTGATGCATAATGGGGACCTTGACGTTTGAAACATTTGATGGGTGCCTTTTGCTCATTGGTTCTGGTATTATTAGGTGCATTTCGGGGTGCTATAGAATTCTGCTGTTGATTGTTTCTGGAATTATTCTCTTGATAGTTTCGATTCTGAAAATTTTTCTTTTGGAAACCGGAATTTCCACTAAACCTGAAATTTTTCTTTTTTAGCTCAAAATTGTTGGGCTTATAACTTTTCCAATTTGACATTCCTTCTCTTTTCTGATTTGTGTCATAACAGAAAACTGCCTTTCTCATATCCTCTTCCAAGGTCTTAGGACTGTCATACTCGATTTTGTCCCTAATATTGAAAGGTATCCAGCTCAAGTATCTTTGAATTTATGGTTTTTCTTCTATAAGGTATGGCACATATCTTCATAAGTTCAGAAATTTACTGTTCATTTCCTTCATGTTCATACCTCCCAGTTTCAAATCGTAGAACTCTTTGGATTTTTCTTCATAATACTATTCCGATAAATACTTCTTTTTAAAGTATCGTTTAAAAGTACTCCAGCTTACATCTTTATCTTTGATGCCCTTTACCCTTTTGATGTTTTGCCACCAAATATCTGCTTTTTCGGTCAAGTTGTATATAGCCATTTTTTCCTTTAAGGACTCCGAATAGTTATAAATATTGAAGTATTTCTTCATACCAGACAACCAAGCTTCAACTGTCTCACCCTTCTCAGTTTCTCCATTAAAAGTTGGAGGTCTAATCTTTTTGAACTCCCCAGAAATCTGCTCATACTCCTTATGATTTTTCCTTCTGGGTTTGAAATCTCCTTCGCTGCTATCACTGGTATAGTTACGTTTCTTTTTATGCACTTCAATAGCATCCCCTTATGAGGTTGAACTGTTGTTCACCTCACTTGTTTTCATTTTCTTATTTTTATTAGCATGAGGTAGATCCTCAACTTTGGAAATATCTTCATTATCTATCTTTTGCTCCTCAGTTGGGCACTGTTCAAACAACACTTGGTTTAATTGTTCTTGTGCTTGCAGAATTCTTTCATTGTCTTGTTTCACAGATCTGATTTCTCCCTTCAATTCATTAAAAGCACGTAACAATTCTGACGAACTGTTATTTAGTTCACCATGACCTTCTTCTGCATAGTGTTGTCCCGAGCTGTGGCTGTTTGTTTGGAATCTGTCCTCTACATGATCAGCTGAATTCTCCATACATGTAGCTTAAAAATAATTTATGAACAATGTCATAATTAAAATTTAAATTAGTAAAATTTTCTGCTATATAAAATTTGTTGTTGTATAAAATTTTCTGCTGCATGTTCTTGTACTTTTTTTAGGCCTAGAGTTCGAACATGAGCTCTGATACCACATGTAACATCCCAAATTTCCATAAAATTTTAAAATTTTTAAAACAACATTAAATGTTAACATTTCAATTGCGGAAGTAATAAATGCTCATCATGGTAACATTGAATAATACAATCATTAATGCATAAGACAATTTAATTATTGCGTCTCTTTAACTAATGAAAATTAATGACAGCGACACATCATGCTTTATTTTAATATGTTAATAAAATTAGTTTATGCTTGTGTAAACTATACTTTGAAATCACATATAATTAAAATTTCTTGACAAGGTACTGACAGTTTGTTTCTTACTGATGATGAAAAGGGTCTTTTGACACATGGGGCTTACTTAGCTACAAATGCTAAAGTCATTTATCTTGACACAGGTTTACAGGTAAGGGTAATTCTAGTCATTAGAAGTTATTTGGGATTTACCTGCATTTAGATAGATGACGGTATTTTTAATTGAAGATTTAATCAGGTAAGATCTCTATTTTAAGATACCTTATGTCGGGAATAGAATGACCTATTGCAAAGTCTATCATAAGATACTATTAGTGCTGGTCTAGAGTTGGGTCCATGAATATAATCAAACCTAATACAATTACGTATAACATAATGCCTTTGTTATTCGAAACATAAACCATACAAAATAAGTAAAACTAGTATATAATTTTCACATTTATATAATATATAGAAATGTATTGAGGTTAACATTGAAATGTTTGTAACAATGTTAGAATATGCAATTGATACAATGATCCACAATGGTAATACTAATATCAATACAATGATATTGGATTTCAATCGTGTACATAATGATATAGTTTTCTCATAACTAATATTGAATAAATTCATATGATGAACACGATTCTAACACTTATATTTAACTAGGTTTGAAACTATGTGATCTAGTGTAATGATACGGGATTTGTCGTGATATGGTCTACAGGTTGGCCAACACCTTGAATTTAATAGCATTAACTCTATCCAAAGATTTTACAATCATAGCATCACACCTGGCTTGTATCACGTAGCTTTATCTTGTTTTCTACACCCTCGCACAAGAGATGGATTAATCCTTTATGTCCTAAACCCGAAAATCATGTCTTTGTTGTGATGGCCGACCGCCTGCGGAAATAGAGGGTTAAAAGAGAGTGACTGGGGTTTCGAAACCGAGACCTCTGCAATGTTTTAAAGGTGTAATATGGTATTTATAAATACAAAAGTAACTTCAAAGGGATTTCTCAAGGATTTCAACATGTTTTTCTCAGGGTAAGGAACTATGATAACGATGCAAGTCTTGGAGGTGGTACTGCACTTAACAAACCAGTAAACGAATGCTCATTCAGGGTTTTGCAAGTGCTGGATTTGAGCTTTCAAATTTTTGACTTCTGTGTGGTCAAGAAGAAAATTTTAATGTTTCTTTGCAAGTGTTTCCATCTTCACCATTACCAATGAGTAAAGTCTGCAACTCAGTCGAATCCTAAAGGTACGTTTTGGTGATGTTTTTCCATAATTCACTTGTATAAAATTGATCCATTCAACAATATGAATCTCACTTCATTTCTCATGAATACTGTGCAGGCTTTGTATGGATTAACAATATTGCTCGTTGTGGAAGGAAGGACGTCGAGGACTCCATTGTCCTAGTAAGTCTTGGGTTCATCCATAACCCTGGAATCATCAGTAGTTGACAAGTCCTTGCTCAGTAAAAGAAGATATGGTTAGGTTAGTTTGTAGAGAGTAGTGTCGAGTTTTTGTACTACCGAAGCTTCAATACCTTCATTTATTTTGTGTGATGGCGACTTCGCCAATACAATTTTCCGAGTTTCAAGGATGGCTTGAAATTCATAAGACTTGGAATAAAACTTGATTCTGGTTGATGAAAACACTGTGATGTTTTGAAAGAATGGGTGAACGTGACCTGAACCTACTTCTGTAGAGTGATAAAAATGTTTTTGTAATACTGCATTCTATGTTGAAAATATGAGTCTTTGATAGAAATATTAGGACCCTTGCAACAAAGTTTGTTCTGAGTTTTGAAATTGTATTTTTGGTTATGTGGTTTCTACAAATAAAATTTACTGCAAAAGAAGAGTCTTTATAAAAACAAGACTAGAGTTGATAGTAGGTTTTTAAATTTAGAAGAGTTTCTAAGTGTATAATAGATCTATCTAGGGTTTAAATCTTAAAGAAATAGGAATAGAGGCTTGCAACTTTACTTCTGAATTGATAGATACTAAACCAAAAGAATGTTGTAATCTCGAAACTTATATAAGAGAAAGTAAATACTAATGTTAGTAGTACTATTCTGCAATACTAATTCATGTATATAATGTAACTCTGTTTCCAATGCTAGAACACCTATAATGATTTTCTAAAGAGGAATATAATTATTTTTACAGTTGTTAAAAGAAAATCCAGAGAGAAAGAAAAGACGATGTTTAAATACAGGGTTAGGGTTTGTAATGTATTAGTTTTTGAGACTATTACAATAAACAATTGATATATGAATAAAACAGGAAAACGCATGCAGAATTTATGTATGTATGTATGATGATCAGAAAACTATAAGTTGATTTGTTCTTGCATCTATGAAAAGAACCCTGGAAGTACTATTACTTGGACAACATGATATGTATGATTTTTTTGCATTTGCTTGCTATCATAGATGTATGAAGATAAGAGGAAAATATAGGACTATGTAAAAATTAGACTATGTTTTTCTTTCATGAAATAACAAAGGAAATCCTATATCATTGTCTATGATTAAAAAGTAAATTCTTACTCTATTTAGATATAAGACATAATTGTAAACTAACAGTTACTATAATTATTTATCCAATCAAATGGCAATATGCCTATCTCTCATCTATTATTTAATTTGCTTCTCTATACTAGAGTACGATGCAAATAACATCATGTGGAAAAATATAGAGTTGATTTTCTACTCAGATTTTAAACAAGCTTATCATTCAGACTTAAACAAAGATCAGAAATAAATACATTTATAAAAATAGAGTTTGATGATTTCACTAACAGAATTATTAAACTGTAATAAAAACAGGAAACAACAAAACCTGGTTAATCTATAGGGAAACAAACAGCCAAAGAAGACTGTTCCACCCAACCAATTCCTAAAAGCAGTCAAGTACTTGCCTTAGGACCCATGAGCCTGTTCACTGAACCACTAGGAGGAAGAAACTTAGGAATTTAGGATCTCCACTTGTAGTAGTAATGACTGTCAAATATTCAAGAACTAGCAGTCCAAATTTCTTGCACCAGCACCTCTAGTTCTTCTTAGCAAAATAGTATGCAGACTTATGATTGCACCCACAACTAGCGTCCCTATTTGAATCTCTCAGTGATCACTTAATGCACATGAGGAAATATTTCTGCATAAAATTTTGTGTAAGAGTTGCCTGCTCAATTCGAATTTTCCTTATGTAGGCTTCCTAGGCCTTTTCAGTTGTTGCTGGGTCATTATATGAGCTTCCTGCTCACTCCCTCCACCTGGGGGATAATGCCACATTTGTAGGGGTAGTTGTCCCATAACCAACATCTAGTGGTGAAGTGCAATTGCTGCCATCTATCCCATGCCTTCTAACAGCTTCCATTCCTCCTAGTGGGTCAGTGAGCACTCATTTAATAGTTCCCTTAGGTGTTTGTCTCCTACTTTAATTTTTTTTAAAATAATAATTCAGTAATTACATTCATCCTTGACAAAACTTGGTCATAATTTCAAAACTTTGAAATTAAAATTTAACATAAAGTATTTTTTGCAATAAAATATTATTTTCAGAATTTGGGTAGGTGACATGATTCCCCCTACTCAGTAGGCTAAGAAACCTTTGATGGGTTTGGTATTAGGGGGAATTTCAACTTTGGTTGCTTCTTGTCCCCATTGGTGGTCTTAGTGATGACCGATTGTGGTTTAGTCATGTATGTCATAGGTTGGGATGTTGTAACGGAAGGTGTTACTAGACTTGTAAGTGTAGTAGCCAAAACAAGGACAAACTGATAGTGAGTGACTGGTTTGGAATCCATTTCTAGGTAGGGTGCTATAAGTACCATACCAAAATACCGAATGTGATCCCAGGTAGATTTAATTGAGGCATAATTGGACTCCTTTGTACACCTATAGGGGGGTACAAGAATGGGATTTCGAATATTGGGGGGATCGATGGAATCAATGTTTGTTCAATGACATGGCTTAGTGGAGGTGTTGATGATGGTGTTGAAATGGAGGTGACTCCATTTTCAGTGGTGAAAATTGTGCACATTAGGCCATCGATTGATGTGGGGATATCAGGTGGTGGTATCGAGTATAATCCTAACAATTTGGAGTCCTTATACATGTCCGTGACAATGTCAACATAGGGTTGATCAGTGTAGATGATAGTTGGTAGGATGTTGTCATGGTTACTAGCAGTGTTGGGAGCATAGTAGCTAATTTGGTCGAGGGTGACGACCTTCCCATTTAAGGGAAACATTATGATATAAAATACCAAGGAGGAGACTGCCTTCATGGCGTACATGTAACTATTGCCCAAGAGGATGTTGTAGTCAAGTAGAGCATCAACTACTTCGATAGTGATCATGACCATCTTTCCCCCCATCTCTATGGGGATATTTTTCTCTAACCATCTTGGTTGGGATCCCATCATATGCGTGAAGGGCGATAGATGAAGGGACCATCTATAGTGACCCTAATCATTCCCAAAAATTAGTGGACATGACGCAAGTGGATGCACCTTCATCGAATATATAACAATGAATCATAATGTTCTTTACTGTGATAGGGACTTGAAATGTGACTGACAAGGGTAGTTGTGATACACCTTTTTCAAGATCAAAGGTCATGAGACGTGAGCCAGAAGGATCGATGACACCTAGTGCATTGAGCAATGCCTTGCACTGGGTTTGGAATGACTGTAGCACCTCTAATGTGGACATGGTTGCAGGGTACTAAGCCAAGTCATCCACAATTTTGTAATTGTGAGAGCCTTTCAGATGGGGTTTATTACGGGTACGCCGAAGTGGAACCTTGGGAATCCATGGGATTTGTTCACACTTCAACATGGTATTTGCAGAGGGCCCTCCGAGGGGATATGGATGTCTTCCACTTGGGGAGCTTCAAGCCCGTCATAACATTTGGATCGAGTCTAGATGTCAACATACAACGTGTAGATATTTTGGAAAGATCCATCGCGAAAGGGGTGAGGATATTGTTGTTGTGTGACAACCCCTTGATTCACAAAGGGTTGTTGTCATACAAATTTTTGGAGTTGGGGAGGGTTCAAGGCCCGAGGGGGATTTGTCACCATATTCTTCTTGGCTTACACTAACTGTTGGCAGTCAGGGATAAGAGGGTGATGATGGGTGTAATGACCATATTCACTACAAATGGATTAGTAGTAATCGGTCCGTAGGTTCATGTTAATCCCTTCCTTAAGGGGATTATTAGTCCCTGCATTTATATTTCCTGAATTCTAGTTTTGATAGGGAGGGGGGTTTCCCCCTTTCCCCAGTTACTAGTTTTTATTTTTCTTCCCTTTCTTCTTCCCCTAATTCTAAGGATTCTAGGGATTTTGGTGTTCAACTTATCGAAATGTTGAGCTTGTTGAGTGAAGTAAGGTTAAACTAGGTTCACCCCCATGTGAGGTGTGGGTTTATAACCAATTGGGAATCGAAATGGATAATAAGTTTTATACCTCGGGGGTGGGATAAACAAGGTTTCTGATCCATAGTGTTAACACTTTTTATGGTTTCCACCAGAGAAGGTAAAGAAAAACCCCCACTCAAAGCCCCAAGGTCATCCATTGGCCAGTTGCATCCAATAAAGAGTCAGGAAACCCAAAATTGGCTAAGTGTTGAACAAATCCAAGCAAAATAACCGAGCAACAGTGAGAAAATGGGAAAATACAAGGCATGAGGGCCCTTCCGCAAGAAAAAATAACAGTAGGAGATTCTTCCGCAACTAGAGAAGATTGGACGACTAAGATCAATGAGCAGGTCATATCAATGGTCGAAAGTGCGTTCCACAAGCCTGTTTCCGAGTTCCACATCAGCATTGTGGATTGCGGATTGCGGGAAGCAATGTCCCAAAGAGTGCAAAAGGAAAGTTTCCGCATTCCGCAATCTGCAATCTGCAATCCACAATCCGCAATCCACAATCTAGGGAGCGCAAAGATAAGTTTCCGCAATCCACATTACGGGTTGTGGATTGCATAACAATGGTTTTCCAAATAGAAAAAAGACAAGTTTCCACATTCCGCAATCCACATTGCGGATTGCGAAAGACCAATTCCCCATGGGGGGAAAAAATATAGTTTCCGCATCCCACATTGCAGATTGCGGATTGTGGAAAGATCATCTTCAGAAACAAAAAAAGTAAGTTTCCACATCCCACATCCCACATTGCAGATTATGTTAATTTTTTAGCATTAATTCAATATACTCTAGGATCTTTATTGAGAGAATAACATGTACAACATATCAAGTATAACAATGCACATCAATCATATCAAGCATGTCAATCATAACAAGATTCAACCATAAGAGACAATAGACACATAGAGTTTCTGTGGGGAAAACCCTAAGGTGAAAAACCTCACAACTTCCTCAGAGATAGATAGAGCAATAATACAATCAAGGTACAATTAAAGTACAAGAGATAGTCGTCTACTAGCAACTCCTCCTCCTCCTCAACTAGTGTGCCACCTTCCAAGTGATGTACAAGTGAATAATGAGATGTCCAAATAGATATCTCCCAATCTCTATTTATACTTGTCCTGTCCTACCCAATAAACTAATGGGGCTGACTTGTCTAGCTTATCTTAATAACCCATGGTTAACTTAATCAGGGCCGACCCCACAAATGGTGGTCTAATAACAACCCATTGGCAAGTTACGACACTTGCAACACTTGTCAATACAAATGACGACACTTCCTTGTAGAGGAATAACACATCTCTATAGGAGTACAATATACATAGATGAAATACCTAGGTGAAATACATTCCCAAGTTACATATACATCAACACTCCGTCTTAACTAGGAAGGTATTTCTCGACATAGATCTGCTAGCACAAGTCTTCTTCTCTGGATCATCATCAGCGAATCATCATCCTCGAATCATCGTCATCGTCACGGCTGCTGCTATCTCAATCAATCTCTGAATCTACTCGTCACAGGAAGTTCTACAGAGCCAGTCCTTTTTCAAATTAGATGTAGGCCCACCACCTGCAAGTCTTCATCATCATTGGCCATACTGTGGAATGCTCAGGACTTATTACGTGCGTCAACAAAACCCAGCAAGAGCATCCCAGGACTGATTACAAGCACACTGCTCAACCTATCGGATCTCCCAGGGAGCTATTACATGTGACCAAGCAAAACCTAGCAAGAACATCTCAGGACTGATTACATGCCGAGCATAACCTGCAAGATCTCCCAGGGAGACATTATATGCTACCAAGCAAAACCTAGCAAGAGCACCTCAGGACTGATTACGTGCCTAGCATAACCTGCAAGATCTCTTAGGGAGAAACTATATACCATGGACAAAACCTAGCAAGAGCATTTGCCAGATCTCCCAGGGAGCTATTATATGTCAGTGGAAAAACCTAGCAAGAGCATCTACAAATATCCCAGGGCGCTATTATATGTCCCTTAAAGAAAAACCTCGAAAGAGCATTTGCTAGATCTTTCAGGGAGTTATTATATGCCAGTGGAAAAACCTAGCAAGAGCATCTGCAAATATCCCAGGGCGTTATTATATGCTTATCTACACAACCTGTCCACGGCCACAGAGTATCAACCTAATACTCATCATACATCATCCTGGTGTCCATGATCATCCTAATCATCATCTCTACATCACCCTAATGCAAGTCATCCAAAGCATCTTCTTGATACTCATCACACATGATGATCTTGATCATACAATGTATCCACCTGATACATATCATGCATCCACCTGATGCATATCACATACATGATCCACCTGATCATACAATGTATCCACCTGATACATATCATGCATCTACCTAATGCATATCATATACATGATCCACTTGATCATCCAATGTATCCACCTAATACATATCATGCATCTACCTGATGCATCTCATACATCTACCTGATGCATATCATATACATGATCCAACTGATCATATCCATAGCAGTAATTGGAGCATCGTCTTGATGCTCATCACATAGTGCTTACATCCACAACCATCGGAGGATTCTCCTGCCACCATGCTTGGAATGGCTTCTGCAAATGTGTCCATCACTTCTTCCTTGAAGTGTCATCAATCTGAAGAACACCAAGCCTCCCCTTGAAGTACTCAAACTTCACTCTGGCTAGTGGTTTTGTCAACACATCTGCAACCTTCTCATCTGTCGCAACATATAGGAGCTTCACTGCTCCTCTCTACACCATATCCCTGATATAGTGATATTTGATCTCTATGTGCTTCAACCTGTCATGGAACACCGGGTTCTCAAACAACTTCACACAACTTTGGTTGTTACAAAAGATACCAGTAGCATCCAACAAGAGATCAACTAGCTCAGACAGTAGATTTCTTATCCACACTACCTCACAACTATCCGAAAAGGCTACAACATACTCTGCTTCGGCTGTACTCAGTGCTACGAAGGACTACTTCCTACTAAACCAAGAGATCACACCTGATCCCATTCTGAAGTAGCACCTGGAAATGCTCTTCCTGTCTGCAGCACTGCCTTCCCAATCTGAATCAACATAACCCTCCGGGTTAAACTTTTGATTCGCATCATACTTGAGTACATAATCAACCGTACCCTTCAGTTACCTCAGAATATGCTTTACAGCAACCGGATGAACACCCCTAGGATCTGTTAGGAATTGGCTCAATGTGTTCGCCGCAAAGCAAATATCCGGTCTCGTGTTCATCAGGTACATCAAGGACCCAATATCTGACGATACATAGTGACATCAACCAAATCATATGAAGCATCACACAGAAGCTTCAGGTTCGATTCCATAGGTGTGGCCATGGCCTTGCAGTCCATCATCACAAACCTTTTCAGGATCTCTACTGCATACTTCCCTTGTCCAAGGAATATTCCATCTGCACTTTGCCACACCTCCATACCTAGAAAGTAGTGCATCATCCCCAAGTCCTTCATCTCAAACTCGACAGCAAGCTTCCTCTTGGTATCAGCAATCAAACTATCATCACCTGTAACAAACACGTCATCCACATACAGGAGTAGTATCACAGGATTTCCTTCCTCAACCTTGTAGTAAAGGTTGGAATCCACTTTACTCTTGGTAAATCCCAAACTGGATAGGAAACTGTCCATCCTACCATACCAAGTCCTAGGAGCTTGCTTCAATCCATACAAGGATTTCTTTAACCTACATACATATGAATTCCTGTCATGTGTCTCAAAACCAAGTGGTTGATCCACATACACTTCCTCCTCGACTACACCATTCAAGAAGGTTGTCTTGACATCCATCTGGTGTATCTTCCATTTCATCACTGCAACCAGAGCAAGTACTATTCTGATGGAAGTGTATCTGGATACATGAGCAAAAGTTTCTTCATAGTCTATTCCCTCTTTCTGAGAGAAGCCATGAGCTACAAACCTTGCCTTGTATTTTTCTATGCTGCCATCTGCAGCATGCTTGATCTTGTGGATCCATTTGGAAGTCACCATAGACTTCCCTTCAGGTCTTGGGACCACATCCCAAACATCATTATTCATGATCGATTGATATTCTTTGACCATGGAATCCTTCCATTCTTTCTTTTCCGCTACTTCCTCATAACTGGAAGGTTCTTTGTTCATAATGTCATAGAGTAAGGCAACATAACTAGTATGAGATCTAGTTCTCTTCCTTACTCTGTGTTCTTCTTCTGGAATGCCATACCTTTCTGCATCTTGAATGATCTCTCTAGCCCATGCACGTTTCCTCTTGTGAGAGTTATTCTCATGGGGTGGAGATATAGGTCTTTGTGGATCTTGAACTTCACGATCTGCTTCTGGAATTGCTTCATTCATGGTGGTGTCTTAAAATCTATTTTCCTTTGGTTCTTCATGATATTCAACAGGTGTCTTTCTTGATTTGATGAAGGCTGAGTTTTCACCAAATGTTACATCCCTACTGACATCAATCTTCTTGAACCCTGGAAAGTATATTCTGTAAGCCTTCGAGATTTCACTATAACCCACAAAGATACCCTTCTTTCCTAAAGGATCTAGCTTAGTCCTCTTTTCCTTTGGGACATGAGTGTATACTGGACAACCAAATATTCTGAGATGGCTGACTTCAGGTTTCTTACCAGAGAAGACTTCTTCTGGTGTCTTGTTGTCCAATATCTTGTGAGGTGTTATGTTCTGCATATATACAATTGTCCTAGCTGCTTCTTCCCATAGATGCATAGGTAGATCCTGGTCATTCAACATTGACCGTGATGCTTCCATGATTGTTCTATTATTTCTTTCTGTAACTCCATTTTGTTGTGGATTGTAAGGAGCAGTCAACTCCCTCTTAAACCCCAAATCATTGCATAGCTTGTTGAAGTCACCTGAAGTGAATTCTCCGCCATTGTCAAATCTGAAGGTCTTGATCTTCTTATCAGTTTGATTTTCCATCAAGGCTTTGAATTCCTTGAACTTATCAAACACTTCATACTTGTTCTTCAAGAAGTAAACCCAAGTTTTCCTAGAGAAATCATCAATGAAAGAGACATAGTATACATACCCACTTAGAGAACTGGATGACATCGAACTGCATACATCGAAGTGGATGATTTCCAAAATTTCCTTGGCTTTGCTTTCACTACTTGGAAATGCCTTCTTAATGTTCTTCCCTTTTGCACATCCTTTGCAAACACCTTCATGCTTGGTTTTGATTTCAGGAAGACCCTATACAACTTTGCTTGCAATTGGTAGTGCTCTATAGTGCACATGAGCAAGCCTTCTATGCCAAAGTTCACTTGGCTCCATGGATTCATGTACCATGGCATGTTCAGGTTGTCCCTTCAATTTATACAATCCTCCCTCTTGCTCTCCAATCACCACTGCATCATCTATAGTTTTACCTTTTGGCCACATTAGGACTTGGTCATCTACAAATGCAACCCTCATGCCTTTTGCATCCAATGCAGATATGGAGAGTAATTTCTTCTTGAGCCCAGGTACATAAAGAAATTCTTTCATCTTGAAATACTTCCTAGAGTCTAGGTTGTAGGAGGCTTCACCACTTCCTTTGACAAGGTATTGATAGTCATCCCCAAGTTTCACTTTGTGGGGTGACTCATGTTCAGATAGATTTACAAAAGATTCTTTAAACCCAGTCATGTGTTTGGAAGCCTCACTGTCAATAAGCCAATCATTACAACCACGAGAGATAGTACCTGTGAGAGTAGATATTAGAACATATTCATATTCACTTGATGAGTCATCAATTTCTTCTCTAGCCTTCTTCCTGGGAGGTTCATCATCCTCAGTAGCATGAGCATGATATTTGTTCTTGTTGTTGTTATTCTTCTTATTGTTACAATGTAATCTTCCACCTTGTGTGCATCAGCATTCTTTGGCTTGTAGGATCCATTTTATATCCTTCAAACATACTATTTCCTCACTTTTCCTCTTACCCACTTGTTGCATCACTATAGCAAGCATACCCACGACTTGCTTCACTATAGCCCGCAGGTAGCATGTAAAATGGTAAAATCACTAGCTAATTACTTTTTACTCCCAAAAAGTGGTTATTGGGTGACCTTTGACCCTCCATCTGCCCAAGTAACACCTCGATGTGTCCTTTCACCTACCTTTGGGAGGAATATATATTGAGCACATATAGCTTATGGATGGGAGGAGAAAGAAGAGAAAGAGAACTCTAGTCGATTTTTTCCCTATCTTGAGTCTACACTCATTGATCCTTGTAGTTGTGAACCCCTTTATGTTCACCTTCCAAACTCCTACCATAATTTGAGTTTGCCATTCATGGAGGATTGAAGTGGTGGAGGCACAAGTGGATTGATCTATATCTTGGTTCAAATTGGTTGTCGGTAAGAGGTCGTATCACATTGTACTTCTTGTTTATTAATTGAAATACTCATATTCCCGTCCATTAATGTTGTAAATGTTGTTTACCTTACATTGGGTTGCATTTACTTGTTATATCATGGGCCATTGCTATTGATGATGTTAATGTCGTTTATATATATTGTGTACTTGTTGTATATTAGCTGTCAAGACTAATTTGCAGATTCAAGTGCACGGATTAGAAAAGCTCCAATGGGGATCTACAACAAACATTTGGATCGAGGTTGGTTACCTTCTCCATTATCTTAGCATTGTCATTTATAATAGCATAGTTCTGAGAATTAAGTTAATTTCTCGTATTCAGTTGTCTATAATGGTCTCCCAAGACATAGTGAGTTTTCTCCAACACAGAAATGGCAACTCCGCTGGGGAAAACATGCATGTTTGGGAATTTTTTTGAGCATTAGTCCATAATTGGAGTTGTTGTTTGTTGAAGCTCTGTGTCACTAATTGGCCGTTAAGATACACTATAGAAAACTTTCTTTTTTTGAGCCATTGGACTCTTTATTTGCCGATTTTCCTTTCCTCACCCATGTGCTAGCTTAGCTCTGCCTGCGTATACCCGCCTTTGTTTACACTGTTGCTCGCGGTTACCCGCAGGTATTCCTTTGACAGTAGCGTACAACTCCAGCTTTTGTTGGTTTATGACTATTGGTTGTTGCTAGGTTGGATTTCGATGATCCTGAGTCTTTGTTGGCTTGTTTCTTGACTGTTTCATGGCTTGGTTGTGACTAGAACTCTTCGTTTCTCTTGGTTGAGACTTGTTGGTTTTTTACCCATCTTTGGATTTAGCCTTGTTGGTTTTTTCCTTTTGAGCTCATTCCTTTGGACGAGTCTTACTGTTTTGGATCTACTGGGTTGTCTTAGTGATCTTCTCGGCACTTCAATGACTAAATAGTAGGATTTTGCTTGCATTTCTCATTTCTTTATATTTAAAAATACAAAAAAAAAACCATCTAGTTTTGCATTTTCCTTTTGTTTATAAGAGAAAATACAAAAAAAAAAAATTACTTTCATGTACTGCATCCTGCATCCTGCATTTAGGTTTTGATTGTGCATCAAAAATATAAAAAAATTTCATTTTTATTTCGAAATCGTTGGGTCGATTGTGCATGTTAGTGACATTGTTTTATTGGATAGATGAGTCTAGGATTGGACGATTTTGCATACTATTGAGTCATACACATCACTAGTTTCATAACCATATCCTTTGAGTAACCACAGCCATTAAAATTAATGCTTAATCTTAAAATTGATTAGATCGATTTTATTTATAGGGTACACAAACTAGCATAGGTTTAGAGTCTTGGAATAGATCAGTGTGAGTTAACAATCCAAGACTACTAGACGAAACATTAGGTGTCTGACCAGGGAGTGGAGGAATCCATGGTATATATCGGTGTTCTCAGGAAGCTCTACTAAAACTAAAGTTAAGTACGAGGAGACGAGAGGTTGGTTGAAGGGATATCCCTCTGATACCGGTTGAATGTGGGAGATATTTCCAGGTTTTGTTCATATCTGGGGGTACTAGAGGTTCATCCTCTTGTGCTTCAGGCTTAGCTACCCTGCCCATACAACGGATACCACCTGCGACTGTCGCCCTGAGAATTGGTGATATGGAAGTGACCATAGTTTCCTTACCTAGGTATCGCATAGGGTACTTGCATTGGTTATGCTGTTTGTGTCTTGAGTCAGATAGGGATTAGAAAACACAGTTGTGTTTGTACAGTGGACTTGACCCTATGCATGCAGTGAAGCCTGGGTGTCTCTATAATTGATTCTGTTACCTCCGGCTATAGTTTGGGAGTCTCAAGCCTCTCCTAGGTGAGACATACAAGCTCTAGTGTCGGGAGCTAATTTAGCCACTCTGTTTGTTTACTCTTGGCTGTAGTTTCTCTAGGTTTGTGCTTTTGATTTACTTTTTTTTTTTATCGATAGTTGGCTATAGGAGACATTGTGATTTGATATTTTCTTTGGAGATATCATGGTGTGGAGTCCTACTCTCTGCCGCTCCCATTGGTTAGCTGGTTTAAAACTGGCTGAGTTTTCACGCCATGCTGCTCGGGGATGCCGTCGGGTTCCCTTTGAGTCTTCGGATTCTTACGAGACATATATAGCTGACATTATGATAGCTGCACATTCCAACACAGAGAAAATCCCCACGACTCCATCAGGTGGAGTCGAACATACTTCTGACACCCCCACACCTCGTGAGGCCTAAGGGCTGATCAACCTGAGACTCAACCTGGTTCTACTTAGCCGAATCCACTTGAGAACGATTCGTTCGATCCTTCGAATATGGATAATTATCTTTATGGGATGCCAACCTTACCTAAAGATGAAGATGAATATCTTGCGATCAAGATTAACTCGTTCTCATATAGTATGCCCGGTTTCATCAAAGTTGATCCTCCCACTGCTTTTGGTAGTCATCCTGGCACTAGTCATGGTGTTAGCAACACTGCACCCACTAGGGGTAATACCCTCGCGAGGGGCACCACGTTGTCCACTCATGCACATAATATGAGGACTGGTCATAATCCTCATAATAATGCTAATGTTGGAAGAAGACCACCTCCTAGGACTGCCCAACCCAATAGGAACACTGTTCGAAACATGACTCACCATCCACCACGTAACACACATATCGCTACCCGTCAACCCAGGACAACTTTTGCAAATGTTAATGCTTCTCCTAACTATGGGGGTGGACAATTACCACACACTTCTGCATCCACCATTGCTACTATTAATGCTAATGTAGGAGGTGGTAATATATCTTATCCTCATGATTATAATGCCACCATTCCTACTACTAGTAACACCAACGTTGGTGTTGGGAATACTTCTCATGCTTTGGGTCACCACACGACTGCTCACGCTAATCCTAATGCTGAGGGTGGGAACATACCTCACCATTATGGTCATTACAACTCGGTTCCCACTAGGAATTGTACGTATATGCCCCATACTTATGGTTGCAACCCTTACTACAACACAGTCGGTGCTGGCCACTAGTTCAACCCACCTCAATATAGTGCCCAAAACACTCATATACCTGCTTACTCTCATATGTGTCAGGTCGGAGGAGGTTATCAACCTTATGGCGATGGTCAAGCTTATGGTCCTCCAGGTCCTCATTATCAACCGTCTAATGCTCATGATCATTATCAGTTGTTCAACCAACCTTTATGAGAGCTTATAATCAAGCTTTCCAGCCACAGCTCCCGTTCCTTGCATGTTTGAATATTCCAGATCTTTCGAAGCTCATGAACGATCTGGTGTGTCAAAACCCTAGTTGGCCCTCGGTCCCTACCAAGATCCCTTCGGATATTTTCAAGTTTGAGGGGAAAGGTGGTGAGGATCTGGGTGATCATGTCACAATGCTTCACCTTCGGTGCTCCTCTAACTCATTGAATCATGATTCCATTAGATTACGACTATTTAAATGCACCCTCACAGGGGCAGCTGCGAAGTGGTATGTGGAGTTTTTTGGGAACACCTATAGGGGATTCAATGAGATTGCTTTGGTTTTATTGGACCATTTCCAGTTGCCTGTTCATTATGATACTAGTACTGAATTGTTGTCTACCTTCCGTCAAAATAAGGCCACACATATTTCTGACCACATTCAAGAGTGGCGTTGGCGGAAGAGATTAGTGAAATCCAACATTCTTCCAGAGTTTCTGTTGAAATGGTTCCTCAAGTCTCTACTCCCATACATTGCTAAGGATGTCTCGATGTCTGACATTGTGACCGACGAACAAGCTATCTTGAAAGTCTAGCAGTTAGACCTACTATACTCTTAGTCTTTCATTTTATATGACATTATTCCTGACGCACCGAGAAAATGACATGAGCCCACGTTAGTTCCTGGACCACATTCCGATGGCATCGTGGGATCCGCAAGCACTCACCCTATAGACTTGGTAGCTAATCAAATGCAAAATTTGTCACTAAACTAGTCTACTCCCGGACAGGTTCACACCTTGTCCACTTCCACTCCGTCGTCTGATGTACACAATGTGCAATCAACAAAGCGGTTAGGTAACCAGCAACCTGATGGTAAGAAAAATGAGAGAAACAACCGTAGGGGTGGAAAAAATGAAAGTAACAATAATAGAAATCATAATACCCCATGTAAAGAGAATGCCAACCCTCCTCGGGAAGGCGAAAATGCTGGCGAGGATCGTAAACCTAGGCGTAATGTGAAATTCCCTTGCAAGCTATGTGGGGAAGATCATCTTACTCACTTATGGCCTCGAATTGAAGAAGCATCAAAGCATTTGGCACAGGTCCCAGTTGTGTTGAAGGATCCCCTTCCTCATCATCAAAACATGGCTTCACATGCTCCCACCACTGGTTATGGACCTACTGAAATGGAAACGGCTTCTTCCAATACTAGTGGTTATGGATGTGTGAACATGGTTCAATCGGAGGTTTGTGTTGCTACTTGTCAACGCGATTATGGTGCACCACAACCTAATATGGGGAGTGATCCTCCCCCTCATTCTGACAATTCCTTGCATATCAAGAAGCCCTCTAATATGCTGCGAATACAGAAAGGTGTTCTCAAGTGCTCTACACATAATCCTAATGCTCGAGCTACCCAAAACTACTCCGAGCTTCCCAAAACTACTCCATTGTAGAATATTTGGGACAAACTCCGTGTTCCATGTCGGCTCTTGAAGTTTTATAGGATTGTCCTTCTCATAATCATGCCCTTTTGAGTGCATTAGGAGTTTAGGATGGGGGAAATCCTAGTGTTATCAAGTTCAATACTACTGATGTACAACCTCGCTTACCTTACCATGTGGCTTTTCAAATCCAGGTGGTGTGCCTTCAGATTTTTTTCAAATGTACTATGGTTGACGAAGGTGCTTCTGCGTCAGTAATGTCATTAACTTGTTGGAAAGCTCTTGGCTCTCCTCCTCTACTCGCGTCTAGAACCATGCTCAATTCATTTGAATGTCGGTCTTTTAAGCTGCATGGAATTATCCCTTCCCTTGATGTCTACTTGGGAGGTAAGTCTATGCATATTGAAGTCGAGGTGGTTGATGTGCCCATTGACTACAACCTTTTACTGGGTCAGAATTGGATGTACACTATGAAGGCTGTCGCGTCCTGTATTCAGAGTTATCTGCTTTCCCCATGAAGGCAATATTGTGACCATCGATCAACTGGATTTCGTTAATGCTCCTTCCACAGCATCTATGGGATCCATAGTCCCACAAGTTATTGATTCTCAGCTGGAAACTGGGAACATAGGTGTTGGTATGTACCCTTCATTGATGGGAACTTATACTCTTTCTGCACCTGTGAACTTTATCAGAACCATTTCCGACGATGCATCTCCTCCTTTGCATAATATGCCATTCTGGAATTCCTATTGTACTGATCCATGGACTTTACCATCCACAAGTCCTACGTATGGAGACATTACACACTTCAGGATGTATGTGCCATTGTCTGTAGCTGAGCTTGCTTACAAGCATATTCAACAAGCCACTGCAGAACCGGATCTCTCTTCTTCCCAGACAGTTGAAGAAGATCCCATTATGCTTCCAGTCTGGGCTACCAACTCATCGTGTTCACATGACTACCTTGATGATACTTTTCCATCTGATGAAGCTATTATGGAAGCCATGTGTGGTAGTGAGAAGCCTTGGGAGGATATGCATCATCGCTCTTATTTCCTTCCCAACCTCGAGCTCGCTGAGCAAGAAGAGTTTAGGATGACACTAGCAGAGATGGTTGGTCACCCTGTGGCTCTTTTGGAGTCACATGATGTTTTGCGGAGGGGAATATGGCCAATATTTCCTCAACCATGTCGATCAACATTTATTGTACTCCCGAAAAGGTGGAGAATGTCTACATCGATGCCAATTGCGCTCCTAAGGAGATTTCTATTCACACTGAATTCTTTACAGAACTTCGGGAAGCTTTCTCTTGGTCATATGAGGAGATGCCAGGAATAGACCCCCACATTGTTGAACATGAGATTAGAACGTACCCTAATGCTAAACCGGTTTGACAATGCTTACATGCTGTGAACCCTAGGAAGGCAGCTGCTATCAAGGCAGAGGTGGGGAAATTTCTCAAAGCTAGTTTCATCTAGCCCAATCCCCCTACCGAATGGGTGTCAAACCCCGTTCCTATGGATAAGAAGCTAGGAACGATTCGTGTATGCATCGATTTTAGAGATTTGAACCGTGCATGTCCAAAAGATAACTTCCCCATGCCATTCATTGACCAGATCTTGGATGCTTGTGCGGGAAGTGATATTTTTTCGTTCATGGATGGCTTCTTAGGCTATAATCAGATTCAGATCAAACCCATGAACCAACATAAGACAACATTCATTTTTCCATGGGGAACGTTTGCATATCGGAAAATTACCTTCAGCCTTAAAAACGTCGGATCTACGTTTTAGCGAGCCATGACCTATGCCTTTCATGATCTTAAGAAGATTATGGAGGTTTTCTTGGATGACCTTGCTGGCCATTCTTGTAATAGAGTGGACCACCCCAAGCACCTCTGTATGATTCTCGAACGATGTATACACTACAAAATTCGATTGAATCCCAGTAAATGCATCTTCACTATAAGGACTGGTCACCTTCTAGGCTTCATAGTTTTTAAAGAGGGTATTAGAGTCGATCCTCTAAAACTTGAGGCAATACTTCAGTTGCCTCCTCCGCGTAATTTGTTACAACTTCAGAGCCTCCAAGGGAGAGCTACTTTTCTACGTCGATTTGTTGTCAATTATGCTAATCTTACCAAAGGTTTCACGTGCTTATTGAAGAAAGGCACACCTTTTAGCTGGGATGAGCAAGCCCAGCAGTCTTTTGACGCCCTTAAGAAAGATTTGGTATTGGCCCTGGTGCTTAGTCCACTAGACTTCGCACGAGATTTTATCCTTTATGTGGCCACATCTCAAGAGACGATTGACATGGTCTTGTTTCAGGTTGATGACGCGCTCATCGATCATGTTATCTATTACCTTAGTCGAAATCTAGTAGACGTTGAACTAAGATATAGTCACATAGAAAAGCTGGCACTTGCGACATCTCCATGCAGTCCAGCGGTTATGACATTACATTTTACTTAGAACAACCACAGTTGTAGCTCACATCAATCCATTTCAGTTCGTGTTATCATGACGCCTTATAGGGGGGAAGTATAATAAATGGATTGTAATCATTCAGGAGTTCGATCTCGATTTCACCTCGGTGAAATCGGTGAAATCATTGGTGTTTGCTGAGCTTATGTCGGACCTTCCGAGACTTGATGAGGATGTCATTCATGAAGATTCCTTTGTGGATGAGCACTTATTTATTATCTCATCCGAGGACCCTTGGTATGGAGATGTCATTGTATATCTCCAAACTTTGAAGTTTCCTCTGCATTATTCATGAGACGAGCGACGACGTGTGAAACATCACGCTAAAGATTATAATATCATCGGTGACACTTTGTATCATCAAGGAAAGCATTCAATTCTCCATCGTTGCTTAACTCACAAAGAAGTGGAGCGGGTGCTTAATGATTTCTATGCTGGGGCGTGTGGCGGTCACTTATCCGGGCTTGCTACATCCCAACGTAATATGCGAGCTGGTTATTTTTGGCCTTCCATCTTTAAGGACTACGTTAATGCTGTGAAGAGATGTCACCCTTGCCAAGTGTTTTATCAAAACATACGCTTGTATCCAGCGCCCCTTCACCCTGTCATCACCGTCAGTCCCTTCACTAAGTGGGGGGTGGATTTCATGGATTGAAAACCAGCTTTGGCTGGGGGGCATCACCATATTATAGTGGTCGTGGACTACTTTTCCAAATGGGCTGAGGCCATGCCTACCGTAAAAGACGATGGTGCTACTGCAGCCCATTTCATGTTCAATCAGATTATCACTTGGTTCGGTATCCCAAAAGAGATTGTCACTGACCATGGCAGTCACTTTCAAAATAAGATGATTGAGGATTTGTCTCTCAAGCTTGGGTTTCATCAAGAACACTCGTCTTCCTACTATCCCCAAGCGAATGGTCAAGTTGAAGCAATTAATAAGTCTTTGAAGACCATTCTCCAACATACCATCCAACAAAGAAAGAACAATTGGCACATCATGTTATATCCTTCTTTGTGGGCATATCGAACCGCAGTCAAGACTACCACCAAATTCTCACCATTCTATCTAGTTCACGGTGTGGAGTCACTTTTACCAATTGAATGCAAAATACCTTCGCTTAAACTGGCCATAGAGCTCCTCCCTGATATGACAGATATTGAGCAATGTTTAATCCACCTTGAGCAACGTAGAGATGCCGCTGTGGCAAGAGATGCTAACAAACATTGTGTCAAGGTTCAGTATGATAGGTCTGTCCGTCCTCGGTAGTATGCTGAAGGTGACTTGGTCCTCTTATATGACCAAGCTAAAGAACCCCTGGGGGCAAGCAAGTTCAACCCCATGTGGCACGATCCTTACATCTTGAGGTGCGTCCTGGAAAAAGGATCCTATGAATTAGAAGACTATGAGGGGACTGTGTTGAAGGAGCCTAGAAATGGGCTCTACCTCAAGCGATATTATGCTTAAACCTCTAGTTCAGGCTGATACTTTTGTATACTATTGTATAGTTACTTCTGTACATAGTTTAGCTTTCTTTTGGTTTTTCGAGTCTACTGATTCACTTCCATTTGATTGAAAGATGTCAGTGGAATCTCCTACGTTCTTAGGGTTCGCGGATGGTGCTAGCTAGCATACGACAGAGCTTGCTTCTGCTGCCTAGGTTATTTTCTCACCTGACCACCTAGTTGTGTCTTTAGGAGGTGCTTGTCTCGTTCCTACATCTAACAATGTGGCCGAGTATAGTGTTGTGATCAAGCTACTTCGGGATGTTATTTCACATGGTATCCAGTCTTTAGAAGTCCTCCTGGATTCACAACTAGTTGTGTCTAAGTTGAATGGGAAATACCATGTGCGAGATCCTACGTTGCTTCGAAAATTCCTAATGGTGAGAATCTTGGAACGACATTTTGTTTCAATTACATACATACATGTTTCGAGAAGTGTTAATCATATATCTGATGCATATGCTAACTATGTATTAGATTGGCATTTGTTACATTCACCATGAAGCACACAAATGAAAGAGACATTCATACATTTGTACATACACACATATACTAGAACCCGAAAATCAAAGTTTTTTTATATAAATATGTCCAAAAATGGTAGTGTCATACCAAACTGGAGCCCATAGCCCTAAAAAATATACATATCGATACAAAAATGAGATCTTGGGATATCTACTCCCTCCGAGGAGGCCTAGCTACCACCTCGACAGGATGTGTCTCATAGAAATAGTGAACTGCATTGGCTACGTGCTGTAGTAACCGCACCTAGTCACCAAGAACCCCCACTACTCGGTGTTGCATGGCCTCAGGTAGTCGCGCCACCTCTATCTGTGGAACCCTGGAAACCATCCATGATAGGTTGCACCGCAAGGTATGTAGAGTGCGCCCTACTGTAGCATGACCTGCCTCATCACCCCTACCCTAACCATGTCTCGGGAAGCCATCGGGTCTCACTGGGCCTTTGTCTGCGAGCAAACAGTCAACCATTAGCATATGACACTACCACCAAAACAATTTTTGCATTTCCTCTATAATAAAAAATCCATAAAAATTTAATAACACAAAACCTAAAACGAGTACTCACTAATGTCTCCGAATGCTGCGTCTGGTGGGAGTGGCATGTCCTGATCCTAGCAAAAATCTATCCCTACATAGGGGTAGTCCTCTATGGCAATGACTTGTCGGTCCCAACAGCGGAAGAACTCTTCAGTATATGGTGACGCCAGACGACCACCACCCTGTCATGTCAGGATCTCCACCCTGTCGTGTCAGGATCTCAGCCCACCGGGTTAGGGCCAGATCGCGGAGACTATGAGAAGGGACATCCACCCTCGGACTAAGCCCCATGACTCTCTCAAAGAAGAAGCTGCATAGAATACTTCCATACCCAAAGTTTTTTCCTTCCCTTCTTTGCATTCTGTCAGTTGTGTCTTCATAGACACTAGTAGTGTGGTACACCAATCGAATACTATAGGATGCATGCATTGTGATGCATAGAACATCACCGACCTGGATTCCTGGTGCAGAGCTTTGGATCTAGTGATCCGCACTAAGGTAGCCACGATGATCTTCATGCTCAGATATACTATGGCATTGATGGGCACCTGACTTCCCACCGCTCGTGTGTTTGCAGGACAATACCGCACTATGTAATCATGGACGGTGATCCCACCACCGACGGTACGAGACTGAAGACTGGCCACCTCACCTCGACGGGACAAACTAGTAATAAAGTAGATGTCTTCCACTTCCAATGTGATGATTTTCCCGTTGAGATTGAAGTTCTGTGCATCAACATCCCAATAGTCGATCAAGCGATGGAGTAGTAGGTTTTGGGCCCTCAAACCCCCTATACTCCATAATTTATATAACTCACATGCTTGCAATGCCTGTTGTGCTTGCACATCATTGCGCACGGCCTCATCTACTTGGTCATGCTCCCTCTCCCTCCACTTTAGAACCATCTTGGAGTGACAAACAACAAAATTTTTGGTCAAAATCTTTTGCAAAATCATCTTCACCGCCATACCTGCGAGCTAATTTGTATACAGGGGTGGGCACCCATGGTCAACCCTTGCGTTGACTGTGAGTATTTTTCCCTACCCGAAACCCGCATAGTGATAGCTTGCAAGTAGCGCTGAAGCCATTTAGGGCTATACCAAACTAAAAATCCCACCGTTGAAAACTAAAATGAAAGCATTGAAATGAAAGGTATGGATGTGCTCCGGACGGTTCGATGAACGGTCGCTTGTAGCTCCCAGAATCGGCAACTGAACTTTCAGGTGAAAACTAACCACAAAGCTCCAAATGCGTGAATAGTAAATTGTAATTTTTTATTACTATTTATAATTTTCTAGACCCACTTATCTATAGTTTTTATCGTTTGATGTCGTTATGGACTAATATAATGTCTTGGAGTAGTATTTTTTAATCAGATTTCTTCAGTGAAAGTTGTTTTTGACCATTTCACACCTACATCAGGTACGCTTCACACCCGACATATTAGTTAGATGCCATTTCCCTGTGCATTATGCATTTGACCTTTTGACCACTTTCATAAACCCTAGGTGTGACCTTGCTTCGTAACCGACACGAAACCTTCACACTACTATAGAAGTGTCGTTATGTGGCGGTAGGGATTTTCTGAACATGGGTACCCTAGTTAGAACCCCTTTGTGCATTTTGGTGCCCATGCCATTGTTTGTCCTTAGGATTGGGAGTCCTTTGTAGTTACGCCATGACGTTGTGATAAAGACTCATACTCTACTTTGTCTTATGATGTCCATCTCCCTTAAGGACTCCCCTCAGTTATATCATGTTGTGATTGCATTGCATCATCCTGTTTGCCGCTTGAGCCTTGTGCCGACTCCCACTTACTCAGTTGTTAGCCTAGTGCCTGAGCACTTTTCCCTATCGAACCTTGCAGAGCTTCCATTTTTACTTCATAATTTGATCACCCTTTTGACCCTGAGGGAACACACCCCCGAGTGTCCACATCCTGCATGCACTTCCTTGCATTGATCATAGGTATGTTCCACTACTTGGGACTAGTCTGCTCGCTATTTGACACTTGTTCCCTCACTTGTTGTACTATAAGCAATTTTATTCTTTTTCAAGCTTTCCCCAAATATGAAAAAGATAAAAAAAATCAAATATTCCAAAAAGCCGGACGGGATTATGGTTACTACTTCTTGTTGGAAGCGGTTGTGTTGCCTTTGAACAGAGCATTCATTCCACTCCATACACTATGAGTCAGGACTATAGTTGGACCTTAGGATCCGTACTTGTATCTCAGTTTCTCCATTGATTGGTTAAACTTCCAGTCATTATGGAGCCCTTTGTGATTCCTCCTACATCACACAGTTTATATTGAGTCTATGCTTCCTGAGTCTATCCATCTGCTCATGCTCTTGTTCAAAGGAAGTCCTGAAACCAGTGTCGACCACTCCTCACATTTCTTCACTATTGCATGTCAGCCATCCTTATTGAGTCAATCCATTTCACTTGAGATATTCCAAATCTTTCAGTGTAGCTGGTACCTTGTGCTGGTTGATGGGGGATGCATTAATGCCCTCCTTCCAGTGAGTCTCGTTTCGTCGACTTCAACGCATTTATTCCGGGACTTGAGGCTTAGAGGTTGAGTACCTTGAGGCTTGCAGTCATTACTGGCAGGTTCTCTCGCCATCGACAATTTTGGAAATACATCAATGTCCCCTGATTGATGGATTCATCCTAGTGTTCGACTTCAACTCATTTATTCACACTCTGATGATTGTGCTCTGTGCCTTGATGCCCATTTTTATTATTGGTGGGTCATCTCATGTCTGTTATTGGTATACATAATTGACCAGTAATCAAATGATGTCACATCAGGTTCGACCCCAACTCCTTTATTCACTTGATGGGACCTGCACCATTGAAGACTTGTGTAGAAGACCCCGGTGTTAAATTTTCAGAATTTACTTCAATCTGATCTAGGATCTTAACTGAGAGAACAACATGTACAACAAATCTACAGCATATCAATTATGGACACAATAATGCAAGCACATAAGAGACATAGAGTTTACTTGGGAAAAACCATAAAGGTGAAAAACCCCAATAACTTCCTCAGAGATAGATAGAGCAATGATACAAGCAGAATACAAGAGGTAGTCTTCTCCTAGCAGCAGAGACTCCTCCTCCACAAGTGCGCCACTCTCCCAAGTGTGAGTGAGAGAATAAAATGTGTAAAATGAGAGAGACACACTCTTTATTTATACACTAACTTGACTTGACCTTTACTCAACTAGGTCAGCCTCAACTTAACCACTTAACATAATGCTGACTAGGCCGACCCCCACTAGGGTGGTGTAATAACCCTTTGACCCACATAACTTATATAGGGCCGACCCCAACAAGGTGGTCTAATAACCCATCAAGTATAAGTTACGACACTTACAATATAAATGACAACACTTCTGTATAGAGGAATAATAACATCTCTATAGGAATACAATATACATATATGTGAAATACATTCCGAAGTTACATATACATCAACACTCCCTCTTAACTCGAAAGGTATTTCTCAACACAGGTCTTCTAGCACAAGTCATCTTCTCTGGATCATCGTCACTGCTGCTACTATCTCAATCAATCTCTGAATCTACTCATCATAGGAAGTTCTACAGAGCCAGTCCTTTTTCATACTGGATGTAGGCCCACCACCTCGAGGTCTTCGTCATCACTGGCCGTACTGTGGAAATCTCAGGACTTATTACGTGCATCATAAAACCTTAAAAGAGTCTCTTCACTAGCAAGAACTCTAAAGAGAATCTGAGGCCTTTTTCATCCTATCCAGATCTCCAGGACTTATTACATGTGACCCCACCACAAAACCTCGAAAGAGAATCCCAGGACTGATTACGAGCACAAGGCTCAACCTATCGGATCTCCTAGGGCACAAATTACATGTGGTCACCACAAAACCTCGAAAGAGCATCCCAGGACTGATTACGAGCACAAGGATCAACCTATCGGATCTCTCAGGGCACAAATTTCATGTGGTCATGGAAAAACCTCGAAAGAGCATCCGAGGACTAATTACGAGCACACAACTCAACCTATTGGATCTCCCAGGGCACAAATTACATGCCATAGGACAAAACCTCGAAAGAGCATCTGCCATATATCCCAGGGCACAAATTACATGCCATAGGAAAAACCTAGAAAGACTATCTGCAGATCTCCCAAGGCACAAATTATATGTCCTCCTAGGCAAAACCTCGAAGAGCATTTTCCAGATATCCCAGGGTACAAATTACATGCCATAGGAAAAACCTCGAAAGACTATATGCAAATCTCCTAGGGCACAAATTACATGCTTATCTGCAAAACCTGTTCCACGACCATAGAGTATCAACCTGATACTCACCATACATCATCCTGATGTACACATGATCATCCTGATCATCATCACTACAACATCCTGCTGCATGTCATTTGGAGCAACATCCTGAAGCTCGTCATCCATGATCATCCTGATCATACAATGCATCTACTTGATGCATACCAAGTATCTACCTGATACATATCATCATACAGGATCCACCTGATCATACAGTGTATCCACCTGATACAAATACAAATACATGATACATATCACCATACATGATCCACCTAATCATACAATGCATCTACCTGATGCATACCAAGTATCTACCTGATACATATCATCATACATGATCCACTTGATCATACAGTGTATCCACCTGATACAAATACAAATACATGATACATATCACCATACATGATCCACCTGATCATACAATGTATCCACCTGATACATATACAGATACATGGTCCAAGCATCCAACATGATGCATATACAAAATACATACAAATGATCCAACAGATCATATCCAGCATCCAACATGATGCGTACATACATATACATATAAATGACCCAACTGATCATATCCAGCATCCAACATGATGCATACATATATAAATGATCCAATTGATCATATCCAACATCCAACATGATGCGTATACAGAGCAGTAATTGGAGCATCATCCTGATGCTCATCATCCAGCGCTTACATCCACAGCCATGTGAAGGATCCTCCTTCCAACATGCTTGGAATGGCTTCTGCAAATGTGTCCATCACTTCTTCCTCGAAGTGTCATCAATCTGAAGAACACCAAGCCTCTCCCTGAAGTACTCGAACTTCACCCTGGCTAGTGGCTTCGTCAGCACATCTGCAATCTCCTTGTCCGTCGCAATGTACAGGAGCTTCACAGCTCCTCTCTGCACCATATCCTTGATATAGTGATATTTGATCTCTATGTGTTTCAACCTGTCATGAAACACTGGGTTCTCGGACAGCTTCACACAACTCTTGTTATCACAAAAGATACCAGTAGCATGCAACGGGAGATCAAATAACTCAGACAGTAGCTTCCGTAGCCATACTGCCTCACAACTAGCTGAACAGGTTGCAACATACTCTGCCTCAGCTGTACTCAGTGCTATGCAGGACTGCTTCCTGCTGAAACAAGAGATCACACCTAATCCCATAATGAAGCAGCACCCATATGTGTTCTTCCTATCTGCAGCACTGCCTGCCCAATCTGAATCAACATAACCCTGCAAGTTAAACTTTTGATTTGCTTCATACTTTAGCCCATAATCCACTGTACCTTTTAAGTACCTCAGAATATGATTTACAGCAACCAGGTGAAGACTCCTCGGATCTGTCAGGAACTAGATCAATGTGTTCACCGCAAAGAAAATATCTGGTCTCATGTTCGTCAGGTACATCAAGGACCCAATCATCTGATGATACATAGAGACATCAACCGGTTCAGAAGAAGCATCACACATAAGCTTTAGGTTTGATGCCATAGCCTCGCATTCCATCATCCTGAACCTCTTCAGGATCTCTACTACATACTTCCCTTGTCCAAGGAACATCAGTATATACATTATTGAACAATATTATTTAAACAATAAAAATGCAAGTAATGAAAATTCAAATACTTATCTTTGCTTGTTTGTTGGGTTGACTCCCTCTCAGTCTTTGCTTCTTTTCTGCAACTCCATTCTTATGTAGATTGTGAGAAGTGGTCAACTCCCTCTGAATATCTGCATCCTTGCCGAAACTACTAAAGTGTGCTCCTTTGCTTTCTTGCAGGAACAACTAGAGTGTGCTCCCTCTTGATCTTTGCTTCTTGGATTACCTGTCCTTGAACTTACATCCATCCTTAATCACTATGCATTCTTATTAGGATCATCATTGTGTTATCCTTGAGGTCTCATACATAATCACACATTTATTAGTATAATCTTAATACTATCAAAACACACCAATCTTAAACATGTATATTCATGATCATTCACAGATAATAAACATTGGTATTCAAGGTTTCAGGGAAGTCTTCTTTTATTCATACATATTCTTATTTGATCATAGGACTCTTCTGGTTAGTTGAATCATCAATCAAGATAAGAGATATAATATGCATAAAACACGTGATTATTCAAACCTATACCTTCATGAATCTTCTGGTTAGTCATATCATCAATTATGGTAAGAAACATAATATGCATACAACCATGATTATTCAAACCTATGACTTCATGAATAATCATTATCAACAACACCACAGTATAAGATCCTAACACAAGGTAGGATTCTAGCTTGATATAGGAAAAACATACCTGGATTAGCATGCTAGCTAGTTATGTCTAACATACCCACATAATGTCTTCTGGTTCTCTTCAGTGACTTGTGCTGGTAACCTGCATGTCTCATAAGTTAACCATTGTAGAACCAAGTTATACATACCTCGAAAGTAGATCTTATATGTCATCCATGACAATGGCTGAATCTTTGTCTTCATGTCACCATGAGCATATGTTCTTGAAGTAGAATATGATTTGACTTTCTTGGTGTACCTTTTGTGTTAGCAAACAACATAAACCTCATACAACATCACAATGCATTAGTACAATCATAAGTGTCAAAACCTTAATCAATGAATATCTTCTATTAAGGTGATACGACAAGTCCAGTAATTAATCAAGATTGTACTATAATGATATGAAGACAAACATATGATAAACTTAACGATGAAACATACCTGTAAGCCATACCTGTCAAGATTTCTTGTAATCTTCTTATGGAAGGCCTTACCCTCATATCCCTCTGAGACAAGAACTTCTTCACTTATGCAGGTGACCAATCCATCTTCTTCTAGGATCAACCCAATTTACTTGATTTGCAAGAACTGGACCTAGAGCTGGATTAGGGTTTGTCAAAGAAACCCCAAAAATTCAAACTTTGAATTTCAAACTTCCGAAAGGATAGAAATATGCGCCTTGATGAGCTGATCAAGTTGGTATATTCAGAATTTGAAAATTGCAAAGTTTCACCCCTCAAAATTTCCTTTTAGATTTCTGGATTCACTAGGGAGGACCCTAAATTAGGGTTTGAGTTTCCTGGAGCTTCACCCAACCAAAAGATTTGATTCAAAACTCTAAGCTTCAATTTTTTTGAGGAGCTTCCAGCCGTGGTCACAGATTTCCAAAATTCCAATTTTTACAGAAGCCCTAATTTTCCATCTTTCCGATCAAAGTCCCAAACTGGGGTTTGATCAAGCCCGGCCTTCTGCCCAACCAAAAAATCTGATCTTGGTCTCTAAATTTCAATTTTGATGAGTAGCATCTAGCCGTTGTCTCCGACTACAAAAATTCCAGCTTTCTTCGAAGCCCTAAATTCCAGAAGCCATGAATGAAGGTACTCAAAAATAATTTTCTTTTGACAGAAATATGTACTTGATTGTTTCTGGTGTAACTCTAAATTTTTTGCTCCACAGGGTCTGAAATGTTTTTTTATGAGATAACCCGACCTGTTATCTTTCTATCTCGACAGGTCTGACCTCAATTGGATTCTCTGAGAGAGATTTATGCCAAGTGTCGCAACGTGACCTGTTTATGGGATAATACAGGAGAGAAAACTTGTACGACGTGCCACGTGTCACTATTTCAACTTCGGCCTCTGACAATTTTTCCTGAGATAGTACAGTCTGTGTACTACCTGTCACCTTTTACAAAAATTCATTTGGAGCTTCCTAGCCCAAGTTATGACCTTTTTCCCAAGGTCACCTGATTTTGACTCAGATCAGGAAGAGGTAGAAACCCTATATTGTCAGATCATAAATCAGAAAGTACAACGAATTAGAGGTTTTCCTTTGGACAAAAGGTACATGGGGATCTGATATTCGACCTGTAAAGGTTTTAGATCCGAAAACTTCTCCAGAACGTATTTATAGTGAAAGTTCTACGATGACTGGTTTTTACTATATCAATCCCGAACAACGTAAGTGCAACAAGTGTCATACATGCCATATCATGGCTTATTTCAGGCTAGCTTTGATACCATGTTAAATTTTCAGAATTTACTTCAATCTGATCTAGGATCTTAACTGAGAGAACAACATGTACAGCAAATCTACAGCATATCAATCATGGACACAATATTGCAGGCACACAAGAGACACAGAATTTACTTGGGGAAAACCATAAAGGTGAAAAACCCCAATAACCTCCTCAAAGATAGATAGAGCAATGATACAACCAGAATACAAGAGATAGTATTCTCCTAGCAGTAGATCCTCCTCCTCCACAAGTGCACCACTCTCCCAAGTGTGAGTGAGAGAATAAACTGTGTAAAATGAGAGAGACACACTCTCTATTTATACACTAACTTGACTTGACCTTTACTCAACTAGGTCGGCCTCAACTTAACCACTTAACATAATGCTGACTGGGCCGACCCCCACTAGGGTGGTTTAATAACCCTTTGACCCACATGGCCGACCCCCAATAGGGTGGTCTAATAACCCTTTGACCCACATGACTTATACAGGGCCGACCCCAACAAGGTGGTCTAATAACCCATCAAGTATAAGTTACGACACTTACAATATAAATGACGACACTTCCGTATAGAAGAATAATAACATCTCTATAGGAATACAATATAGATATATGTGAAATACATTCCGAAGTTACATATACATCAACACCCAAGAAATGGTGGCATTCAGTATGCTACCTATGACTTTGACTTTACATCTGAGATATCACCTCTCAGATATCAGCAGTTTGTACTTCCAGTTTGCACCAGTTGTTTCATTTTCAGCAGGAGACCATATCTTACTGTAGAGGGATCATGACTATGATCGCTTATGACATATATCCATTATGTGTTTCCTATTCATTGCCATTGTATCAGATTGTTGTACTATACCGACATGTAATCAGAGATACTATTGTACTATGATGAGTGAGATTCTCTTTCCACTTTTGTTTCCATCACTCCACTTTTGAGTTTTATAATGTATTTCGGCCATCGTAGCATCAGTCTCTGACCTCACACATTATGGGGCATCTGTTACAACGTAATCTTCCACCTTGTGAGGATCAGCATTCTTTGGCCTATAGGATCCATTTCACTAAATCAGATCCACTTTATCTCCTTCAGACATCGTATTTACTCATTTATCCTCTTACCCTCTTGTTGCATCACTATAGCAAGTGTACCTGTGAGTTGCATCACTATAGCCCGCGGGTAGCATGTAAAATGGTAAAATCACTAGTTAATTACTTTTTACTCCCAAAAAGCGGTTATTGGGTGACCTTTGACCCTCCATATGCCCAAGTAAAGCCTCGATGTGTCCTTTCACCTACCTTTGGGAGGACTATATATTGAGCACATATGGCTTATGGATAGGAGGAGAAAGAAGAGCAAGAGAACTCTAGTGGATTTTTGCCCTATCTTGAGTCTACACTCATTGATAAAGTGAGCAAGAGAACTCTAGTTGTGAACCCCTTTATGTTCACCTTCCAAACTCCTACCATAGTTTGAGTTTGCCATTCTTGGAGGATTGAAGTGGTGGAGGCACAAGTGGATTGATCCAGGTCTTGGTTCAGATTGGTTGCCAGCAAGAGGTCATATCACATTGTACTTCTTCTTGTTTATTAATAGAAATACTCATATTCTTTCCCATTAATGTTGTAAATGTTGTTTATCTTACATTGGGTTGCATTTACTTGTTATATCATGGGCCATTGCTATTGATGATGTTAATGTCGTTTATATATATTATGTACTTGTTGTATATTGGCTGTCAAGACTAATTTGATGATTCAAGTGCACGGATTGGAAAAGCGCCAACGGGGATCTACAACAAACATTTGGATCGAGGTTGTTTACATTCTCCATTATCTTAGCATTGTCATTTATAATAGCATAATTTTGAGAATTGAGTTAATTTCTGGTAGTCAGCTGTCTGTAGTGGTCTCCCAAGCCATAGTGAGTTTTCTCCAACACACTTATTGAAGTTGTTGTTGTTGTCCTTCTTGTTCTTGAGACAATCTCGGGCAAAGTGTCCATTCTCATTACATGTAAAATGTCTACCAAGAGAAGGATCTTTAAATTTCTCCCTTTGGGTATGGTGAGAAGATTTCCTATGAGATCTCTCTCGTTTGAACTTTCCTTTCTTGGCATGAGCCGTGAGAGCTTGATCTTCATTCCCCATCTTTTATTATCAGGCCACAAGCCTTGCTTCTTCTTGTGAACATTCCTCCCACAGTCTACTGAAAGAGATCAGTTTCTTCCTTGCAAAGATTCCTTGGATGAAGGAGTCCCATGACCTAGGTAGTCCATTTAATGTGGTCATCACAATTTCACCATTCTCCACTACTTCATCCACAGCTTCAATTTGTTCCTTGATTTGGGAGACCTTAGAAAAGTAGGATTGAATGGTCTCTCCATTCAGAATTTTTACCCCTTTCAATTGGTTCCACAAAGTCATCTTCTGATTTATGTTCTTTCCTTCAAAAAAATTGGTTAAGGAGTCAAACATCTGCTTAGGTGTCTTTAGGGAAGACACATGAGGTATGAGATGGTCTTTGATAGAATCAACAATGATTCTCTTAGCCTTGACTAGATTCTTCTTGTGTAAGGCCTTAGCCATTTCTCCCTCTGGGACAGGGACCTCTTCATTGATGTAAGTGTCCAAATCATTTTCTTATAGGATTAACCCAATCCTATACTTCCATGCTTGGAAGTTATCAGCTCTATCAAGATTATCCTCAAGCTTGGTGTGATGAGACATCTTTAAAGAGTACTTCAAATGGAAATAGAAAATATTTAGGTCTTACCACTTGATTTGTTGAAACCTAAATCTGGAGCTGGATTAGGGTTTGTCAGAGAAACCTTGAAAATTCAAAATGTGAATTTCAAAATTATGAAAGGATAGAAAGATGCACCTTGATGAGATGATCAACCTAGTATATTCAGAATTTGAGATCTTCAAAGTTTTACCCTTCGAAAATTTCTTTTAGTCTTCCTGGATTCACTAGGGAGGACCCTGAATTAGGGTTTGAGTTGTTGATTTATATGTAACTTCGGAATGTATTTCACATATATGTATATTGTATTCCTATAGAGATTTTATTATTCCTCTATATGGAAGTGATTGCATTCGTATAGAGATGTTATTGTTCCTCTATACGGAAGTGTCGTCATTTATATTGTAAGTGTCGTAACTTATACTTGATGGGTTATTAGACCACCTTGTTAGGGCCGGCCCTGTATACGTCATGTGGGTCAAAGGGTTATTAGACCACCCTATTAGGGGTCGGCCATGTGGATCAAAGGGTTATTAGACCACCCTAGTGGGGGTCGGCCCAGTCAGCATTATGTTAAGTGGTTAAGTTGAGGTTGACCTAGTTGAGTAAAGGTCAAGTCAAGTTAATGTATAAATAGAGAGTGTGTCTCTCTCATTTTACACATTCTATTCTCTCACTCACACTTTGGAGAGTGGCGCACTTGTGGAGGAGGAGTCTCTGCTATTAGGATAAGGCTATCTCTTGTATTCTAGTTGTATCATTGCTCTATCTATCTCTGAGGAAGTTATTAGGGTTTTTCACCTTTATGGTTTTCCCCAAGTAAACTCTATGTCTCTTGTGTGCTTGCATTATTGTGTCCATGATTGATATGTTGTAGATTTGATATACATGTTATTCTCTCAGTTAAGATCCTAGATCTGATTGATGTAAATTCTGAAAATTTAACATGGTATCAGAGCTAGCCTGAAAGAAGGCATGATATGGCATGTATGACACTTGTTGCACTTACAATGCTAGGGCTTGATATAGCAAAAACCAGTCATCGTAGAACTTTCGCTATAAATCTGTTTTCGCGAAGTTTTAGGATTTGAAACTTTTACAAGTTAAAGATCAGATCCCCATGTACCTTTTTTCCAAAGGACAACCTCTAATTCGTTGTAATTTATGATTTATGATTTGTACAATATAGGGTTTCTGCCTCTTCTAGATCTGAGTCAAAATCAGGTGACCTTGGGAAAAAGGTCATAACTTGGGCTAGGAAGCTCCAAATGAAATTTCATAAAAAGTGATAGGTAGTACACAGAATGTAATATATCAAGAGAAGTTTTCAGAGGCCGAAGTTGAACCAGTGACACGTTGAACGTCGTACAAGTTCGCTCTCCTGTATTATCCCATAAACAGGTCACGTTGCGACACTTGTCATAACTCTCTCTCAGAGAATCCAATTGAGGTCAAACCTATCAGGATGGAAAGATAACAGGTCAGGCTATCTTAGAAACATGTTTTAGACCCTGTGGATCGAAAAGTTCAGAGTTATACCAGAAACAATCAGCTCCAGGTCCAGTTCTTGCAAATTAAGTGGATTGGGTTAATCCTAGAAGAAGATGGATTGGTCACCTGCATAAGTGAAGAAGTTCATATCTCAGAGGGAGATGAGGCTAAGGCCTTCCATAAGAATATTACAAGCAATCTTGATAGGTATGGCTTACAGGTATGTTTCATGGTTAAGTTTATCATATGTTTGTCTTCATATCATTACAGTACAATCTTGATTAATTATTGGACTTGCCGTATCACCTTAATAGAATATATTCATTGATTAAGGTTTTGACACTTATGATTGTACTAACGCATTGTGATGTTGTATGAGTTTTATGTTGTTTGCTAACACAAAAGGTACACCAAGAAAGTCAACTCATGTTCTACTTCAAGAACATGTGCTCATGGTGACATGAAGACAAAGATTCATCCATTGTCATGGATCACATAGAAGATCTACTTTCAAGGTATGTATAACTTGGTTCTACAATGGTTAACTTATGACACATGCAGGTTACTAGCACAAGTCACTGAAGAGAACTAGAAGACATTATGCGGGTATGTTAGACATAACTAGCTAGCATGCTAATCCAGGTATGTTTTTCCTATATCAAGCTAGAATCCTACCTTGTGTTAGGATCTTATACTGTTGTGTTGTTGATAATGATTATTCATGAAGTCATAGGTCTGAATAATCATGGTTGTATGCATATTATGTTTCTTACCATAATTGATGATATGACTAACCAGAAGAATCATGAAGGTATAGGTTTGAGTAATCACGAGTTTATGCATTGATGATTTAACTAATCAGAAGAGACCTATGATCAAATAAGAATATGCATGAGTAAAAGAAGACTTCCCTGAAACCTTGAATACTAATGTTTATTATCTGTGAATGATCATGACTATACATGTTTAAGATTATTGTGTTTTGATAGTACTAAGATTATACTAATAAATGTGTGAGTCCTCAAGGATAACACAATGATGATACTAATAAGCATGCATACTGATTAAGGGTGCATATAAGTTCAAGGATAGGTAATCCAGGAAGCAAATATCAAGAGGGAGCACACTCCAGTTGTTCCTGCAAGAAAGCAAATGAGCACACTTCAGTAGTTTCTGCAAGGATGCAGATATTCAGAGGGAGTTGACCACTTCTCACAATCCACATTAGAATGGAGTTGCAAAGATTCAAAGGGAGTCCACCCAGCAACCAAACAAAGATAAGTATTTGAATTGACATTTCTTACATAATGTTATTCAATGATGTATATGCTTGTGTTCCTAGAATTTGGTTGTGTATTATGCATATTAGAATAGTTGCATTGATGAACAGTATACTACTAATATACATGGGTAAGTGGCCTATGGCACTATACAACATTCCATTGCTACTTATCTAGAATGAAACCTCGTTGCTGACATGTTAGGAGTTGTGCACACTCTTAACAATGTTCTAGTAGAGATTGGAAGGCATCTAGAAAGTTACGGGATATGGATAAATGTTGTATTGAAGCATTGGCTAAGATAATTGCATGACTGTATGACATATTTCTTTATGTGTAAGAATTTGTTCTGAAAACTATGAGATGTTTTCTAATCATGCAATTTAACTTGTTGTGTAGGAAAGATCATATGCCATCACCTACAAAAGAAGAACTACAACATTTGTTTAGCAAAAAAATTATCCATTGAAGATATTGAAGTTCCCGGGATATGGGAAGAATGCCATGATCCGTCGATCATGAAGAATGGTGTTTGGGATGTAGTCCCAAGACCTGAAGGGAAGTTTGTTATGAATTCCATATGGATATATCAAGATCAAGCATGCTACAGATGGAAGCATAGAGAAATATAAAAGTGATGAAATAGAAGATACACCAGATGGATTTCAAGACATCTTTCTTGAATGGTGTAGTTGAAGAAGAAGTGTATGTGGGGCAGCCACTTGGTTCTAAGACACATGATAGGAAATCATATATGTGCAGAACTTGGTATGGTAGGATAGGCATCTTTCTACCCAGTTTGGTCTTTACCAAGAGTAAAGCAGGTTCCAACCTTTACTACAAGGTTGAGGTAGGCAATCCAGGGATGACCTGTTTGTAACAAGAGATGATAGATTGATTGCCGACATGCAGCGGAAGCTTGCAACCGAGTTCGAGATGAAGTACTTGGGGATGATGCACTATTTATTTGGTATGGAGGCATGGCAGAGTACAGATGGAATCTTCCTTGGACAAGGGAAGTATGCAGTAGATATTCGGAAGAGGTTCGGGATGATGGATTGCAAGGCCATGGCCACACCTATGGCATCAAATCTGAAGCTTTTTTGTGATGCTTCATCTGAGCCGGTTGTTGTCTCTATGTATCGTCAGATGATTGGGTCCTTGATGTACCTGACAAACATGAGACCAGATATTTGCTTTGCGGTGAACACATTGAGCCAGTTCCTGACAGATCTGAGGAGTGTTCACCTGGTTGTTGTAAAGCATATTCTAAGGTACCTGAAGGGTACAGTTGATTATGGGCTTAAGTATGATGCGAATCAAAAATTTAACCTACAGGGTTATGTTGATTCAGGTTGGGATGGCAGTACTGCAGATAGGAAGAGCACATCTGGATGCTGCTTCAGTATGGGATCAGGTGTGAACTCTTGGTTTGGCAGGAAGCAGTCCTACGTAGCATTGAGTATAGCTGAGGCAGAGTATGTTGCAGCCTGTTTAGCTAGTTGTGAGGCAGTATGGGTATGGAAGCTACTGTCTGATTTATTTGATCTCCCGTTGGATGCTACTGGTATCTTTTGTGATAACCAAAGTTGTGTGAAGTTGTCCGAGAACCCAATGTTTCATGAAAGGTCGAAACACATAGAGATAAAATATCACTATATCAGGGATATGGTGTAGAGAGGAGCTGTGAAGCTCCTATATGTTGCGATAAACGAGGAGATTGCGGATGTACTGACGAAACCACTAGCCAGAGTGAAGTTCGAATACTTTAGAGAGAGGCTTGGTGTTCTTCAGATCGATAACACTTTGAGGAAGAAGTGATGGACACATTTGCTGAAGCCATTACATGCATGTTGGAAGGAGGATCCTTCACATGGCTGTGGATGTAATCGTTGGATGATGAGCATCGGGATTTTGTTCTAGTTTCTGCTTTGTATGACCAGTTGGATCATTTATATGTATATGTATGTAGGCATCATGTTGGATGCTGGATATGATCGGTTGGATCATTTGTATGTATTTTGTATATGCATCATGTCAGATGCTTGGACCATGTATCTGTATATGTATCAGGTGGATATATTGTATGATCAGGTAGATCATGTATGTTGATATGTATCATGTATTTGTATTTGTATTAGGTGGATACATTGTATGATCAGGTGGATCATGTATGATGATATGTATCAGGTAGATACTTGGTATGCATCAGGTGGATGCATTGTATGATCCGGATGATCATGATGACGAGCTTCAAGGTGTTGCTCCAGATGATATGTATCAGGATGATACCACGATGATGATCAGTGTGATCATGAGCATCAGGATGATGCTTTGTGCGATGATGATCCGTTGGATCATGAGTATCAGGTTGATACTTGGAGGTTAGAGATGATATGTGGCAGGTTGTGCAAATAGCATGTAATCAGTCCTAGGAGATCTTGTCGGTCATGTTGCAGCACATAAATGTTCCTGGGATACTCTTTATGGTATTGCTATGTAGTATGTAATTAGTCCTCAGATATCTGATAGGTTGAGCTGTGTGCTCGTAATCAGTCCTGGGATGAGGTATTACTACGGAGACATGTAATCAGTCTTGGATATCCGAGAGGTTGAGCTGTGTGCTCGTAATTAGTCCTGGGATGCTCTTTAGAGATCTTGACGGTCGTTTTGTGGCACATAAATGTTCCTGGGATGCTCTTTAAAGGTTTCGTCTATCCACATGTAATCAGTCCTGGAGATCCGAGAGGTTGAGCTGTGTGCTCGTAATAAGTTCTGGGATGCTCTTTAGAGATCTTGTCGGTCATGCTGCAGCACATAAATGTTCCTAGGATGCTCTTTAAAGGTATTTTGGAGGAGATGCATGTAATCAGTCATGGGAGATCTTGCCGGTCATGCTTAGGCACATAAATGTTCCTGGGTTACTCTTTCCGGTATTGCATCCACACATAAAATTAGTCCTTAGAGGCCACCTCTATCAGACCATTCACATAGATGATGAAGACCTGCAGGTGGTGGGCCTACATCCAGTATGAAAAAGAAATGGCTCTATAGAACTTCCTATGACGAGTAGATTCAGAGATTGATTGAGATAGCAGCAGTAGTGACGATGAAGATGACTTGTGCTAGAAGACCTGTGTCAAGAAATACCTTCCTAGTTAAGAGGGAGTGTTGATGTATATGTAACTTCAGAATGTATTTCACATATATGTATATTGTATTCCTATAGAGATGTTATTATTCCTCTATACGGAAGTGGTTGTATTCCTATAGAGATGTTATTATTCCTATATATGGAAGTGTCGTCATTTATATTGTAAGTGTCGTAACTTATACTTGATGGGTTATTAGACCACCTTGTTGGGGTCGGCCCTGTATAAGTCATGTGGGTCAAAGTGTTATTAGGCCACCCTATTGGGGGTCATCCATGTGGGTCAAAGGGTTATTAGACCACCCTAGTGGGGGTCGACCCAGTTAGCATTATGTTAAGTGGTTAAGTTGAGTCCGACCTAGTTGAGTAAAGGTCAAGTCAAGTTAGTGTATAAATAGAGAGTGTGTCTCTATCATTTTACACATTCTATTCTCTCACTCACACTTTGGAGAGTGGCGCACTTGTGGAGGAGGAGGCTCTACTGCTAGGAGAAGATTATCTCTTGTATTCTAGTTGTATCATTGCTCTATCTATGTCTGAGGAAGTTATTGGGGTTTTTCACCTTTATGGTTTTCTCCACGTAAACTCTGTGTCTCTTGTGTGCTTGCATTATTGTGTCCATGATTGATATGTTGTAGATTTGTTGTACATGTTGTTCTCTTAGTTAAGATCCTAGACCAAATTGAAGTAAATTCTGAAAATTTAACATGAGTTTCCCGGAGTTTTACCCAGCCAAAAATCTCGATCCAAAGCTCTAAACTTCTATTTTTCCAAGGAGCTTCCAGATATGTCTTCATATTTTAGAAATTCCTATTTTTGTGGAAACCCTAATGTTTAGGGCCAAAACTGAAAGTGCTCAGAATTGAATTCTGATTGGACAAATAGATTCTCCTTGATGAGTAGAGTCAATCTACCTTACTGCGTTTCCAAAATCTGTGGAGAGAAATCCAATAAATAAGAAACCCTAGTTTCCGCCACTGCACAATGTCTTCTTCTCAGGGAATCTCTAATACCATGTTAATTTTTTAGCATTAATTCAATATAATCTAGGATCTTTAATGAGAGAATAACATGTACAGTATATCAAGCATGTCAATCATAACAAGATGCAACCATAAGAGACAATAGACACACAAAGTTTCTGTGGGAAAACCCTAAGGTGAAAAACCCCACAACTTCCTCAGAGATAGATAAAGAATAATACAACCAAGGTACAACCAAAGTACAAGAGATAGTCTTCTACTAGCAACTCATCCTCCTCCTCAACTAGTGCGCCACCTTCCGAGTGATGTACAAGTGAATAATGAGATGTCCAAATAGAGATCTCCCGATCTCTATTTATACTTGTGCTATCCTGCCCAATAAACTAATGGGGCCGACTTGTCTATCTTAGCCTAATAACCCATGGTTAACATAATCAGGGCCGACCCCACAAATGGTGGTCTAATAACCCATCAGTAAGTTACGACACTTGTGACACTTGTCAATACAAATGACGACACTTCCTTATAGATGAATAACACATCTCTATAGGAGTACAATATACATAGATGAAATACCTAGGTGAAATAGATTCTGAAGTTACATATACATCAACAGATTACGGAAAGGCGATTCCCCAGAAAAGCACAAGGATGAAAGACCAATCCCTGCACGCCATGTGGCTAATTGCGGGTTACGGAAAGGACCATTGCGGAAAGGCGCGTTGTGGAATGGCCATTGCGGAAGGGTAATTATGGAAGCACAGTTGTGGAAAGAAAATTGCGGATCAAGAAATTTTTCCAAACCCAGTTACAGTTGCGGGAAATGGAGATTTTCACAGAGAAATGGTGCATTGGAGGACGATGAAGGAGGCCTGTTTTAGTTATTTGTGTCATTCAATCTAAAACAGATTGATTCATAGGATGATTAAGTGGTTTCCATGGCCCAATGGTGCGTTTCCGGCATAGGTGATTCTTCCCCTCCACGCATGGCAGAATCAGAGGCAGTTGATTCGAGCGGCTCAGCTCAAATGGCCTCATCATTTCCAGTCCTATTTGTTTTGAATTAGTTAAGATATTTTGTTGTTTTGTAAGCCTATAATGGAAGGGTCCGAAGTAGACCAAAAAGTTGGACATTTTTTATTAAGAGAGATTATTGCTTTGCGTTGTATTAGACTTGGCCTCTTAATTCAATAAGAAGACCCGATTTTGGAGCTTAATATTTATGTGATGTGTGTTCTGATGTATTTTATTTCCTATATATGTGTTCCTGCTTTGTATTTCCATTAATTGTTTACTTCTGCAGTACCTAAAGATCAAGATTACATGATCTGGAATTCATGCCCACATGCTCCAGATGCATATGACTAGGTATTCCACCCGTTTCCTCTTGAAGTTGCAAGTTAGAATTCATTCTTAAATCCTCTAGCCTTGTGGCTGAACTTGTCTCCTTCCTATACCTCCATCTGTTGATTACTTTGACATGAAATAACCATGTCTACCTTGCTTCCTTCTCCTGCAATCGTGGCCCAAACCTACCATTGATGACAATAACCCATCGAAGTTGACTCCATGCCCAACTCTCCTCTCGTTCTTAACTCCAACCAACCAAAAACCCCTTTTAATTCATTATTTGAAGGTATAGACGCCACTTTGACCGATATCCCAACCCATTTTTAAGTTGCATCCTATTGCTGGAATCCCCCAAAGGGAGATCCATCCCTGTGGTTTGAAATGCTAGTTTCCATCCAAAACAGATTGGTTTTCAAAAGTTACCCCATGTTCTTTCCTGCCACAACCCAGGAAAATATTCGGTGATAACATTTTGGTGACTCCGCTAGGGAAGATCTTTGGTTTTCAAGGTATAAAATTAGACCTATGAGGGTGAATAGAGAGTCTGAGATTTCAAGGTTGTATCATTTTCCCTGGTGACTCCAAATTACATTCTGGCGATTCCACTGGAGATCGAGCCTACTTCAAAAGTTTTGTATCAGATCAAAGCTAATTACTAAGGGTGAACAGTAGTCAGACGCTACAAGGATCCTACAGTATTTCTATAGCAAGTCCATGTTTCGAATCGGAGGACCCCTAGAAGAAATTTAGGCTCCTAGGAGAATATCTACCAGAAGTCATTCAGATCCTGAGCTACCAAAAGTTACTTCAGACCCAGAGAAGGACATCAAGAAAGCAAAGAGAAGCCAGACATGTATTTCTCTATTAACTAGGTCCTTTTATTTACCTAAGAAAGAGGCATGTGTTGCAAAGATCATCCCTCCAAGTTTAAGGATCAAGTCTTCCCTATTCAAATATAGGTCTGAGACTAATCTAAGGGAAACCATGTTTGGCCAAAGAAAATTCTAGACCCATTTCCTAAGCGCTTGGTGGGAAGATTTACAACACTGGGAAGAAACTAGTGTCAAGTCACCCTTTGCTAAAATTGCTGGCCAAAGTACCCAAGTCCTAAGTATCACTGCTACTGCTCCTGAAACTCCCTCTACTCCCAAACAAAACCTAAGATCCAGGGTTGCCAGATATGCTCCTTTGGCCCTGCCACCAAATCCTGATGACTTCCCTATGGGCTATGCCCAACGCCTCATGAGATTTGATGGGGAGGGAAGGGTCTCTGCACAGCATCATGTAGACCAGTTCAATGACTTCACAGGCCTAGAAGAGGTAGATGAAGATGATGTTAAGATGAGGTTGTTTTCCCAAAGTTTACCAAGGGAAGTGAAGAAATGGTTTAAGGCCTTTCGAAAAAGAGGAATAGCTACCTATCAAAGATTTGAAGAAGCTTTCCTAACCAGATGACGAGATAAGCAAAAACCTCTCTAGATTCTCACTCAGTATGAAAATACAAAGAAAACCAATGTGGAGATTGTCCAAGAATTCTCAGCCAGGTTCATGAGAATGTACAATTCTATCACTGTAGACATTAAACCCCCTGTTGGAGCAGCCAAGCTTCATTTTTCCAACTGTTTTGACAATGAATTTTCTCTCATGCTGAGAGAAAGGATATCTCCCACTCTCCCTAATATGTTGAAAGATGCACCAGAAGTAGAAGCCAACTTGATGGCCTCTGGAAAAATGAAACACTTGACTGAAGCTGAGAAGAAGAGATGCAATGAAGCAGTATAGCCTTCCACATCCCAGTCCACGGATGAAAAATTTGAGCATATGATGAGAAATATGGAAAGACTGGTGGATAGGATTTCCCTTGATAGCAGGTCTCCTTCCAGAGAAAACCCAGAGCCTCAATATCGAAATAACAATCTCAAGGGACCCCTTGCCCCACAAGGAAGACCTAGAGAACCGAGGAACGCTGAAAATCATCCAATCATACCACCTTTTGCTAAGAATTTCATTGATGAAGAAGAAGAAGATAAACAAGCTGAATACCAAATCCATCTCTTTGATCAGATCCAACCCCGGTTCTATTTGACTAAATATGAACATGAGCGGTCTTCCTTGCAAACAGATGATGCCCCAGGTGAATCGAAATCTGGCCAGTACCAAAGAGGGCTCCACAACGCCATCTGTGAGTTCGAGAGGGATCATAATTTGAGGAGTAAAAAAGTAATAGTAGACCGAGGAAAGGTTGTTGTTGATCCATCCTCTTCTCAACCACCAAGAAAGGAAATCACTAGGAGAAAAGACCCAAAGGCTGCAATCTCTAAGGAGAATCTTGGGAAAGAGGCAGAACTTCCAAAGAAAAGTCCAAAGGAGAGAGGTGAAGGTGACACAAATATAGAAGAGAAGTTCCATGTTGCTTTAAGCTTGGAGAATGAAATATCTAAGATTAAGATCTCCATCCCCTTGAATGAATTGGTCAAAAACTCAGAGTACAAAGACTAGATACTAAAGGTGGTAAATGGTGGGGAAGAAAAGAAGTCTGATACTCTCAATCTACAAGATGAAAATCCCACCCTTCAGTTTGGCCCCCATGTAGAAAATGCCTCCGAAATTTGTGTCCCTCATTTCTATATAAGTCTCAACATACATGACCATATCCTGCATAATGACATGTTTGATTCAAGAGCCTCTCATGACCTCATGCCCAGTTCAGTAGAGGAGAATCTTGGGTTAGAAATAACCAGACCCTATAAAGATTTGTTCTCCTTTGATTCTAAAAGAGTTCCATGTGTAGGGATGATTAAAGACATGGTGGTGTCGCTAACTCAGATGCCTCAAAAGAATATGATCATGGATGTGGTAGTGGGTGATATTCCACCTAAGTAATTTGGGATATTGTTATCGAGATCATGGACTGCAAAGCTAAAGGGAACCATGCAAATGGACATGTCTTATGCCACCATCCCTGTCTTTGGAGACAGAAGAAGATTGTACAGGGAGCATAGGTTGTCACATGTGGTCAGCGAAAAGGACAGGCCTGAGAACCACCCAATATTTTCCATAGACATGGATGTAGGTTCCTCAATTCTCCGTTATGATCCAGGTTCAGAATGTTAGAGATATGGATCTAACTAAACTAGCTTACCTATCTATGCAACAATAACATATCACAGTAAATAGGAACAGAAAGAGAACAAGAGAAAAGAGTACACCAGATATATGTGGTTCACCCAATTGGGCTACATCCATAGGAAGGTAGTCTTCTATTATCTCGAGAATATCTCCTCCAAGCTTATAGAGAGTAATGCCAATAACCCCAAATACAATATAGCAATCATGATGAGTGATGTGACTATCCCTTGACTCTATTATATACTAAGAGATGAGGAGGAATTATCCTCACATATTACATGTGGGATAATATAATTCTCCATAATAACATCTCTTTATATAATAATGAATATCAAGAGTATATTTTACCATAATTAACATGGGATAAATGTATTACTCTTTTACATAAGATTGTAGATATCGTCTGACATAATACAAATACATTATTACCTTCTAAGGAATATAAATATTCCAACACTCCCCCTTAATAATGGTTGGGAGAAAATCCCACTAACTAAGGAAGGAAGGCGTCATTACGGCTCCCCCTTGATGACAACTTCCCTCATCCTCAGTAAGGAACAAAGATGCACATACTTCGCTGCTGTGAATGATTTGGTGAAGATATCGGCTGCTTGTTGCTCAGTAGGACAATACTCAAGAGAAAGAACACCATCTGCAACGAGACCTCGAATGTAATGAGCATCAAGATCGAGATGCTTTGTCTTGGAGTGATATACCAGATTATAAGCAAGTTGAATTGCACCATGATTGTCACATTTCAACATAGTGGACGATTTTGGAACTAGACCAAGCTTAGTGAAAACATTCCCTAACCAAACTATTTCTTTTGTTGCTTCTTTAGCTACTCTATACTCTGCCCAGTCAGAATCTGTATAACCAGAAAGCGAAACTTTAGTACGACTCGAATAAAAAACACCATAGTACAATGTCCGCTATAAATATTTCAGAATCCTCTTTGCTGCTTTTCAATGACTTTCATGAGGTTGCTGCATGAACCGTGAAACCAAACTGAGGGCGAAAGAGAGATCTAGTCTACTTTGAGTTAAATATATGAAACTACCGACAAGTTGACGATAAAGAGTAGCATCAAAAAGAGGAGTAGTACACTCAACAGTTAACTTTACACCAGACTGAAAATGCATAGGAGCAAGTTTACAATCACTCATGTGGAAATGAGCCAATAAATCTGTAGCATACTTCGGTTGAGAGATAAAAATACCATCTTCCAAATGCCAAATTTGAAGACCCAATAAATAGTGCAATATACTGAGATCAGTCACTCCAAACTGCTTGTGAATGTCACTTTTCATACTTTGAATAAGAACAGGTTGGCTGCCAGTGATAATAAGATCATCCACATATAAAACAATAACAATGATGTTATCATCAATGTGTTTAACATATAGTTTAGGGTCAGAGATACAATGCTTAAAACCATTATTCAAGAAATATGCATCAATTTTATCATACCAAGCCCTAGGTACTTGTTTAAGACCATATAAAGACTTGTGTAATTTACATACCAAACTTGATGATTCATCATTAATAAAACCAGGAGGTTGTTGCATATAAATATCTTCATTAAGATCACCATTTAAAAAACCACTTTTAACATCCATTTGGTGTATTTCCCATATATAAGATGAAGCAATAGATAAAATGGTTCTTATTGTATTCATTTTAGCAACAGGATCAAAATTTTCATTATAATCTATACCTTCAAGTTGATTAAAACCTTTTGCAACTAATCTAGCTTTATACTTTTCAATCTGTCCTTCTGCAGTAAATTTAGTTTTATAAACCCATTTACAACCAACTAAATTCTTTCTCGAAGGAAGAGGAACAAGATACCAAGTCTTGTTCTTCATAAGAGAATCATACTCAACAGTCATAGCTTGTTCCCAATGAGGTTTACCCTTAGCTTGAGCATAAGAGGTAGGATTGTCTGTGGACAAAACTTTGGGCATAAGAGCAAAGTTAGATCTAGTTCCACAAGTATCGGAAGGGATTCTGATATCACTTCCTATAGATTCAAGAGTTTTCCGGGCTCAAACAAGAAGATTAGAAGGGACATAAGTCACTTTAGGAGCTTCGAGACATTCAGGTAGAATACTTGAAGAAGAGGAAGACGATGAACTAATATTAGTCACAGAACTGGAAGGATTAATCGAGATAGGAGTAACGGGTGAGAAGGGAATATTCAAAGTAACATGAGGTTCAACAGTCTGAGGTGGTGGAGACACTTCAATAAATTGAACATCTCTTCTAATGATGACACTTTGATTACAATGATCAAACAACCTATAAGCCTTAGAATCCTTAGAATAACCAATGAATATACATTTGTGAGACTTGGGTTCTAGCGTTTTCCATTTTTCATCAGAAATATGAGCCCAACATTCACAACCAAACACTTTAAAGGTAATAATATCCAGTTTTCTACCATTCCATTTTTCCTCAGGGGTAACATGCCTAACAGCTTTTGTAGGAACTCTATTTAAAATAAAGTTAGCACAACTTATGGCTTCGGCCCAAAATTTATTACGTAACCCTTTAGTTAGTTCATCACCATGAGAAATATAGGAATAAAAATGTTGTCTTTTAGTTGAATTAAAACCAACAAATTTATATAAACCGGCAGTATGATCAACAGCACCAGAAGAAACTACTTTGAAATTTTGATTGATATCTTTAAAAACATATTTATTAGGCCAAACTTCAAATTTAAATCCTTTTTGACATGCACGATAAATAGAAAGCAAGTTGATAGGCATATTTTCAACATGAAAAACATCTTCCAATTGACCATTAGCAACCTTAACATTACCAGAACCAATTACGGAAAGTTGTTTACCAACACCTATAGATACTTTCTTAGATGTGTTTTTATTATTGTCATAAGATGAAAATAAAGAAGCATTACCAGTCATATGTTTAGAAGCACCAAAATCCATTATCCATTCCATATTAGAAGAAGAATTACTAGAAGAAACAACAGAAGCACACAAAGCTACTTGTGATTCATGAGAACCATTCTTTTTAGCCTTAGCATTTAAACATTTCAATTTAAAGCAATTCTTTTCAGGATGATTAGTTTTACCACAATGCTTACAAGGATCATACAGTTTCTTCTTCTTACTATTATCATGATGTGCATTAGAAGCATTACCAGAGTTATTAGTAGGATTTGAAGTGTGTGAATTAGAAACTTTAACATTATTAAAACTTTTCTTAGGAGTCTTATTATGTGCCATAAGAGCCTTATTAGGTGTTAGTTGTCTTGAAACAATTAATCTTTCTTTCTCATTAATCAATCCTTTACAAAATTCATCAAAAGTAGGTTTCGTGGTATTCGAAGATAATTCAAAGAGCTCTATTCCTAGTTTGAATGAACATATCAAAACAAGATGACAATTTTTGTTCTACAAGAATTATACGAGCAGTGTCTCTTTTCTTGTAATCATTACCACAATTATTTAATTTTTCATTCAAAGTTTTAACTTCAACAAGATATAATTCTACTCTATCAAACTTAGTAGGATCTAACACATAAATCTTCTTTTCAAGGTAATAAGCAGAAACATCATCAGATTTATCAAATAAGAAAGCAATAATTTTCCATATCTTAATGGGGCTATCTTTTGCCTCTATACTTACCTGAAGACTATCTGCAATTGTTTGACCAATGAGCCCTCTTTCTTGATCACATTTATCTTCCCATATAGCCAAAGCTTGAGCATCAACAGGTTTCGTGTGTTCACCATTAACAATCCTCCATAGCTTCTTACTCCTGAGAACATCAATCATTTTTTTCTTCCATGCAAGATAGTTAGGACCAAAAAGATAACGAACAAAAGCTACTTCTGAATTTATAATGATAGAAATTTTGACTAGAAACCCAAACGCTAGAAACGACAAGAGAAAGACAGTGAATAACATAAAACTGAAAAAACACTTTACCGTACTGATCTAAATCTGCAAAAAAAAGTTAGAAAAAAAAATAGTAAAGGAAAGATAAAATTTTACTTACAACCCTTTGATGAGTGCCCAAACTTGCCCAGAATTATGTTATGTCTGTGAGATTTTCAATTACTAGGAACTAGATTCATAAGAAAATTTCACCATGGAATATTTTAGACAATGAGAGAAGAAGAATAGAGAGAATAAATCATGGAAAACACTCTGTATATTATTCATTGATATTGTAACAATATATAATACATCCTCTATGGACAAAATTGAATTTCTTTGAAGCAATATGGAAAGAGCAAAAAGAAAAGGCTTAGAAAAGACAAAAACCCCCCTAGGTGGCAAAAGCAGTTTTCAAAACTATGCTAGAGACTCATGAATTTGGTAAGTATGGTATGGAAGCTCATGAGTGAGGTAAATTGAATATAATGATGGATTTAGAAGGTTAGATATCATGTGGAGGTCGAATTGGTCAAGTGGCAAAAGATTCCAAGTAAACTAGCTTTATCTTTTCCACTAGAAAGCAGAAAAAAACAGGACAAAGCTAACTAAAACTGGATAGTGTCTTTCTAATTTAGAAATGGAATAAAATTAGACAAAATCCAAGGAAATATTATCCAGAATCTATCCAAATTCATTTTTGTGAATGAGGATAGCATGTGGTCCACTAAAAGACAAAACTGGCCTATTCTACCTAGGCAAAACTCAGGAAATTAATCATAAATCATTAATTAATTTTATCCTAAGTCTAGAATGACATAGTGGGTTTTTTAAATGTTCCAACACCCCCCCTTAATCCTAACTTTATGCGATGGGAATTAGAAAAATATCAGAAATAAAGGGCCCAAGCAACAAGGCTTATGGTCACCCCAATACAAAAATAACTAGTCCACGTAAACCAAGGAAACAGGGAAAACCTCATGGGAACAAAACCCTCCCTCAAAAATGGACATGCTTGATGTCTTCATACTGTCATGTTGCTCATTTGAATGAGCTGAATGGGCTGCTTCTAAGTAACTGACTTGATGAAGAGATTGTGGATGTCATGATCATGCATCAGTGCATCAATGTTGTGTAGACAAGTACCATGTGTTGAAGCTCTATGAAGTTAATCTTCTAATGATGGAGGAGCATCAAATGAATTTTTCTTGCTGTTGTAACATACATAATCAAATCTAAAAACATAATCAATGATGGAAATAAGATCTATGCATACTCCTTCCCAAGGAGAAACAATGAACTCAACAGGATGAATTCCTTCTGTAGCTGCAATGTGGTGTACTAGTTCTTGCAATTTCTTCTCAAAATGATGTAGAATCTTTATGATATTTAAAATGAGATCATGCAGCTCTGAAATATAAGAATGTAAGTCATATGGAGCAGCAACCAGTAAATATGTGGGGTCTCCATGATCTAACATAATTTCAGTAGAAAAAATTTGAGAAACTAGATCACCCGGACAGCTGAGCGAGCCCGGAGAGTGTGAGGACTTGAATTTTGAACCATGAGTTATGGGGTCATGTATACATGTGTGGAATATCAGTACAAATAATTCCAAAACAATGGATGTCCATCCAATGAAAGATATGCAAGACAAAAGTGCAACCGAGGCAAGTGACACAGTGTAGGAAAACATAGAATTGTGTAGTTTCTTAACTGGAGAACTTGGGGTTTGTAGGGTCTTTTGTGCAACCAAAGGTTGGGAATATGATGTGGGATATGTAATTACCTTCATATCAGACTGTAAATCATCTTCTAAATCAGAATCTAAAATATTTGAATGATGGTGGAAAGACCTTTCAGAAGAGAAGTCAGAAGCTAGTAAAAACTGACTCGTTTTGAGAGTAGACTTGGATGAACTAACTGAAGATTGTTCCAAGGAAGAGGTGGAGGTTTCTGATTCTGATATATCAGAATGTGAATCAATATCAAATACATCAAAATTATATTTCACTCTAGAACTCAAAGCATAAACATTATTACCTTTGGGAGAGGCTTGGAGACAGAGTTCTTGTTCTACAGCAACCTTGCCTTGTTCTTTCTTTGCAAAGTCAGGAACATCTATGTTATGCTCTTCAAGCATCTTGGCCATGATGTCCAATTTCTTCTTGAAGCAAGATTTCTCAGGATGACTTCCTTTGCAGAAATAAGAACACTTGGGCTTCTCCTTCTTCATCTTCTTGGATTTGGAATCTCCATCATAATCCTCTTCATCTGACAATATCTTCTGTTTGGATTTGTCATTATTACAACTCTTTGCTCCATGAGCAACAAGTGCAAAGTATTTGGAGGGTGATTGATCCCTCATTTGGACCATCTTGTCATTTTCTTGAGTGAGCGAATCAATGAATGCATCCAAGGTTGGCATCTTCCACTTGGGAACTGCAATTCTTGTAGAATGAAAAGTAGACACAAATACTGAGTATTCAGAGCTCAGTTTTGACAAAATGGTAAGGATTAATTGCTCATCCTTCTTCTCTATACCACATTGCTTGAGTTGAATCACTAGGTTCTTGAATTTTGAGATGAAATCCTCCATAGAATCGAAATTACTTGGACTAAGAGAGATCAACTCAATCTCCAACAAATGACCTCTGAGCTCGTCCTATTTTTCAAAGAGAGACTCTAGCTTTGTCCACACTTTATTTGGAGTTGATAGAGAATCGATATGGAATATAAGATCTAAAGATACAGAGAGACAAGGTAACCCATAAGCTTCATCAAGCCTATTGAACCATTTGGATTTTAATGCAACAGCTCCTGGCTCAGTTTCAAGCCCCATAGTGACTCTATACAATCCTTTGTTCCGAAGCTGGATGATCATATGCGCCTTCCAGTCAAAGAAATTGAAGGGAGTGAAAGTCATAGCTTTGGCTTGATTTTTCTCCATACTAATGCGCTCCTGGTAATGGTAATACTTGCAAAAAACACTCTTGGAAATTGTTTTGAATCAAGCTAGCTCTGATACCATGTGAGATTTTCAATTACTAGGAACTAGATGCATAAGACAATTTCACCATGGAATGTTTTAGACAATGAGAGAAGAAGAATAGAGAGAATAAATTGTGGAAAACACTCTGTATATTATTCATTGATATTGTAACAATATATAATACATCCTCCATGGAGAAAATTGAATTGCTTTGAAGCAATATGGAAAGAGAAAAAAGAAAAGGCTTACAAAAGACAAAAAACCCCTTAGGTGGCAAAAGCAGTTTCCAAAACTGTTCTAGAGACTCACGAAATTGGAAAGTATGGTATGGAAGCTCATGAGTGAGGTAAATTGAATGTAATGATAGCTTTAGAAGGTTATATATGATGTGGAGGTCGAATTGTTCAAGTGGTAAAAGATTCCAAGTAAACTAGCTTTATCTTTTCCACTAGAAAGCAGAAAAAAGCAGGACAAAGCTAACTAAAACTAGATAGTGTCTTTCTAATTTAGGAATGGAATAAAATCAGACATAATCCAAGGAAATATTATCCAGAATCTATCCAAATTCATTTTTGTGAATGAGGATAGCATGTGGTCCACTAAAAGACAAAACTGGCCTATTCTACCTAGTCAAAACTTAGGAAATTAATCATAAATGATTAATTAATTTTATCCTAAGTCTAGAATGACATAGTGGGTTTTTTAAATGTTCCAAGAATGTCCGCGTTGGTGGATTGTTAGCACGACACTAGTAAACAAGGGTCCCACTCACTGTTGACACATACCACAGTCTTCCTGAGCACCAGCCTGGACAGGGTTTATCCCGCCTAGCAACACCTGTAGAGAAAATGAGATCTCACCCGAGGCATCCAGGAAGAGCAGACGGAACCATGTTTCCACCAAATGAAGGAGGATGGTTGCGGCTATGATACTTAAACTTATTGCAACACTAGGACAATGATCTTTATGCATTCAACATAGTATTAAAGCGACATTCAATCGATACATTCATCATTGCAACAACAATAATTGTAAATCAAGTATCTCATCAAAGAAGCATGTCATTATTCGTATAGTGCAATATCACATTATCATAACTAAACAAATTGAACACAGGGATTGCACCAAAATAGCTTCATCATATTACCATTGTCAACCCAGATACAATGTTTCTGCAAAAACTAGATCTCTGCAATGACTCTTGACATCAAAACATACCCGAAAATCAACCACCATTAGATCTTCACATTCTTCAGCTGCCAATTATAGCGTCAACACTTACAATTCTTATCTATATATAGGCTTCTGCCTTACAAATCTTGTCCACTTACTACCGACTTCCTAACTGACATTATGGACAAATGACTGAATATGTAACTGACTTATCCAAAAATGACCAAAAACCCGCATTCTGCGGTATAGCTGACTCAACATTACATAATATGTGGTCCAAATGACCCAAAACCTACATTCCATGGTACAATTGACCCAAAATACATAACTAATCTTCCTCTAATCGCCATTCGTGTCATCTTCTCGCCATCCGTGCCATCTTCTGGCTTGTCGCAGCATCAGAGATGCTGCGATAGCACTCTACCAAACCACATGCCAATAGGCCCCCAACACAATCTGGTGGCTCGCCCTTGAGCCACATCAACAAGATACAGTGTACTCCATTGTTTTGACTTTGAAGTCCTCATACGGCTATTCAACTGTCTGCACCACCTCCTTGGCTTTCGTAGCCGATGCCTAGCTGTCGACCACGTCTTCTGCAGATGGGTGATCTGTAAACTTTTCCACGACCTGTTGTCGACACTTCCGCACTACCTACAGAGCTTCATTAGCTTGCATCATAAATTTGTCACCGGTGTCCTAGAACTCTTCTAACTGGGCCGCGCATGTCTTTTGTCGCTCGTCCGCCTCAGCGACACAGTGTTGCAAGTCTTTCAGCTCTTGAGACTTAGCAACTTGCTCTAGTGGTGGCATTTTGAGTATTGCGGCTTTTAATGTGGCCAACTGTCCCTCTGCTTCCTGCCAATACTTAGTCAACTACTCAACCTGCTCATCCTGAACAATGCGGCCCCATAATTGTACTATTTTGGCCATGAGCCTGGTTTCTTCTGTTTCTAGATCCTCCATCTGAGTGGCAACTTCCTCAATTGCCCTTCTTCATTCATCCACTTTAGCCTGAGGCATACCTGGTTTCATCTGGGCCTTCAACTCGTGATTCTTTTGTCGCAACTGAATAATGGCAACCCCCAGTTGCTGCACCCGGTGGAGCACATCTGCCTATTTAGTGGGCTCCAGTACATTTTGATAAGATTCTGTGATCACCCGGTCAATCCGTACATTGTCATCCCACATACAAGCCTTCTCCACAATAAGGAAATCATGTTCCTTTTTCAGGCCTTCGATTTCGTGTGCCTTCTTAGCCCGTTCTTCCTTGATGTGTGCTTCGAGGTCATCCACGGCCTGTCATGCGGAAGCAACCCTGGTAGTCAATTCTTCGATAGTGTGTTGCACATCGACCTTGCTCACCTATAGTCGGACACACATACCACTGATCTGCCGCAGTCAGTCCATCGTTTCCTTGTTGGTAGTAGCCTGCAGAGTGGTCAATCCTTTTGCGGGAAAGGAATTCACATTAATGGTCACCGTTTTCAGCTACTGCAGCAACATGTTTACTGTCGCATCTTCGGTCACAATTGCAATCGGGGGAATCTCCACATTCCTAACCCGTGGCTCAGTGCTGATTGTGTCAAAGGTTGATGTTCTTGCTTTCTCTGGTGCCTTGCCGAAAACCATGTCATACAGAGATTCTAACCTAGCAGTGATCGCATGGAATCCTTCATCCACTTTCCTTGCCATCTTGTTTGCTACCACAAAGGATTCAGTATTTATCGCTGTGACTAGGCATCCCAACTATGCCTCGGCGGGAAAAGACAACACGTTGATCATTGCATGCTCCTGATACCTTTTCGAGCGGTTCTCTTCAAGCTCCTAGTCGCCATCATCTGACATTGTTTTGGTCGATTGGTGCCCTGATTCATGGTGACTCTGCTCGTCCTGTGCCAATACCCGATCATTTGGGCCAAGCGTCGGGCCACCAGCTTCTACCTCTACTAAACTTATGGGTTGTCCCCATGCCTCCAGCCACTCATTCACAGTAGCCTCCAAATATTTGGATGTCACCTTATACGAGGTCTACAATCATTGCCGGTCAGGATCACGGCGGGCTTGGATATGTATGGTATGCGAGCAAATTGCAAATGCCGTGATATGTTTGAACCGTGCTACAGTTTCTTCAGACATTCATGGGACCTGTGTTGCCACGGCACAAAGCATCTCCCAATACATCCAAAACAACAATTGGCAATACCAAAGTCTCTCTAGCTCCCGTACATACCATAGATTTTGATATCGCACCCTGCATCATTCTACTGCAGCTGGACATTCCATGCCCTAGTACGTGTCAGGCTCTTTCCATGAAACGAAGGCGATCAACAACAACAACCAACTATATGTGAAGGCACCCTTTCCCGATTGGACTGCCACAACATCCTCCATCAATTGATTCAAGAGATACAGGGACTAGTTCATTTGGACCCCTTCCGCACATTGCTCCGCGCATGCAACGATTCCTGAGTTGCACTGGTTAGGTCGACCACTCCTAATCAACTTACAGGATAGGATCTTAATGCTCATGAGTACCGCCTAATCATTGTAGCTACTGGTTTGATACTCACGCCCATCCATTTTTAGGCCATATTTATGTGCGAACTGCAACGCTCGCTTTTTGTCGTTGGCCTTTCCTTGGATAAACTATGATGGATCAACTCCATTTTTAGGAAATTCGGTTATGTACGAAATTAAGTCGACAGTGATCGTGACTTCTCTGTCCAGCCACAACGAACCACCATGAAAGCATGTGAGGAGCTGTTTTACACATGCATTAACTTCCACTAGTCACCCAAAATGTGGCATGTTAAGAAGCCCTAAGAAGCCGACATGCTTCAATCCTCATGCCGAGTTTTGTACCGCTGATGTCGGGGAAATTCGTGTCTCAAGGACATAGGGGGAATATGCAATGTCAAGGTAGGCCACCATATCATGGTCGTCATAACGCAGTTGCAACAATGCTGGCCTAATATCCACAGAGCACTCCATTCCATCCAGAAGTGCCGACATCTTCACACCGTACTTCTATCTTGGGTTTATCTTGCGTAGGGTGGCATTCGCTCGAACGGGAGGGATATACCCAAGGATGTCACCGGATGACAGTCCCTCCCATGGGGTAGACTCACAAATGGGGTGAATGGACTGCTCCACCTATTCTTGAGCTTCGCCTGCTCTCGCAATGGAGGACCAAAGCACCCTCTTACTCTGCGGGGACTCAGCGTGCTGACCTCCCCGTCACTTCTTAACGACGACTAATGCTCCCACTGGCATATTGGAAACTTTGCCTCCAATATCAACAACTCCAGATGACACAACTTCTTGCTCAACAACCACCAGGATGAAGGGAGACTCCACTTTGCTGCTAATCTTGACTGTATCCAGTTCACCTGGCATACCTCACAGCACCTCGTTATATGCTTATTAGATCAATTCATGACTACACTCTGCAACAACACTTCTCAACTGATTTCTCGGTTTCTTCTAACCAACTCCGATCCGGTTTTATAGCATCCAGCCAAATCCATTGTAATCATCACAAAATCATACATTAAATCAATCAAAATATTGTATTAATGATGTAAATCCGTCATGGATCCTGTCCACCGATCGGTCGGATCCACCATTAATGCCCAGCATGCGGACATGCATCGTTAATTAATTGTTCTAACTTTTATTATTTATTGTTTATTTGACATGGTCACAACACTGCCACTTGTCTCTGACCGCTCCAAACTTGTGGCAGAAGCCTCCCTGCTTCCGCATTTCATCCATGTTGGTGCGACTCAGGCATCGTGGTATTCCAAGCCCGTATGATAGGGCTTCAACCTATGACCGTTCACCAGTTTTGGGAGCATCTCCCCATCCAATTGCTGTTGAACCACACCTCCTGAAGTAATACTACTGATGTGATATGGACCAAGCCAATGCATCTGTAAATTTCCTGGATGTTTCATAAACCTGTTGTCGTACAACAGCACCAACTCGCCCTGCTAAAATTGTTTGTTTTTATGTGTCAATCATGCCATGCTTTCTAGCAATCCTTCTCTACCCCCTGGTGGAACCCAACGATGAAACGATCTTCCTCCAACTGCACCAACTGCTGTAGACGTCCATCTAGTGCCGCTGAATCATCCAGGCCTGTTGCAGCCACGATGCGCAGACTTGGAACAATATACTCCATGGGCATAATTGATTCTTATCCATACACCAGCTTAAATGGTGTCTTCCCTGTCAGTCGTTTACATGTGGTGCGATAGGCCCACAATACTGCTGGGATTTTGAGATCCCAATCATCGCGGTTCACATTAGACACCTTTGTCAGCGCATGCTTCAATATCTTATTGAAAGCCTCCACCATGCTATTCTCTTATGGATGATAGGATGTACTCTTCTTATGCTATATTTGCAACTCCTCCTTCAATGCACTGATGGTGCGATTAAGAAAGTGGCTGCCTTGATCGCTCAATAATATCTTGGGGCAGCCGAAGCAAGTGACAATGTGGTCAAAGAGAAACCGCGTGGCTATGGTCATGGAGCAATCAATGACTGGTGTAGCTTCTTCCCATCAAGTCAAATACTCTATCACGGTGATAATATAGCCTGCACCCATACGCTTCCCTGGTGGATTGATTGGTCCTACAAAATCCACCACCCATTTGTCGAATGGCTGTAATGTCAATTGCGGCATCGATGGCATCTTATCGCGTCGGGATGGTTTTCCAGTTCACTGAGAGACATCACAAGACCATGCATAGTCTGTTGCATCATTATGTAGTATGCGCCACCATATCCCAACACGCAGCACTTTCCTAGCAATCGCCCTACCTCCATAGTGTCCTCCGACTACTCCTCCATGCGCTTTTGCTAATATCTGCGATTGCTCATGTGGCAAGATGCATCTACACAATACCTCATCGACACCCATTTTGTATAACTCTCCTGCAATTAGCTTGAAGTCTGCATCTTTGACTACCAACTGCTTCTTTTGACTGGTGGTGAACGCGTCTAGTGCAGTACCCGTTGTCAAAAATTGCATGATTTCCGCAAAGTAGCCATCTGCAACCTCAATCCAAAACAGTTGAGCATCTGGCAAACCATCTTCAATGTTGGTCGGCTCCTCTCCTGTATCGATCTGTGAGAGATGATTAGGACCGGCATTCAACCGGCTTCGATTCACAATGATTTCAAAATCGAACTCCTAAAAAAGAAGTAGCTAGTGGCATATCCTCCCCCCCAACACAGGCTTATTGACTAGGTATTTCAACGCAGAATGGTTGGTGAACATTTTAAAGTGCCCACCCAACAAATAGTGTCTAAATTTCTACAGCACATAAACCATTGCCAGACCTTCCCTCTCAGTGGTAGTGTAATTTCTTTCTATAGAGGACAAATTCCGACTTGCAAAAGCAATAGGATGATCAAGGTCGCCTTCTCCTGGTTGAGCCAATACAACACCCAACACAATTGATGAAGCATCAACATGGACATGGAATTCCTTACTCTAGTCCGGTCTGACGCCATCTTCTCCTTCAGTGTTTCAAAGCTAGCCTGACATTCCGGGCTCCACTGGAATGCCGCATCCTTCTTCAACAACTTCTCCATGGGGGCAGTAATCGCAGCATAACCCCTGATGAACTTGCAATAGTAACCTGTGTGTCCCAGAGTCACCTGCAACTACTTAATAGTGGTCGGTGGTTGCAAACTCAAAATGAGTGCAATCTTATCCAGATCGACCAACAACCCTTGCTTACACACAATATGGTCGAGCAATATCCCAAACGGTGCACAAAAGATGCATTTATTCATATTCAGTGATATCTAGTGCTATCGGCATCGCTCGAGCATCAACCGTAGATTCTCTAGATGATCCCGTACCAAACCATAGACTGTCCAATCATCCATGTATACCTGTAAAATTTTTTGAATGAAGTCTTTAAATGCAGCAATGACAACCCATGAAAATATCGTAGGTGCGTTCTTCAAACCAAACGGCATTACAGTGTATTGAAAGCAGCCCCATTCAGTAACGAAATTTGTCTTATGGCGATCTTCTTTGGCAATGCAGGTCTAATGATAGCCAGAGAACCCATCTGTGAAGGAGTACATCTCCTGGCCACCCACACCTTCAAGCACTTCATCATTAAATGGAGTGGGGAACGGGTCATGCAAACATGCATCATTTAGCTTCCTGAGGTCAACACAAATGCGCACTTCACCAGTGTTCTTATCCTGTACCACCATAGGACTAATCCATTCCAACTCCACAACTGGTTCAATAATACTAGCGTCCAACATGCGATCCAGTTCAGCCTCTACGCACTCCTTATGTCGTGCGTTCAATCGATAGGGTCACTACCGGATCGGCTTAGCATCTGGTTTTAATGGAATCTTCATTTCTCCTAAGGCACCCATAATGCCCTTCATGTCAGAAAACTTAGTAGGAAATATGTCTTGAAACCCATGGAGCAAATCAGTGACCTTTCTTATCAGCTCATCATCCCAGTAATCCCTGACATTTGCGAACCTCAGAGTGTCCTCTGTCCTAATGTTAATCTTGCGGATCTTCAGCGGCTGACTAATCGGGTCACTTGGCGCATCAGGTGGTACCACAGCATGACTTCCTTGTGACTTCGGGATATTCACATTCTGCGGATCATCACCATCTTTTGGCCCACCACTCATATTGAAACACTCCATGAGAGACTACATATGGCAGTGCGTGTGAGGATCCGTAGGATATGCTACCCGGACAACCTGCAGAATTACATCACGGATGAGCTGTAATGCATTATTAACCTCTGGATCGGTATCTGCAAAACTGAATGTATGGGTAAAACACACTATGTGCTCCAGCCAAGTAGAAATTTCCCCTCGCATCTCAGCTGCAGTATACCATGAGCGTGGCATCTCATCCAAAGTATGTATAAAAGCATGGACCCACTCATATTTTGGTTGCGATACCCATAGCCGTTGATATTCCATCAAGTGACCACTCGGATCAGTCCAACCATCATAATTTCCAGTGTGGTAAACCTCAGTATCACCAAAACGTACCATCATCAATCTTCGGCATTTCAACCATCCATCAATTGATGCCTTGTGTGTCACCCACCAGCGTGCTGGAGTAGCCTTCAATGCTTCATTCAATGCCAGCAAGTGTTGTGGTTCATAAACTCTTTCTTCGAACTCCATCAGAAAGTCGGATAAACCAGGTAGTCTTTCATATATTGGTAGTGTAACCGTTTCAGTCGTGACACGGCATAATGACTGTGTGACCAACCTGCACTTACAGAGGACAATTCATGCAAGCGGTTCTTCCAATATTCCAATGCATCATCAGAGTCGGAAGACGCAGAGCTGTCACTGCACCATCCCAGCTCACCGTTTGCAGTCAGATGTATATAATCTTCATAAATATTGAATGCATGGTCCCATCCACTGGGATCGTCATCCTTCACTGGCTATATGTAGCGGCATCCTTCAGCCGGATCCAACGGGGCGATAACTCTGAGATCGTGATTTTCAAAAGTCATCTTCCATTGCTTGAAGTTGATTACAGCTCCACTATCATTAGCTCATCCAATCCCCAACAGCGTGGGATAAGAGCTGCCGCCTTCAACAACTTCTATGACATCAAAGTCGACATAGGTTTTCATACCCTCAATATCTACCACTAGCCATGGAACTATCCCAATGGGTGTTACTTTCACATGGTTAGCCAATCAGAGTTGTACAGGAGACCAGCTCAATGGGGGACTCCCCATCTTCTACCAAGCATGCTTGGTCAATATTTTGACATTCGAACCAAGATCCAGAATAACTGAATCAACATCATAGTCATCAATTTGAATATTCATCCGTATATTCTTACTCGTCTTCCGTCGTTGCAAGGAATTAACAGCGAGCTCTTGTCGATCCTAGGCCGGTCATTGCAATAAGGCTTCAATCGTAGCAAGAGCGTCGAGATCTTTTTTCAGGGACAAATAATGTTCCAAAAATTATCGAAGTGTGCAAGACTGCTGCAATGGGCTAAACTTCAAATTAGCATCAAAATTAGAGGGCATTTCATACATGATGGCTTTACCTTGGTCATTTCCTAATGCCTGTCGTGCCTGAAGAAACATCTCCCGTTCCACATCAATGTCAAATGATACCTTCTTTTGTCCAGCTAACCGGATCATTGAGCTATCTTCTCTAGTTTTCTTTCCTCCTCGAGTGACCACAACAATGGAAGCATCTTGTGGTCTTGGTTCTGCATAGATTGTCACAATGTTTGCACCCTGCTGCTGATTCAGTGGTACATTCCCCAGTTTATTTATATTTTGATTTACGTTCTGATTCGGCCGCAGATTCGGATTCTGCACTGTTTGTTGTACTTGGTTCTAAGCGGGTTGCTGTGACTAGGGCTGTGTCTACAACTGGGGAGTGTTCCTTGCCTTCCATCGTGCAATCAACTGTGGACAATTCTCAACTGTATGGTCGTTAACAAAACATAACGTACACTAGTTCTGAAGCAGTGGGAAGTATCGCTGATAGTGTCCCATACTGCATAGTCATAACATTGAACAAGTCTGTGACAACCTCGTCCTCCTCCACAACCAAATCCTCCACCATGTCCTCCTCGGTATCCTCCCCGAAATCCTCCCTGTTGCTGGTACTGTGGTTGGTTAAACTATTGCTACATTGGTGTCGGTTGCATCTCTTTCCCTTGTTGTTCATACTGCGGTTGCTATACATATTGTGGCTATTGTGGAGCCATCTGCATCGAAGCATATTACGGCATCAACTGCGGAGGTTGCTGTTGCTGCAGTACAAACTGCATCTGCAGTTGAGGTAGCGGCTGGGTTACCTATGGCTGCGGTTGCGATTGTTGTACGACATGCTTATCGTCCTTGACATAGAATGCATCATACATTCTTTCTTGTAGCAACCCATATGCACGGAAATCTTTGTCATCATGACCCACCGACTTGCAAAATGTACAATAGAGATTCCTTGAGATGGTAACCATTTTCTGCATATAAGGGAAATTGTCATGATTGTGCCCATACACCTAGCAGATGCGACACCATGGCATGCTGCCGCCATTCAACGGGTTTGGCGCACCTGACACCAAATAATTGCGGAAATCTAGGCAATTGTCCTTCCTATGCCCTTCTCCTCGGCATCATGTAAACCATACTTCATCGCGCTGTTCCTTGCCTTTCTTCAAATCTTGCAGCTGTATAGTCAAATCTTGCGACATGTCGGCTGCATTATCTCCAATCGGGGATGCCTCCAATTGCATTGCAATCTCTAGAGCTTCACTGGGCATTGAGATGTTTTGTTGCATCAACGGAAGCCGAATGTGTGGTAGTAGTGCCGCAATGAACGACTCTTTATGTTGGATGGTTCTCATATCGAAACTAACCTTTTCCATCAGCATCTTGAATCGCTGCGAAATCCCATACCATTTCATTGGGATACTGCTTAATTTCCTTCAATTCTGTAATATATTGAGCCTTAGATTTGGGCCTTCTAAATTCGGCAATCAACCCATCCCGAATCTCATCCAGCGAGTTCTCTCGGGCTCCTATAGGGACTAGAACGAACTTCATAAACCAATCTAATGCACGACCTTGCAGAGTCGTCGCTAATTGTCCTTTCTTAGGAGCATCATCAGTGATCTGCTTTATGGTCCAGACTACTTCATACAAAAACCAATACTATTCTAGGTTGTCTGTCGCACTCCCATGGAACAATGGTAATTTAGCATCATCTCCCACCATTCTAGGCTTCCCTCCTCCTTTCGTTGTACTACTACCAATTAACTTCTGTGGAATTGATGAACTTGGCGGTGTTGAAGTGGTATTTCTTGCTATCTGAGAGATAGTGAGTGGAGGTGTGGGTACGTTGCTACTGGGGTTTGGTCCTACCTCTATCTTGGGTGTAGCCTGGTTGTTCTTGTTAGGACCATGAGGCCACTTCGTCTCGTGTGATATTCCTTCACGGTCTTGTGGTTCGGCCGCAGCAAGGCCTTCTCCCACCCTCTGCCTCTTTTCCTATCGGAACCTTGCTCCTCCCCTTGTAAGACCACTTTCTTCCTCAGCTTCACTCACAATCTCATCATGACCTGCACCCATGTACCCCTTACCATTCCATGTACCATCCCCCAACAATCATGGTACCCACAGCCTCTGCCCACCAAGTTGTCTACTGATCAAGATGCATCTTCAATATACCCTTTTCACAAATAAGCATCTTGATCGACAGTTGAAGAGATAGTAAAAACCTGCCCCGTGGTTCGCGGAAAAAATATCTTTCAGCTTCACTATAGCACTTCTGAGTATCAACCGCAAACTCTGTGATATATCCTTCTAGAATGCTATCGAACCACACTTCGACAGCCCGCAATGCTTTATTATAACTTCCTGCAGTTCTTGAATCAATTCAGGGGTCCAGGTCGTTGGTTCACCACCTTGGAAGTTCCTCTTTTGGAAGGTCAACTTTTCCAAACATTCAAACAATTGGACTGGGAATTCATAGAAGAACCATTCATGGGGTCCTTCATGAATATATCTACCCACCCACTGATCTACTATCAATCGAGTGTTCCTGCTTTCCTCTTCAATGAATTCTTGCAACTTCTAATAAAACCATTCTTGGATCTCCAGTTTCGCTGGGTTCCACAACATGTCCTCCTTTCACCCCGTACATGGTCCTGGAAATGGAATCATTTGTTAGCATGATGCCAGTCGATAGGGGTCCCACTCACTGTCGACACATACCACAGTCTTCCTAAGCACCGGCCTGGATAGGGTTTATCCCACCCAGCAACATCTGCAGAGCAGATGAGGTCTCACCCGAGGTGTTTAGGAAGAGCAGACGGAACCATGTTTCCGCCGAATGAAGGAGGATGGTTGCGGCTATGATACTTAAACTTATTGCAACACTAGGACAGAGATCTTTAAGAATTCAACATAGTATTAAAGCAACATTCAACTAATACATTCATCATTGCAACAACAATAATTGTGAAGCAAGTATCGCATCAAAGAAGCATGTCATTATTCGTATAGTGCAATATCACATTATCATAACTCAACAAATTGAACACAGGGATTGCACCAAAATAGCTTCATCATATTACCATTGTCAACCCAGATACAATGTTTCTACAAAAACTAGATCTCTGCAATGACTCTTCACATCAAAACATACCCGGAAATCAACCACCATCAGATCTTCACAATCTTCAACTGCCAATTATATCCTCAACACTTACAATTCTTATCTATATATAGGCTTCCGCCTTACAACACTTGTCCACTTACTATCGATTTCCTAACTGACACTATGGACAAATGACCCAATATCTAACTAACTTATCCAAAAACCCGCATTCTGCGGTATTGCTTACTCAACATTACATAATATGTGGTCCAAATGACCCAAAACCCGCATTCTACGGTACAATTGACCCAAAATGCATAGCTAATCTTTCGTTGATCGCCATTCGTGTCATCTTCTCGCCATCCGCGCCATCTTCTGCCTTGTCGCAGCATCGGAGATGTTGTGATAGCACTCTACCAAACCGCCTACCAACATGGATCTAGAATAGATTTTCTAGTTCCAAAAATAGGCTATAATACAAATTCTGATAAAAATTGACCGAGTTATGACACCGAAAACAGTGTCAAATCTGTCAAAAATAGAAACCTGCACAAAGTCTACCAAACTTGGATGAAAGTTGTCATTTTGGCAATTGGAAGGCCCAAAAATCTGTTCTGTCTGCATTGGTGGATCTAGAACAGCTTTTCCAGTTCCAAAACCAGGTTATAAGAAAAATTCTGTTGACCGAGTTATGAGGCCAAAAACAGTGTTGAATCTATCAAAGACAGAAACTTGCACAAAGTCTTCCAAACTTGGACAAAAATTGTAGTTTTGACAATTGGAAGGTAGATCCCCTTGAGGAGAATCAGAAAATCATATAGATCTACAAAAACAACATCAAGAAACCCTTGAAAATTTTCTGAGAAAATCTACACAACAAGGTTAGGGTTAGAAATAAAAAACTGCAGAAATATACCCAGATCTAAAGAGAAGCCTAATGGCTACCAGATAGAAAGCAAATCTATAAGAAATAAACAATGCCCAAATGATAAAATATTGTTTGAAAGCAATAGAAGGTGCTAGATCATAGCAACAAGCTCTGATACCATGTCAGAGATATGGATCTAACTAAACTAGCTTACCTATCTATGCAACAATAACATATCACACTAAATAAGAACAAAAAGAGAACAAAAGAAAAGAGTACACCAGATATACGTGGTTCTCCCAATTGGGCTACGTCCACAGGAAGGTAGTCTTCTATTATCTCCAGAATATCTCCTCCAAGCTTACAGAGAGCAATGCCAATAACCCCAAATACAATATAGCAATTCTTGTGAAAGTATAGATTATGATCAGTGATGCGACTATCTCTTGAGTCTATTATATACTCAGAGATGAGGAGGAATTACTCTCACATATTACATGTGGGATAATATAATTCTCCATAATAACATCTATTTATATAATAATGAATATCAAGAGTATATTTTACCATAATGAACATGGGATCAATGTATTACTCTTTTACATAAGATTGTAGATATCTTCCAACATGATACAAAGACATTATTACCTTCCAAGGAATATAAAATATTCCAACACAGAAGGAGAAGATGTGAAATCTGCCAAGTTACCTAAATTGGATGGTGAAGCCAACGATGGAAATGGGGTGCAATGCCTTGAAATCTTAGCTAACACAGAGGATGATGGGCAGCAGGCTGAACAAGACACTAATGAGAAGTCAGAGTTGGAAGCAGAGGCCACTACCATCGCCCAAAAAAAAGATCACTGGGTCTTCAGGTTCAATGGGGTTTTGAACAAAGAAGGAGCTGGAGCAGGGATATGGATCTTCCCTCCAAATGAGAGAATTGCATGTGCTAGGTTTAATACTTTCAAACAATGTTGTGGAATATGAAGCTCTGCTATTGGGCTTGAATGTACTCAAAGGCTTGAGGGCTAAGAAGATCAAGATCTACAGAGATGTAGAGCTAATAATCCAGCGGGTGAAAGGCAACTATGAGGCTAGGCATTACAGGATAAAATATTACAGGAATGTTGTGTGGGACATGTTTGACAATTTCTTCACAGAGTGAGATATTTCTTTCATCCTTAGAGAATAGAACACAGTGGTAGACACCCTAGCCAGTTCTGCTAGCAGATTTCAGCTCCCTACTTACCCTGCTAGAACTCACATGATTAAAGTAAGGCAGAGGCCTTATGTCCCAGACAATACTAAGCACTGGCAGATATTCGAAGATGGCCAGCAGATAAAGAAGTTCCTGGAGATGACCGAGGAATTTTCCAATATCCAAATTGAACAGGAGGACTGTGAAGGAGAGGAGTGGGAACCTGACCCACCAGAGCTCGAAACCACTTTGGGAGGAAATGATATTTTGCAGCTAAAGAGAAATTACATACCCAAAGGGTTGGTCCCACTGGAAAGACTGTTTGATGAAAATGATGTAGCCAGAGATTACAAGGTGGCTCCCAACCTAAAGGAAGTAGAAGATTGTAACATTGGGAGCAGTGAGGAACCCAGAATTGTCAAACTGTCAAAGTCTCTAGCCCTAGGTGTCAGAAAGGACTATATGGATTTGATGAGAAATTTTTATGATGTGTTCGCATGGTGCTATGAATACCTAAAGGAATATGACATAGCTATCATCCATCACACCATACCAGTCAAGACAGGGGAGAAGCCATTCAGGAAGAAGCTAAGAAGGATGAATCCCATGCTGCTCCCACTAATAGAAAAAGAGGTAAAGAGGCTGTATGAATCCAAAATCATAGTCTCTTTGAGGTTTTCACAGTGGGTAGCCAACATATTCCCGGAGAGGAAAAATAATGGTGAAAATCAAACTATGTATTGACTTTAGAAATCTCAACAAGGTGTCCCTAAAGGATAACTACCCCTTTCCCAAAATGGACCACATTTTGTAGAAGGTTGTAGGGGCAGCAAGAATGTCCATGATGGATGGATTTTCAGGATACAATCAGATTAAGGTACAACTAGAGGACCAAAACAAGACAACCTTTACCACACCTTGGGTAACCTTCATGCATGCTAATATGCCCTTCGGTCCGTTGAATGCAGGAGCCACCTACCAAAGAGCTATGGACATAGCTTTTGCGGGAGAGAAAGATAGATTTGTGGTTGTTTACATGGATGACATCACTGTGTACTCCAGGTCTGATGCAGAACATCTAAAACTTCTGCACCAAGTGTTCACCAAGTACAGAAAGTTTGGAATCTCTTTGAACCTTAAAAACTCTAATTTTGCCATGCAAGAGGGTAAACTTCTCGGCCACATAATATCTAAGGATGGAATCAAATTTCACCTTGACATAATAGACGCAATATAGAAAATTGAGCTCCCCGGGAGTAAAAAGGAAATCCAATCCTTTCTAGGCACAATGAACTTCATAAAGAGATTTATCCCCAATTTTGCAGAAATTGTGAGGTCGATCACCTACATGCTTAAGAAATACAATCAAGTCAAGTGGACTACAAAATCTAGACAAGCATTTGAGGATATAAAGAGAGCAATTCTTGAAGCACCTGTACTGATTAGCCCAGATTTTGACAAGGATTTTATTATGTTTTCCTTTGCCTTTGAACATTCCATAGCAGGTGTCCTTTTATAGAAAAACCAAGAAGGAGATGAGCAGCCCATAGCTTTCTTCAGTAGGGCCCTCAGAGATGTTGAGCTCAAGTACAACATTATGAAAAATCAGGCCTATTCCATGATCAAAACTCTGAAGGATTTTAGGGTTTATGTCCTACATTCCCATGTTGTAGCCTATGTTCCCAATGTTGTTGTGAAAGATATATTGACACAACCTAATCCATAAGGTAGAAGAGAAAAGTGGTGTCACATACCCCAATTTTGTAAAAATTATGTAATTATTTCATTATATTCCTGAAACATTATGTTAAATTTAATGCTAAGTAGGAATGGATGACTCAGCAGAGTCACTAGAAATGGAATGTAATTCTGAATATTTTATTATTAATAAATAAATTATGGAGACAACAGCATAGGAGAGCTGTTAAAAAGAGGTTACTCGTCAAACTAGTGGATGGAACTAGGTGGAAAGGCAAATGACAAGTGGCAGCATCCTCAAACACTTCCTAAGTTGCAGGTGGCAACTTCCCTATATTTGGGGTCATGATTCCCCAAGAAAGTGGAATCTGAGCAGGTGGCTCATTAATTGACAGTTAACCCAACAAAGACCTAGGCAATCTTTTAAATAGTACTCAATGAACTGAGCTGGGGGTTCAGTTGTTTTTGGAGGGAGAATACATTCAGGTGAATGTTATTCAGGAGCCCCATTGAGGAAGAGGAAATTATACAATAAGGAAGTGGTTTGAGAGGAATGTTGCAGTAACTTGGTTCCATTGTAGCTGTTTGGGTGGAGAGAATTATTTGCTGCACCTAGTTCCAGCCAGGGAGACCAAAGCAAGCTTGGGGGTCCTGAGAAGTGCTATCTGGGCACTCTCCAGGAGTTGGTAGGGAGGAACAGCCTCCCATAGCTGTTGTTGTCCACAAATCAAGACAGGTTCTGCTAGTTACTCTTTTATGTTTATTAAGTATGAATGAATGCATGTTGTATTTATTGTTAATATGTCTGAGTAGTAATTAAATAGTTAGTAGATTGAAAATCCTAGAATATCAGTAGTAAGATTGTTAAAAGTTACTGTGATTTTCTGAATTGTTAGTATGATTTAATATCTTTGTTTTACTACTATTAATGTATTTATAATTTATACAGAAAAACTATTCATACTTTAGGTAATGATTTACAATCTATAATTATAAACCTGGTTATTTATATTTGTTGAATAGACAAGTAGGGTTTGCATATAAAATAATTGTACTTTGTATATTGTAAAATTAAATAAACAATAATGGGAACAATAGTAAACTACGAACAATCAAAATTACAGTCTTTATACTCTGATAACTAATATTGCAGGAGGATGTCAGCTACGGTCAAGTTATTTATAACAGGATACAAACCCTAAGACAGAAACTTAACTAGTATCGTTCTATTAATTAAATTAACAAGCAAACCATAGTTAAGCTTGAACAAGTCCTTTCATAACAAAGAAATTGTTAGAGTAAAACCCTAGCAGGAAGTATCACAAGAATCTTTCATTGTTAAATAATCTAGTTCTGTTGCCGAGCTTAAACATTGTCATTTTTATCACTCACTTGTCTCTCATTTGATAATCAAATCTTAATCATAGAACTTAGTTATTGTTTTATAACCAAGGCAATAGAAGAATAGAAATTTAGTTCATTATCAAGCTCAACAGTAGGAAGTTATCATGTTTCCAATTACACTCAAGCAACAGCAGAGTCAAAATCAAAGTAACAGAAAGGATAACTAAACCACATCACAACTGTAGGATTCAGTTGAACCCTATCAACCCAATTTTCACAATAAGAATTCTTCAGTAGAGAAATAACCTAGATATTAATTTCACAACAAAACGAAACAACCAAAATATTTTTCCGGCTCAATGTCGAGCTTCAATATCATTACAATATCTTTCACTTGTTTCTCAAGTTACCAACAAAAGAAGTTCGTAACTACAGAATCAACTTTTTAAAACAAAATCACCACTATCGTTACGGATTGAACCCCCATCATCTCAGACTTTACAAGTAATTACATTTAGAATTTGGACAACGATTCCACCACGGCCGCAGCCCAGACTTCACAGTGTAGATAATCTTAAGACATGAAGTCGAAAATATATGCCACACACATAAGCTCAAAACATACAGGAGACTTGTAACAAGTCGTATTATCCAAACATTGAAACTCTCTACAACGATCTCTACCTACAGCCGAGTTCACAAACCCACTGTACAAGTGGTTTTAAAAAAACTATAGATTTAATTGACACGGTACATAGCATCGAATTTAAGGAAAAATGCAGACATAGAACAAGCCATTTTACAAGACAACAAATTACATTAAGTTATTTTTCCAAAACCCTGGGTAAAAACCCCAAGCAAAGTACAGGTACAGTATTAAAACCTTGAGGCCGTAACCCCGTCATTCTGAGCAGGTTCATAGCCTTTCTTCTACACATTAATTAATTTATAAACCCTAAATACTCTAGCAAAATGATTAAATTACAAATGACTGCATTCATAACCTTTCATACACAGCACAGGGTTAACTACATCCAGGAACGATGGTAACAAACAGCCTCAAGACCATATAGCACGGAGCTAGCCACAAGGGTGGTATTTCATAACCAAACCATACAGACAACCAACAAGGAGGAATGCCATGGTAAAGACCAGGCTTACCCGGTTAAGCAACCAACAGCCGCAGCTTGAGTCATCCACCTTGCGAATGGAGCCAGGGCCTGCAACAATGGAGTATCATTAGTTATCACTTAAATATATTGTTTGAAGTTTAAAAAAAAAAAAAATAGATTCTTGTATGCAGTAGACGAAGAGGAGACCTGTAACTTACCGGTAGTTCAAAATACAATAGATAGACTGATAGCCACGAGACGAAGAAGATTAAGCCCCAACATTTGCACCAGGGAACGATTTACCAGAAGCAACGGGCTATCATCCATCCGAGAAGCTTAAACAGAACCAAATTAAGAACATTGCAGACAATGGAAGCCGGGCCAGGGTAATACGGGTAGCAAAAGATAGAACCCTAGGTCATAACAACCTCTTAAGCTTCCAAACAGCAAAAACAATGACTCCCAAACAATGCCATGAACAAATACGAAGGTTTGAAGCAGTATGTGAGCTACTAGACACTGTAACAACCTAGAAGCTGTATCAACAATGCCACAACAAAGACTCAGACCTGGAGATGTTGCAGAAAGACCCAAGCCCGAAGGCAAAGGAGAATGACGAGGTAGGGTTAGGTCCAATGTTTTATATCACCAAGCACTTGGCTCTCGATTATCCACGTAGCAGTTTAATATTTCCATGCAGTGGGTCGAGACTCCATAGTCCCACGAGGAGTTCCCAATTATTGTTAATCAATTAAAATCATAATAAGGATATCCAATTATGGTAAAAAACCATCGTTCAAACTTGCCAAAACTCCCTTGTTAACACATGCTTTCGATTTTTGTATGGGAGAACCATAATACTTGAACCTACAATCATTACAATCATGATAATGACAATAAAGTTCAAATATCTCAATGATATTCTTATCCTTGTTGATAAATAAAAACTCTTAATATATTTAGATAAAAGATTATTGTAAGATTTTCATAATGGATAAATTCACATATCATTCATACAATAATCAAAACCCTAGAATGATGTCTTTAATACCTTGTATTACATTCATCAAAAAAAAAAAAACTTGCTTGGTCAATAGCATTCGAGATTAAGACTTGGAGTCTGTTTCAAACATAGAGCATATGATAAACGATTATAAAAATGGCCAGGGAGGTAGTTATCAAGTAAATCAAATGCTAAACTGTAAACCGATCACTAAATTTTATACCCTGACCTAATGAGAAAGAATAAGAGATACTATATCTCTATTAATTTTCTAAGTTACTGTAGAGATGTAGGGCATAAATAAATGACAATTTTATATTTAGATAGCATTGCACAGATGATTAAGACTTGTAATTTCTTCATGATGGAACTTAAACTGGTGGAAATCAAGTCATGCAACTCATAAATATTGACTTGAGAAAGAATAGACCTGTGTTATCCTTAATACACAACGAGTTCAATCAAATATGATAATGAAGGACTATTTCCATAAGTGCCTATAGATTTTGTGTAAGTATCATTTATGAAAACAAAAAGTAGATTCCAAACAAGGCAAATCCTTAAAGTTTAAACAATAGAAGACAGGTTTTGACAGATAATCTTTGCAATTGTTGATGATAAGAAAAGTCTTAAGTAATTAAAGTAAAAATCAAAACATAACCTGAAGTTGAACTTGGCATAAATACAGGAAGAGTTCTACCTTTAGAAATTTACTAAACCTGGTTAACATGCATAGACTTTTACTGAAGTATTTGGTACATCTAACTGAATTATCGTACTTTAAAGATTTTAAATGTAACGACCGCACATTACCTATACACCTGTAAGAGAAAGACATTTGGATGCATTAGCTCGGGATCTAAGTAAGCTAGTCTGTCATGACATTTCCCTTGTGGTTGAAAGATAGAAAAACAAACAGCAATGGTAAATAAAATCACAACCAAATATAAGTATAATAACAGATCATTAGACACATTTATGATCACTTAAACTAATCAAACAGATCAAGGAATGCAGTTATAAAGATTATATATATTAATTTTAAAAAAAATTAAATTTTTCGAAATTTCTGGGTTTTGACAAGTGGATAGCTATGCTGCTGGAATATGATCTGGATATCAAACCTACAAAGCTTATTAAAGGGCAAGGCCTGGCCAGACTCATTACTGAGTCAAATTGGGATTCAATTAGTATGAACTTGTTGTCAGACATACAGGGAGAAATTTCCCAAGATCCACTACCTCAAGTATCTGACAAATTATTCTCCTCTCCTTGGTATTCTAACATTGTATATGTTTTGCAGAACTTGCAAGCACCCCTTGAAATGGGAAAAAGCAAGGATATATCCACCAAGATGAAGGCTGTGAAGTGTTGCATACTGAATGGTTGTCTTTATTGGAAAGACCCTGGGGGTATCCTCTTGAATTGTATTGTGGAATATCAGTCCAAAGAAAAACTAAAAGAGTTCCACAAAGGAGTCTGTGGAAAGCATCATTACTAGAAAGCCACTTTTAACAAAATTCTCAAGGAAGGGTTCTATTGGCCTACTATGTTCAAAGATGCTTATAAGGAAATAGCCAGCTACCGTGAATTGTCACGTCCCCTTCCATCAATTCGGTGCAAGGAAGGAAATGAGACCAATCATATCGGGGCTTAATTGGTAAACTCATCCCCATACATTACTAAGAAATTCATAATAAATAGAAACTTGTGTATATAATTTCATACTCAATATGAACACATCGGAATTAATCAAATTTGAAAACACACAAACAGTAATGCATCAGCATATTTAACTCAAGCAAATGATGAATCAACATGCAGAGAATCCATCCCATTCTCATGCTATGCATAGACTTCATATCAATTCCATTAACATGAATAACTATCATTCATAATTAATACATTGCAAAACACAGAGAACACTTATCTTTCAGCCGAAGCTGTCCAAACAAATGGCTATGTAAGAGCAACATTCCACCCAGCCATAGATTTCTGTCTAGCCTATATTCTTTCAGCTGAGAGATCACCCCTCAGCTGGGTTGCGTATCCACTAAGGAGGAACTAAATGGGCTCACTCACAGCCATGGTTTCACTCAACAACTATGTTAAACCAACACACAGTTGGGTTTATCAATCATACAAATGGCAAATGAAGAGGATTCTAAGCCAGTGAGCTCATCCACAGAGCTACAGGCATCTCAAGATATCTCAACAGTCAAGGCACCCACATTACCTACCCATCCAACACGATAAAGGTCCCCTTCTCTGCTGCACAGTCCCTCAGGCATCCCTTCCCTCCAGTTCTCTTCAGGATGGGAATAGAAAGGTACAACTGCTAATTCCTTGAGATTCTAGCCTTCATTAGTTTTATCAAGCAAACCCAACCTCTGCTCAGTCATTCACACTTGGATTTCTCACAATTCTGTCACCCAATAACTCAATCCCGTCACTTGATTTCTGGGCTATAAAAACTGGGTTTTCCAATGGATTTCGGGGTATCTAATACTCTCAAATTTGGCCCAAGGTTCATATCTATGGATCCCCCATTGAGTTTCACTGTCAATTCCCAATTTTGGGTGTTTATGGCTCTTCAAAACGTGGGTTCTTGCAAAGTTGTGATTTTTGGTTTTGTTCACTGTTGGCAATTCGTTTTTGGATGGAAAATGATGCTAGGATGTTTCACACTCGAATGGGAATGAGAAAGAAGCAACAACCATGAGGTAGGGTGACTTGTGGTACAAGAAAACAGAGCCCATACTTTTCCATATGAATTTATGGGCTGCCCATGCTCCATTGAAGCCATGGACTAAAATCTTCAACTACTTCCTTACAACAGAAATTAATGTCATCAAGGAAAGTCAAATGGGTTCTCACAATGACATTTGGAAGCATATGGTTCATCCCCACAGCCCCCTCACCACTCCCTAGTGGATACACATGGACCCTTCTCATTTGTTGCTCCCATAGCCAGTTTTGGTATTTTATTGCAATATTAAATATTTACATCAATTTACAATATTCCATGGCTTAATAGCACATGGGTAATAAAATATCAAATGATTTTCCATTCTAAATAAAATCCGAACATACACTAGCGGGGCCTTGGCCTTGAGCTCCACGCTAGGGAAACATACATCGCATGTATACAATATTTACATTAAAAGCCAATATTTCATAAGGGTCAAAATTGGGGTATTACATGAATGCCAAGTTTTTAAAGGAAAGAAGAATCTCTTGTCATTTCCTCTGAAACAAATATTGGTGGAATCCCCTTTCCAACAATAGGGGCTTGATTTCATCGGTGAAATTTTTCCCAATTCCTCTGGGAAGCACAGGTGGATACTGACTGCCACTGATTATTTCACCAAATGGATCAAAGCAATACCTTCCATACAAGCCATGGATACAGTCATCATCAAGTTTATGGAGGAAAATATCATGTCCTGGATGTCCTGTTAAGATAATAACTGATAATGCACAGGCCTTCAAATCCAAGAAGATGGTCAAATTATGTGACAAGTTCCACATCAAATCAGGCGATTATACTACTTACTACCCCTAGGGGAATGGACTGGAAGAATCCTCTAAAAAAATCCTGGTGAGGATATCAAGAAGTTGATGCAGGAAAACAAAAGGGCTTGGCACACCAACCTAACCCTTTCCCTGTGGGCTGATAGGATCACCTCCAAAAGGTCCATTGGAACTTCTCCTTTCAAATTAGTATATGGAACAGAGGTGGTTTTCCTTGATTCCCTAAGAGGTCCTGCAACGAGATTGTTGTAGGAGAAAGAAGAAGATCCAAACCCCGAGCTGAGGAGAGCTAATCAGCTAGTGGAAGTGCAAGAGATTAGAGAAGGGGTGCAAGATGAAGCCACGAAAGGTCAAGACCGAGTCAAGAGGAATTTTGACAGAAAGATCAAGGCAGATGATTTCCAAGTGGGAGATTTGGTATTAAAGTGGGATGCTAGAAGAGAAGACTAGGCCAAAATTTTTGATAATATTTGACAGGGGTCCTGTACAATCACCGCTTATCATGAGAACAATGCTTTCTTCCTACAGGAAAAAGATGATGAACCGGTTGGCAAGGGAGCCATCAATGGGCGGTTCTTGAAGCATTATTTCACATGAAGAACTAGTCCGCCGACCCACCCGCATTGTACATTGCCGTTTTCATTTTCAATTAGTTGTGTTCCATTTTGGTGATACGAAGGGGAAAGAAAGAGAAAAGGAATAAGGGCCACTAGTCTATATGTTCTTGTTACCTCACAGGGAGGATACCATCCCCGGTTGGAGCCGCTGTTAACACTTATTATTGTTTCCACCAGACAAGGTGAAGGAAAACCCCCACTCAAAGCCCCAAGGTCATCCATTGGCCATTTTCATTAAATAAAGAGTCAGGAAGCCCAAAATTGGCTAAGTGTTGAACAAATCCAAGCAAAATGACCGAGCTGCAGTGAGAAAATGGGAAAATACAAGGCAGGAGGGCCCCTCCATAGGAAAAACTAGCAGTAAGACATTCTTTCGCAACCAAAAAAGATTGGATGGCTAAGATCAATGAGAAGATCAGATCAACAGTCGAAAGTGCATTCTACAAGCCTGTTTTCGAGTTCCACATCCGCATTGTGGATTGGGGATTGCGGGAAGCAATGTCCCAAAGAGCGCAAAAGACAAGTTTTTGCATTCCCCAATCTGCAACCATTCCGCAAGCCTATTTCCGAATTCCACATCTGCTTTCATATTACGGATTGTGGGAAGCAATGTACCAAAGAGCACAAAAGACAAGTTTCCGCATTTCGCAATCCACATTGCAGATTGCAGAGTGCGGAAAAGCAATGTTCTGGGGAGTGCAAAGATAAGTTTCCGCAATCCGCATTGCGGGTTGCAGATTGCGGAATAGTGGTTTTCCAAATAACAAAAAGACAATTTTCTGCATTCTGCAATCTGCATTGCGGATTGCGGAAGAGAAATCCTATGGGGGGGGAAAAAATATAGTTTCTACATCCCGCATCACGCATTACAGATTGCGGATTGTGGAAAGATCATCTTTAGAAACACAAAAAGTAATTTTCTGCATCCTGCATCTCGCATTGCAGATTGCGGATTGCGGAAAGGCAATTCTTCAGAAAAGCATGAGGCCGAAAGACCAATCCATGCATGCCATGTGGCTAATTACAGGTTGCAGAAAGGACCATTGCAAAAAGGAACATTGCAAAAAGGCCCGTTGCAAAATGGCCGTTGTGAAAGGGCAATTGCGGAAGCACAGTTGTAGAAAGAAAATTGTAGATCGAAAAAGTTTTGCAGAGCCTGTTACAGTATTGGGAAATGCAGATTTTCATAGAGAAATGGCACATTGGAAGATGATGAAGGAGGCATGTTTCAGTTATCTGTCTCATTCAATCTAAAAAATCCTGATTCACAGGATGAATAGTTGGTTTCCATGGCCCAATGGTGCGTTGCCAGCACAGGTGATTCTTCCCCTCCACGCATGACAGAATCAGAGGCGGTTGATTCAAGCAGCTCAACTCGAATGGCCTCATCATTACCAGTCTGAGTTGTTTTGAATCAGTTAAGATATTTTGTTGTTTGTTAAGCCTATAAAGGCAGGGTCCGAAGTAGACCAAAAGGTTGGACGTTTTTGTTTCAGAGAGATTACTGCACTATGCTGTATTAGACTTGACCTCTTAATTCAATAAGCAGTCCAGATTTTGGAGCTTGAAGTTCCCGTGATATGTGTTCCGATGTCTAGTATTTCTTGTGTATGTGTTCCTGCTTTGTATTTCCATTAATTATTTACTTCTGCAATACCTAAAGATCAAGATTACATGGTTTAGAATTCATGCCAATATGCTCCAGATGCATATGACTAGGTATTCCACCCCTTTCCTCTTGAAGTTGCAGGTTAGAATTCATTCTTAAATGCTCTATCCTTGTGGTAGAACTTGTCTCCTTCCTCTACCTCCATCTGCTAATTACTTTGATGTGAAATAACCATGTCTACCTTGCCTCTTGCTCCTGCAATCACGGCCCAAACTTGCCATTGATGGCAGTAATCCACTGAAGTTGACACCATGCCTAACTGTCCTCCTGTTCTTAACTCCAACCAACCAAAAACCCATTTTAATTCATTGTTTGAAGGTCTAGCCACCACTTTGACCGATATCCCAACCCATTTTTAAGTTGTATCCTGTTGCTGGAAACCCCCAAATGGATATCCCTCCCTGTGGTTGGAAAGGCTAGTTTCTATCCACTAAAGATTGGTTTGCAACAGTTACCCCATGGTATTTCCTGCCACAACCCAGGAAAATATTGGGTGATAACACATAGGATGTTGACATGGGAATGTCTTGTGCCATTTGCGGTGTAGGAACCACCGTTGTTTGGCTAACATTTAAATAAGTAGGACTATAGGTTTTGTAATGTAACTGACCAACTAATGGGGTTTGTACCAGAGGAGGGGGTATCGACGCAGGTGGCATGGATGTTGGAACATTCTAACCATATCAACATTTTTTTGCATGCATTCCATGGAGTGGTAGGTGAGTCTCCTAGCACCTAGTCCTTCATTTTGGCCCTTTAGTGCTTCATTTTGGTCATCATTATCCTACTTATCCGCTCAGAGTGCCTTATCCACATCAATGTATTTTAAATGCACCATCATGCATGATTTTAGGATTCTACATAGTCAGTTCCATGAATTAAGGAACCTTGTCCCCTTGATTGCCTAGTTAACTAACTGTTACACCTAGTTTCACTACTTTTTAGTGTAGGAGCGCCCTTTTTGACCACTCTCAGTCAGTTATGTGCCTCCATGGAGACTCCTCCCCTAATTTCTATCCCAAATGACTCAGTCATGCACTAGTCCACCTCAGTTGACTAGCCATTGAGCATTAGTGGCCAGTATACCTTATCGGGTGATGGTTCCAATGCAAACTAAGCCTAGACTTGAGGTGAATTTGAATCTTATTTGAGGCTATCGAATTATCTCCATTGTAACTTCTATTGTTTACCATATTATTGTTGAATGATGTATCAATAATATTCTTTCATCTGAGTTTCATTTTCATGCATGTTTTTTGTAGTTTTTCTTCCCAAATTTCTTGTGAATATACTTTTTGAAATTAGTGAGGTTTGTTCAGATTTGTGATCCATCCTATGGAATTTCACATGGTATCATAGCTTTTGAGAGATTTTTAGATTCAGTAACAATCCTCCAAGATACATTTCCAATTTTTTTTGCAGGTTATTCCATCATTAGTGGTGTATTCAATCACCTACAATGGATCTATATTCAATACCAAAACTCTCTTCTTTCAATTTATTCGAATGGAAGGATCAAATGGAGATATTCATGCGGAACAGAGATCTCTACAGGGTGTTCAATGGTGTTGAATTCGAACCAAATGGTGCATCAGATAAATCCAAGTACCTGAATAATCTTGATGAAGCACATGGATTGTTGTGTCTCGTCATCTCCAAGGATCTAATCTTTCATCTATTCGGTTTGAAAACTACCAAGGAGGTTTGGAGAAAGCTCAAATCCTTATTTTGGAAACAATATGATTTCAGAGGACATCAATTGGAGAATGAGTTGATCTCTCTGAGCCCCAAAAACTTTGAATCCATCACAGAATCTAGTTGTGAAGCTAAATATGTGTGAAATTGGGAAGAAGGATGAGTAGCTAATTCTCTCTATTCTGTCAAAATTGGGACTAGACTATTCTATATTCATATCCACCTTCCAAACAACAAAATTATCCATCCCAAATTGGAAGGTTCCCACTCTAGATGCATTCATCTCACTCTCAAAAAGGAGAAGGACTAATTGGTGCAAATGGGAGTCATAAAGCCATCTAGGCATCAAGCTCTTGCTGCTGGATAAAGAAAGAATGTGAATGGTCAAGGCAAAAAGAAAAGAAAGGAGAAGAGATAGTATGAGAAGAAGCAGAAGGATTATCCAAAACAATTAGAGGCAACATTGAATTCCAAGAGAGTTAATCAAAATAAAAAATAGAAGACCAAATGTCCATACTGCAACAGAGGTTTTCATCGTCAAATGCTTGCATGAAGAAGAAAATTGATCTTATGGCTAAACTTTTGGAGAATAACAAAATTCATGTACCTGTAGGTGCTACGAGGAAAGAAGTTTATTCTAAATATGAAGATAATGAGAGATGTCATGCTCTCATGGCTGGTACTTCGAATGGATCCTCCTTCATCATAGATTTTAAAGCCTCGAGACACATGTCTGCATCCAAAGATCTCTTCTCAAGATTCGAACCTACTGTTGAGCCTTCCATCCTAATGGGAGATGAGATGATTCAGAAGTTCCTTCAAAAGGACTTGGAAGGATCAATATTGATCATGGATACTTCAATGATGTGATCTATTTCAAAACTCCAATTGAAGCTTGGATGCCATATAAGCCAAACGTGTCTCATCTCAAAGTATTTGGTTCAAAATCTTGGGAAAGGATTCCTTCAGAGAAGAGGAGAGCCTTAGAGCATCAAAGAAAAGAGTGCATATTGGTTGGTTATTCATAGAATGAAAAATCCTATAAACTGTTAGATCTGTCTACCATGCAGACCTTCCTTGAAATAAGTGTCTAGTTTGAAGAATGACCATTACATGATTCCCACCATGTTGAAGTAGAAATCTTACCAAATAATCCTCCACAATATGTTGAACATGATAGCGAATCATCTACCTATGAAATTTTAGAATATGATTTAGAAAGTGAGAATGATCACATGCTAGATCCATATCCACAAGGTCCAACACCACTTCCAAGATGGACTGCAAAGACCATAGAAGGTGTTGGTGAGCTTGTTGCCAATCCACAAGATCCAAGAAGAACTAGATCTCAGTATCAAAGTGCAAGCTTTGAACTCTCTCATACAGATCCATTTCTTCCTTATGGATGCTTTATGATGGTTGGATCATATCCAAAAACTTTCTTTGAGGCCTCCCAAGATCCAAGATGGATAACAACTATGGATGAAGAGTATCAATCTCTTCTGAAAAATGAGACTTGGGATCTTTTTCTCTCCCTCCTAGAACGAAGCTTGTTCAATGTAAGTGGGTATATAGAACAAAGATGGGCTCATATGGAGCAACATGAAAGTATAAGTCTCGCTTGGTTTCTAAAGGATTCTCTCAAGTTCAAGGAATTGACTATACAAAGACCTTCTCTCTAGTGGAAAATATGGACTCCATCCATCTTGTTTTGGCTCTAGCTGCATCCAAGCACTGGGAGGTCCATTACATGGATGTGAAGAGGACATTCCTTCATGGATATATAGAGGAGGAGATCTACATGAAGCAAACTAAAGGATATATTGGGGATCCATCATTAGTGTGCAGATTAAGAAAGTCTTTATATGGGCTCAAGGAGGCTCCCCGAGCATGGTATGCAAAAATGGACTACTTTCTATTGTCGTAAGATTTTCAGAGATGCAAGTTAGATTTGAATGTCTACATGAATAATGATGGTAACTCTATTATCCTTATTGTCCTATATGTTGATGATTTAATGATCATAGGGAGTCTACCTTCATGCATTAGTTCTATCAAATATGCTTTGCACAATGCCTTCTCTATGCCAGATTTGGGACCGCTAAAATTTTTTCTTGGTCTTGAAGTCTCCCAAAGTGACTCGGGAATCAATATTGCACAGTCCAAGTATGCAACAAATCTACTTGATAGGTTTCACATGATAGAATTCAAACCAACATCATTTCCATTTCTTTCAGGTGTTAGTCTCGAATATGGTTCTTCTTCACCATTGGTAGATAGCACCTTGTATATGAAACTAATTGAGAGTCTTTTGTTTCTCACACATACTCACCCTGATCTATCCTATGCAGTAAGTGTTGTCTCTAGATACATGCAATATATTCATGAGATTCACTGGAATGCAGCTAAAAGGATCTTGCACTATGTGCAAGGGACGAAGACCTATGGTATTCACTATGCAGTTGGGTCTCCATTGAACCTTGTTGGGTACACAGATTTAGATTGGGTTAGAGACAAATCATATAAGAAGTCTACATCAAGGTATGTTTTCATGTTTGGATCCGGTCCTATCTGTTGGTTGAACAAAAAGCAAGCAACTCTTGCTCTTTCATTAGTTGAAGCTGAGTACAGAGGTGTAGTGAATGCAACCACATAGTGCATCTAGTTGCAGGGCATATTATCAGAGTTTGGTATTCGCTATAGTACTCCACCAATCATCTTCTATGAAAATCAGAGTGCTATCAGTATTTCCATAGATCTAGTTCAGAGACAGAGGACCAAACACATTGAGATACACATGAACCATATCCAAGGATTGGTGCATGATCGTACCATCACACTACTCTACTGCCCTTCAGAAGAGCATATTGCATATATTTTCACCACAATGGTTTCAGTGAAAACGTTCACTCATCTCCAATCCCTTCTTGGGGTGAGTGATACTTTGGTTGATTAGATTTTTTAAAGTATATTTTAGGGGGGTGGGTTTCCCACTGCATTTTCCCTCTTTCCTTGTTTTTTTTTAGATTGTTGTACGGGGTGACCATTGGTCTCAGTAACCAGGGCCCTATTTTTCATTTTTTTTTTTTATTCATTGTAAGGCTTAAGGGTGGGTGTTAGAACATTATAACCATCTCAACATTTTTTTTGCATGCATGCATTCCATGTAGTGGTAGGTGAGTCTCATAGCACCTAGTCCTTTATTCCCCCACCCTAGTGCTTCATTTTAGTCATAATTAGCCTCTGTATCCACTCAGATAAACTTATCCACATCACTAGAGTTTAAATGCAGACTTATGCAAGATTTTAGGAGTCTACACAGTCAGATCCATGAGTTAAGTCACCTTATCCCCTTGATTGCCGAGTTAACTGACTGTTACACCTAGTTTCACTGCTCTCGAGTGTAGGAGTGCCCTTTTTTACCACTTTCAGTCATTTATGTGCCTCCTTGGAATATACTCCCCTAATTTCTAGCCCCAATGACTTAGTCATGCACCATTCCACCTCAGTTGACTAGACATTGAGCATTAGTGGCCACTAGACCTTATAGGGTGATGGTTCCAATGCAAACTAATCCTAGACTTGAGGTGAATTCGAATCCTAGTTGAGGCTATCAAATTATCTCCATTGTAACTTATATTGTTTACCAGCTTATTGCTTAATGATGTATCAACAACAATGTTTCATCTGAGTTTCATTTTCATGAGTGATTTCTGCAGTTTTTTTTCCTAAATTTCTTGTGAAATTAATGAGTTTTGTTCAACTTTGTGATCCATCCTGTGGAATTTCACAATGGATGGGTATTGAAGAGCCATGTTAAATGGTGCCGAAGTGGTAGGAGGAACCTTTCCTAAGTGGGAAATGAACCAAATAAGTGCATCCCCCAAATGTGACGATCATGTAGGTGTATGATCCAACGATTGATGCCAAGGGGCATCATGGAGGATAGTGTAAAGGTAGACAGATTGTGTGTATATGATATTGAAATGATTGGATTTTAGAATTGTCTCTTCCTTTCTTTGTGGCATGGAGGTGGTGAAATATTTATCTATGGCTGGTTGAAGTGATTTGATGAACCAATCCAACAAGAAGGTTGGTTGCATTTCGATTTTACAAAATGTGCAGCGTCTACACCACTCATGGATGTGGTCCACAATGTTGTTGGATGTATTTTGTCGAAACTCTGTGATAATTTTGAGACCAACGTCATGGAAAATCAGAAGGTGGAAGTGAGAAATGCAGTGGCCAATGTCACAAAGGTGGCATGAGTCTCTCTCGATAGATTTACATACCATTTGGTTTTCATTCCAGTGAGGGTATGCTGGAAAAGATGAAACCTCACAAGATCATCCACTATGCTGTTAGAAGAACACCATAAGTGGAAAAACATGACATGGTTGGTAGGATCATCGCCCTATTTTCCCTGAAATTAAGGAATGTCATAGAGAAGTTTATTTGGCATAGTTGTGTTAGGTTTAACCTTGACTCGGGATTGAGTCAAAGTTGGTTAGGTCTAGCAGATGTTTTTGGGCACATGGTTTGTTGTAGCCCATGGTATTGCCCTATGGTATTGAATGTAAGGAATCCTTTATAAGGCTTGAGGAGGATCCATTGTAAAGTGTCCTGGAGGTGAGTGGTGGCTAGCTCGCTTGGCCCGGATGGCCGGTTTTGGCCATGTAATGAAGATCTTCATTGGGTGTTGGTTTTCCCCATATGGGGTTTCCAGGGTATATTTTGTGTCTCAAGTGTATGCTTGTTATTTCTGTTTATTTCTCTTGCAAGTTAAAATATGTATGCTCGTGTATAAACCTAACAATTGCTATCAGAGCTATGGTTTGTATATGGTTGTGCTCATGGAGTTTTAATGTGTGTAAAGTTGAGCATCCAACAAAAGAGGCATCCCTAGAATGGTAGATATGGTTATGGTTGCATGAGATCAGCTACCAACGTTGTTATGAAGAACAATGCCAGTGTAAGTGCTTAGATATGCATGATATTATATGTGCTATCAGTGTGTGAGGAGGAATTTAAGACCAGGCCCTCATTGATTCGTTGTTGATTCTCTGCGTGAAAGAATCCAAGGATGCAGATTAGAAGGTGAGACCTACTAAGAAAGAAACCGCGTGGAGTAGATGGCATGGATCTATTATAAGAATTCACTGCATTGATAAAAGTGGAAAGGTTGGATCCTCCCAAGGATGGAAATACTGTGTATAATCACGGAGAGCAAAAAAACAAATGCGATGGCTTGTGGTTATGCTATGATCTGTTGGAAGAAACACGTGCATGCCAGTGCATGAAGGAAAATGATGATGTGTGGTCAATGCATTGGAGGATCTGCGGTGGAAGAATGAGACAGTGTGAAGTTGGAGGGCGTTTTCATCACCTCCCTTCCTAGTTAAAGGAATGGCTCATGTGGAAATGAGAATCAGCATGAGAAAGAGGGCCGTGTGTAGTCTGACAACATGTTTTGGATGAAATGATGCTTGAGTTTGAGAAGCGAAGCTGAGATGAGCCGTAAAAATCCTGAGTTGTTTAAATGCCCAGATCGATTGTGTGAAAGACCGTGCAATATGCTCCATCGACGGTGCCAAGTTTTTTTTTGTTTCTCATTGTATTTATATGTGGAACGGATTGGTATCCTGGATGGAATTTGGCACATATGTTACTTTATAAAAGGATGAGCTCACATGTCATTTAAAAAGGTGAATAACTTTTTTTAAAATGTTAAGTGAGGGTGATTTATAAAAAGGGTCACAAGGATGTGCCTCATGTCATATATTAAAAGGGACATAAAAGGGATTTTTCCATGTCATAAAATGTTTTCAAAGTTATTTTTTTTATGAGCATGGGTTTATAAAATGATGAAGCATGGTTTTAAATCATGGTCAAGAATGTGGGGCATGGCATATAATAAATATGGCAAGAATGAAAGGCAGGAGAAGCGAGAAATCAAGCATGGAAAAGCAAGAGGATGAAGCAATGGATGGTGATGGTGTAGTCACCATGAAGACACATGAAAAAAAAATTAAAAATGGAGTAGTTTGCATGTAAAAGGGCATATGGCTGTAAGAACTAGTAAGGCATGCATTCCCCTAGTAACTCACCAGTAAAGTCGAGAGAAAGACCTAGGTGATAGGGGGGTGTATGTGAGATTCCTCGGTTAAAACTTTGAGGGGTTTGGTGATTACTCGAAGTCAAGTTTAAAGGGGGGATTGTTAGGGTTAACCTTGACTTGGGATTGAGTCAAATTTGGTTATGTCTAGCACATGTTTTTGGGCACATGGTTTGTTGTAGCCCATGGTATTTCCCCATGGTATTGCATGTAAGGAAGCCTTTATAAGGCTTGAGGAGGATCCATTTTAAAGTGGCCTGGAGGTGAGTGGTGGTTAGCTTGCTTGGCCTGGATGGCCGGTTTTGGCCATGTAATGAAGATCTTCATTGGGTGTTGGTTTTCCTTGTATGGGGTTTCCAGGGTATATTGTGTGTCTCAAGTGTATGCTTGTTATTTCTATTTATTTCTCTTGCAAGTTAGAATATGTATGCTCGTGTATAACCTAACAAGTTGGCAATGTTGGATCATGTGCAATGGGGTAATTGTCAGCTTGGCCAAATCAAGGATATTCAAAGTAGCCATGAAAGGTAGGGTGGGAGTATTGGGTGCTTCCATTGTATGATGGGTGTGGTTTATACTAGGGGGAGACCGATGTGGTGTTGAAAAAAATGAGTGACGCCCTACAAGAGAGGAAGGATCAAAGGGGTGCAAAGGGTCTCTGAGAGGAGAAGCCAAAGGGGTGCCTCTTCCAGTGGTGGATGAGGTGGAAGGATTCTCACTTTATCCAAGAGGAGAGAATGTGCTGAGAAAGGATGGACCTCTCCCAGATGATCCTATCAAAGTGGACTGGGAGTGGCCTCAACTAGAGTATCTTTTGCATCAACCACGAGGAAATGGTGTAAAAATACACCTCGAGAGAGGGGAGAGGCCTTATATTCTTTGAGATTGCCTCAGGGGGTTGGTTTTGTTCCTCAATGGTGAAGGATTTGTGTCAAATGAGAGTGATGGTGGAATTAAACATAATTGAACAAACGCAAAAATATACCAACCACAATAGATGGAAGATAGTGCAATAAGTGAGTGGTATGTGCAAAAGTCAGTTTTAGTGAAAGTGTTCCCACATGTAGGTTCTTTTTAATTATGAGTTAGTGAACTTGAATTTAAAAAGAAAATAAATGTAAATTTCCTGAAAAGACCTAACATCCTTCCTCTCAAATGTAACTGGGCCTCCCAAACGTACAACTAATTGTGAAAATGGGATCCACACACCAATCGCTATTGAAGGTAACAAAGAGCTGGTTCTACTGACAATGGGGCCAATGTTACAATAAAGGATACTTGGAACCAAATCCCAATGGAAACATCTAGCTTCAGGAGTCAATTGCACCTACAATTTATCCTTGGTGATGCCCTAATTTTGGCCATTAAGATACCTTGCGTCAAGTGTCGATCAGTGGTTCGACCTGCACAGTATAATGTCGTATCCCTACAACAAGTTGAGTGAATCATAGGGGGGAGAAGGGAAGTTGTACCTTGGATTTCACCTCCTTGGTCATGGTACACTTCTAATCTAGGTTTTCTCTGAACACTTGCTTATAGTAGGATTTTGAATGTACCCTATAAGTTTACAATGCTATGTTTCCAAATATTGCTAATGAAACTAGATCGGTGGGAATTAATGGATTCCTATCCCAATCAATCCTACCTAACTAAAATATTATTTTGTTACCTCTTGTGGAGGATTTTAGTTGGTTGGAACTTACAAAGTTGATTTTAAGGAGTTTGAATTTCACTTAGGGAGTGTAAGAGAAGTATTTCACAATTCCTACCTCTTTGGTTCACCAAGCTCACAAGAAGTGTGAGGTGAAGAGAATAATTGGATCGAGAGATCATTTAGGTCTCTTAGTGTGTGCTAGTGGTGAAAACACATGTGATGAAAGAAAATCGATTGCCAACAAATTAACTAGAAGAGTATAAAGTAAATGCAAAAGTAGATGTACTTTGAACTCTAAAAGATGCTCAAGGTGCTTTGTAAATAAAAAATGCTAACTAATGAAAAGTGTGCAAGGAGGTATTTCACACCTATCACTATTTTTTTATTCACCAAGATCACAAGAATTGCGAGGTGAAGAGCATACTTAGCGGGACAAGAGTCTATAGTTCATTTCTTGTGTGCAAAAAGTGGATTCTACACTAGCTTCGATCCGAAAAACATGTCAATTTAAGCATAAACAAGAGAGGTCTTGAACACTACTAAGAACAATTAGGCCAGTTGAAAGCCTCAAGGTTGGTTATGTATGTAAGTTTCGAGAGATATGAACTCTTTACTCCCTAATAATTGTCTATGTGGACTAATTACTAAAAAAGTAAGTAATTGTTGCAAATTAACTTACTTTCATTTCATTACTAAGCAGTAATGGGGATCGAAGATTATTGCATGCAGATAAAAATAAAATGAAATGATTGTAGCATAGAAAAACAACACTATGTCGCATGTTACAGGGAAAAAATACAAAACAAATGTATTGTAGCGCAGGCAGAACACAAACAAGGTGCACGGGTCAAACTAAGGAATGTCACGTGGGTCGTGAACTATTTACCTACACGAGTAGCACGAATTCCAAAGGCATTTTCGCACTAGTAGCACGACCGAGAGGCAGGGATCCGCGCTATTATGTAAGAATTTATTGTGGCTGATAGGGGGACCAATTATGGGATACAATGTGGTAAGCCTAATATCCTACAAATGACAAACACCTAGAATTAACCACTCGGCATAAAACATCCTAGTTTAAAAGAAATAAACAAAAATAAGTGGAGCCACCATTAGAACTATTTTGGAATCAATTACACAAGTGTGCATCCCTCCACTTGGTAAGGGGCTAGGCCATGTAGGCTACAGCAAGGCCTCAGTCCTTGGAGCCCATATGGGGTGTGTGTTTGTCCTCCAAATGATCCTGCAATATATTGTTAGTGGAATTCACATGAAATAAAGAAAATTGAACAAAATACAATAAAAAGGAAATAGGGGGAGAATGCAAATTCCAACAACAATCAAAGGTATGCAAAACCACTTTATATTTCACAATGGTCAAGTTGTACGACACCTATTAGGTGTGGGATTCAAGGGAATCCAACAATCTCCCTTAGGGAGGCCTTTTTTGTCCAAACTATATGCTAAGTGGATGGTCGAACAATAGAGAGAAACTCTTGCACCTTGAAAGAAGGTGGAAAGGGAGTGTAGGAATTCTTACAAAGGTAGGAAGAGGTGGTCTATGAGGAAGCTCCAACACAAATATAGAAGCATAAATTTTATCTTCTTTCTCTCTACAAAATGCATGTCAATGTCTTCCTTTTATAGGCCAAGAGGTGGACATGAAACAACTAGATCCAAATGTGAACTCATACACTCCATGAAGTAGTTCCAAGGTACACCAAGGGGGCCATTTAATGACACCAAGTGTGTGAGGATCCAAATTCAGATAGTTGGAGGTGATGGAGTCTTCAATGCACCACAGGAAGTAGGTGGTCCCACCATTTTGACAGTAGTGCAGCTATCAAAGGAAAAGACGCACGATTATCGTGCAAGAACTGAACTAATAACATGCGCTACAACGCGGGTTAACAATGGTTTAGTCACGTGACCTCTTATTTTGATTGATCTTGGGAAATTTTGGACTCATGTTGTCTTTTGGATTTGTAAAGGATTCCTTTGGTGAAATGCATTCTTTATGTTGATGACGCCTTATTGAAAGAATCAATGAAATGTCTCATGTGTGCAATAATTAGGCGTTAACGGTGGATACGATCACACACGATATGCTTAAACTAATAACCTTTTGTTCTCTTGTATGCAAAGTGTTTGATGAACTGAGTACATGAAAAGTGTTTGCAAAAATGTTTGATTGCCAAGTTTTACATAAAATCCTTATTTACAAGATGGATTTTAGATTATGATAATGTCGATACTGGGGAATACCATACTACTATGGATAATTTTGATTGACTTTGTCGATGATTTCATGCAAAAAAATGAGATATCACAAGGAATTCTTGTGTCTCATTAGAATTTAATATATGAGGGTAAATAGATTAAGGACTTAATTCATTTTTATTATTACAACATATTTAAAAATATAAAACCATCATTATATCATTGAAATTGTGGGGAGTGGTGGTCATTGGGATTCATTCAATTTCAAAACCTATGCCTTGTTTTGGTGGTGGATCGTTCTTCCTTGCCCTAACATTGTCCCAGTTCCTTCCTTAACCCCTGCTTTTCCATCCCTATAAGAGGTAGATATGTTGATTGTTTACAAAGTCAACATTCTACTGCTTATTCTTCCATTTGTCACCCTTATTAACCATTGTAAAATCTACCTAAACCATTCCCCCTAACATTGCATTCTACCCTAGTCATATTTCCACCCTTTCTTCCTCTTGAACTCAACCATATATTAGATTTGAGCTAAAATAGACACAATATACAACAACATAAATAAAGAGGAAAATATACAAAAATAAAGGGGCAATAACTCAACAATCAAATCATCAAGAAATGAGAGTGTAATTAACCAAGTGATGAATTCTTAACTATTTCCAGATATTGAGAATTATTTCACAATGATTTAAAGCATTCCTTTCACAATTTATTTCATCCCACAGTTTCATTGAACAATTGCACATTGAAAATATCAACTTAAATTGAAGAAAAAAACAAAGGATCATAGAAAGATAACCATGCACAAGAGACACAAATATTTTATCCTAGGAAACCCAAAGGGGAGAAAACCCAACCAAATTTTCTTAGAATAAATCAATCCAATTCAAGTACAATACGATTCATGAAGATGAACCCTAGCACATAAGAGTGTGCCCTTCTTAGACCAGAAACCTTAGAAAACCTCTGGGGAGGAATATAAAACCTTTGAGAAGAGATCAGAACCCAAAATTACTTGCTTCTTACCTTTGATAGGCCTTCCATGAAAAAAATGTGCACAGGTGGAGAAGAAGAGATGTTTTGATAATGATAAAATAAATTTCTAGAGCACTTTATTTATATTCTTCAATTCACTTGAATTTTTCTTCTTGTGGGGCCAACTTGTCTTCTTGTTGGGGTTGACTTGCTAGTTAAGATCTTCATATTTTATTTATCTTCAAGTACAACTTGCACTTCTAGTATTCCATTTTCTCTTGGGATTCTTTAATGCTATTTGGGACTTCTTCAATGGTTGACTTGAATTCTTGGTTATTTCTTCATCATAGAAAAGTTGTCCTTGTTGATGTTCATTTCCTCACATGCACCTCTATTCAACCATAGAGATCTAATTTTGATTTAACCCCACTTTAAGAAGTCCCGAACACTTCTTAGAGCCTATGTCAAATTCAAAAGTAGATTAGACATTGTATATTTCTCAAGGGGGTAAAATACCCTATCAAATATACAATTCAACTCACTATAATATAGAATAGATAACTCCTTCTCAAATTATGCAATGTGACCTCTAAACTCCTTCTCGGAGTACTCATTCTCGGAGTAAGAATATCAAGCCTTATTTACTCTTAGTCACTTCTCATGAATAATCAAGGCTACGCCAGGGCCATCCTCCATTAGTCATTGGTCAATTCTCATTACCTGTCAACGAGAATGTCTATAGAATGTTATCTGACGGTACAACCTAGAGAAACATTAACACTCCCTCTTATGGAGGGAAACATTATGTATCACGCCAATATTTTCACTTGGTGAGAATGTTTGTAGTAGACACTCTGCATCATTTCCAAGCTTCTCACTTGGTGTGAATGTTTTCACTTCCAAGATTCACACTTGGTGATAATGTGGTCACTTCACGGGGGATTCACTAGAAGGCAATATAATACAATATATAGTGAAAATAAGGTTTTTTTTTAAAATTAGGGGTATTGTTTAATATGCCACGAATGAACGTGCTATGATAGAGGTTTATTGAGTGAATCCCCCGTGGGTCAATTCCATGTTTCACACTTGGTGATAATGTGGTCACTGCCAAGCTTCTCACTTGGTGAGAATGTATGTAATTCATCTGAGATATGTACTGCATCTTCATCTTGAGTTTTTTACTCCTAATAAAAATGGAAATATGGAGAAATATTGCAACTTGAAAATTCAGCCCCGTGAGTGAATGTATCATTTATAACTATCATAGCCGCATGAATATATGTTTTTCTGATGCTAGTCATCTGTATGGCTGGGCCATTCATCACTAGCATAGCCCCACAAGTGAATTTCCTCCCCATATTGCTCATCTATATAACCATCATAGTATTTAGGCCATTCACCTCTAGCAATATGTCTCATGCTTTGAGGGTGAATGTATGTCACTCTTATGTAGAACCATCATGGTGTTTGGTCCATTCATTTCGCGTGAATTTCTACTATTGTTGTTAATGGTGCCTAAAAATCGCACACATATGACATTTCAACGATTCATCCAGTCAGGACTCGTCAACATAAGGAATGTATATCACCACATGCATCCTCAATAGATCCAAAGCACAACATGAGTCCATAAGTGCCAAGGAATAGTAAAAAAAAGGGTAACATGGGTAATACATAGTTGACCCACTCTATAGCGCAAGTTATCTGAACAACGCCCACGCTACACCTGCACGACTTTTCCTTCGATAGCCACGCTACTGTCAAAATGGTCGGACCACTCACTCCCAGCACTGCATTGAAGACTCAGTCCTCCACAAAGATCCGAATTCAACTCCTCACACACTTGGTGGCAGTAATCATCCCCCCTTGTGTACCTTTGAGCTAGTTCATGAAGGAGGAGAGTTCACATTTCGATCTAGTTGTTTGTTGGCCACCTCTTGGCCTATAAAGAAATCCATTAGAATTCATTTTGTAGAGAGAAATTAGAGTAAGGTTATGCTACTGTATTTGAGTTGGAGCTTCCTCATAGCCCACCATTTCCTACCATTGTAAGCATTCCCAAGCTCTCTTTCCACCTTCCATCTAGGATCAAGTGTTTCTCTCCATTCTTCTTCCATCTACTTATCATTTAGTTTGGATAAGAAAGGCCTCCCTAAGGGATATTGTTGTCTTCCCTTGAATCCCACACTTCCTAGGTGTTGTACAAATATTCCATTGGGAAATACAAGAGTGTTTTAGCATATCTTTGGTTGTTGTTTAAGTTTGCATTCTCCCCCCATCTCTTTCAATTTTTATTATTATCAATATTTCTATGTTTGAATGTGAACTACACTAACAATCTCTTGCAGGATCACTTGGAGGAATTCCAACCACACACAAAAAGGGATCCAAGGACTCAGGCCTTGATGAAACCTACAAGGCTTAACCCTTACCAAGTGGAAGAGTCCACTTGTGCAATTTTTTCCACAACAGTTGTGTTGACGCCCGGGGTTTGGATGGAATAGGTCCAATGGTAAACACAATTATATCAGTCCGATCTAAGAACTTATGGAAACCCTTGCATTAATTTACCTATTTCCCAGTCGTTTGGGATGATTGCTTCTGACAGATTTAAGCCTCAATTAGCCTTATGGTTTTTCTCCCAAAGGAGACTTATTGGTTACAAGGAAGAAGTGACTAATTCCGAAAAGTTTGATGAAAACTGATGAAATATTAAACTCACAACTCAAGAAGGAAAACCTACGTGTCATAAATTGGAATTAGTTTATTAGGTTATGCTTTTAAAATATAATATAACAAACGAAATCAAGAAGAAACATCTCCCTGTTTATCTATTTAACATTCACTGATACTAGTTAAAATGAAACATCAATTAACTTATATCAGTATATTATTGTTGAAATAAAACATCTAAAATAATAAAACCTACTATTTAACCAAAATCTATAGTTAGTATCTCGGAATGTTAATAATTCACAAGGAAAATGTGTCATGAACATAAATAAATGAAAACATTCAAAGTACCTTGTCGTCACAATTCATCCAAAGAAAACATTCAAAGTGATTACTCATTTTCTGCAATTACTGACATTTGAGATGAATTAGGAAATAAATAACATGAAAGAGAAAATAACCAAATCGAGCAAACTTTATCTGATCAAGTGTTGGAACCAAATGCAAGAAACATCCCATCTTTCATTAACAAGTGTGCAAAAAATTACATGTTGGTCTCAGAGAGACAAAGCATTCCACAAAGCCTGATACACGAAATTACATCGGTAGTACCCCCCTTATCTTTCCACTAGAGATTCATATATATACAATTGGATGAAAAAGATAGATCCTCAAAAGAAGGATCAAGTTCCTAGATCTAAGTAGAAAATTACTAACTACCCTGATATGGATTAGTTACATAATCTTTCCATTCACTATAGATATTCCACATTTCAGTGTCATCAGGGTATCTAGCATGTTCAAGTTGTAACTGAGATTTGTGTAAATAAGATATGAATTCTTTCGCTCGGATCTTAGACTAGGAATCGATAAATCCTTGCAACACGACTTCCAACTGACTAGGAGTTGAAATAAACAACCGAAACAACGAGATTTCCAATTGAGTAGCAACCCGAATCATTTATGTTGTTTGATTTCTCTGTTCATCCACTTCAGCAATCCTTAGGTTTGTTGGCACTAACTCTGCCAACTCAACAAAAGTTGGCATTTCCATGCAATCCATTTGATTATCTATCAGCATCCATTTCCTAACATAGATTTTTTTTCCCTTCTCGATCATATGAGCCACATCATCACAAACAAGTCCCCAAGACTTAATTGAAATTCAGGTTCTCATCAACTTGACTGAGTCCAAATGAGGAAAAGTTTATGGATCATTTTTCAAATGAACTTGCCATTCACATAATTTCTCATAAGATGAATGTTCATTTTTATGCCAGTCAATATAATCAATAAGAATATATGACAGACGCTCAAAGGAGTTAAATTCATCCTGGATTTCATTAAGACCTTGGAAATATAAAGTCTAAGTCTGTCTCAACTTATCATTTCATGAACTAGCTTCATCCTTAAATTCTTGCACAATTAACTTAAAGAAATCGGAAAAGGAATTTGAGTCATTCAATTGTTCAATTTTCATTTTAAGATCAGCAAGGCTAGTAGCTTGCTCAATTACCTTAGTCTCTGAAATTTACCTTTGTTGTGATAGTTGTTGAATCTAAGCTTGCAAATTTTGGACAGTTGAATCATGTTGAGCTGTGAGGTCTTCCATATGTTTGGTCTAGCTTTGATGGATGGAGTCTTTCTCAGATTGCAATGCCAAATTCTTAGCCTTATCTTCTTCCAATGCTCAGTTGAGAGTAGACACAGAATCAAAGTTAGCTCTAGCAAAGGCTACCATTGTTGTAGCAACTTATATTGATTTCATACGAGGATCATCAGTTTCCTGTTTCCATATAACCTAGTTTGAAACTGGCCTGACTTGGACTTCACCTTGACTGTCGCCTTTGGGATATTTTCTTAGTATTTCCTTTCTCCTATTTTTAAAACAATAATCTCCCAATACCATTACAACATCCTCACCAAAATATATAGAGTCTTCAGCTATAGAAACTAATAGTTCTATAGAGTGAATGATAGGCAATGATTGAATGGTAGTAGTAGCTATTGACTGAGATGGATTTTGGGATAATGGTGGGTCAACTTGGTAAGAATAAGTTGTAGGCATACTTGCAGAAGGGAGTGTATTAGGTTGAACATGAGGGGCATTAGTTTCATATTGTAAAGGAGAAACATTCTGAGCTAATGGAGGGTCTGGATGAGAAGTTATGGGCTTCTATGAAGTGATAAGATCCACCAAAGCATTTAATGCAGTTGGAGTAGGTGAATTGAAAGATTGAGTAGCTGTGTTAGGAGGATTGGGTCTAAGAGATAGATAATCTAGTGAATTTGAAGTAGACTGTTGAGTAGGGTCATCAATAGTAGGTACTTATGACAAGCCATTGTCAAGATATGGATGAATAATATTACCATTAACAAGTACTTGAATGAGGTTCATAGAAGATTTCTATGAAGGTTCTTGGACTACTGGTGTTGGATTGATCACTTTTACAGCTTGTTCCTTCTCCAAATTGATGATGTCACTACTAAATGTATGAAGTGGAGGGTTGATAATTAATTTAGATGGAATTTCCATTTTCACAGATATATTTGGGAGTATTATAGGAATAGAGACAACATCCTAAACAGACTAAGTATAAGCAGTTGACTTACCTTTAAGAGCTTGAGTCTGTTGTATGAGAAGGTTGAGATTCAACTATTTTTTGCCCCAAATTCTAATATAGGTGAAATATTTCCCAATGTACCAATCTACCATGGTAAAAATCAAGGAGATGGCATTCTCTAAAACCCTAGGTGATTTTTTCTTGAAAATGGAAAAATATACAACACTGATTAATTTATCACATATACCATAAATAGAGGGAGCATAGTTTTCCTCCCATAGGATCGAATAGCATATGTGGATAGGGGGATTTACCCTGGTCCAATGCCATCTCATAGAAGGGTAATAAAAAGCAACAAAAACAATATCTATCATATATGCAGACATATAGAACTTGGTATTTTAATAACTGGTGTCTTTTGTTCCTCGGCAATAGCAGCCCTAAAAGTAACAAAAAATATATGATCCCAATTGAATATTTTACCTATCATAGAGATGTAATGGGACAGAGAAACCCATTCCAATTTGAAATATTGGCAGGTATCTTCATCATGGAATCGAAATAACATAACCACCAATAGTTTGTACGGCCCTCTGAGTAAGACAATTGGATATTGCATGTTCGGCTTCAGGATAAAGGTGTCAAGGTCAGTCATCCATGTTTTAAGGAGAACATCAGGTTGATAATTTCCCTCGAATTCCCTTATGAATTCTTTTGTGAGTATTTGTTTCGGGGCCTTTAGAGCATAAATCCTGGAAAAGGTGTATGGTTTGAAAGAGGCATAAACTACCTAGTTTGCACCCCTGAACATGCTAGTTGGAATGTATGCATAATCTATCATCCATTTCACCATATCGGTGTATGGAATGACTGCAGGCCATGCATCGATAGCATGGAACTGGGAATTGCATATGTTTTCATAAATTGGATCCTCCTCCTTGAATTATGTAAATTCATCCTCGTCAAAGATGTTGTATATCCTAGCCCAATCTAGGAAAATCGTATCAGCAACCCTTGCATCAGTGACTGAGTAGAAACCAAAATTAGCATCCTTCAGCTTCAATTCTTCTGCAACAGATTTGGACCTATTTTGTTTTTCCATGAGGGAAGAGGGATGGTTTTTCAAATGAAAAAAACCTCAATTAAAATTCAATACATCAACAATCTGTAAAAACTTGATCAAAATCGTATATACCTGCTAAATTATGAAACTAGTTGAATGAATTAATGCAATTTACTTGCAGAAAAAAGAAGAATATGAGATGCCAAATTTCAAGTTCATTGTGTTGTAATGGCCAAACAATTCAAATGTTGATTAAGTAAAACACGTATTAGGACTGCATTAATTGCGCATTAATTGTAGGAAAATTGCCCTAAAATCAATGATTAGAGTTTAATCCTGGGATGATTTCATTAATTAGGCTCATATTTCAAAAAACAAATTAGTGCATTCAAAACATAAATTTTGAATGTGGAATGGAAATTCCAGCACAAGGCTCTGAAAGTTCAGAGTCGGGAGTTGAGAAGAAAATTACTATGATGATCAGAAACATTCCGACCTCCAACTCCCATAGTAAATGATCATTGGAAAAATTTGGGAGTCAGGATTTGGGATGAGATTAATACACAATCTACTAATATACCGACCTCTGATTTCCACAAATTATCTTAATTTGGAAAGATTCGGGAGTCGGTGTAATGTCCCCATTCAATTAAATTCATGCCAAGGGAAATTCCACCAATCCTACTAGTTCCCTAGGTTGGATGGAGACATTGGAATTTGGAATAAGGGGGCTAATAAATGATGTTTGGACATTAGGAAAGCATAAATATTTAATAAAGGATATAAATAAATAAATACAATGGAAAATCAAGTGGCAATTGATCATGAATACACATGGAGGTTGTGGGGCCCACACAAGCTAGAATGTTTGTGCCACATGGCATCCTCCTCTTGCAATTTCAAATCCATGGGAAACCTAATGTTCTTGGGATGATTTAGAAGGCTCCTACACTTGGCCATATTCATCATAGGTTGAATTTGGATGGAAGTGTAACTTACATGGGAAAGGAAGAGTCAAATGGGAGGTTCTTGGACACTTGGGCTAGATTCCCTAACATCTATGACACCAATGATGAAGATGCTATGACATCTATGACAAATTGCAGACTTGAGGGATGACATTTTACCATTATGACATTTAAAACCTAAAAATATCATCTAGTTGAGTGCCCAAGGTAGTTAGAGAACGCCAAGAGATGCCTACTCGAATTTGTGTAAGGTGGAAGGCTAGGAAGTGGGAGACATGTGGAAATACTTCAATCACTCCCTAATTCGAATTGGCTTGGATAATATGGGTGTAATTGGAACCTTAAAAGGATAATCATTTTTATAAAATACAAGAATGAATTAATAGAAGGGCTTTTGATCGTTTTGAGAATTTGCATTTGTGAAAAGAGCTACTGGAAAACTAGTTTACTTGCCTTAGCCAATTTCGAGGGTGAAAGATTTCCATCCTAATTGGTGTGTATAAAGGCCACTTAGAACTTTCATGGGAAATTTAATGGATTCTTTATTTGCAGGTGTATCCTATAGGGCAGCTTGTGGTTTCTTCTAATGCAGCTCACTCCTTCAACCATTTCCCGTTTTTATTGCATATTCTTGATCCTTGAGGAGGGGCGCTTTTGGTGAGCTATTGTACTCTTTGGGGGGATATTATAATGCCCCATTTATTTTTTAATATGAATGAAATGCTCTTTTCTTCATCTTAAGATATTTTCAGGTCGATATTCCAAGTGGAAATGTATAAATCTGATTTTTAATGAACAAATGGTGCCATTTCCCCACTATCTTGATGTATAGCAATGAAATATTGATGTATCCGAATGGAAGCGAATTTATATGATGTATTTATGATTAATGGAATTTCATTAATGAGATACAAAATTTTCATGTTCATTACTTAAGCATTTGGAGTCATCTTGCTTAGTTTTATACTATTTGGAGAAGATTTAATGTCATTTCCCCCAAGGTCAAAACTAGTGATTTTGTAGCTATTGGGAGAGGGTTATAACAGACCTCACAAACTGAATAATGATGCACATGAGACCGTAATATTTTCCCTTAGACATACTCTTCCTATTTTCAGAAATTCGAGTGGGTTTGGAAGCATTTGGAGAGCCATATTCAACATTTACCTTGGGGGGATTTGAACCCAAAATTGCTAGTAAAATTCCATACATTGGCCAGAATATCAAAGGGGTTTTAAGAAGTATTTTGATGGTCCTAAATCATCCCTGGACATCATAATCAATTCCTAATATCATTCATACACCTTCTCTGAATATTTGGGATCATTTGGAACAACTTGGATACCTAGACATCAAAACTAGTCAAAGGTCGAACTAGGAAAAAAAGTTAAAAATTTCACTATTTTAATAAAAATAAAAAAAGGGACATTAAAAGTGGTATCAGAGCATGATCTTGGCACCTTATGGTCTTAAAAAGGAGCCAAAGAGATAATCCACCACCCTTAGAACCTGAAATTGAAGATGTTTTTGTTGAAGAAGAAGTAGTAGGAGAAGAAGAGTATATTGTTGAAACCATGCCTAAAAATGGAAAGGAAACCTCAGAACATGAGGAGGAGTTTATTACAATCATAAAACCTTTTTTTGAAGACCTTTCAAGTGGTATCAGAGACATGAACAAATATATGATGAAATTATTTGAATTGATGGCTAGCCAACTTGGAGGCAAAGGAGTAATGGGAGGCAGCAGTAGTTCACATTCAGAAGAAAAGAAGACAATGGGTGGGCATATTTTCTCAAGAATAGGACCCCATAATATAACTAATGAATTTCATAGCACACCAAGGCCTACTACACCTAAATTTCTCGTTCCCAAAGAAGATCCTAACACCCCATTTGACATTGATGAATTGGTAAAAGAATGGGAAAAGTTGAGTGAGGAATGTAAAAGGACTCTACCATTTGACCAATATTTTACTGTCTCAAACAAACTCAAGAAGAGGGAGGATAATAGTGCTCTATTAAAAAACAAAGAATTAAATTGTGCTATTGGTAAGATGCCACTTCCTACTTTTGATGCTTCCTCTCAAAGTTCTGCTAACAATTGGGAGCAAAAACTAGATGTGTATTTTCAGCTGAATCCAATGGTGGAAGAGGATGCCTTAAAAATGGCTATTTTGCATCTAGAAGGAGATGCCAATGAATGGTGGTTCCATGGTCTGAAACATTTGGGACATGATCAGGTTTCTACTTATGGAGAATTTGTTGACAGGGTATTAGAGAGATTTGAACAAAAATATCCTGAATTGACTTTCAAAGAACTAGCCCAATTGAATCAAGTTGGAACCCCTGTTGAGTATATGATGGAATTTAAAAACGTATCAATCAAGGTGGTTGATATATCTATGGTAATATTAGTATTTTTGTTCACTGAAGGTTTGGATGAACCCTTAAAGGGTTTAGTTAAGGACCACAAACCCAAGTCATTGAAGGATGGGATGAGTTTGACAAGAGATCTACAAAATGTACTACCTAGGACAAGGTTTCCTCCCAAGCCGAACTTACCTCCCCAATTCAGATCTGAAAAGAAGCCATGGAAAGAAGATGAATGTGGAAAGGATAATAAAGAGGAACTAAGCAGGGAAGATCTCACAAGGAAGAAATTGTGTTACTCATGCTTCCAACCATGGGCACCAGGACATAAATGTGCTAAGGGAAAGGCCCAATTCATTGAAGTATTTTGTGATGATGGGTATGAAGGGGGCATGGAGGAAGAAGGACATACTTCATCCCAATAATAAGGACATACTACAACAGAATAAGGGAAACAAGAGGGAAATCATCCCTCACCTACCAAGGTAAGAATGGCAGTACTTTCAGCAGTGCCTCCTTATCACACTATTCGATGCAAGGGTGTGGTACTAGGACAAAAGACCTCAGTTTTTGTAGATGGAGGAGCCACACATAACTTAATTGATGCAGACATGGTGGAGATAAGGAATATACCTACTAAACCATTCGATGGCTTCATAGTTGTCATTCCAGGTCACAAAACTATGGAGTGCAAAACATGGGTTCCAAAGCTACAAATCACCATAGGTAACTATACTTTTCTGATAGCTTTTATGTGGTTGATGTTGCTGCTACTAATGTGGTTTTGGGAGTGCAATGTATGTACTCTATATGGTAGCATATAGTGAACTATCAAATTCCTGAAATGAAATTACACGATTCAGAAGGAATACTGAGGGTTGAGAGAGGGCAGCACACCTATCTGAATCAGGTAGTGTCCTCCCACACTATGAAACACAAGAATGGAAATGTGTTGGGAGACATTCCTCATGGAAGGCCGCCCGATAGAGGGGGAACAATTTTTCAGCATGATAAATGTTGAATATTGTAACTTCTAAGAATATTATATTTGTACTTTATTATTTCGGAGATGTTTCATCCCTCTGAGGTGATCCTATTATGTATCCGTAGATGTTTATTCCTCCGATGAATTGTGGTAACCAGGGTTATTAGATCCACCATGTGGGGGTCAACCCTGAGTTAATTAATTAGGGGTTATTAGACTTCATTGGGAGAGGTCGGCCCCATAAGGGAAATAGTCAGTCGAGAAACTAGTATAAGTAGAGGAGAATGCTCCTCACTTGCTTAGCTCAGAAAGTAGCACACCTGTGTCTGAGCGGTATGCATAGGAGGTAGAGAAGGAGGTCAAGTCTTGGAACACATCTTGTATTTTGGTTGATCATCTTTTTTAGGAAAGCTTGCTGGGTTTTCTACCCCATGAGGGTTTCCGAGGGCAAAATATCTATCTATCTTGTGATTATGTTTCTTTCAGTGATCTTGCTAGTCAAATTAGTTTAAAATTAACATGGTATCAGCTAGCCTGAATAGAACATCTTTCACAAGGCAAAATTATCTTTCTCTCTCTCTCCCAAAATTAGGGTTTCTGCAAAAGTTAGTATTTTTGGATTCTGGTTGCATGGTTGAATAGCCCTTTTCAAAATAAAATTTTTGAGCCCTAGATCATGATTTTTGGTTGGGTAAAACTCCGGGAAAGTCAAACCCTAGTTTTACCAAAAGTGTGACAAACCGGAAATTCTGTTGTAGATCTGGAAAGCAAAAGGAAGCACATATCCTGGTAAGTGTTACTCTATCTTTCTGAAACTCCAATCTCTTGGACTCCCCCAAGAGAAGATGGCTCCAAGCACTAAGCTTGAAGACAAGCTAGAAGGTATAGAGAATTTCCGAGCATGGAAATACAGAATTGGTCTCATTCTTAAGGAGAATGATCTTGCTCAATATATCAAGGATGAAGTTGCAGAACCCACTAAAGATGAAGCCAAAGATAAGCATAGAAAGGATCTAATTAGGGAAAAGAGAATCATTGTTGATTTTATCAAGGACCAGTTGATTTCCCAAGTGGCATCCAAGAAGACCCCAAAGGAAATGTATGATGCCCTAGGAAGAGTGTATGAAGGGAGGAACATCAATAGGAAGATGAACCTAAGAACTCAATTAAAGAGTACCAAGATGAACAAGGGAGAATCCATTCAAGACTACTTCACAAGGGTTTCCCAAATCAAGGAAAAACTAGATGCCATTGGAGATACCCTTGATGAAGATGAACTTGTAATGACTGCTCTAAATGGTCTCACTAGACCTTGGGAGTCATTCATACAAACTCTGTGTGCCAGAAAAGAAAGTATGAAGTTTGATACAGTATGGGAGGATTGTGTTCAAGAAGAAGCTAGGGTATCCAATAGGGAATCCCTTCTCAAAGAGGATGACCAAGCCTTGGATATTCACACCAAAGGACGAAGAAAGGGTCACTTCAAGAAAGTTGACCACAAAGGGTCTCAACCCTTCCATAGATTTAAAAGGGGAGGAGGACCAAAACCATGAGGAGATCTATCCTTAGTCCAATGTTATAATTGTCTTAAGCTAGGACACATTGCCATATTTTGTACTTCTCAAAAGAAGAAGTTTGTTCACAAAAGACATCATGCACATATGGCAAAAGATGATAGTGGAGAAGAAGAAGAAGAAAGGCCTCGAAAGAAAAGATCTAAAGTAAAGAAAGAAGATTCAGAAGAATATGTCCTATTTTCTACACTCTCTGGATCTGTGTCTCCTGGAGAAGATACATGGCTCATTGATAGTGGTGCTTGAAATCACATGATAGGTCAAAAGAAAACTCTCTCAAGACTTGAAGAAATGTCTTCTTCACAAAAGGTATCTCTAGGAGATGATTATCAATATCCCATCAAGGGAATTGGTGAAGCAAGCTACACGCTTGATTCTGGAACACCTTTAAAGATGAAAGAAATTTTATATGTACCCGGTTTAAAGAAGAACCTACTTTCCATCTCAGCTCTAGATAAGAAAAGATTTAGAATTGCATTTATTGATGGACAAATACTTATGTGTCCCAAAGGAAAATCAATTGAGGATGCAATTGTTATTGGTGAAGAAGAAGGAGGTCTTTACAAAATCAAGGGTCACCCAGAAGTTGCTCTTGTCCATGAAACCACTAGCCCCAGTGAGCTATGGAATAGAAGGCTTGCTCACATTAACTACAAAGCCCTACCCTATGTGAACAAGGTGGTCATAGAATTACCAGACTTGAAGGTTGATCATAATGGCACATGCAAAGGATGTGAAAAAGGGAACAATGTCAAGAACCCTTTCCCAAAGAGTGAAACAAAGACTAAGAACATTCTGGAGTTAATACATTCAGATGTATGTGGACCAATGCCCACCACATCCCTAAGTGGGTTTGAATACTATCTCACATTCATTGATGATTATTCAAGGAAGACTTGGATATACTTTCTAAAAGGAAAGAATGAAGTCTTTGGAAAATTCAAAGAGTTCAAGGCCTTAATAGAAAATCACTCAGAAAATAAAATCAAGATTTTCAGAATAGATAATGGCAGAGAATACACTTCAAAGGACTTTGAAGACTTTTGTAAAGAAGCTGGAATCAAGATGAAAATAACCACTCCCTACAATCCCCAACAAAATGGGGTTGCTGAAAGAAAGAATAGAACCATCATGGAAGCTGTAAAGAATATGATACATGACCAAGATCTACCCATGTATCTATGGCCTAAAGTAGCTAGGACAACAGTCTATGTACAAAATAGACTTTCCTATAGTGCTCTTGAATTCAAGACTCCAGAAGAAGTGTTCACAGGAAAGAAGCCCGAGGTAAGTCATCTCAAAATATTTGGATGTCTAGTGTACATTCACATTCCAAAAGAAAAGAGAACCAAGTTGGATCCTTCTGGTAAGAAGGGAATATTTGTTGGATATTGTGAATCATCCAAATATTTCAGAATTTACATACCAGGTTTTCATCATATGGAAATAAGTAGAGATGTGACATTTGATGAAGAAGGAGCTCTCAAGAAATCTAGGAAGTGACAACTTGAATAAGTCTATGAAGAATATACACCTTCTAGAGTTACAGAGGCTATGCCCATCCCTGAAGATGATTCACTTGAAGATCATGACATGTTGGAACCACAAGAACCCCCCATTACAAGCTTATCTAAGAAAAGAAGGCCCGCATGGGCTAGAGACATTATTCAAGGAGCTGAAAAATATGGAGCTCCTGAAGGATCCATTAGAGAAAGAAAGAAACCAAAACTAGTATCCAACTATGTGGCTTTGATGTGTGACCTTGTGGATCAACAACCTGCTAGCTATGAAGAGGTAGTTCAGAAGAAAGAGTGGGTAGAAGCAATGACAGAAGAATACCAATCAATAATGAAAAATGATGTTTGGGATATAGTTCCCAAACCAAAAGACAAAAGTGTGGTATCTTCCAAATGGATATTCAAGATAAAACATGCTGCAGATGGTAGCATTGAAAAATATAAAGCAACATTTGTAGCCATAGGATTCTCTTAGAAAGACGGAATTGACTATGAAGAAACATTTGCACCAGTTTCTATGTACACTTCAATTAGAACTATCATGGCACTTGCATCTATGATGAAATGGAAATTACACTAAATGGATGTTAAGATAGCCTTCCTGAATGGTGTGATTGAAGAAGAAGTGTACATAGAACAACCACAAGGGTTTGAGGTTAAAGATGGGAGAACACATGTATGCAAGCTGAAAAAGGCTTTATATGGATTGAAGCAAGCTCCCAGAGTTTGGTACGGGAGGATTGGAAATTTCTTAACAAGCATGGGCTTTACCAAGAGTAAAGCTAACCCTAATATTTATCTCAAAGTGATGGATGATGAACCTGTTCTACTATTGTTATATGTAGATGATCTGTTTCTGACTGGAAATGAGAAACAAATTATCAAATGCAAAAAGAAGCTTTCTTCAGAATTCGAGATGAAAGATCTCGGATTAATGCACTACTTCCTAGGTCTAGAAGTATGGTAAGAACCAAAAGAAATATTTCTAAATCAAGGTAAGTATGCTGTGGAGATTCTAAAAAGATTCTATATGTTGGAGTGTAAAACCATGGCCACTCCCATGGACAACAACTTGAAGTTATTAGTTGATGACTCTTCAAAATTAGTAGATGTGACTCTATATAGACAAATCATTGGGTCACTGATGTATTTAACAAATACCAGACCAGACATATGCTTTGTTGTAAATACCTTGAGTCAATATCTAGTAGAACCTGTTGCTTGGTTTTTCAGCCAAGCATGTAAAAGAATGCACCTATTAACTTGTAATAGCAGTCTTCGAATAAAAGCAAAAACAATTATAAATCTAATCTAACATTAACATAAGCATGTGTAAATAAATAACAACTAAATCAATAACAAGAGATCTATGGAAGAACAAGAGTAAAAAATAATAGATTTTTTGTATTACCTCAAAGGTGAGGATGTTTGGTGTTGAGCAGCTCCAAGGTTGAGGTGCTCCAAGCTCCAATGGTCTCTTCTCCAAGATGCGCTGAAATGGGGGTCTTCAAACTCAAAATGGGAGGCAATGGCTCTCAATGGGAATTTGGAAGCATAAGGATAGGATGAAATGTGGATGGAAAATGACGAGCCCCTATCACATTTTTATAGTTTTTGGTGATGGGGAATACCATTATGGTTTTGAGGAAACCAATGGTATTAACCAACATGGTTTAGGTCTCTTTTTCCCTCTTTTTCCTTTTTTGAATATTTTTAATATTTTTATTCCCTTTTAATATTTTTTGGGAATTCTGGACCCTTTTTGAGGGTTTTTTGTGTTTTTTGAGGAAAAATATATATTTTGAGGGGAAAAAGGTTTATTATGGTCTTTTTGGTGACCTTTTGATGGCTTTAGAGGCTCAAATGGTGGAAAAGTGGACAAATGGGTCATGTGAATAAGGGAATGAGTTAGTGAGCACTTTTTGGGTGTTAACAGATTGCCTCCTGATGTGTGAGGGCAGGATCTCATCATATGGCCGATAGACATCATAGTTCTTTTGTCTTTTTTTTTCTTGGGGTTTGGAGAAGAGAAAAGACCGGTTGGAGACTGGAGCAACGACCCCTTGGAAGCTGCAAAAAACTAAAAAAATACATGTCCTCAAAATGAATGAGGAATAATATGTGATTATGGACAAGGCGGGCATACCCATGCTTGTATCAAGACATATACATAAAAATTAGGCCCACGAAGGGGGGCCTGAAGAAATACATAAAAATCTGCTGGTACATCATAATGGTCAAGAGGGGACACAATGCTGGGACATACTCATGGTCATATCATGACTGATCTGAAACACTGATACACTAGAAAAGGGGACCAACCATTCTGAATAAGGTATCAGAAGGGTTGATGAACTGCTGAAGCTGAAGGTGTCCAACATCTGTAGGTACTTAATAACTGTGAGTCAACTCTGAGGAGTTATGTAACTGTATACTCAAGGGAGTACAAAACTGTCGGTAAACGCAACCCGATTATCCATAGGAAATTGTAATTGGTTGTATCCTTAATTAGACTCTCATATGTGGTAGAGTCAGATGATATATGGGGTCTTCAACAAATAATTGAAAGGACCGATACCCTATACGAGTCTCACCTATGCAATCAAGGTGTTGAATTCGAGCATGTGAGAAACAATCATTTGGAGAGGCACTGAGGACCCCTTTCAAAATGATCCATAGGCACTCATCACTAATGGTGATGAGTCCAAGGCATAGGGGCCTCTAGGTCTATCCTCTAGAATAGGTTTGGTTGGCGTCGACGGAGGGAGACCAGTAACTGCCAAGGCAATGATGTTTCCTTGGTAGGAGCGTGAGGTGTATAACTGAAGTGTGATAGTACTAATGGTAGGAATGACATACTATGAGGATGGGGAATGACTGGGGTCATAGAGTGGGTGGACTCAGACTTCCTTTGTTTAGAGCATGACGACATGGTTTACCTGGCAGCATAGGAAACTGAGTTTTAGGTGTGGGGATCATAGCTTAAAGGATCAGGGGTATGTATTGTATATTGGAGTGACTCTAGGGGGGACAAGCTGATGGATGCTTTCGGGAGACTCTCAGGGTGACATATTGCAGAAAGCTCTGAACAAAGGTGACCAAGATGGGGAAGCTTCCATATGAGTAGACATGATCTGTTGTGGTGCTAAGAATCACCATTTGGTCCTTCTTCGTAGTTTTAATGAACTCGAAGAAGGGATAAAAGTGTTCTCTGAAATGGTACTGTCTTGTGGATTTTGTGAGCCCAGGACTGTTCGTGCTCGTGAGTGTTTTCATTTTTAGGGAGTCTGAAAATGATAAGACGTCTCTGCAGTGGTGGTGGAGTACCTTCCTGTGGATTTATATGAGCCCAAGATGGTGATTTCTCGTGGTTGCTTTCAGTTTTTGAGAGTCTGAAAGCGGTAAGTAGACTCCATTGGTGTTCTTTTTCGTAAGTTAGTCTCCAAGGCCCGAAAAAGCATAAAATGATGCAAATGGAGAACTCTTCTAGCCAATGTGACTAGAGTATTCCTTTTTCGTAATTAGTCTACAAGGTCTGGAAAAGGGGTGAACTTATACCAAGTAGATGCCCTTTCAAATACTTTTAGCGAGCATGAAAGGAAGCAAGGTTGCTCGGCGATCTTTTCATTGTTTTTAGGAGTCAGAAAAGAGCTTAACAAAAATTCCCTAAGTGCCTTTTTCATAAAAGAATTGCTCAACCCAAAAAAGGGATAAAATTATACCGAACAAAAAGGTATTGGTGAGAGTGAGAAATTATCTCGAGCATCGTCACGAGCACGGAGAACTGAATCCGGTGACATAAAGATTGTGAAAAATGGGCAACGACCGATGTGGCATGCAAACCGAGGTGATGAGTGGCATTTTGAAAAATGCCAGAAAATGATGGGGGTGAGAGTGTGAAATGGTTTCAGGCATCATCACGAGTGCGGAAAACTGAATCTGGTGATATAAGACTCGTAAAAAATGGACGACGGCCGATGTGGCATGCAAACCAAGGCGACGAGGGGGCATGTAAAGAAAAAATGCTCGAAAAATGTGGAGGTGAGAGCGAGAAATCATCTCAAGCATCATCATGAGTGCATAAAACTGAATCCGGTGATATAAGACTCGTAAAAAATGGATGACGACCAATGTGACACACAAATCGAGGCAACAAGGGGCATGGGAAAAAATGCCCAAAAAATGGACCTAGTGGAATCGAGAAAAGGAGTGGACTATCATGAAGTTCTCGTTGTGTTGATTCCAATGGTGCCAATGGTTTGAAAAATGGACGTCGTATGATGTTGAAATTGTTGTTTGAAAAATGGTCAAATCTCTATAAATAGTGTGTGGGCCCAAAGTGACATGTGTCATTGTTACGTGTGAGTTTCACAAAGCAATTGAGTGGGTTAGAGCATTTTCTCGATTTGTGGGAGATTCGACCATTGGAATTTCATTCTGCGAGTTTTAGGTAAGCCTATGTGCCTTAGCCTTTCAAATTATTTGCTTTCTGGTTGGTGGTGGGCCCCCGAAGGCCGCGAAATTCCACTTTGGCATTCCAACGTGGAATATCGCGAGTTTCAGCTCTTTTTCTACGATGATCATCGTGGGTATGGGATTGATACCCGCGATGATCATCGCAGCTTTTGTTTAAAAAGCTGTGATGATCATCGCACCTTTTGATGAAAAAGCCATGATGATCATTGCGGCTAAGAGCCCAAAAGTCGCGATGGAATTTTTTGGAAAAAAAATTTCATTGCTTTTTGGTAGGATGCTAAGGAGGCCTCTAGTGTCGTGGCAGGAGCGAGAGATCGATGAGGACTTGATGGATCGGATTCGATCCAACCTGGGAGTCTGGGAGTCCTTGGCTACTCGTGGGATCCTAAAGTTCACTCAGATTCCACTTATGCATTCAGTCAGAGAGCTGCTGAACAAATTGGTGGGTTTGTGGGTTCCAGCAGAGGCTGCATGCATGGTAGGGGGTGAGCAGTTAGAGATCACCCTTTCTGACGTTTATTTCCTTACTGGGTTCCCTCTCTTAGGGGAGGTACGAGAGCTCAAACCGAGGATCCCTGCTGGGTTGGACATTGAGTATCTCTTGGAGAGATTTTGTGTTCCGGGAGCTATTGCGCAGAACAGCACGGTGAGTCTGACATCATTGTGGGAGTGGGAGATGTGGGTGGTTGGGGCTTGTGTTCTACGTGTGTTGGGTGCCGCGGTGCCACATCATTTGTCTGGGGGGGAAACAATGATGGTAGACCATGTGTTGAGAGGGACCTACTTTGCTTGGGGTTAGATGTTTTTGGCTTGTGTTCGGCGAGATATGGATAAGGTCAGTCGGGAGGGGGGGGATTTTTGCTATGCTTCCTTCCTCTGTTGTTTTTTCTTTGAGTGAGTACCGACCTTGTGGCCGCATGTACCGGTTCGGGAGGGGTGGGTTAGTGAGCCGCGGATGGTGCAGTGGGGGGAGATGATACCCCGAGGTGGTGGTCGTATCCTGCGTTTCTTTTCAGCGGATATGTGTGAGTAGTGGGAGAAGATCCCCCTTCTTGTTGATGATTATCCATATGCTGGTATGTATTTTCAAGGAGATCCGAAGATGCCTCAGGCTTAGTGGCAGGCTTGGGGTTTAAATGCTATGTCTTTGTGTTTTTTTTGGTTCTCTACTATATCATGTTTTTAGATGTTTTTGTTATGAGTATAGCTAGAGATATTTATATGATATTGACTTGGTTCACTTGTGTGATTGTGCAGATATTGGTCCGAGGCCACCAGCAGATCATGTGGGTCATCGGGGGCGGGCGATGGTGGTGGTACTGCCACTTGTAGCGGAGGCACCTCCTCGTGTTCGAGGAGTTGTGCGTCCTCAAGATGATGCCCTGGAGAGCATATGAGACACTTTGGAGGGGCTTCTAGTGGGAGCCCCAGAGGAGGGCTGGAGGGACTTGGACTGACCCACTATTGAGCATTGTTTTGATGCTCCTCGTGAGTGGCGGTCTATCCTACTCAGGGTAGAAGTTGTGATGGCCGAGAGGAGGGCTCGAGATTAGGAGGATCCGGAGGAGCCAGCGGAGGAGGAGCTAGAGGATCCTGGGGATCATGATGACTAGGTGATCTTGTATTTGCCCCCAAATGCTGATGAGCATATGGGGATGTATCCTTTTGTATATTGGATGCTAAGGGCACCTATGACATTGTGACTATTATGATGATATATATATATATATATATGTTTTGGTATATAGTCGTGTATGCACGTGAATGCACATCTTGTCTATTTGTTTTCCCGTGTAGGCAAGTTTTATTTCTGTATGCTCGTGGAGGCACATGTTGTGCACGTGGATGCAACCTTTTAATTTTTGTATATGCCCGTGGAGGCACATATTTGTTTTTCCCATGGAGGCTTGTCATATATATCTTGTGTATGTTCATGTATGTATGCCCGTGGAGGCACATGTTATGCACGTGGGTGCAAATTTTTCTTTTTCTACATGATTTGTTTGGTGTGCCAATCTAGAATGTTGTTTGCCATATGGTCTACTATACTATTGAGATTCCTTGGGACATGTGTGAATGAAATGGACTCAAACTGTCGAATCATTTGTTTAGTGCGCATGAATTTTCTGAATAGACAGGGATCGCGTACCTGGTAAATATTGTTGAGTTGGGAACCAAGGAGCTGGGAGTCCATGAAAAGGCTAACGTGACTTATGCTCATTTGGAGAGCAGTGGCTAGGAGACTGGTCACGGTGTCGTACTCAGCTTGGTTGTTTGTGGTGGCACCTATGCACACTCCATCGATGTGGATCAACTCATGTGAAGGGGAATATATTACCCAAGATGCGGAGGCGATATTGGGAGACCAACGGCTTGCACCATCTGCGAATCCCATGTAGCAAAGTGGAATAGGATCCATCTGTGGTCATGCAGGAAATTTTTTTTTTTAGGTTTTTGTATTTTTTGTAAAAAAGAAAATAAAACAGTAAAATTGTAGACTTTGGTGTCCATCAGATTTTCTATGCGTAAAATCACTTGAGGTACAACCCATTACGTGGGTTGCATAGGGGGTTTCCTTCTGAGTCAGTCAAAATATATGCCCCTTGTTCGAGGTAGGTGTGTATAATATATGGGCCTTGACACATGGACATAAACTTTCCTTTTCCCGTTTTGTCATGAGCTTGATCATAGGCAAGGACAAGGTCACCTTCACTAAATGCTCGTATGTGAACATGTTTATCGTAATGAAGTTTAGATCTGTTCTTTGCGGCTTCGATTGTTTGGAGAGCTGCGCGGCCATCCTCATCAGCCTGCTCTAAAAGAAGTAAGCGTTCTTCAATCAGTGATGTATCGAGGAGAAGCACTACGGAAATTTGTAATGTTGGTATCTGGCATTCAATGGGAGGACAGATTCCACACCATGAACTAAATGGAATGGGCTAAAGCCGGTGGCGGTCTTGGTCGACGTGCGATAAGCCCATAATGCAGGAAAAATCATGTGATGCCAATTGGATTTATGTTTGTCGACAGTGCGTTGGAGGATAGTCTTCAAAATTGTGTTAACAGCTTCGACTTGGTCATTCCCTTGGGGGTAGTAGGCGGAGGAGAAATGGTGTTCAAACTTAAGGAGTGTGGACAATTCTCTCCAAACGGAGTCTTCGAAGTTAGAGCCATGGTCTGAGACGAGTTGTTTTGGTACTCTGAAATGAGAAATAACATGGTTGAGGAAAAAAAAGGCTGCAGTGTCGGCTTTACAATTGTAAGTAGGCATGGCTTCTGTCCATTTGGTAAAGTAATCAACAGCCACAATAATGTGTTTGTGACCGCCAGCTGATGTGGGATTGCAATCCATGAATTCGATGGCCCATTTGCAAAATGGTCCAGCGGTGACGACTGGATGAAGGGGGTTCTTGCCTTTGGGGCAAAGAGCTGGCAGTTTTGGCAGTGTTTGAATGCTATGATACAATCAATGAATAATGATGGCCAAAAATAACCTACGCGGATTACCTTTTGGGTGGTGGCCATTCTTGAAAAATGGCCACCGCAGGCACCGCTATGATAGTCGTTAAGAACTTGTTCTGCTTCGTCTTGGGAAAGGCATTGTCATATGACTGTGTCGATGCCACACCGATATATGACATCACCCAAGAGGAGATAACGGGGGGCATGGTGATGGATGCGACAGCGTCCATCATGGTCGATGTTGGGTCAAAACTTCTGTGTACGGAGGTATACCAAAATGTTGCCATACCAAGGGTCATCCGACAAGACGATGAACAAATGTTCGTTGATTAGATCAGTATGTATAATTGGTGATGACTACGATGATGGTAAGTCCGTAATGAGTTGAGAAAGTGCTAACTCTTTGGTGCTCTTCGGGGTTTTAAAAGTTAGGTCATATTCTTGTAAGAAAATCACCCATTTGGCAACATGGCCTTGTAGAAGGCGATGATTCGAGAGATCGACCATCGGATTGGAATTGGCCACCACCATGGTGTGGCTGAGTAGAATGTAATGTCGCAACTTTTGTACTGAAAAGACGATAGCGAGGGCCATTTTCTGTTCATGTGGGTAGCGGAGAGGTGGGCCTGAAACGGTTTGGCTCACATAGTAAATGACATGCTCTTGGCAAGCGGAGTCCTCTTGGATGAGAACTCCAGAAACGGCGTAATTGGATGCTAAAATGTAAAGGGTAAAGTCTCTTGTGAAATATGGTGGAGAAGTCAACGGGGCGCTGGTAAGTGGTTTTTTCAGATTTGTGAAAGCTCCTTATGCTCGGTTGTCCCATATGAAGGGGATATGGAGGCGTAGCAAACAGAGGAAACCATGTACAGTGGTGGCATAGTCTGGGATGAAACGACGAAGGAAGTTGGACTTCCCCTGGAGACTTTGCAACTGTCTTAGTGTACGTGGTGAGGGGAGGTCCACTATGGCTTGAACTTTTAGAGGGTCAACGGTGATCCCTTTTTCTGAAATGACTAATCCCAACAGATGGTCTACTGTAATGCAAAATACACATTTAAGTGGGTTCAAGCTGATTTTTTATTTGCAACAACGCAAGAAAACCGGTTGAATATCTTCTAGGTGGTCAGATCGATTCTTAGATCGGGTGGTGAGGTCGTCTAGATAAACTTTAATGATTTTATGCAGATCATGAAAGCAATAAGTCATGGCTCGTTGGAAAGTGGCTCCTGCATTCTTGAGACCGAAAGGCATGACGCGATAAGCGAAGGTGCCCCATGGGGTGGTAAAAGCGGTCTTGTATTGATCTTCTTTACAGATTTTGATTTGGTTATATTCGGAGAAACTGTCCATAAAAGAGAGTACCTCATGCCCCGCACACTCATCGATTAATTGGTCAATAAATGGTGTGGGGAAGTTTTCTTTGGGACAAGCTAGGTTGAGGTCGCGGAAGTCAATACAGATGCGAATGGTGTCGACTTTCTTATTAACTGGTACTAGATTTGAAACCCAGGTGGTGTATGCAATCGGGTATATGAAACTTGCTGCTCGAAGCTTCTCGATTTCTACTTTGACGGCTGGAAGCTTGGATGGGTGAATAGGACGTTTTTTCTGGCAGACCGGTGATATGTTGGGCCAAGTGTCTATGTGATGTTCTACGATGGTAGAATCAAGACCAGGCATCTCGGTATAAGACAAAGCGAAGACATCTCGAAATTCTTGGAAGCGTTTCTTATAAGCTTGGGTTTCTTTCTCAGTGCAAGATGCACCCAAAGAGATAATTTTAGGCTTTCCGAGGGTGGTGGAGATATCAATTTTACAATGGGCGAAATGTTAGCCAAGTTTCCTTCTTCGAAGGCTTCTAGAGCTAGTATTGGGTCTTTGAACCAATCGACCTTAGTTGGTAAGAAGTGCTTGGATTCAACAGATAGTTGGTTTTCCACGGTGGACGTTGACACCTCAGGGAGGAAGTATGAGCGATGGTGCATATCATCCCAAGGGTAGTCAAGTGTGGTGAGTGTTTCTAGAATTTCCTCATCATTACGAAAGTAGTGGGACCATAAATTAACTAGCTCGGGTTTATAAGTAGTTGAAATCATATATACAATATTGATTTCTTTTGAATGGGAAGATTCTAGGGGAATAATTCCTCAATAAGTGGTGGGGATATCTCAAGGTCAGCATTATTCATCTTGTATATTGATGCTCTTTAATCTGGGAGATCAGGGTAGTGATGTGAATAATGGATGTAGATTCCGCATATTGCACAAGGGTGTTTTGTGCGCAATGCTTTATCACGAGGTTGAGGTGGCAATTGTAATTTGATGACTGGAACATTGGTGTCATCATCCAACATATTCATATGTTCTTGAAGTTTTGGTAGTTGTGGACATAGGTGAGTAGCGTGGCCAATATCATCGCACAAGGAGCACTTAGGGAGCACACACGTTGGGGGTTTCTTAGCTAATTTGGGTGTCACTGGGGGGGTGTGAGTTGTGGGTGCAGTGTTGTAGGTTGGTGGACCTCTACCCCCAGTGTTACGGGCTTGAGGGAGGACATAACTAGATGTCGATGTAGTGCCCCCTATTGGAAATGGTCGGTTTTGGGGGTTCGAACCACCAGGTGGTGGGCAATTTTGTTGGTTTGGTATGCCAGGTGGTGGATGGTTTGACATATTCATAGGTTGTACTGGTTGTAGGACAACGGTTGGAGTTAGTGGGGGAGTTGGGGTAGGTAAGTACCATATAGGTATTCCTAATGTTAAACCTGGAAGGTTAAGTGTAGCCATTACTAGTGTGCTGACAACTCCTGAAAATGGGAACAAAAATGGGATTGTGTGAATCGGTGTTGTTCTGATATGACTAGGTACTATGGGTGCTTGTGGCGGTGGTTGAGATTGTTGAGGATGTTGTTGTTCATTGTGCGATAAGGTGCACAAATTGGATACTTTAGTTACCTGGAGAGGAGGTGGGATTGATGGGAAAGTGCTGGTCATGGGAGTATCCGAATAAGTCCTGGGTCCAACTAATGAGACGAAGGATGTTGGTGCACTAAGAATGGGTTGTTCAATCATGGGAAGAACATTTTTTGGTGCTGCGGGGGAATTGGGATCATAGTATGTAATCTGGTCTATTTTGACTACACGTCCTTCATGGGGGAACATCATGATGCGGAAAACTAAAGAAGCGACAGCTTTCATTTTATACATGTAGCTTCGTCCCAGAAGGAGATTGTAATCAAGTTGGGCGTTAATGACCTCTATATCTCTGAGAACCATTTTGCCCCGAAGCTCTATGGGTACGTTCACTAACAAACCTTGAGGTTGAGTTGGATGGTCGTCGTAAGCTTCCAATGTGGTAGTTGATGGTTGTAATGTTGGGGATCCAAGTTTCTTCCATACGAAAGTGGACATAATGCAGGTGGAGGCCCCTTCATCGATTATGCATCGATTAACGATGAGGTTGCGAATGGAGATGAAAACTTGAAAAGCTAGAGATGAAGGCATGTGAGGTTTAGCTTGTTCTAAGTCGAAAGCCATCATGTTAGAGTCATTAGGATCTATGGCACCAATGGCAGATAACAACAATTTTCTCTATGTAGGATAGTTTTTTAAGATTTCGAGAGCGGACATAACAGCGGGGGACTGATCTAAATCATCTACAATGTTATAGTTGGAAGTTGCACAAGCGTTTGGGTTATTGTTAATCTGTCTCAAAGGGAAACGAAGTGCTTTGGGGCCCCCGTCCATGGGCATAGTGGGTATGCAAAGTGGTTGATCAGTTGGGAGAGTACTCGACGATGGGTTCGTAGGTGTGGCCTCCAAGGTGGATCCGTATTAGATGGGTTTGAAGATTGACATCATTTGATGACATCATAAACAAATGGTGAGTGTTGAACTCTACATGCTAGTAGTCACCTGCCGCGTAAATGATTTGCTATTGTGTTGCAGCGGATCCTTGAGGGGGATCATTTGGACGAGTTTTTACTTTGACTTGGTTAGGTAAGGGATTTTGCAATATCATGGGTTGTTGCTGAGGAGGAGGTGATAGCTATGCAACATGTCCTTGCCGTTGGGCGTCGTCGATCCAGAGCTGACGCGCTCGATCTAAATGGGGACAATTATGTGTGTAATGGCCGTAGACTCCACATATGGAACATGGATGGTTTGTTCTCAAGTTATTATTTTTATCCTGTTTCGGTGGACGATCAGGATTTTGGTTGGGGGGAGCAGCGTTATTGTTGTTTGGAGGATTAGGTGGTGGTGCACCTTGGTTATGTTACTGGTTGTTTTCGCGGTTACGTCCTCTTCCGCGGTTTTGTTGACCTCCTTGGTTACGATGGTTGTTATGGTTTGGAGGTTGGTTTTGCTGTGCGTACACATGCCCTTGGTTAGTAGGTGGGTTTTGAGGTCGTGCAGGCTCAGGAGCAGGTTGCGGTGGGTAGTAAGCAGGTGGGTTATGAGGTGGACCTGTTGCTTATTGTGGTTGTGGGTAACTTTGAGCTGCTAGAAGTGTTGGAGCAAGAGGTGCTGCCTATTGAGGATAATAAGCCACTTGGGCTTGTGGATGGATCAGAGTATGGTGGGCCTATTGGTTATAATATGGAGCTAGCGCATAAGCTGATGGTGCTTTCCCATAAAACTGTGGTGGACATGAGGGTCCATGAGTGTGGTGGGTGTGTGTTACTGGAGCATATGAAGTTGTAGCTCTAGAATTAGATGAAGCCCTAGAAAGGTCTAGGGTGTTGTTTGTACTCATCATTGTAAAAGGTTTGTTTTGCGCCATAACCTGGTCGATAATATCGTCGGTGGCATGGGATGCCCCTAGAACGTCATGGCGGGATGGATTGCCGTGCGGGGGTGTCAGGTAAAATAGTGTATAGATATCCAGACTGGGCATATATGAGGTCGAATTGTTGAGCTTTTAAGATAGCTTCTTCTTCTGACTAGGGTCATTCGGAAGATACATCTTTGGCTATGAGGGGGAGGAGTGATTTGAGAAACCAGTCCAAAAATATTTGGTCATCAATTTTTATCTTGCAGAGGCTACGGTGCTTACGCCACTCATGGATACGATCAGTGATGTGTGTAGCGGTGTTCTATCTACAAGACAAAAGTATTTCCACTCCTGCATCATAACGTACAGGTAGTTGAAAGAACTGGAGAAAAGTTGAGGTGAGGGACGTAAATGTGGTGTGAGTCCCATGTGGCTTCTCTATGTACCACTTGGCTGCAGAGTTGGTGAAAGTTCTTTGTAAAAGTCTCAATCTAATGGAATCATCTACTATGGAGTTAGAGGAACACCATAGGTGAAACGACATGATGTGGTTTTGGGGATCTTCCCCAGCTTTGCCTTCAAATTTTGGTATGTCTGAGGGAAGCTTTGTGGGCATGGGTGGCCACATAGGGTTGTGTCTAATAGGGTCGTTGGTTAACCTTTCCAGGTTTGGTAAGTCTAGACTAGCCATGTATGGCAGACTGGCAAATGGGTGTGGTGTGGTCACTGGGGTATAATTGTTAATGGTAACGTTATGGAGTGGTCCAATGCCCCCTAAGGGTATGCTAGGTGTGAAAGGGATGTTTCCTCCAGCTGATGCGGTGTGGGAGGGGCTTGTGCTTCCAAGTACAACATGGGTTTCAGATGGGCTAGGAATGGTTCCAGTAATCCTTGGGATGTGGGTAGTGATAATGAGAGGGGGGGTGACCCCCATGTTGGGCATACCTAAAATAGGTGGTGGTCCTATGTTGGGAATTCCTAAAGGTGGGCTGGCCCCTATATTAGGCATGCCTAAGGGGGTTGTGATTACCGTGGTTGGCACGGTAGTAATGGGGTTTGTTGATGTAGCTCCAAGAGCACTGGTGAAAAGGGGGTCATATTGTGATCCAGCCATGGGGTTAGTTGGTGATGTCTTGGTAGGGTGTTCAGATTCAGCCTCAGAATCAGATGTGAAATGAGGCGCGCCAGAATCGGATGACTGGGTTCTATCCTGATGATGTGTGGAGTCAAGGGATAAATCTCTACATCTATGACGTGTAGATTCAAGTGTGCCGAAATGAGTAAATTCACCCTGAAAACAACGGGATCGTCTTAAGTTCTCAATGGTGAGATATGTATAGAAATGCCAATAGATGGTGGTGAGATAAAAAAAACTCAAGACCCTAATGCCACAATGTGTGCAGGAGGGGAGTGTGAAAAAATAATGGCTCTCAGGCCAACAACCAACCTCAAAAGCGCTTATTATAACAGTTGTGCTATAATGAGTGAAGGAGTCAAGAAAAGTGGTCAAAATACCAAAAATCAAATGGTTCCTAGAAAAACGTGGTGCTTACTAGACCAAGGGGGGTAGTAGAGCATGCAAATGCCTAACTAAAAGTGGTATTATGACTCAACTAAACATATCCTCTGAAAGGTGATGAAATCCAAGTCAGACAATATGGGTAGTGGAATCAAAGGCTAGATATCCCCCTACCGGCAGGGACACCGGGTAGACAATCCTAAAAAATGGCGCTAGGATACCCCATTCATGACACGTTCGGTTGGGTGAATCTGCAGTTTGGTTCTATTGTTGTTGTACTCCCATACGGGTGGTACACTGAGAAGTGTGAAAGGTATCCTTCGGTTACTGAATGGATAGCGGTATTCCACTCAGGATTCCAGAACCAATCTGGCTACTTCAACCCTCCTAAGGGAGAGGCCTTCCCGATAAATTGGTGTATAACTGTGTCAACAAATAATAAGGGATTTTTGGGACCCTAAAAGACAACCACTATGTCTCATATGTAAATAATTGAGGGGTGTTATTGGAACACCTATCCCCCCAATCCTACCTAGCTACAAGATTCTTTAAGTGTTCCCCAAGTGGGGTTAAAGTGTTGGCTAAGTTTAGGTATATTTTAAGGCTCGGTTAATTAAAAATGTGGTAGATTGGGTGCAAGTGTGATTATTTAACTGAAAATGAATTTTCCTTGCTTGGGCAATTGATTACAAATTAAAAACCAGACGATTCCAATTTGCAAAAAATAAAAGGCTTTTTCGTAAATGTAAATGCTTTAACAAAAATATTTCAAAAACTATGGATTTTCAAAATAATTTTTAAAGGAAAGCAAATATTGTAAAAATTGTAAGAAATAAATGGATTTCTAAGTGCTTGCTTAGGAAAAACTATTGAGCAAATCAGAAAAATGGTTCAAAATTTGCAAGGAAATGAAATCTAGGATCTAAACAAAGTGCTAAAAACCTTTCTTTCACTTGTTGAAAATTTTTAAAAAGATTTTAATTGAGCATATGTAATAGAAAAAAGATTCACTATTGCTGCAATAATGCAGAAAAAATAATGCTGGAAAATATGTTAAATGGGCAAAAAATGCAGCAATTTTTTTTCTAAAATTTAGGCCGAACGAAAAATAACAGCATCATGGGTTTTAGGGAAAAATCCGTGATGTGCATCACGGGTTTGAGCCATGAAGTCGCGATGTGCAGCGTGGGAAAAGGCCGCGAAGCCGCAATGTGTAGTGCAGAAAAAGGCCGCAAAGCCGCGATGTGCAACACGGAAAAAGGCCGCAAAGCTACGATGTGAAGCACGGAAAAAGGACGCGAAGCCGCAGTGCGCTGCGCAGAAAAAGGCCATGAGGTCGCGATGAGCCGCGCGACTGTCGGGCGAAAAGTTGCGATGCGAAAATGAAAAAATGAGTCACCGTAAACAAAACCGAAAAGTGAAATTTTGGTCTGTTAAAGGATACAGAAAGGGCCAACAGCTAAGGTAGCAATGAATATGCTGTCTAGTATGGTAGATCTGCTAATTGGAATGGTAAAAACAAGTAAAAAACAAAGATCTGAAGCAAAAATTTCAAAAATTTAAAGCTCGATCCTCAGCGGAGTCGCCAAAAAACTGTTGCTTGGTTTTTCAACCAAGCATGTGAAAGGATGCACCTATTAACTTGTAATAGCAGTCTTTGAATAAAAGCAAAAACAATTATAAATCTAATCTAACATTAACATAAGCATGTGTAAATAAATAAGAACTAAATCAATAACAAGAGATCTATGGAAGAACAAGAGTAAAAAATAATAGATTTTTTGTATTACCTCAAAGGTGAGGATGTTTGGTGTTGAGCAGCTCCAAGGTTGAGGTGCTCCAAGCTCCAATGGTCTCTTCTCCAAGATGCTAAAATGGGGGTCTTCAAACTCAAAATTGGAGGCAATGGCTCTCAATGGAAATTTGGCAGCATAAGGATATGATGAAATGTGGATGGAAAATGAGGAGCCCCTATCACCTTTTTATAGTTTTTGGTGATGGGGAATACCATAATGGTTTTAAGGAAACCAATGGTATTAACCAACATGGTTTAGGTCTCTTTTTCCCTCTTTTTATTTTTTTGAATATTTTGAATATTTTTATTCCCTTTTAATATTTTTTGGGAATTCTTGACCCTTTTTTAGGGTTTTTTGTGTTTTTTTGAGGAAAATATATATTTTGAGGGGAAAAAGGTGTATTATGGTCTTTTTGGTGGCCTTTTGATGGCTTTAGAGGCTCAAATGGTGGAAAAGTGGACAAATGGGTCATGTGAATAAGGGAATGAGTTAGTGAGCACTTTTTGGGTGTTAACAGAACCTAGAAAGGTTCACTTAATAGCTGCAAAGCATGTGATGAGGTATCGAAAAGGTACTTTAGAATTTGGTCTATATTATCTTGGAAGTCATGAACTCATATTATATGGTTACTCATATTTCGATTGGGTAGGAAGTGTTTTAGACAGAAAAAGTACATCAGGTGGTTGTTATGGTCTTGGATCTACCATGATCTCATGGTTCAGCAAGAAACAATCTAGTGTGGCCCTCAGTACTGTTGAAGCAGAACATATAGCTGCCTGCTCTACTAGTTGTGAAGCGGTGTGGCTTCAGAAACTATTATCTGGAGTGTTTGACTTAGAGATGGATCCCACTGTGATCATGTGTGACAATCAAAGTTGTATTAAAATGGCAGAAAATCTAGTATTCCACGATAAGTCAAAACACATAGAGATTCGATATTTTTATATACGAGATATGGTGCAGAGAGGAGCTATTAGGATTGAGTATGTGAGCACTGAGGAACAAGTTGTTGATATATTGACCAAACCTCTGTCTCAAGTGAAATTTGAGTATTTCCAAGACAAGCTTGGTGCAGCTCAAAAGGACCCTCCTCGAAAGGGGGAGTGATATAGTCACTAATGATGAGATTTCCCACATCGAAAGCAAGGTCGATGATGAGGATACATGTTTATTACACCTAGACATTTATATGTATACTTAGGATACTTATATTTAGTATACCTATACTTAGAATACTTATATTACTTGTATTTATGATTTATGCACTTGTATTACTGATATATATACATGTAGTGATGTATTGATGAGAATACTTGTATTGTTACACGTATTGATGCATTGATGAGAATACTTGTATTGTTACATGTACTGATGTATTGATGAGAATACTTGTATTATACATGTAGTGATGTATTGATGAGAATACTTGTATTATACATGTAGTGATGTATTGATGAGGATACTTGTATTGATGATATGTGTACATGTATTGATTGATGTACTTGTATGGATGAGGATACTTGTACTTATATTGATGAGGATAAGTGGGGATTGGATCCACCCTGGACTTCAGTCCTAAAGTGAGCCATAGACACATGTCTTCGAAAATGAATTCCTTAGTGGAAAAGTGGGGATTGGATCATGCTTGGACTTCAGTCCTAAAGTGAGCCATAGACACATTTCTTCGAAAACGAAGTCCCTAGTGGACAAGATGGGATTGGACCGTCCTTGGATTTATGGTCCCTTGAATTGAGCCATAGACATGATCTCTTCGAGAATGAAGTCCCTCGTGGACAGGATGGGATTGGATCATCCCTGGATTTATGGTCCCTTGAATTGAGTCATAGACAGAGGTCTTCGAGAATTGATTAATGGGATTGGATCATCCCTGGATTTATGGTCCCTTGAATTGAGCCGTAGACAGAGGTCTCTGAGAATTGGTTGATAGGACTAGATCATCCCTAGACCTCGGTTCAAAAGGTACATGATAGGATTGGATCGTCCTTGGACCTTGGTTCAAAAGATAGATGATAGGACTGGATTGTCCCTGGACCTCGGTTCAAAAGGTACATGATAGGACTGGATTGTCCCTGGACCTCAGTTCAAAAGGTACATGATAGGACTGGATAATCCCTAGACCTTGGTCCAAAAAGGTACATGATTAGGATTGATCATCCTGGAACTCAATCTGGATTGTATCATCCATGGACCTATGTCCTAAAGAGAGCAGGATTGATCATCCTATAATATGATCGTGTGATGACGATGTTGATGATCGTGTGATGATGATGTTGATGACCGTGTGATGACAATGCTGATGATCGTGTGATGACAATGATGATGACGATGCTGATGATCGTGTGATGACAATGCTGATGATCGTGTGATGATGATGATGATGATGATGATACTGATGATCGTGTGATGACGATGCTGATGATCGTGTGATGATGATGTTGATGATCGTGTGATGACGATGATGATGACGATGTTGTAGATTGAGATAATGATACAGATGTTGCAGAAGATGAAGACTCAATACTGATGATGCTGATGTTCCAGTATTGACTATATTCCAGTAACTGCTTGAGTTACTGATGATTATGTATTGAAGAAAGCTTCCGATGATTTATAGATGTATCATGTATGATGTAGTCAATGACTCCATGCTCCTGCAGATGTTGTTATAATATCCTTCTCGTTAAGTGGGAGTGTTGAATATTGTAACTTCTAAGAATATTATAATTGTACTTTATTATTCCGGAGATGTTTCATCCCTCCGAGGTGATCCTATTCTGTATCCAGAGATGTTTATTCCTTCGATGAATTGTGGTAACTAGGGTTATTAGATCCACCATGTGGGGGTCGGCCCTGATTTAATTAATTAGGGGTTATTAGACTTCATTGGGAGAGGTCGGCCCCATAAGGGAAATAATCAGTCGGGAAACTAGTATAAGTAGATGTGCTCATCACTTATCCCTCACTTGCTTAGATCAGAAAGTAGTGCACTTGTGTCTGAGAATTTTGCATAGGAGGTAGAGAAGGAGGTCAAGTCTTGGAGCACATCATGTACTTTGGTTGACCATCTTTTTTAGGAAAGCTTTGCTGGGTTTTTTACCCCATGAGGGTTTCCCAAGGTAAAATCTTTGTCTATCTTGTGATTATGTTTCTTTCAGTGATCTTGCTAGTCAAATTAGTTTAAACTTAACAATAAATTGAGATTTCTTGAGGGAAATCAATCTTGGGTGGGGAGGAATGCAATGTCCCCATTCAATTAAATTCATGATTGGGAAATTCCACCAATCCTACTAGTTCCCTAGGTTGGATGGAGACATTGGAATTTGGAATAAGGGGGATAATAAATGATGTTTGGACATTAGGAAAGAATAAATATTTAATAAAGGATATAAATAAATAAATACAAGGGAAAATCAAGTGGCAGTTGATCATGAAGACACATGGAGGTTGTGGGTCCCACACAAGCTAGAATTTGTGTGCCACGTGGCATCCTCCTCTTGCAATTTCGAATCCATCGGAAGCATAATGTTCTTGGGATGAGTTAGAAGGCTCATACACTTGGCTATATGCATCATAGGTCGAATTTGGATGGAAGTGTAACTTACATGGGAAAGAAAGAGTCAAATGGGGGGTTCTTGGACACTTGGGCTAGATTCCCTAACATCTATGACACCAATGATGAAGATGCTATGACATCTATGACAAATTTCAGACCTGAGGGATGACATATGACCATTATGACATCTCATACCTAAAAATAACATCTAGGTGAGTGCCCAAGGGAGTTAGAGAAGGCCAAGAGATGCCTACTCGAATTTGTGGAAGGTGGAAGGATAGGAAGTGGGAGACATGTGGCAATACTTCAATCACTCCCTAATTCGAATTGGCTTGGATACTATGGGTGTAATTGGAACCTTATAAGGCTAAGGATATTTATAAAATACAAGAATGAAGTAATATAAGGGCTTTTGATCATTTTTAGAATTTGCATTTGTGAAGAGAGCTAGTGGAAAACTCGTCTACTTGCCTTAGCCAATTTTGAGGGTGAAAGATTCCCATCCTAATTGGTGTGTGGAAAGGCCACTCAGACATTTCATGGAAAATTTAATGGAGTCTTTATTTGCAGGTGTAGGCTATAGCAAAGCTCATGGTTTCTTCTAATGCAGCTCACTCCTTCAACCATTTCCAGTTTTTATTGCATATTCTTAATCCTTGAGGAGGCACTTTTGGTGAGCTATTATACTCTTTGGGGGAGCTTCTAATGCCCCATTTATTTTGTAATATGAATTAAAAGCTCTGTTCTTCATCTTAAGAAATTTTCAGGTGGATATTCCAAGTGGAAATGTATAAATCTGATTTTTAATGAACAAATGGTGTCATTTCCCCACTATCTTGATGTATAGCAATGAAATGTTGATGTATTTGAATGGAAGGGAATTTATCTAATGTATTTATGATTAATGGAATTTCATTAATGATCTAAAAAGGTTTCATGTTCAGTACTTAAGCATTTGGAGTCATCTTGCTTACTTTTATACTATTTGGAGAAGATTTAATGCCATATCCCCCAAGGTCGAAACTAGTGATTTTGTAGCTATTGGGAGAGGGTTATAACAGACTTCAAAAACTGAATAATGATGGAAATGAGACCTTAATATTGTCCCTTACACATCCTTGGCATCTGTTCAGAAATTCGAGTGGGTTTGGAAGCATTTGGAGAGCCATATTCAACATTTAACTTGGGGGGATTTGAACCCCAAATTGCTAGTAAAATTCCATACATTCGCCAGCATATTAAATGGGTTTGTAGAAGTATTTTGATGGTCCTAAATAATCCCTTGACATCATAATCAAGTCCTAATATCAGCCATACATCTTCTCTTAATATTTGGGAGCATTTGGAGCAATTTGGAGACCTAGACATCAAAACTAGTCAAAGGTCGAACTAGGGAAAAAAAGTTGAAAATTTCAATATTTTAATAAAACTCAAAAATGAACATTATAGTCGGGAGTCAGAGATAAACTTAACAAACGGGTAAATAATTTCCCAAGTTCTGATTTCCATAATTGGTCATAAGTTTGGAAAAGTTGGGAGTCGGAGGTCGAGAGGGAAATATAAATTAAAATAAAAGGTTCCCTTAATTCCAACTGTAAATATTAAAGAAGAAATAATCAGAGTCGGGAATTCGGCAAACTTAAATTAAATTTAAGGAATTTAGTGACGACTCTTAACTACCAATAAAAGAAAAAGAAGTCGAGATCGGAATGTTAGGATCCCTGCTATGGAAATGTGATTTTCCTGACTTCCGACTTCTGACTCAAATGTTCCTTAAATTGATTAAGTGAATTGGATGTGTGGAAGGCTCAATTTGTTTTAGACTTTATTTTTGAAATATCATTAAGTAAATCTCGAACAAAATTAAACAAACAAACAAAATGTTTTCAAGAAAAATAGACTTAGTTGATAAAAAAACAAAATTCCAATGTGGACTCCCATATTATTTGAACAAGATGGGATTTTTCATGGCTACAACAAATGGAGGCTCACTGGGAACAACCAGGTTTCTCTGTCTGGTCATTATAAATGTTGGAGTACCTCTAGGTTTTAAGTGAGGACTTAAATATTTACAACAAAACTGATCCTCTTTGTAAAAAATCATCAACCTAAGAGATTCTTATTACGGATATTCCAAGCTTATCAATAAATTTTTAAAAACAATCATTGGGTGAAATCAAACATGTTTCTTACAAACAAGATTAAACTTAAAAGCATTCTAGAGAACTAACTGTTAAATTTTCTGAATTTACTTCAATCTGATCTAGGATCTTAACTGAGAGAACAACATGTACAGCATATCTACAACATATCAATCATGAAGACAATAATGCAAGCACACAAGAGACAGAAAGATTTACTTGGGGAAAACCATAAAGGTGAAAAACCCCAATAACTTCCTCAGAGATAGATAGAGCAATGATACAACCAACCATGAGAGATAGACATAACCTAGCAGCAGATCCTCCTCCTCCATAAGAGCGCCACTCCACCTTGAGTGCATGAGTGAGAAGTGAGTGAGTAACTAGAGTGCCTCCCGCACTCTCTTTATACTTGACTTGACTTGCCTTTTTACCTAACTCATGTAGGCTCGAATTTAACCACATAACATAATGCTGAGTGGACCGAACCCCAATAGGGTGGTCTAATAACCCTTTGACCCACATGGCTGACCCCCAATAGGGTGGTCTAATAACCCTTTGACCCAGATGACTTATACAAGGCCGACCCCAAACAAGGTGGTCTAATAACCCATCAAGTATAAGTTACGACACTTACAATATAAATGACGACACTTCCTTATAGATGACTAATACCATCTCTATAGGAATACAATATACATATATGTGAAATACATTCTGAAGTTACATATACATCAACACTCCCTCTTAACTAGGAAGGTATTTCCCAGCACAGTTCTTCTAGCACAAGTCATCTTCTCTAGATCATCGTCACTGGATAATCGTCATTGAGTCATCATCATCGTCACTGCTGCTGCTATCTCAATCAATCTCTGAATCTACTCATCTTAGGAAGTTCTACAGAGCCAGTCCTTTTTCATACTAGATGTAGGCCCACCACCTGTAGGTATTCATCATCACTGGCCATACTATGGAATCCTCAGGACTTATTACGTGCGTCACAAAACCTCGAAAGAGCATCCCAGGATGTTACGGGTACACAACTCCGACCTGTAGGATCTCCCAGGGCGCTATTACATGTGACCCCACCACAAAACCTCGAAAGAGCATCCCAGGATGTTACGGGTACACAACTCCAACCTGAAGGATCTCCCAGGGCACAAATTACATGTGGTCACCACAAAACCTAGCAAGAGCATCTCAGGATGTTACGGGTACACAACTTCGACCTGAAATCTCCCAGGGCACAAATTACATGTGGTCATGGAAAAACCTCGAAAGAGCATCTCAGGATGTTATGGGTACACAACTCCGACCTGAAATCTCCCAGGGCCCAAATTACATGCCATAGGACAAAACTTCGCAAGAGCATCTCAGGATGTTATGGGTACACAACTCCGACCTGAAATCTCCTAGGGCACAAATTACATGTCCTCCCAGAGCAATGTCTCGAAAGAGCATCCCAGGCTGTTACGGGTACACAACTCCGACCTATAGGATCTCCCAGACATGCTCATCTGCACAACCTGATCCACGGCCACAGAGTATCAACCTGATACTCACCATACACCATCCTGATGTACTCATGATCATCCTGATCATCATCACTGCAACGTCCTGCTGCATGTCATCTGGAGCAACATCCTGAAGCTCATCATCCATGATCATCCTGATCATCACTGCAACATCCTGCTGCATGTCATCTGGAGCAACATCCTGAAGCTCATCATCCATGATCATCCTGATCATCACTGCAACATCCTGCTGCATGATCCATCTGATCATCAATGCATCTACCTGATGCATACCACGTATCTACCTGATACATATCATCATACATGATCCTCCTGATCATACAATGTATCCACCTGATACATGATACATATCACCATACACGATCCACCTGATCATACAATGTATCCACCTGATACATATACAGATACATGGTCCAAGCATCCAACATGATGCATATACAAAATACATACACATGATCCAACTGATCATATCCATCATCAATAGGATGCATACATATAAATGATCCAACTGATCATATCCAGCATCCAACATGATGCGTACATACATACATAAAAATGATCCAACTGATCATATCCAACAGAAACCAGAACATCATCCTGATGTTCATCATCCAGCGCTTACATCCACAGCCATGTGAAGGATCCTCCTTCCAACATGCTTGGAATGGCTTCAACAAATGTGTCCATCACTTCCTCCTCGAAGTGTCCTCGATCTGAAGAACGCCAAGCCTCTCTCTGAAGTACTCAAACTTCACCCTGGCTAGTGGCTTCGTTAGCACATCTTCAATCTGCTCGTCCATCGCAACATACAGGAGCTTCACGGCTCCTCTTTGCACCATATCCCTGATATAGTGATATTTGATCTCAATGTGTTTCGACCTGTCATGAAACACTGGGTTCTCGGACAGCTTCACACAACTCTGGTTATCACAGAAGATACCAGTAGCCTCCAACGGGAGATCAAATAACTCAGACAGTAGCTTCCGTAGCCATACTGCCTCACAACTAGCTGAACAGGCTGCAACATACTCTGCCTCAGCTGTACTCAGTGGTACACAGGACTGCTTCCTGCTAAACCAAAAGATCACACCTGATCCAATACTGAAGCAACACCCAGATGTGCTCTTCCTGTCTCCATCACTGCCAGCCCAATCTGAATCAACATAACCCTATAGGTTAAACTTTTGATTCGCTTCATACTTGAGCCCATAATCCACTGTACCCTACAGGTACCTCAGAACATGCTTTACCACAACCAGGTGAACACTCCTCGGATCCGTCAAGAACTGGCTCAATGTGTTCACAACAAAGCAAATGTCCGGTCTCGTGTTCGTCAAGTACATCAAGGATCCAATCATCTGACGATACATGGAGACATCAACCGGCTCAGATGAAGCATCACATAGAGGCTTCAGATTCGATGCCATAGGTGTGGCCATGGCCTTGCAATCCATCATCTTGAACCTCTTCAGGATCTCTTACTGCATACTTCCCTTGTCCAAGGAAGATTCCATATACACTCTGCCACACCTCCATGCCAAAAACAAATAGTGCATCATCCCCAAGTTCCTCGACTCGAACTCGGCAGCAAGCTTCCGCTGCGTGTCGGCAATCAATCTATCTTCACCTGTAACAAACAGGTTATCATATCAAGTTCTGTACACATATATGACTACACCATGCTGTCTTGAAATCCATCTGGTGCATCTTCTATTTCATCACTTTTGTATTTCTCAATGCTGCCATCTGCAACATGCTTGATCTGATAGTTCTATTTGGAAGTCACAGCAGACTTCCCTTTAGCTCTTGGGATCGCATCCCAAACATCATTCTTCATGATCGACGGATCATGGCATTCCATTTCTTCATCCCAGATCCTCGGAACTTCAATATCTTCAATAGATATCTTTGTTGTTGGAACAAATGTTGTAGACCTTTTGTAGGTGAAGATATACGGTCTTTCCTACAATACAGGTTAAATTGCATGATTAGAAAACATCTCATAGTTTTCAGAACAAATTCTTACACATAAAGAAATATGTCATACAGTCATGCAATTATCTTAGTCAATCCTTCAATACAACATTTATCCATATTCCGTAACTTTCTAGATGCCTTCCAATCTCTACCAGAACATTGTTCAGAGTGTGCACAACTCCCAACATGTCAGCAAAGAGGTTTCATTCTAGATAAGTAGCAATGGAATGTTGTACAGTGCCATAGGCCACTTACCCATGTATATTAGTAGTATACTGTTCATCAATGCAACTATTCTAATATGCACAATACATATCCTAAGTCTAGGAACATGAGCATATACATCATTGAACAATTTTATTTAAACAAATATGCAAGAATTAAAATACTTATCTTTGTTTGTTCGTTGGGTGGACTCCCTCTGAGTCTTTGCTTCCTTACAGGAGCTGCTGGAGTCCTAATATGAAGTAGCTTCTTCTACAACTTTCTGTTGTGAATGAAGAGAGATGGTCAACTCCCTCTGAATATCTGCATCCTTGCAGAGACTATTGAAGTGTGTTCCTTTGCTTTCTTGCAGGAACAACTGGAGTGTGCTCCCTCTTGATCTTTGCTTCCTGGATTACCTGTTCTTGAACTCATATTCATCCTTTGTTCCTATGCATTCTTATTAGTATCATGATTGTGTTATCCTTGTGATCTCATATAAAATAATACATTCATTAGAATACTATTAAAACACAATAATCTCAAGCATGTATAGTCATGATCATTTCAAACAGAAATAATAAGCATTATCATTCAAGGTTTATGTAGGATTCTTATGGTTAGTCAAGTCTAAACCTGTAATTACTCAAACCTATGACTCTTTAGTTGAATCACCAATCAAGATAAGAGATATAATATGCATAAAACCTGTGATTATTCGAACCTATACCTTCATGATTCTTTTGGTTAGTCATATCATCAATTACGGTAAGAAACATAATATGCATACAACCATGATTATTCAAACCTATGACTTCATGAATAATCATTATCAACAACAGTATAAGATCCTAACACAAGGTAGGATTCTATCTTGATATAGGAAAAACATACTTGGATTAGCATGCTAGCTAGTTATGTCTAACATACCCGTATAATGTCTTTTGGTTCTCTTCAGTGACTTGTGTTAGTAACCTACATGTCTAACAATTGTAGAAACAAGTTATACATACCTCGAAAGTAGATCTTCTATGTGATCCATGACAGTGGATGAATCCTTGTCTTCATGTCACCATGATCACATGTTCTTGAAGTAGAACATGATTTGTCTTTCTTGGTGTACCTTTTATGTTAGCAGACAACATAAAACTCATACAACACCATAATGCATTAGTACAATCATAAGTGTCAACACCCTAATCAATGAATATTTTCTATCGTGCATTCATAATTTTATTGAGGTGATATGACAAGTCTAAAATTGAGATTGTACTAACCGTAATAACATGAAGACAAACATACCATAAACTTGATCATGAATAAATATCGAAACATACCTCGATGAGTCATACCTGTCGAGATCGCTTGTAAACTTCTTATGTAAGGCCTTAGCCTCATCTCCCTCTGAAACATGAACTTCTTCCCTCATGCAGATGATTAATCCATCTTCTTCTAGGATTAACCCAATCCACTTGAATTACAAGAACTGGGACTGGAGCTAGATATGGGTTTGTCAGAGAAACCCCAAAAATTCAAACTTTGAATTTCAAATTTCTGAAAGGATAGAAATATGCGCCTTGATGAGCTGATTAAGCTAGTATATTTAGAATTTGAAAACTTCAAAGTTTCACTCCTCAATTTTGCCTTTGAAACTTTCGGATTCACTGGACGTGACCCTAAACTGGGGTTTGATGAAGCCCACTCTTCTTCCCAATCAAAAGGTTTGATCCAAATCTCTAAGCTTCTATTTTTCTGAGGAGCTTCCAGCCGTGGTCACAGATTTCAAAAATTCTCATTTTTAAAGAAGCCCTAATTTTACACTTTTCTGATCAAAGTCCCGAACTAGGGTCTGATCAAGCCCGGCCTTCTGCCCAACCAAAAATTTTGATTTTGGTCTCTAAATTTTTATTTTGATGAGTAGCATTCAGCCATGGTCTCCGATTACAAAAATTCCAACTTTCTCCAAAGCCCTAAATTCCGGAAGCCATGAATGAAGGTACCAAAAAATAATTCTGTTTTGACAGAAATATGTACCTGATTGTTTCTGGTGTAACTCCAAAATTTTTGGTCCACAATGTCTGAAAACATTTCCTAAGATAGCTTTTCCTGTTATGTTTCCATCCTGACAGGTCTGACCTCAATTGGATTTTCTGAGAGAGAGTCATGCCAAATGTCGCAATGTGACCTGTTTTGGGATAATACAGGAGAGCGAACTTGTACGGCGTGCCACGTGTCACTGTTTCAACTTCGGCCTCTGAAACTCTTTCCTGAGATAGCTCGGCCTGTTATATTTCCATCCTGACAGGTCTGACCTCAATTGGATTCTCTGAGAGAGAGTTATGCCAAGTGTCGCAACGTGAGCTGTTTATGGGATAATACAGGAGAGCTAACTTGTATGGCATGCCACGTGTCACTGGTTCACCTTCGGCCTCTGAAAACGTTTTCTGAGATAGTACAGTCTGTGTACTACCTGTCACTTTTTACGACATTTCAGTTGGAGCTTCCTAGCCCAAGTTATGACCTTTTTCCCAAGGTCACCTGATTTTGACTCAGATCTGGAAGAGGCAGAAACCCTATATTGCACGGATCATAAATCACAAAGTACAACAAATTAGAGGTTGTCCTTTGGACACAACGTACCTGGAGATTTAATATTCGTCCTGTAACAATTTCAGATCCGAAAACTTCGCCAAAACGGATTTATAGAGAAAGTGCTACGATGACTTGTTTTTGCTATATCAAGCCCTAGCATCGTAAGTGCAACAAGTGTCATACATGCCATATCATGCCTTCTTTCAGGCTAGCTCTGATACCATGTTAAATTTTCTGAATTTAGTTCAATCTGATCTAGGATCTTAACTGAGAGAACAACATGTACAGCATATCTACAGCATATCAATCATGAAGACAATAATGCAAGCACACAAGAGACAGAAAGATTTACTTGGGGAAAACCATAAAGGTGAAAAACCCCAATAACTTCCTCATAGATAGATAGAGCAATGATACAACCAACCATGAGAGATAGACATAACCTAGTAGCAGATCCTCCTCCTCCATAAGAGCGCCACTCCACCTTGAGTGCATGAGTGAGAAGTGAGTGAGTAAATAGAGTGCCTCTCGCACTCTATTTATACTTGACTTGACTTGCCTTTTTACCTAACTCATGTAGGCTCGAACTTAACCACATAACATAATGCTGAGTGGACCGATCCCCAATAGGGTGGTCTAATAACCCTTTGACCCACATGGCTGACCCCCAATAGGGTGTTCTAATAACCCTTTGACCCAGATGACTTATACAGGGCCGACCCCAAACAAGGTGGTCTAATAACCCATCAAGTATAAGTTACGACACTTACAATATAAATGACGACACTTCCTTATAGACGAATAATACCATCTCTATAGGAATACAATATACATATATGTGAAATACATTCCGAAGTTATATATACATCAACACTAACTTTGTCAAGAATGATCAGGACTAAGGTATAAGCAAAGATAATCCAAGCAACATTAAAGTTAAATCCCAATATCACAAGCATTTCCACTACTGTCGGAAAGCATCCATAGCCTCGACAAGGTTTCCTTTTAATCCAACGGATTTATTTATCCCATCCACTACAAATATTTGTTTAAAATTTAGGATATAAGTTAGTGTTTCCAAAATAAGACTAAAGGACACTGCCCGGATTTGGTGGTCAACTGATGGAAGCACCATTCACAAAAAAATTCAGAGAATGATCGGGATGGATCATGATGAGACCCCCTGCCTCCCGGAGAAGGACATTATCATGTCTTGGTGACTATATAACAATATTTCCATTCCAAAAGAATTTGTGATGATGGTTAGGCTGGTTTGTAATAAGGCCTCCTATCGTTTACATCGGATTTTGGATTCAAATTTATAAATTTAGGAAAGGAATAACTGCAAGTCACTACCTTGGCTTGGTAACCAATTGATGGTAGAGTCATTCACTAGTACTAATATATGATGAATGGGTTGAATTGTGATGTGATATCCCACCTTTCAGTTTTTAATAACTAAAATCCATCCCACTGTCTTGGTAAGTAGATGTAGAGATGCTATTCCACTAGCACCTATGATCATGATGAGTTGGCTCATGATGAGACCCCTTATCTTCCAGCTAACCCTAGGGACTTTATATACACTTAATTATTGGAATTTTAAATTATAGATGAAGTTATTAGTGGATGGGGAAGCAATTCCATTGTGCTCCTTAAGAGCCAGGAATGATGTAAAGGATTAAAGTATTTTCCACTTGCAAGTATACCTTGATGCTACCAAGTAAAGAACATTCCTTTCGAAGGAAATTCTACCTATGTTACTTTTAAACTCTGGTTAAAAAATAATAATTCCCCCTTTATCATTTTGACAACAGATACTTGGTAAAAATATTTTAGAGTCCTCTTAGGTAGATGGTCTTATAGGAAAGGAACAATAAAGGATAGATTAACCTGTTAAAACCCAGTTTACATTCTTTTGACCTTTTGGAGAAACATGTACTCACAATAAAATAATTTAGCCACTTTATTAAAATAGAACCAAACAAAAACAAAACAAATCAAAACTAAAAAGAAAAAAAACACACCACATTATGTACAATTTTAGCAAAAGAAAGCTAGGAAAAATATTTGTTTAAAACCTAAGTGTTAACTGGATAAGTTTCAGGAGAACCCTCCAGTGTTTGCAATCAAAAAGTGCCAAGACCTAATTTTTCAAAAATAGTGTATGGCCCCAACCAAAGGTGTTGAAACTTGGTATTCCCACCTTTATCTTAATAGGGTTTATCCCATTTTAGAACAAGGTCTCCTACTTGGGAAGACGATTTCTGATCAAACCAGCGTTTAACCACCTGTTGATGTTGATAGAATTTATTCTTAGATTTTTCCCTTTCCTCCTCCAATTGAAGCAACTCATTGATCCTATGTTCTAAGGGAGAGAAATCATCCTCCCGAATGGATTTATTTAACTGAAGGGAAGGAAGAGCCATATTAGTAGGTAAGATAGATTCTTTACCATAAACAAGGCAATAAGGTGAGTTACCAATGGCAATTTAGGCATTAATTTGTCTACCCACAAAGCGTTAAACAATCGAGTGTGCGAATTTTTATAATTACTTGCCACGATTCTATTTAGAATTTTAATCAAGTTTTTATTAATGGACTCAGCCAAACCATTTCCCCGAGGATAATAGTTGGATGAATACTTTATCTTGATGCCTTTATCTAATGCATACTGAGTAAGATCGACTGAAGAAAAATACAATGCATTATCAAAAACCAAGAATTCAAGTACACCAAACCTGGTTCAATCCTTCATTCATTAATGCATTTATACAATATACTTTGATTAAAATATTTTATATCAAATAGGCCATATTTTTATTACTACCGCTACATTCTACCAACAACCATTGTGCACCATTGCTAACTCATTGAGACTTTGTTGATCCAATTATAGTCACGTATTTGTAGTTGAGATTTATGAATTTATCTTTGAAAACCAAAGCTCAACCTCTCCATGATTTCCTCCAAGAAAATTTTCTACTAATGATGCTTCTTCTTCCACATGGTTGCTCAAGTATTTTTTGGTGCCTTCCCTGACACATTACATGCTTGCATTTGATGGTTTTACTATGTAAGTTGCATCATTCAACTACTCTGCTTTCTTTTGGTTGCTATTGATTCTTGTATATTTTCTCTATGGTTTTCCATAGTAGATAAGGTTTTCTTTCTTACTCTCTAAATATTTGGGGCTTATGCTTGTTCCATATAGTCCAGAGAGAATCCTGGGAAGATATATTCCAAGTTGTCTTTAAAGAATTAGGAAAGTGAATGGTTGATTTCACCACTATTATAGTTACACGAGTGTGAGCCTATGTGACTTCATTCGCGTCTCAGGTTCATGTTAAGGAGTCATATTGAACCTATATGCAAGTTATTAGGCCACTTCTTGATTGTTCGCATCTCCATTTCATCCTATATGTTGGTTTCACTTAAATGAATGGAAGAACAAATATGTTTGTTATTTTACTAAAATGTGTTCATTTATGTAAAATTGACAAAATTAATAATTTGATGAATACCATGATTTTGAGACAAAATTTTGTTTATATATTTGTTGAAACATATTTTCTTAATGAATTAAAATGCTTCAATTCCTATTTCATATTGTCTATGCTTGGATTTGTTTAGTCAAATATTTATCTGACCTATTGGGCATCCCAATAGTGGTCTGAAAGTTGTTGTGAACCCTCTCGCCTTTTCTATTCCAAGTGAGGCTCCATAAATTCTCCAACTGCTACAAAATATGCATACTACCATACCCTATGTGTAGGACATTTTTTTATCCTCTCTGTATGAGACCATTTCTCCCCACATCAGGAATGTGGAACCTACGTACCTTATCTCACGTATTCCCACTAGTCTATCTACCTCTTCCAACTCTGAGCATCTTTAGGTTGGTGTACCTACTCCTCCTCAGTCTCCAAGCTTTGACAGCTGACATTCTCCGGGGCTAAGTCTAGGAACCTACCCAATCGTTTAGGGAAGCCCTAATATGTTGTAGGTATTTAGGATCTTGATAACAAATACGTGCCACAATGAGATTGAGTTCCATACCTTCAACTCCTTCCCATATGATAGGTGTCAATTTCAAAACCTGCGAAGGCTTATTGAAAAAGTATTACAAAAAAATATGTTGATAGATTTCATTCTCAACAGAATCTCGTTGATTAGAGCACCACCCATTGAAAAATGTGAGCCTTATTGAAGCTTCCATAATTGAAAGAGGATCCATAATCATAATTGAGTATCTTATTGTCCAATAAGATTTTGAATGGGTGAAGGCTCTAGAGAATGCCAAGACTTGTTATTCTCTAGTTTATGTGGTGGTTTCTTTAGCATTATCAACATCTGTTGTGCCTCATGATGACCGAAGATCATAAATGTTATGCATATTTCAAGACACCCCGACATGGTTCACATAGATAAGTCTATGAAGCCCAACCATTTCAACATCCAAAAAAATCGGTACTGCATTTGAAAAATTATAGAGGCAAATTGCTCCATTGATTGCTCGGCTATCAAAGAATATTGCTTGAGATGAGATAAGTTGCATGAATTTTTTTTTCCATGCTATGGTTGATTTTTTTCCCATAGATTGAATGCAGGAGATGACCAAGCATGTGAAAATTTTCCACTAGACAATGATCTCATGGTTTTCAAATGTCCTGGAACTTGAACTAATTGAACGTCATTGATAAGTAAGCCCAAAAATAAGTGGAACACTTCAGGAACTACCACGGCTTTAGCTTGCATTTCCATGCATCGTTATACCCAAGCGACTCCATATTTATTTAGTATGTAAGTAAATTCTTCTAGCAAGCCCAACTCTGCAGTCGCTTGTAGTTGAAGATGTTTGTGTACTACTTCTAATCTATGTCACTGTCTCTGCATGAACCCCGTCAATTTATCTATGTAACAAAGTCCTGATTGGTCCAATCTGTGTTGGGTTCCTACCATCACCATTATCTTTAGTATTGATCTCTTCTTTCGACGTTTTTTATCTCTCTCTTTTGGCACTAATGCATTATCTCAGGTATTTCAATACCATCTAATAGGCCTATGGTTATGATGTATAACTTTCCTAGAGAGTTGATCCGGTGTTTTTTCACGGTAGGGAAATGCACAAATTTGATAGTCATAATCGCTTTTTGTTGAAGAAGGTCAAACTCATTCCCAACAAGCTCACGAGTTTGCTTCATAGGTATTGGTGAAAATGTCTCTACTGGTTGCAAAATATATCAAAGTGCAACGTTCCTATACCATTGATTATGGCTTCTTTCTAGGTCGGAATCAGATATGTGATAATTCCCCATGGTTTCACCTTGTCCTTGTGATTTTGTGTATATCATTTCCTCCCCAAGAACATCAAACGTTTCATTTCATATAGTCTCCATGATCAACAATTAGCATGGGAGTCTCAAACTCCAATGAAAAGTTTTGGGTTGCAACACAAGTTTTTCTTCCTTTGGAAAAGAATGTCTGACCTTGAAAGAACCGAGACAAAACTGCTTGCATAGAAATTGATGGGCATTGGCACCTCGAGAAAATGAGATAAGAAGCGGAGCCATCATTCATTCATTCATGAATTTTAATTTATGTATTCACATTGCAACTACGATTTAAATTATGTAGAGCATTCAAACAGTTAATTTTTGTAAGTTTTCATGTATTTCTTGTATTTGAAATAGTTCTTTGTAAGTGTTTAATTAAACCATGTTGAATTGCATTGTATTTGGGTGCATTTTTTGGTAGAAGCTGACACACTCCATCTACCGAGTTTGAAACTTCAATTGTTGATTTTATCTGTAAAATGGGGGACTTGCAAGAATCCATTCCTTATTTGAGTGACTCTTGAGTCATAGGTTATCAATGGATCAAAACAATGGTTTAGTAGAGTTATTGAGCACTCTACTTCTCTATTATGTTGACACCATTGTCATGGCCGACAAGAAAACTCTCACTCATATTCAAAATTGTGTACAAGATTCACAAGACACACTTGAGTTTTTGCAACTTGAGTCGCAGCTCCAACAAGAAGAAATACATTCTGAACTTGTTCCCATTCGGAACAATCTTCTTCATGATTCCTTTCAGCGGCCTGCACATAATGATGCCACTTCATAAGCACATAATCAAATCAATGGCCCGACTTTAGAATCAAAAGAAAAAGAATATAATGTTTCCATAAACATGTCCAGCTTGTTCTTTCCAAGCCCATCATTAGGCCTTGGGAAGAAATTGTACATAACAAGCACATAACAGGTCTTAGATACAACAAGGAAGTAAAATTTCACATTCCCGATTACTCCAAGCCAATTCAGTTTTAGAGTATTGGGTTCTTAAAAGAAAAATCATCTTCATCTACTCTAGTTCATAGTTCAAAATTCCTGCTTTCCACCCTTGTAACCATCATGGAAAGCATACTCACTCTTTAAACAAATGTTTCATTTTGAATAAACTTGTAAGAGAGAAGATTCAGTATGGGTGGATTGCTTCTTGGCAATGGTCGTCAACAATCAAGAATATTTATATGTCATATCAAACAGTTCTTTCTCAAGTAATGACACATCTTGCAGTTGAGAGACCTTCTTCTTCTCACCTTGTTCCTGATAGGGGGATTGACTTATAGTCAGAAACAAGCAGGTGGGAACAAGCAAGTGGGAATAAGTGAGCCTAAACCAATGCTAGAGCCTCAAGCTAGATCCAACTATCAAGAGTCAAAGCCGTATCCCACCTTTTTCTAGAGGGAAGCACTAAGTGAGAACTTTAGTTAACACCAAGTTCTAGAGGGAACTATTGATCCAGTACCAAAGTGAGTGCCAAGTTCCTAAGTTTGTTGTCATGACCAAAACCATCCATTTATTAGAAGAAATTACCTTCTACTAGACCTTCAACAATTTGTTGCTCCAAATTTCAGCTCTCTACTTAGACTCATATACACCCCCTAAGATTAAGGAGAGGAATGTTGGAACCTAATCCATTAAGGTTAGGTGAAGATGAATAATCTTGAAGAGTCCAAGGGAAATCTTGGAAGATGAAAACCATACATCACCTTATATTGTATAAATGTACATTCTCTTATGAATTAATGTGCTTTAATGCCTATTTCCTATTGTATATGCTTGGCTTTGTCATAGTTGTGTATTAAAATGTTTACTTAATTCACACTTATCAATAAAACTTCAATTATTTATATAACCCTTCATCATTAGAGCGTTAATTAAATATATATCATTCAAATTGAAATTAAAACCATCCCTTCAAATTTAATCACTTAATTCATCACATCAATAAACAAAAAAATATGCCCCACTATGTTTCTTATTATACAAAAGGTACTTCCACCCACATCAACAGAAATACCCTTTATTCAATTATTTTTTACTTATTGTTTAATTTTTAAGTTTGTAAAAAATTGAAAATAAAATATTTTATTTTCACAATTGTGTATTAAATTGTTTACTTAATTCACACTTATCAATAAAAGTTCAATTATTTATATAACCCTTGATCGTTAAAATGTTAATTAAAAATATGCCATTCAAATTGGAATTAAAACCATCCCTTCAACAAAAAATATTCTCCACTATGTTTCCCATCGTACAAAAGGTACTTCCACCCACACTGAGAGAAGTAATTCAAAATCTAATTGTTGTTCCGAGCTTTGCTAGGAATAAAATTCTAGTTCGCTAAAGTACTTCTACCCACATCTACGAAAGTACGGAAAACAATGAAAAATACAAAAACAAAAAAACAAAAATGCTCACGATGACCGAAGTAGGTCAAAACCTAATTGTTATTCCGAAGAGTAAAAGTCTAGTTTGCTATTATGAACTTGGGACCCAAAAATCATACATTTCTCCATTAAAATTTTGTTTCATTAGTATCTATCGATTTCAACAAAAATCCAAAAAACTATTATACTTCTCCATTAAAATTTGGTTTCATTAGTCTCCATCGCTTTCAACAAAAAAGCAAACGAAGTTTGCTATTATGAATGTGGGACTTAGAACATATTAGATTGGCCCTTTAAAATTGGATATGATTAGTAATTAATCAATTACAACCAAAAAACTATTTCATTGAAATTTTAAATTTTTAAATTTTTTTTATTTTATATATAAAAATATATTTTTATTTCAATGAATTATTTACATTATTTAAAAATTTAATCAATAAACATGTAATGACTAACCAAATGCCATTTCCCCTTTCTTTTAATGACTGATAAACCACCACTTGGAAAGCCCATTACTATCATGGCTTCACCCAGTACATGACCTGTCCACAAGCACATGGTTATTTACTTGCTTTCATGAAGAGGCATGTGTGTGGCAACAACTAGTTCAACTCTTGGCTGAAGGTTGTTACATGTAGGGTAGGATTTTGGTAAAATTCTCATTCGTCAAAAATGATAAAATTCTTGTTTGTAAAAAATGACGGTTTTGTTATTATTTATAAACGTTTTATAATTTCCTTGATAATTTCCTTGATATTTAATGGGAATATGAAAAACTAAATCATATTTGATGGACAAAACTCCAGCACTGGTTACATGAATAGTCACATACATCACATATATTAGATCTTATTTATTTATAAGTGTTTTTTTTAAATGTTTTCTATTTATCAATAATTTTTTTAAATATTTTATATTATTTTTATTAAATACTCTATTTTTGGAGATTTGAACCTATAACCTCGTATACTTATTTATTTGTATAGATGCCCACATAATTAAATGATGCACAAAAGTCTTTCCACAGTTCTTCCTGGTCTCCTCCCTTGGCGCGCAAACAGACAGACTGTAGCTTGCGACGTCATGTACCAACCAATAACCTGCCGCCACAGAGATTCGGCCCACTCAGATTCTACAACTCACCGACATGGAATCCCTGGCGTCCCAACAACCTTCAGATATTTTTGGCTTTTTCACTTGTTTCACAACGCTTTACAGCTTGCTACACACTCCTATTTATTGAGGATTTCAGACTGAGAATTGATCAGTCCTCGATGCCCTCTTCAATGGTGGAACTTCATATATGGGATCGCTTCCCAAAGATTCATAACAGTGCTGATCTACGAAGAGTTTATCAAATGGACGAGTCCTAAGTATTGACAGGTGAAACTTTCGAATCTTTGCTTTGTTTGCAGGATCAAGAAACGAATTCCGCCGAGGCTTTCGATCGTGATGAGACTGATCTTCGATCTTGTGAGTTTTACGACGAATTAAGTCCTCTCCTGTCAAGTTTCTTGCTCAAATGAGTGTTCCAATTTATTTATTGTCGTTTCAGGGTTGTCTGGATAGGTGTGTACATACTTTACTTTTTTTAATTTGAACCTATGGAATTTTGGAAAGAAAGATAGTCTTAAAAAAATGTTTTTAATCATTTAAACAAAGAAATAACCATTTGTCTTACTCAAACTGTAAATAAGTTAAAATATATGTATAAAAATATCTCTTCAAAATATCAAAACCTATTTCTTGGATAGAGATGCACATTTAAAAACTATTAATTCAGAATTGCTGATTTTCCAGTATTTAGGCATAGGTTACAGGTATAACCAGTGATTTGATTTCTTATAATTATAAATAGAAAGTATGGGAGAGATGTTGTCAGTAACAGTTAAATTTAATAAATAATTTAGAATTTTTACATTGTTGGACGGTTTTAGAGAACATCTAGATTGAGCATACTTACACATACTTACAGAGTAAATACTGATGTAGCTGATTCTCTGTCAAAATCAGCTCTTGATGGTATACCAGGAGTTCTATTTTGGGAAGAATGGATTGATGATATATGTGTCCATTCTGAATATAGATATGTATAGTTTTGATACCGAATATCTGTTATTTGAGCAGTGATAGATATGTTTTTGAAACAATTTTTCATCAAGAATCATGGATTGAAAGCTTTGAAATAATATGTATTTTTTTATTTCTCAGAAATAGCAAAAATAAGTTTTATTTCTTCTGAAAAAAAAACAGTTAAATTTGATCAAATAATTTGAGGTTTAAAAAATAAAAAGTAATTAGAAAAATTAATGTGGACTCATTACACAAATTAAAATCAGTATAGATCCATGTTACACAGGATTAAGATTGCTCTATACAGGTCTAGACATTTATAAGTTTTTAAGGACTTTTATATAAGTTTCTAAAGATTTTTAAAGATTGAGTTATAAGCACCGAAAAAATAAAATCAGTACTATTAAGTATCAAAAGGAATCCAATTTTAAATTTGCTTATTAAATCTGGGTTTAAGATTGATCCCAATTTTAAACTTGCTTATTAAATCTAGATTTAAGATTAATCTATACAGTTCCAGACATTTATAAGTTTCTAAAGATTTTTAAGTAAGTTTATAAAGATTGAGTTAAATGCATATAGTATATACTTTAATAAAATTTAAAAAAATGAATGATAATGTATAGAAATACTCATTTGAGCAAAGAATTTGGCAGTGGAGGTAAACGCAAAGAAGGAATTCATCAGCGACGCTGGAAGCTGTGAATACATATTGCCATTTCATCATTCACTTTGAGCAAAGAATTTGGCAGTGGAGGTAAACGCAGAGAAGGAATTCATCAGCGACGCTGGAAGCTGTGAATACATATCGCCATTTCATCATTCACTTGCAATGGTAGCTGACATTTGGCGAAGTATCGTCGAAGTAAGTATCATTTTTTTTTGTGTTTGAAAAACAATTTGTAGTCTTTCTAGTTTCTCACTGGTTTTAATAATGCTTTATCGCTTCATCGTCAGATAGAGAAATACAGAGCGATAGTCCTTCCTCGGCAAGATTGTTCAGTAATGACAGCTCGTGTGACATAACTGAGCATATGTTAATTACTCCATGATTTGCTCATTTTACAATTCTATGGTTTACTTTTGCTGTTTACTTGTAGATAATCGAAGACAATCAACGATTGATTTACTCACTAACTTGGTTTTAGCGTCTTGCGTGATCGCACTGGTTGCGACATGGATCTCATTGATTGATTTACTCACTAACTTGGTTTTAGCGTCTTGCGTGATCGCACTGGTTGCGACATGGATCTCTCAAATTGGGCTATTGTCTAATATGCTTTATTGCCAAGCATGATCAGTCTTGTAACTTAGTTGGAGCTCAGGATCCAACTAGATGACATTGATGAAGATTTACAGGGATTAGATTACTGCACATAAGGTGTATGATCTGCTATTTGACTTGGGCATTCTATGGGATTAGATTACTGCACATCATGCGTATGATCTGCTATTTGACTTGGGCATTCTATTTATTAGTATAGATTCATTTTAATTGAATTAGATTATTTTAATTGAATTAGATTTCATATCAGATGTATGATTTATGATCTGTTATTTGACTTGGGCATTTTATTGGACATTTTATTTATCAGTATAGATTCATTTTAACTTGAAATTTATTAAACAAAGACAAGATTTACTGTCTTGAGTTAGGCATTTTATTAACCAATAAGAGAGTCTACTATATTCAAAGAAAAATTTACAGAGATTGATTATTGCAAATAAAGTATATGGTCTTGGGTATTCTATTAATCTGAACAGATTCATTTTAATTTGGGATTTATCAAGCAAGTACAAGATATACTGTTTATTACTTGAGTTGGCCATTTTATTTTGTAACTTAGTTGGAGCTGAGGATCAGCTCCAACTGGGTGAAAAACCCTCAGCTCCAACTCTGTGAAAAGGAAGATTTACAGAGATTCAACTCTAAGTGGGTGACAAGGAAGATTTACAGTGATTCAGCTCTGACGGGGTGATAAGGAAGATTTACAGAGATTTCGTTATTGCAGATTAGGTGTGTGATTTGATGTTTGACTTAGGTATTTTAATAATTAGTATAGACCCATTTTAATTTAGGACTTATTAAGCAAAGACAAGGTACATTGTCTTGGGCATTTTATTAATCTGCATAGATTTATCTTTGTCAGATCTATTGAAGTCAACTATATGTAAAGATGCAAGGGAAGAAAAACATAAGAAAAGTTTGTATATCCATGAATAAGGTGTACAGTGTATTCCTTGAGTGGACATTTTATTAACCAACATATAGATTTATCTTGACCACTGATCTACTAAGCCTATTATATATAAAGGTGCTGATGAAAACAAAGTAGGAGGATCCTTCGTTTTCATGTTTTAATGATATTGATCTTGGGACGTGTAGGTTATGGACCCAGATTTATTCGCCCTCCATCTCAAACATTATAGGAAATTCAAACAATACACAAAGTCTATCGAAATTCCACCAGCTACAGGAATCTTGTATTTCTGTCACTCTATAAACTATCAAAATACAAGGCTATCACACGAACCATGATCAAACAAATGAATGGGAAAATGCATCACTCATTAACAACAACGACTTGGCATCCATTCATCTCTACGGTCTTGCAATCCACATGACTTGTCAAATAGAAAGTTTGATACGAAGGGTTGTAACTCGGTCATTGATCCTTCAAACAGTCAAACCAACGTTCAGTAATCTCGGATCTAGAACGCATGAGCATACATACACAATTGTTTCATATTTAAATACAGATCACGATATGAATACTCTAAACCAGAGATTGTAAACGCTATTTAATTCTTCACACTTTTACATTCACACAATCACAAGGTTTTGGCTGGCCTGATCTACATTATGTTCGCCTTGTGAATATGCCCACGGGATTACAATTTAAATATCAATCTAACCCTAACTAAATCCATAAAATTCACAACCAGTAACCAACACATCGGTCTCACGTGTTCATGAAGATCTTGATTTCATGCTCCAGATAATCAGTTTTGAACCAACAAATAACAAATTGCCTAGTCTTTTGACAGTTGCGCCTTCCAAAAACTTATTTTTGATGATTTCTCGCAGGTGGGTTGATGCTCCTGCAGGTGGGTTGATGCTCCTGCATCAGGTGCAAAGGGATCAAAACTTAGAGAAAGGTTTGTAATTCCAGGGATTTGATCTCTTTGAACTTTTGATAGATTTAATTTTATAATAAATTTAAGTTAGCTAAAATTTAAAATTGATTTTGATAATATGTTTCATGATATACGGGAGGCAGGTGTTGGTGGGATCATTTTAGATCTAGGAGGAAAATTAGTTAACTCTTTGTCTTGGGGATTGGGGAAAAAATCAAACAATGAGGTAGAATGGTTAGCCCTCCTTCATAACAGGCAAATCGCCTCTAATTTAAACATCTCCAATTTAATGGCTTTTGGAGATTCAAGACAAGTCATTCAAAGATGAGAAATGAATATGAAAAGGAACCCCTCAATGCAAAATAATAGATAACAGAATAGTTCTTCTAAACAATCCTTCGTAGATAACCTTTCTCCCTGACCTAAGGGAGAAAAACAAGTGTGTAGATGCACTAGCAAATAAAGGTGTTAACCTAGCTCTTGGATTGTGATCAAAAGTTCAAGTGTGCTCCCTAAGTACCTAGGTTTCGTTGACCCCATCAAGGATGTCATTATCCATTGAAGTCTTTTGAAAATGGATCGTCCTTCTGTCCTTTTGCGTGGGGGAACGTGTGGGCATTCACTTGGCATGCCCCCCCCCTACCTATCCTTTCGACCACAGGTGCTTTGAAGACTCCATTAATGGGAGCCTTGCGGGAGAAAATAGCTTCTATGGAAGGTTAAGACTGGATAAGATGAGGACTTCGGCCGTTCATGCCAGCGAGGAAGACGGGGTTATAGAGGAAGGTTTTTAGCAGAGGTTATGGGCGCAATTGGAACCCTTTCACTCTCCATTCAAGCGAGCGAGGAAGGTCGGGTTTTGGTAGACAGCCTATCACGGAGTTCATGGGAGCAAGCCTTTTCGCTCTCGTCCCAGCATTTTGGTGATTATGTCCGTTCACAGAACCCTCTTCTTGGTTTAATGGTGGGTTTTGCAGAAGAAGTGGCTTATCTCGCAGCAGCTCAGTGTCAAGAATCACCAATTGTTTACCTTGAGAGAAATATGAAACAATTGATGGCAGCTTTGGATGTTATTAAAGAGGAAATATTGAAGATGGTAAAGATGACTCAATGTAGCCATTGCTAAGAATGTTTGGTCTTCAAGACAAGCAGGATTGGCACCGTTGGTCCATATTTGTTAGTTTTGAATTTTTTTTTTTCATTTTAATTAATTTTCAGTTTGTAAGGGTATATCCCTCCTTTGTAATGGTGACATCTAGGAAGCAAATAAGAAACTTTTGTATATCTAGACTAGTGCAATTTTTGGTAACCTCTTTTGGCAGTGCTTTAGAAATCAGACTTGTGCTTTTATTGTATTGAATGGATGTGCACAATGTTGGAACATTTTATATTCGTTGGAAAGTAATAATGTATTTGTATTATGTCGGAAGATATCCACAATCTTATATAAAAGAATAATACATTATATCCCATATTCATTATGGTAAAATATACTCTTGATATTCATTATTATGTAAAGAGATGTTATTATGGAGAATTATATTATCCCACATGTAATATGTGAGAGTAATTCCTACTCATCTCTTAATATATAATTTAGAGTCAAGGGAGTCACATCACTAACCATGATATTTAATTATTCAACTCAAGTATTGCTATATTGTATTGGGGTTATTGGCATTGCTCTCTTGTAAGCTTGAGGGAGATATTCTCGAGATAATAGAAGACTACCTACCTATATCTGGTGTACTCTTTTCTCTTGTTCTCTTTTTGTACTTATTGTTGATATATTATTGTTTTGCATAGATAGGTAAGCTAGTTTAGCTAGATCCATATCTTTGTCATGGTATCATAGCTAATTGTTATGATCTAGCACCTTCTATTGCTTTCAAACAATATTTTATCATTTAGGCATTGTTTATTTTGTAGATTTTCTTTCTATCTGGTAGCCATTAGGATTCTCTTCATATTTGAGCATATTTCTATAGTTTTTTTTTTAGCCCTAACCTTGTTGTAATTTTTTTTTGCAGAAATTTTTCAAGGGTTTCATGATTTTTTTTTTGTAGATCTATATGATTTTCTGATTCTCCTCAAGGAGATGTATCTTCTAGTTATCAGATCGGTAGTTTTCGTTCAAGTTTGGTAGACTTTGTGCAGGTTTCTGTCTTCGGCAGATTTGGCACTATTTTCGACCTCAAACTTGACGTTCGCGACCTTTGCTTCGCAGAACCCGCGATTAACCATGACTGGACCTACTACAAACCATCAAGTATACTGCAGACCCGTGAAGTCCAATGAGAATACCCGCGTATGCTACGACATACTTGCGACTGTTCTCATTGCTAACTCGCCTTTACTTCAGTCTACTCGCTACCCTCTTGTGCACAGACCCGCGAGTGCTTTGATATTGCCGCAAATTTACTGCACAGAAACCTGTGAAAACTCGATCAAAACTGCGACATTCACCTTTACAGACACACGAACCCGCGACTGACTCTACTGTAAACCCGCCAGTAACCGCGACCTTTTTCGTGCAGAACCCACATTTTTTCAGTGTTGTTCACGAGTCTACTGTGGCAAAACCCGCAAGTGGATTTTCTTGGCACTTTTTTTAAAAGGGTTGTAAGTAAAAGTTTATTTTCCTTTATTTTTTTTCTAACTGTGTTTCTGCAGATTCAGATCAATACGGTAAAGTATTTCAGTTTTCTGTTATTCATCCTTTTGCATTTAGGTTTTGCTTCTAATCATGTTTATTAAGAGATTATTTCTTCTTCTTGGTATATATTTTTCTCGCATTCCTATATGGAAGCATTGACATTTTTTAAGGACATAGATATCTAGTATTGTGTCATGATGATAGCTATAAACCATCTAATGCTTAATATTTTTAACAAGATACTTAATAACTATTTTTTTATTTTCTAATCATATTTAATCATGTTGATTCCTAATCATGTGATGTTTATAAAAACAATTTTATAAGAACAATCTCACATGTGTAAATCTTGGGCTCACTATTTATATGTTGTGGCTCACATTTAATGTGTAAAAGTAATTTCATTTTCCTTAATGAGCAAGTTAATATTTTATTTTATCATATTATGTTGCCATATTTTTTGTATGATGTTTGCTAACCTTTGGTGTATAATCATTTTCATTTATGTATGTGCAATCTTGTTTTATGATCTTTATATGTTTTAATCTTGGAAGTTCTTGTGTGCATATGAGTTCTTTGTTTATGTGAAAAGTTGTGAGAAATTGGTTTATGTACTTCCTTCTTGAGCATTTTAATATTTGATCTTTGTTATCACCTTATTCCAGAAACAATGAAACACCATGTTCTATTGTTAAAGTCATGATGTCCATTTGTATGATATCATTTTCAATATATAGACCATTGGGTTCTTGTTTCTTCGATGTTTGAGGTCTTCTACAGATATTTATATTGCACCTTGATTGGAAGAATGTCTACTCTCCGCATGTATATTGGCCATCTCAGTTTTTCTGTACATTGTTGTGGTGTTCTTAGCCACATGTTTTGTTGTCTCAGCCGTCAGAAAGTATCTATACATTGGTGTGGATTTTATATCAGAGTTATTCAACTATCAGTTATGGTTGTGATGATTCTTGTGGTGATCTGGGCACCTTGTTGTTGGATTGCGTCACATGTTCTCGACATTTTACTGTTGGGTATTTCATCGTACAACCTGGTTCGTGTGCAATTTCATGGTTCAGTGAGAAGCGGTTGTTCTTCAACAAATTCCATTACCCGATGTCTTCTTCTTATTTTGCAGTGTATGGATATTCTGGAAGTTGTCATTTGAAGGGGGAGCAGTGATGACTCCTTCCTTCCTTTATTAGTGGGATTTTCTCCCAACCATTATTAAGGGGAGTGTTGGAATATTTTATATTCCTTGGAAGGTAATAATGTCTTTGTATTATTTCGGAAAATATCCACAATCTTATGTAAACGAGTAATACATTATATCCCATATTCATTATGGTAAAATATACTCTTGATATTCATTATTATATAAATAGATGTTATTATGGAGAATTATATTATCCCACATGTAATATGTGAGAGTAATTCCTCCTCATCTCTTAGTATATAATAGATTCAAGGAAGTCACATCACTAATCATGATCTTTACTTATTTAACACAAGTATTGTTATATTGTATTGGGGTTATTGGCATTGCTCTCTTGTAAGCTTGAGGGAGATATTCTGGAGATAATTGAAGACTACCTTCCCGTGGACATAACCCAATTGGGTGAACCACTTATATTCGGTGTACTCATTTATCTTATTCTCTTTATGTACTTATTGTTGATATATTATTGTTTTGCATCGATAGGTAAGCTAGTTTAGCTAGATCCATATCTTTGACACACAACCTCTTTATAATATCAATGTTTTTTCAATTTCTATTAAAACAATATTTCATAATATAATTTTCCTTGATAATATATATTCATTATTAAATTTCCATTAATTTACTATATATGTTAAGTAATATTTGGTCACATCCATTTTATTTTTTCAAATTTATTGACATTGTGTTGTTACTATTTCTAATTACATTTTATTCTATGTTTGTTCTCATTATATTTCAATATGTAATGTAATTCTCCCAAACCTAATTTAGCATACAAAAGAGATATATTCATTGGGTGGTTATTTAAATCAATGCAAATGGCTATTTTTGACATGTATTGTCATTTAAATAAATGCACTCAATAGTTTTTCACTATATCATTGTCAAAATTAATGAATCATTTTTTTCCACTTTATAGTTTAAATCAACCCACAAATTTCTCATTGGATCATGATATCCATCTCGACCCTAGAACAACACAATGCTACAAGAAGTTGCTTCTTGAAATCATTGCATGGGAATGTGTACCCATTGAAATTAAATTTTTTAGCAAGTACATGCATATGCTATAGAAACATGTATGTTGCAAGTGTATTTCTAAATAAAATCACACATATGTTTCTAAAAGTACAATCATGTCTCTAAAATTGCATGAGCATTCCTCATTGTAAAAAAAATGGTCTTGAGGCCTAAACAAGGTTAGGAAACAAAGGGATTAAGCCTTAAGCAAACCTTCCTTAACTTAGCTACGATGGTTAGTTGTGGAAAACACTTTGGTCTTAGGCCCTAAAAATATATTCTTAGCTTCGATCACGATAAAAAGCACCTATAATTTACAACATAGGCCCTCCTTAGATGGCTTTGATGCAATATTTGGATATCGAAGCCATTACAAGATTTTATGGATCGAGGATGGGTTATGGGGCCTTATCCATGGTCAAAGAAGGAAAACAATGCCTCAACATATTGTTGAATCTTGTCAATCATAAGAACCTTGAATGAGTCCTTCAACAAACAGATGGTTATTCTACAGGTTTTCTTCACAGGTCTTAGAGTGGGATACATGCACCATGTCTAGGTTTTATGCACTAGAAATGGGTGTGGAGGAGTAAACATGGTCGGGATAAAAAAAAATCCTTAATCCCTCATTGAACATTCTCGAGGTCAAGCACCATGGACAACAACTAAAAATTATTTGAATTGGATCAAGATATAATTTTTGGGTAGAATGATTGGATGAATTAGATTATGGGAAATTTTTTATGGGAAGGTAGTACTTTGCATATTTGGAGTCCAAAACCTTCTTCAATCTAAAACCTTTCCAATAGAGGATTCCATATCAGCTCTCACTACCTACACATGTGGAGCTTTCCATGTGTGGAATTTCAAGAACATTTTAGACGGTAAAAAACCCTAACCCTAATTGGGAGTTAATGTGTGTACAAAACCCTAAAACTAAAACTAACCCTAAACAACTATCGAGCTATGCTAAATACCGATTCATTAAGAGGAGAAAGGGTTTCACTCTCATGATGTTATTGTAGTGTTCAATAGATAATCAATGGTAAGTGAGTGGATATTAGAGAACAACAAAGAAAGTAGGAGATCATGTTGTAGTTGTGCGGGCCATAGTGTCAGAGGTAACTCCATAGTGACTACCACTTTCTTTGTACTTGAATTGCATATTGGAGAAGAAAAGAGCAAGCATAGTCATCACTTCTGGATGGGTTTTCTCGGGGTATATATATTGTATTATTTGTATGGATTTGTTATTTTTCTCTTGTTGTTTTCCTTTCACTACTAGTTTATTTATCATTATATGGAATTCAACTAACATAATGAATTAAGTTGTATGATCCATTGTGATGAACTATTCCAGTGGAATATCCATGTCAGTTTACGAATCATACTAGTATCAAAGCAGTTTTATTTTGGGTTTTCTACGAAATTGCAGGATCTAGGAATTGGTGGAATAAAGGGAAAGTATTCAAACCCTAGCCATGTTGAATGATTCTGGAGAAGAATCGGGGGGGGGGGGGGGGGGGTGAATATGAACAATGGTTTAAAATATGGAAAGACAAGTCATTTATATCTCGCACAATATGCCAATCCTCATGCTTACTATGGAGAGAAAGTTTGTACCTTTTGGTGATTTTGGAGGCTCTAACTTAGGGATCGGATCAAAGGGGAAATTGGGAGACAAATGAGACCTAGAACAAGGAGCCAAGGAAAGAACCCGAGAAGGAGCAACTAAGTTCTAGTTCCATTACTGCTTCCCAATTGTTATTTAAGATGGAAGCGTAATTGGATATCAAGCTTACCAAGGTGAGATTGATGTTTTAAAGTTGAATCATTGGTTGCAACAATTAGAGGTCTATTTTAGTATTCACAACATAGACAAGGAGAAGTATATTTCATTTACTCGATTTAAATTAGAGCGCCATCCATTAACCTGGTGGGAAACACAAGCATAAGCACTTAGGCTAGAGGGTCATCTACTACTAACTAAGTCGGAGGATTTCAAATCCCTCATAATGTCTCAATTATAACCTATTGGGTTTGTAGAAGACAAATGAATCGGTTGGCCTTACATAAAGCAAAGGAAAGGGTTGGGGAATTAAAGGGCTTAAGCCTTAAGAAAACCTTCTTTAGCTTAGTTGCCATGGTTAGTTGTGGAAAACACTTGGGTCTTAGGCCCTAAAAATATATTCTTAGGTTCGATCACAATAAAAAACACCTATGATCTACAACATAGGCCCTCTCTAGGATGGATTTGGTGCCATATTTGGATATGGACACCATTTCAAGATTATCTGAATCGAGGATGGGTTATCGGGCCTTATCCATGGTCAAAGAAGGAAAACAATGCCTCAACATGTTATTGAGTCTTGTTGATCATAAGAACCTTGAATGAGTCCTTAAACTAACACATGGTTATTCTATAGGTTTTCGTCGAAGGTCTTAGAGTGGTATACATGCACCATGTCTAGGTTTTGTGCACTGGAAATGGGTGTGGAGGCATAAACATGGTTTATTTTAAAACAAATACTTAATCCCTGAATGAACATTCTTGAGGTCAAGCATCATGGAAATAACTTTAAATGATTTGAATTGGATCAAGATATAAATGTGGGGTGGAATGATTGGATGAATTGGCTTGTGGGAAAATTTTTATGGGAAGGTCTTACTTTGCATATTTGGGGTCCAAAACCTTCCTCACTCTAATACCTTTCCAATAGTGAAAAGAGAACCTCAATCAGATTCGTATGCGGAAGTTATGACTCTTACAAGTTGATCCATCTCGTTTACCACCATTTTCCGAAGTGGATTCCATATCAACTCTCATTACCCACACATGTGGAGCTAGTCATGTTTGGACTTTCAAGAACATTCTAGAAGGCCCAAAAACCTAACCCTAATTGGGAGTTAATGTGTGTACAAAACCCTAAAACTAACCCTAGACATCTATCGAGATATGTTAAATACCGATCCATTAAGAGGATAACAGGTTTCATTCTTATGATGTTATTGTAATGTTCCACATATGAGCAATGGTAAGGGAGCTGATATTAGAGAAGAACAAAGAAAGTAGGAGATCCCGTTGTAGTTGTGTGGGCTATAGTGTCAGAGGTAACTTCATAATGAGTAACACTTTATTTGTATTTGAATTTCATATTAGAGAAGAAAAGAGTAGGGAATAGTCCTCACTTCTAGTTGGTTTTTTCCCATAGTGGGTTTTCCTGGGGTATATATTGTATTATTTGTATTGATTTTTTATTTTTCTCTAGTTATTCTCCTTTCACTACTAGTTTATTTATCATTATGTGGAATTCAACTAACATAATGAATTAATTTGTATGGTCCATTTTGATGAACTATTCAAGTGGATTGTCCATGTCAGTTTATGAATCATATTGTTATCAAAGCAATTTTCTTTTTGGTTTTGTGGGAAATTGCAAGATCTAGAAATTGGTGGAATAAAGGGAAAGTATTCAAACCCTAGCCATGGAGAATCAGTTTAGAGAATAATCGGGGGGGGGGGGGTGAATATGAACAATGATTTTAAAATATGGAAATCCAAGTTGTTTATATCTCTCACAATATGTCAATCCTCATGGCTGCCATGGAGAGAATATTTGGACCTTTTGGTGATTTTGGAGGCTCTAACTCGAGGATGGGACCAAAAGGGAAATCGTGAGACAAATTATACCTAGAAAAGGAGCCAAGGAAAGAACCTAAGAGAGAGAAACCAAGTTCTAGTTCCATTGCCACTTCCCAACTATTATTTAAGATGGAAGCGGAAGTGGATATCAAGCATACCAAGGTGAGATTGATGTTTTAAAGTTCACTCATTGGTTGCAACAATTAGAAGTCTATTTGAGTATTCACAACATAGATGAGGAGAAAAATATTTCATTTACTCGATTGAAATTAGAGGGCCATCCATTAACCTGGTGGGAAATACAAATACAACCACTTAGGCTAGAGGGTGATCTGCTAGTAACTAAGTGGGAGGATTTCAAAACCCTCATAAAGTCTCAATTCTACCCTATTGGGTATGTAGAAGACAAATTGATCCTTTGTCCTTACTCCAAGAAAAGGAAAGGGTGGCGAAATAAAGGGATTAAGCCTTAAGCAAACCTTCTTTAACTTAGCTTCCATGGTTAGTTTTGGAAAACACTTGGTATTAGGCCCTAAACATATATTCTTAGGTTCGATCACAATAACAACACCTACAATCTACAACATAGGCCCTCTATAGGATGGCTTTGGTGCCAAATTTGGATATGAACACCATTACAAGATTTTGGGAATTGAGGATGGGTTATGGAGCCTTATCCATGGTTAAAGAAGGAAAAAATGCCTCAACATATTGTTGAGTCTCATCTATCATAAGAACCTTGAATGAGTCTTTCAACTAACACATGGTTATTCTATAGTTTTTCTTCACAGGTCTTAGAGTGGGATTTATGCACCATGTCTAGGTTTTATGCACTAGAAATGGGTGTGGAGGCGTAAACATGGCCATGATAAAAAAAATCCTTAATCCCTAATTGAAAATTCTTGAGGTCAAGCACCATGGACAATAACTAAAAATTATCTAAACTAGATCACGATATAATTTTTGGGTAGAATGATTGGATGAATTGGATTCTAGGAAAAATTTTATGGGAAAGTATTACTTTGCATATTTGGGGTCCAAAACATTCTTCACTCTAAGACCTTTCCAATAGTCCAAAGAGCACCTCAATTAGTGTTTATATGAGGAAGTATAAATCCTGCAAGTTGACCCATCTAGTTAACCACCATTTTCCAAAGTGGATTCCATATTAGCTCTCATTACCCACACATGTGGAGCTAGTCATGTGTGGAATTTCAAGAACATTCTAGAAGGGCCAAAACCTTGACCCTAATTGGGAATTTTAATGCATTTATAAACCCTAAAACTAACCCTAGATAGTTTTCATTTTTATGATGTTATTGTAATATTCCATGGATGAGAAATGGTAAGGGAGTGGATATTATAGAAGTACAAAGAAAGTAGGATATCATGTTGTAGTTGTGCATGCCATAGTGCGAGAGGTAACTCCATATTGAGTACCACTTTTTTTGTATTTGAATTGCATATTAGATGAGAAAAGAGCAAGGCATAGTCCTCACTTCTGCCTGGGTTTTTCCCCATAGTGGGTTTTCCTGCGGTATATATTGTATTATTTGTATGGATTTGTTATTTTTCTCTAGTTATTTTCCTTTCACTACTAGTTTAATTATCATTATGTGGAACTCAACTAACATAATGAATTAAGTTGTATGATCCATTGTGATGAATTGTTTCAGTGGAATGTTCATCTCAGTTTATGAATCATATTGGTATCAAAGCAATTTTCTTTTGGGTTTTCTAGCAAATTGTAGGATCTAGGAATTTGTGGAATAAAGGGAAATTCTTCAAACCCTAACCATGACAAATGAGTCCGGAGAAGAATTTGGGGATGAATATGAAAAATTATTTTAAAATATGGAAATTTACAAGTCGTTGATAATTCGCACAATATCTCAATCCTCACGGTTTCTCTGGAAGGAAAGTTTGGACCTTTTAGCGATAGTCCTTCCTCATCAAGATTGTTCAGTAATGACAACTCGTGTGACATAATTGAGCATATGTTTACTCCATGATTTGACATAACTGAGCATATGTTTACTCCATGGTTTGCTCATTTTACAACTCTATGGTTTAATTTTGTTGTTTACTTGTAGATAATCAAAGACAATGAATAATTGATTTACTCACTAAAGTGGTTTTAGCGTCTTGTGTGATCGCACTGGTTGTGACATGGCTCTCTCAAATTGGATATTGTCTAATATGCTTTATTGCCAAGCATGATTAGTCTTGTAACTTAGTTGGAGCTCAGGATCAGCTCCAACTAGATGACAATAAAGATTTACAGGGATTAGATTACTTCACATCAGGTGTATGATCTGCTATTTGACTTGGGAATTCTATTTATCATTATAGATTCATTTTAATTTGAAATTTATTAAACAAAGACAGGATTTATTGTCTATTACTTGAGTTGGGCATTTTATTAACCAACATGGATCTGGATCTGTCCTGATCAAGGATCAATGAAGTCTACTATATTTAAAAAAATATTTACAGAGATATGATTATTGCAAATAAAGTATATTATGGTCTTGGGTATTCTATTAATCTGAATAGATTCATTTTAATTTGGGATTTATCAAACAAAGACAAGATGTAATGCTTGAGTTGGCCATTTTATTTTGTAACTTAGTTGGAGCTAAGGATCAACTACAACTGGGTGAAAAGGAAGATTTATTGAGATTCAGCTTTAACTGGGTGGCAAGGAAGATTTACAGCGATTCAGCTCTGACAGGATGACAAGGAAGATTAATTACAAAGATTTCATTATTGCAAATCAAGTGTATGATCTGATGTTTGACTTAGGTATTCTAATAATTAGTATAGATCCATTTTAATTTGGGATCTATCAAGCAAATACAACGTGCATTGTCTTAGGCATTTTATTAACCTTCATAGATCTATCCTTGTCAGATCTACAAAGCTAACTATATGAAAAGATGGAAGGGAAGAAAAACTTGAGAAAGGTTTGTATATCCATGAAGAAGGTGTACAATGTATTACTTGAGTGGGAATTTTATTAACCAACATAGATCTATCTTGACCACTGATCTATGAAGCCTGTTATATGTAATGGTGCAAAGGGACCAAAACTTGAGAAATGTTTGTAATTCCAAGGATTTGATCTCTCTGAAATTTTGATAGATTCAATTTTATAATGGATTTAAGTTAGCAGAAATTTAAAATTGACTTTGATAATATGTTTCATGATATACAAGGGAGGCATGTGCGGTTGGGATCATTTTAGCTCCTAGAGGAAAATTAGTTAACTCTTTTGCTTGGGGATTGGGGAAAAAATCAAACAATGAGGTAGTATGGTTAGCCCTCCTTCATGGCATGGAAATCGCCTCGAATTTAAACATCTCCAATTTAATGGCTTAGTGCTAGGGTTTGAGTGGGGGTTAGGGCTAGAGTTATAGAAGGAAATTGAATTAGGGTTAAAGTTAGAGTTAATAATGATGAAGAAGATGGTGGTGATGATGAAGACATTGATGGTGATGGTGATGGTGATGGTGAGGATGAATAAGATGGCTTAGTGATAGAGTTTGGGTAAGGGTTAGGGCTAGAGTTATAGAAGGAAATTGAATTAGGGTTAGAGTTATAGTTAGCAATGATGATGGTGATAGTGATGGTTATGGTGATGGTGATGATTAAGAAGATGGTTTAGTTCTAGGGTTTGGGTGAGGGTTAGGGCTAGAGTTATAGAAGGAAATTGAATTAGGGTTAGAGTTAGAGTTAATGATGATGATGAAGATGGAGGTGATGATGAAGACGTTGATGGTGATGGCGATGGTGATGGTGATGGTGATGGTGAGGATGAAGAAGATGGTTTAGTGCTAGGGTTTGGGTGAGGGTTAGGGCTAGAGTTATAGAAGGAAATTGAATTAGGGTTAGAGTTAGAGTTAATGATGATGATGAAGATGGTGGTGATGATGAAGACGTTGATGGTGATGGTGATGGTGATGGTGATGATGAGGATGAAGAAGATGGTTTAGTGCTAGGGTTTGGGTGAGGGTTGGGGATAGAGTTATAGAAGGAAATTCAATTAGGGTTAGAGTTAGAGTTAATGATGATGATGAAGATTGTGGTGATGATGAAGATGTTCATGGTGATGGTGATGATGACGGTGATGGTGATGGTGATGGCGATGATGAAGAAGATGGCTTAGTGCTAGGGTTTGGGTGAGGGTTGGGGCTAGATTTATAGAAGGAAATTGAATTAGGGTTAGAGTTAGAGTTAATGATGATGATGAAGATGGTGATGATGATGAAGATGATGATGATGGTGAAGGTGACGGTAATGGTGATGGTGATGGTGATGGTGATGGTGATGATGAAGAAGATGGTTTAGTGCTAGGGTTTGGGTGAGGGTTGGGGATAGAGTTATAGAAGGAAGTTGAATTAGGGTTAGAGTTAGAGTTAATGATGATGATGAAGATGGTGGGGATGATGAAGACGTTGATGGTGATGGTGATGGTGATGGTAATGGTGATGGTGATGGTGATGGTGATGGTGATGAATATGGTTTAGTGTTAGGGTTTGGGTGAGGGTTGGGGCTAGAGTTATAGAAGGAAATTGAATTAGGGTTAGAGTTAGAGTTAATGATGATGATGAAGATGGTGGTGATGATGAAGACGTTGACGATGGTGGTGATGGTGATGGTGATGATGAAGAAGATGATGATGATGGAGATGTTGATGAGGACCCTAGAGATGATGTTGGTGATGATGATGACAAGACCCTCTAAGTGGTTATCTATAGGAATAAAGCATCAATCTCCAACCATAAATGAGCATGTTTTAAAATATATTAGTGGAAACCATAGGTTGATGACACGATGCTTGGATAAGTGCAAAAACCCAAAATCTAACTAGATTTGGGTGAGCATTGAGCATGGGGAACCAAAACCGTAAACCAACATAATCATCATAATATAAGAGTTTTTTGGGTTGGCAATATACCTCAAGGTACCCAAATCATGAAAAAGGAATGGGTGGACACAAAACTAAAGAGAGAGAAACTAAAGAGATATTTGATCGATAAGGAATTTCACAGTTCCCTAATGCTTTTCTCAAGTATAGATCTCAAAATACCACCCTTGAAACTTTATGATAACTCCCTACCCCAAGTGGAAGACCCTTCTATCCATACATGGATTCCTAGAAGGTTTTATCTACCAAGTTAAATTTTCAAGACCATTGTAATAGATTATGTACTTCAAAAAATTTCCTAAAACCTAGGTAATTCTAATCTTGAGAACCTATCAAAACTGCTATCTTCAAATGCTACAAACATAAATAGATATATTTAAGAAAATAGTAACTCAAATTACAGTTCAAATTTGATCCAAATCACATCACCATTTTATTCAACATAAAAGAGAAGCATGGAATAGTTTAATACATATAGGAAAAATAAAAAAATATGCAAAGACATGTATGTATGTATGTATCAACAAAAAATGCATGTACCAATGAAATAACATAAAACTACAAATATCTCAATGAAGAACATAACATTCTTTGATGCAATTCTTTCTCTTATGTAAAGTTGACTGGCCTCATTCAATAAATCCATCTGGATCCTCTCTGTTGCTAACTGTCTCCATCAATCTTTCATGCTTTGAATGAGGCAGGTAGTAGCGTACCTTGGTTGAGCTCTTGCTTGGCATTGTCTGAAGATGGATGTTTGTGCCAATGATCAAGTTTGTGAAGTGATACACCACTTAACCTGGTCTGTAATCCATGAATACATGCCCACTAGTCTTTCTTGACTTCCCATCTAGTGTAAGATATTCCCCCTTAACCACCATCGATCCCGTAGGAAATTCAATTCCTTCATCGTTGATTAATGATCCGTAGAGGGTTTGCTTACCTTGGATGCACCGTGACAGCAAATAATCCATGCCCCATTCATTGTATTTCAATGCAACAACTGCGTATATGTGTCCTGGTTGTACAAGATCTGAGATATGGTCGTAGTCTGTCGAAATCACTAACTGACCTTCCTCTAACTGGGTTGTTTCAACAACTGCACATTGGTCTATTGCAAGTGACACACGATCCCATTCATCAACCTAGTCCATGCATTCGCATTCATCCCATTCGCCACTGCTAAAAAAGCATGCAAGCTTTCGTGTCCATATTTCAAATAAGTGGTTGTTTGAGCTTTGAATTGAATGAAATCCATGTGTTCCTTGTACTGTACCGCAACTATAGGAACACGATCAATCTATGTCAACCACTAGCCAAAAATTTCTCGCCACACGTCCTACCACTGATGATGTTTGTTGATCTCTTGCTTGTTCTGACATTGTTGTGGAGCACCATTGAACTGTGGACCGTGCATCTTGGATATGAGGTTCCTTGTCAAACCTCATCTCTTCCCTTCGTAGTGCAGTCTTGATGCATGCACCGGCCCCATCATGCTCGCCTTTTCCATGCCCGGTCTCAAAATAGTTCCAGATATGTGGCACATTATAAGTCTTATGCAAAGTACTCATCCATTGGAATACTCAGAAATTTTTGAACTGGCCCGCATAACCATCCGACCATATCCAATGCTGATCCATTTGTATATCTCTCTCCTTCAACTGATAATAGAAAATTAAAAAACAATGTTGCACATAATGCAGATCATGGGTTCTATCATCACTTATGTAAAAGTTTGTCTCCTTCAGTATTATCCTCTTGTCATTGCTGCTCTCTGGTCCATGCCTATTCATAATATGTACCATGATGCTGACTTGGTCTGAATCATAGTATTGAATCTGGATTTCATTTTGTGGCTGAAGGGTGTAATTTTATGCAAAATACACAATTGACACTATGGTTCCAACGGGAAATGTGTCCCTACATTTTCTATACTGCTCATCTTGCCATTGCGCTACATGCACATGTTGAACATACTGCTTGGTTTTCTCATAGAATTCCGTCAAGAAGTCACATATCAATAACTGTTACCATGGAAACAAGGGAAATATTACAATGTGGCCTTTGGAAAAATGTATATGCCATAAATTGAATGTGTAATATGAAAAATATGCAATATTCATTTGTACCTGTGACTTTACCAATGCAATCTTTTTACTTTCTCTAACACTGTCTAATTGATAGGTCACGTACTTGAAGCTCTGCATCTCCACACCCATCATGCCAAATTCGGTGTCCTTGCTTTCATGAATGCATGGTTCAAAAGAGAAAACCAACTGCACATAGAACATGTCCCATATAGACACGATTTTTCATAATACTTTTGTCCTTCGGTCCTTGGACACATGATGTTATGGATAAAGTCTCTTGATGCATTCGGTGGTAGTATGGATTTATTGCAGCCCTGCATAGTGTTAGTATGCAAATCACAAAATATATGTTTATATGTGTCACAATAATATTCATATTCTACGTGGTATCTACAACAACAAGTCTTCCAATCAATGTGTTAGAACATTTTTCCACCTATGTACATTAATCATTTATTAATGATGATTAATTAGCCCAAGTGATTAATGATTACATCCCTAAGTTGATTAGATTGGTAAATGGTCAAACTGTCTTGAACTAGTTAGCAATGTGAACAAGTGCTGAGTCAAACCAGCTATGTGGAGCGCTCCCCAGGGCAATTAATGCACTCAGCATGCCTAGAGCACCCTCCTCAGGTCATTTAATGCACTCAGCATGCTTCTCTTCTACCTAGGGTGCATTTGCTCTCTTTGTGGACAATCTTGCCTTGGTTTGTCACATTTTTGACCAATTTTAGACTCCAAACCTCTAACCAACCAGTTTCTTCACATGTGTGAGGTCACATGGGCCTGTCCAGTCATTCCCAGCATTCACACTGCAGATTCGAACCAGTTTGGGATGGTTTGGGATATTTTGGTCAACCTAGGGGGGTTTGAGCTTTTTCTAAGCTAGATCAGTGTGAACACACCAGATGGATTCGAATTCTTCCAGATTTGTATATATGGGTGTTCTTAACCTTTGTTAAGGTTGGACAGTTAATAATATTGATATTATTCACCATTTCATGTGTAATTGTTCTTCATTCATTTAAATTTTTTATGCTAATTCTTGCAAATGTTGTGCAATCTTTCACCAGTGAGGAATCCACAGTAGCTAGATTCAACTGTGCTTGAGATTTTACATGGTACCAGAGCTCTTGGAGCTAGAATTCGAACCAGCAGACTGTTGTAGTGGATTGCCAGAAACAGTGGAGAAACCACATAATTCCTGAGGCCATTGCCTTGAGCTTACTGGAGAAATCTAGTGGCTCCTCTCAGGTGTGATGCTCTCCCGAATGCACCCACTATCCATACAGGGTTCGAATCTGTGAGTGTAGATCCCTCCAGAGTGATTTGAGAGTTGTTTGCAGGTATTGGAGTTCAGCATTGTCAGCAAGTGCGAATTGCAGCAGAGGAGAATGGAGCCATCTCACCCAAACGTGCTCACACCCTTCAACTATTTCGATTGGAAGGCAGAAATGGTGATTTTGCTGAGATCCAAGGGTCTCTACAGAATCACGATGGGCACTGAGGTTGATCCAAACTCAGCTGTGGAGAAATCCAAGTTTTTTAACAGAATGGATGAGGCATTTGGCCTCCTTTGTCTCAGCATTTCGAGAGACCTCCTGTTTCATGTAGAAAGTCTAGCAACTCCAAATGAAGTGTGGCTCAAGCTTGAGACACTGTTTGGAAAGACTGATGAGATGAGAGGCCACCAGCTCGAAAATGAGCTTGTCTCACTGAGCCCAGGGAATTTCGATTCCATCCAGGACTTCTTCACCAAGTTCAAGAACTTGGTCTTGCAGATCAGACAATGTGGCATAGAGAAGAAAGAAGAACAGTTGGTGTTGTCCATTCTCTCCAAACTGGGTTCTGAATACTCAGTTTTTGTGTCTTCCTTCAACTCCACAAGGCTCACAGTTAGAGGTTGGAAGATGCCATCCTTGGCTGACTTCATGGAGATGCTAACTCAAGAGCAAGACAAGTTGGTCTTGATGGGCTCCATCAAGCAAAAAGACCAAGTTCTTGCAGCTGGAGATTCGAAATATGGAAGAGGCAAGCAAAAACCAAAGGGGCCGAAACCTCAAGAGAAGAAGATGAAGGAGAAGAAGCATTCAAGTGATGAAAGCTCAAGTTCAAGTGATGAAGATTCAAAAGTCAAGAAGATGAAGAGCAAGAAAGAGAAGCCCAAATGTGGTTATTGCAGAGGTTCTCACAATGAAAAATCATGTTTCAGAAAGAAGATAGACATTCTAACCAAGCTACTTGAAGAACATAACATTGATGTTCCAGATTTTGCAAGAAGAGAAGAAGCCAAGCTCTCTTTGGAACAAGATCATTGCCTCTATGCCACATGCAAAGGTAAAAAGCTCTATAATTTGGGTGAAAGAGCCAAATATTTTTCTGATATCTCTGTTTCTGATTTACATTCTGATATATCAGATTCAGAAAATTCAATCTCTTCCCTGAAAGAATCTCCATCCAGTTCACCGAAGCTTTCTCCCAATACTAGTAATTTTTCACTAGTTTTTGACATGCCCTCTGAAAGCTCTTTCCCACTTCAATCAGATCTTTCATATTCTGATATGGAAGATAATATGCAGGCTGATATACAGGTGATGACAGCCATCAAACCATTTCCCCAACCATTGGATGCCCAAAAGACCACACAAACCCCAAGTTCTACAGTTGGAAAATCTCACAATTTTATTGTTTCCAAAACTGTGTCACTGATCTATCTTGGTTTTATGTCTTGCATATCATTCCTTGGTTGGACAGCCATGTCATTGGCTATCATGGGACTGCTGTTCCACATGTCTGGACCTGATCTTACCACCTATGGTTCAAAACTCAAGTCTCCAGACCCTTCAAGTTTGCTCAACTGTCAGTGTGATCCAGTTACACACACTTCTCTTACTGTAAAACCATTCGATCATGGAGACATTATACCTCTAGTTTTTGCTGCTCCATATGGCTCCTATTCTGATATATCAGAGCCACATGATCTCTATTACAGATTTGGGAAAGTGCTACATCAGTTCGGAAGGAAGATTCATGGTTTGATTTGCCATGTGGAAGCTCCTCAAAATGCAGATTTTGTTGAGATTTTTGATGTTCTTTGGGAAGGATTTTGCAGAGATATCTTTTCCATTATTGATCATGTATTCATATCAGAGTATGTATGCAGCAAGAAGCATTCTTATAATGCTCCCCCATCATCAAATGATGAGATTCAAGGAGCCTTCCAACATGTTTTTTTCCTACAAAACATTGAAGAATTGGTGCATGATCATGACATCCACAACATCTTCACCAAGTATTTCAGCAAGAAGTTGTTCATTCAACTCATTCAAGTGAAGAACAAGACCTGTTGAAGACCTTTTGATCATCTCTGTATCATGTCCATTCTTGAGGGAGGATTTTTCCCATGTGGTTTTGCCTCTTTCCTCATTTTACATGGACAAATAAATTTTATGATGTAAAAGGTGACTTGAGCCTAGTTGCCAAGGCCTTAATTTTTGATATTTCACTAAGTCTAGCTTAAGGGGGGGTGTTAGAACATTTTTCCACCTATGTACATTAATCATTTATTAATGATGATTAATTAGCCCAAGTGATTAATGATTACATCCCTAAGTTGATTAGATTGGTAAATGGTCAAACTGTCTTGAACTAGTTAGCAATGTGAACAAGTGCTGAGTCAAACCAGCTATGTGGAGCGCTCCCCAGGGCAATTAATGCACTCAGCATGCCTAGAGCGCCCTCCTCAGGTCATTTAATGCACTCAGCATGCTTCTCTTCTACCTAGGGCGCATTTGCTCTCTTTGTGGACAATCTTGCCTTGGTTTGTCACATTTTTGACCAATTTTAGACTCCAAACCTCTAACCAACCAGTTTCTTCACATGTGTGAGGTCACATGGGCCTGTCCAGTCATTCCCAGCATTCACACTGCAGATTCGAACCAGTTTGGGATGGTTTGGGATATTTTGGTCAACCTAGGGGGGTTTGAGCTTTTTCTAAGCTAGATCAGTGTGAACACACCAGATGGATTCGAATTCTTCCAGATTTGTATATATGGGTGTTCTTAACCTTTGTTAAGGTTGGACAGTTAATAATATTGATATTATTCACCATTTCATGTGTAATTGTTCTTCATTCATTTAAATTTTTTATGCTAATTCTTGCAAATGTTGTGCAATCTTTCACCAGTGAGGAATCCACAGTAGCTAGATTCAACTGTGCTTGAGATTTTACACAATGCATATACGAACGTACCATGGTTTGCATTTCTCAAAGGACCTTTGGCCTAGGTTCAATTGTGTGTGCTTGTTCCTGAATCTCTCATAGAGTTCAGTCTGTGTGGTGTCAAGGAAGAGTTTAACATGGGGCTCACGTTCAGTAGAACCCTTTCTCAGTTTTAGAACTTCTCTTTGGTTTGATGAAGGTCTAGTATGATCATGCCAAAATTTTTGTACTAACTCCTTAACAACATCAATTAGATTCCTATCTACATGAGGAAACCTACCAACAAAAGCCCAACAATCGTTTCCACTTGGAGTGTCAATATTTTCTCTTATAACATAGTACTTTTTAATAGTTTTTCTATTTAATTTGAGTATGTGAGAAGTGTGTGATAGCAGGCGACGTTGCCTTGTGGACTTGCTTACAACTGATTCCACTAAAACACGATGAGCCGCACATAGATCTTTTGTACAAGACTTCTTCGCAATCGCATTAAATGCAGATTGGAGATTTCTAACAATATGAATTTTGGCCTCTAAACTTCTAACCAGCTTTATGCCCAAAATTCTCCTAACAACAGCTAAAGAATGTGACTTTAACAAACATAGCAATAATTGACATTTACTTGCATCACCTTTGGATTCAAAATATTCTTTGACAATTTTGTTGCATTGCCATTCGATAGTGCATTTTGGAAACTTTCCTTCAAGCCCTGACATAGCACTCTCATTCACATGAATATGTCTAGGAGTTCTTCTTCTTGCACTGGACAGTCGAGGTAGGGAGGGTGGACATGATACATGAATACCAGAGCTTGTTTGCTGTGGTGCTTCATTCATAGATTGGGCCATAATGGGAGTGTGGTCGACAGGGTTTTGGTCTTCTTGGGGAGATTACAAATTAAGCAAGGCTTGTATGTCCATCTCTACACATGCAGCATCTCCCAAAATTCTTGTGTCATGAGGAACTTCGGAATGAGTTGTTGATGGATTGTTGGTTGGAGATTGTGTTGATGTTGGAATTTGAGTTGGGTCCATTGGATGCGACAACTTTACCCATGGTTCTAAACAAGAGGTTTTCGTGTCAACAACTGTGTTAGGATCAGTGGCATGATCCGGGGCAATGATAGGACCATGTCTCAATCTTTCCATTCCCAACGTAGCCTTTTCTCTTAAGTCACTGACCTTTTCAATGGGAAAATTCCTTCTATTTTTTTTTTTGCATTTTGTGAGTTTCCCATCTCCAAAAGTATCTTTAACACTGTTGATGTATATGTATCTTCGGAATGTATTTCACATATATGTATATTATATTCCTATAGAGATGGTATTATTCCTCTATAAGGAAGTGTCGTCATTTATATTGTAAGTGTCGTAACTTATACTTGATGGGTTATTAGACCACCTTGTTTGGGGTCGGCCCTGTATAAGTCATCTGGGTCAAAGGGTTATTATACCACCCTATTGGGGGTCGGCCATGTGGGTCAAAGGGTTATTAGACCACCCTATTGGGGGTCGGCCCACTCAGCATTATGTTATGTGGTGAAGTTCGAGCCTACATGAGTTAGGTAAAAAGGCAAGTCAAGTCAAGTATAAATAGAGTGCGGGAGGCACTCTATTTACTCACTCACTTCTCACACATGCACTCAAGGAGGAGTAGCGCACTTATGGAGGAGGAGGATCTGCTGCTAGGTTATGGCTATCTCTCTTGGTTGGTTGTATCATTGCTCTATCTATCTCTGAGGAAGTTATTGGGGTTTTTCACCTTTATGGTTTTCCCCAAGTAAATCTTTGTGTCTCTTGTGTGCTTGCATTATTGTCTCCATGATTGATATGCTGTAGATATGTTGTACATGTTGTTCTCTCAGTTAAGATCCTAGATCAGATTGAAGTAAATTCTGAAAATTTAACATGGTATCAGAGCTAGCCTGAAAGAAGGCATGATATGGCATGTATGACACTTGTTGCACTTACGATGCTAGGGCTTGATATAGCAAAAACCAGTCATTGTAGAACTTTCGCTATAAATCCGTTTTGGCAAAGTTTTCGGATCTGAAATTGTTATAGGCCGAAGCTAAGATCTCCAGGTATCTTGTGTCCAAAGGACAACCTCTAATTCGTTGTACTTTGTGATTTATGATCTGTACAATATAGGGTTTCTGCCTCTTCCAGATCCGAGTCAAAATCAGGTTACCTTGGGAAAAAGGTCATAGCTTGGGCTAGGAAGCTCCAAATGAAATTTCGTAAAAAGTGACAGGTAGTACACAGTCTGAACTATCTCAGAAAACGTTTTCAGAGGCCGAAGTTGAACCAGTGACACGTGGCACGCCGTACAAGTTAGCTCTCCTGTATTATCCCATAAACAGGTCACGTTGCGACATTTGGCATAACTCTCTCTCAGAGAATCCAATTGAGGTCAGACCTGTCAGGATGGAAAGGAAACAGGCCGAGCTATCTCAGAAAATTTTTCAGAGGCTGAAGTTAAAACAGTGACACGTGGCACGCCGTACAAGTTTGCTCTCCTGTTTTATCCCAAAACAAGTCACGTTGCGACATTTGGCATAACGCTCTCTCAGAGAATCCAATTGAGGTCAGACCTGTCAGGATGGAAAGATAACAGGTCAGGCTATCTCAGGAAACTTTTTCAGACCCTGTGGATCAAAAATTTTGGAGTTACACCAGAAACAATCAGGTACATATTTCTGTCAAAACAGAATTATTTTTTGGTACCTTCATTCATGGCTTCCGAAATTTAGGGCTTTGGAGAAAGTTGGAATTTTTGTAATCGGAGACCATGGCTGGATGCTACTCATCAAAATAGAAATTTAGAGACCAAGATCAGAATTTTTGGTTGGGCAGAAGGCCGGGCTTGATTAGACCCTAGTTTGGGACTTTGATCAGAAAAGTGGAAAATTAGGGCTTCTGTAAAAATGGGAATTTTTGAAATCTGTGACCACGGCTGGAAGCTCCTCAGAAAAATAGAAGCTTAGAGCTTTGGATCAAACATTTTGATGGGGAAAAAGAGTGAAACTTTGCAGTTTTCAAATTCTGAATATACCAGTTTGATCAGTTCATCAAGGCGCATATTCCTATCCTATCGGAAGGTTGAAATTCAAAGTTTGAATTTTTGGGGTTTCTCTGACAAACCCATATCCAGCTCAAGGTCCAGTTCTTGCAAATCAAGTGGATTGGGTTAATCCTAGAAGAAGATGGATTGATCACCTGCATAAGTGAAAGAAGTTCCTGTCTCAGAGGGAGATGAGGATAAGGCCTTACATAAGAAGATTACAAGCGATCTCGACAGGTATGACTCATCGAGGTATGTTTCGATATTTGTCCATGATTAAGTTTATGGTATGTTTGTCTTCATGTTATTACGGTTAGTACAATTTTGATTTTAGATTTGTTGTATCACCTTAACAAAATTATGAATGCATGATATAAGATATTCATTGGTTAGGGTGTTGACACTTATGATTGTACTAATGCATTATGGTGTTGTATGAGGTTTATGTTGTCTACTAACATGAAAGGTACACCAAGAAAGACAGATCATGTTCTGGTCCAAGAACATATGATCATGATAACATGAGGACAAAGATTCATCCATTGTCATGGATCTCATACAAGATCTATTCACGAGGTATGTATAACTTGGTTTTATAATGGTTAACTTATGAGACATGCAGGTTACTAGCACAAGTCACTGAAGAGAACCAAAAGACATTATACGGGTATGTTAGACATAACTAGCTAACATGATAATCCAGGTATGTTTTTCCTATATCAAGCTAGATTCCTACCTTGGGTTAGGATCTTATACTATCGTGTTGTTGATAATGATTATTCATGATGGTATAGGTTTGAATAATAACAGGTTTTATGCACATTATATCTCTTATCTTAATTGATGATTCAACTAACGCGAAGAGTCATAGGTTTGAGTAATTATAGGTTTAGACATGTTATGCTTCTTATGATTTGACTAACCATAAGAATCCTACATAAACCTTGAATGCTAATGCTTATTATTTCTGATTGAAATGATCATGAGTATACATGCTTGAGATTATTGTGTTTTAATAGTATACTAATGAATGTATGATTTTATATGAATCATGATACTAATAAGCATGCATAGGGACCAAGGATGAATATGAGTTCAAGAACAGGTAATTCAGGAAGCAAAGATCAAGAGGGAGCACACTCCAGTTGCTCCTACCAGAAAGCAAAGGAGCACACTCCAGTTGTTCCTGCAATAAAGAAAAGGAGCACACTTCAGTAGTTTATGCAAGGATGCAGATATTCAGAGGGAGTTGTCCATCTCTCTACATTCCACAACAGAAAGGTATAGAAGAAGCTACTTCAGATTAGGACTCCAGCAGCTCCTGCAAGGAAGTAAAGACTCAGAGGGAGTCCACCCAACGAACAAAGAAAGATAAGTATTTTAATCATCATTTCTTGCATATTTGTTTGTTTAAATAAAATTGTTCAATGATGTATATGCTCATGTTCCTAGAATTAGGATATGTATTGTGCATATTAGAATAGTTGCATTAATGAACAGTATACTACTAATACACATGGGTAAGTGGCCTATGGCACTGTACAACATTCCATTGCTACTTATCTAGAATGAAACCTCTTTGCTGACATGTTGGGAGTTGTGCACACTCTTAACAATGTTCTGGTAGAGATTGGGAGGCATCTAGAAAGTTACGGGATATGGATAAATGTTGTATTGAAGCATTGGATAAGATAATTGCATGACTGTATGACATATTTCTTTATGTGTAAGAATTTGGTCTGAAAACTATGAGATGTTTTCTAATAATGCAATTTAACTTGTTGTGTAGGAAAGATAGTATGCCATCTCCTACAAAAGAAGAACTACAACATTTGTTCCAGCAACAAAGATATCTATTGAAGTTATTGAAGTTCCCAGGATCTGGGATGAAGAAATGGAATGCCATGATCCGTCGATCATGAAGAATGATGTTTGGGATGCGATCCCAAAGAGCTAAAGGGAAGTCTGTTGTAACCTCCAAATTGAACTATCAGATCAAGCATGTTGCAGATGGCAGCATTGAGAAATACAAAAGTGATGAAATAGAAGATGCACCAGATGGATTTCAAGACAGCATGGTGTAGCCATATATGTGTGCAGAACTTGATATGGTAGGATAGATAGCTTTCTATCCATCTTGGGCTTTACCAAGAAAAAAGCGGATTCCAACCTTTACTACAAGGTTGAGGAAGGCAATCCAGTGATACTACTTTTGTATGCGGATAACCTGTTTGTTACAGGTGAAGATAGATTGATTGCTGACACGCAGCGGAAGCTTACTACCGAGTTCGAGATGAAGAACTTGGGGATGATGCACTATTTGTTTTTGGCATGGAGGTGTGGAAGAGTGTAGATTGAATCTTCCTTGGTCAAGGGAAGTACACAGTTGATATCCTGAAGAGATTCGGGATGATGGATTGCAAGGCCATGGCCACTCCTACGGCATCAAATCTGAAGCTTCTATGTGATGCTTCATCTGAGCCGATTGATGTCTCTATGTATCGCCAGATGATTGGGTCCTTGATGTACCTGACGAGCACGAGACCAGACATTTGCTTTACTGTGAACACATTGATCCAGTTCCTGACAGATCCGAGGAGTGTTCACCTGGTTGCTGTAAAGCATATTCTGAGGTACCTAAAGGGTACAGTGGATTATGGGCTCAGGTATGAGGCGAATCAAAAGTTTAACCTGCAGGGTTATGTTGATTCAGATTGGGCTGGCAGTGCTGCAGATAGGAAGAGCACATCTGGGTGTTGCTTCAGTATGGGATCAGGTGTGATCTCTTGGTTTAGTAGGAAGCAGTCTTGCATAGCACTGAGTACAGTTGAGGCAGAGTATGTTGCATCCTGTTCAGCTAGCTATGAGGCAGTATGGCTACGGAAACTACTGTCTGAGTTATTTGATCTCCCGTTGGAGGCTACTGGTATCTTCTGTGATAACCAGAGTTGTGTGAAGCTGTCCGAGAACCGAGTGTTTCATGACAGGTTGAAACACATAGAGATCAAATATCACTATATCAGGGATATGGTGCAAAGAGGAGCTATGAAGCTCCTGTATGTTGCGATGGACGAGCAGATTGCAGATGTGCTGACGAAGCCACTATCCAGAGTGAAGTTCGAGTACTTCAGAGAGAGGCTCAACGTTCTTCAGATCGAGGACACTTCGAGAAAGAAGTGATGGACACATTTGCTAAAGCCATTCCAAGCATGTTGGAAGGAGGATCCTTCACATGGCTGTGGATGTAAGCGCTGGATGATGGGCATTAGGATGATGTTCTGGTTTCTGCTGGATATGATCAGTTGGATCATTTTTATGTATGTACGCACCATGTTGGATGCTTGGACCATGTATCTGTATATGTATCAGGTGGATACATTGTATGATCAGGTGGATCATGTATGGTGATATGTATCATGTATCAGGTGGATACATTGTATGATTAGGAGGATCATGTATGATGATATGTATCAGGTAGATACTTGGTATGCATCAGGTGGATGCATTGATGATCAGGTGGATCATGCAGCAGGATGTTGCAGTGATGATCAGGATGATCATGGATGATGAGCTTCAGGATGTTGCTCCAGATGACATGCAGCAGGACGTTGCAGTGATGATGATCAGGATGATCATGGATGGTGAGCTTCAGGATGTTGCTCCAGATGACATGCAGCAGGACGTTGCAGTGATGATGATCAGGACGATCATGAGTACATCAGGATGATGTATGGTGAGTATCAGGTTGATACTCTGTGGCCGTGGATCAGGTTGTGCAGATGAGCATGTCTGGGAGATCCTATAGGTCGGAGTTGTGTACCCGTAACAGCCTGGGATGCTCTTTCGAGACATTGCTCTGGGAGGACATGTAATTTGTGCCCTGGGAGATCTTAGGTCGGAGTTGTGTACCCGTAACATCCTGAGATGCTCTTGCGAGGTTTTGTCCTATGGCATGTAATTTGGGCCCTGGGAGATTTCAGGTCGGAGTTGTGTACCCGTAACATCCTGAGATGCTCTTTCGAGGTTTTGCCATGACCACATGTAATAGCACCCTGGGAGATTTTAGGTCGGAGTTGTGTACCCGTAACATCCTGAGATGCTCTTGCGAGGTTTTGTGGTGGACCACATGTAATTTGTGCCCTGGGAGATTTCAGGTCGGAGTTGTGTACCCGTAACATCCTGAGATGCTCTTTCGAGGTTTTGTGGTGGGGTCACATGTAATAGCGCCCTGGGAGATTTCAGGTCGGATTTGTGTACCCGTAACATCCTGAGATGCTCTTGCGAGGTTTTGTGGTGGACCACATGTAATTTGTGCCCTGGGAGATTTCAGGTCGGAGTTGTGTACCCGTAACATCCTGAGATGCTCTTTCAAGGTTTTGTGGTGGGGTCACATGTAATAGCGCCCTGGGAGATCCTACAGGTCGGAGTTGTGTACCCGTAATATCCTGGGATGCTCTTTCGAGGTTTTGTGACGCATGTAATAAGTCCTGAGGATTCCACAGTATGGCCAGTGATGACGAAGACCTGCAGGTGGTGGGCCTACATCCAGTATGAAAAAGGACTGGCTCTGTAGAACTTCCTATGACGAGTAGATTCAGAGATTGATTGAGATAGCAGCAGCAGTGGCGATGATGATGATGACTCGATGACGATTATCCAGTGACGATGATCCAGAGAAGATGACTTGTGCTAGAAGAACTGTGCTGAGAAATACCTTCCTAGTTAAGAGGGAGTGTTGATGTATATGTAACTTCGGAATGTATTTCACATATATGTATATTATATTCCTATAGAGATGGTATTATTCCTCTATAAGGAAGTGTCGTCATTTATATTGTAAGTGTCGTAACTTATACTTGATGGGTTATTAGACCACCTTGTTTGGGGTCGGCCCTGTATAAGTCATTTGGGTCAAAGGGTTATTAGACCACCCTATTGGGGGTCGGCCATGTGGGTCAAAGGGTTATTAGACCACCCTATTGGGGGTCGGCCCACTCAGCATTATGTTATGTGGTTAAGTTCGAGCCTACATGAGTTAGGTAAAAAGGCAAGTCAAGTCAAGTATAAATAGAGTGCGGGAGGCACTCTATTTACTCACTCACTTCTCACACATGCACTCAAGGAGGAGTAGCGCACTTATGGAGGAGGAGGATCTGCTGCTAGGTTATGGCTATCTATCTTGGTTGGTTGTATCATTGCTCTATCTATCTCTGAGGAAGTTATTGGGGTTTTTCACCTTTATGGTTTTCCCCAAGTAAATCTTTGTGTCTCTTGTGTGCTTGCATTATTGTCTCCATGATTGATATGATGTAGATATGCTGTACATGTTGTTCTCTCAGTTAAGATCCTAGATCAGATTGAAGTAAATTCTGAAAATTTAACAAACACAACTATCAGGCCTACGCCTGCAAAAGAAACAGCAAATAAGATATTAGTGCCATTATACAATGAACCTGACACATTCCAACATAGCTTACCATTTTACAAATTAACATATACAACTACAGACTATGTTGGTTTATTTGTGTTCGAATAAACATCATTATCCCTTACAATTCCAATCAATGTAGATGATGTTTGGTCAAGTGTAGAGAGGATAAACTAGTGTCTTGCCTAGCCATGAATTCATAAAAATTATGGTAGTAACACCCTACAATAGAGATGGCTAGAGATGCCTTGGGAATAGTTTTATAGTTTTTCTACATCAAATAAGGTAACCTTAATTAGTTGCATTTTTTTCTTTCACCCTTAATGTTATCAATTCTAAATTTTGCACCTAGTTTGATTGCTTTGTCTTCATAGTGGAATGGTATATCCTTGCATTTGAGGAAATGTACTTTACCATCGCAAATTACTAAGTTATATAACACATTAAGGAGTTGAAGAAACAACAACAAACTATTTCTTTAGATCTATAAACCTTGAGATGATAGAATGTGATTTTGAGTTTAAAATAACCATGCTTGAATTCAACAATGCATCACAATAGACTGAATGTATACCTTGTTTTGTGCAAAACCTTAAGGAGGATGCAAAGGTTTCTAACAAGGATCATGGTCTTGAGAAGGGTGATTAGGGGGAATATAATTTGACATTTCAATGTGCAATATCTAGGGTGGGGAGGTGTTGGAGAGTGGGGAACTAGGTACTATACCAACAATCATCATGTTGAATAGAGCATGAAGTGGGAAAGTCTTGGTTTTTGGAAAAAAAATCATTATTAAAGGTGACGGGATATTGTAAGGATGGTAAATATGGATGAATATTATCATATTTGGATTCATAAAGAAAGGAAAGGCGCATATACCTACAGATATCCTCATTTCATACAATGGTATTGAATAAGAAATGAGAGAATTGAGGTTTTGTGGATGAGTTGAAGTGATATTTTTAGTTATGTTTAGTGAGTGTGTGGTTTTTTTTACTAGCATAATATGAGGTGAAAAGAACAAAATTAACTTGGGAACTAATTACACAATGAGGAGGTTGCATACTTCATTTTGTCTAGTGTTCATATGATTTTTTTTAGATGTGAACTTGGGAAATATTCTTATCGAATTCATTGTTGTCTATGCATGGATATTGTTGTGGGAATATGATAAAAACAAAAAGGCATGGGCTCATCTCAAATATTGTGAATGAAAAGACTTATTTACAATTCACCATACCTCTATAGAAATGATCTCAACTTGCAATGGAAACTGATAGCTTGAATGAATCCACTAGATTCCAAGACCACTGAAGATGTTTGATAGATTCGAAGGGTGATTTTGTGTCCAATAGATCAAAGAGTGTCCAAAATATCAATGAGTGTGAGGCAATAAGAAACCTGTGAGAGCTTGAAACCCGCAGAAGAAGTGAAACCCATGTTTTTGGTAGAATTCTTGGGAAACAGAGAACTCTGTTGCTTTTTAACTAGTAACAGGGCCACGCATGCATGCTAAAACGTGCGTACGCATGTTTTTCACGCGTACACGTTAGGAGCACACATGTTCCCAAACCCATGCACGCACCCCTGTATAACGTTTACACCATTTATTCCCCAATGTTTACACCATTTAATATCAAACCTTCCCCCACTTCGAAAATATTTGCATAAATTGGACTCTGTGATGAAGTTTGAAGGATGGGTCTTAATTTTTATTGGAAGGGCTTACTCTTTAACACATTTGATCATTCATGGTTGTCTATGCGCCTTGACCCAATTGACATTGTAAGTTGAGGATGTGCATGCATAATAATC